>CM070570.1:11437334-12687334 GCA_036346355.1 Rhipidocladum racemiflorum | reverse complement strand
ATCTGTATAATTTCAGGATATCTTGGCTGGGGGCTCCGAGACGACGGCCACGGCTGTCACCTGGGCAATGTCTGAGCTCATGAGGAGCCCGCGCGCGATGCAGCGGGCCCAGTCGGAGGTCCGGCAAGCCATGCAAGGCAGAAGCAGGGTAACCGAGGCCGACATTGGAGGGGGGTCCCTCCATTACCTGCGATCGGTGATCACAGAAACATTAAGGCTGCACCCTCCCTTGCCTCTGCTACTCCCGAGATCATGCGCCCAACCATGTAAGGTCATGGGATACGATGTGCCCCAAGGGACCGTGGTGATCGCGAACGCGTGGGCAATTGGTAGGGACGAGCGATCTTGGCCCAACGCAGAGCGGTTTCACCCTGAGAGGTTCGAAGGTGACAGCGCTGGTTTCAACGGCACGGATTTCAGGCTCCTCCCTGGCGGCTCTGGCCGGAGGATGTGCCCGGGTTTGATGTTCGCGCAGTCTAACATGGAGCTTGCGCTCGCAAGCCTTCTCCACCATTTTGATTGGAAGTTGCCTGGTGGAGCGCGTCCGGAGGAACTGGATATGACTGAATCCGCCGGGGTGGCGGCATCTCGGCGCACTGACCTTCTGCTGGAAGCGACCCCCATTGACTTCGCCGCCGCCGCCTAGCCTGGGTTTCTGGGTTTCTTGATAATATTTCTGCTTGGAGTTTGGTGCTGCTTTCATTGAGATTTGAGACGACGTTGTATCTGTCTGTCTACATCATATATATATATATACTAGTGGGAATAGCGCGCTACGCCGCGCCGTGCGAATCAGCGGTAAGTGATGGGGAAGATGATAATAATGTTGTTTTATTTACGCAAAACGTATTTTAGGAGTATTCAGGAGCCGTATGTTGCGATGATGGGCCCTCCATCGTTTATCAGGAGCTGTATTTTAGGGGATTCAGGAGCTGCAAGATTGTGTGGCACGCTGCGCCATAATTTTTTGATGAAGTGTTGTACATGTTTGAGAGAAAAAGAAAAATGCGCAAAGGAAAATTACAGGGTTTCGGACCAGGAAGAGAATATTCATTTGCACAAATCATCACCAAAAAACCATCTTGAAATAAATGAATACCTGCATTGTGCTAAGGTTTGTTGAAATTTGACTCAGAACCTGGGCATTACTTTCGAGTTCTCCTGTTGGACCTCCAATCGCTGCAGAAAGACAATAAAAATAAATAACTCAGCAATATGGTATCTAAGCCATCAATGTCAATAGTCACTGTGTTCAAAATCTCAAGAAGAATTGCTCTTCAAAATAAAAATGCATAGAACAGAAAAAAAAGCTTGAAAATATATTTCAAGCAATGCGTCTACATATATCTCTAGATTCCACAATATTGTTGGACTTGGAATTTGCAAATGCAAAAAGATGACATGTGGTGCATTTGGGAATCCTGGACCAGGCTATTCCCCTAACACCCACTATCAACGGGGGAAAAGAAAACAAGCATGAACATCTTAGTGGTATTGAGTCTGGAATCACCATTCCAGTATTTCACTGAACAATTCCGATCTCAGGGATCCAAACAGACAATAGAAGAAGCATTTTGAGAAGAACACACTCAAACAATCCCCACCAAAATGTGAAGAATCAAAATTTTTATTCTTTGAACGAATGGATCCGTACCCAATATAGGAGAAACTTATGCGATCAAAATTCCAATAACTGATGTCCGATGATGACTGAGAAATCAGTAAAAGCCAACATCTGCCGCAAAACGTTAGGTACCAAAGGGAACTGCATATACCAATACACAACTTCCGTCTGCAGTCCAAACATTTGCCTGGAACGATCTGGCTCCATATGATTGGTCAACCAGGATGTTGACAACTGAATCAAGTGGTGCCAATAGTACAGAACAACTAATTTTGGCATATCATAATGATTTTTTGGATTTAAGCACATTGCAGAGATGAATAATGTGAATATTATCAATGATATGAAAACATTTATCACAAATGAGAAGGCTATCACTTAACACTTCATGCAACACATACAGTCCAACATTGTAGCAAAAAAAAAAGGACCAAACTAAAGAGTTCAACAAAACATATGGAATTGACTGAGAAACGATTCAGTGAACATCAATATGACATACCTTTGGATGAAATTTCGTCATCATCAATTCGAAGAGCTAGAATGGGGTATGGAGGAACATTAGGCCTTCCTGCAGCAATGAATGCTTGTCAGTATAAAGCTAATCAAAACAACATGCATCAGCTACACACTCACACAAACAACGGAGTGGAAAGATAAATGTTGCAAAGAACATAAATTTTGGCTTGATGAGCTATCACCCTCAAAAGAAGCCAAACACATTATTTCTATTCTTTCAAATAAATATAATCATAAGAAACCGAAAGTTTTAAATGGACTTCATGTTATTTGATACCAGCTGTAGAAAATAAGACATAGCAGAGGAAGGTGCCAAGTGCAGAAACATGAATTCTCGAAAAGAAGAAGAAGAAGAAACTGCACAACTATTAAAAATACCAAGTGCAGACATTGCTATGAAATACTAAATTCTTTCACATGTATGATTTAACAGAACCAGATTGACTTGACTTATGCGTTTGCAATGCTGGATTGTTGATCAACTAACAAATACTGGTAAATCTCATATGCTTGAGTTTAGAAAGAGATGGTCCTGACTTCTTCCTTGGGGAAACTATCACTATGATATGCTAGCCAATTTGGAGGAACCGTTCAATGACATGCCAGGCTATGTGCAACCAGATGTTTGGAATTTGTGAACTTATTACAATTCACAGTATATTTTTCCAGCCTGCATTATAATAGTCACGAAAATGGAACAACGAAAGGAAAATATTGGGAGAAACCTTTTTGTCCTTCATTTTTTTTAGAGAAAACAGTGTGATAAGGCCCTACTAAAACAGGTTATCCTTCATGATGTAAGGGCAAAAGATAATGCTTTCAACAAAATGCGAAAGTACATAACTCAAGACGACACCCACATCATGTTCATAAAAAAATAAAAGAACCATAAATATGGTGAAATTGGAACAATATAATTACAGGGACCACATTGAAAGTAACAAAGAGTACACATAATAGTGATCTAAGCCTATTCCAAAACAGGGGCTAAGGAGCCAATATATTATTCACAAACTAAAAAGCAACATATGAGTTGGTCAATCCTTAGCTGTGGGAAGTACCATTTCCCTATCTTTGGCTTTTTCGACTCTGTGTATTTGGTAGAGAAAGTAAGTTGCTGAATTATCATGAGATAATACAATAAAATTCAGGATTCTTCTAGTGAAATCACAAGAAAACTTATCGCTTCAACCTCTTCTTCACTTAACATTTTGTATGCACTACCAAGGCCGTCATGTGCCTCGCTACCAGGATAAATACATCCAACATGTTTAAAGAATCTTCTGGTGTTTTTAGCTTCCCTTAGAAGGCCATCTGGTGGTTGCCCCCTATAAATGTTAAATCCAAAGAGAGGAAAAGGGAAAAGAGTACAAGTGTTTTCATATGGCGAAGTTCAGGCTCGATTTAGGACAAAAATGTATCAAAACCATTAATCAACTACAAAACGTATGTTACGCATTGCAGCTGCTTTGACATCCAAAAGCCTCAGTGACAACTGTAGGGGGTAAAAGGGGAAGAACGAACAACAATCAAGAGCCCAGCATAGCCGATAGAGAATGATTTAGCACACTCAAGTAGTAGAAGAACTACATATGTACAACACATCAAAATCAAAATTTGACGTCAAGCTCTCAGAAACTGTGCTGCATTCTATAGTACATAGATATGCACAGCTGATTATTTATGTATAGGTGGGGCATGGTGGTCAGATAAGGAATATCTTTCTTTTTAGGACTGTCTGTACCATAAGAATTCAATCTTTTTTGTAGCGGGCATTGAATCATTATTTCCTTCTATTTGCAAAGTTCCAGACTTCAGCTCCTTGGTAATTTGCTCTACTGGAGTCTGCTCATGCGTCAATATGAATTAATGACACCTGCCAATTGAAGCTTTCTACATGACAGAATCATGAGGAACATAATCGTTTTTGCCTGGCCAAAGGGAAGGGGATAACCACTAATAATACTGAGGCCTAGCTTGGACAGAAAGTGGAACGACATGTAATTCAATAGGGTGTTCCGCATTCCTTTTTAGCAGCATACTTAGTAACAACATTGTAGTCCTGTGTTAATATTTCAAACTGAAATAAGCAAATTCAAACCAACATGGAGACGGAAATATCAAATTCATGAAGCTCTTCGATGGCACAGATGCATAACATCAAATGCAGGAAGCGAATAGTAAGATGGATGTAATCAAACATTCTCAAATTTTCATCAAGGTGGCAATAGATCAACTTTCGCCATAGACCTCCATGTATGATCACCAGTAGACAATGGTATGTAGCGAGAAGGGTAGTCGAGTGGGCTGACCTTCCAAAAGTTTGATCACCATGTGGCCTTGCTGATTGCATTCCAAAAGGGTAAATTGTGTAGACCTCCATATATGATCATTAGCAGACAAAATGGTATTCAACACGAATGAGGACAGGACCATCAATACATGTTAAGCTTCGAGTTTCTAACATTCTCACTGGGGAAACAAGTAGTAAATTGTAAGCGCAAGCAATAACATGTGTTGATGGTTTGTAAGAGAAGATAGCAACGACTGCGTAAATATAAAAACGATCCTATGAGTTAGCATGAAAGCCCAGAAACTTTTTTCAGGAAACTATGCTAATTACAGAAAGACGGATGATCTATTGTGTTGTCAGAGCAGCTTGTCCAGGTGTTGGCAGGATATATTAGTGGTAAAAATCAATATGATAGCTAATCTGAGCAAAACTAAGTCTAAACAATAATTGTTAGGAGTAAAAGCATAGAAGCATTGCTCGTAATGTTGATAAAAGAGAAATAACAACAACCATTCCTTGTTCGAAACACCTTCTTGGATTTCTATGATTATCAGGCATGCGGTATGCATTTTCAAGGAAGCTGACGTGATGGCCCAAGACAACATCAGAAAATAATGCAAACTGTAAAAGAAGAGGGGAAGCTACTGGTGGCGAACTCGTCGTACTCGAGCTCCGGGTTCTCCTGAATCCGCCGCGCAGCACCACCATCCTGTCCATGAACACCGCTTCCTTTACCCGCTGGATTGTCCAGCGCTGAGCCGGCATGACCAACAGCCGAAGGGGAAACAATGGGCAAGAACCGAAGCAAGAACCAACTAATTAGTGAACCAACAATCGAAATCAAAAGAGGGAAAGAGAGGAAAGAAGAAAAAGAAGTCACGGGGCAATACCAAAGAGAATCGGAGTGCGCGGAAATGGCGGTCGAAGCGGGATGAAGCAGGCGATAAGAAAGCCCAAAAGAGCGGTGGTGACACGATGACCGAAACAATAGCGACAGTAACCATTAGCAGAACACCATCTGAAATGAGGAAAGGGGGAAATTAGGAAGGGGCAGCACATCGGTCAGATGCGAGGGAAGAGCGAGGAGTGGGCGCGAGGCAAAGCGGCGAAGCCGATGGCGACGCGGCCGGTGAAGCAAGCGGGAGGGAGGAAGGTGAGCGGTGCGTCGAGGGCTCCGCGTAAAAGGGGTTGGTGACACACGGGCCGAGAAGGGAAAGGCGAGGGCGAGCTGCGGGGAAGAGGAGCGGCCGAGGGGGGGATGGGAAGGGTGGGAGGGGGGTAGCGAGGTCGGCTGCATGGGGAAAGACTGAGGGTGGGCCAAAGCGGCGGAGCGGACGGCGGCACGGCCAGTGAAGCAAGCGGGAGGGAGAGAGGGCAGCGCTGCGTCGAGGGCTCCGAAGGGCGTTTGGTCCTCGAGGGCTCCGCGGCCGGCGATTTGTTGTCGACAGACGGGCCAGCGCCTGAGAACGCGTGGGCGGCCGGATCCGCAGCGGTATAGAAGATCGGCAACCTGAGGAAAATTGGACGCGAACGCAAATCGCAAAACTGGGAGGGTTTTTCCGGAAGGAGCGTCGACGTGGCTACGGCGAGCGCTCGCCAATTCTTCCCCCTATATGATAGTTAATATATATATATAGGAAAATGGTTGTATACTCTTGGGAGTACGTACTCCCACCCTCAATATACTGCATAAATGATGTTATTATACTTCTTTATCCTTTTGAGTATACTCTAATACTAATTATAATATACTTCAAAGTGAGTTTCACGAAAAATTTCATCCAAACCCACACTTTATAGCATAATTTGTTTATATACTCTTTTTATACATGAAAAAACGGTATATAGCAAGAAATAAATGTTCCTGATGAATTTTTTTCAACAATGTCGCATTTTAGTATCTTAGAATTATTATTAGAATATACTGAAAGTGATAAAAGAGTATAACACATTCATTTAAGTGGTATACTGGATGTGGGAGTACATACTCCCAAGAGTACAGAAAAGGCTTCCTATATAGGAATATATATATATATATATATATATATATATATATATATATATATATATATATATATTGGCACAGAATAATAAAAGTCGCATGCTACGTAGTGGTGATATTGGCGGCACGTTCAATTACATGGTGAAACCCAATCGTAGAAGAGAAATACCAGTAAGACCAGATGGTTCTACCAGTCCCAATAAAGAGGTTCTACTAGTACAATAGTTCAGACAGTGGCTCACATTAAAATCCGTTTTTTTATTGGGAAAGTCTAAAGAACGGTATACCGTTCAAAGGCAAATAACGGAAGTCACTAGCAGTGCGATCAGCGATAACAGGAGAGGCTGCCAACCTCCATGGGGGACCTTGTTTCATGAATTTTCCTAGTGTTTCATGAAACTTAACACCGAAACTCATGAAACTTATCATCGAAACTCGTGAAACATTATAATGAAACTCATGAAACTTATCACTGAAACTAATGAAACTTATCACCGAAACTACACTGAAACTCATGAAACTAAACGCTGGAACTCATGAAACCTAATGAATCTTATCTGTGAAACATAATGAAACTTATCCATGAAACACAATGAAACTCAGCTTGTATATATATAACGAGAGTGACTAGGGAACGGTATACCGTTGCAACGGTATAGCCATGAAACTTATGAAACTTATCAGTTTCAGTGCTGGTTTCATCAATTTCAGTGTTTAGTTTCATCAGTTTCATGTTTTATCAGTTTTTAGTGCTAAGTTTCATGAGTTTCAGTGCAAAAAATCACAAGTTTCATGAGTTTCAGAGGTATACCGTTGCAACGGTATACCGTTTTTTAGTTTTTCTGATATATAACAGGTGAAGCTGCTATACCGTTGGAATGCATTCCAACGGTATAGCGTGGGCTAGTTGTACTCTTTTTTATTTCAGGTTCATTGGGCTTCTAACTAAAGAAGGCTCAGGTTAGTAGGGCAATTCCGGCCGGCTTAGACTGCTTTACTGTCTTGCTAACCATTTAGCCTTGAGGGTTGCATACTAGTCTGAAGTTGTATAAGAGATGTTGCCTGTCAGCTTCTTTGAATTTTAAAAAAGGAAATAAGCTTGTCGCGCCTGGAGAAGGCACTTTATTACTGATGCATAAAAGGGGGACAGGGCCACTGTTCAACCACCAACGGGCAAAGTCTGGTCTGTGCCTCTGATACGCCTAATCAATAAAGTGAATAGTTTCCGTTTTTTAAGTGAAAAATTGACAATTGAATAATTTACGACTAACCAGCAAGTTCCGAATTGCTGATCTTCCTAAACCTTATTCTATTAGAAATGCTTAGCGCCCTCACTTTCGCTTCCTCGTGTCTCAGCGTCGATTCTGCTTCCCGGCATCAGCGCCGGCCACGCTAACATCAATCATCCTTTTTCTAGATCTTGTTCTTAGAATTTTCTTTGATGAGAAAAGTCATATGTAGCTAGATAACAAAGTAGATCCAAAAGGTGCTTTCATGAAAGCCAGTCACCGGGTTTGGCGTGCTAGGGCTCTTTTTGATATATAGTGAAGGGAATGAAGAAAGCTAGAGAATGATAAGTCCTATTTGGGAAGTTTCAAAGAAACCCATATAGTTTGAAAGGAATCTTTTTTCGAGTTTTCAAGCAAAATGCAAGGAATACGTAGTTAGGGAACAACGCAAATGAGAAGTAGATCGCTTCGTCGGTTAGAACAGAAGCGTATATATTATCTATATTATATTCTGTGATTCAAATCACAATAGATAGAAAGAGTAAAGGAGAAGTTCAGTGTAGAGCTAGTAATGGATGGCGAGGTCTTCATCCTATTGTTGTGAAAGAGCATGTTCACTATAGCTAAATGGATGATTGACGTATCACAGCAAAGCAAGAGCATGAATGAAGGAAAGAGCAAGCCAGTGAAAGAACCATGTGAAAACCCATGATATAGTCTTTTCTGAGGTTCAAGTGAGTAGAAGCGAATCAATTGCTTAGTGGACTACCTCTCATTTGAAATATGTGTATGTGGTAGTATGCTCTCAATAAACTAGGTTGGTTGTAAAGCATTGAATTATCAATCTATACAGCAATCATATCTCCTCTCAAGAATGAATATTTGACCTTTTGGTATGTTTTTTCTAGCGCACTCAACCTCATAGCTTATCCTAGCTATTCTTTATCAAGTTATTCTGTATTGGAATGAGAAAGTCAAGGTATGTCTACTTTACACCTGTCCACTAGGTACTTGCTTTCTGAATATACATAACATCTGGTTCATGTAGTGTCTATTATATGGAATAAGGATTCTTGTCCCACACACAATAGAAAAAACTCTTTCTCTAGATAACCGCATAGCAAATAACCTGTTTCTTTTGCTTATCTTAACAAACATTTTGCTAGATCATAAAAAGTTCTTTCTATTCTTTAGCAAGAAAGAACAGATGTACACACTCTTCCTATTCGAATTCCTATTTTTCTGGACTCCGGTTCTGGTGCTATATCATGAAGGAATTGAGGGGACGCATTAGGCTGATCGATGGCCTACAGATCCTATATTCGTTTCCCAAAGGCCTGAGAAAGGTGTTGTAGCCTCGGTTGACATCGCACCTAAAAAGAGAAGGCATTCCATCTTGTAACTACTTATTATAGTCGCCAGTACAATTCCCGAGGAAAGGAAATAGAGCTGATACCGGGATAAGCTATCGATACTGAAACTGAATGTACCCAATACTTTTCCCTTATCCTAGTTCCGACAAGTCAATAGCACCAATCAGCAAAGCAACATATCTGTTTTGTTTATCTTTTCCGAGCTCGCCCTTTGGGAACGCCACTCTTCCTATAACAGAAAAAGCAATATCTGAAATCTTTAAGCAACTAAAAAAGACGTCTAGTAAAAGATATGTGTTGTGCCAGGGATGGTCAATAACAAGATGAACCCAATGCCAAATCTTCCCTATAGTATTCCTTAACTCATGAATTGATACACTTGTTCATGGCATCCATTCTCTTTCCCGGTGCCTATACTTAGCCCTTTGAAAAGTCTTCCAGTACCTCCCGCGTGGCAGCCCGTCAGAAGCATGCCTCATAAGAATCTTTGTGGCGACGGTCGAAGCCTCAGACGAACCTTCCCAATAGAGGCCTCCACAGAACACTCTAAAAAGTCAAAGGGGAGCATGTGGTCAACCACCAAGAATCTACCCGTGGCCGAGCTTCGTACCATGATCAATTCACTCTCTCTCGAATCTTCCGCTTCCATGGCGCTTCTAGATTGTTCTTTCTTGTGTTGACCGTCTCTGAAAAGCTCGGTATGGTTCACTACATTCCAGCACTCTTTAGGCGATAGGGTTCTTCTTTCTGTATTTGAGAAGGGGGATCTGTCTAACTCGCACTATGTTTAACACATTGACTTCGAAGTGGTCCTACTCTCTTCTATCTCCGAATCTCTTTGCTCTGCCTCTGGGCGCTAATGGATTTGACTTTCACTCTTTATGGCATCTGGTTCAATCCAGTTATCTTGCTCAGTTGTATTCCTTTTGCCTTGCCAGGTTCTATCACTGCAGACTATTTCACTCCCGGAATTAGGTTTGAATCAGAATCTCTTTCCCAAATAAAAGCACAGGCTTCTATAGGGGAAAACCAACATCACGTAAGATGAGGCCTATCCACACTGTAACGGCAAGTGCTAATGCCATAGAGCGGTATTCAGCCTCTGAGCTTGACCTGGAAAAAGGTTATGCAGCGATATTAAGTCAAACTTTAGGGATAAGGGGATAGGTTGACCTAGAAAAGAACCTGCTATCCTAATTGCCCATACCTGACTGATGGAAAGAAATTCAATCCTCATTTTTTGGTGAGACAGGTCAGACTTTAGAGTTCCGGATTGCCTATGTCGTTTCGAATGATCGAAATCAAGGATGAAGCTCCACGTAGCATACTCTTTACTTCTTTCCTTAGCCATTGTTGTGCGGCTAGTTTGTGATAAAGAATCCTGATAACAAGCATTTCATTTCCCGAGGAAAAATATTTATTAGATAATATGCAGCATCAAAGACTACCTTAAAATAGTCACTCCACCGCTGAGAAAAGGTATATAACTTCTCAGAAGGCAAAGAAATCGTTTTTATGTATCGGAAGGGAAAGAAGGACCATCCATTGGCAAGCACTAAAGGTAGGAATCTAGTGGCTGCTGCATCAAGCTCCATCCATGATTTGACACTCTAGAGGAGAGAACTGTTGTGAGCCAGCTTTGTAGCGACCTTTCTTATGCGGAAGCAAAACCTGTATTTATATACGAGTTTCCTTCAGTTGCTTAGGGTGAGCAAGCCCATAATATTCCATTTACATTCTGTCTCCCTTTTCAGTTGGAGTTACATAGGAGTGATCCATAGGGGGGGGCACTAGTTACTGGTTGGGAACCATCAGTCCATAGGCGCGCGAATAGGGGTCCATCCAGTTTATTCTTTTGGGGTTGTGTGTGGGACTTGAGATAGTAAACACCAGTTTCCATCATACTGCCCCTCTCAGGACGAGGGCCTTCCTCTCTCTGCTTCACCTCCCGGGTGGTATAGGATTTCCTAAAAGTTTTATTACCTGAAATTGAGGAAGAATTAGATGCCTCAGTTATCTCCCGGCCGAAAGGAATAAGGTAAAGGTTTCGAGCCGAAAAGAAGCGAGGCGAAGCTATTCCTCTAGGGGGAACAGGAACTAGAACCTATCCAGAGCACAGTGTAGGCTACGGGGATCGGAAACCCCTTTTTACCTTCTCCTTCTCTCGAACTGAGTTATTCCAGTCATTTATGTTCCTTTCCTTATTTCGGTAAACAAGTAAACCTTTTCCATAAAGGAAAGAGGTACTTAACCACTTAACTTTTCAGGTTTGAAGTGTAAACTTTATAGAAATCCTATACCATTTGTGTTTTACCACCCGGTATGGAGCCAGCGTCGTATCGGTTTGGCATGCTCCCTTGCCACTCTGCAGGGGCACAGAGTTTAGGTCCGTAGACCCGGCTAAATACCCTCCCGGTAGTACTAGGAGCAGCAACAAGTAAAAGGTCTTCATCTCCAAGGTACACCGAATTGAATACGAACCGTTCATTTTTTTCGATCTAATGGATCAGATTAATTAGAGTTTACTTATACTACACCTGGTAGTAGAGTGGTAGAAACACTCTTAACAAATCAACGGTTAAATATAATTTCTACTACACATTTTATACTATAAATATAATCCACCGTAAAATTTCTCTATTTATGCTAGACTAGATGCGAGATGCATGCTCGTTTATTATTGATGCCTGCAGCGGGATGAGGCTACATTATACTTTTGTTTGATTCTGCGCTGTCGACAACAGTGCCAATGGTAGCAAAATTGATTCCGAACACAACTTGTGGACGCTGTTGCCGTGCTGACTTTTTCTGGCCTTTTCAGAGTTCTTTTTCTCGCGTGTTGCTGTGATAAATAAATCCTTTTCAATCTGACCGGCTAGCTATGATTGGTTCCTAATAGCATTTCGAAACTTTTTAGATCATTAGGAATTAGTAAAATCTAAAAAACTTGGTACCCTCACTTTCGTATAAATTACGATGCATGTCAGTGAGACGGTCTTTAATTATTTGTCCTATAATGTCTCACTAATTTTCGTATAAATTATATGTCACTACACTTTCATATAAATTCTAGTATCTCTCAAAAATAATAATAAAAAATCTCTGTATCGAAAGGAGCGGCCAATCAATCGCTCTTCAGTTTTGCTCGACTGCCAGGCTCTATATTACTGCATGTTGATCACCAAACACCAGCATTCTACACCTACTAGTATATTGCCCGTGCTAACGCTACGGCGATATTTGGTAATACAATTCAAATAAGCAAAAGGTGTTACATGTTTTGGTAATCAAGTGTAGTAAGATGTGCACAAAAGAAAGATACAGAGAGTTATTATATCGTTGATTACACAAGCAAGTGCATAAAGTAACATAGCAACTGTTTATCATTAAAAACCATCTAATCCCTGATACGCTTTAGGATTTCCCGTATAACTTCAGAAATGTTGTCTTTCGATTCATTCTCGTAAGCTGAGCTGAGATTCTGGGACTAAGGCCATAAGTAATTGTGAATGCTTCCGTTGAGGGTGTTCTGCTCCGACAAAATAAAAGCAAACTTCAGTAAAAAAAAAAATTAAAAGCAAACTTAATCGAGTCATCAATTATGATTCATGCACGTGATAGTCTACAGCAATATTACATATAGCAGTACTTCTCTGTTTCGTCTTCTAGTTACTATAAGCAACCTTGAGCTTCAGCTGCCTCATGCCTTTGAAGATTGCGTACTGATGAGTTATGCAGATTTCAGAATAGGGTACTTTACCAGGTAATGTCCTAAACTTATCATGAGAATGTTAAGTCCTTATTTTAACCCATCAAAAGATGACTCTCTCTCTCTCTCTCTCTCTTTGAATTTAGCATCCACTTGTATCAGGGTATTTAGATTCTTGAAATTGTTAAGCATGTTGCGAACAAAAAAGATCAGGCAGAAACAAGTACTTACACACACAAAAAAGTAGTGCATGCTACAGAAAATTGGTAGCACCTAGCAAACAAGAGATGTAACAACGAAAATCACAAAAGAGATGAAGTTCTAGGGGTACATCAGTACATGGCACAAAGCAGCAATCAACAAAAAAATCCAGACATGCCTTCACTTAATTTACCCCTGCAACCATGTATACAGCACTGCTTAACTACACGCCAACTTCGTCCCCTGCTGTTTAACACGCAGAAGAAAGTCTGTCACTCAAGAAAAGGATTAATATGGTAGATCCTTCAAAATGTTTCTCTATTTCATTATCTCATCCTTTCACCCAATTCGTTCACTGTATCGTGTACTTTTGACAGATATATATGAAACTCTGTACGCATATTTGAGAATCAGACAGCTATGGAAAATACACGATTTGAACTATGATTAGCATTCCAGTTCTACACCGTCTACAGCAATAAGCGTCGCAACAGAGTCACGAACGATCCAAGTAATTCTATGCGCATCATGAATCTGAAATCTGAAGACACCTAACTGCGCTGCGACAAATACGCTCGAAATAACTCCCAAACAACAATGACTTGCAGCACGTATACCTAGCGTCTACAGCTAAGAATTCCGAAACCGGATAGATGGATCGATCAACCGACAGATTAACCCTATCGGACCAACAAAACAGAAATCAAGAACAAGCACGACAAATCAAAACAAAAAGAAAAACTACGCGGTCGGATCAAACGGCGCGGCGTTCTGCGATAAGTTTGTCGTCACGATGAACGCGACGATCGATTTGTTCGACCGATTTGATATTATAACACCTCATAATATAATATTTCTATAGATAACACCTCATAATATATTCCAATGAGATTGTTGAACTGAAGAGAGACCATGCAGTTAGATACTTCGATGAAAATTTTAGACTGACCAGCTGGAAAAGTGGGTCCTCAGGTAAATACTTCAAGGCAAATTCCCTTTGACATGTGTATCGTGGATCATCTTACGTAGAACTCCATGACCAAAGCCAGGAACAACTGAGAATGGATGCAACCAGCCATTAGTAATTTGGAGTTCTTACTTCAAGTTTAACCCCAAAACTCCACAGTAGATGTAAATCATCAATTCATCGAGAGATGGTGAATTTGCATAACCAAATTTCAAGACAACAGATCCAATAGAAGGCAACTATCTAAGATCTACTGTATAGCATTCGACTTTCAGAACAGGTGAGTCTTAGCATAGTAAACTTCATGTGAAAAAAATAACTTCCATTTGAACATGGTCATAAACACTAATGTTTGCTCATTGAATAGATGCAACTCTTGAGATAAGCTACCTTTCCACTCTTTAGTGTCTTCCATACATAATCTTTGAGTTGGTCAGTAGCAGGGTTCCAAATTTCGATCCGAAATCCGAAATCTCGGCCGAGATTTCGGATTTCGGACCCCTCCGAGATTCAAAATCCAGTCCGGTAAAAAAATTTGAAAAAAATTCGAAATGCTACAGTGTAAATAAAATCTCGCCGAAATCTCGCCAGTTTCGGCCGAAATTTCATTTTTTTTTTGCTGGATTTTTATTTGTTTTGGGCGGATATGATTGGATTTAGGTTGAAGATCATCCACAAAAAATTTCAGATTTTTTTGACGAGTTTCGACCATTTTTTGGTCAGTTGAAATTTTACCGAAATCTCGGAAATTTCGGCCAAAATCTCGGGAATTTCGGCCGAAATTTCGGATTTCCCGGTAGAATTTGAACCGGATTTGAAATTTGAATTTTATATTTCGACCGGATTTTATTTGAATTTCCGAAATCTCGCCGAGATTTCGGATTTCGGGCATGTCCGAGATTTAGCTCAAAACAAAATTTGTATCCTTGGTCAGTAGTAGTGTTACTCCCAGTCTCGTTCATTACAGATCCTTGTAGAGGCCCAGCTAAACCATTCAGTGCAGCTGCAAAAGAAAGTTAAGGAACTGATCTATTCCAGCCCGATCTATTCCAGCTTCCTGAAATGCAGGATAGGATGGTCATTATTGAATTATAGTGGATGGATGCTATTATTGGGGGGTGGGGAATAATTTCAAATAGCCACACACACACATATCATATCACAAACAAGTGAAAAAAGGAACTCAAATCAGGCCCAGACAAATAAATATACAGCAGCAGTTAGAGAGATGACTAACACACACACACACACACACACACACACACACATATCAGATCACAAATAAATATCCAGACCGTAAGAAACCAGCCACTGCTTATTGACTGCAAGAGAGGCAAGGTAAACTTAGTTACCATTTTGCACTTCACTGCTGATATTTCCCAAGACTGTTGCTTTGTGCTCCTAAACTGACTGCTGGCTGTTTGCACATGTGCAAAGACCGAATCTGCCTTTGTCGGGTGCTTGAGGAAGTTGCAGAAATGGTGCTTATCTTCAGTGTTCGATGAGTACCAGCGCTTTGCTGCAGCGAAAGCGAGAGGCACCGATCAACGATTCATGGAGCTGTTTGACATCTCAACCTTGAAGCACCTGACAACTTCACATTGTTAACCAATGCAATGGCTTGCTCGCCCGATCCTCCCAAATATAGTATGTCTCACCGACTCTCCCAATTTATCATCCAGCGGCTACCGAACCAATTCAGCTGTGAATAATTTTGGCACCCGTAGAATGAATCCATCATATAGTGAATGAGACCTTTGCAAAAAAATTTGTACTTGAGAGTGGCCAGTGGACTTGTCGGTGATGACGACGGCCTCCTCGAGGTCGCCGTAGGCGGAGAAGATGGCGCGGAGCGAGTTGGAGTTGGTCTCCCAGCCGAGGCCACGCACAAAGAGCTTGCGGAGAAGTGCGGTCCCAGAGGCGAGCGCCGCTGCAGCGGCGATGTCGGCGAGCTGGTCGCGGGAGAGCGGCTCGAGGAGGCGGAGGAGATCGTCGCGGGTGAGCCCCAGAGCGGCCTTGGCGGCGGACGAGGCGGCCGTTGCGACGTTCTCGTCGGGCTTGCGCTTCTTGGAGTAGGGATCCATGGGAGGCACGGGTAGGAGGGGAGGGGAGGAGCGAACAAAACCCTAGCTAGGGCTTGGCGGCGGCGTATTGGAGCGGCGATGGGAAGGGAGTAAGGTTTCACGCGACTTGTGGGGTGGGGAGTTCGGCCGGCTGTAGGGAAAGCAGCTGTGAGGCGCACGGGAGGGAGGCGGCGGGAGCTCAGGCAGGAGGCCGCCCGGAGGAGGAGGTGGCACGGGAGTAGGGGAAGGCGGGCACGGGCGATTGGGGCGCAGGACGATGTTTGATGGAAAAGATGGGATGAACCGGGTGATTTGGTCCTTTAGATTTGATGAAGTCATGTGATAAAACATCTTAGCCCTTAATTCTGAGGAAATAGGATTTCTGGGTGCACTTTTTAGGGTGAACAAAGAAGAATTATCCTCTGTGGGGGCAGAATAGTGTGTGTACATAGAAAAGAATTAACTGGTGAATTATATAGGGGTAAAGATAAAAAAGGCCTCAAGTCCGGCCAGTAAAGCGGTTCTCATGAAGATAAAGATAGCGCAGTTCTGGCAGGTTTGCAAGCTCCACAGGAAGTTCACCTTTGAAGTTATTGAAGCTCAAATACCTGAAGAATGTTCGGTAACAGTTAGTGGCACAGAAAGTGAAACGTTATTAATCCATATAAACTTAATGCATTCTAAAAAAATGAACTTACAAGTGTGCCAGTTTCTTTAGTTCACCAATTTCTGGTGGAAGTGCATCTTGAAGCTTATTCCACCTCAGGTTCCTAAGAGCATGAGCGAATTTTCTTAGCTGAAGCGCAAATCCATTCAAAATAGGTAGCTATGGGTGCAAAAACCAACAGAGATGCTGATTCAATGAAGCATTATCCAAGGATATTATAATACAGAGAATAAGAGAAGTATGTTATATGTGACAAGAACTGAAATGTTATACAACAATGGTGAGGAAAATATCCCTTGGAGATCAACGCAGTGCTTATATATAATGATAACAAAAAGAAACAGCCATCCCTGAAGATCTTCCATTATCTTTCTATTTCTAAGTGTGCATCTAGGCTACTGCCGCAGCGTTCTGGTGCAGCCCATAACTTGATTTCCAATCCCTTGGTATCAAAACCAACTGATAATTCTTCAGCAATACATTGCATGGCTTTCAATTTTTCCTCATTAGTAAACAACTTATTGTCTAACGAATATACAAAGCAGAATTGCAGACACATAAGCATGTGAACAAAGCAGAATTGCAGACACATAAGCATGTGAACAATGGCTATTTAATTAAAATTAACTACATAACCTAATTGTCACATCAAAGCATATTCAACACATCTGAGTTGACTTGAGAATGCCCTGCTGTTCCATTTGATGCTCAGTTGTGTAGTTCCTACCTCAGAGCACCACACTGTCTACAAGACATGGCAAGATTGAGGTTACTAAAATAATGCGCTATACGGCATTTGCCTCACTCGCCGAATATGTCCTGAATGTTCATGCCACCACCGCCGCCTCTCCCACCTTGGAACTGCTTCAGCCCCTCCTCACCATACCGGTCATAGATCTTCCTCTTCTCCTGGTCCGTCAAGACCTCATACGCTGCAAGAAAATAACACCTTTGCACATTACCTCTCTTCAAGAACATCAATTCGTTTTTAAAAAATCTAGCCTTTTCAATCCACATGGTGGTACCATTGTTGATCTCGGCAAAGCGCTTGTTGGCCTCCTCATTGTTGGGGTTCTTGTCCGGGTGGTACTTGAGGGCGAGCTTGCGGCACGACCGCTTGATCTGATCCTCCGACGCGCCCTTGGGCACTTGTAGCACGTCGTAGTAGCTCTTCCTGATCCATACAACAAAAAAATCCATGAAAATTTCAGACGAATCCAACCCGCTGTTTATCAAACAGAATGAATTCGAACACACAGATCTCAAACCGATTCACGGCGAAAAAGCCAGCCGATAAAAAACCGATAAATTCGGGAGGGGAGGGATCAAAACATGAAAAAAAAAGAGGTGTTTTTTTTACAACAGAGCAAATCGGGACGGCAAAGAGCAAAGATCTAGAATAAAACACACTATTGTTTTTTTTACAATGAGTTGCAGCATCAGACAAAATGTGTCATAGATGCAGATGAGCTAAAATAAGCAAGGGCCAAGGAGACATACTACTTGCTGTTCAGCAGAAAAGGCTAATTGTTCCTTGAGTTCAGAAATTGATTTCAAAACATCATTCAGTACTTGTTCAGCCTCTGAAACCATCACTGCTAGAAACTTTTAATAAAAACAGATAGTAATTAGATCTTGTACAATGCTTCAGTTATTTGCATTAGATAGCAATTAAAATTGAAAGATCTATTATTCAATACATTCTCAACAAATCTTGCATGAGAAGATATATTCGCTTTCATCTGCCGTAGTCTCTGATGGATCGCTGCCGTAGCATATTGGCAAGCTCGTTCATGCATTGCACCCCAGAGACATACATATCTTTGGCTTTTGCAATTCTTCTCTCCAGATGGTAGGTTGACTGGAAGCAGTTGTATGATGCGCAGCTATTTTAGTGTGCTAGGAGAGGGATAGTAACCTTAAATAGTAAATAAAATCAGTATTTTAACAGTAGTACCTCAGATTTAGCTGAAAAGTATGATTTGATTTGTTCATTCATAGACTCTAAAAATTGGCGTTGTTCACAACTCGATTCAACAATTGTGTTATGCGTAAGTCCAAGGTCGTGATCCAATTGAGACCAGAAATCAAACAACAACCCTTTATTTCCAAATTTTCCGCTTTTTATTGCCTTTCTATAAATATTTGTCAAAAACACCGAGAACGGTCAGTACAAGGAAACAACAACCTGTATTAAAATGCAACAACCAAAGGTACCCAAAGGCAAGTTAAGACTCATTGAGGTAAACTCCAGCTGTTGCAGGCATCAACCTAATTCTCGAAAAGGCAAAGGAGCGACAAAGTATAGTTAGCAGGCATACAGGAAAGTGATTCTAGTCCAGTAACTTGAAAGTGACTTTAAGAAGAAGAAGAAAATATTATGAACAACTGAATTTTAGCTAACTGCTACCATTAAAATCCCCTTGCAAAAAATCATCTCAACTTATTCTAGTTGTTCTGGCTAAAAAGAAGTTCAAATCTGCCACATTGCAGTAGCTGAATTAATCACACCGGTCTGGCCTGGGCAAGAGCATACACCAATTACTGATAAATTCCCAGCTCATTCTGCGAGCGCCAAGAAAATCCCCTACTCATTAGCCCTGTGGTCGTAAGAACTATTTGCAAAAGCTTAGAATGCTTAAACTATAAGATGCATATGTGCCAAAATCAGTAAGTAACCAGCAGGAAAACTGGTTAGCTCCGGCTAGTAACCTGCTTAGTTTCAACCAATTTGTGCAAATTTACTTTCGTAGTAAGTTTTGATCGCCTGACTGGATGGACGATATTTGACTTCGGTCCAGAAATGCATATGGATGCTGACGCCTCATCTCCATAGTACCCCATAAGAAGATAGAGTTAACAGGTAATAATAAGCCATTATTTCATATATGCATGCACGGTTAAATGGACACAGGTACATGCAATCAACAACAATCAACTGAATATTATTAGCAACTGGTGGGCTAAATAGGCAGTGGAAATTAATGCAAGACCGGGGAACCAACAACAATTAGCTGAATGATCACCGATTTGTTTGCACGAAAACAATGGTGTTGGGGAGGAGCATGCAGCATCGCTGTTTGTCATATTCAGACTATTGAGAATGTGGTAGCAAGCACAATGAAAACAAATGTGTCAAAATTAACGGATGAACATTACCGTAAAGACAACGATACCTCGGTTTAAGGCTTCTAACAACCTACATCATAAAAGAAAGCAAAGACGTATAGTAATTCCCCCTTCCTTACAGCTAATATGTACACAGTTTAATAGTGTCTCGCTTCTAGCAACAGGGGTATCGATACGGCGAGTATTAAGCTCCATGAAAAACCTTTCCGTCACAGAACTAAACCTGTATGAATCATCAAAGTCCTCAGTAATTAGACAAGGAGATCCCTCTCCCCCTGATCCATGGAAGTCAAGGTGTTAAGAAGCATACCTGATACATGATAACGCTCCTAAAAGTTGAGCAACAAGATCTAAGAGGAGACCTCGCAAATCAACCAATGAAGGATAATCTACTTGGCTGACAACCCTGCAGAAAGTAGATAAGGTATGTGGGGGGTGGGGGGACTCAGCTTCCACAAGTATACAAACTCCTTTTTTGTAGGGCAATCGAGAAATAAAATTTTACACAATAATACGATCCAAGAAATTTGGCACATGCTGACCAAATAAGACAGCATACACTTGTTGTACATTTAATATTCGATATGATGTTTTAATGGAATGCGAAGCCACAGTTAAGCATATTTAAGATCGCAGAACCTGGCATTGTTGTGCTCCTATTTACCATTCGAGGACCATATTAAAAAAGGCAGTAAAACCTCACCTGTCTGCGTTAATTAACCAATCAAATACGAAACTTTCCAGGCCAATCCAAAGTTTCTCTAGACAAAATAATGCAAGAAGTTAGCCAGATATTTAGAAAAGTAACTATACAAAGCACTAAGAAACAAACAAAAAACATGTTATTCCCTCTTGTGGGCAATACTCAGCAAATCGAATGCAGGCTGAACAGAATATGCACTCAACAGCAAGCTGGGTACGGGCAAAAAAGAAAGACATTGAGATTTTAGATAAGACGATGCAATTGGAAATATATGTGAAGTAGAAGTTTGAGATATCTGGGATGAAAATACTTGCTAGTGACTATTTGCAACTGTGATAATATACAGAATGCATGTCTCATCATGATGTTTACTGAGCATCAAACTACAAAACAACGGAAAACAAAGTGGTTCTTTTTAAGGATAACGACATGGTCAATCAATAACAAACCTTCTTTTGGTATGTCGAGGCATCATGGGCACCTTTTGGTGATTCACTGCAGAACAGTGAAGAACAATACTTCAGTAAAAGGTAAAAGACTGCAGAGCGTTTCTAGAGTTGTTCATCAACAATTTTCAGGAAGCAGTAAGCAATAAATCTGAGAGCTCAATGCGACGTAATGGAAATCTAAGACTACCAGGGTGGAGCTTTCAGGACTCAAAGGTCAATCAACGTACCTTTCTCTCCACCGAAGAAGAGCTTCCAAAAGAGGTAAAGGTGTGTGCCTAGCATGGCAAGTGAATCCAATACTTGCTCATAGCTTGGATCAGATGGCCGGAGGTATTGCCCATCCTGCTTATTTTTCAAAATAGAAATTTAGATTTGGATATAGTTTACGTTATACCTTAAAACATTTTCCCTGGTGAGTGGTGACATAGCTAGTGTAATTTGACATCATGCTCATCTGGATGGTACAAACATGCCTAAGGAAAACAAGACGATATCAAGTCGAGTTGTGCTTCTATGCTCTCCAAAAAAGCGAAAAGCACAAATACATCGTGACAACCTAATGTATTGAAAAATACACAATGAGTGAGAAAATAAAAACCTTTTTAAAGAAAAAACATCGTGCCCAGAGAAATGCAGGCAAATAATCAGCATTCTCTGATACCAACAACGTGTATGAACATGTGTTGCCAGAGCACGAATGAGTATTAGCCCACCCAGCCAAGCTGAATAAAATCGAAGACGGTGCATGCTTTGTGGCACAAGCAAATCAAATGTAGCATTTCACGTGCAAGTAGAACACCGTCAGAGAGTGGGAAGTAGCAATGACATGATGAAATGGCAAAATTTTGGGGCATCAATAAGAAGTCCAACCTAATTGATGCCTAACATTAGCAGCCTGTGCACAGGACACAGAGTGATAATAGAAAGCGATATGTAATCCAATTGAAAGGTATAATTCGGCCTCCAGGCCAGGGACGTGGATAGGCTAAGACCTAGGTCACCTAAAATCAATGGCAAGGCATTCTACCGCAATAATAGTGGCTGGCGATCTTGAATCCACGCGAAACGAACCCTAGCTAGGTTAGGTAGCAGAAAGTAGTAGAAGGTTGTGATTGCCGTTGACCTCTCAGGGAACACCACTCGTAATTGCGACGGCATCGTCTGGAATTATCGGATGCGATGGCATTTGGACTGAAAGAGAGGGGAGAGAGAGGGGACCTGGGCCTGCGCGGTCTCGATGCGGCGGCGGGCGAGGAGGGAATCGACGATTTGTTTGGCGGCGCCGCCGGCGTCCATGTCGGGCGTCGAGGACGCGGCACTGGGGGGCAGCGGCGGTGGGTAGGAGACCCCCACGGCGGCGGCGGAGGAGCGCGGGGTAGCCAGGTCGAGATCGCGAGGGCGCTGCTGCTGGCTGCTATTCAGCGATACCCTCCTCCTAGCAACAGGTCTCCAGCGAGGGCGCTGCTGCTGGTAGGCAGGTCGAGATCGCGATATAGCGCTGCTAGAAAGTGGAATCAGCGGGTCTCAGTAGGCGGCCGGGTGTTGCCGGCGACGGCGGCTTTGCTGGTCTTTCACAAGGCCACTGGTGTTGCCGGGCGACGGCGGCTTTGGAGTCTTCGGCGTGGCGCAGGTGGCGGCTGGGTCCCCCATGGCCGCCGCGCAGGGAGGGAGGGCGGCGCCGGGAGGTAGGCCACAGGCAGAGCGATGGGGTTGGGAGCTCGGGTTAATTGCGATAGGCGTGACTGGGGGCACGGGTTAATTGGGATAGGCGCGATTGGGGGCACGGGCGGGGTAGAAAGTTTGAGGGGATGAACCGGGTGATTGCGTCCATCAGATTTGATGAAGTGATGTTTCAGCACATCTGAGCGCTTGATTATGAGGAAATAAAATTTCTGTGTGCACGTGTTAGGGTGAACAAAGCAAAGTACCCTCTGTGGGGGCAGAACAGTGTGTACGTGTAGAAAAGAATTAACTGGTGAATTATATAGGGGTAAAGATTACCAGGCTACCAACGCCAGCTAGCTCCCACGGCAGAAGTCACACCCCTTGTGCTACACTTTCCTTCGCGTCCTGTACTTCTGTCGTCACCAACTCACCATAACTCCCCAAGCTCAAACTCAGAGCTTCTTCCCGCCACAACGCCAACTTGAACATGCCTCCTGGCCCAAGGACACTGTCGGTCATCGGGGACATGCACCTCCTGCTCGGCTCACCGCTGCACCACGCCATGCAGAGGCTAGCCCGGCGGACGGCCCCGTCGTGCTCCTCCGCCTCGGCCACGGCCCAACGCCCGTGCTCTCCTCGCCGGAGGCTGCCAGGAAGGTCATGAAGACAGACACCATTCCCATGCAGTCCTGTGGGGATTTAAGCTTGCGCGCGAGATGTTGGATCGAAAATAGACGGTTCAAATTATCCAAAAGCACTGTAGCAAAATGGTAGATTTAAACGATCTAAGTCATTCACTTGCTCGATCGGACGGTCCACACCTGTTGAGACCGTTTAAGTTGCAGTCCCCACAGAGATTGCATCTGATCACCGTCTCATGAAGACCCATGACGCCATCTTCGCCAGACAGCCGATGTATGTAACCACGGATATCATAATCTACAGCGGTCAAGACATCTCGCCTTCTCCCCTACGGCAGTAAGCACCGGAAGGAGGACCGGAAGCTCCGCACCATGGAGTCGCTGAGCCCCAAGTGCGTCCTGTCCTTCCGGCCGATCCGGGAGGAAGAGGCCGCGACACTCGTGCGGACCGGTCGTCAATGTCAGCGAGAGGACCAGGGTGATGATGAAGACATCATCATGAGGGTCTCCGTCGGCGACAGATGCTCGCAGTGGGAGGCGTACCTCGACGAGTTGGACAAGGTGTTGAATAATCTCGTATCAGGATTCAACCCGATCGACCTGTTCCCGACGTCCACTGCTACGAAAAATGACATCACAGGCTGCTTAAAAAAATCATCACAAGTAATTTTACGAACCATTTGTAAGTATATGTCAATGCAAATAATTGGCACTACTCTGTGTGGTCATTAAGTGATTGTCGAAGATAAACATGGACTTAATAAGTATAAATATTATTTCAGTAGGGCCCTCCCCTATTGTTTCCCGTCAAAAAATCAGTATAGACATTACGTGCATTCCACTGTAAAATAAAGCTAGCTATATGGTATGAAGTTGATATTTTAGAATTTAGAATATATCAGGCAGGATACAATCTGTTCTTATAAATGACAGCAAGAAATTGAAGTCGTACTCAAGGTAAAGAAAAGTAGAAAGTCTTTGTTTTAGAATATAATGAAACAAACCTAAAATTTCAAAACCGATTTAAACTTGATTTGAATTTAATTGCCTTTTATTTAAATTTCGATTTTTGAGTTGGATTTAAATTCTTTGGCTTTGGGCCGTTTTTCTTCGCTAGGCGTTCGGCCTGCCTCCTTCGCCCAAATTTCACCCGCCGAGGCGACTGCTCCGCCTCCTTGCATCCAATGGCCGCTCGTCGCCTCACAGATCGCCTCGATCAACACTGCTGTCGCCGCCTCCGCTCCGTTCGATTCGATCGCTCGCCTCGGCTATAAAGCCACGCTGAAGCTCGCCTACCGCCTGTCTCCGGGCCTCGCCACTCACTTCGGTGAGCCCTCCTTTCCTCGCTCTCCTCGCTTCGCTCCGGCCGCCACACACACACCGGGCCGCCCCACCATTCCCGCCCCTAACCCTAGCCGCCTGCTGCCGCTGCCAGGTGGCCTCACCGCCGCTTTGCCCTCTCGCTCTTCCGCTCGAGCGGGCCGGCCCATCCAAGAAATTACCGCCTCGCTACAGGCGCTTGGGCCGAGTGGCCAAGTTGGCCTCACCCGTTTGGCCTGTTACTGTTCCAACCTTTTTCCTTTTTTAGGATTTTAATTCAATTATTAATCCGAAAAATCATTTTAAAATCCAGAAAATACCCAGAAAATCCCGAAAAAATCCGGAAAACCCATGAACCCCAAAAATACATATTCTAAACTGTTTAGTGCCACTGAGTCCAAAAACAACCTTCGCTCCGCAATCAGAAGCTCCGAAAATTCCCGAAATGACCGTTTTGCCCTCCGTTCTCTCCCGGCCCGGTTTTCGGTTTCAATTTTCGTTTTTGTTTCTTGTTTTTCGTTTATTTATTGCCGTTCATCCTTTTCGCGTTAGATCCGGCCGTTGAGCAGTTCCTGGAGCAGGAGTCGGACCCAACAGGAGCCAAGTACGACGACATTCTCTTCGATCCAGACGATTCCGACGCCGGGCAAGGCACGCCGCACTCCGTTGATCATATTGCACCAAAAATCATGCCTGATATAATTAGTAATTAATTTATATCGTATTATTTTACTGTATATTGAAATATTGAAACTCGTTATATTAGAATGACATGATGCCTAATTAATGCCGAAATTTTCTATTAAGCCTCCTTGATAATGTTGAGCCTTATTAAACCTTTGATTAACCCTAGATGTTAATTATGCCATGATAGTTAATGGGACAAAAAAATAGTCCACATGGGACAAAAAGATGCACTAGCAACGACATGTCTGACTTAGTGATCTAGGTCGTGTTTGGTAGAACTCCAGCTCTACCAGATCCGTGAAGCTGGAACTGTGGGTATATTAAGAGTGTTTAGGTGGATCATCTTGTTTACATTTTACACAAGACACAAGTTCGCAAAATTGAAACGCGTCTTTGTTTTTTTTGAGAGGTTTAAATGTGTCTAATTTGCTTAACAAATCTAAGTCCGGAACTCAGCCCAGGTTGGTTAGGGCCAATTGTGCTCGGCTCGGGCCCAGTTTACTAACTATTCTGGCCTTTCTGGGCCGAGCTACATAGCGGGCCAGTGCGCTTGGACTTGGCCTCGGCAAGCTAGCTTAGTTTTAACCAAAATTTAGTTAGCAAATCAATCTCATGGATTTACCAACTTTGCTGCCGCAGCTCATGGATTTAGGGCCTGTTTGTTTCAGCTAGAGATTGTAGAAAATATTTTTAAAATCTGGATTGTAAAAGCTGGATTGTTTAAAAGCTAGAGGTTGAAAAGCTGATGGCTGTTTGGCAATGCAGATTATAGTGGGGGTAGGCTCGGGCGTAAACAAAACAGGGGGCTTGAGCATGAACAGTGAGGGGCAATGGTGGGTAATTTCGACTGAAGTAGGATGGATATTGTGGTCTTTTGAAAAAAAAAAGCTAGAAAAAGCCCTTCTAGAGTGGATTGTGGGATTGCTACAGTCTGGTCTCCAGATTGTTACAATATATATTGAAAGTTTCCTGTTTGTTGACTTTCCAAGTTTTAAAAGCGGTTTTCTATAATCTCCAACCGAAACAAACAGGCCCTTAGATTTACCGATCACATAGGATACCACCAATCTGTATAGTTTTTTGTAACTAAGGCCCCGTTTGGCAACTTGGAACCGAGCTGTTTCTACTAGATTCTGAGAGAAACCCAGCCAAACGGGCTAAAACTCGGAACATTTCTCCTCAGAATGTTTCTTCTTTTTTCCACATCAGGGCTGAATCGCCTTCAACCCCGTTTCTACTAGAATCTGGAACCGTACCAAACGGTTTGCAGAAAGTGATTCTGATTCTACCTGAAACGTTTCTAACAAGAATCTGGAATCATACCAAACGGGGCCTAAATACAGTTATGATGGTGCATGATGGAAATTCCCAAACTTCTCAGCAGAATCTCCATTATATACGGTGCTACGAAAAAGGCAAATACACTCCCTTCCCATCACAATTTCCTTTTCATTTTGTTGCGTTTTCTCGACCTTTTTACATCCATTGAAATACGATTTTTTATCCTTAATTTTCATCAAATTATTATGTAAGTAGCCTCTGAAATAAATTTAGACCCCATTTAGTAACTTGGAACCAAGCCGTTTTACTAGAATATGTAACACCATTTTTATGTTATGCATGTAAATAGTTCAAAAGGACATGATTGACCAATATTTCACCGAAGGAGAGTGTGGAGGTAGTACTGTAATTGACCTAGAAGAACTTGGGTACATAGTCCCATACTTTAAACCCTAGAGCAGAAAATTCGGTCCCGGCCAAACCCCCGCAAACCCTTCCCCGGCGGTCCGTCTCTGTCGCGTCCGCGGCCATGAAGCGGAAGCAGAGAGCCTCGGCGGCTGCCGCCGAAGTCCACGCCGACGAGCCCTCCCAAGACCCGTTCCCCCTCGAAGCCTTCTCAGTCGACTTCTGTGACGCCCTCACCGCGCGCTACGGCCGCTCCGCCGCCCCGCAGCACCGTCACCTCCTCGCCTCCGCCGCCGCCATCCGCTCCATTCTCGTCGACGACGGCCTCCCCCTTACACCCGCGTCCTACCTCCCCGAGGCCGTCTCCGCCCTCCGAGCCGCCGGCCCGGCTGACCCCACCGCCGCTTCCGCCCTCGCCTCCCTCCTCGCCATCCTCCTCCCCCACATCCCCTCATCTCCCTCGTCCCTCCCGCCAGCCTCCGCCTCTGAATCTGCCTCCGCACTCGCCGCCTTCCTCTCCTCACCTGATGCCTCCCAGCTCCCCACCGGCACCGTGCGCTCGGTGGTCAGGTCGCTCGGCCACCTGGCCCTCCATCTCGACACTGCAGCCGATTGGGGCTCTGTCGCCGCGCCTCTGGAAGCTCTCCTCGCTGCTTCTGTGGATCAGCGGGCCAAGGTGAGGAAACTAGGAGTTTTTACTGCACATATAGAAATCACACTCATGTGGGTTGTGACTTGTCGCCTTGGTAGGTTCGAAGATGTGCACAGGAGAGTGTGGAAAAGCTATTTGTTTACTTGGAACATTCTGGTTGTACGAAGAAAGCTAGCAGTGCTACAATTGGCATTTTTGAGAAGCACATTTTGTCGGTGAAAAGTCTTGTCAATTTGGATTCGGATGCTTCTGAGGCTAAGGAGACGGAAGCGGTTCACATGCTAGGTGCAGTGGCAGTTTTAGTTCCATACCTATCGAAGAAGGCTAGAAAGACGGTGTTCTCAGATGCTTATCAGCTATTGAGCCCTTGTTTTAGCCCACTTACAAGGCATGTCCTCAGGCTTATGGAGACCTTGCTGGAACATCTGAAGGCTGAGAATGTTGAGTCGGAGTTGGAGAATCTCATCTCTTTGGTGTTGGCTTACCTGGCTTATGATAAGAAGAAGCCCGATGATACCATTGTCGCAGCGTTACAGCTGTTGAGAAATTGCTTGGCGAAACTGGCCAGTCACCCAAAATTATGGACGGAAGCTCTTCCATCTGCATTTGAGGCAGTTTCAGGTTTGCATGTTTACGTATTTCATGTATCAACATTTCAATATAATAATGCTTCTTTTAAGGTATACAAATGTCCAGCTGAAAAAAATTCTTACGAGTATCTAATAGACATACCTGGGTTATCCTCTTTGGAAATAGTTATCATCATTGGTGCGTGTTGAACATGTAGTCCTACACCATGCTTCCTCCAATGCCAACGGGTGCATTTGAGACAATTCTGACAAACAACATTTCCCATCTTGTTTTTTTGGGTTGCCTTTGAGAGAGCATCTGCTCACATTTTGTATGCTATCTTTCCTCTAATGCATACTTATATTGATCCATGAGAATATTTCTTTGAAGATCTCTTATATTTATGCATTATTTTTTTTACGATTCATCCTGATAAACATTTTTTTGCTTGACATGCTTCATAGTTTTTGGGTTTCTGATGTATGGATCTGGACATTATCTTATTCTTTATCTGTACTGGAAATTTACAATGCTTACCAACCTAACTAGTTACTAATTGTTATAATTCTTAATTTGGCAGGATACCTAATTCTGGACAGAAAATGTTCTGAAGATATAGCAAAAGTGTTACAAGACTGTATTGAATCTCATATCAACCAAAGTTTTCTTTTGACTAATGGATCACAGTTACATGGTTGTGATGTTGAGGGTTTGAGTGATGGGTCTGCTGTTAAATCAATCTGTTTGTCAATCAATAACATACTTCGCACGTGTGCTTCTCCTACGGATAGTATCTTAACAGTAGTCTTGGTTTTGTTTCTCAAACTTGGTATGTCTTCAATTGTTTCACCAAGAACTTATCTTGCCTTTAAATGTATAAAAATAATCATTTGAGAGAATATTTTGAATTCCTAGCCTCCTAGGAGTAGTTACCCTCCCTATAGGGTGTATTTTGTTTGAATGTGGTTTACCTGTACGTATAAAAGTATGTAGCATTGTAGCTTTTCTCCTATCTCATGTACTTATACCAACACATAGTATATTGTAAAAATGCGCATGTTGAGTAGATATGTACATGTGGTGCTACAAAAGGTACATAACATCCAATAATAATGCATTTACCACTTAGTGCAAGTACCTAGCAAACTGTTTTAGACATATTAAGATTGACAGAACTCTTGCGGCACCTTTTAACCTGTTATCTTTTGTCATGCATTGTGGACCCTTTTTGCACGTATATTATCGCCCTGCTTTACATATCATTCACTTGATTCATCAACTATTTTGTATTGGATAATCCTTCTGCAGGGGATAGTTCTTATGTTTTTATGAAAGATATCCTACTTACCTTGTCACAATTTGCTATGAGAAAAGACAAAGAACCGCAGCTGAAGAATGTAAGTTCATCTTTTGATTATTGTCACATCCAAAAAAACAGAAACATATGTTTGCTCTTTTGTATATATACCATCTCTTGCTATCATAAAACACTATACATTTTAATATATCATCTAACTTTTCCTTGTTGCTTAAATGGTAATACATGAGACTTGTTATTATTTTATGCTTTTGGTATTACCTGGCCTTGCTTATGTTCCAATTTCTGACTTGGAAAATCTGAACCCTGGAAACTTCCACACCAAAGAGAAAGCTTGAGCCTCATACATAGTTTGAGTGCATAATGAAAATGACTGGATTACCTTGGTTTAGTTTATAGTCAATATTGTTTTGTACCTATTTGTATCTCTAGATAAAGAGAAAAGGCTTGCACATTGCATTATTAATCCTTCATTTAACTTGTTGCATTTGCAGGTTCAAGAATGCATTGGGGCAGCAGTGATTGCTATGGGACCAGATAAAATCCTTTCACTAATTCCAATAGCTTTTTATGAGGACCAGTTAACATGCTCAAATACTTGGCTTCTACCCATTTTAGACAAGTATATTTATGGGGCCTCGTTGCAACAGTTTCTAGAATATATTGTACCGCTAGCAAAATCTGTACAAAATGCTTCTAGTAGAGGTAAATACAAATAATTCAATAGGCCTTAAATAAACATGCAAGACAACTTTGTAACATTTTTCTTTAATTTTTAGTCAAAAAAGCACGGAAATGTGGGGACTTGCAATCTCAGACGAATCAATTGTGGAACTTGCTTCCTGCCTTCTGCCGCTATCCGATTGATGTGTATCAGAATTTTGGCCCCCTGTCCAATTTGCTGGTAGAGATGTCAAAGTGTGACCAGTGTCTCTACAAACCTGCTGTTAAAGCACTGCTGGTTCAGTACTTCAGTTGTCATATGCTGCAGTTTTCTTAAATCTTTTAAACTCATATTTTTCTGTCATTGGAACTACGAAGCTGCTTCGTGCTTTCTCTCAGACAATTTGTTTTATTTTTACTCAGCAACTTGTAGATGGAACTAGAAGATTAAGTAGCAGTGATCAAGGCATAGAAATCTCTGCAGAAATTTCAGCTTTGTTCTCCTCAAAAACTAGTAACTTCAGCTGTGCAAACCTAGAGAGGTGCTCTAAAAAAGATGACTGTAAGAACATGAAAGTTCTGGCATCACATTCTGTGGATCTTCTTTGCACTTTTGCAGATTGCTTCCTTGACTCCTCATCAGAAAAGCGTGCTCATTTGAAGGTGCATCACTTATTCAGTCCTTTCTATTATCAGTTGATTAACTTGTAATTGTTTGGGTGTTCAAACCATAGTTACCAGAAACGCGATTCGTCCTAGTCGTGGTACGGGATTCGGGTTCGTGGTTCGCCACTTTTTCTTCCAATTTTAACTATGAACACGAACCCCGTACCCTAAAACAGTTCGGGATCGACGAATATGGTTCACGATTCACGGGGGTTTACAGCGAATCTAGTAACTATGGTTCAAACTACTTAACTCAGTTACACACACATTGAAATAGCATCTTATTTCTATGAAGCAACATTTGCGATTTGATTGATTTGTACACGTTAGATGCATGGATGCTTGTTAAAGATGACGCAGGTGGCACTTTTCTCATTGAAAAGAGTGGTCATGTGTGTCACAAACTGGAGATAAGCTTACACCACTTGATGCAGCCCAATAGGGACTGCTGTTGCCTATTTAGATCGCCTATTTGGATCTTAAGTTTTAACAAAGCATTATTGTGTAAGCTTGGTTTGAACTGTCAATTAATATTGTTTGCTTGATAAACCAGTAAAGTTTAACGGAAACAAGTTAACTAAGTGTGAATTTTCCGAAAGGCCACTTTTACCTGTTACTCACGGTACATAAGAAAAAGGAACCATCGTCTTGTACTCTTGTTTCTTCCAAACAATGTACATCATAAACACCTAAGTTGCAAGTGCCAACTGAATAAAATTGGCTTTTCCAAAACCCCCACTAAAACATGTTTTATCATAAATTTATTTAGAAAAACCACCATTCAAATGTCCACATGACATTTTTCCCATTATTGTTTTAAATTTTAGGTCCACAACTGAAAGTCTAAAAGACTAAAACATGTCATCTGAGTGATTAATATCCTGGTCCATTTGATCATTCCAGCTCAGTGTGTACCCATGATTAGCTCATATTATGCGAAGGGCACTGGATACTTATTGCAGTTGGTGTGATGCGCTGGTATTTTTTTGTATTGTATATTAACATCCATTATCTCTCCAGCTTCCATACTCCGTAGTTGTTGAGCGGAGCCTTCTATGTTCAAAAGATAAGTTGATTTGTACTAGTTGATTTAGCACCTTTTAGACTCCTGTTTGTCTACCCTTAAGGACCTTAACCAAGCGTCCATATGACTATGAATGATTCTACGGTATTTAATGTAAAATTCACGCAGAGTTTTGCTCCTGCAATAGTGAATATTTTTGCTGTTCGAAATGATTGTGTTTTTGTTTTCTGTTTATGTCGTGTACATGATTTAAGCCTTGCCATTTGATGACTAAATGCAGACTTGTGTAAGATGGTTTTCACATTGTTAAGAGCCTCAAATCTCTATATTTTGGACAATTATGTTTCAACTTCATGTAACCTTAGCAACAAGTATGCTTCTCCTGTCCAGTTACGTTGTGTTGCATTGCACTATGCATTTTTGTGGTATAAATCGTGAAAATTGCTTTGTTCTTTCATGTAAACCTATACTTTTATTTCCAGACAACCATTTATTGACTGCTGTGGTTTCAGACATTACTCTCTTTATTGTGCGAGCTTGAAAAATTCCTGTTTTAATGATCAATGGTTGCTTGCAATCTTTTTCAGATCACACATTCTGTGATATTTTATCAGGTCATCTCTGTCTTTTTGCAGGATGCTTTGAGATGCCTGGCTCAGCTTTCTGGTAGCACAAACATCTGTAACCTTTTTCTTTCAGTAGTTAAAAGATTTGGTTTAGAAGATACTCCATTGGAGCCAGAAAATCTAGACTGTCAAACTAATGAGGTAGACGAGAAGGACAAAGAGAGTACTGATGCAATGGAGGAGATAAATAATAAGAGGTTTGCTGTTTTTCTTTGCCCATCTACAAGATTGTTCTTTTTGCTGTGGGTTAAGCTTTTTGTACAAAAAGAGCACAGACTACCAAAAAACTTTCTCAGGTTCTCAGGAGTGTCATTTGGCTTCCTACCATGTAGACGATTACCTATAAGTAATTACTTTTTAAACAAAAAATCAACATTGCTCTGGCAACCTTTTACTACGATCTTTGCCATCCAGTTAACTGCCACCTTGATTTCTTTATGTGCTTGCATTCCATTGTGGACAACCTAGTCCCTGCAGCCTGGAGTTTTCACTGTGAGTTTGTACATGTAGGGCAAGTGCTCTGGGACATACAGCGACTTACGTGAGATAACCTTTAATGATGTTGTGTTTAGTCCTACCAAGACTAAATGTATATACTCATCTTCTGTCAGTTGTGTATAGCTATTTTGCTATAGTTGAACCATTTTAGTAGTATTTTCAAATATTACCCACCCCTTTCTAACGCCTACATCGTAAAGTTACCTGAGACCACCAAGAGTTAAATTAATATGCAGTGATGCTGTTCTGAAAACTTAAGATAACAAGGCATTTCAATAACATGGTTGCCCATGTATAATACAATGCTAAGTTGCTAACTAACTTGAATAGATTATAAGAAGCTTGTTATATGATTATGTCCATCTTCACATATTCACATGTGGTTACTTTCTGCTAGCGCATGAATGGTGCATCCCAGCCAGAAGCTTGTTGTACATGGTATGATTATAATTTTGCTTGTGCAGGTCTCTTCTAATGGAACTCATCTCCACATTTGCTGAAGCTGCTGACAAGGATCTGCTTGATTTATTTTTTGGATTTATCAAATCTTCTATACTGGTACTGCTTACTAATTTCTGCTCTTGTTATGCCTCAAAGCCCCAACTTTTAGTTGAGCCTTCATTGTTCATACCAGTTTATCTTTTCTTAACAGAACAGCAGCAATTCTTGTGAGAGCAAAGCACTCTTTGCATTAAGCATAATTTTGAAGGTCTGTATGAGTTCCTCATGTAATGTTTGACATGTACTCTTTTTTGGTATTTATCATCTTCCCTTTCTTATTTTCAGGAACACAGTGGATATTGTTTGTCTCGGTTGGATGAAATAATGATGCTTCTTCATGGAATAAAGCAAGATTTGGATAATGCAGTTTTAGAAGGTCAATTAGTATGCTACCAGTATCTGTTAGTTCACATGATTAAGGTAGGTTGATAGTTGGTATTCTCTTGCAATAATCATGGAGTGCAGCATCTGGAGCTTTCCTTTTAAAGGACTTCGATTTGAAAGTTCCTGGGTGCTTTTTTCCCCAAAGTGCTACGTTGATCTCTGGACCAACATGCAGAAGCCAAAGCCCATTCACCTTGTTTGTCCTGATTACATGCCGACTGCTGTAGTTAAAGAAAATGCTGTTCTGCCTGCACATTATGTTTGTAATGTTATCTTCCTATTGATATTCTTACATACATAGATTTATGATAATAGGAGGTGCTCTTAAGGTACTTGGGGTGTTTTTGTTGCACATTTAGTTAACTTGTGCTTATTAGCATGTAAACATGTAAATTACATTCAACTTGGTGCTAATGTAAATTATACATTGAAATTACACATAAGGAACTAAACAAAATGTTCACATTTATTTTTTAAGCTGCACACCTTTTTGTACCACATGTCGCAGAACCTTAATCTTATGTTTAGTGAAACAAATATATACATCTCATTCAACGTAAAATGTGTTGAAAGTATACTTTAAGAAATAAACTAATGTACTGGTGTACCGCTAAAATGTATATGTTTGTTGTACTTGTAATAAATATACAATTACAAAATCACCATAAGAGCTGTGGTTAGCGAGAGGTGCATTCTTCATCTATAAGTGTTTATTCGGACAGGTTAGAATAACATGCTCTCTTAGTTTTATGTCTTCCAAATTTGTTGTGCCTGCTACCGAGAGAGCATCGAGACATCAACGTTATGTTCTTTGACTGCATTTATCCTACTGCATGTGTTCATGTGTTCATGTGTTGCTTTAGTGTAGTTCTATACTATTTTGTTTGAGTTTGCTTACTTTGCTTGTAGAATCACGTGATATATGTTTTTGTGACTTATGTTCTACCATTTTGAAGGTTAATGAAGAGAACACTAGCAAGAAGATTCAACTTAAAATGTGTTGAAAGTAAACATTAAGAACTAAACAAATGTAATGGCGTACAGCTATAATGTATATGTTTGTTGTACTTGTAATAAATATACAACTACAAAATCTCTAAGCATCATAAGAATCGTGATTAGCGAGAGGTGCATTCTTCATCTATAAGTGTTTCTTTGGACATATTAGAATAGCATGCTCAATTGCTCACTTAATTTGAATGTCCTCCAAATTGGATGTGCCTGCTACGGTGCTACCAAGAGAGCATCGAGACATTGACGTGATGTTCTTTGACTGCATTTATCCTACTGCATGTGTTCATGTGTTATGTGTTGCTTAAGTCTAGTTCTCTACTATTTTGTTTGAGTTTGCTCAACCTGCCTGTAGAATCATGTGAATATGTGATGTATGTTTTTCTGACTTATGTTCTACCATTTTGAAGGTTAATGAAGAGAACACCAGCAAGAAGGCATTCTTGATTCTAAATGAGTTAATACTTGCATTGAAGGTTTTCTCCTACCCTTATGTTTTGGTAAATTATCAATTATGTATTAGGAGGATAATATCCTGTCAAAACAAGACATTGCTACCTACAAATGGATAATGTTAACAACTTAAAGCATGGTTATAAAAAAGGTCGTGTGACCAGAATTTTTGTCTGCTGCCATCATATGCTTTATTTCATTTCATTTTGCTTTTTTGTAATGCAGTCTAAGAAGGAAAGTAGAAGATTAGCATACGATGTACTCTTGGCTACTAGTACTAGCTTGAGGAGCTCTGAGTCAGATAATGAAGATTCAGATCTTCAACGACTATTCACAATGGTTAGCTACAGAAATTTTTCTCTGCTCTCAAAATATTTTCCATGTTTTATTTGGTATGTCGAAATTCATAAGCCTTTATAGTCTGGATTTTTCCATGTGTTATTTTTTATGTAGACTTAACGCACTAAACATCAATCATTGGTAACTAATGAAAGGACTTAATGGACACATCGCTTCATATAACCAACGTATATGTTAACATTTAAAACTAGAAATGGAGGGAACATGTCCCTGGATTCCTTTCATGAAAAGCAAAACAAATATTCGAGCAGCAATGATTAGGAACAGGAAACATGTAATTGTTTCCTTCAGACAGCAATGATAAGTTTTAGCTAAAGAAAATTTTCTCTGCCCTCAAAATATTTTCCATGTTTTATTTGGTATGTGGAAGTTTGGTGCTGCCTTGTCTGAAGGAAACAATTACATGTTTCCTGTTCCTAATCATTGCTGCTCGAATATTTGTTTTGCTTTTCAAGAAAGGAATCCAGGGACATGTTCCCTCCATATCTAGTTTTAAATGTTAATATATATGTTGGTTATATGAAGCGATGTGTCCATTAAGTCCTTTCATTAGTTATTAATGATTGATGTTTAGTGCGTTAAGTAGATAAAAAATAACACATGGAAAAATCCAGACTATAAAGGCTTATGAATTTACACCATCCAGACTTTGTAGCATATATAACTAATAAGTTTTATTTGAGAAGATCAAGCTTCAAGCCCTTAGAGCATCACAATGATGTTGTGTAAATAGCTAACCTAACTGGCCTAGAATTTTATTGCAGTTTATTTTAGTCAAAAGACTCAAAACGTTATACCAACTTCTGGCATTGTCAAAGGAAGGCCACAGAACATGTACTTGTATCCTTAGTGTTGTCCATTCTTCAATTGCCTTGCTAGAGTTGAGACAAACTCCTAATCATGCAAATTGTTTTGTCTTTGTAATTCAGCCGAGTTGTTCTAGTTTTGCTGCATCAGATAAACAAAAATTGTTCAATCACTAACCTAAGCATGCCTCATGACGAGATCTGTCATGCCCAAAGGCGGTACGTTTTTAAAATTTACTAGCTGCAGTATCATGTCTAGTCTCTGTTGTGTGCATTCCATGGTATATAAGAAATATTTGTGAACTTGTAATCTATCTGTAAGGCACATCACAATTTTGGCATAATTTGTGTAAATATAGTGTGAATAAGTAATATAGTTCCACATGGCAAGTGTGTAAGGCCATCTAGTATGCAGGAGTTCCATTGTTGAAACCTTTTGACAATTTTGTTGTTTTTCAGGTAATGGGATATCTTTCTAGTCCATCTCCTCACATAGTGGGTGGAGCAATAGCTGCGCTATCATTGCTTATATACAATGATGCTAATTTTTGCATGGAAGTTCCAAATCTGATACCATCAGTTTTAGTTTTGCTCCAACATAAAGCTATTGAAGTAATTAAAGTGAGTTCTGTATCTTTGTATGCCTCTTGATTGTTTTCCTATTATTAAGACTAAGAGGCTGATATGTTTTATTGTATACATTTTAGGCATCTTTGGGCTTTGTTAAGGTGTTGGTAACATCTTTGCAATCAAACAAACTATTGAATTTGCAAGCAGATATCATGAGTGGCATATTACCATGGTCATCTGTTACAAAGCACCATTTCAAAGGGAAGGTCAGTCGGTACAATTGTTCCAGGGATTTGTTTCCATTCGCTCTTATGTTCTATTGTTCTGTACAAGGGTACTTAATATAATATTTTATGATATTTTATTTGCAGGTTGCACTAATATTGGAAATATTGATTAGAAAATGTGGGTTTGATGCTATCAACTTGGTTACACCTGAAAAATACAAGGCCTTTGTTAGGAGTGTTGAAGAGGTGAGATTCCCTTTACTAGTTTGTTCCGGAAATAAATCATGTCTCTGAACTTTAGCCACCCTTGTAAGATAAACTGGGAACATTTTGAAATTTTGGTCACATTGTCGTCCTTTGCCAGTGTCATGTGGGGCATAACTTACACCTGGAGGCATAAGCCAACTTGCGCAATTAGCCCCCAATCCCCCATGAAGATCAAGTTGGCACTTAGATTTTATCTCTTTCAAATGCATTAGTTTACTTTATCTCCAAGTTAGTTTAAGATAAGATTTGTTACTTGTTAGTTCAAATAGATTGCTTGTTAGAGCATCTCCAACAGTTCCCTATAATTTGACTCCTAATAACTCTGGATTGGGAGCTTCCTAAAATTTTTAGGCCTTAAAAAAGAGGACATTCTCCAACAGTTATCATTTTTCCCCTAAAAATAGTTATTGGGAAAGCACACGAGCGTCCAATATCTGGCCACTTCGGCAGGAGTTTTTGGGCGTGCAGAGATATTGGGATTCCGATAGGGTAACTGTTGGAGCGGTAATTTTTTATTTGTTCCTAAAAAATGATTTTGGGAATAAATTTTGGGAACTGTTGGAGATGCTCTTAGTTGTTAGTTATCTTGTTAGCCATCTCTATATAAAGAGATCAGGCATTAGTTTGAAGGAATAAGAAAGAAGAAAATTGCTCCAATCCACACCTCCTCTGTCCAGGACGTATACCTTGCACCTGCAGCGCAGCAGCCCCATCACGGCTTCCCCGTCGCACGGCAGGAGGTCAAGGTCACAGCCTGCCACCTCGCACAGCTATTTCCTCCGTTCTTCCTCTACGCGTGTCAGCCAAAATCCTTTTTGTTATCGTTTAGACTCCTCGCAGTCCTCAGCCAAAATCCTTTTTGTTATCGTTTAGACTCCTCGCAGTCCTCTTAGGTGACAATGTTTTGGGCATCCATCCAACAAATGACACCTGATGTCTTTTGGATAGATTAATTTTCAAATAATATACATCCTACACTTAAGGCACATTTCTGTTCTTCCAATGGTCAGCTTAACCAAGATCTGATATTTTCACACAATATTATTTATGAGGCAAGTAATTTGCATTTTGGACATATCAAAGTGTGTATTCACTAAACAGCTCTGGTACTTCACATTTGCAGGGCCGGAAGGGGAATCATAATCCAGCAGATGGTGCAGCGTTTGAGCCACAAAAAGCTGCGGACCAAACCCCCAAGAGGTTAGCCAGAGGCAGTTCCTTCTTTCTTATCCTTTACATGTTACTTACTGAGATCATTTGGTATAAATACAGAAGAAAAAGGGTTGATTCTAATGCTGAAGCTGGACAAAAGGAAACACCTAGTCGACAACCATCGAAGAGTTGGTCATCCGGAAAGAAGGAATTCTTCAGGAAAGGGACCGGGAAAGCTCACTCTCTGGGTGGTAAAAACCATCAAAGCAAAGCATCAGGCGGCAAAGGCGATAGAACTAATTTCAAATCCAAATCCAAATTCGAATCCAATAGTCGAAAAAGTAACCAAGGCGATAATTCACAAGGTGGCAACAAAAGAACCAGAAGTGAAATATTCAACAAGCCACGAAATCGTGGGTTTAAAGCATCCAAGCAATCTTCCAGATTCAAGAAGCCTAGAACTGCAGCGACAACATGAGAACAAAGGGTCACTTGCACCATCCAGGCTCCGGCTACCTTGCTGCCGTGTTTTGCACCATTAATCCCAGCTCCGTCGGGTCAAGTATTTTTGCGTTCCATCGTGAAGACTTCTGCAAACCTGCCTGCCTATGGAAGCAATCCACAGGGAATGCTCACTTCCGTTGCAAATCCACTGTTTTGTACAGTTAAATTTTGACTCGTGGATGGATTGAATCATGTGATGGTGTTTTATTTTATACAAATATGCCGGCGTTTCCACTGCTTCTATTTATTTAGTGACGTTCGTATGGAAATTTAATTTTATATACTATGTTAAAGTGGATAGAAAGGCATGTAATCGAGTGCATCCATGTATTTGTTAGGAGCTGTAGAATTTGTTTTTTTTTTAAAAAAAAAAAAAACTCGATTATATCTTAGGTTTGATTTGATTGCTTGCTTAAGTGCTTAATACGTTTTGGTTTGGTTCATAAAATGAACGTCTCCTCTCGACTTGCATGTCCGTGACTTCAATTGCATACTAGCACAACAAATCACAAAAGGTGTCAATTTGTGCTGAATTTAAAAGTACAGGGCGACGTTATCAAGATCAAAGGTACAATAATAAATTATCGAGGCTAAAATTGCACATCAGAAATTCGGAATAGGCAATTCGGGAAATTTTCTCCGAATTGGATTTAATACAAAGAGGTTTGGTAAGTCGGAATATGCAAATTGGGAAATTTTCTCCGACTTGGAATACAAAGATGTTAAGAAAGGGCCCTAGGTTAGGCCCGTCCGGCCCGTATCCCCTGCGGCCCTTCCCTATCTTTTCCGCTGCAGACTCGAGCAAGAGTCATTGCCCGACTACCCTAGCAACACCACGCAAACTACCGAGGCGCACCTCGCTCGGTTCCGGCGGCCATGGCGGTGGCGGCTCCCGGGCAGCTCAACATCGACGAGTCCCCCTCGTGGGGCTCCCGTGGCGTCGACTGTTTCGAGAAGCTCGAGCAGATCGGCGAGGGCACATACGGGTAACGACCTCACTTGGACCCAGTTTTTGTCTAATCAATTCAGTACTCGTCTAATCCGATTTTATCTCCGTGGCGGTCGTCAGCCAAGTATACATGGCGAAGGAGACGGAAACGAACGAGATCGTCGCGCTCAAGAAGATCCGCATGGACAACGAGCGCGAAGGCGTAAGCTTGGTCCTTTTTCCCCTTCTTCTCTCCCTATTTCGTCCCATCCCGTGATGATGCGAGTGTGTTTCTGTTTTTGGCGCAGTTCCCGATCACCGCCATACGCGAGATCAAGATCCTGAAGAAGCTCCACCACCAGAACGTTATCCAGCTCAAGGAGATCGTCACCTCCCCAGGTGGTTTAGTAATGAGCACCACGAATTGGATTAGATGTATGCGTATTGTGTTTTGTTCTTCGGACTAAAAGGGAATTGGAATTTTTTTTTTTCAGGCCCAGAGCGAGATGAGCAAGGGAAGCCAAGTATGGCTTATTTTATTCTTGCAATTCTAGTGCTCTTTGTTTTTGTTAAGTTTGGGTACTTGTGAGCAGGGTTCACGAAAATCGGCCGATTTTCCACCACACCGGTTCGGCTCGAGAAACGGAGACCGATAAACTGGTCCAATTCAAATTCAAATTTAGGAAAATTTATCCAAAAGTTTCCTAAAATTAGTATTGATAGCTTTGAGACGGTTTTGAGCAAAACTGGATTTTTGACACTTTTTTTTCAGTTTTCCTTGATTTTTTTTTTTCAATTTCCGTTGAGTGTGCCGATTTTCGATGTAAACTGGTTGAAAATTGGTAAAAACCGGTCGGATTTCGAATTATTTCGCCGTTGTTTGACCTCCGAGTTAAAAAAGTTTTGACTTTAAATTTCGTTCGATTTTGACCGATTTTTGGCGAAGTTCGCTACCGTTGTGTGGGCGATTTCCTATGTCGGTTCGGTAATTGAAACCCTGCTTGTGAGTTGTTACATTTGACATGTTGTTATGTTGTTGAAATAGTCGAGGGTAACAAGTACAAGGGGAGCATTTACATGGTTTTTGAGTACATGGATCATGACCTGACTGGTCTTGCGGATAGGCCTGGGATGCGGTTCACCGTGCCACAGATTAAGGTAGAACAAGAATTTACTGCTTTTCTTTGAATGTTACGAGATTTTATCATTGATGGGATGATCTTGTGATGTGCGGTCTTGTTTTGGTCCAGTGTTACATGAGGCAGCTGCTTACAGGCTTGCACTATTGCCATGTCAATCAAGTGCTGCATCGAGATATTAAAGGTGTTATCTTTAGGCACCTCCACTGGATTTTTTTTACATTAGTGGCTTGTTGGCTGTTGCAGAGCTAATATGTTATATTTGATACTTCCCTTGTAGGATCTAACCTTTTGATAGACAATGAGGGTAACTTGAAGCTTGCTGATTTTGGCCTTGCAAGATCATTCTCAAGTGATCACAATGGAAACCTTACTAACCGTGTGATCACTTTGTGGTACAGGTATAGTTTTTTCTCATGGGGCTGTTATCACATTTATATTAGTTATGCAGGCTTCTCATTGTTTTGTTGGATTTGTATATGCAGACCTCCAGAGTTGCTACTCGGAAGCACAAGGTATGGACCAGCTGTTGACATGTGGTCTGTTGGTTGTATTTTTGCAGAACTTCTTCATGGAAAGCCAATATTGCCTGGAAAGAATGAGGTATGCATTTTTTTTAGGCTTTTAGACATCAAGTGGATAACCTAAGCATTTATGCATTTTTTAGTCCTTTAGACATCAAGTGGATAACCGCATTTATGCATTTTTTAGGCCTTTAGACATCAAGTAGATAACCTAAGCATTTATTGCATTCGCATATCTCATTTTAGCCTTTTATTGATCCCTTAGTGCATTAATTTTCGTGCACGAACAAGTTTACTTGATCCCCTCTCCTTTTCCTTCTTCCCCCTTGGGACTGCCGGTTATCATATGGTAGTAGCCTTGATTGAATTTGCACAGTGATTCCCCAATGCATTGATTGCATGCACTGCACATTGGAATGTGCTTTAAGTTTTGCCTATTTGGTAGCCCCTCGCGATCTCGCCTCAATCGCTTCCAGTTATAGCTTCTGGAATCACTTACCATGAGCCATATGCTTTGCAGCATTGATTTCATGGATTAATCTAGTTAACAAGACGGGTATCCTTTGGAAGCTCATGTTTATGCTTACTTAACTTATAGCTATCACCCCCTTCTGATGTTATTATATTACTGCAGCCAGAGCAGCTGAATAAAATTTTTGAGCTGTGTGGTACACCTGATGACTTAATCTGGCCTGGTGTCACAAAAATGCCATGGTACAATAATTTCAAGCCTCCCCGACCATTGAAGAGACGAGTTAAAGAGGCCTTTAAGCAGTGAGTGCTACACTTGACGTTGTTTCATTAAGTAGCTTTAGTCTTGCCATTGCTGCTCACCCTTTTGTATACTTTCAGTTTTGATCGGCATGAGCCTTGCCATTGCTGTTCACCCTTTTGTATACTTTCAGTTTTGATCGGCATGCGCTGGATCTGTTAGAGAAGATGTTAACTTTGGATCCATCACAGGTACGCTACATTTAAACTGTTGTAAATTTTGATACCAGCTGTTCCTTGTGCGAATGATTAATCTTATTGTTCCTTCATGCCTGTGTATTGTCAGCACTTTTCATTTGCATTTGCTTTTCATTATTACATAAATTCACGCTCTTTTTGGCTATTCAGAGGATATCAGCGAAGGACGCACTTGATGCGGAGTATTTCTGGACTGATCCCTTACCATGTGATCCAAAGAGGTAAAATATGAAGGCTATTTTTGTCATAATGCCAAGTAGTGGCTGTTTTTGTCATAATGCCAAGTAGTGGCTGTTTTTGTCATAATGCCAAGTAGCTTCTTTTCAGCGCCTTCCCTTTGGAACTGAGTTGAAACATAGGCATTAAATGTTTGCTAATACAGCTTGCCAAAGTACGAGGCGTCCCATGAATTCCAGACCAAGAAAAAACGACAGCAGCAGAGGCAAGCAGAGGAAGCTGCAAAGCGCCAGAAACTGCAGCATCCTCCACCGCATTCCCGCTTGCCTCCAATCCAGCAGCCAGGCCAACCACACCAAATCAGGCCCAACCAGCCTATGCACAACGCACCACCCGTGGCAGCTGGTCCAAGCCATCACTATGCGAAGCCCCGAGGACCAGGAGGCCCTAACAGGTACCCGCAGGGTGGGAACCAAGGAGGAGGCTACAATCCAAACCGCAGTGGGCAGGGCGGTGGCTACGGGAGTGGCCCCTATCCTCAACAAGGGCGAGGGCCTCCTCCCCCATATCCTGGTGGTGGGATGGGTGGAGCGGGCGGCCCACGGGGTGCGGGCGGCAGTGGCTATGGAGTCGGCGGCCCAAATTACCCACAAGGCGGGCCCTACGGTGCATCTGGTCCAGGCCGAGGCCCAAACTACCCTCAAGGTGGTTCTCGCAATCAGCAGCAGTACGGGAGCTGGCAATAGTATGGCAATATCATGAGCTGATGAAATGCCCTTCCGGTTGGACTATACGTCGAGATATCCTCTGCAGTTCAACTGTTGAAGCACTACTGTTTTGAAAAGTATTGAGTAATATCATTCGATACAGGCAGCTCTCGAATGTTTATGATTCGCTAGCTTTGTTTATGTGTACCATCACCGATGTCTGTCTGTGTACTGAGAATCTGAGATCATCATGTACTTATTTCTGGAAGGATGTGACCAAGACATGACAAATTTGCTATCAACTCCTTTTTGTGCTAGTATTCTTTCACAAGATATCTGAAATTTGCCCCAGTATTCTCTCGGAACCACCTCACGCCACCATTGCTCGTTGAATTGCAAGAATTACATTAACAACATAAATGCTTCCTTCTGCATGGACTTTGCATTTTTGCAATAGGATGAACGGAAGAACATTGCAAGGGCTTAACAAAACTGTGATGGTTCTGCAATTTGCTTCCAATTTCTAGCATGTTAGCAAAATTTGTTACATGATAGCAACAAAGTGAAAAGTACTAGGAGAGTCAAAAAAGCATTTGAGGATGTACAGGAGAAGCATTATTCTTTCTCCAAAAATCCAAATTCATGGGAAAATGGCTTCAACAAATGCCTCGGGATCAAAAGGCTGAAGATCCTCCATCCCTTCACCAACCCCAACAAACTTCACCGGAATTCCAAGTTCATCTACAACGCTAACCTGCAACAGATCAAGCAACAAAATTTGAATTCTGCCAGTTTGGGCAACTACGTGACTTGCATATTGCAAGAAAGTTGTGCATACCACGCAGCCACCCCGAGCAGTGCCATCTAGCTTCGTCAGGATGTATCCTGTAACTCCAACAACCTAGTGTTAAGCAAGAGAGAATCCGTTGTCATCATCCCCTTCGAAAAACAAATGGAATTCAGTACCAAAATAGCATACATCATTGAACTCCCTCGCTTGCTGTAGCATATTTAAGCCAGTAGTGCCATCCAGAACCAGCAAAATCTCCTGTAGAGCATGGACCATATGATAGTTAACAACTAAAGCAAAAGAAAAGAAGTATCAGAATATGGAAAGGTACATCTCTAAACCTGCTGCCAAAGTATTATGCAAAAATGTAGGCCTTATAATACATCACAAAACTATATCCCTTGAATACAAAATACAGCATACATTAGGAGCACCAGGAAGGGCTTTAGCTATGACTTTCTTGCAAGAAACCAGCTCTTCCATCAGACCATAATTTGTATGAAGTCCTGTAAAATAATTGCTCAAACAAAAGCAATTTACCCAAAAGCTAATAAGTAAAAATGTGCAGCCCTAAGTCTCTAAGAATAACCATACGTCCCGATGTATCACATAGAACAACATCATATCCTTCACGCTTCCCACGTTTCACTGCCTGAGAAAGAACTACCAAGAGAGTCAAATTAGATGAAACATAAGAGCTGGGCTCCTTATGAGAACATAATACTTCCATAACGCTTGAGGATCAGAAGTTCATACCTGATGGAGCTTTTGCCTTCTTATCATTATCAATAACAATCTCTGAACCAGTTCTCTCAGCCCAAACTTCTAGCTGGTCACGAGCTGCTGCTCTGAAGGTATCACCTGCTGCCATCAATACCTATATTATAGTTGAAAGCAGGAATATAAACTCATTAATTTTACAAGAATGTGCCGAAGCAATATATAGTTGAATTTTATTCCCCATACAACTAGCCTAGAAACCAGGAGATGCCAAGAAAATAGCCTCACCTTCACTCCTTCATTCTTCAATCTGTAAGCAAGTTTTCCTACAGACATTGCAAATGAAAAGAGAGATCAATCGACCACTTCATAGCATCATGTTGATGAATACAAAGAACATAAAAAGTGTGCCAAACTAAGCAGTGACTCCAATTGATAGAAAATGCCCCAAACAACTACTGTATATTAAGTAGCCTTACTACATAGGATTCATGTTAGCTTCTTAACAACCACATAACCTACAGAAGCTTAATCCAATGCCATGTCACATTCCAAGCTTATGCAGCTGAAAGATGTGAGTAATTTTGCCTTTGATTTATTTGTCATCTTGTATAACATATCCTACAGTAGGCATTATATTCACTTCAAGTAATTAGTAAAACTGATTCTTCTTCCTTTTAGCAGATTTTCTTTGGAATATGATCATGTAGTCCACTGTTAAATATAGTAGGTTGGAACTGGCACCAATAGGTTGAACTCTAATTGGAGAAATGCAGATGGCAATCATGTATCACACTGGAGAATCACCAAATATTTATTTACCAGTGCACGATGTTCAATAAAAATCCTATAGGCCATACAATCAATGTGATAAGGTTTAAGTAAATTTTTTCGAAGCAAGAAAAGCTCGAGTGCATGGCACTCGAATCATTTGAGGAGCAATAAGTTATTCGTACAGCAGCCTCAAAGTACTAGGTCACTAGAAAGCTAGAGCGTTTCTTCCAGATAAAATCTACATCTAACCTCCAAAGACAACTTTTCTGAGAGGGACAAAGCATTTCACAAACTAAATGCAATCGAGAATGCAGTGAATTATGCGCAAGAAATACCAAGCGAGGTCGTCTTTCCACCTCCATTCACTCCCACAATCATGATAACGCCCGGCTTCCTGCCATAGTGACCAAGCACATTGAGATCTCCCAAACTTGAAACACCAAGCAACATAGTACACTAGTGGGGAGAGATCACAACCTGAAGCCCAGTTGCAGCTCCGTGTTGCCGCCCTTGCTCGTCAGCAGCTCAAGAATGCATCTTTTCAGCGCCTCCTGCGTCATCATTCACCACAACCAACAAAATAAATCACGAAAGCAATCACAATGTCCACTAGAAGGAGAGCATTAAGGACCGAGTTGACCTTTATCTCGCTCCCGGACTTGAGCTTGCCGTCGCGGATTTCCTCGCGGAGGGTGTCCACAATCCGGAACGAAATCTTGGGCCCGAAGTCCGACACCAGCAGAGCCTGCGTGCGAAGAAGCAAGAAACATGACAAGGAGAAAGGAACAGCAGGTGGTAAAGACACTTGATTTTTAGGGGGAGGGAGAGCAGAGGGGGCTACCTCTTCGAGCTCGTCGAGGACGCGGTCGGTGTCGGCGAGATTCCAGTAGGTGAGGAGCTCGTCGACGACGGAGAGGTTCTCGCGGGTCTTGGAGAAACCGGAGAAGATTTTCTCGACGTCGCTCTTGGCCTTCTCCTTGATGAGGCGGCCGAGGCGGGTGAAGAAGCCCGCCTGGCCGGCAGCGGCTGCGCAGCGGAGGAGGCCGGCGCGGCGGCCGGAGGGGGCGCGTAGGGAGGCGCAGGCGGAGGCGGTGGAGGAGGCCGGGTACGGGGCCTGGGAGAGGAAGGGGAGAACATGGGAGGGTGCCGCCATTTTGGGCGCTGCGGATACCAGCGGGGCGAGGGTGGACTGGATAGCGCTGGCCCGGGGCAGATGCCAGTGCCACCACTGCGCTGCTGTTTTCTGTTACTGTCTGTAGCAGACGACGATTTTAGCTGGGTTTTACCGATTTCCATTCTTGCAGAGCTAATAACTTAGTCGAGTGCTGATTTAGAGTTAAACAGAAAAAATAGATAAATACTATAGTTGTTTATCCACTTTCTCGTAAGTTTACGAGCTTAAATATATAACATTGATATTGGTTAAATAGCTTCCTATTGAATGCAACACAGTAGAACTAGAGGCCACATACATACATGTATTGAGAGGGAAAACAGAAAAAAATACAAAGGATGGTCAACTGAAGATTCAGCTTTTATGTTTTGCCATTTACTGTATTATACCAAGTCATATGCAGTTTAAAGAGTTCAAATTGTTACCTTTCGCCAAATTAGTCAAGTGGTTTTTTTAAAGGAAAATCATTACACGTTGAGCACTCTGTCGATCCATCCATCTATGCTATGCATCTGTTTTATTTTCTATTTTATTTGTCAGATAGAATAAATAATTTGTAGGAGTGATGTGCATGTCAAGTACGACCTCGAAATATGCCCGGCTAGCTCTAATCATCCATGGTTTGCTTGGTTCCGGCCCGGACAGGAGGCATCCTCTTGCATTACGGCTAAACCTGTGTTCGGCTCTTTGCGACTCGTGAGCTGTTCCCGATTAACCATCTTATTCGGTGGACTACTATTCTACTAACAGGTCAGATGGTTTTTTAGTAATATCTTCTTTCCTACCACTCTGCTGCTAGCGTGCACACTTTTTTTGTGTAGATCATATTCATGAAGTTTCATAGCCGTACCGTGTTGCATACGTCATATATTCAACATCCACTTCTCCAAAAGAGAAAAACCTTGCAACGGCCGCGTGCTCCACGCGGGGAAGCAGGCCGCGCGGCGACGGCGTGGGGAGACGCCGGTGCGATGGAGAGGACGCCCCTGACAACTCATTTTTATTTTGGATTTTCGGGGTGTTACAAGGAAATGCCGGTGAATATTTTAGCATTATAAACCGGGAATTCAACGAGGGATGTTCGATAACGTTGAGCTAGCTGCCACTTGCTGGTGTGTACTAGGAGTGTAGAACAAGAAAATGAGCTGGAAAACCACATATTCCATGAGCTTGCGCCTACATGAGCTGGCCAGCAACACGCGGTACGTCGCGTGCACCGCTCAAGTGGTCGATACGAGGCATTCACGTACGTCGCGCTTGCTCATCACAAATGCGTCAAACCAACGGCGGCGCCAACCACCGAATTTCCTGCTCTATCTCCGTGTGCCCGCGCCAGCCGCTCGCGCATCCCGCAGCGTCACCATCGAACGAACGCTATAAAGACGTCCAAATCGCCACGCCTACTCGCACCACACCACGCTCGATCCACTCCCTCCTCCCATCACGCGTACATCTCGTGCGATGACGATGCTCCTCCGCGCCGCCCTCGCCCTCAGCTGCCTCGTCGGCACGCTCCGCGCGCAGCCTTTCGACTACCCGACGGCCAAGCTATCCACGTCCTGGGCCAACACGGACGCCGCCCTGCCGCACCACGTCGCCTACAGCGACGGCTCCGTGGCGCGCGCCGCGCTTCTGCGGCTCAACCCGGCCGGCTTGGGGCCCTCATTTGCCTTCGGCTTCTTCTGCACCAACCACCGCGCCGCGCCGTGCACCGACTTCCTCCTCGGCGTCGCGGTCGTGTACTGCAATAGCGGCGCGCTCATGACGTCCTACATCGCCGGCATCCCGCAGGTCGTCTGGTCGACCAACCGCCGCAGCCCAGTCCGGGAAGGCGCAACCGCGCAGATCACGGCGGAGGGCGACTTGTTACTCAAGTCGGCCAATGGATCGGTGGTATGGTCGTCGGGCACCGCGGGGCGGTCCGTCGCTGGGGTGAGCATAAACAGCGACGGCAACCTGGTGCTGTTCGACGGAAGCAACAAAACGGTCTGGCAGTCGTTCGACCACCCCACCGACACGCTGCTCGTCGGGCAGTCGCTGCGGCAAGGCTCGTGGATCACCGCCAACACGTCCGCTCTGAACTGGTCCGAGAGCCGGCTCTACCTCACCGTCGCCGACGACGGCCTAAGCGCCTACGTCAACGCCACGCCCCCGCAGCGCTACTACCAACTAGGCTTCAGCAAAACCGACGGCGCCTACGCGACATACACCAACGGCAGCCTCGCGGTGTTCGCTCGGCCCGGCGGCGAGCCGTTGACCACCATCCGGCTGCCCACCGTCGGCGCCAAGACGGTTCAATACATGCGCCTGGAGTACGATGGCCACCTCCGGCTCTACGAGTGGCACCCAGCTGGCTGGGAGCCGGTGTCCGACGTGCTGCACCTCTTCCCGGACGACTGCGCGTACCCGACGGTGTGCGGCGGGTACGGCGTGTGCACAGACATGCAGTGCAGCTGCCCGGACGCGACCAACTTCCGGCCGGTGGACATCCGGAGGCCCAACCGCGGGTGCGTTCCGACGATGACGCCGCCGGTGTCGTGCGGCTCGCTGCGCGCGCACCGGCTTGTGTCGCTGCAGGGCATGACGTACTTCAACGATCACGCCACAAGCTTGAGGGCGCTGGAGAGGGTGAGCGAAGAGGCGTGCAAGAAGGCGTGCTTGGACGACTGTGCGTGCATGGCGGCGCAGTTCTACTACGGGCCCGACGTCAGCGACGGGTTCTGCTACTTGCAGTCGGAGGTGTTCTCACTGGAGACGCTGCAGCCGGAGGTCGTGCACTACAACTCGACCATGCATATCAAGGTGCAGGCCAGGTTGCCCAGCTTTTGAGTAGTACTACTATACCAAGGCAAGGCCATCGAAAATGACATGACTAAAAGCTCGGTGGACGACTAGATTTCTGGATTATGTTTCAATTCAAGACTTGTAAGAGATCATAATAATAATCCTCGTTTCTTTTAAGAAAAACAGTGCATAATAAAGTTTGGAGTTTGAAACCAGAGACGAAATTTGCATTGACAGAAACTGGCGTTTCGAAAATCGTTAGTACTGCGTGGTACTACAAAATTAGCCCCTAACAGCTTGTACTTTATGTTAGAAATAAGGCCCAAGTGGCCCATTTATCTCTAATGCCAAAGCTACAAAGATTAGTACCATATTGCTAGCTGAGAGAGGAGAATACCAATTTAAAAGGGAGAGCTCCCACCATGCCTTGTAATAAGGCAGATGGAGGGTGGGGAGTATGGCTAAAGTCACACGCACGCGCGCGCGCGTATTTCGCGAATTACCGCGTATTTTTCCCGCACGTTTAAACCCTTTTTAAATTTCAGTTTCTAATAGAAACTGCCATGGTAATGGCGTCAGTTTCTAATAGAAACAGTCATTTGGATTAAATCCTGTTTACTAGCGTTTAAATGGCCGTTACTGATGCGAGTCTATAAAATCTGGAGACGTCCAGACTGAATTGGAGTTTTTTGCTCTGGTACTCGCGTTCATCCATTGTGATCTGTGTTGCGTCTTCGTGCTGCGCTCGTTCTTCACCGACCTTCCTCTCGGCGCACCGCGAGGCGTGGAGAGCGGATCTCCGAACCATTGCCGCCGCGAACCTGGCACGGGGTGGCAATAAGGTTTCGGCAGCGCAAGAATCACGCGACCGCTCGAGCTTCCTGCGTCGACTACTTCCTCTACAAATGACCCGATCATCGCTACGCTTCTATTTCGTCATCAAGCCCATCGTAAGAATTCTTCCCTCTGTTCATCACTTTCCAGAAAATATGTGGTATTTTCTAGATCTACTTTTTAGAAAATATTTGTGGTATCTTCTGTCTAGCTTGCTGTGTTTGATTATTTTGGAATTATGTTTTATATTCAAATCTGTAATCAAAATAATACCTAGATGTTCAACACTTTATTCTGGCTCTGCCCATGTATAGTATAGCCCCACAATTTGTTTCAGAACACCAGGTAGAAGTAGAACCACGGTCATCAGCCTAGCTACAAATTTAGCACTTCTCTAACCGGCAACATCTCTCCTGTGCAAAAGAAGTTAAATGCGTTTAAGATCGTTGTAGCCTCAACTCAAATCGCTGCAGCTTCAACCAGGAATAAAGAGGAACACACAGGAGCACCAAAAAATGTGATCGGTGATTAACTCCGGCACGCCGGATTACCGTGACGCGCTCGCCAAATCGTTCGTTTTCTTCGAGGGGCAGCGGTCTGGCAAGCTCCCGCCGGGACATGACTTGCAGTGGCGCGCCGGCCTCAAGCCCTCAACGACGGCTCGCTGGAGCAGGTACGTGACTATGCGTATGCCTGTTATTTGGTTTACATGCATGTTGTTAGAAAAAGACAGGTTGAAATCCTGAAGTCTCCAATGGTGTCCACGTGCATTTCGGGTTGACCTGACGGGGAGCTACTAGTAGGGCGGAGGCAGCTGGACCTAGGCTTGAGGCCTCGCCGATACAGTAGTAGTGAGGAAGATTTGATTATTTACCATGAAGTCGATGTGTGCTTAATGATTTGCCACGTTATATTTCATTGACATATAATCCTTGCGCCTAAATGTGGCCACTAGTCAGCCTCCACGCTACCTCATCTCACGTGACACGCCATTGCCGCTCCCGACCGCCGGCCGTCGTCCACCCCCACATTGGAGCCTGAAGCTGGAGCTCTACCTGTTGTGGCTCCAGCCTTCAGGAGGTTTCGGCGCCGCGCCGCCGCTGCAACCGCAAGAAGGGGCTGAGCCGCTGAGGGCTGCACTTGACTTGACACCGGCGGCGATCGGATTTGAGCTGCTGCCACACCTCCTTCTGATCCCGGTCTCCCTCCCCTCCTTGAGCAGTTGAGCTCCCTGCCTCCCTCACCTTAGCTTGGGCTTGGGGTGAAGTTCTTGCAGGAAGGAAATGAATGTATGTATCCCAAATCGGCAAATCCCACTTCTTTATCTCAAATTGCATGGTAATGTAGATGATTCATGATTGTTGTTGCAAGATATGGCTGTCAATCTCAGGGGCTTGTTTATCACTTATCACTAGACCTAATTACTATAGGAGCAAAAAGCACTGAACTAAAACAAATCTAGATTATACAGTATACTTACTGGGCATCATCATTTGAATGGAAGGCCTCACAGCTATACTTCATTGTAGGAATTGCAGCAACAACAAGAGGTTCCAACCCGCTGTGGGTATGCCCAATCTAATGAACAAAAGAAAAAGAACAACAAGAGGTTCCAGCCCGCCGCGGTTATGCCCGATCTAATGAACAAAAGAAAAGGACCGGTGTTAATTTCCAAACCCAAAATCCGCTATGAGATAGCTCTAAGTAAACTGACTCGGAGAATCACAAAGCGTAAAATGCTTATGATGGGTATACATTAAGTAATTTAAAGACCTCAATTGTTTAGTCATCTAAAGCATTGCCTTTCCTTTTTTTAAACGATGGAACAAGTAATGTAAAGCAAAGCAGGCACTACTACAGAATGATACATCACTATCGCTTCATCCGTGTCGGTTCCAAACTTTTGACTAAAAAATCGATTGCGATACGTGTATGTCATTTGTAAATTTTGGTAACAGATTATCACAATCGGTTCTGAGAAAAAACCGATTGTGATGAGTGAGCCTCGCTAGGTTTTATATCCCCTCGGATGAACTCTCCTCTATTGATGTTCTAGAGTCAAAAAAACCGCCGTCAACCCGAAAAACAGAACATACTCTTGTTGGAACTTAGATTTGGGGGAGAAAAATCTAAAATCCTTGAGGATATGTGTTGAGGGGAAATTGAAGCCCTGGCTTGAAGACATTTTCCCTCATTTGAGGTTTTCTTCAAAAGGTGTGTATTCCTTCAAATCCCTTCAATTTTGCATTAAGAAATTCAATTTTGATTTCATGAATGAGTTATATGTCATTAATGCTATTATGGTTAAACCAATATTGGTGAGAAATTATAAAATCCTTGAGAAGAGATGGTGGTTTGAGGCTAAAGTTGGAGCCCTAGTTTGAGTATATTTTCCCTCATTTGTGGTTAATTTCCTTCAAAAGGCGAGCATGTGAATGGGGTACACATTGCTATAATATGATCAATGGTAAAGTTTAGGTTGCGTAATCTATGCGTTTCCCGTTCGAGGGTGCTTGTTTATAAATATGCTAATATGGCATATTTATAAATAAGCAGTCATGAATTGTCCACGTTTTTTGGACAGTTCGAGGATATGTGATTCAGGCAAGTTCCTGAGTTGTTGTACAACTCTAAAGAAAGTTTTAGTAGTATGCATCTCCCTGGTGTTCTACAGTTACACACCCTCTTGGCCTGCTGTCGAGATGTGTATTTGGAGAATAGCGGGAAGATGCTGCCGAAATTTTCTTTGGAGTTGTACAATAGCTTAGGAACTTGCCCGAACCACATATCCTCGAATGGGATTAGGACCTGACCTAATTAGAAATTAGGAGTCATCGTTGGTACGTACTTAGTTGGTCAATATATAAACATTTCTTTAAGATCATTCAATTGCTCAACCTTGTTAATGCTTCAACCTTTCTTTTCTTTCATTGATTAGTGCATTACATATTTCGATATCATTGTTAATGTTTTAAATATGCATGTCTCCTCTATTGTGCGAAAGTAATTAAATAATTTATCGGTATTTGAAATAGCTAGTTGTCGTTCGTTGGCATAATTAATTTATTGTTCGTAGTTTAATTGTAGATGGACCGTGAAGAATGGATGCATAAAAAAAGCCGTGTGAGTGCTGAATTTCAGAGGGGGGGGGTTAAGGAGTTCATAAGAATTACAGAAGTAGATATGGTCATGAGGGGTGTAAAATTCATATATTGTCCTTGCATTGATTGCATCAATCTCAAGAGATTTAACAACTCAGCTCAAATTGAAGGCCGCTTGATTCGACGTGGCTTCGTGAGGAATTACACGTGTTGGATCCATCATGGGGGGGGGGTAATGCGTGTAGATCACAAGAAGGGTTGTATTGTAAATAAAGGGACCACGTATGCTTCTCAATACCACTTGATCTATTAATTAATTCAATAATTATTCTTTAATTACATTCGCAATATGTCATATTTTTTTTGTTTATGTGACCGCTGTGGATAATTGTTGATAATCTTGTAGTTCCATTTTGTATGCGTAAAAGAAGATGAGCTTGATGCTTATTTTGGTACAACAAATACATGAATATATTTTTTATAATTATTAATTAATTTTAAACCTGTATTTTCTTAGAATTAATTGAAAAAATCCCCAAATTATATCGCATTCATAGCTAGTTCATACAATGAGCTCAATTAATTTGCTTGGAATACATGAAGTATAAGGTACTATTCTTGGAATACATGAAGTTGGTTGTATTTGAGGTCATTGAAGTTCAACATGCATGCACACTACATGATCAGACCAGGCTTAAAGGGACAGCTTTAAAAAAAGATTTTATAATGTTGCTTTGCAAATGAACTATAATATTTACATATTGCCCAAATACAAAGTGTAATTAAAATGCTATGCAACTTTAAAAAAAGTATAATTCACATCTGTATCGGTTCTGACTGTAAAACTGATTGCAATACCACATCTGTGTCGATTCCTATTGAGAACCGATTGCAATAACCTTTATATTTGTATCGGTCCCTATTTAAAACTGATTGCAATTCTAGTGTTATTTGTGTCGGTTTTATTTAAAAACCGATCGAAATAATGATTGTATTTGTATCGGTTTTGATAGAGACCGATAGTAATATGTTGCATTGTTGCCCGTATACTTTCCACGACTTCTCAGCAGCTCAATCCTAACCTAAAGCACTCCACTGCGCCTCCTCCCGAGCGCCGCCGGCCGCCTCTGCGCCACCTCCCGAGCTTCCTCCGAGCCTCCACCTCGAGCCGCCTCCTCCCCGGTGCTGCCTCCTCGTCGTGCCGTGGCGCGGCACGCAGCGGGCGCTGGAGTGGGTGGCCGACCTGAAGCTCGTGCTCGCCTCGGCGGCCGGGATCCTACGGCCGGAGGGCGCCGAGGGGTCCGACCCGTTAGTGCACTGCGGCTACCTGCCGCTATACACCTCGGCGGACGAAGGCTCGGAGCTGAGCAAGCAGAGCGCCAGGATGCAGGTGTGTGTGCTCTGCTTCTTTCTTGTGATCCTTCACTCCTTCATTTTTTTTCTAGTAAACCCCTTTGTTAAATCTGATCCGTGATCAGTGCGTGATCTTGTTTTCACTTTACATGAAGAGAAGTGCCCCCTTTTTTTATCAATGAAACAAGTACAGTCCTTTTGTTCTGGCTAGAAGATTCAGTTCATTCATGTTTGAGTCGATTACCGCTACACGTTATTGTTCCAAATTAAGAGAAGAAGAGAAAGATTGCAACATAGATAGCTCTTACTTGTCCTGATCCAGTGACAACATGACAGTGGACCAAGCCAAACCTGTCCAAGACATGGATAGTAGTGATCAGAAGAATTTTGCATTTCGTGCCTATCCCTAATCGTTTGTTTGCTCTGTTTTTTTGTGTGAATGTAGTCCCCCTTGCAGAAGTTGGGAAACCAGTTCTATATATGTCCTCTTGTGATCAATATTGCAGTTAATTTGTCGATATGATCTGTTTTGATGCGGTAGCTGTTTCTTGACCGTTGACCTTTGACAAATTGAACACTAAGCTCAACAGGTTGTGTTCTAGCTAGCTAATCTAATCGGTAGGAGAAGCTATGGCTCGGCATCGTTGTTTATAGGAACATCCTAATTTGTATTCATAATCCTCTCATTAATCAATATAGTAAAAAAAACTAATTCAAAAAGGCTTTATTTAGTTTAGGTTATGTTATTATAATAATTTAACTTTATGAAATACCATTTACAGCTATACTAGTCTAAAAGTCTAAAAGTTTTTAATGTCAAAATAATATCACCTCAAATTGAACAATCCTCAAATTGTTTCTAATGTAGAGATTTTCACACAACATATGCACCTCAAATTGAACCAATCAAAAAATAGTCAAAAACACCTCAAAAATTCTTGAAATTTTTTGTGGATAGTCCTGACCCTAAATCCAATCATATCCCACCAACAAAAATTGAAATCCGGTCAATATCACCGAGATTTTGACCGAAATCATCGAGATCTTGCTGATATTTGAACTTTTTTCAAATTTTTTTATCCGGCTGAGATTTAGGATCTCGGAGGTCCGAAATCTGAAATATCGTTGAAATTTTTCGCCAGGATTGAACCTTGCATCATTCACCGGACTTTTAAAAAATTTTGCAATAAAAGGACTAGTATTCTTACCTCAGCCCAATTAAAAAGGCCGAGCAACGGACGTTTGCACACCTAGCTCAATTAGAAAGAAAAGTTCTCCCCCTTTCCTTGTTGACGTGTGGCCATCGGGCTACACCGGCAGCTCACAATCCAACGTGTCTTGCTCGTCGCCTCCCCGCGGCCGCCCCCCCGTCCCCTTCTCTTCGCCGGATGGCTGACAGCCAGCGCCTCCCCTAACCTCTCCTCGCCCAGCTCGTCGGCAATCTCGCTCACCCCCGCGCCCCATCGTCAACTATTCCTCGACCATCTTAAAATTTACAGTTTAGTCTCCGATTCTTCGCATAACTTTGTTCGCATAATTTAGCTTTAACATGTCAATTCAGTTTAGTTGAAGCACTGAATCCCCACCCTTTTTTTAAAAGTGCGGAACAATGAGTAGTCGCGAAAAAGGAAAACAAAAAAAGGTGCGGAACAATGAATTATGAAAAAAAGATCTCTACTCTATCCGTCTGAAGTGATATATATTGTGCTAAGTTTGAAACACGCAAAGAAAACGAATTCTTCCTCTACGTCATGTTCGAAGAAACCATTAGTGTTTGAATTTGGAGGTCTTCTTGCCGTTTCGAACCATATACTTCTTCCGTTTTGTGGTGCTGGGATGGAAAGCCATCGTGATTCAAACAATACCAATGCCCTGACACGGGTTATGGAGCATTGTGTGAAACGATGTTGATTCATCACATGGTACGATTGTGCCTACTGTGTGTTTAGTTTTGGTTAAGGGCAATGGGATACCCTTTAACAGGGATAAAAAATTCGCCGAAATCCCGTGAAATCTCGGATTTTGGACCCTCCGAGTTTCATAATCCCGGCGAAAATTAAAAAAAAAAATCAAAATGCTACAGTACCCATAATCCCCGCGAAATTTCGGTATATTTGACCGAAATCTCAGTTTTTTTTTTACCGAAATTTGACCAAAAGTTGACCAGATTGGATTCTTCACGTCGTTTCCCATCTGGGATAGTCGGTACATCATCCAGTTAGCCTATGCACATTAATTATTGAGATCATTAATTAAGTACCTCGGTTGTCAGAATTTTTAAAGATTTATCAAACTTGATTATCATCTAAAAATTTCATGAGAATTTTAGTGATGCATCAGGAATTAATGTGGGACAGTCGTTTCCCATGTGGGACAGCCTATGCACATTAATTCTTGCATTAGGAAAAGTTGACCGGATTGGATTCTTCACGTCATTTCCCATGTAGGACAGTCGGTAAATCATCCAGTTAGCCTATGCACATTAATTCTTGCGATCATTAATTAAGTACCTCGGTTGTTAGAATTTTTAAAGATTTCTCAAGCTTGATTATCATCTAAAAATTTCACGAGAATTTTAGTGATGCATCAGGACCATCCAAATTTTTTTTAGACTTTCTAATATGGTTTGAACTATTTTTCATTCAGTTGAAATTTGTTGGTCAATCTTTAGTAACACTGTTCGAATTTTTGAAAATTCCTCAAGATTGATCATCATCTGAAAATTTTATGGTAATATTATAGATGTGTTAGGACCATCCACAAAATTTTTCAAAAGTTTCTAACGTGGTTGCATCATTTTCCATTCGGTAGAAATTTGTCGGTCGGCCTTTTATCCGGACAAGCATTGTTAGATTTTTAAAAATTCCTTAGGCTCGATCATCATCTGAAATTTTTATGTGAACATTAGTTATGTGTTAGACCATCCAAAAAAGTTTTCAAAATTTTTTGATGTCGTTTGAACAATTTTTTGTTCATTTAAAATTTACCGAGATTTCGGCAAAATTTCTTTTTTCTTTTTACCAAAATCTCGATTCAAAAAATGCTGGATTTGAATTTTTCTTTTTGAATTTCGTCCGAAATAACGAGATTTCGGATTTCGAAGGGTGACGAGATTTGAACTGAAAACGAAATTTGGAACTCTGCCCTTTAGTGGCATTATTGAATAGCATTGGTCCACTTTTGCATGTTTTTTGGGCATCTGTCTGTGCTTTGGGTGTAATCATAGTTAGTCGTTTCGTGTTCTTTTCGTCCCACATGCTGTAACTAATATTGGAGCATCTCAAAATTTTGTAAAAGCAAAACCTAAGGTGGTAAGGTATAGAGAGGCATTTCACATTTCATTTTGGGGCTTCGACTCTTTGAGTCTTTCATTGAAGATAATAAGGAATTATTGCATTCATTCTTCTCGCAGGTGAATCGTGATTTTAGAAATGTCAGTTGATCACTAAAATTTGCAATGCACTGGCAAAGGAATAGTGGGCTATGGCAACCCGTGTCCTGTCATGCCAAAATCTGAGAAAGTTGGCTTCTTCTCTCCTTGATCTATCCCAGAGGGCGCTGATTTCACCTTCCCCTCCAACTCTCAGGTAGTAAAAACCGTTATGTTGATTGCTATATCTTTCAATCCTCAGTTATATTCATACACATAGAAGGACTAGAGTAGAATTTATGCCCAGTTGCTTGTTTCTGAAGTGCCGGAACTTACAGGCTGCAACTGATTTACGAAGCATGAAACCATTGCAACAATTATTTAAGGAGTTTGGTAGGGCTTAAAAAAAATGTTCTGTTGAGTTCTAGAACTTATACCGCTGGAGTTCATTGGCAAATGTTGCCTACTTGGTCACTCAAATTATTGTTTGAAGTTTACTAAGCAATATGTGAGGCATATGTTTAACATAGGAAGTGTCTAGCAAGGACTTAGCATATTGGTTTAAATTGGTTTTAAATATCCTATTTCATCCATGACAAGTTGAGTTTAGTTCCCCTCATATATTGCCTTCTACTTGTTGCAGATCTGCCGTTGTTTCCTCTAGCAAATGCTTAAGCCCCTTTTACCTGTTTGGGCATTCATGGGCTGTTAGATGGGCTAGTTATCGATCAGTGAATTTAGTTCTATCTAATGATGGGAAGCCCAAGTTTGACATTGAGGAGTTGGAACCCTCCAAGAAGAGGAGGTATTTGACAAAGAAGCGTTTGAAGCTTCAGAGGAAGCAGGAAAAGAGGAAGAGGAAGGAGGCCAATAAAAATGATCCACGCCGTATCAAACCCAAGGGAAAGAAGATAAAACAGAAATTTCCTACAGCTGAAGCTCGACTCAAATACAAGATTGAGAAGGTAGCAACAAGTTAGTCTGCTTTTGCCTATTGGCTTGATTTGGTTTTCTTGGTTAGTTTCTTGTGAAGCATTTTGACAAGCGCATTAAGCATTCTCCATCAAAAATAAAGTTTATTGACAAATGGATCAGTAAGCTTTTACTACATTAGGAATAGGACCTTGCTAATTGCTATTCAATATTTGAATCATCACTCTAGTTTCATTCTGCAAGTAATTTGCTTTCAGAATGTTGCTTAAATATTTTATTGATAATTTATGACTGCTTCTGTTTCTATGATATAATAAGAATGTAGAGGTATCGTAGTTGCTTCTATAAAAGCCCAATTGGTTCATTTGAACCCTCTGAGCACATAGGGTTGACCATTTTTAAAAATTATAACTAGCTGGTTTGCAAGGAAACTTTCATTACCATCAGATGAACAAATGATAAAGTGGTTGGAAGATAATATGCTTGCTTTCTCTTTTTATTTCATAGGAGAAGATAAATTAAAATGAGTTGTTTCTCTTCCAGGCCAAATTAAAGGAAGCTATCTTGGTTGAGAAGCTTAAGAAGTATGATGTTGCTAAAGCCCAAGGCCCTACGGCAAAACCAGATGATATCAATGGTGAGGAAAGATTTTATTTGAAGAAGGTTTCACAGAAAATGTCAAATTATGTCCCTGTTGGAAGGCGAGGAGTTTTTGGGGGTGTAATTCTGAACATGCATTTGCACTGGAAGAAACATGAGACTGTGAAGGTCATCTGTAAGCCCTGCAAACCAGGGCAAATCCAAGAGTATGCTACTGAGATAGCCCGACTGAGCGGTGGTATCCCTATTAATATTGATGGAAAGGATACCATAGTCTTCTACCGAGGAAAGAACTATGTTCAGCCAGATGTCATGTCTCCTATTGATACACTGTCGAAGAAAAAGGTTGGTAGGATAGGTTTTCAGTTAATTTTGTTTCCATAAGTTGTCTTAGGTTCATTCTTGCTTATGCTTGACAGCAAGTACCAACTGCACAGAATTCTTTTCCTTGCTATTTTCTGAACTTTCTATTACTTTTCTCCATGGATGGAAATCATTTCGAATAATCTTGTAAAAGTGTAGCTTTTAAGAATTTAAGTTTAGCAGCAAACAAAGGATGAAAAAAAGGAGACGCATAAAAAATTGCTATAGTTTATATTTAATACACAGAAAATATAAATATAATTGTAAACTTTAAGATGGCTTAGCATCCATGCTAAATTTATGTCAGCACAATACCGCCACCATATTCCCAGTTCATTTATCCAAAAAAAAACACAGCTCAAATTATGTAGCAAAATTTGGACTTGATTAATAGCTTTCCAAATGTCCACTTACATTTGTCTTTTTTTTCATCAGGCACTTGAAAAATCAAAATATGAACAGTCGCTTGAGACGGTTAGGCGTTTCATTTCAGTATCTGAAAAGGAGCTTGAACTTTACTACCGGCATGTTGCACTTTATGGAAATCCACAATCCCAGAATGTTGGTCTGGTTTATGGTGATGATAGAAAAGCTTCTTCACAGAAAATGGAGGAAATGAATCATGGGAAGGACCAAGGACCTCATCTGGCTACTTATGATTTCTCTGATATCACGGATACTTGTGAGTCTGATGAAGAAGATAATTCTAGTGGCGAATATGATGTTGATGATGATGAGACTGAAGATGCTATAGACAGTTGTAAAGACACTGTTGTTTCTGATCGTGAGGGGTTCTAGCTAACAGGGAGTAAAGGGCAAGTACCTCTTGTGGCATCATCATATTGCTGACTGCAAATTGGATTTAACATCTAGAAGCCTACATGTGGAATTTTTTTTGGGCTATTACATAGACAGTCAGCAGAGGATCACTGGAGATGGCAGTTACCATGGTTATGGTATCTACATTTGATTCAGCAGATGGTATGCAGGGCAGGCATTCCTGCTATCGTTTGGAAACAAAAGCCAGGTTGAGGTACAAAAAAAGGTCTTTTTCTGGAAGATGAACTCCGACGGACGGATTGCTCTGCAGTATGTGGCCAATACATCTTGTGTATCTAGTTACTTCATTGTGTCGGTATCAATGCCGCAAGGTCCATGTTGCAGTGTCTATGCCACTAGGTCGATATGGTCAATATTGTGAGAAGCTCTTAGGCAAAATCTTGTAGTGGTGTACTGCTGGTAGAGTTTCTATTCTGAAATAAATAGCTTCTGTGTAGTATCTGTTTGACAACTAGCTGATGTCAGCATTCCGAGGATGAAGTGTCTTGTACCAAGTACTAACTAGAGTTGCGGTGCCCTGCTACCATCACAGGGCTGGTTTGCAATGCAAACAATGCGCGCTCTCCTTGAGAACATTGAATGCTGCTGCATTACTTCAGATTGAGACATCACCTTATGACATGGACAATGTGACAGTTCTTTTAAGATGATTTTATTGGTTGACTATGAAAGTGCTCAATTACCATGTTATATATGTAGATTTAATGCTACAATTTTATGGTTCTCCTGTTGTCAGCTACAAGCCTACAACTAAGTTTTGATGATGGTTTTCCGTGAAAGTTTCCTGCTGCATATACTGCAGATTCAGCTATAATCTTTCATCTGTCACCGAATTCAGAAATCATCACTCTTTTAGCATTCGGATAATTTTTTTTTTCAAACCTAGCCTCTTTCTAAATGCAATTATAAAAATAGCCTTACTCCCAACCGCAAAAGCGCCAGCACACGACACAGCTCGGTAGCTCCTTCCAAGCCGCGGGCACGTGGTAGATAATACGTATTGTCTGCCGATGTTTTTGCGGCCGGAAATGTATTATTTTTAAATTACGTTCGAAAGGAGGTTAAATCTGTGTATTATTGATATACACTAATATAGCAACCAGAGAGGTGTGAATGATTTTATGAAAGCTAAAACCAATTTTTTAGTGATTCTCTAAACACCCCTAAACGAATTATGAAAAATTGCTTCGGTTTCTACGAAAACAGATTGATATATGTTCACCAAAATAGTAATTTCCAAAGATCCCACCGTTGGATTGATGTCAAATTTGGACTGTAGAAACTAGATTCAATTTCGAAACTAACCCAACAAGAATCAGCTCAATCGGATCTACGGATCTAGAGTTATGACATTAGCAAGTTGACTGTACCAAATAGTGACGGAAATTAATCAAACCCTAATTACAAGATTAATCAGGATCCACAAGGAATTAACCAATCAAACTTTTCAGATTGATCACTTAATGCCCTAGAAAGATTTTGAATGGATCAAATCAAAATTATCATAGTGAAATAATAAATCAATCTAAAAACCAAAACAGGCATACAAACGAAAAACAAAAACATGAACGAGATTATGAAGACATAAACTTGCAAAACATGATCTTTATTGCTTAAATATGTTCACAAGATGCCTCCAAAGCATCCTCAAATAATCTCCCAAAATTTCCTTAATTTTCTTCTCCTTTTCTTTTTCTTGTCTCGTGTTGCGACGGTACCTGTTGCTACAATACCATGCGAAAAAACTATGGCTTCGAAAATAGCGTTGTGCCACTGTAGCATCGAGTTTCTTTGCTCGGACGCTGCTGCTACTCTCGCCATTTTTCTTTTTCTTTCTTCCGTGCTTTTGTGTGGCTAATTAAAAACAGGAGATTTTCTCTTCTATTTATATACAGTAGACTCGAACTTTTTTTTATCTCTAATTAAATATATACATACACATATATATATATATATATATATATATATATATATACATACATATATATATATATATATACATATTCACCTAGTCCAATTACACATGGTTTAATTCATGCATATAGCCTAAAACTCACGTATACACGCGTACGGCTCACCTGCCGCTCTCACTTGACTCACTTGTCTCCATGTGCATCGTTCTCCAATCCGAACGTCCCGTATGACATCCTTGATTGTCTGAACCTTGATTCATCATAGAACCTAGTTGTGATCCCTGTTATCGACCATGTTTGCCCTTAAACAACAACTGCACATGAACAAACACGAGACTGTGTACGAGCACAAGTCCACAGTCCATGCAACCACCCACACGAGCACATTGCATCAAGCAAAACCATTACCATGCTATTAAGTAATCATTTTAAACATCACATGCACAAGTACTACCATTTTGCAATATCAAATTAATCACTAAATCAATTTTTCATCACATAATTTCACAATTTGCAACAACAACACCAAAAAGTAGCTAGAAAATTCGATGACATCCTAAATGCGGTGATACAGTAGCGCAGATCCTTGCGAAGTGCCCTCCTAATGGTCAAAAGAAAAGTTTGGGACCCGAGACAGCTGTCAAAAGGATAAAGTATACAATACCAGCGACAGATCAAAGATACTATATTGTAGTACTCAAGAAAGCTTGGCCTCACCTTTTGGCCATCAACGACGTCTAATCCAGTGGAATGGGATAATTTTCTGAGAAATAACGATGTTTCACATCCCAAGTCGGAGTACTCGCACGGCACTCTCGCAGCTCTTGTTGATCGATCACGACGTTCTGAAGAATTTGACTGGTGTTGTGTAGCATCTGATCTATAAATTGTTCCCACAAATTTTGGGTGAATGACATGCATAATCCTCCCGTCATATTATTTTAGATATTAAAACGATTTCCAAACGCATTTTTGACCATTACTCCCTCCGTCCAGAAATGGTATACGTTTAAGCTATAGACACAAAGACTAACGTAGTCCATTTACTCCACATCGTGTGAGTTGTGTATGTTTCGTGATCCCCGCATACATGCAAGCCACCAATAGTGGCAAAGCATTACTTTCCTAGTTGCATGCTGGCGCATGATGATTCGTAGTTGCATGCTGGCACATTAAATGTGCATATATAGGCCACTTGTTAATACGAAGATCATTTCTGAATTTTTTTATTTTGCTAATACGAAGATCATTTCTGGACGGATGGAGTATTTACTATTGTAATATATTTATAAAACTCAATAAAATTATAATATTATAAAAATATTTTTCAAGATAAATCTACACATGATTATAACTAGTATAAATATTTAAAAATATACTGATAATCAAAGTTTTAACAAGTTTAACTACAGCGTATACTAAAATAATATTTTGTGACCGGAGGAAGTAGCAGAACAAAAATAAGTAGTAAACACATACAAAATTCATTCATCACAATCATTATAGGTTTTAAATCATCTCCTAAGAGAATTTCATCAGACCAAGAGAACATAGGTGAATCAATCGACTTTTGGGAGGAAAAATAATAACTATTTGCGTCGGTTCTCTTCTGACGCAAGGCTTCATTGAAAAATGCAAATGGAGAACCTCAACTATTTTGTTTTCTACCAGAAAAGCCATTGTTGACGACAAGTTGGTGTGATCAAAGTTGAAGTCTGCCATCAGCATTGGTCTATTCCTATGGGCCATGGCTTATACTTTTGCGGGTACTATTTATAAAACACACATGCACCAAATGTGTCTTCGTAGATGTAATGATGTATAACGTATTTATCATACATTCATATATTTCCTCTCTTATATCGATACAAAGTTACTTAACAAATAGTAAGATCAGACTCAACCTCAAAAGTCAACACATAAACACATATACTATATATAAAAGCTAAGTCAAAACACACCAAAACCAACATAGTTTTGAGTTTTGACCATAGCTCTAGACGCGCAACCCAAAAGCAGTATACTTCCAAACTCAATAATCGATCATATGAATATATATACTGTCCCATCCAAATTGTGATGTTTTTCTAAACAAATGAAATCAAATAATCTCTCCAATCATAAATAGTAGTCATTTTTGACATGAGTACAGTCAAACTTTTGAAACCTTGACTGTTAATATCTTTTTAAATACTTAAATTAGATGCATGAAAATCATATGTGTATATTTGTCTCAAAAATTACTTTTATAATATTACAATTTTATTTGGTTTTAGAAATATATTATAATTCAAATTAGTGGTCAAAGTTATATCTTAGAGATGTATCGATATCTAAAATAATACCTATTTGTGATCCGAGGGAGTAGATAGGCATGTACCTAAATTTCTTAGATGTACGACGTGTGCATGGTAGCTGTACATAGCTAGCTAGTAGTGCTACTGCTAGCATAGATATACACCCAACCCAGCATCCTAGCTAATATATAGCTATAGCTTAGGATGTGTTCTTCCACTACTTTCACGAGGTTCAACCGCAAAGGTACAAAAGACACATATGTTAGTAGAGAGCAATACTACTTAAACCTATCAACACGCTAACTAAAAGCCAAGCTATTGTTAATATGGGTGGCTGCAGTCATCTCAAAGAAGATCCTTGTACTGGTCTCCCACTCAGCAAAATCATGGCGACTTTAATTTTGTGATAATATTATTCACAGATTCTCCACTCTTTTCTCTCGTGTGGGTTATTTTGGTGCTAGCCTTTCTCCGTCGATATCTTTTATGGTGTCATTGTCATAGATGCATACGATCATTTTGTGTTCTCACTTCTCATTACACTTAAGCAATGCGACATGGCTACCTAAACACATGCATATCATTAATATGCCTAGACTTTTCTTTATAATTGAAACATTAACCATACAAATTATTGGTTTGGATTTATGGGCTCCACACAGACATGTATCTACTAATTGCGTATAATTAGCGCTCATTTTGCTTAGTAGCTAATGCTCTCTTATATCAGCGGTTTCTTCAACATGCTATGTATGATTAATGTTGACGTGGAGAGAAGATTAAAAGAGAGATGGAGCTATTTCTTGCATGAGAAACCGCTTGAACACACAAACGAAAGGAAGATACAATAAAAACATACGTTGGAAAGAGGAGGATTGTATATATGTGTTGCATGGTATTTATTATGTATTTATGTTAAGATACAAAGGGTTGAAAATGTAGTATCTAGTACTATTTATTAATGATATAGATGTTTTTAGATATGATTATAAAAACTATGTATCGAGAGTGCCCTAATAATTTTCGAGAAAGCTGGAGTTGGCAATCGAGAATATATTCTATCACTTCATCATTTTGTCAAGTTTGCACGTCAATTAATATCCCTGCTACGCAGTGCCTGGCAGCCTGGGGCCTTGGCGTGCAACTTGCCGACACTTTCTAATATCCATACGGCGGAAGTCAAGTAGGTCAATTTTAATCATAATAATTGCAATCTTCTACAGCTCCGATAATGGTTTTGCCGGGTCCTATTTGTAAATTCGTTAGGACAAGTTGTTTGATGGATATGCGTACGTAATCACCCCAACTCCCCAAGGTACTTGTTCCTGAATTACTACAATAATAGTATAGATCAAACTATTAACCTCTTGTTTGCTTCAATATATATGCAATTTCATTTTAAAAGTGCGCTTATAGAAACATTTTTTTGGTGTATACCAGTTACTAAACTAAGCATATATGGGAATTTTCATTGCACTGATATCATATAAAATTAATTTACAAAAATAGTCTCAACACTGCGGTATTTATGAACATAGCCCCCTGGACCGGCTTGTAGCGTCGTGGGACCGTTGCAAGCCGGCTTGCAGCGCTCCCATTCCGCTGCAAGTCGGCAGCTTTTTTTTTAATTTTTTTAAAAAGTAGTGTTTTATTTAAATAGTAGTATAAAAATATTAGAACTGTTGGTGTAATCAGTCATCTTGAATATCTACTGCATGTATTTTATTATAAAAATGTACAGTTTGAATCGATAGGTTTTGAATTTTTTTGTATTGCAAAAAAGTGGATTTTTAGTTGACATTTTTGTAAATATTTTGTTGATTGATGTTCTAGAAAATTGTATAGTTTGAATTGATGATTTTTAAAAAATTAATATTATTTTAATGAAAAATTATGGAAATAATACACCATTTTAAAAATAGCAGAAGTGCTGCTCTGTAGCGGAATTTTTTGAAAAAAATAATTTTCCGCGGTTGGGGACCGCTAGATTCGACCGATTTTTTTGGTTTGGTTATTTTGCTCTCGCTAAAATAGCAGATGTTTCTTCTCTCTAAAAAAATCAAATATTTCTTATCGCTAAAAAATTTAAGCACATCGATTATGTTGGAAAGAAGTAAAAAATATTTTGCCGTGGATACCGTCGACTGCAATTTTTTTAGTGTAGTAGCCCTTTGAGTATAATTTTTTCGGAAATAGCTATGGTCGTGATGAAATTTTGGAAAAAATCACTGATGTTTGTTATTATAAATCACTGTTGTTTATTTTTTTTTACAAAATATTTGTCAGTTAATTTTGTTTGACAAAAATTCAAATTTCGTCGTTCCTCGTTTTTTTTCGGTGTGCGACAAATTTGACGACAAATCAAAGTTTTAATAAAACCTGACATTGATATTACAAAGTGCAGTAAGTACAACAACTACAATAGCATGGCATGTGAACAACACCTAAGATACAAAAGGAATTCGTAAAATTGGGATACAACATAGGTACATGCCTTTGGTGAAGGAAAAGTCACAAAACCATAGATATGGCCACGGTTGTCGGAATATGTCACTAGTATAAAAAATTATAATAGTTATCTATTGGTTCTTGACGGGGTACTATGTTCGGTAACCTGTAGGGCTTTATGTAATATCATCATCAGGATTCAGAGGACTCCGAGGATGCAAGGTTCGTGGCCTAGGTGGCATGAAATCGTCGTCGTCATCGTCATTTGTATGGTTAGGAGCCAGCCCTCCTTCAGTGTTGGTTGAACGTCCTCTTGCATTGTTGCTTGAATGGCCTGTTGTAGTGGTGCTTGAACAGCTTGTTGTGATAGTGCTTGAACATCGAGGTCTAGGTGACATGAAGTCGTCGTCATTATTGTTATCGTCATTTCTAAAGTTAGGAGCAAGCCCTCCTTCGGTGGTGGTTGAACGTCCTCTTGAACTTTCTGCTGCAACAGTACTGGGTGGACCTCTACCCCTCCAGTTAGATCCTCTTCTGCGTCTTCTGCGTGAACCAGGCATCACACACCCGTCGAAGAGCATATACATCGCTACGAAATGTGTGATATCTTTGTTCAGCAACTCTTTATCCTCTAGGAATGACTAACACACAAGACGAGAATACAAATAAGTGAACTTACGGATAACGCTAAAAAGATTAGTAGGGTGAACAAATAGGAAATAACTAACCTTAATATGCTCTGCATACTGATCGGGCTGCATCAGTACCCTATAAAATCTCGTAGAGAAACCTGTAGCAGAAGGGTGGTCGGCTAGTTCGCACACCTTGAAATACCTTTGACGCCACCCTTGCAAGTGCGCCTTCAGGTCGTCGGAGGTCACAAGGTTCAGGCCAGATGTTGTTACGTTATGCCTTGATAATGTCGTGGAGTAAGGACCACTTCTCCAAGTCTGGAGCATGCAACTGTACCCATTGTGAGAAGTTGTTGACCTGGCCCTCCCCAGACGTTGTCGCATGCTTTGAGGTCTCCTCATCCAATACCCTCCATATTGCCTTGAACTTCTGCCTCTGATTTTGCATGCACAACCTCTTGAATGTCTTTATGACTTCCTTGCTGTGGAACCTCCTATGCAAATTCGCGGTGCGGCAAGATGCCTCATGCACAGTGATTGATGACGTCATTCCATTGGCATGGTGGTTACGTCCCTCCTTGCATTGTGCTGATGGCTGACATTGCCTGCAGTACTTGAAGCCTTGTACGGCTGGTCCGATTCCCAAAACACACGATCCGGGATGAAACAGTTTGGACCCTTCGTGGGATGCAGTCTATCCATCTTGTTGATGTATGTTCCAGGATTGGCTTCAGCAATTTGGTGAACCATCCGTGAAATAAGGTTGCACGTCTCTTCGTACATGTCGTACATCATCTCTATCATTTTCTTCTTCGCTCGCCACACCTTGCCGTAGCTAACAAGATATCCCACCATGTTAACCACGTCAGCCATCAGTAGCTTTGGCGAAACGGTCACGCCCGCCATCACCAAGTGAGAAATCAGGCTAGCCACGTATGAGGACGTAACATTTCTATGTTTCTGCAATGGCTCAGCAATCACACACGTGTGATCCGTCAAGACAGTTATCCTAAAGGCTGAGGTCGTGCCTTTGAATTTTTTGGGCACGGATCTTGAATGGACACTCAAGATCGATGCACTTAACAATGTACATATCCTGGTTGGACCTGTACACCCGGTATGTGCGGCCGATGCTAACCGCATATTTTGCAATTGCCTGCTGGATGGCACTCTTTGCAGGGAAGCGTTGGCCTTCCAACAGAGTGTCCTAGCCGAAGGCCAAATCAATGTCGCTTTCATCCGGCAACACGAGTGAAGCCATTGCCAGATCATCGAGGCACGAAAGACACATACTCCACGTCAGTGGACACAACGCCACTGGCGGGAGTTGCACCATCATCTCCGCTGCTTTCAGTGTCGACGCCGTCATCATCATCGAATATTTCTTCATCCATCAGGGCTTCTAGGTGCTCGTGGCAGTCAATGCGAGCAGACCACCAACGCCCGACACCTTCATTCCTCTTAAATTCATCCGCAGCAGTGTCCTCATGGCTTCTCCGAGAGGATGCTTCGACGGTGATGCCAGCGCCTCCAGAAGGACTTGATGTTTCTCCTCTGTCCAGGAAGCGCACGTACACCATCGGCCGACGGTGTGCCATCGCCTCAGGATTCATCACAATTTGAATGTATTCCCTCCACATTGCGCTTCCCGCGATCTTGCGCAGCTCCCATGAATAGTCCGACGAACCTCCGACAACTCTGGCATGTAGGGCCTCAAATACAAGCTTCTTTCGGGCGGTCTCGTCATCGAATGCGCTCCTCACGCACCTATGGGCTCAACCAAACCCATCCCCATTAGACCCGGTGTCCGGATCACCTTATTTTTACAGTTTGAAATGTTCACCCCATATGGACCATCTTGAACAATGCCGTCGCCGTAAAACATGAATAAATTTAGAATTATTTGCCATATAGTACCTACCATAGGAAATGAAGCATGCGCTTTAAATAGCACTGTGCAGTTTACTATTTACTATTTGCCTCATTTCGAAGAAAATTACAAATGAGGATATGTGTATATAAATTTTAGGGTACGAATGAGGACATGATTTAAGATATTGGGACTGTGTTCTTCGAATAATGCAATAACCAATTATTGAAATCCTGTTTTGAGCTATCCCAAAATGTTGGGTCTTCTTTGTCTAAATGCTGATGTTGTTATCTTTCAGTGTTGCATCAATTTTTTTTTTACTAAGACAGGGGCATTTCTTTTATAAAATTCTTGATGTTGTAAGTTGTAACTATAGCCGATAATTGTTGCGGGCACGAAATCAAAATGTTGCACCGCTCGAGCAACCAATGATTTTGTTGCTAACCAATAGTTTTTATTGCACTTTATTAGATGCGTTGTTGTGCTCAAATTTTGGCTTGTGCGTGTGGCGGTATAAGAAAAACAGGGGCTTTCGTTGCTTTTTATTCCATAGGCTAGTATTTTTTTATTATGCACCCTATTTCTTTTTGTTACATCACGAAACGATTTGTTACGTCTCAGTTTGGGATTTGAACGTTCGAGTATTTTGAGTATCCGACGAACATGACAAACGTACGATACTAACGCTCAGATCGTATGTTCAGACACTACTACAGATCTCACCATCACTACCGGTTCATAAGCGCCATCAATACCGGTTTTTAAACCGGTACATGCCATCCGGGATTGATGCCCAATGGGCATTAGTACCGATTGGTAGAACCGGTATTGATATGACCATCAGTACCAGTTAAATCCTCAAACCGGTACTGATGAGCTATTGTCAATACCGTTTGGAGGCTCCAACCGGTACTGATTGGCTACAACACGATTGCTAATATTTAATATATATGCGTGTGAGGCAATATAATATATATTATATATGTCTGTGTGTTAAGTCTAATATTACATATATCTATCTATTAATTAAAAGCACATATAATCAATCATGCACAATTAAATGATAATTAAATCACAAAACGGGTATTAACAACTCTAATTAGAACCAATTTGTACACAATTTATCAATCATGCCCACATATAGTTCACATAACATTCATTACAACTTTAATTACAGAATGTTCATGGGGCCCTTCTTTTACGTGTGTCGCTCTTGGTAGCCGTAGACGTCGACTCCGATAGTTCACCAGTCTTTATAAAAGGGTCGCACCTATTTATCGCTGAAACGTGGAACTCACCTTTTGGATTTACGACCTCATCGTAAATCCAGCTAACGAATTATTCTTGGATTGCTGTCACATGCGCCGGCGTGAAATCCTTACAATCTTACAAGCGGCAAACATCTCCGGTCTGGATCTCCATAAATTGGACACATAGTAGCCGCATAAATTGTTTCCCGGCTGCAGAAGCAAGATCTGTGTTGGAAAAAGCTGAGAGCGTGAAATAGATGCATGGAAATTAAGTTAACTAACTAAAAAGCTAGCATGATGGCATACGTACTCGAGAGGCAAGTGTAATATCGAATTTCTGTATGAATTCGCCAACGTTTTTGGCACGGAACCGTGCGAATGCACTACACATATGATTGCGAATTGAACATGATTAGAATTTGTTTTAAATGAAGTAGAACTAGCACAATAATGAAAGGAACAAGAATACCAGTTGAGGATGTCGATCACGTTTTGAAAACATTCAACTAGTTTCCTCCTTGAGTCCATAATTGTGATCATGCTACGATCTAGCTCGATAATAAGAAGAATCCAGTGAAAGCTGTACATATATATGTCAACGTAGGTAACTGATTAGTTCTAACATCGTGTTATGGAAAAGGATTAGAACGAGGCGGTACGAAAACACATACTCAAAGGTGTAGGGTAGAAGTATCCTTGACTTATATCTATGACCCATTAGTCCATTGTATATGATGTTCTCTGTATGGACAGAGCAACTAGCAACAGTCGTGTTGTTGATAACTGAAGGGTCAAGGAAGGCTATGTCGAAAATTGCCTCCTTTCTGCATATTTATACCTCCATTCTACATAAGAAGAAATTAGTTAGACTTGCACATTAGTATAGTCAAAGGGCCCACACAGTACATTTTTGTAATTAAATAAGAACTTACAAAGTCCAGCAACTCAACATGCCCACGTCGAGGGCGTCTGTCTGGTATAGATCGTACATTGTGCGGCATTCGACATAAAATTCACCGTTGTCGTGAAAAAAATCTCGGTCCTTGTACTTGACGGTGAATAGCTCTATGCCATGCCGGAATGCATCCAGGTACCATTCATAGAATTGGCACATCCTAGTTGGTAGCTGGCCAACCTCCTCACGCCTGACCAATGGTGCGCCCGGTGTAAATGGCCATCTGACTTGAGCAGATTCAATCTTCTTGTTGCCTAATATTTGATCTGGGGCAAAACCAGTTTCTTCGAAGAATTTAGCATCTCATTGGCCTTTTGATCAACTGATGACGTCTTCTTCTTGCTGCATGCCTTGACCAGTGTGCGGTTGTAGTCAGACACACGAGGTTTTTCCTTTGAATCCTTCAAAACTTTAATTATCCTCAGGCCTTTTAGAAATTCTTCTATACCAGGCTGAACCTTCTTCTCTGGTGACATTGGTTTAAAAAACTGAGTAACCTCAGCCCTGACTACCTTGGCGGTCTCCTCCTCCGTCATACCATACGCCCGCTTTGGAGGTGCAGCTAGCTTATTGCTTTGGGTGGACCCCGTCTTCTTGCGAACTGTTGGCTGAGCTGGCTGGCTTCTCATGGGCGACGATGTTGGAGTTGGAGTTTCGCGTGCGGGGGTTGGTGCAGGAGACAGGCTTCTTCTGATGGGCATCTTCTTTGGTGAGGATGGAGGTGACAGAGGTGACGATGGAGGTGCTGGAGGTGTCGGAGAGGACCGCTTATGTGTGTCTCCAAAAATGACGTACTTACGCCATTGGATGAAATTATGCATTGCCTCTTCTAACTTTGTAGTCCCATCACCTCCGGGAATGTCGAGGTCAAGGTCCTCGCACCCTGGGCATACCTCCTCCAATGAGACCTTGGAGTAGCCCGACGGTATGTGCTTGCCAAGGATGACCTGCCTCGTCTCCACTTGGTGAGCCATGCCATGATCCGCCATGAAGGAGATGTTTTTCGCTTGGACGTGCAGCTCATAAGGTGTCCGCTGCGTGATGTCGTCTACAGGCCAGTGGCCAAGGTCCTCTTCGGGCAGCCCACCATAAGAGCAGCTGCTCCGCCACCCTGTGGGGCTAGTGATGTCTGCATTAGTAGGAGGTTCCTAGCTCGCATCCATCTGTTGGCTCAAGGCTATCTCCAACTGTCTTTGGACCTCTTTCTTTATGCTTTCTTGTGTTTGCTTCACGCGTTCTTCAATCATTAGCAGCCGCTGTGCTTGTCGGGACTTACTTCTCGCCCAACTCCTGTAGGTCTCGGCGTCCTTAGCAAAACCAATCTTCCACAGAACAACGCCAACGCCTCGTGTGCGTCCAGGGTGCTTCGGGTTTTATAGGGCCATTGTTAGCTCGCCGTTCTCCCTGTTTGCCATGAAGGTGCCCTGGGAAGAGTCCTCAACCGACTGTGCAAGTCTACTAGCCACATCTGTCAGCACAACCCCGAACACAGGGTTTCCATCATCGTCAAGGGCACCGCCGTGAGCATAGAACTAGTTCTTCGCTCTGTCTGGCCAATCCAAAGTCGTCGGCGTGACACCCTTCACAAGCAATCCCTGTTCCCTCTTCTCCCATTTGGGCATCGCCCGGCGGTAACCACCAGGGCCGAGGTGGTGGTGGTATTGCTTCTTCTGTGTGTTCTGGATATTCTTTTCTGTCAAACTTCGACCTTCTTCCGAATTCTTGTAGTTGACGAACGCATCTCAGTGATCCTGCAACTTTGGGTGCTTGTTGAAGTTGGACGTTAGGTCCTTCTTGATATATTCCGTGTTCAACTTCTTTTTATATGTCTGGAATGCGATGGCCATCTTCTTCAATGCGTAACTCTTCACCTTCTCTTCGGTCCCTTCGGGGAAGGTGAATGTCTCCTTCAAATCGGTCCAGATTATGTTCTTTGTATCTTCAGGGACATTCTCCCATTTCGCGATGCTAATTGGCACGTGGTCCCTGACGTGGAAGCCGCATGCTGAGTTGAATGGTGGAATCGCCCCCTCGGGTTCAATAGGTTGGCCGTCATCGCCGACTACAGTAATAATATGTCTTGCCTTCGACTTCTTGCTTGGACCTCGGTGACGTGATGGCCTACTCAATTGACTAGTCTGAAAATATGGTACAATAATGAACGGGTTATAATGTTGACGTAGCATGATAGTGCAACCAGCATATACGCACTCGTACTAATTACCGTTGCACCTCAGCGGACTCGACAGGCCTTGCTGCCTTGGCGGCCTCAGTGAGTCCATGATCCACGAGGGCGGGTTCACGATCCCCCGCCTCTACAAGATCATCTCTCGCAATCCAATTCCTCATGAACTTCTCTCCATCAAATCCTTTGCCCGCCATCGTTATTTCTTAGGCTAGAAGAAGGGACTGAAAATTAACGAAAAAATATCAACAAAAGTATACTTACACATTTAACATATGCTTACATAGGTAACATATACTTACACATTTCAGAATTCAAATTTTCAGGCGGCATATAGTTACACATTTCAGGCAACATATACTTGTCAGAATTTGATTTTATATATGTAACATATACTTACATATTTCAAAATTCAATTTTGCAATAAATTCTTAGGCGATGGGGAAGAGAGGGTAGAGAAGGATGGGCGGAAACATTCTAACCGGGAGGTGGGGAAGAGAGGTAGAGGAGGATGGGCGACAACGACGAGGAGGGCGATGGGGAAGAGAGGTAGAGGAAGACGGTGGCAACGATGAGGAGGGCGGTGGGGATAGAGGAGGACGGGCGGCAACGATGAGGCGGGCGGTGGGAAAGAGTGAATAGAGGAAGACGGGCGGCAACGATGAGTATATTATCAACAAGTATACTTACACATTTCGCATATACATATATATCTCAGAATTCAAATTTACAATAATTGGCATATACATATACAGCTCGATCGAATTTACAAGTACTACCAATACTTCTCTAAACAATTCAAATTCACATAATCAATATCGTCATTAATAATGTATGGCACACAATTAAACATCCACATTATCAGATCTAACATAATCAGCATAATCAACATCGACATTAATAATGTATGGCACACAGGTAAACATCCACATAATTAGCATTTTAACATCACATAATCAGCATCCACATAATCAACATCTAACATAATGAGCATAATCAACATCGACATTAATCAGCATAATCAGCATCCACATAATCATATCTCCACGCCGGCTCGGCAGAGGGAAGGGACGGCGAGGCAGAGGGCTCATCGAGGGCGGCGCCGGCGAGGAGGATGCGGCGCCGACGTGGAGGATGCTGGCCGAGGATGCGGCGCCGGGGGTGCAGACGACGCGGACGGTGGGATGAGGACGACGCGGACGGTGGGATGAGGACGGCGGGGTTATCGGAGGCGTAGACGGCGCGGGTTGGAGGCGGTAGTGGCAAGAAAGACAACAGTTGGACCTCTCCTATTTTTATACGAGGGGGAATTAGTACTGGATCATATTACCAACTGGTACTGATATGAGACATCAGTACCGGTTGGTGGATTCAACCGGGACTGATGCCCCTCCAACTGAACCCACAAAAATAACTTGCCAAAATGTTGGTTTGGGACATTAGTACCGGCTCATAATATGAACGGGTACTACAAAGGGATATCAATACCGGTTGGTGGATTAAACCGGTACTGATGCCCTCCGCCAGCCCGCCAAAATGACCCGCCAAATATTGGTTGCCCTAGTGGCTATCAGTACTGCCAAATATTCGTTGCCCTAGTGGCTATCAGTACGCCCCCAGACGCAACATCAATCTCGGTTGCTAAAAACCACCGGTACTAATACCCCTCTGCCCAGGTGGGGCGACTGGGTCCACCGGTCAGTGAGAGGATAGAGGGAAAAAGGAATTAACTGTGAACAACTAATTAACTCTCGGGCCAAATTTCCTGGTAATTAAATTTTTGAAACTTTTAATCTAATTTCCTGGTAATTAAATTTTTCTCACCTATGAAAAATTTTCAGGTAAAAATATCCAGTATTGTATTTTTTTTAAAATTCTGACATGTGGGATTTTTTTAAAAATATCCATTACTGTAATTAATTAATTTAAGGACATAAATTGATTTATAAATTTCTCATAAATTTATAATGGGTTTTTCACAATATGCTAACATAATTTGTTTTTACAAGTGATCCTTCGTTATTATTGTGTCGTACATATGGAGATTCTTCTATATCATTCAGGACAGTAATGTATATGTCCACCATAAAAGGCGGTAGCTCGTCAAACTGATTGTACTCTTCTTCATCTGTGACGCCCTCAACTCTGACAATCCTTCTTTTACCTGGAAGAACCACGTGGCGCCTTGGTTGTTTGCTGCTGATAGTCTCCACCTTCTGCTTCTTGCTTTTAGTATGCTTGTCCTTCTGCTTTTTCGGTTTGCTGTTCATGTCTATCACATAGAATACCTGTGCCACATCATTGGCGAGCACGAACGGTTCGTCCCTATAGGCCACTTGCTTGAGGTCCACGGTTGTCATACCGTACTCGTCGATCTCAACAGTTGTCAGTTTGACCCATTGGCACCGAAACAAAGGGACTTTTAAAGGTACATACTCGAGCTCCCAGATCTCCTCTATGTAACCATAGTAGGTGTCCATCTTTTCATTTTTGTCCAAAGCGTCTATACAGACGACGCTGTTTTGGTTGGTGCTCTTGCTATCCTGGGCAGTCGTGTAAAATGTGTACCCATTTATCTCATACCCATAGAATGATATGATTGTAGTGGATGGTCCCCTAGCCAAGAGTTTCAACTATTCATTGTCTGTCTGGTTGTCTATCAGCTGATTTTGTAACCAACCGCCAAAACGATCCATTTGCTCTAGTGCGATCCACTTTTCTTCTCTGGATATTGGTCGCGCAGAATCATCTCATGATCACGTTCTCGATGCCGATTTTTTTAATGATTTTCTCTCATTGTGGCATAATTTTTTTTGGACGGTTCTTTTGAACGTTCTTTTTTTTTTTGAAATTAACATTACATTAAATATAATTTTTGGAAGTATAACTAAATCGTAACTAATCTGATCCGTTAGATCAAATAGAATGGACGGCTAATATGTTGGAGGAAAACCCATCAACTCCCGAAGAGGGAGGCTTCATGCTCCATGGCGGGTCATCAGGGTTCGTCACCGAGATGCTACGGGACGTCCTTTCATGCTCCGTGAGACTGCTACGAGAGATCCCGTAGCCCGCGGGGGGTCCTCATGTCCCGTGGGGGGTCTACGTCTCCCCGGGGCATACCCCGCAGGAGGCTCCTCATGTCCCGCGGGAGGTCTACGTCTCCCCGGGGCATACCCCGCCGGAGGCTCTCATCATGTCCCGCGGGAGGTCTACGTCTCCCCGGGACATACCCCGCCGGAGGCTCTCATCATGTCCCGCGGGAGGTCTACGTCTCCCCGGGACATACCCCGCAGGAGGCTCTCTTCATGTCCTGCGGGAGGTCTACGTCTCCCCGGAGGCATACCCCGCAGGTCTACATCTCCCCGGGGGCATACCCCGCGGAAAGTCTCCTCACGGGAGACTTGAGTGATGTCACCAAATCCCCTGTGGGGCCCGGATGTCAGGGGTCCACTCCCTCGAGACGATCTCGTGGGACCCACTACCTCCCCGCCAGAATGACTAAAATGCCCCCACTTAGTCTAGTCTAGTAGGGGTATAATGGTACTTTTATGTAACAGGCTGGGTGCCTATAAATACCCAATGTAACCCCCTCATGGAGGGAGGGCTCTCATTGAATGCAAAACCAAACAACTGGAGTGTCCCTCGGGGAGTCTGGACAAGGGTACATCCCTCTACTCCCCCTGGGGAATACACCGACAGGAATAGGGTGTCTTTCTTAAGCGCCCGAACCTGTATAAATCCTCGTGTCACATTTACTCTCATGGACGATGGCCCGTGAAACGGCCGGCGTCCGCCTTCATTTCTGTGTCCTGTTTCCGAACCTACGACACTTGGCGCCGTCCGTGGGGACGATCGTAGCTAACTTGAACAAGGCTATGGCTCCTCCCAAGAAAACTCAACACAAGCCCCCGGCTCCCAAGCGCAAGGAGCACGAGGATGATCATCCTCCCAAGCCGGAACCCCGGCCAAGCCGCCCTTCCTGGGATCGGTGCCATCCACCCCGGGGAGAACGTCCTCCAAGTCTCAGGGCTTGAAGGCTCCTCATCTTCTCGGGCGCTGGCAGCTATGGTCCAAGGGCCGGAAGCACGGGGCCTCCTTGCAGCCACGGGGTCGGGAGCTCCAGAGCCAACCCTCGTTCCAGAGGCGTTGGACCTCAAGCAGTGGCAAGCCTTGGTGGAGGCCACCGCGAGGCAGACGGTGGATTACATAATGTCCTCTTACCGTCCTCCCGGTGGGCCACTGCTTCCATCTCCGCTCCCGCCACCTCCCTCGGTCCAAGTGGCCACTGACCCGAGGGCACGTGGAGGCGCACCCTTCGCTTACGGAAGCGAGCATGTGGGGAACCCTTTCAACCTCCCCCCACTTGCCCACGCGGCAGTCTCAAGTGGGGCCCCTTTCTGGCCACTTCGCCCGCCGAGTACGGAGTTTGGGGGGATTCCTCCCTTTCCATTGCAGTTCGCGCCACCGTCGCACCCTTCAAGTAGGGATGTGATCGGATCGGATACGGTCGAATATCGTCCTATTCATATCCGTATCCGTATTTTTTATCGAATACAGAATCGAATACGAATAGTGTCGAATACAAAATCGAATACGAATTATACAGGATAATATCGGTTACGAATACAGATCGAATATGGATCGGAATCAACATGGATACGAATAATATTAGTCGGATATTTTAAAATCCAATTTCAGTTTTTTTCCAAAATCGGTCCAAATTTAAATTCAAAATTCCAAAAGAAATATATTTGTATGTCTTTTTTTTTCCTTTTTATCCCTAGTTTGTCATACATGTGACTCTGTGAGTAACAATGTACCCCATTGCAATAATTGAACCAAATGATTTACAGCTGGCATATGCTGCTGAATCCTAAGTAGCCCTCCTGAAATGCCACTTGCCAATTTCTGTACCACTTTTACCCAAATATCTCCAAATTAGCATCTAGCACACATGAACACATTATATCTTGTCATCCAATGCAGACCCCAGTCTCTGAAACAGTGAAACATGTTAAATTGTTAATGTGTGTATTCTGAAACGTGTTATTCGGATAATATCCGTATGTTATATTCGGATATTATCCGAACAAAAACTCGGATATTCCGTATCCATCGGATAATCAGTGTTCCATATCCGTATCCGTATCCATGTAAATTATCTGTATCCATATCCTTATCCGAGAAATCAACTGGATATCTGTGAAACTATCCAAATCATCATCCAAATCAATTCGGTCGGTCGGTCGGTCGGAAAATATCCGTACCAGTTCCATCCCTACCTTCAAGGCCTGATCTCGCGCCCCTGCGTGCGGAGGTCCCGGGACCTCCCCTTCAAGATCCTCCTCCCGGGCAGATGCGCCTGCACCCGGAGATGGTGAATGGGCTCCCATCGGCCAGGGCGGACTCGCAGCCTCGAGGGGCAACGTGGCCCATGGTGGAAGGAGACCCAACCAGGCCGAAGGTTGCAGCACCCCAAGTGGCCCGCCCGGGTGAGCAGAGAGTCCTACCCACAGCTACTCCTGGGCGACCACAAGTCCCGAGGACTCGCCTCGCCCAAATGGGCTGTGCCGGAGGAAGTATTCACTCTGCTTACACCGGGCGCGCCCCTCTCTCGGCCACGGATCACGAGTCCAAGGGGCCGGAGGAGTCCCGAGACTCGCGACTGCCGGACCGCTGCGACCGACGAGGATACTCCCCTTCTCCGAACGCAGACGCCGTCAACGCCTTCGGGATTCTCGCTCTTCCAGTTACAAACTTCATATCGCCACCACCGCCACGCGAGAACGCCTTTCCTCGTGGGCGTGGTCGCAGAAGCGATCACGGGACTGGAAACCCTCTCGCTCGAGGCATATCCGAAACGCCGTTCCGGCACAAGTTCCGCCAACCCAACATTGGCCCGTATGATGGAGATTCAGATCCCATGCAATTCATCGAGGTCTACGCCACGGCAATCCGCGCCGGGGGAGGCGGGGAGGCCGAAATGTGCAATTGCCTCCCGCTTTTCCTCTCGGGGACTGCACGGTCTTGGTTCTTCAATCAAAAAAGGGGCTCTATCCGCTCGTGGGCTCAACTACGCGAAGAGTTCAATGCGAACTTTCAAGGAAGCTACAAACGCCCCTTGCTTCCCAACCAACTCTTTACCGTCAAGCAGCGGAAAGATGAGTCCACTCGGGACTTCCTCAAGCGCTTCTCCCGAGTGCGTAGCCAGGTGGCAGACGCCCCGGACTCCACGGTCATCAATGCATGCAAAGAAGGGCTACTCCCGGGAGAGCTAAATAGGGCGCTTGGAAGAGATCCCCCAAGAACGACCCAACAACTCTTCGAGATCGTGGAGAAGTATGCCCGAGGGGAGGAGGATGACCTGGCCAAAAAAGGTCTCTTTCCACAAGCCGGAGGCAGCTCCCCTGGAAGGGGACCGAAAGGGTCTTCCGGGAGGAGCAAAGACCGGAGGGATCGCTCCAACGGGGGCCGCGACTCCAAGGTCCTCACCGTGGCCGACGCCCCATCACGAGGGGATGGTTCTTCCAAAGGACCAAAGAAGGGTCTCAAACCCAAGGAGCCTCATGCTCGAGATAAGGGTCCCGGTGAGAGGAAAGGCCTCCAAGACCAAGGGGAGGGCCGTTGGTGTGCCTACCACAAGATGGGCGGGCACGATACAAACAAATGCCGTCAATACGCCGCCGAGGTGGCAAAACTCCTTGAAAGGGGGCCTGAGCCACGCCGCAGATCACCGCCCCGGCCTGCCGCCGCGGAGGCCATGCCTCTCCAAGCAAATCATCCCGCGCCCGCGCTGCCCCCTGATGGACCTCCCCCGGGAGGCCCCTTGCAGGGTGGCGAACGGGAGCTTCCCTTCCAAGCGCCGCAAAGACAAGTGAATGTTATAATGGGGGGCTCGGCATACGGGCATGAGTCTAAGCGGCAAAGAAAGGAATATGCACGGGAAGTCAACGTGGTAGGGGTGGCCCCCCGAAGCGTTCCTCCTAAGTGGGCTGACATCACCCTGAGCTTCACAGCCGAGGACGCGAAGGGCTTGAGGTTCCCCCATGATGATGCCCTCCTGGTGACTGCAACAATATCCAATTGCGAAGTCTCTCGCATACTCGTCGACGGGGGAAGCTCCGCGGACATACTTTATCTTCGAGCGCTCAAGGAGTTATGGGAGTCACGGGGGGGCTATCACCCTGGCATCCTGCTCCCATCAGACCGCCCCCTCACGGGCTTCATTCCGGGAAAATCTATCCAACCCCTGGGGAGGATCGAGCTCCTCGTGACCTTCGGGTCACGGGAAAACCATCGCACGGAGGCGGTCAGGTTCGACGTCGTTGACGTCGAGTCACCGTTCAACGTCATCATGGGAAGGGTGACTCTCAACCGCTTATGTGCAGCCGTCCATCAAAACTACTTGTGCCATAAGATACCAGGACCTCGCGGGGTCATTACCGTGAGGGGTGATCAAGACGTGGCACGACGTCTCTATCACAAAGAGGCCACCCGCCCTGATGAAGTCAATCTCCTTGACGTGGGAGCTCCAGAAGGGGTTGCATTCCCCTTGTCCCAAGGCGGCATGGCAAGAGACGAGCCCCCTCTGGTGAGGCACTCCCTGAAACCTCGTCCTGAAGAAGGACTAAACGATACGCGGCTTTTCGGCCCGAACGATGAGCGTTTCATCCGGGTCGGAGTTCAACTTTCAAAGGAGGCGAGAGAGGAACTCCTTGAGTTCCTAAGGGCCAATGTAGACATCTTCGCCTGGACACCATCAGATATGAATGGCGTACCTCGTGAAGTAATCCAACACCGCCTCGCGGTGAGGCCCGGGCGCTCCCCGGTGAGGCAAAAGCTCCGTAAGCTCTCTGTTGAACGATGCCAAGCTATCAAGGGAGAAATTAACAAGCTCTTAAGTGCTGGTCTCATCCGGGAGGTCTGGCACCCAGAGTGGCTTGCCAACCCCGTGTTGGTCAAAAAATCCAATGGCAAGTGGCGTATGTGTGTCGACTTCACCGACCTCAACAAGGCATGCCCCAAGGACGACTACCCGCTTCCTCGCATCGACCAGTTGGTTGACTCCACCGCGGGGTGCGAATTGATGAGCTTCTTAGACGCATACTCAGGCTACCATCAGGTTTATATGGCCCAAGAAGATGAGGAGAAGACAAGCTTCATCACTCCCGTGGGCACCTATTGCTATCTCCGCATGCCCTTCGGGTTGAAGAACGCGGGGGCAACTTTCCAGCGCCTTATGTGCCTCATCCTGAAGGACCAACTTGGTCGAAACGTGGAGGTGTATGTCGATGACGCCGTTGTAAAAAGCCCCTCGGCCTCAACACACATTGAAGATCTTCATGAAACCTTCGGAAGACTTCGCGAGTTCGGCCTTAAGCTAAACCCCGAGAAATGTGACTTTGGGGTAAAGGGAGGCAAGCTCTTGGGTTTCCTAGTCTCCCACCGGGGGATCGAAGCCAACCCGGAGAAGATTCGGGCCATCCTCGATATGGAAGTACCCCGATCTATCAAGGAGGTTCAGCGCCTCACGGGGCGCATGGCGGCCCTGGGACGCTTCATGTCGCGATCAGCCGAGAAAGGGCTCCCGTTCTTCAAGATACTTCGCGGTTTCGAAGGTTTCCTTTGGACCCCCGAGGCCCAGAAGGCCTTTGAAGACCTCAAGTCGTACATGACTCATCCACCACTCCTTGCAAGCCCAAGTCCCGGGGAGCACCTCCTCCTATACCTCACTGCGACTCCGGTCGCTGCTAGCGCTGTCCTGATCAGGGAGGAAGACGGGGTTCAACACCCCATTTACTATGTCAGCGAGGCCTTCGCGGGTGCAAAAACAAGGTACACAGAAGTGGAGAAGATATGCTACGCTCTCCTCATGGCGTCCCGGAAACTTCGACACTACTTCCTCGGGCACCCCATCACTGTTCCAACTAGCTACCCGCTAGCTGAGGTGATGGGCAACAAAGAAGCGACCGGGAGGATAGCCAAGTGGGCGGCCGAGCTGGCGCCCTTCTCCCTCAAGCTCGTAGGGAGAACCGCCATCAAGTCTCAAGTCCTTGCAGATTTCGTGGCGGAGTGGACAACCCCCCAACCTGGCCAGGAGGAGGCGAAGGAGCATGCTAGTCCACCCAACCCCTATTGGACCCTTTACTTTGACAGTTCCAAGCGCTTAAATGGCGGGGGGGCTGGAGTCGTGTTGGTGAGCCCGGAGGGGAAGCACTCGAATACGCCGCGCACCTCTCCTTCAACCCCACAAACAATGTGGCCAAATATGAGGCTCTTCTTCTTGGGTTGCGTCTCGCAAGAGCCATGGGGATCCGTCGCCTCCTCATCCTTGGGGACTCTCAACTCGTCGTTAATCAAATGGACAAATCCTATCAATGCCTCGACCCCAAAATGGCAAGTTACCTCGAAGAAGTGCGCAAGATGGAGCGATACTTCTTGGGAATGGAAGCTCGGCGCATCCCCCGTGGAGATAATCACCGAGCCGACCGTTTGGCTCGGGCGGCAAGCTCCCAAGAGCCACTCCCACCAGAAGTCTTCATGGAAGTGCTCAGTGCACCCTCTATCAAAGAAGTTGCCGGTAGCGGCGACCCCGAGCCGCCTCCGGAACTTAACGAGATCTCGATCTCCCTGGACGCTTGGATGGCGCCGATCATAAAATGCATCCAAGGAGAGGTCGAAGCGGAGGACAATATTGAAGCCCGAAGATTATTTCACAAGGCTAAGTCCTACATCATCCTCGAGGGAATCTTGTACAAGAAAGGGTCCTCCGCTCTTCTCAAATGCCTCTCGAGGGAGGAAGGTATTGCCCTCCTTCGAGAGGTGCATGAAGGACTCTGCGGCTCGCACATTGCGCCCAGGGCGACGGCGGCCAAGGCGTTAAGACAAGGCTTCTACTGGCCTACTATGGTGCAAGACGCCATCGCTACGCTAAGAACCTGTGAAGGGTGCCAAAGGATGGCCCCGGCTCACAACTCCCCCGCCGCACCTCTACACCAAATTCCCGTCACTTGGCCTTTCGCCCGGTGGGGTATGGACCTACTCGGTCCATTCCCGCCGGCCAAGGGGGGCTACAAGTATGCGGTGGTGGCGGTGGATTACTTCACCAAGTGGGTTGAGGCGGAGCCGTTGGCATCAATCACCTCCAGGGCCGTGCAAAAGTTCTTCTGGAAAAACATCGTGTGTCGCTTCGGGGTTCCTAGGGAAGTCACCGTAGACAACGGGACGCAGTTTGATGCCTCCTCCTTCAAGGACTTCTGTGACTCCATTGGAACAATACTTTGCTTCGCCTCGGTGGCTCACCCAAAGTCCAACGGCGCCGTGGAGAGGGCTAATGGCATCATCCTCCAGGGTATCCGTCGAAGACTTGAAAAGAGCACACTCAAGAAGGGGCTATGGGCAGAAGAGCTCCTCAAAGTGCTTTGGGGGATGCGCACCACTCCCAGTCGCTCCTCAGGGCGCACGCCTTTCTCGCTCGTATACGGAGTGGAGGCGGTCCGCCCAGCAGAGATACACCACCGCTCCCTCCGCGTGGAGATGCTTTTCGGGCCTCTACCCATTGACTTCGCGGCGAACGAAGAGAACCACAAAGTCGAGGTGGACCTCGTGGAGGAGACCCGAGACCGTGCACTCATCAAGCATGCCTCGTACGAGCGCGAAGTTGCCCGCTTCTACAACAAACGGGTGCGAGAGCGCGCCTTCCTTCTGGGAGACTTGGTGTTGAAAAGGGTCACAGACCCAAGCGCCCAAGGGAAGCTACACCCCAAATGGGAATGACCCTACCGCATCTCTGCGGTCCTGGGCTCGGGCGCCTACCGCCTCTCCACCATGGAAGACAAGCCGTTCAAACACGCATGGAATGCTGACAAGCTGAAGAAGTTTTACATTTAAAGTGCTTTTGTAAGCTGTGATGGCACCTGGCTTGTAATGATGTAAACCCTTCTAAGGTGATCAATGAAGTCATGATTTCGAGCCCTACATGTCGCGTCATGCTTCATTTATGACTGCCCCTAACACGTTGATGTTAGGGAACGTCATGGAGTCGCGCAGCCCGCGCAACACTCCTCAGGGCGCATAGCCTCCGAGGCTTACCCCTAAAAAGCCCCGAGCGGTCAGGACATCTCTAGTCCCCCTTGGGCGGCCTCCTCCCTATTGGACCCAGGGAGCAGGCGACGACTTAAAAGGCATGTTGCCTAAGTCATTGGGTACACCGTGGACTAGTCCCCCATGGTCCCCTGGCGATAAGCCGAACGACCTCCGGGTCAACCCCGCAACATCGCGGAAAACATTCTCGTTACATTGTGAGTTCTAACCCGGGAGACATCCCCGTCCCGGTAAGCACGAGTCTATTACAAGGGGCGCAACAACCTCCCCTGCGGGGCCGCGCCCCAAACTAAACGCTCGACTCCTTAGAGTAAGGCCCCATGCGCCGAACCTAAGCAATTCAACGAAGGCAAGGTTATATTGCCACACTGGGGTCAACCTTCCTCTCCGCTGTGGGAGGAAGTACATGCTCTCTCGCTTCCTATAAACCTAGGGGACATGCCCCTTCGTACATAGCATGATACAAAACAAGCTCTCCCCCTTGGGGGAAAGCGACCAAAAAACCCTCCGGGTGGGCGCCCGTGTCTTGGCCCATTTCTGGGAGCCAAGGCACAATCATGCCCCCGTGAAGTCGCCCAGTCCTGCGGCAAGCCTTCTTGGGCGGGCATAATCGCAAAGGCGCCCGAGCCCTTTGCGCACTTCGCTTATAACGAATATCAACCGCCCTCCGGGGCATTTCCTAAAACAAAGCATTTTAAAACCCATAAGTCATTCATTCCATAACATTAAGTTTATACAAAACGGGGGTGCCGCCCCTACCTACCATCACGGGCACCATTCGAAATGTGTCACTAAAACATTGTTCTACACTAAGCAAAATGATGACCATAGAGTGAGTCATGTCATCTAGTTAGCAAAAGATGTTACTCCAGGAGAAATCATACATTCTCCGAGCTCGGGCCTTCCCCGGACGCCTGGCCCTGGGCGCGCGAGGACCCCTCGGGAGGCTCTCCACGAAACTCCCAACGAGTGGGCCCCAGGTGGAGCTACACTCAGCAGCGTGCCGGCGCACCTCCGGTGTGTACAACCCCCGAAGTGCAGCAAGGACTGCCTCCTTGCCCGCGTCATCAGAGAGGCGAGAGATTGCGACTCGCAATCAAGGCGACCTTGGCGAAGGTCTTGCCTCGCCTCTCTGCCGCTCTCTCGAGTGGGCCGATGCCCCTCAAGATGACCATCCACTCCTCCCAATCCTCCACGGAGGATGGGAGGTCCTCCACTCGAGCCCCGAGGTCCCGCAGAGTGACCTGGACAAAAACAGCGAGATCGGAAAGGGTTATACTTATAATCTTCCGGTCCGCCTCCAACCTCTGGTCGTTGGCATCTCGATCTGCCTTCACTGCCTCTAGTGCCGCATATGTCCTGTCCAAGTCACCTCCCAAGTCTTTAGCCCGCCTCCGAGACCGCTCTAGCTCGGCCTCGGTCCTCTCTAGCTGAGTCTTGATCCCCTCTAGCTCGGCCTTAGCGGCCCTCTGACCCTCTTGAGCCTCCTGTAAGGCCCTCTTGAGGACCTCAGGGTCATCCTCGGGGCTCGGCTGCATAGCCGCCAGCATCTCATGTATCATCCCGGGGACCTTGTTGTGAAGTACATGGCTCATCGCTGTGGCCTGCAAGGGAAGGCAAAGGGTGTCAAGTGAGGCGTATGAGGTCACAAAATGATGCAATTAACAGAGCAACCTTGTCACCTGGTACTGGAGGGTCACGATGGTCGCAAGCTTCTCCCCTATCGCCTCAACGAACTTCCCGGGGTCATTGGGTACCAAGTCAGCCATGTACCTCTGTACCCGCTGCGTCACGAGAAGACGGGTCATCTTGATGGCCTCGGCATCCAGAGTATGGGGAATGGCATACTCGGGGAGCCCGCTGGAGGACCCTCCCAGGTCTCCCTCTTGCTCCAGCTCTGCCGCAGCGTGGGCGTCAGGTGGGGACGAAGCCCTCTCCTCAGTGCTCCGGAGGTGCCGGAGTGAGGGACTCCGCCGTTGCAGCCATGGCGACGCCACCACCGGCGCCACGGGCTCCGTGGTGTCTGAAAGAGACAAGTTAGCAAAAACAGGTACCATGACAACCAACCATATCAAATCTCACGTACCTCCTGGGTGGAAGAAGAAAGACCCAATGTCCTCAGGGAAAGTGTACCCAGCATCCTCTGCTGCCATGGCCTCAGTTGGGGCAGGAGCCGGCTCATTAGTATCGACATCAAGGAGATCCTCTATCTCCTGAGCGAGCTGCTGGGTGCCTCCCCCGGAGTCCCCCTGGGTGCCTCCCCCAGAGTCCTTCGACCCAGAACTCGACCCAGACTCACTGGAGCTGCGGGTCGGAGACGACGAGGGTGAAGGTGAGCGCCCCCTCGCCCGCTCAATGGAAGGGCCCGCACCCTCGCCTCTCGGGGCGCTCTTCTTCCCAGGGGCCTTAGCGCCCTCGCCCTTCGTGGTAGGTGACGTCGAGGGCCTCAGGGGAATCGCTCGGGAAGGACCCCTCACACCGGTAAAGCGAGTCGCGTTTCCTCTCGTGCGAGCCGCAGCGGTGGTGCCCGGCTTCGAGGTGCCACCCGCGGGCCCTCTTGTGGCACCCCTACCTCGGGCCCTGACGGGTCGAGCTCGGGTGTCATCGTCAGCGGTTGAAGCGCGGCCTCTCTTCCGCTTCGTTTGGTCCGGAATAGGATCACCCCGTGGGGGTAGATCCAAACCAAACACCTCGGCCACGAAGTTCGCCCCCGTCATCGGGAGGCCCTCGGCCTCGTAGCCCCATGCCTAAGTGACACACCACTTCCCCAGGAGCAACTCGGTTTCCTCCCTAGCCTCCTCGATGGAGCAAACTACACACAAAAAGAAGTATAAGACTAAGGATAGCGTGCAAAATAGCATGGCGCAAAGATCCTTACCTTCCGCGACGCCGGGATAGAGGTCCTCGTGAAAACCCGGCTTGGCACGTTGAACAAGCGTGCTTAGATTGAGAAGGGTCATCTCCTCCATCAGGTCGCGCGCACCCTTTATAGCCCGTACCTCTCGGATAGCGCTGCGCAGTTTCCAGTCCTCATTGGAGAGACGACCGATCTTGGGGTATGTCCGTGATGTCAAGTTCGGATGCATCCTGGTGTAGACAAAGCCACCCCCCGCCTTCAAGTAAAACCACTTCTTGGTGGCGGAGGGCCAAGAGTCCTTTGCGGTGTGAACAGGAAACTCATCATCATGCCTCAAAATGGAGAAGATGGACCCCAGGGGCCCCCTCTTCGCGTCCCCTCGCTGGGAGGGAAAGTAGTAGTCGAAGAGGGGAATGGTCGGCTCCACGACCGTCCCTGGAATGGCCGTCTCACACAGCCACAGGAAGATCCTCAGCCGAACAAAGAAGTTCGGGCTAAGGTGGGAAAGCTCCACTCCAAACACTTGAGTGTACTTCCTGATGAAAGGGTGCATGGGAAGCCCGAATCCGGCATCCACCCAAGCCTTGAGCGCCACTACGAACCCCGGTGGTGGATTAGGGCTCTCTCCCGGCTCCGGGAACTCCACATCCCCGGGGGAGAGGCGACTCCCTCGCCGAATGAGAGAGAGCTTCTCCTCGTCGTTGAGCTCCGAGGGTCCAGGGTCCACCCTCGCCTCCTCGGGGGCATCACCATCATCCTCGGTCACCTCCATGAAGGCAACAAACTTGCTGGAGCTCATCATGTCCACATTTCCCGTGCGCAAGTCCCCTCCACGGAGGGGCTTGCCTTTTCCCTTACCCTCCGCGGGAGCCGCTTCATCCACCTTGTCTTTGCCCTTCCCGAGAGCATCACGAGGGCGATCACCTACAAGCAATAATAGAATCCCTTTTAGCGCACCGAAGTGGCAAAGGACCTCTAAAGAGAACCATGGGGCATTGCCGGGCCTGCGGCCTTACCCATGGGACCTCGATGCAGTCTACCCCCCACAAGCGGGACGGACAAAGTATCCTTGCAACCTGCCAAACCAATGCAAGTGGTTAGAATACCGTGGAGAGATGTGTCCTCGCGCACATACCTCAGTCCGGTGGGGGATCAACGGTGAACCAGTGCGTTCGGTTGCAAGGGAACACCTGAAGGCCAACGATACCCAAGATGCACTAGCGTGTTAGCATTTCCCCCCTATCGGGCACTTGGATAACCTCTAAAGTAGCGTGGGTGAAGGATCATTGTTTTTGATCCAATTGTTTTTGATGATGAGTATTTGAAAAGAGTTGAAATTGATTTGATTATTTGATAAGATTTGAAAGTGGTTTGATTATTTAGTGGTTGTATGTATTAACTTGAGTCAAGTCGCGGACTTGGGCTCGGAAATTGTTTTTGTGTTTTTTGTTCACGTGCAGGTGTTGCTTAAGGTCGAACGTGGTCGGTGACAGGACTGAGACTAGGTTCAGGGAGGAACTGAGGTCGTGAGGGTCGAGGGTGTCATGCGAGATGTTTCGGACTAGAGAACGGTGCACGTGAGATCGAGATCGTTGCAGCGTAGTGGCAGGAAGCCGTACGCGTGTATACGATTTTTAGAGTGTGTGTGTGCATATGTGTGTGCATGCATGCAAGTGTGTGTGTGTACGTGCATGTGTGTGTGCATGCATGTGAGTGTGTGAGTATACATGCATGTGTGTGCATGTATGTGTGTGTGAATGCATTTAATGCATGCATGTGTGTGTGCATGCTAGTGTGTGTGTGTGCATGGCGTGAGTGTGTGCATGTGCGAGTGTGTGTGCTGCATGAGTGCGTGTGTGCGTGTGTGCATACGGCATATGTGTGCATGCGTGGTGTGCGTAGTGTCTTTGCACTGCGTGTATGTGTTTGAGTCGGCATGAGCAAATCCGATGGAGGCCGGGCCGCCGTGCGTGATGTCCGAACCAAATTTGGAGACGGCTTGATTGATCTGTATACAAGAAGGAATCGGCTGCTATGGAGCCCTTTAAATAAGAGGGTTCTAGGGGCTTAGAACTCATCCAATGCAAAGGGCAAGAAGCAAAAGGTGCCTACAACAAAGAAAAGTTTTTGTGTTCTCTTTAGTTTGTTTAGGGTTTTCTAATCTTGTGAGATTAGAGATTTTGTTTAGGGTTTTCTAATCATTGAAGATTAGAAGATTTTTTTTTGGTGTCATCTTGTTGAAGATGGCTTTGGAATAAAAAGATAAGTTTATGCAATATTCTCTTATTTTTTTTTTTGCTTTGATTCTTGATTAGAAGGTTTGTTCGATTTTTGATAGAACTAGTTTTGATTTTTGTTCGACTTGTCTCGCTAATTAATCTAGGGTTTTGATCTCTTCATTATTAGATATTCTCCCGCTATTTAGGGGTCTTTTATTTTCAGAAAGAAATAGTTGAATTTTATTCGGCATCTATTCACCCCCCTCTAGTTGCCTACTCGGTCCTACAAGTGAGTATCGAGCAAGGTTCTACTAATCCATCTTAACAGGTGATTAGTAAGCGGTAAGTTATGGCAACAGAGAAATACTCAAACAAGCCGCCAATCTTCGATGGCAGACTTCCCCATCAAGGCGGATCCGGATTCTTTGCATATCTTCAAGCTCAAGGTAACGCGATTTGGCGCAAGGTAAAAATTTAAATGCGAGCTTCCTTCTAATGATGATATTGATAAAATCGAGTTTGAAAAAGATGTTGAAAACAATAATAGAGCTAGAAACATATTGCTTCAAGGACTTGCTAGAAAAGAATTCGATAGAGTCTGTCATTTACTCACTTTGCTCATGAAATTTGGAAATCTCTTCAAGATTATCATGAGGGCAATCGACTCTGTAAAGAAGCTAGGCAAGATCAATTTAAAAAAGAATACACTAGATTTGAAATGAACTCTGGAGAATCTCTAGATGATTGTTTTGCTCGCTTAATGTAATCTTAAACAATCTTAGAGTCAGTAGATGTAAAGTACATCGACTCTGAAAATGCTAGACATTTCCTATCATCTCTTGATCTTAAAATCGGCAAATGAAAGTGATCGCTTTTAGGGAAGCTCATAAGATGAGTGAAATGACTTTGGATAAACTATATTCTAGTCTCAAGACTTTTGAGATAGACATTGTTTCAAGAACTTCCAATGATAACTCTATGGCTCTTAATGCTAATTCTTCATATGATAATGCTACTAGTTCTTCATCATCATATTCCATTCGCTTTGAGTGCTCTTAGTGATGAACAGCTAGATCAAATACCGGAAGATACACTTGCTCTTCTTTCCAAGCGTGTCAATGCAGCTTACATGAGATCAAGGGAGAGAAGAGGAGCCTCCATCCATCGCTACAATCAAGGCAAGGCGGGCACATCCGTGCTAAGCTGTTTCAAGAACAAAGATAAAGAGGAGAAGGAGCAAAGCAACTCCTCCAAGTCCTTCCGCCAAAAGAGAGCAAGGACAAAAATAAGCAACGGACAAAGAAGATGCTCAACAAAGTCTTCAAGGCAATTGGTCGCTTAGACTTAAGCGACATTGATGATTCAACTGACGATGAGAAGGAAGCGAAGCAAACGAAGTTGAGCGAGAAAGATTTCACCGGATGTGCTTCATGGCGAAAGGGAACACTAGTGATTCTAGTGACAACGATAGCACCTCCAGTGACGGTGATGAGGTAATACCTTCGTATGATGAGCTTTGTGAAGTTTTAGTCATATTGAGAAAATCTTTAAGAAAATCTTCACTCAAAAATAAAAACTTAGAGAAAGATCTATCCATGCCGAAAACTGAAAACTTTGATCTTAGAAATTCAAATTCTGAAAAGACATGTGATTCTTGCTTAGATCTCAAATTTGAAATTAAATCTCTAAAAGAGGAACATATGATTAAACTAGAACAAGTTTATGCCAAACAATTGAAAAATGAAAAACTTGTGAAAAATGTTGGTTGCTCTCTTGATGGTTTACATGGTCAAACTTCTTGTTCTAAATGTCCCATACTAGAATTGAAGTTGCATGATGCAGATGCTAAGATTACTCAATTGTTTAATGATTTGCTTACACATGAAGTTCTTTCATGCTCAACTTGTCGCAAGCAAAAAGAAAAAGTAGATGTTTCCTGTAATAATTGTTTAACACTCTCTCGAAAAATTGATTACTTGGAAAAGTCTTTAGAACGTTTTACTAAAGGAAAGAAAAATCTAAATATGACTTTGGATCAATCAAGAGTCAAGACTCATCACCAAGGTTTAGGTTTTGATCCTTATGCTCATCACAAATCATATGCTCCTACTATTGTTAAAACTCTTGAAAGTGGAAAGTTTGAAATTGTCAAAGAACATGAGAAAACTGTCTTCAAATCTGCTGGAATTTTATCTTCTACTATGATGAATGCAAATGTTGCTTCGCTTCTAAAGACAAACCATTTGTTAAGTACAATTGCACTCATTGTGGAAAAGATGGTCATTTGATGAATTTTTGTTTTAGACTAGCCAAACAACGTAAAAGGAAAATTCAAAGGCTAAGTCTAACTTTAGACAAACACGTATCATTTCTCCACATGTTCCGCTAGTGAAAGCAAACAAAATACCTGGAAATTCATTTACTTTGCATTCACAAGCTTTTGTACGATCACCTCCTCGTCGAAAGTGATTCGATCTTTGGATACCTAAATCATATTTCTCTAACCCCAGCGCTGAATCCTCAACATCTTCTGCTCATAACATGTAGGTGGTACGAGAAGGAAGGAGAACATCTGGGTTGTTGATTCGGGATCTTTGTCAACACATGACAGCAACCCAAGTTGGTTCTCCTCCCTAACAAAAGCATCTGGGAACGAAACGATCACTTTTGGAGATGCTACTACTGGACGCGTCATTGCAAAAGGTACTGTGAAGGTGAATGATCACTTTACTTTAAAGAATGTCTCTTTGGTGTCTAAACTGAAATTCAACCTTCTATCTCAGATCTCAATTGTTGGATGAAAACTTTGAAGTGAGTTTTAAACCAAATGCATGTAGAGTACTCGATGCTTCTGGAAACTTGACTCTTGAGATATCTAGATTTGGAAAAATTTTCATAGCAAATTTTAGCAATGCTTCAAGTTCACATTGTTTTGTTGCTTCAGAATCTAGAAATCTCAATTTTTGGCATCGTCGGTTAGGTTACATGGGCTTTGATCTGTTATCTAGATTGAGTGGTCTAGACTTAATTCGTGACTTGCCAAAATTAAAATCTTGCAAAGACATTGTTTGTGCTTCCTGTCGACATGGTAAGATGGTTGGAGCCCCTCATGCTCCTGTCTCTACTGTAATGACCACCGGCCCCTGGCCAACTTCTTCACATGGATACAGTAGGACCATCTCGAGTACAATCGGCCGGAGGTAAGTGGTACTTTCTAGTAATAGTTGATGATTATTCGAGATACTCTTGGGTGCATTTTCTGTCTTCAAAAGATGAGATTTTTGGACTCTTTCATGTCTTCATTAAGAGATTGATAAATGAATTGCCTAACTCATTGAAAGCCATAAGAACAGATAATGGTACAGAATTCAAAAATACATTGTTTAAATCTTTTTGTGAAACTAATGGGATTGAACATCAATTTTCTTCGCCATATTCTCCCTCACAGAATGGTGTTGTAGAAAGGAAAAATAGAACTTTAATTCAAATGGCTAGAACTATGCTAGATGAATACAACACTTCAAGAAAATTTTGGGCTGAGGCAATTTCTTCTGCTTGCTATATATCAAATAGGGTCTATCTCAGAGCTTTACTTGGTAAAACATCTTATGAACTGAGATTTGATCGTAAACCATCTGTTTCTCACTTACGAGTGTTTGGTTGCAAATGCTTTATTCTTAAACATGGAAATCTTGATAAATTCGAAGCTCGTAGTACAGATGGTATTCTCCTTGGCTATTCGTTGCACTCTCGTGGATATCGTGTACTTGATTTATCGACTAACAAATTGTTGGAGACATGCGATGTTACTTTTGATGAGGCTAGCCACAGGCTAGACCCGACATTTCAGGTTCACGAGAAGATTTAGAGCCAATCTTTTTGGATAAAAGATTCGAAGAAAATGATGAAGATAATGATGATGATGAGCTCATACCTACAGAACGGGAAGATGTTCTGAACAAATTGATGTGACTACTACTTGCATTCTCCTACACCTCCCACGGCGATCAAACAACTGGACCTCCCTTACTGTTTTGAAGAACCATCCTCTGAACAAATTATTGGAAGTCTTCATGAAAGGGTGACACGTTCTAATTCATCTCAAACTCTTTTATGCATGCATTCTGCTTTTGTTGCAAATTTTGAACCTAAGAACATTACTCATGCTTTAACTGATAGTTCTTGGGTAGATGCGATGCATGAAGAGTTAGAAAACTTTGAAAGGAATAAAGTTTGGTCTTTAGTGGAACCTCCTAAAAATCAAAACATTATTGGAATAAAATGGGTTTTTAAGAACAAGTTAAATGAAGATGGAATAATTGTTAGAAACAAAGCTAGACTTGTAGCTCAAGGTTATTCTCAACTTGAAGGAATTGATTTTGATGAAACATTTGCTCATTGCTCGTTTAGAAGCTATTCGCATCCTCTTGGCTTTTGCAGCTTCAAAAGGTTTTAAGTTATTTCAAATGGATGTGAAAAGTGCTTTTCTAAACGGTTTTATAGAAGAAGAAGTTTTTGTGAAACAACCCCCTGGTTTTGAAAATGAAAAATTTCCTAATCATGTGTATCGTTTATCAAAAGCTCTTTATGGATTAAAACAAGCTCCTCGTGCATGGTATGATAGATTAAAAGGCTTCTTGCTTCAACATAATTTTGAGATGGGAAAAGTTGATAAAACTCTGTTTACTCAAAATTCAAATGATCAATTCCTTGTGGTGCAAATTTATGTGGATGATATTATCTTTGGAGGATCCTCCCACTCTCTTGTGTTGCAGTTTTCCGAGCTGATGTCCAGGGAATTCGAGATGAGTATGATGGGAGAGTTGACATACTTCCTTGGATTTCAAATCAAGCAAGCGAAAGAAGGGATCTTCTTGCACCAATCCAAGTATACAAAGGAGTTACTAAAGAAATTCGACATGGGAGAAGGAAAGTCAGTATCTACTCCAATGAGCACAACAACAATTTTGGATCTTGACGAGAATGGTGTCGAGATGGACCAAAAAGAATACAGAAGCATGATTGGATCACTTCTGTACTTGATCGCTTCGAGGCTCGACATACATTTTGTAGTATGTTTGTGCGCTCGATTTCAAGCCTCCTCGAGAATCACATCGACAAGCAATTAAAAGAATTTTCGTATCTTCGCTCCACTTCGAATTTGGCATTTGGTATTCTTGTTCTTCTTCGCTTACACTCCTAGGATATTCTCGATGCTGATTTTGCGGGGTGTAGATTAGATAGAAAGAGTACTTCCGGCACATGTCATTTTCTTGGCACTTCACTTGTTTCTTGGTCTTCTAAGAAACAATCCTCGATTGCTCAATCTATCACTGAAGCTGAATACGTTGGTACCGCTAGTTGTTGTTCACAAATTCTTTGGATCACTTCAACTCTTAAAGATTACGGCATTAACTTTAGTAGTGTTCCACTTCTTTGTGATAATACTAGTGCAATTCACATCGCTAAAAATCCTGTTCAACAGTCAAGGACTAAACACAGTGATGTTCGATATCATTTTCTTAGAGATCATGTTGAAAAAGGAGCTAGTGACCTGACATTGGTTGATGCGGATGCTCAAATTGCCGATATTTTCACTAAGTCGCTTGATTCTTCTCGCTTTGCTTTCTTACGCGCGAACTTGGGATCATTCATCCCCATGGGTTGATTTGAGGGGAGTCTTGATTTTAACTCTTTCATTTGTGTTACTTGACTTTGGTTACTACAAGGAGCTATTTTGTCGTTACACTTAAAGAAAACTCCCTGCTTTCATTACATCATGTAGTACAAAGCTTTGTTGACTATTCTTGTGTATATAGTCAAATTAATGCTACATTGCTTCACTTCTCACTAAAAGACTAAAAGACTAAAATAATTCAATTTGAGATGCTTTTCGAGAATATTTTGGCTCTTGTTCATTATGGTATTGCATTTGTGAAATAGGCTTAAAAGTTTCTTGTCATCTGTTGAAAGGCTAGAGCTGATTAGAAACTATGTGTGAGCTTTTTGTTGGACTTCAAATGATCATTATGAGTCTCAAGCAAAATCAGTGTTTTAAATGATAAAAGCAAGTTGAAAAAGATGCAAGCAAAGCTACTTGGCTAAACACAAGTTTAGTACAATGTGCAGACTTCCTTGCCAGGATTTAAATTCAAAAGATGCAAGAAAAGGCTACTTGTCTAAACAAAAGTTCAGAACAATGTGAAGCCACTTGCCAATTTAAACTGAGAAAGATACAAGAAAGAACTACCTACTCATACACAAGTATGGGCTAGTGTGCAATTACTTGTCATCCTTGTTGATCACAAAGCAAAATTGTCAAACTTGCTAAAAGAGAAAAAGGAAATTCAAATTTTTGAAAAGGCTTGAGACAAACATTAGTGAATTTGAAAGTCTCTCTTTGCTCATGATAGATTTCTTTTTAGCTTTGGCAAAATCAGATTATGACATTTTACTTGTTTGCTCTAATTTGCTTATGCAACAACTATTCTATGTGTTAGAGCCTCCATATTCTCACAATTTGCTTTCTCATTGGATAAATTGATACAAAATGTGAAAACTCTCGTAAAAACTCTCCAAATGCTTTACTTTGATTATATACCTTGAATATACTTCAAAGCTTGAGATACTGCATTCATTAAGGGGGAGTTTTGAGATCTTGATGACTATTTTGTCAAAAAGGGGGAGAGCAAAAGTCAAGAAAAAGAAAAATAAAAAGAGAGGAGAATTTCAAACTGTTTGAGAATTTGGATTTACTTGGTCTTTACTTGGTCTTGGAATCTTTTGGGTCTCAATCTCTAATTTTTCTTTTTTCTATACTCTTGTCAAATCTTATTGTGTTTTGTCAAATTACTCATCAAGGGGGAGATTGAAGGATCATTGTTTTTGATCCAATTGTTTTTGATGATGAGTATTTGAAAAGAGTTGAAATTGATTTGATTATTTGATAAGATTTGAAAGTGGTTTGATTATTTAGTGGTTGTATGTATTAACTTGAGTCAAGTCGCGGACTTGGGCTCGGAAATTGTTTTTGTGTTTTTTGTTCACGTGCAGGTGTTGCTTAAGGTCGAACGTGGTCGGTGACAGGACTGAGACTAGGTTCAGGGAGGAACTGAGGTCGTGAGGGTCGAGGGTGTCATGCGAGATGTTTCGGACTAGAGAACGGTGCACGTGAGATCGAGATCGTTGCAGCGTAGTGGCAGGAAGCCGTACGCGTGTATACGATTTTTAGAGTGTGTGTGTGCATATGTGTGTGCATGCATGCAAGTGTGTGTGTGTACGTGCATGTGTGTGTGCATGCATGTGAGTGTGTGAGTATACATGCATGTGTGTGCATTTATGTGTGTGTGAATGCATTTAATGCATGCATGTGTGTGTGCATGCTAGTGTGTGTGTGTGCATGGCGTGAGTGTGCATGTGCGAGTGTGTGTGCTGCATGAGTGCGTGTGTGCGTGTGTGCATACGGCATATGTGTGCATGCGTGGTGTGCGTAGTGTGCTGCACACTGTGTATGTGTTTGAGTCGGCATGAGCAAATCCGATGGAGGCTGGCTGCCGTGCGTGATGTCCGAACCAAATTTGGAGACGGCTTGATTGATCTGTATACAAGAAGGAATCGGCTGCTATGGAGCCCTTTAAATAAGAGGGTTCTAGGGGCTTAGAACTCATCCAATGCAAAGGGCAAGAAGCAAAAGGTGCCTACAACAAAGAAAAGTTTTTGTGTTCTCTTTAGTTTGTTTAGGGTTTTCTAATCTTGTGAGATTAGAGATTTTGTTTAGGGTTTTCTAATCATTGAAGATTAGAAGATTTTTTTTTTGGTGTCATCTTATTGAAGATGGCTTTGGAATAAAAAGATAAGTTTATGCAATATTCTCTTTTTTTTTTTTTGCTTTGATTCTTGATTAGAAGGTTTGTTCGATTTTTGATAGAACTAGTTTTGATTTTTGTTCGACTTGTCTCGCTAATTAATCTAGGGTTTTGATCTCTTCATTATTAGATATTCTCCCGCTATTTAGGGGTCTTTTATTTTCAGAAAGAAATAGTTGAATTTTATTCGGCATCTATTCACCCCCCCCCTCTAGTTGCCTACTCGGTCCTACAGTGGGTTCGAGAGGGTAAGCGTCCTACTGAGCTACACAGTGTTGCGGGCCTCATCGACGGGCTCGTAACCTTGGTTCCCAGGAGCATGCACCCAGTGGCAATGCTCACTGGAATGGACATACAACCCAACGCCCCATACCATGCGCTTGACCATGTTCGTTAAGCCACGTCATACCAGAGCCTTGAACACAAACAAAAATGCACTCAGACCCTTACCAGGGGCTGCTTCACGGATGGAGTTAGCCACAGCCACCTGCTTCCTCACCATCGCGGTCAGGCAGGGGGCATTTTATACCCTGTTCTAATTGGAGCAGCACACTCACGTGGACCAAGTCCACAAGCTTGGTTGGCTGCTCCCTCTTCTGTAAGGATTCCTCACCAGCAACGACAGGCGGCGGTAGATGCGCCTCGGCCCAGCGGTGGCGGCGGCGATCCTCCTCGGCCCGGACGACGGCGGCACCTCCACCCCCCCTCAGCTTGGGAGCCGGCGGCCCCCTTTTGACCTGCGCAGTGGCGGCGCCGCTGGCCCGCGTGACATTTCCTCCCCGGTCCGGCCGCGACAAGGGGGCCCCACGGCAAATGCGACGACGATGCTCACCCTCGGCCAGGGAGACGACGGCCCCACTCGGATCGCGCTGTCGCGGTGCTCGCTGACCCACGCGGTGGTGCCCCTCGGCCCGACGGCGGCAAGGATGCCCTCAACCGGCTTCGCGACGGCGCTCCTCCGAAGCAGAGATGGCCGGCTGCCGGGGAGAGCCCCTGAGCTGCTGGCCGGGCGTTTCTCCTCGGCGCATCTGCCGCTGTTAGAAAGAGCAAGGGAGTGGGGGGAGGATGCAGACTCTCTGCTCCCCCAAAATGGCTCGCCGCCGCTCGCCCAGACCCGTGGAATCGGTAGAGAGGATCAGACGCAATGTGTTAGAAAAGTTTTATTGCAAGGGGCGTATGCCCGACCATTCTTCGAGGGGCGTTAAGTGGAGCGCCCAACGCCCAGACGCCCGGGCTATTCACGGGCGTTTGGTCAAGCGCCCCAATGTTTGGTCGCTGGGCACAACAGAAAGGGACGAGTGAAGGCAAGTAAAGAAGCAAAGGGGCGGGCGCCAAATCCTGTGCGCCACGGGCGGAAGCCTCACCGCCCGAACGGCTTACAGTCCTGTGCCCCATAGGCGTTACTTTAACGCCCGGGTGCCTTCAAGTTGCAAGATGCTCGAGTACCGCAGGGGGCTAAGAGTGTCACACATTTACGAGTGCTCTCGGTATTAGTCCAAGGACTAAACCGGAGTATGTCCGGGCGCTGGCCTCAACTCCCTTTTCTGAGATAAGAAGCCAAGAAGCGGGCGTAGGGCCCTGCGCCCGTTCCCGCGGAACAAGCTGCACCGTGCGACCTACAAGGAATGTATGTAAATGATAGCGCGACTTGATGAGCCAACTTCAGCCTCCGCTTCACTCCGGCCCAAGCCTACCGGCGACGGGCCTCCGCTTCGCTTCGGCAGAAGTTTGGCCTCATTCCTAAATTCAGATCACCAAATAACAACCACCGCATGGACATTCAGTTCAACCACAAGGAAACTAACAATCCTCTTGACCCTAGGGCACTTCCTAAAGTGCCCAAGGGCCAGGGGGGCTAGTGTTGGAGGAAAACCCATCAAGTCCCGAAGAGGGAGGCTTCATGCTCCATGGCGGGTCATCAGGGTTCGTCACCGAGATGCTACGGGACGTCCTTTCATGCTCTGTGAGACTGCTACGAGAGATCCTGTAGCCCGCGGGGGGTCCTCATGTCCCGCGGGGGGTCTACGTCTCCCCGGGGCATACCCCGCAGGAGGCTCCTCATGTCCCGCGGGAGGTCTACGTCTCCCCGGGGCATACCCCGCCGGAGGCTCTCATCATGTCCCGCGGGAGGTCTACGTCTCCCCGGGACATACCCCGCCGGAGGCTCTCATCATGTCCCGCGGGAGGTCTACGTCTCCCCGGAGGCATACCCCGCAGGTCTACATCTCCCCGGGGGCATACCCCGCGGAAAGTCTCCTCACGGGAGACTTGAGTGATGTCACCAAATCCCCTGTGGGGCCCGGATGTCAGGGGTCCACTCCCTCGAGACGATCCCGTGGGACCCACTACCTCCCCGCCAGAATGACTAAAATGCCCCCACTTAGGCTAGTCTAGTAGGGGTATAATGGTACTTTTATGTAACAGGCTGGGTGCTTATAAATACCCAATGTAACCCCCTCATGGAGGGAGGGCTCTCATTGAATGCAAAACCAAACAACTGGAATGTCCCTCGGGGAGTCTGGACAAGGGTACATCCCTCTACTCCCCCCGGGGAATACACCGACAGGAATAGGGTGTCTTTCTTAAGCGCCCGAACCTGTATAAATCCTCTTGTCACATTTACTCTCGTGGACGACGGCCCGTGAAACGGCCGGCGTCCGCCTTCATTTCTGTGTCCTGTTTCCGAACCTACGACATAATATTTAATATTGTCCACCGTAAAAGTGCTCAAATATATAATGACATTACATAGTGGATGGATAACATTACATAATTAAAAAGATAAACATTATGTGGCTCATTCCCACCACTCACCACTGCTACCCGAGGGGCTGCCGCTGTCGGCGGCGGCGGTGGGGTGAACGTCGTCCTTGGAGGAGGAGGAGGATGTGCTCCCCCAGCGGATGACGGTGACCTCCTCGTCGTCCTCCTTCTCGTCCTCGTCCTCCTCCTTGTCGTCGTCGTCCTCCTCCTCCTCCTCACTGTCGTCGTCGTTGGGCTCTCTGTCGTCCCGCGCGCGCTTTCTTTTGCTGGTGCCGGCGGGAGGTGCCCCGGGTTGAAGCGGCGCCGGGGGCAATGGTGGGGAGTCGGAGGAGTCAATAGAGCTGGCGGGGGGCACAGGCTCTGCCATGAAGGATCGAGATTGCGAAGACAGACGAAGAGAACACTTCAATTCAATGGCTAACTATAGGTCTCACTGGTTTCTGTCAATGCAATTTCTCCTAATCTCATTGTATGTCTTGCTTTTTATAGGTCGTCAGGATCGGAAGACGAAGAGAGCACTTCAATTCTGATGATGAACACGAAGAGTTCATCGAAAAGGCGCGCAGAATCAAGGGGACACGCGGGGGACTGTGTCAGTTGCGGTTGAATACACCGAACGATGCTGATGTGTGATCATCAGTACCGGTTGGTTACACCAGCCCGTACTAAGCAGCCCCGGAGCAGAGCAGGCTGCTTAGTACCGGTTCATGTAACCAACCGGTACTGATGTTGTAACCAACCAGTACTGACCTGTAGACCATTGAATCGTGATTGATGTAAATGTCAGTCCTGATTCATGCATGACCGGCATTGATGGGCCGATATGAAAAATGAGATCTGTAATAGTGAGACGCTAGTCTCCCTGTATTGATGTGTGTGATTGACTAGCTACGTACCTGGCAACAAGGACACACGACATATATGGTATACCTGGTGGAGCTAAAAGTACATTTTTTTTTTTCAAACAAAAATGACAACAAGCAAGTGCGATACATAGATACATATATACTCAAGAGAGCTACCTATACTATATAACGTGTCAGTTCCTACCCCCTCTGGTCCCTTTCTTTCCCTTTGCCTTCCGACTTTAGCTTTTCTTTCCTCTCTTTCCTCCTCCTCCTCCTCCTCCTCTCTCTCTCCTTCCTTCCTTCCCTTCTACACGCCTCTCTGTCTAGTGAAATACTAAGATATATAGCTAGCAAAGAGATCCAGGCTAGGGTTGGTGCTTAGGGCCTTTCCTCCCTTGCATATCAAGCCTTGATCACACCTCGCCCTTTTTGACCTCCTATACACAAAGTTAGTTCTCGGTTGGTGGATACTAGACAGATCGAGAGGGAGGCCGGAGCTAGAAGAAGAAGAAGAGGAGGAGAAGGAGGAGGAGGAGCTGTACTTCTAGCTAGCTAGCTAGTTGATTGGTTATTAGGAGGATACATAGATAGAGAGATAGATGTCTCAGGCGATGTCAGCGAGGGGCGGCGGCGTGGGGCAATTCGGCGACACGACGTTGACGAAAGTGTTCGTGGGGGGGCTTGCATGGGAGACGCAGAAGGAGGGCATGGGGAGCTACTTCGAGCAGTTCGGCGAGATCCTGGAGGCCGTCGTCATCACCGACAAGAACACCGGCAGATCCAAGGGCTACGGATTTGTGAGTACCAATATTGCCTAGCTATGCATGATCTATAACCTATATATCTGTGATCTCGATCCCTATAATTCGATCCCTCTTTTTTTTGTTTGGTACTGGTACTAGCACACACCATATATCAAACTACGTATTGCACACAATCAAGACCCAAAGAATTAGTTAGTGTATACGTGTTGCGTCATGTACGTAATTAATCATCAACTGAAGAACCTAATCGCTCGAGCTTATATTTAGATGTATGGTTTACGATCATGGATTTGTTCGCAATTTTCTATCAATCCGGTTAAGTCCTACTGCTATTATATATATGTGATTTCCAGGTTACGTTCCGTGAGCCAGAGGCCGCCATGAAAGCTTGCTTCGATCCGTACCCGGTGATCGATGGGAGGAGGGCGAACTGCAATCTCGCATATCTTGGGGTCCAGAGGTCCAAGGCAGCACCGGCGTCTCTGCATCCATATGGTAATTAAATTTCCTATTGTACAGAATTCACCTTTCATATTTTCTGTTGTTAGTTAACCATATAATTAATGAGCAAGAAGGGTGCAACATATCAGTAATTGCTCGGAAAGAAGTATCAAATCATGTAGATTAGAAGGCCGTACGCATGCAAGTTCTTGCTTTTGTATCTTTAAAGATGCAAGATCGTGCATCATTTTATGCTAATGCTAATGCCTTGCCAACAAACTACTTTGCTACTAAGCTAAGTAATAGTCGCGTTTCTTCCTTCTTCATGTTTATGCAAGATTGCATTTTGGAATCAAATTAATATCGATTGAAGCAGGAAATGCATTCCTTTTGTTTAGAATCATTTGAGAACAAAAGCCTTCTAATTAAAGCTGAATTCTGTCACTTTGGAGAAATCGGCAAAGATGCTAATTCTTAATAATCAAATTACTATTCAGATTAAATTAATGCTGCTACAATGTAAATATATAATTACATAGTACTCCATTCGGTTTACAAAAACTTATCGGTTTGGGATACGTACCATCAAACTTTTGCTATCGATATATTTTAAATATTTAGATTGGAGGTATGAAAATCATGTGTAGATTCGTCTCGAAACATCCTTTCATAATATTATAATTTTATTGAATTTTTAACATATATTATAATAAAAATTAGCTGTCAAAGTTAAGTATTGGAGACCGTGTCGATATCTAAAATGGTTACTATTTGTGACGGGAGGGAGTAGTAATTAAGAGAAGTGCTTCTATGCTTTTCCTTCTAGTACAAGTTGCACAAATCTTAAAGCAAGCGAAGGGGTAAGTAATCACCATCTACTCTTCATTCATGCTTTAATAGTTGTGCAACTTTTAAAAGAAAGAGCATAGAAGCACCTCTCAGTAATTAATCTTCCTGCTAAAGGATGTCATCAACACTGTTGATTGGATAAGGCATGGAAATGAGGGTAAAAAAGAACATAGTATCCGACAGTATTTCACCGGTAATGAAAAGGCTGCAATGTCTCCAGCTTTTTTACAAAGCGCTAAAAGCAAGCACGGTTAGTTATTCTCGGGCGTTGTTCCTTCCTTCTTCTAGGCTTTCCTTGCTTCTTCCAATCCTGCAGCTCCAGTACAAAGTTCAGTGCGCATCTGCTGTCTCTGTCCTCTTCACATTTTTTCTTTCTTCTCCTTCCTTGCTGATCGATCGAATTCATAACATATAAATGAAACCGGCCAGCTCATGGGCTTTAGATTAAAGATGAATTGATTATTTGTTTATTTATCTGTCCATTACTCCTTGTGCAGGAGCTTATGTCCATAATGGAAGCAACATGAGGGCAATGAAGCCCATTCAGACAGCTGCTGTTGCTGGTGGTGGTGCCAGCTTGAGCTTCCCGGATCATGGCAGCCAGCAAGGGTTTCCTGCTGCTTACAACGTGTATGGGTGAGTACTACTTAACCACCACCGGCCAGCTGCTTCTGCAGGCCAGCTCGATCTCTCTCTCTCTCTCTCTCTCTCTCTCTCTCCCAATCTCTTTCTCTCTCTCGGCTGTGCTGGGCTAGCTGTAAAGACGATGATTTTGGTTAAAGCCGACCGTTGCTGCTCCTGCATGCACGCCTGCTCGTAATGGTAGGAGGGGCCAACGACTGCACCGTCCATCCAGCATCCATGTGCATCTGCATCTCCTTCCACGTGCCCACAGCTAGCTAGCTGGCTCATGCATATCAGCATATATATATATACTACTTACTAGCCCTCCTCTATCTCTCTCTCTATATATAAAGTAGCATCCTTGCGTTTCAGCTTCAGCTAAGTCAAACTATCCCAAATGGCAGGCATCTCCACGATCAAAAACAAAAAGTAGCAACTCATTTATACTAGGAGTAACTAAAAACTAAAAGCTGGTCTATAATAGCTTCCTACAACTTCAGTAGATTAGGATTAAAATTTGCCACTAGAGTTAAAGAAAATCACCTCTCTCGTATCTAGTATAAAATCCTAAACCCAACCCACACCTCTCACACCTAAAAATCAGGTTACCAAACAACAAATTTCTTCCGACCAGCCAGTCATGCAGTACACGTAATCTAACCAAAAGCTACAGTTATATCAAACAGGGCTAGCTAGCAGCTACTAGCTTGCAGTACATATAGTGGGTCGAGTAGTGGATTATTAGCAGTAGCCCCGCGCAGTTGTAATTAAGCGCGAGCTAGCACCGTCTCACCATGTCGGCATGCATGTGCCATCATCATCATTTGATTTGATATAGTAATCTCGTACTCGTATATACCTCGTGTACAGCGACTGGCACGCGTGGTATATATATACACACACATACGCGCGAGCTACTTTACAAAAAGTTCAATTGTTCCTATATAGCTAGCTTTTGCATGCACGCTTCCCGGAGACGTACGTACCGGCGTCCTGCTCCATGCAATGCATGCGTCTGAGCGCAACAAGGATACGTACATGCATGCATGCATGCAGCCAGCAATGCAGATCAAACCGCGCGCGCAAATAACGCTCTCATTTCCTTTTCATACGTTACAATCGAACGAATTGGTAGAAGTTGTCCTAAGGGAATTAGTATCATGCCATGCGTGTACGGTCGACTTGCATTTTCCGCAAGATTTCCTCGTGCATGCACGATCGATATGCATATTTGTGGTTGGTATATTCAGTGGAACGCATGCACGACTAGAATCCAGCCGGATCCATGACCCGGCCCCTACTATAGTCTATACTGGGGATGCCCCATGGATATATTTCACCTTTGTGTCTCATGGTTTTCCGTGTTGAGCAAATTATATTTTAGCTAGTTTCTTTCAGGGGATTCACTTGGACATGATACTGCAGTGAGAGAGAGAGAGAGAGAGAGAGAGAGAGAGAGATTGACTCGAATTTTTGTTGGCAAAATTAATCGCAGGTACTCTCCGTATTTCTCGGACTACGGCTATCCGCTGGTACGTATTACGTCCTCTCCCTGTCTCTTTGGTCATAAAGTTATGAACACTGCTTGTAGCACACGCAGACTTTTCTCTAATTTGATCAGATGTGTTCTAGCTAGGAAATAGAGTGCAAAACGAAATAATAAATTATATATTAATTGCAGAAGAAAAGGAAGTTTTCACGTTTTAGCTTCAGTTTTTGTTATCACTTTACCAGGAGCAAAATTTTCTTGTTTCACAAATAACTACTCCGGAGAGTAAAAAAAAAGGCTTCTTTTGGATCATGTGAAAATAGTAATTAATCAAGTGGCACCTCAGATGTTAAGTTTGGTCGCTGTTCTGCGGTATTATCATTATGTGTTAATACATTGATACATACATGACTAATCATGTATGTGGCATGCCAACATTTGCCAGACCTACTATCAAGCGTACGGTGGGCTGGGAGCGCAATACCAAGCCTTCAACGGTGGCGCGGCGGCGGCGGCAGCGGCAGGGCTAACGACAATGGCGAATCCTACCGGTCTCTACCCGTACTTCCAATACGGTCCGGCGAGCGCTGCCGAAGGGTACAGCATGGAGTACCCTCAGATGTACCAGTACGCGGCGGCGGTCGGCGCCCCAACGACGTCGACGGTCAGCCTGACCGCGGTGGCCGGCCTCCAGCAGTACGCCAGCACTGTGGCTCTTGCCCCAAATTCTAGCGGCCAGCAAGCAGGTTCGTCTGTGGCAACTCCTCCTCTTGTTTCGCTTCATGCATGGTACGTATTCACATACGTATTGACTAAGTTAATTCTAAAGCATTTTTCAATTATAGAGTGCTACACTTTGTTTGCATATGCATATATCTGTGTCATACATAGGACGTGATATCTACTTACCCAACATAAATATGACATAATCTCCTAGCATCAATGTTTGGTGGTTTGTTCTTCTGAAATCTTGGGCCATTTCTGCATAGTTTGATGCACAGTATATTCTCTCTTAAATTCTTGTTTTAGCTGTACACATATATACTCCCGCAAATATAGCCATTGTTTCTTTCTCAATTCTCATTGACAAAAATATAATGGTGCAGTTATCTCCGGATTTTGCAACTAGCACTAGGAGTTAGGACATACTTCTGTTGGGACATACATATAAGATAGTAATCCTTAAACCAAGACATCGATCGGCATTGCGCTGAAACCAGCAGGAAAACAAATAAAATACGATAATATTTTGACTTTGGTCTGCATTATAGCCGGAGTTTTTGTTGATTACACATTCTGGAGTTGATTTTACACTTATATATAAGGTCCTAAAATATGGTTCTTTTTTTTTCTGCAGGCATGACAATTCCTCTGACAGCTCCAACTCTGCCGGCACCAACACCGCAGTATCAGTACAGGCTCATTTCTTCTCATCTCGCTGCAGCACCAGAGAAGCCCTTGGCCTAGAAAATCATGGCTGCCTTAAGTCCATCTCCTTCTCCACGTATCTTCTTCCTTCAGTACATGTGTCAGTCATATGCATATGATCATCGGTGCTCTGTAGTCTCAGCTTCCAATGGAGCTGCAGTGCAGTACATACCATACATCTATCTGCACTGAAACTTGCTAACTTGACGCCAATTCCCACATTGGGTTGAGTGGTGCATTTGGCAGGCCAACAAAAAGGACTTGGGCAAGTCCAATTTTCCATTGTGTAATCTGGTCTAGTAATGTCTTCCCTTCTCCATTAACCTGTACGTTGCATTATTTTTTAAAAAGGAGTCATCTCTATCTGTACGTCCTCCCAATGTCTCGTCAGTCTAGTACAACTAATTAACTTTCATGCATATATAGGTCAAATAGTAGCATATCTTTAGTTAGTCTCATGTAGTTCACGTTACTTGTAGGTAGAGTTTTGTTGTTGCCCTGTACTCTTAAGGAAGAGTGCAGGGGCAAATTAAGTGGTAGAGTCGCTGCTGGTTTTTCATAAGCAGCATTAGTTAATTTCTGTCGTATCAAGACGGCATTTTCATGGGGTGTAGCTCCACAGAAGTTCGTGGGGTTACAGAGTTTAATTAGGTATCAATCACATATACATCTTTTTTTTGAAAGGATGATCACATATACATCTTCATGTGCAATAACTAGGGTTTCCTTTCTTCCCCTATTTTGGTTCCCTTCCTTGCCCACCATGCATCGCATCCTCTTCACCAAGTAAGGCAGCCATGGTTAGCTCCAAGCTCAGATGAACAATTATTCGAAGACATTATAAGACATATTAATTATATTACCATCATCGCCATTGATATATGTAATAACTTCTATGACATATATTTAGCTTCCTTTTGAGAAGCTAATCAATGTACCTTGCGTATCTTCAAGACATTACATGCATGTGTTTTTTAACCATACTTGAGTTTCTATTGCTTTTCACGAAATTAAAGGTTTCCCGCTGATTGCTCGTGGTATAATTTCAAGATAAAGATAGAGCATCTGCATTCAAAAAAAAGGATAAAGATAGAGCAGAGCGAGATAATGCATGCTTAGATATATAAATTATCAACTTATCATGCATGTGTTTTTATTAATTGTCGCATCTTGTTTAGTTAGTTAGTAATGTAAGTACGTATATAGACACAAGTTATACTAATGATCAAGCTAGCTATAGCTCAGCGAGCTGTTGTAGATTAACGGGGTAGACATCAGCCTGTGTGCCGTTGAAGGACCTCTGGGCAAGGATGAGGTTGACGGCAGGCGACCCTGAAGACGTACTGGTCTTGGTTGTCGCTAGGCTTTGGCATATGGAAGGCACGTGAAGATGTATACATCACCGTAAAGCATCCACTGCCTATCACCGTAAAGCCTACTGGATCAATCAATGTTTTGCGCAAGCGATGAACATATCGTATGATCGTGTCAGTCTCAATCAGGTCTTAAATAGAGAGAAATTTACGGTGTATTGCACTGTAGCACATAACGAGTAATAGAAATCAGATCTAATTATTAGTTTGTTGAGAATATTTCAACTACCCAGTATACGATGAGTAATAGAAATCAGATCTAGCTATAAATTTGTTGGGATATTTCTACTATCTTATTAACGAAAGAAGTATAAATAAATAAATACTAGCTAATTTGATCTATTGAATCGAGAAAAATAAATGGTTTATATTGAATTTAGTGTATCATATAATAGTTTGTACATAGTTTTTATGATAAGAGACCTTAGCGTATTTGTTAGGGTTGTTGAGTGTCTTCGATCGCGGCATAAGGTGTTGCGCACTACTACACAAAGGCTTATATTAGACTCCTTATCACAGACGGTTTTGATAAACCGTCTGTGATATGGAACATCATAAACGGTTCTATAGTGTAACCGTCAGTGATAACAACATAGACGGTTATTGGCTAAAACCGTCTATGATGAGAGCCGCATCACAGACGGTTCTATAGTGTAATCGTCAGTGATAACAGCATAGACGGTTTTTGGCTAAAACCATTTGTGATGAGAGCCACATCACAGACGGTTTTAACAAAAAATCGTCTGTGATGAGGCGGGGCACATAATGACGCGGTTTTTGGCAAAAAGCAAATGCGTAATAATAAACCATATCGCAGACGGTCTTAGCCAAAAACCGTCTGTGATGAGACGATCACAGACGGCTTTTGGCAAAAACCGTCTCTAATGAGCACAATGAGCTCTGATTTCGGTGAAATGGTAAAAACACTATAACTTCTAACTCGTAACTCCGATTTTGGTGTTCTTGTGCTTTCTGGAATCAGCACGATGAGCTCTTCAATTTCTCCTGTAGGCATAAAGTCCGATTCGGTTTGCAAGTAGGAAATTCGAGCACGTTTGGTAAAATAGTTATAAATTTTGACTCGTAACTCCGATCGGGGCGTTCTTTGGCTCAGATCTTGAACTTTTGGGCGAGCACGTGCGTGCGAGAAATTCAGAATTCCAAAAAAACGTCGTTTAGGCCCTCAAAACGGCCTCCGAAGTTTTGTAGCCGTTTCGATCTTTTTTGTGTGTGTTTCCGTGATCTCCAAGCTGTATTCGGAGTATGAGGATACTAAAATCGGTGTTCGAGTGTTCTGTGAGGTTAAAAGGAGGGGGACACGTTATATTTCAGATGCTATCATACTAACATTATAGTATCAGATCATATAAGAACTCTGAAGTTAAGCGTGCTTAGGTAAGAGCAGTGCTAGGATGGGTGACCGCTTGGGAAGTGCCCGTATTGTGTTAAAATCAGTAGTGATATAGCTCAGAAGTTACGTGTTCTTGGGCAGTTACGAAGTACATGAGAATACATGAGAACAAATCAAAATTACTAATAAAATGATCAAAATTACTAATAAAATGAAAAATCAACATCACAGACGGTTCTAAATTGGAACCGTCTGTGAAAAAAGTCATCACAGACGGTTTTAATTTGGAACCGTCTGTGATGAGGTGCACATTACAGACGGTTCCAATGTGATGAGGTGCACATTACAGACGGTTCCAATTTAGAACCATCTGTGATGCCTTTTTTCACAGACGGTTCCAATTTAGAACCGTCTGTGATAGGTTTTTTACAGACGGTTGGAAAACCGTCTGTGATGATTACGAGTCATCACTGACCCATTCTTACTGACGGTTCACAAAACCGTCTGTAATGACGTTTGAGAACCGTCTGTAATGAGGTTTTCTGTAGTAGTGCCGTTCACGAAGATGGAGCCAGGTTGGTCCATGTTCAGCTGATCAAGAGCGCTCTTAGCCCTTTGTTGAAGAACCCCACAATCCGATTCACCTGATCGTTGTATTGTCCTGGACGGTGGGCGCGGGGTTAACAAATACCGTTTCGATCTCGGTTTTCGATGAGCCAGCGGTACTATAATTCGTGAAAAACTGAATGTTTTTGAAAGTCAAATGAATTTAAAATCTGATCAAACAACGAGCAAAATTCGAACAAAAAGTTCAAAAACCACTCAAAAAGAGGAGAATTTTGATAGATTTTCTCGAAATTGGTGACATGTTGAAAAAATCAGAAGAAAAAAATGTCAAAAATGAGGGGGGATTGCAAAAAAAAATCTTGTAAAATTTGTAAAAAGCCATTAAAGACCCAAAAACAGGAAAAATGTTAGAAATATATAAAAATATATGGAAAAATACGAAAATTCTAGCATGATCTTTCCTAAATATAGAAAAATTTTGGCATGGCCTTTGCTATATTTTAGACAATTGCAAGTTGTAAAGTAAGAATTTAGCAACAATATGTCAACAAATAATCTTTTATTTCAGTATTACTGACATATCAAAAATAGGCATTTACATAATCACATACCAATACCATTTACATTTCAATACCTTTCATTTGAAGTTATGAAGTAGGCATAGCTTCGTTGTTCTTCCATTTGTCACACATATGTCATGTTCGGCCTACATGAACGAAATGTTAGTAAAAAATTGAGTTGCAATGAAATGAAACATGTAAATTAAATATTACCTTCAGGGCTACGGTTAGTACTGTTGCCTGTACATTTGGTTAGCTATGTTGCATTCCTCGATGGACATCAAGGTCAATCCTCGTGTAGCTAGCAATTCTGCCTTGTAAGTTGTAATTGTGCCAGCTTTGCCCCGTTCATGAACATGTCATTTGCCATTGTTGGTACAATATGGCATAAAACTCAGAGTTGTGCCACTACGTAGACCCATTAGATGGGAGGTTGTGCATAAGCATCGGGGATAGCGTAGTCATAGCTGCCATATGAGCATAGCTCCTTGCGTCTCGACGATGCCATAGGAGCTAGAGCTATCCTGCGGTGCTTTATGGCTATGTCGGTGGTCCTTTCCCTTCCTCCAGTAGTCATCCTCTGTGATTGGAGAGCGTCATGTGTTGCATAAGTGAACTACGACTCCCCTGTAAATTCAACGAGACACCGCTCTTTCGATTGGTGCATGAGATCGGTGTCTGTTTTGGGGCTGCTATCATTGGACTCTTGGTATGGTGGGCTCCGATGATCCCCGCTCTCAGTAGAGTCATCACTCCCTACATAATGTGGCTCATTTGTGGGATGCTTCCCCTTTCCTTTGGAGGACGCTCTTCTTTTTTCTGTATCCCTTTTTGGTACTGATTGGTGCTTTTCTCTTCCCTGTGTGTGTCCTTGACTATCCAATTTGCCCATTCAGGGATGCTTACAGCTCCAGTATCCTTTCTCAGCATAGCAGGGTCAATCATATCTGTCATAAGGTGTGATAGGAGAAGGGTGCATGTCACTCACTATGTCCTCCTTATCAAGCAATGGGTTATCATGGACCTTCCTTTTTTTCCATCCACTGCTAGATCGGATTTGCATCATCGCATAGTGTAAGGTCCATAAGACGCTTAAATGGATCATCATTGGAACTTTCGCAGGAACTTTACTATAATGGACGACACTCGTATCGTACCCTGCTAAGTGCTACTTTAGTCGGGTTGAACCGCCTTCTTTCTTATCTTTGAGACAGTGCTTGCATCGAAATCCACCCTAACTTCTTGTTGTGCTCCCACACCACGTTGACATGGTCTGGTACCTGCTAATAGAAAACAATAAGAAGTAAGTGTGCATGCAATTTACGTACGAAATTGCTCGTGTAAATAATTTGCAAGAAATTGCTTGTGTCAAATTACAGGATGCAGAACAAAATAAGTACATAATATAACTAATGGTACATAGTACAACTTTCATATTAAAGTGCCGAAACAAGTTGTATTTCACTTGAACAAATAGTACTACCATTTTTTATTGTCGTCCATCGCTACTTGATGTACTTGAATAAACATTGCTACTAAAAATACTTGAACAAATATTTCTATATGAACAAATAGTACCATCTTGGAATGACCATAGTGAGCATTGTAGTAGCATTTTTCAACCAATAAAAATGCAAATACATGCATAAACAAGAGATAGCTCGAAGTACTCAACTAAAAATCGATAACACCGAGAGAAAATCGAGCACTTTTCGACGAAAATCGAATGGATTTATAGAAATTCATTACCGAGCACGAAAATCTTTGTGGCCGTCGATTTTCGCTCAAAATGGTTGGATTTCGAAGATTTTCTCTCGAAATTCGCTGTGGTGACGGCAGGAAGACGGCGAGCTATTGTTGGATCTAAGCGGACACTTAGCATCTTAGATAGCGAGTTGTTGTTAATGCAGTACTACCACTTAGCGATAGCACCGAGGTTTTGAGCGGCAGCTAATTAACAGAGCGACACCTTTTTCCAATATTCTGGAACCGTTAGTACCACAGTACAAAAAGATGTACTACCGAAGGTCGGTAATACCAAATTTATGAGTGGTAGTTATTTTACAGAAATGGGTGTTTTGAGGGCTTTTGCTCTGTTTTGAGGATCAGTACTGCCGCAGTAAAAAGAGCGGTACTACCGGAGATTGGTAGTACCGCATATAATGTACCGGTACTTATTTTACAGAGATACCTCTTTCTGAGGGAAATCTTGATTTAATTATCGGTACTACTGCACATTGAGCGCTAGTAGTACCGGACCTCTGCAACGGGCAAAATGTTAGATCATTTAGTGCACAAAATCGACCGTTGGGGCAGTTTTTCATGGGCCGGTACTACCGGACTTTAGCCGGCGATAGTACCAGAAATACTGAATTTTTCAGAACTTTCTTCCCAACAGCTAGATTGGTTGGTGGAGGCTATGAATACCCCACACCTACATTCATAGAGTTTCTTGGTAACTCATTGAACATTCTTGAGTTCTAACAAGTCTTCTTTCTCCCATTTGCATTAAATTCATCTCTTGAGAGGAGTAGAAGCATTCAAGTACAGGGTGTGTTTGGTTGGATGTATCAGGCTGAATGGGATGAGATGGTACAGGATGGATGGGATGATACTGGATGGAATGGTACCGGTCGGTCCTGTACCGATCGGTTCAATCGAATTTGTCGTATCAAATGATACAACATCTTCAAGGAATATTCTAGGAAGCTGTAACATCTCATCTCGTACCAGATGGTTCCGTTCAGTCAACCAAACGCATGAACGAGATTAAATCCTGTACGGAACGGTTCGATTCAACCTGATACAGCGAACCAAACGCACCCAAGTCTTTTGAGCCAATTAGAAAACTCGAATCAACCTCAGCAAGCGTTATTTTCTCTATCCTCTTGAAGGTTGCCGCCTTCTAGACAGCTTGAGGCGTAGAACCGGTGATCTTCTCAAAGGAGTTTGTGAGAAGGCCCGGTTAGTTGTGAAGGCACAAAACTCGTCTACCTAGAGTGGGGAAGAGTTACCCCCGAGTGATCGAGGAATGCTCATTTGCACAAAAGAGCCGGCTTGAAGTGAGTCAAGCTACTTCAGCGTGGATTATGGGCGACCGGCAAGTCCCCGATACCACGGGATAAATTCTTGTATCATCAACTTGTGGTTTGCTTCTTTTGTGCTCAATTTAATTACTAGTAATTATAATATACTTGAGTGTGGTCATTTATTTAGAATTGCTAGATTGATTAGACTTACGAGTTTTACGTAAAAAATCATAAAGCTGTTAATACTAATTTTAGGAAATTTTTGAATAATTTTTTCAAATTTTTTATTTTTTGAATTTGAATTTGAACTTAGCAGTAAATCGAACGGTATACTTTTTCGAACCGGCACAGTACGAGCGAAATTTGCAAAAATCTGGCGGTTTTCAACGAAATTTGAATCCATGATGCGGTGACACCAGAGGCCCTCGGGTTGGGGATGCAGCAAGGAGCCCCACCCCAACTGGGGAAAACTTCCTCGGTCCAACTCTGTGCACAACCTGAGTAAGAGGGAAGTGCAAAGTGGCTTGCCGGGGGAGGATTCTGATTTCGTACGCAATTCGATGGTAGTTGACCGGTGAGCACTAGCTCTGACCAGTATCTGCCTGGTGGTGTAGTGGTTGAGTAGGACAGGAGGCTGGCGCAGTCCTCGCGGGGGGGGGGGGGGGGCGGGGGCTGTGAATTGTACAACGATGTTGGGAGGTAGTCGTTGCTTCCAAGCACCACAATTGCTCTCGAAGTTGACTGCCCGCCGGTTCAGCAGCCTGAACCTGAACCTGAACCTATCACCCAGCAGATTAGATCAGACAGATGATCTTCAGTTATCCGGGCGTGCATTGTGTCTATACGTACGTACAATGCAAACCTTGTAGAGAAGAGAACCCTAGAGTGCAAGCAAGATTATGCAGTGAGATGCATGCCAGGATGCCTCTAGCTGCAGAAGCGTGATTGACACCACCTAACAGCGTCCCATTCAGTCCAGGGCCCGTGTACGGTGGAAGATACTCAAGGCCCAACAGATCACGTGAAGAAGAAACTCTTTTTGAAGTTTCTTCTCCAAAAAGAAGAATGAAGAATTACGTACGAAGGAAAAAAGAATGAAGTTGTAATTGTAAATAGTGCTGGGAGAATAGGCCGGGCCGGTTGGGCTGGCACGAGCACGGCCCGAAAAAACAGGCCCAAAGCCCGACCCGGCACGAATAGCAGATGGGCCGCCCGGCCCGGCCGACACTGCCGTCTGCCGTGCCTCAAAAGCGGGCACGCCGTCTTTGCCCGACCCGGTCCGATCTGGCCGTCGTGCTTGGGCCGGCCGCACGAAAAATGGCCCGGTCCATTCTTCTAACACTAGCTAGCTCTTGGACGGCATGTACATGGTGAATCATACCTATTGTTGATTAGTGGAGTACTAGCAAGTGCTAGAGTATAATAATGAGTGTAGCACTAAACAGCTAGCACTAATTATCTACTTGATGGGACAAAAGGAAGGTAGAACCCTAAAAGAGAAGGAATTTTTTGATCTCAATCGATCGGCGTGCGTGCTTGGCGAGACGGCCCGATCGAGGCACGACGTGCTTCTGGGCCGGGCCGGGCCTAGGATTGTGCACATCGGGCCAGCCCGGCATGGCACGTACAAAACAATGGGCCGTGTCGGCCCGATGCATTTAGGCCCGAGGCACGACGAGCTTGGGCCGTGCCGGCACGGCACGGCCCAACTCCCAGCACTAATTGTAAATGTGAAGTCAATTACGTGTAGAGTACATGAACGACGGTCTTGCCAGTGCAAAACTTGCCGTTGGGTACATTGCTAGCTACCATCAAGATATCATCAAATCCCTAAGAATTAACATAGCAAAATAATGGTTGCGCAAGCCATCCAAAGTTGCAACATATTCAAATAGTGATTGAAACACCGAATTCAGTTGATTTTTTTTTTGTTTTATTTTCAAAGTCTCCTCAATCAAGTATAACCAAAATTAACTCATTGTGTTAAAAGCATGCAACTCCACGTTAGACTACATATTTGCGAATCCTACTGTAATAACCCGTAGAAGACGACGGATTGCCGAAGAATCGCTAATGATTAATCACGCATGGATGCTGTTAATAATAGATACACCGGTCTAAATTGTGACGAACTCCACCTCCAATAAAAAAGGCAATGATCGACTGAGACAAAATGTTGTTGATGAAGATGGCGCATGACAGCGCCTAAGCATAACATCGGATGGCGCAGAGAATGGTGTTGGAGCAACTGGTGTCGAAACAGTTGTCGGGTACAGCGCGGGTTAATACTTAGTATAAAGACGAGTCATAGAAGAGAGTTGAGGCGAGTTGAAATGGAGTTGAGGCTACTCTTCTGGTACACCAACTATGTATGTGAAGCAACCAAGGCCTAACTCTCTGGTACATAGATTGTGTGTATGTAGCACTGGATGGCAATTCCACTTTTTATTAGGATGAAATCAGGAAGCCAGACTCCACATCTCTAGTTTTTTTTTTAATGCTTGATGCTGCGAATTGATTTCTAATACGACTGGAACATGGACGCGAATTTCTCCTTTCTCGCGGCGACGTTTAACAGAATTGCTTTCCATAGGCGTCGCTGTAATCCGAAACAAACTCTTCGGATGTTAGGATGACGATTTCTCGAAATGCACATCAACTATATTCGATGTTAGCAATCTGATCGAGCCGGATGCTCTGGAAATCTCCTGGTTGTGGTGAGCGATGGATGCCTGCCCTGGATTTTTCTTGATGTTGTATGGTTGCTTTTGTCAATGCGACCTTCATGATGTTGTTGTCGTGCGGGTACCGTCCTTGGGAGTTGCTTCCTCCTGAGGGCAAGAGTTTGGTTTTGAATGTGTGTTCTAATACCATTTGTTACAAATGATATATAGAAAAATACGAATGTGAGACACGAATTTTATGTACAAAAATGTTTCAGGAAAAACCGAGCGACAAGGCTGAAGAAAAGGTTTGTCGCTAATTTGATTGGCTGCTGTAACTTTGTGATTTTTTGGGTATTATTTTGTTTATAAAATTACTTAAAAAATATATGTAAAAGACATTCCTGCGCTATCCTTAATGAAAATTAGTAGTACTAGTACTCTGAAAAGAATAGAAGAGAACGGATTGGATTGCACCACCTCTGACTTTTGGTTAGGCGAAGCACTGGTCATAGACTCATACGCGTAGTCTACGAAGTACAAAGAGGGTCAAGCATGAACTGACAAGTGACAGACACATGGGCTGTTGATTAGTCACGGGTCACACACGCCTGCCTGGGCGGCTGGCAGAGACAACTCGATCGTGGAGAACGGTGTGTTATGTAGCCATCTGTAACTTTTTTTATATAAAAAAAAATTAGATTCACCAAGTATTTATAAAAATATTTTTTTTCTCATCGTAAAAGACGCAACAAGTGATATCTAGCCGTGTTCGATAAATACGGAAGGTAATCAAACCATGGCTACGCAGGCGAGGAGGGCTCCTTTTGCGCCCCAAGCAAGCATCTACCCGCACTCATGCGCCAACGCCACCTGTGCCCGTGTTCTTGCTCACCCCGCGCCACTTGTCTATGCAACACGCTCGCTCGTCCACGCGCTTGCTCGGGCCTGCAGCGACATGACTCGCTGTCGTGCTCCCTGTACGCGGTATTTATAACAGCTCGTTGTTAGCTGTCGAGCTCTCTAATCGTGGCAGGTGACGCATGTCGTCTATTGGGTCTTTTATGCCCGCGTAGATGGCTATTTTCGCAATTTCTGCCACGAAAAGGACTATTTTTTGCAATAAAGGCCGAGGAGCAGGAGGCTAGAACAGTGAAAAGTTGGATACAGTTGATACGGTTTCGCAGAGTTAATTATCAGGACATTTCCCCCCTTAAGAATAAATAGGGAAAACAGTGCATACTGAGGCATCACTGCAGCTGTACTGGAAAGGTGCTCGTACTTTTGATTCTGGGGCGTGCTCATTTATTGAAAAAGAATTACACGTACAAAAGTTACGCGGAAATAATGCATTGATAGTCTAGAACACCCATCAAACTATCAAAGCTCGTTTGGTTCAGTACCAGTATGCCACATGTTGCTTTGGCTAATTGGTTGGTTAGGTCATGTTTGGATCCCTGTACTAATTGTTAGGTGGCTAAAAATTAGTTCTAGTCTATCCAAACAGGAAGACTAATAGGTGGGCTAATTTTTAGTCAACCCCTTAGCTAACAATTAGTCCATTAGTTGGTGGGGAGGAGCTAATTTGGGCTAATAGCATGTAACACGCTGGGAAAAGTCTGAAATACCCTCGTGCTGGCCTTATCCTCATTTCCTCACCCATTATGAGGGGGCAGACATGACTTTTTAAAGAAATTAGCCCAACCATTAGTCATGTATCCAAACAGCCCTGGGTTAATTTTAAATGGACTAATTATTAGCTGGCTAACAATTAGCTCTAGCCATTAGCCAACTAACAATTAGTTTTAGCCCATCCAAACATGGCCAGCCACATTGTTATAGCAAAGAGGAACTCGTTATAACTTGGATAAATATTGAATAAGAATAAGTGTACGATGGCATTGAGTTAAGAAAGTGTAGTACATCGCTAGTGTATCAAAGAAGTAAACTTTTGCTATGAAAAAAATAAATTAAATTTGACTAACTTATGTTTGATAAGGTGCACAAAATCAAAATGGACCAAACAACCAAACAACACAAAACCAAAATGGATCCAACAATTCTTATAGAGATATTACCGCCCAACATGTATTATTAAAAATGTAGAGGTGTTTGTCGTTTTAAAGAGATACGGGGTGTTTGTTTTCATGTATTTTCTACTTCGTCGTATATAATCTTATGTGTTATGAAATATACTATCAATCAAAACACAATGATAGTACTATTTATGAGTCGCTAAGTCACACTAGGCTATTTTAGAACACAATAAATACTCAATAAAACACTTTCAGGAGCTTTCCTGAAAGCTCCGGCTACCACGTGTCCAGCCGGCTCTTTTGCAAAAGAGTCCGGCGTTTTTACAAAAAAGTTTCTCTATTTCTTTAAATTACGTATAGGTCCCTACAAATTTACGAATAGGTCTTTCACGATTTTTTTTTGGGAAGAAACATTTTCTCGATTTGCGTTTAGGTCCCAGGCTCGTTACTTTACGGAAAGAGGCTCCCGTTAAATGCGAATTGCGAGCGAGCCATTTTCTAATTTTTTAGGGTAGCTATCAAGTCCAAAAATATAGCGAATATGTTCCCGCTCCTTACGTTCAGATCCTTTCTCCGTTTTTCCTGAAAAAAATATTTTTTTGAACGAAAATAAGTGTGCATCTCTATCTCTATGCCTTTCCTCCCAACTTTTTTCGTTTTCCGTTCGCACGCAGTGTGTGCCGCGCTTGCTCTAGTACTAAATACCACCAAACCACAATTAAAACCCACAGGGCAACGAGTACCAGTGGGTAGAAAAGAAAGGATTGGTAATAAAACATCCAACAGAATTGACAGAAATGGAAGAGACACGCATCAACGAAAAAAAAAAAAATCTGCCGGTGGACCTGGTTTGCCAACTGCCTCAATCTCAATGTTGACCAACAAAAAGGCATCAAACCAAACATTTCAAAGGGAAAAAAAGCAAAAAGGAAATAAAGAAAAGAGGAGACCAGGGGCCAAATTTACCACTTCTGCCGCTACTCCACCCCTCCTGCCTTCGCCTTTCTCCCGCTTCCCCCGACTCCTCCCCCAAATCCCGTCGGTTTCCACCGCAATCCCCTCGCAATCTGTTGCTCCACGCCTCCCCGCGCGCGAGGAAGGGTCGCGCCACGCGAAATCAGTGAAGAAATCGGTCTTTGCGACCGAGGGAGTTGGCGAAGATCGAGTTTTTTTTTTTTGTTTCTTGGAGAAGATTCTCTCCTTTGGTTTCTGCTGCTCCGATTTAGGAGCCGTGAAGGCTCCCTTTTTTCTTGGCTCCCAGTTCGTGAAATCGATTGTGTGTTGGGAAGCTGTGAAGATCTGTCGGAAATTCGACCCTGTTCGGCCTCCGAATTGGTTGTGCTCCAGGGTTTCTTAGAAATTTCCCAGTTTTTGGTCGGTTTCGGCTGCTCAGGCTCAGAAAGTGAGATAAAATTCCGCCTTCTCTCTCCCTGGATTGCTAAAGGTCGAGTCTTTGCCAAAATTACTTCTTGAATTTTCGATATTTTTGGCCCCAAATAGTTAAGGATCGAGTTATAATGTCAAAATCTAGCTCCTCCCTAACAATTGTTGCAGCATTTGTCGTTTGCTGTCACTTGTAGCTGATTCAGTGGGAAGAAAAAGTATTTTATCCTCGACTTTTTCGACTGCAAAGTTTTTCAGCGTCTGCTGATTCTCCGGCTATTTCAACTCTAGGATTAGCAAGGTTTAGGATTTGCCATTGTGGAATAATCTAAAATGGCGCATAAAGCCATGCTGCAGAGTGCTGCAGAGTCGGCCATACGGTCCATTGGTCTTGGCTACGACATTGCTAATGATATCCGTCTCAAATACTGCAAGCAGCGCAATTTGCCCGACCCGTTGCTCATCGAGCTCGACCATGATGAGGTTCAGGATATTGTGCTCCCTGGTAGCCTGACAGTTGCTGGGGTGCCCAAGTCAATTAAGTGTGACAAAGGGGAGCGTGTGCGGTTCCGGTCCGATGTCCTATCATTTCAGCAGGTGTGTTTTGTATGCCCACTTTCAATTCTTGTGTACACTGTATAGTATCTACTATCTAGTTTAAAACAGCGAAGTATATCATAAGATACCATGAAAATCTACAGTAACCGCAATACAATAATCATGGCGAATGCTTGCTATTTTGAACTAAAGTTAACATTGTGACATGTATAGTTCGAAGGATACCCCAAAGCTAATGTAACTAGTTGTAGTTCTGCAAATCAATAGAAAGGTAGGAACATTTTTTATGGCACCTACGGACACTTTGTTCAGAATTACCTAGTGTGGATGAATCTCAAGAATTTGTTTGAAGTGTTGGCAACATAGAGTTCAATCTACCTTGGATTCCGGACTGACTTGGGGACATATAGGTACAATTTGAGGTCTGCAGAGATACATTCTTCCATACGAAATGATACTTCCAGTATAAGTAATGTGAGATGTATGGGGATATATGCTTTTAATGTGATGTCTAAATTTCTCACAGTTACCAGATTAGAGGATTGTTGCTCAATTGCCTGGTTAGACATTGGGACAAAACTATGGGATTCTACTTTGTTTGCTGCCTCATGCATTTTTGGCGTTTAGCATGCTCTAGCCAGCGGTGCCTATCTCAGCCACATGCAATCTTCCTCAATAGGTTGACTTGGCTGAGTCTTGGTGTTGTGGTAAACATGGATCAACCACGCATCTGCAAGCCAATGTTTTTCTCCCGCCTTAGAGAGCAGGAGTTCAGTTGTGATGTTGCCATATCAAACATGACAAAACCATGATTTATGTCCTGCACAAGCGTGGCGTGTACCTTGTTCTTAATTGTTCTATGCTTGGCAATGGATATACCACCTCTCTTACTGAACATGGAAACTGCTTACTAAGCATGGCATTTGATATACCACCTCTCTTACTGAACATGAAAGCTGCTTACTGAACATGGCAATTGACATACCACCTCTTGTACTGAGCATGTCATATATCTTGTTTCGCTAACTCTTCAGCTGTCATGGAAGCTGTTTTAAATGGTAGAATAGAGTTATATCTATACAAAGTATTTTTTGTGTTGTGTTTGCAATGTTGAGGAAAAATAGCCACCTTTCTCAAATTATAAATCATTTTGCAGATGTCGGAGCAATTCAACCAGGAGTTATCTTTGTCCGGGAAAATTCCGTCTGGCTTGTTCAATACTATGTTTGAATTTACTGGCTGCTGGCAGAAAGATGCTTCTAATACCAAGTCACTTGCTTTTGACGGTTGGTGTATCACACTGTACAGTGTTGCACTCTCGAAGGCACAAATTGTACTCCGAGATCATGTTAAGCAGGCTGTTCCGTCAACCTGGGAACCTGCTGCCTTGGCTAGGTTAGATGCATATTTGAGTCTATATTCATACCTAAAACCATATGGTGATTAAAAATAAGATAAAATCTCAGAGTGTTTCTCCTTCAATAGTCATATAGCCTTCAGTTTTTGCTGTCCATTTTTCAGAATCGTTCTTATTTTTTCTGATTCATTCATGGTTGATGGGTTGATAAGTCTGAGTACCCACACCTTGTAAGCTGCCTTTTAATGCCATTTTTAGTCTTTCTCATTTCATGTGACCACTTGTACATAGTGTCAATTTGCTTTTCTGCAGCCAGTTTTTTAAAACTCTCTGCAATTGGATGAAGACTATTTTCATCAAAACATGCGCTGAATTAAAAAATTTATTTAATATTTTTTCAGAAATCATAACTTCAACTTTAATTGTTTTACTCTTCAGGTTCATTAAAAAATTTGGGACTCATATAATTGTTGGTGTAAAAATGGGAGGAAAGGATGTGATTTATTTGAAACAACAGCATTCATCAAGCCTGCAACCTGTTGATGTTCAAAAACGATTGAAGGATATGTCCGACAGGAGATTTCTTGATGCAAATGGGCAATCTGACATTAGTTTCAAGGATGCATATGGGAAGGATAAGGTGTTTTCCTAGCCTCTGAATTTTCTTTGCCTTTCACATTATCTGGCATATTTTCTATTCAATATCAATGATCAGCGACTCAGCATTAATTGGTATCTTTTCAATTTTTATAAGCCTTTCCCTTGCCTGCTACTTTTACAATAATTTTTCACAATTCACCTCTGTAGTTCAGTAGTTCCTAAGGGGATGCAACTTTCGACCAGTGGAAAAGATGGTATATTAGCTCCAAGTTTATTACACTGAATTTGTGAAATTGACATGCACACCTGCTGTGTATGCATGTGCTGACAGCCTTAAACACATGTGCAAAGGGCTGGCCCAGTGGAGGAATATATTGATGGCAAAGGAAAAAAAAAAGGATATTCACAAGAACCTTGGGTTTAGTGATACATCGTGTTTTTAGTTAAACTCGATTTCTCGTTTCCAAGAGCTGTCTGTCTGTATGTTGTTTAATTGGAATTTGAACATTAGATCTTACTATTTTTTGCTAGTAATATATTTTGGTACAAGGGTGCTGGTGCGACATCAGATTTTCTTAGCTCATTTTTCTTCTAAAATTCATTATTTATGTTCTTGCATGCCGTGCAGAATGACACGAGAGAGCAACGGCTGAGATTTGTGGAGTCCAGTCCATTAAACTCTTACTCTTCAAAAGAGGTATAGGCCTTTTTGTTATATAGTTTATTGCTGTTCATATAAAGAGTCTTGTTTATATTTGATGGTTGCGATTATCTCAGGATTTGGTGATGATGCCTAAGCGGAGAGGTGGAAGGGATAAAGATGTTATTTCTCATAGTGAGTGGCTGAATACTGTTCAAGCAGAACCCAGTGTTATCTCCATGTCCTTTATACCTATTACTTCACTATTGAATGGAGTTCCTGGTAGCGGATTTTTGAACCATGCAATCAATCTGTACCTTCGTTGTAAGTGTGAATTCTCACTCTTTCAAGCTGTCGAATCATCTATGTCCTATTTCAGTTCTTTACCTATTTCTCAATTAACATGAAACACTGAATCCCTTGTCTGTAGTTATGACTATTATTAAGATAAGTCTTCGTCTTGCCTTGTGTATTAGTGTCTTGCAAAACAAGGTCATTGACTCACTGTTTGTCACTTCTTTGTTTGCCTTCCTGTTTTTGCCCTAGCTGCAGCTTCCTCATATCTGGTTTATAATGTATGGTAGTGTCTAGAGTTAGAAAAGGAACTATATATTTTTTCCTGATGTTAGGATGTGAGGTTTTCTAAAGGCTATTTGGGATTTGAGAACCTGCATCCATGGTCACCCCAATGGTCTAACAGGAAAGGGAGCTGAATTATTTTTTTCACAAAAAAGGTTCCTATTGTTTACTGATTCCAAGAAAAAGTGCTGTTGGGGAATAGTTGTTAGAAAATTGTTGTACTTCATAGTTTTGTTCACTGACTTCAGTCCCTAAATTTATTCTTCTGTGGTGTGTGAAAATAACACTCAGTTCATTATCTGTATCACATCATCAGTCAGCAACTGAGGTAGTGCGGGGCTCTATTATCCTGTGTTAGTGACCATCTCTAGTATAACTGCAAATTTGGGCATTTTAAATGTGCGTTTCATTATAAGTCTTAGTCTTACCATCATCAAATTCCTTGTCTCTGCTAATGGAGCTGCAAAAGAAGAAATATAAGTGGTGCCAATTTCATGGAAAAATTACATTTGGGTTGCAATTTTTGAGGTTATAGGTCAGCATCCTATTGTTAGCACATTAGCAAGCATACGAGCCAGCAAAAAAAGGCATTAGCCTAGCAATCCAATCGGATATATTGTATTAGTAACTAGGTGATATATTTAAATTTCATGCAGATAAGCCCCCAATCGAGGAATTACACCAGTTTTTGGAGTTCCAGCTTCCAAGACAGTGGGCACCTGTTTATAGTGACCTGCCTCTAGGTCCTCAAAGGAAAAGGCAAAGCAGTGCATCTTTACCAGTAAATTTAATTGGTCCAAAGCTTTATGTTTGTACCAACATGGTATGTGTACTTTTGCTATCATCATAATTGAACATGTTTGGTTCTACATTTAATTACTTTTAATTTACCCTTTCTTACTCTCTACCATGATCTCTTCAATGTGGCATGCAAAATAGCCATAGGTTAGCAGACTTGTTGGAGATTAAAAGTTAGGATTTATCTGACCCCATTCAGGTTTATTGGTGGAGACAATTTATAGTGCGCTTATCTTTCAATTAACAACCTGATCTTTAGCATAGATGCCTAGATAGTCAAGCTTACCTGATGGCCATCTGACACTCTTATTTGTTACAACTCACAACAGATGTTGGATCACATGAGTAGATAACTCTGAAACGAATTATAAAGGAGAGAGAAATCTATATAGATGGATAGGATATTGCATTGCCTGATTGAACACGACAATAGAATGAGCATAAGCTGTGGTAAGTATTTACAATAATAAATGAATAAAAAAGTAAAGTGGGAAAACTCCATCGTGCAATCGTCGAGTATTCAATTGCAAAAATCTGGAACTGAATTATTTTAGTCTAGTACTCCAGGAGTCTAACCCTGGTGGCATTATTAAGTGTAAATTTCACAAAACTACAAGTTTCCGGTACAAAATATTAGAAAATTACAGGTTTTAGCTTTTATTTCACAAAACTACATATTTTAAGGAAACTTGTATGACAACATTACAGGTTTTAGAATCGATCGTTTTTTTAACAGGTCTGACAGTGTGGACCCATATGGCAGCCTCATGCGCCCCCATTTTCCCGTTTCACTCGTGCATGAGGTTGCTATGTGGGCTCACATTGTCAGACATGTTACAAGAAACAGTCAAATCAATCCTAAAACCTGTAGTTTTGTGAAATTTACTCTTTTTAAAAACTGGAAGTGCTGCTCATTACATTAGTACTATTTGTGATAGTATTTGGTAATGATGACAGTTATGGTAGCATTATTAGAGTAGGGCATATTTGGATTCTCTCGAGTGGGAAACTTTAAATTTTAACTTTTCTATTTATACAAAAATTCCTATCTCATTATTTTGTACAAGTTGTCAATTACACCATACAAAAAAATCTATTCTAATGAGCTTAAAAGTTTCAAAGAAAATTTGCTACTTTTATTGTGTGCGATCTCATCATTTCAGCATTGTAGTTTTCACTGTGATGAGGGTTTGAATTTTTTTTACTTCATCTTCTCACCAGCCTTTTAAATTTGGTGCAGGTTGATGTGGGCAGAAGACCCGTTACGGGACTCCGGTTGTTTCTTGAAGGAAAGAAGAGCAACAAATTGGCTATCCATCTCCAGCATCTCTGCTCTCTTCCTCAGATTATCCAGCTTCAAGACGATCCTTACAATAACCAAACTCCAGAAGCATACGACCGCAAATACTACGAACCGATTGGATCGTGGAAGCGTTTCTCCCATGTCTGCACAGCACCGGTCGAGTCGGATGATTCCTCCATTGTCACGGGGGCACAATTAGAAGTGATCAACCATGGGTTCAAGAAAATACTGTTCCTTCGCCTGCATTTCTCCAAAGTCTTAAATGCCACTCCCGTCAGGCAACCCGAGTGGGAGGGATCTCCAAACCTGGTTCAGAAATCAGGCCTCATCTCAACGCTCATCAGCACACATTTCTCCACAGCAGCTCAGAAGCCCGCGCCACGCCCTGCCGACGTGAACATCAACTCCGCGGTGTACCCCGGTGGACCGCCTGTTCCAGTGCAGACCCCAAAGCTGCTCAAGTTCGTGGATACAACGGAGATGATGCGTGGGCCGCAGGACTTGCCAGGTTATTGGGTGGTTTCTGGTGCAAAGCTGCACCTCGAGAGGTGCAGGATATCGCTGCGGGTGAGATACTCGCTCTTGACTGCCATTCTGCCCGATGATGAGTTTTCGCTCGATGAAGAATTTTAGAACCTGGAAACAAGCGAAAACAACCTCATCACTTTCATGTGCAGCTAACCGTGAGAACACAAATGAAGGATTACCATTTGTAGCGTGTATTTCAGTAGACAAGGTTAGATAGTAGATCAAATTATCTGTATATACAAGATGGGACAAAAAAAAAAACTGTTTTGCTTGTATGGAACTGGTGTGCGTCAAGCTACTTAGCTAAAGCCTTGTAACATCTCGTGGTACTGCCGCATCGTAATTGTTCTCTTGGGTATTCCCGCGCTCACGGCACTTCTGCATTGCAATTCCGGTACAGTGCCATCCATCAGGAAGACATTGCATCCTAACAAAGCATATACAGAAGGATAAAGCAAAACATGGCATGGAAGAACCAGTTACTCTGACGTGACGCTATCTCATCCCCACAGTGGGATCCTCGGATAGAGCCAATTATCTGTCCAACAAAGAGAAGTGATCATGGTAAGGTATAACATAGATGAAAGGATCATGAGGGGTTCATTGATATTTGAGCGAGCAGGCCAAGAATTGGAATTAAGCCATCCAGTCAATAGACCAACAATTTCGACCAATAAGGCTATTCACAGTGGGAGTTTCATTTTCATTAAATGATGTGACACATCATCATGTTTGATGACATGGTAAGATAATTATGAAGAGAGAGATAGAAAGAGTTTCATAGGAAGGGAGAGGGTTTCATCAGGATGAAACCTGAGATACACGGTTACCTAGACAAAAGTAGATGTGGCACTCTTGGAAACTGTGTAATGAAACTCTCCATTGTGAATGGCCTAAGGGTGCGTTTAATTATCTGTATCAAATGGTACATGTATGAGATGGTTCAAGAAAAAAATCATCCATACGTTTGGTTGCTTGAATGAAATCATCTCATCCTGGATAAGTGATACAAATTTGAAGAATATTCCCTCTAGATGCTAAACCATCTCATTCACCCAAAATAATGAAACCAAATGGTACAGGATCATCCCATCCCATTCAACCTCATCTCATGAACCAAACACACTAAGTGTTCACTGACACATCCTGTTTTCTTGTAAAATACACCGTAACCCATTTTCTTGCAATAAAAAAAACGGAAAACTAGTATAGTATAAAAGGTTCGACAGATATCAGATACCTCATCCTGATGTTCAATAAGTTGACAGTTGCAATTTGGAAATGCATTGAACTGATCTTGCCCTATGTACCATGTACGCAAATTATCGTCTAAGCTAAAACCAACCCCCTCTGCGTCTGGATACGGGCTTTCGATGTTCAGAGGAACATCAGGCTTCGAAGCAAGATAGTCTGGCCTTGCTTTGCGACTGCTGGTGTCACCTCACATTTTTCCTGTTTCTTGACCAGAAGCATGTGGACTACTTGGCAGTGATTCTAACCCATAAGTGGGATGTCGCCAAGAATAGCTTGATGGAGAGAACCAAGGCTGCTCCCCATGATGTGCTCTTCCTAGTGGCATTACTTCGTCAGATGTATGAGATCTGAGGCCAGTAGCACAGCTCGATTTTGAAGACCTTATTTCATAATCCTAAGAAGCAAGAAAAAGAAAAGTTACATAAACAGATAATTGCTTAAGAAAGATGCTTTGTTTGGTCCTAGAGTATTTTATCCATGAACATATTGCAACTTCGTTTGTAAAACAAAATAGCTCAATTGGCATCAATATGTCTCAAGCCCTCAACAGCCTCCTCATTTTTTTTATCCAATGCGTCAAACGCCCTCAAGTAAAATTATACCTATGTCCTCGTGAACCCTTCCGATATATCCAGGAAAAGTAAAATATACCCAACAATACTCTAAGTGATATTAGCAAGGATTTAGGGGGAGGTTAAAAGGAAAAAGGAAAACTAGCAGATGGACATGTACTCGGGAATATATTTGTCTTGTACCTAATAGCAAGAAGTAGTAGTAGTAGTTATGATAGCTATCTGGTCATTACCCCAGAACCCAATAAAAGATCAGCCTTGCACCGCCCGATGAAACTACCAGTACAAAACACCCCAAGAATCTCCGAAAATAGTATGAAAAGAAAACAAATACGCAACCTAACAAAACTGATCGTTCACCAAACCTAAATAAAAAGAATCAGATAGGGACAGGAGAGGGAGATGGAAATTAAGAGGCGATGCGACGAGGAATCAGTGAAATTACCGAGTGGATGGTGATGGATTGGTTCAACGGGGAAACCGGAAAGATCGCGGGGAGCACGGAGGTGGTGTGCGCTGGTTCCGCGGCTGCTTCCGGCTGAGATGGTGCCATGGTGGAGCAGCGGAGGAGGGGAAAAAACGTACGAACAGAGACCAAGCGGAAGGGAGAAGGGGAAAAAGGAGAAGAGGAGCGCTGGGCTTGGAAAGAAAGATACGAATAGGAATGGGAAGGTTCTGGCGGGGACCGAAGAGGTGGCCAAACGGTCGGCACGGCTCGTGTAGGCTCGGTTAGATTGCGTTTGGCTGCTTGGATGATAGTCATTTGGTCTAGATGGGATGGAGCCATCGGTGATTGTTTGGTTGGGTGGATAAAGATGTGTCAATTTTTTTGTTTGGTTGGATGGATGAGATGAGCCAATTTTTTATTTTTTTAGATGGATGAGCTCGTTGTAATCAAGGTTTCGAATTTCAGTTTGAAATTTTTTGACAGAATTTAATCGAAGTTTGAATTTTTTGACAAAATTTTACCGCAATTTAATTTTTTGGACAAAATTTGACAATAAAAAATTGAATTTTCAAATAAAATATCATCAAAAATTAAATTTATATTTTTTGGGGCAAAATTTGACCAAAATTTGAATTTGACCAAGTACACTTTGGCAAAATTTGAATTTGAACGGGTTCACCTCTTTATGCAGCAAATTGGATGAGCTCGTCCAGCTTTTTTTTTGGGATGTCTCTATCCAACATCTTAAGGGAATATTTCAAAAAACTGGATAACCATATCTCATCCATCCACTCATCCAAACAATTGGATGACTTCAAATCCAGAGATGGCCATATCCCATCCACCCTCGTCCACCTAATCAAACGCGCCACCTTAATAAATAGGTTGTGTGTTGGTTCATTGCCTCGTGAGTCCGCGGGTCAGAGTGGTTTATTGGTGCTAAAAAATTCAAAAAAAAATCAATAAAATTGAAATAAAATGTTAAATAAAAAATAGAAGCTGAAAAAGTATGACAAAATACAGAAAAATTTAGGAAAATAGAAAAAAATAAAAAAATAGAATAATTAGAAAAACTCAAAGAGCAGAGGAATTATATATATATATATATATAAAGAAAAAGCTAAAAATATGAAATAAATTTTAAAATAAGATAAATAATTAGAATTAAATAATGAGCTTTATTGATGATTTGTTGCCTCATTAAAAACTTTGCCAAGTAAAAACTCAACATGAGAAAACCTTAGCAAAGAAAAAAGAGTACAGCTTATAGCTTAGTGGTATAGGAGAAAAAGTGAAGATTACAATTATTCTTCCTGGTCAAGAAAAAGATTTTCAAACGTCGTCGCCAACTCAATATTTGTAGTAGTGTGTTGAGCTCGTTGTTCAGCTTGTTTTCAATCTTTCACAGTGCGAAATATTTTCGCCATCTCACTTATCATATTTTTTCTTCTCTTCTCGATTATTCTTCTAGATAGACTGAAAGCAAACTCCGAAAAAATCATAGAGACAGGAACTGTTAATACATCCCGTGCTAATATGGAAAGTGTCGTATATATTATCTCGTGCTCATGCCACCACTTCAAAAATGCTGAAATTCTCCTCTTGCTGCTCTTGGTAGTTGACAATGTCACTGTTGAGATAGTCAACCGTCTTCTCACCACCTGTTGTTGTATCCACACTTGACATTGTTATACTCGAACTCCTTAAAGTAGAGCCACCTGCACTCCATATATTTTCCTATGCAGTTTTCTTCTTACCTACTATAGGTGGTGGTGGAGGTTGTTGTAGGTGAACTCCACCAAACTTCTGATCGTACTTAGTATAAACTTCAGATAAGTTAGCACGAACATGTGAAAAATAACTAAAATAATCAGTGCCTATCGCATCTCTTAGAAAGTGAGATAATATTATCAAATCCTCGAATTTTAGCTCTAAATCTAAAATAAATGTGAATGCATATAACATATGAATTTATTTTCAATATTTTAAAATTTTAGTTTTATAGCACAAACAGCTTCACAAAAAATACTATTATTTTGTGGTTCTTTAAGTGAGTAGTAATTTCTAGAATATTATACACAATTAGAGGGGTTAAGTGATAAACTCCAGATAAATAACATGTAGCATCATAAAAAATTTCTAAAAATAACAGCAAATAATTAACAACATACCAATGTTGCTCTGTGAGTAGCGGTTGACCATCCCGAATACCATAATTCATATTAATAAAAATAGAAAATGTGTTCTTATAGGGTATGAGTTCCTTAAGCATAAAAAGTAGAGTTCCATCTAATTAGCATATCTACACCAAACTTACGTGGTCGTACACCCATTGAAAGATAATAGTTCTTATATGATGATACTCGTGGATTAGAATTATTAATGAAAGATATTGCAATGCGAAAAGGTTCGATATACATGCTTAACCTCTTTAAACCAGATTTAACTATAAGATTAATAATATGGAAGCACAACACTGATGTAACAAGAAAGATTGGGCGTACATACTAAAAAGCGGAGTCAAAATATTCATTGCAGAAGTGTTTGCTGCAACATTATTGTTGGTGCAAAAAACTTGATAACGGGTTAATTGCAATCAACACATGCAAACACCGGGTTTATTCCTTGGGTGCGAGCGTGCTAGCCGATTTGATCCTGCAATCAGTAAGAGAACAAAACAACTTAAATCCACTGTTAAGCTGATTCAATTATTTCATAGTAAAGCAATCTAGTCGGCTAATCAAGCCAATTTCGACGGAAAAGGAACCGATAAATCAGATGGGTAAAGGACATTTTTCCCGAAAAAGGCGATGCGCAATAAACTTCGGAGAAAAAACAGGCCTGAGTTGATGTAAATCAACAAAATCAACAATCGGTGATGCGCAACTTTGTTGATCAAAATGAATTACAAAGGAAGGATTACAAAACTAAAAGAAACTACTCTAAGATGACGAAAAGTAAAGAAGAACAATTATTTGGTTGACTGTGTGTGTCCTTCTGATGCTGCTCACTATCATCTTTTATAACCCCAGGCTCGAACGTGTCCTTCTCGGTCTCTTCTTCAATTGCTCGTGTTAGCTTTGATCTCTTCTGGTACTTTCCATATGAAGTTACAACCTACCAAAAACGTATCGGTCTATGACCCCGATTAGTTACGGCCTACCGAAAACGTATCAATTTATGATTCCGATTTATACTTTACCAAAATCATTACAACCGATTCTAACCAAATCGGCTACATGCCAAATTTAGGTGTCAACATATACGCCTTAATTTTGGGGATATGTTTAAACATGCTCCAAAATTTCATCTCGCATTGACTTTTCAACCGTGCTTTCTTTATCATGACATCACCCTGTCACTTCATCATCTTCCATCTTGGAGGCCACCGCCTCGGAATACTGTATGAAGGTTTTTTAATGAGGCAACTAGTGTAACACAGAGTGCAAGTGCAATGTACTCTTTTTCCCATATTTTTTATTAGGTTTTTAAGAAGAATTTTTAACGAGACATGTGCATTACGTGGTATTCACCTAAAGAGGAGTGTTATGATATAGATAGGATCCTAGTTCAAGACTCCAAGTATGGAAGGACTCTATTTATTGATAGGCGAATCCAAATCTATCTCCAACCGTTTCAGCTATATATTAGGCGTCCATTGTAAAGAGAGATTAATCTAATATAATTGAGAGAGATCTTTGTCTCCCTACTTTGTGTGTGTTCCATACTTTATTTTTATAATTTCGCTGATGCGCTGTTAATTGATCGTGGGTGAGCAACTACGTTTTACAACAATTTCATTGTTTTCTTTTATTCGTTCTTACCTCACGAGAAGGCAGATCTTGATCCGGAAAACCTTCGATATATCCACTATCAGAACATAAAACGTTATGAGTCCAAAAAGAATTCAAGCTACACCACATATTTTTGAACGTCCAGTAGCTAGATCACATGATGCATACCTTGATTTTCTTTGATATTTCATCACAGTACTGGACGTAATCTGCGTCAGTTTTGTAGCTACTAAAAGTTAAGCGGTACTGATCCCATTCGAGGTACTCATGAAAAAACTGCCACCGAAAAGGAGGAAAGCAATACACGACTTCAGGAACAACACTAGAACAATCCATTAGGGGAAGAGCTTCAATAAACTCATGAAAAATTGAACATTCAACTTCTAAATTAAACTCGGTGCTTGATTAGCAGATACACACTACTCACATTGATTTAAGATTTGTGTAATTTGTCTTTCAGAAAGTACACTACCATTTGCGATTTATGATATTGACTCAATTGAGGCTTATGGAGAGAGAGAGAGCTAGCAGTGATGGAAGATGATCGGTTAGATCTCAATAAACCCAAAATTAACCCATAAACACACCTGTAAAGAGGTAACAATAGTTAGCTAGATGTATAGCTAAACGCATGCCTGTGACTAACAGGGACTATAGCACCAACACTAGATTGAAACCTTTTATTCGGGTAGCCAGCAGCCCAGCACTGGAAGTCTGGAAATTTAACGCTTCTACAAGTGCCATCTTATTACCGATAACAGAACTAATAAATTTTGCCTTGTTAGTATCCTGCTTGGAAACTGTGACAAATGAGCTTGGAACTACACTGATAAGAGCTTTGGAGATCAGCATCCGCATTGGACTGAAGTAGGTGTTGCATTATCCAAGATTAGCATGAATGCAGAGGGGCGATAGGACATACTGAAAGAGAATCATAAAGTGCCAGCCATACAATGTGGGACATTGTGGCGACCTGCATGATTAGCAAAGGGTAATTAACAACCACTGGGTCATCACCCTAAGCTAATTACGCGGAGTTTCAGCATAGTGGCCAACAAAATAGCGGAAGTACCGTTGTTTTGTCGACTACTACGCTGTGTTCAGAATGTTGCAGCAGAACAATAATTAGAGACTGGATGAGCATAATATATTACAATCTAGAAGCCACACCGGGCTATGAGTTCAATAATTTACATAGGAGTCCATACACCACCAAAATTAGATTACAACTTCAAAATACCCTGCGAACCGCCAACTATCAGACGACGGTCTCCTATGGACTCTACTACTCCTGGTAGTAGTCGTAGACACTCTGGTAGTCGTCGTCCGCCTGTAGATCCTGGTCCTGCGGATCACCCTCGCTCCAGGCCTCGGCGGCCGATCCATAAAGCTCACCTTCTAATCAAGGGGATATTTAAGCAAGAGTGAGTACAGAGTACTCAGCAAGTAATAATAGGATGCAATACATGAATTTTTTCTTTCTTTTCCAAATCCAACTTACCTCCTCCCGAAATCTGATTTTTAAATTGGACATAAGTTTTTGTTTTTTTTTAAGAGTTGGCAATTTTAATTAAAAGAACTACTAACACCTGTTATGAGACAGACTTAGCTTCCGTAGCCTCCAATCCAGGAGACAGGCATGAATTCATGATTTTAGACCCTGCGCAGGTTTGTACCACTTTACCCATAGCGACCTCCAAGGAGAGGCTCCAGAACGTTTATCACTAATCCAGTAATTGTGATCTTCACCCTGTTACTCGAGTGGGGGATCCTCTCAAGGCCATCCCACTACACTCGCAGCTAACAGTTGTACTCCAACACATGTGGCCGTACTTTCCTGGCTTCAAATATAGCGCCATTATGGGCAACTAAGTCGCCACTTAGTTCCCATCTGTACGGTCTCTCCGGGTCTTCCGGTAACCCGGATTTGGTGCCCTAGTAACTACATAACCTCCATTGCAAAGATCACAATACTCTCATGGGACAACCTTTTCTGGCTGTTTGCACACACTATGGTTGATACTGAGATACGGCTCATTGTCCAAGTATTAGCTGGTTAATCTTATATGATACTTATGTAGAGGACCCCCCCTGACCTATATCACCTTCTCATCGGCATCCTCTACCCACTATTTTAACTCAACACAGTAATTAAAATAAGCACATGCCAGCTGCTCCATCAGCTGTCCTGGCCAACACCTTTTTCCATAATAAACCAATTCATCTCCAACTTTCCTTTCTTTTCCACACCAACATCCACAACCATTTTCATCCTCAAGTTTAGAGTTTATAATTCCAATATATACATATAAGTTTTGCAATGCATGAGTGGTACTGTATTGATATTAAAATTCATTAAAAGCATTTTAAGGAAAGGATTCCCAAAGGATGCTTGCCTGGAGTAGTACTGGTCAATACGTCCTCGCACGAATATAGGAGATGATGGTCCGACTGATTCTGGTCGGGTCCTGACAGATTACCAAGGCATTAATTCTATGACACTGCCCAAACTCCCTTTCTAATCTAAACCCACTAATTTACCCATAGCATTAATATTTTAGCAGCAGGTAATACAACCATTTAATTAATTCCAGATTCAACCAACTACACAGATTTTAGTTATTAACTCGCGGCTTTTAGAAATTGAAATACCATTTTTCCTACGATTCAAATACGGTCATTTCAGCCTACGCAGATGCACGAAAGAATCAGATTTCTTATTTTTCCTATTTTCTTCTCTTCTTTTCTTTTCTCTTCTTTCCTTTTCTTTTCTTTTCTTTTCTTTTTCTTTTCTCTCCTTTTCTCTTCTTTCCTTTCCTTTTCTTCTCTGTTTTTGGCCGAAGCCTCCTCGCTTCTATCTCTTCGCCTCCTCTACCTCTCCGCTCGGGCCGATCTCCTGGCGACTCGCTCCCTCGAGCTCCCCCCCTTCACCTGCTGATCGTGCCACCGGCCGGCGCTGCAATGGCGCCACCGCGACTCCCCTCCTTCGCAGCTAAGTCTTCCTCTCCTCTCTCCCTACCTCTCCTTCCTCCTCCCCCTCTTTTCCCCTTGGCTGAGCCCTAGCCCGACGACTCCTCTACCATGGCTAGCGCCATGGCCGGCCCTCCCCGGCCTTCTCTCCCCGAATCCCCTTCTAATCTTACCCCTTATTCTCTTTTCTAATGCAGATAAGAACAGGTTACTACTACTCTATCTGGTTTTCGTTCTTTACTCATGATTTCACATTTTTGGTTAAGTGGTAAGAACAGGTGCCACTTGATTTACTTGCTGCCTCTTTTACCGAATGCTTTACCTTTTTATTTCGCGGCTAAGGCTAAGATAAGAACAGACATTACTTGATCTAATTGTTTACTTCTTTTGCTGGTTGTTTTACTTTCGATTTGGCATATGAGTTACTGATGAGAACAGATACTACTAGATCTGCCTCCGATGATCTTTTGCCGGTTCACACATTTTGATTGCAAGTTTTTACGGTCGATGATGGAAGAGCTCTAGTGGGACGGCAGATCAAGGTCTAACAACCCTAGAACTCACTACTGAGGCTACCACTACTCGATCTACTCAGTGTGCACTAAAAGAGTAGCTTGCTACTGTGACGGTTGTGCACCTGAGGCTTGGTAGGGTTCGGCTGAAGGAAGAAGATGGTGAGGTTGGCTGCTTGGTTTTTGGGGATCGCCGGTTCGGTTCTTGCGGTTCCTCCTGGTTCTTGCTTGGTTCGGCTGTTCTTGGGGATCCTTCGTGTTCGGTTCGTCTCGGGGATCTCCTGGTTCAGTGCTTCTTGTGGCTCTCTTCTTCCTCCGGCTTCTGGATCTTCACCCTCCTGCTTCTTGCGCCTTCTTGCTCCTTGGTCTCTCGGGCTCTCTCTCTCTGGACTGAATGTGGTTGTGTGCTCTCTATTGCTCTCGATTGCTCTCTGGTTTCTTAGCTTCGGCTGGGAACTGAGGTGAAGGCACAAAGGCATGCTTGGCTATATGAAGGAGAAGAGGGAGGGTGAGATCGGCCTGTAGCCATGTCTCACACCCTGGCTACCTCGGGTGCTGTGCTTGGCTGAGAACGTGCTGGCTGCGAGCTGGCTGGCTTGGAAGAATTGTCAAACACATAGAGTTGTCCACTGGGCAATGCAATGTTTCCTGGTTGTTCACTGGACAAAGCAAAGCTCCAATGGTTGCTCAAGGGGTAAAACACTGCCTCTGGTTGTTCACTGGACAAAGCAAGGCTCCAATGGTTGCTCAAGGGGTAAAACACTGCCTCTGGTTGTTCACTGGACAAAGCAAGGCTCCAATGGTTGCTCAAGGGGTAAAACACTGCCTCTGGTTGCCTAGAGGGTAATGCACTGGCTCACTGGTTGCCTACTGGGTAAAACGCTGCTACGGATGCCCGCAATCCGAACAGGTAAGCTACGGGTTGCCGAGTGATGAACCGATCTAGCGAGAGGTACCGATTCGGCCCCTACGAGTCTGGTATCTCGGTGATCAATACCTCGCCTGCGGGTCTGACGGCAATCTTTTTTCTATTTGTATTCGTTCTATTCGCATTTTAAATCTTTTGCAATTCGATTACACTAATTAGCAGTTTGATTACTAGTTAATATTATTGTCTACTCCCTCTAATTACCCGGGGCACTTCAGACATCTTATCCATTAAAGTAATCACACCCCTACTATTGTTACTCTCTCCCTTTAGAGAGCAGAATCGTATGATACATTTGTCATCAGTTATCTCTGTTACTGTTTGCACCAAAATTCGGCATGAATTAAAATCGGTCTAAAGATAGAAAAGTATTCGTACAGAAAGGAATCGGTAAACGGCTTGGAAAAGGAATCCGTTTCTAAAAAGGAAAGGAAATTGGATAAGAGACCGATACGGGTAAATACACCGTATCCATGTGCGACTCGGATCGGCCAGGCGTGTTATAAAAGGGGGTAGACTCAAAGCAAAGGAGAGACAATCAAATCCAACAACACACATCTACCTTTACAAGTTTTTCTTTTACATTGTTTTAGCCTCATAGATCTCTCTGCAAGTCGACGGAATCAACATAGTTGCGCATCGCCGATTGTTGATTTTAGCCGATTTCACCCAGGTTTGATTTAGCTTCGCTTTGTTGCGCATCGCCTTCCCGGCCGATTTTTACCTTGTATCCGGATCAATCAGAATCCGATTGATCTAGTTATCTCCTAATCGGTTCTTGCCGACTAGCTTAAAAGCCGATAGATCTTTGTTTATCTGGCTTCGATCAAATTACAAATTCTACCTTGTCGATTTCAGGTCAAATCGACCGCACGCTCTGCAAACCGGTGTTTGTCTTGTGTGTTCGAGGCCTAAAACCCCTTCACGCTTTTGGCGCGAACATATTTTGGCACGCTGGTGGGACCCAAAAAGAATGTCGCCAACCGACAGTTCGCCCACCGCCGAGATCTACACCGATGCCATAATCGCGCCTCAGATGGCCGATTTAACCCCTGAGCAACGGAAAGAAATCGAAGATCGAAAGGCAGCTCTGGAGGAAATGATGCTACGATGCTTCCAGAAAACACGCCGTGGCGTTACTCAGAAGATTGCACTCCCAAGCATCAATCCTATCGGAGAGTCAACATCTGAGTCGGTAAGCCGATACGCACCCGCTCAAGCTGATTTATCAAGTATGATCGAGCAATCATCCATCACGCATTGATTAACCAATCATCGGCTCTAGTATCTACTTTAAAGCCGATGATAGAAAATAGTGTGAAAACAATTGCGCAAGAATTAGCCGCGCCTGGAAGCCTCGCTAGACCCACCACAAACCATCCCTACGCACTCCAAGATATTCCATAGCACCCAACAACACAGTAAACATGTCGGCTCAAGCACCTATCATGATGCCGGCTCAACCTACTGTTTTGAAACCAAGCATGCAGAAAGATGGGTTCACACACTACCATGGGCACACGGATGGAGCCAAGATAGGCGCATCAAATCAATCAAGTCGCCTCCAACATCGGGTTATCGGCTTATCACCGATTGAAATTGGACAGTTCCACACCACGAGGGGCCACAACCATGAAACAAGCACCATATAGGGTGGCGCCATACATCGAACCTTTCGCGCCCATACCCGATGCATTAGGTTTTAATCACAATTATGACGCAGCACCAAGACCTCCTGAGGTGCGAGTTGGACAAAGACCCGAGTGTGCACTCGGGGGGCAGGGCGCAAACAATGAGAATTGGCCATGTCCGCTGCACCACAAGCCGACAATGTTAATTGGGCGTAACAAATTGCCAATGTTTTAAGAGAACAGTTCGGTCTACAACCCGGAGGGAGAGTGATCGGCCACAGGAAGCCGTACTCGATTACATAGACCGAATGCCGTACTTCACAACTTTAGGATACCGACTTTGCTAAATTCTCGTGATGATTCTATTACCACGATTGAGCATATCGGACGGTTCATGGCTCGGTGTGGGAGGCGGCACAGTCCGATGGGTTAAAAATTAGGTTGTTTCCTTTGTCGTTATCTGGCACTGCATTCACTTGGTTCACGAATCTACCACCTAATTCAGTTCATATATGGAATGATTTAGAAAGCCGATTCCATGAGTACTTCTTTTAGGAACTATGGAGCTCAGGATTTACGATCTTAGTTCACCCGGCGTATACTGGCGAATCGGTCTCTGATTATATCAAGAGATTTCGGGCGTCATTTTAATAGGTGCTACAAAGGTAACATTGCCCGACGATCAATTGGCCGACCTAGCATTCCAAGGGTTAATCCCTCCATTAAAAGAGAAGTTGTCGTGCCAGGAGTTCCCGACTTAGGCCACCTACTCCATCGCGTGTCGACACATGAAAGCCGATATGCAGAGAGCAAAGGGTTTAAAGATAGGTTTAGGACAAACGGCAATGAAAAGGCCAAAGTAAACATGGTAGATTACGATTCGGCGACACCTCGACGACGGCAAGGTATAAACATAGCCGAGTGGGCCAAAGGTTCCAAAACCACTCGCCCGCTTCTCTGCTTAGGCCGACAAAGAATAAAGCGGAAGTCAAGTATTCATATGATGTTTCAAAATGTGACAAAATATTTGATTTATTACTACAAGAAAAACTCATAAGGTTACCAAGGGCATATCATACCATCGGCCAAGAAATTAAAAACGAAGGTATTGCAAATGGCATCATTCGTTCTCTCATAACACTAACGATTGCAATATTTTTCGACAACAGATCCAATCGGCCATCGCCGATGGCAAGGTTAAAGTTTGCGTAAGAGTCGGCTATGCAGATAGATATGGGCCCTTTTCAGTCAACATGGTTCAATGTTCACGGAAAAAAGAGGCCTCATGAAGAGGATAAGCCGACTAAGGGAATTGTATCACGAGACGAGACAAGCAGGTAGATCACCGCCGGTTCTATACAAATAGAAGCCGATAAAAATGGACAAAACTCAAGAACGGTGAAACCAAGAGGGGACTTAGAGGTCGGTAAATGGTATCGAGTGAGAAGGCTCCAAGAAGAGCCGATTTCAAACCAAAGCCGACTTTCTCACAACTCCCGGGAAATATGAAAGGATAAGTCGAAGGTATAACCCTCAACACCACCAGGGTTTTCATCGATCGTGACAAAGGAGGGACGACGTTGGCGGCCGATGTGCCACATCGGCCGATTACAGAGGAAGAGAAACATCGGCAATGTCCTTTTGGCGCTTTCTTTGGGAAAGAGGGATGACCTTACCAACAGCTTGTATCTTGTCCTATGCAACACTCGTCTACATGTCGGCCAAACCAATCAGAAAAGACAAAGTTGTCCAGACCGATACACGATCGTCCAGAAGTAAGGAGCAGAAGGCCGATCTATGAAAGGTTGTCAACATCAGAACAAGGCGAATCCTCCCAAAGTCAGGAGTTATCGGCTAACGCAAGAAGAATGGAATCGGCAAATAAATAGGCAATTTAGCCGAAAGATAAGAAAGCCGATAGAACCCAAGCCTAGATGGTGCCCTTCGGTCTCAAAGAAGTCGCAACGCAGAAGGCTTCAATGATTAAAAACACAAGAAGAAAGGGAAGCCGAAAGGAGAGTGAGAGGGATCGGACGTTTAATAAATTAAGACCGCATCGATTTTGAAAAAGGAGTGGAGAAAGAAGGAACAGATCGATAGTGATTCAGATCAATCGGTTCAATCCGGTTCTCCAATAATCCGAGATGATACGCCACCAATGGATATAAACATGGTATTCACTTTACCTGCCGAGTTCAGAATCAAGAATCGGTGAAGAAGTGTTCGCCAGTTGTGCCTCTGAGCACCGTGACGTGTGTTTGAAAAACCACAGACATGCATCGGCATTTGAAACCATTGTATCTGAAAGGATACATTAATGGCCGACCAATATCCCGTATGTTGGTCGATGGCGGGCAACGGTCAATCGATGCCGTTAAGTACTTTCGAGAAAGTTGGGAAAAGCCGACGAAGACTTAATCAAGACCAACATGGTGCTAAATGACTTCACCGAGACCCAACCGAGGCTAAAGGCGTAATGGTGTCGAATCGACGGCCGGTAATAAAACTTTGCCGATTGCGTTTTTGTGATTGAAGCTAAAGGCAATTACAGCGTACTCCTTGGGCGGATCGATCCATGCTAATCGTTGTATACCATCAACTATGCACCGTAAGGCCGTGCAGTGGAACGATGATACAAGAGAAGTCGTACCCGACACATCGGCTCATATCGCCATGGCTAGCCCTCGACACCAATTGGCCACACGAAGAGGCTCAATGCATATCGTGAAAAGCCTTAGACAATTGCGATTTTATCTGTGTTGAGAAATCGTGATTCAAGCCGATCAGCGTTAAACCCAATACGCTTGATCGGACAGACGAGTGATAAGAAGATGGAGCGCAAGACAATAGCAAAACCGCAGGAAAAAGCAAGGAGCTATCGGCAGAGGAATACGTAAGAAGTTGTTGAAGATTTTGAAGAAGAAAGAAAGGGGTTAGGATTTATCACGATTTGCTTGAAGAGATCGATATTGGGGAAGGGGATAGCAAAAGACCAACGCTTGTAAGTGCTAAATTAGAACCCGCTTATAAAGCAAAGTTGGTCGAAATACTCAAGGAATATAAGGATTGCTTTGCATGGGAGTATTATGAAATGCCAGGTTTAAGCCGACGACTAGTTGAACATCGGCTACCTATAAAACCTGGATATCGGCCGTTCAAACAAGTACCTAGGCGGTTTAACCCCACGTTATATGACGCTATAAAGGAAGAAGTAGGACGATTGCTAGAGGCGAAATTTATCCGCCTTGCCGATACGCCGAGTGGGTCTCAAACATCGCCCCTGTGAAGAAGAAAACGGCAAACTTAGGGTATGTGTCGATTTTAGAGATTTAAACAAAGCTACGCCAAAGATTTAGCACCGATGCCCATAGCCGATATGCTTATCGATGCTGCATCCGGGAATAAAATCATAAGTTTTTTGGACGGGAACGCCGGATACAATCAGATATTCATGGCGGCCGATATACCCAAAACGGCTTTCGGATGTCCAGGGCTTTAGGGCTATATGAATGGAAAGTTATGACCTTCGGTTTAAAAATGCCGGTGCTACTTATCAACGTGCTATGAACCATATCTTCCATGATTTGATCGGCAATACTGTGGAAATATACATTGACGACGAGTGGTAAAATCCAAAGAAGATCGGCAACATTTAGCCGATCTGAGAAAAATGTTCGAAAGCACAAGGTTACATGGGTTAAAAATGAACCCTCTCAAATGTGCTTTCGGAGTATCTACCGGACAATTTCTTGGGTTTACGGTGCATGAAGGAGGGATTGAAGTAAACCCAACCAAAGTGAAAGCCATAGCCGATACTAAACCACCATGTAAAAGGAGTTGCAGGTGTTGATTGGGAAAATCAATTACTTGCGACGCTTTATCTCAAACTTGTCAGACGTATTCGGGCCTTCACACCGAAGATTAAAGATAACCAAGAGTTTAAGTGGGAAGCCGATCAAAGAAAAGGCTTTCGGCGACATAAAAGGTTATCTCGACAAGTCCACCAAGATTGACCGCACCAAAACACGGTATACCTTTTAGACTATATATATCGGTGAAGGTGATTCGATTGGAGCAGCTTTAACACAAGAAGCCGATAGGAAGGAACGAGCAATATATTACTTAAGCCGACGTCTTCTAGATGCGTAAAACCAGGTATCCCTTAGTAGAAAAATTATGCTTGTCATTATACTTTGCTTGCACCAAGTTAAGACATTATATGTCAAGGCGTCCAAATGCGTTATAATATGCAAAACCGATGTAGTTAAATACATATTATCGGCACCCATCCTGTGGTCGGCTTGGTAAATGGGCATACGCCCTAACAGAGTTTGAGTTATCCTATGAATCGGCTAAATCAGGAAAGGACAAGTCGTGGGCCGATTTTATCACAGTGGAGTGAAACATTAGTAGGAACATTAGTAGGAACAACTAGTGTAACTCCTTGGCAGCTGTATTTTGATGGGTCTGTTTGCCAAGAAGGCGAAGGCGTCGGTGTAATATTAGTTTCACCTAGGAAAGAAGAGTATGGCTTCATGTATCGGCTAAGTAGCCGATGTTCAAATAATCAAGCAGAGTATGAAGCGTTATTAAAGGGTCTACAACTGTTAGATAGCATCGGAGTGAAGGACGTCGAAGCTTTTGGAGATTCGATGTTAATTGTACAGCAAGTCAAAGGGGAGTACCGATGCAATGATGATACACTAACCCAGTACATGCATCAATGCCTCCAGATCATCGAGATGTTCACTACATTTTCCATAGAACATATCCCCAGAGAAGCTAATAGTAAAGCCAACCGATTGGCACAGTGTGCATCAGGGTACAAGATTGAAAATCGACAGGGACCAATCGAGCCAGACGTTTGGCCGATTTTATGTGTTCACCCTGTCGACTGGAGAACAGAGATAAGGGATTATTTGTCGGACTCAACAAGCCGATCGAAAGCAAAAGGTCAAAGCAAAGCACTCAAATATGTTCTACTAGAAGATGTATTGTACTTTCGGACTATGGAAGGTTTGTTGTTAAGATGTCTATGAACTGAGGAAGCCAAAGTAGCAATGGGAGAAGTTCATGAAGGCATTTGTGGATCACATCAATCGCCCATAAGATGAAATGGTTAATGAGGCGAACAGATATTTTTGGCCGACGATGTTGGAAGATTGTTTCAAATACTATAAAGGGTGCCAAACGTGCCAAAAATTTGGTAACATACAACAAGACTGCATCGGCTTTACATCCGATCATCAAGCCTTGGCCATTTAGAGGATGGGGTATAGATATAATCGGCCGGATATTTCCGTCATCCAAAGAAAGGACATAAATTCATCCTTGCGCCACGGATTATTTCTCAAAATGGGTTGAGGCTGTACCACTCAAGAAGGTTACTAGTAAAGAGTCGATCGACTTTGTAAATGAACACATCGTCCATCTGGTTTGGGATTCCACAGACAATCACGATCGATCGTGGTACCGTGTTCATGTCCAACGAATTCAAAGGTTTTGCGGGAAGTCTTGGGATAAAATTACTCAACTCTTCCCTTACTACGCCAGGCCAATGGGCGTGCCGAGTCGTCAAACAAAACATTGATAAAGCCGATAAAAAGAAGAATTGAGGAAGAACCAAGGAAATGGCATTCAACGCCGCTTAAGCTTTATGGGCTTATCGACTATCTCATCACGGATCAACTAAGTTGTCACCTTTTCGCTTGGTATACGGACAAGAAGCCGCTTTTGCCCGTAGAAATCAACATCGGCTCAAGAAGGCTATATGAGCAAGATAAGATATCACCGATGAATACAAACAAAGCGATGCTTGACAATCTAGATGATTTAGTGAACTAAGGCCGATCACTCTAGATCGGCTTAAAAGGAATAAAGAGAGGGTTGCCAAGTCATACAATAAAAAGTGATTTTAAAATCGCTCAATCAAGCCGATTTAGTATGGAAAACCGTGTTGCCAATCGGGTCTAAGGATAATCGATTCGGCAAGTGGTCCCCAACGTGGGAAGGTCCTTATAAGATAAATCGGCCGATTGATGGAAATTGTGATATACCGGAGTCCTTAGATGGGTTCATACTACCTAAGGCAATCAACGGAAAGTACTTAAAAGCGTATTACCCAAAGATATGGGTCGGGACCTAATTACAGAAGAAAACATCGGGCCGATTACAAAAACACGCATATAAAAACGGTCATACAAATGACCGAGTCGTGGACAAATATTCATCATACCGATTAAAGAGTTTACAAAATATTCCAAAGACAAATCGATAATACACCGAGTGTTGTTTTCAATGAAGCCCCGAGCCAGGCAGATGGGCTCCCAAAGCCGACAATGTCGCTGGCCGCTCTACCAATAGTAGCTTGAACGCTATCTATTAGTCGCTCATCTACCGTGCATTGCCTGGAATCGATTATCTTGGCCGATTGGCTCTTAACCTTGGCAAAAACTTCGCCGATTTGTCGCTCGAACCGATAGTGAAGATGCCGATCTGTAATACCGATTTGGCAATCTGCAAGTTCTTTTGTAACCAAGGCCAGCTGTTCTTCAAGTTTTTTCTTGGTCGACTCCAGCTCTTGGGCCTTAGTCTTGGCCAATTTCAGACAAAGAAGACTGGTCAAAAGCACTCTTCGAGATTTAGCATCCGCTATGAGTTGGTCCGTAATCTCTTGGTCGGCTTGTCGGGCCTTCCTCTGCTCAATTCTTGCTTTGGTGACTTCCACGCCTAGCCGACGAGCGCCCAAGTGATGCACTCAAGCAAAGTGCATTCATTGGCGCAGAAGGGAGATCGGCTTGCATGGCTGCCATGGCATCCCTCGGTGGTTGCGTGTTAGCCAAGAGAGCCGCTTCGTTGCATCACCTCGCCCGTAAGACGATTAAGTCGCCTCTGCATACCCGGCCAAGAAGAAGAATAAAGCAGCCGATGCCGAGCAGAGGCCGCTATTATACGTTGAATGTCACCGTAGTAAATCGGTGGCCACAATCTCCGGGTCGTCAAGCTCGCCCAAGGAAAAGCCTAAAAGGTCGGCTAAGTCCATTGACGAGTCGAGCCAGGAGCGAGTTTTGGAGGTGACGGCGGATGGCGGAGCAGAGCCACACCGGCAAGATAAGCACGCCGGTTTGAGTTTTCTCTGCATCGGCTTCTAGCAATTGAACGGAGGGGTTTCTGAAAAATATTTTCACGGTAAGATCAAGGAAGACAAATTTAAATCAAGAACGAGGGTTGAAGCTAACCGCAGAGCCGATCCGGTTGGAGATGATGCCGCAAAGACGGCTGCGAGTTTTGGGGATCGCTTAATAACGACTTTACGGCTCTTCTTCTCTGAAAATTATAAACAAGGGGTTAGCCGACAAAGAAGCATGAAGACTTCGCCACAAAAGGAGTCTCAACAATTGACGTACTTTTGGGGCGCTGGACGGCAAGATCGTATAGTGATGGGCTATTGACCCCAACGTGCGGAAGGATAAACCGCAAGAGGGGTCGATGACCTTGGCCGCTTGGAGCGATCGTCACGATGCGCTTGTGTCCGTTGATCTCTTGCTAGCCTGAAAAGGAAAAGATATGGTTAAGCCGATGAAAATCTTGTCCCAATAAAACATCAAAATGAAAATACCTCTCTAGACGAGTTAGCATCGCTCGAACTCGAGCTAGACCAATGACGGTCTCTGTCGGCTCTCGAAGCCCTAAGGAAAGAAGATAGGACCTCGGGAATAGTACGCCTCTGCAGGAGTGCCTCAAATATAGAAGCCCACCATGTGGTAAATTGGCCCGATCGACGTGTGTTTAACACGAGAAATGGCAAGTCTACCACATGGAGTTCATCGGCTAGCTCGATAATAAGCTCCGCCGCAGTAGAGTTGGTTACTTTGTTTCGTGGTTTGATCATACTAAGCAAAGGAAAGCAGGGAATGGTTTGTCCGAAACCCAGCTGGCGTGCATAAACTGAAGGATGATAGAATTCATAGGTCGGCTGAAATGTTCTGTTTCGAGTACTTAAGCCGACGTGAAGGATGCAAGGAGAAATCAGCAGGGGAAGCAGGTCCAGAGTGGATTGGGGCATTAGAGAGCTATCGGAGTTTAAACGAAGAAAAGAAGGCCACGGGAGATCGGCTAATTGGTCAGATTTAAAAGAAATCTCTACGGTTGAAAGAGGCTTGGTTAAGATGCAAGAAAAAGGATAAGTATTTATGAAAGCCGGCAGAGAGATTTTTGTTCATCGATGAACACATGATAAATTTTTCACCTGGGATCGGCTAGGTTGGAATACAGGACGGCACCCTCAGAAAGTCTTCTGCTGGGAAAGCCGATTCTTCCGAAGGGTCAGGATAATGAGGCGGCCAAAACGCAGAAAGCCAAATCTGGATAAACCAAAGAGGGCCGCCAACATTACCGATTTACATAGGAACCATTGCCGCTGAAAAGCCGACTCTCGATGATATGCATCATGTGGTATACTGGCGCCAAAGCAAGGATTTCCTAAAGCTAGCCGATGACCCATAACTAGTTGCTCCGACATAAATTGATAGACCTGGTTGGTCCTAGGGAAGCGCCACGTAAGAGGAATCGGTCTAGCCATAAGTTGATAAAGGCTACATGTTCTTCATCCGATACAGGCCGGTTACTTTGTTGTTATTTTGGATGTATTTGGACCAACCTTCTCCCTTTTTCTCGTCAATTTGTACCGAGGTTTCCCACTAAAAGCCGATATTTGTTCTCCATCGTGCCTAAGACAAAGATAATTCAGCCATGTCTAAAAGGGTTGGGCCGATGGGACCGGTTGGGAAAAAGAAGGCGTTAAAAGAGTCCGACTGTAAATAGCAGTGCAGCCTACTAAAGATTCGTTGGGCTCGAGCAACTAAGGACATGGGGATACACTCAAGAATGCCCATACCATCCCACTCGCTCTCTTTTGGGCCGATACTCTAATGTACCAGACCTCCATCTTGAGAGCCGCTAGCCAAGCCCTAAAACTTTTTGACCACTCGTTGATGTTATAACCAGGAGCCGATAAAGGAGTCTAGGATTTCATCTCCGATGACAAAGATCGGGTTCTATGGTTCCTATAGGACCTAGGAAGTACCGATGATCGCTATCTGGGATCGGAACAAGTACCGAGATGCGTCCATTTCAGCCGATGCTATGAGAAGAAGGGTTGAAGCGGAGGAAAGCCGATTTCAGATTGACGAGAGCACGCCAGGGTGAAAATGACCGCAGGGGCCTCATATTTATACCTCGGTGAAAAAGGTAAAAAGGCGAGAACAGATTCTTTGCATTAAAAACGCACCAGAGCATTGCGGCGCCATTAATGGGGAAGTTAATGAGGTGAATCCTAAGCGACAAGCCGATCACGGAAAAGATGAAGGATTTTTGAAAGATAACAAGTTACCTTTCAAAAATGGGGGGCATATGTTTGCACCAAAATTCGGCATGAATTAAAATCGGTCTAAAGATAGAAAAGTATTCGTACAGAAAGGAATCGGTAAACGGCTTGGAAAAGGAATCCGTTTCTAAAAAGGAAAGGAAATTGGATAAGAAACCGACATGTAAATACACCGTATCCATGTGCGACTCGGATCGGCCAGGCGTGTTATAAAAGGGGGTAGACTCAAAGCAAAGGAGAGACAATCAAATCCAACAACACACATCTACCTTTACAAGTTTTTCTTTTACATTGTTTTAGCCTCATAGATCTCTCTGCAAGTCGACGGAATCAACATAGTTGCGCATCGCCGATTGTTGATTTTAGCCGATTTCACCCAGGTTTGATTTGCTTCGTTTTGTTGCGCATCGCCTTCCCGAAGCCGATTTTTACCTTGTATCCGGATCAATCAGAACTGGTTGATCTAGTTATCTCCTAATCGGTTCTTGCCGACTAGCGAAAAGCCGATAGATCTTTGTTTATCGGCTTCGATCAAATTACAAATTCTACCTTGTCGATTTCAGGTCAAATCGACTGGCACGCTCTGCAAACCCGGTGTTTGTCTTGTGTGTTCGAGGCCTAAAACCCCCTTCACGTTTTTGGCGCGAACAGTTACTTATCAGCATTCGGCTTTTAATCAAGTTCGCGACGTGCTCTGCAACCCAAAAGGATCCAGCCTCCGTACAGCAATAGCCGTGTGTGTGACCTTCTGTTTCAACTGACAAGGCAACCCCAGGAGCACGCTTTGAGATCTGTGAATACTCAAAAAAAAAACATCAGATTAACAGAAACAAGATAGCCAAGTACTGTTGATATAACATATGATCTATTCACCTCTTCCAAGTGAGCTAGTGGACCCCAGTGATCGTCCACACCAAACAGAAAAGCAATTTGGTCCTGTTTTGCTCTCATGAAAGTCCAGTCTGGTTCTTCAGAAAGCTGCAGTGCACTAACATATTCAGGAACTGCTAAGCAAGTAAAACAAGAAGTAGCTCTAGCCTACTAATGCAAATGGAACTGTTGTTACAATACTCCTGTGACTTATAATACAGTTGAATTAGCAATGCCAACATTGCGAATTACCTTTAGGAACTCTGTCATTGCCAAGAAAAGCACATTGCGCATTGTATGGTACTGCAAGGTTCATGAAAAAAGAGTAAATGTCTAGAAACATTTTTCAGATAAGAGAAACATATGAAACTGGGTTGCTAAAGTTCAGAACTCACTCGTAAGAGATGGCTGCATGCAGCATCAATAGCCGTTACAGACCATGAAGGTCCAAGGAACCTTCTGATGATGCTTCTGGTAACTGAAGCTTGGAGCGACCCGACAAATGATACAAACAAACTAACCCCTTTACTAAGGAGAGAGGACCTGACATGTCCATTAGAGAGGACCCACTTCAGCAAAATCAGAAATCACAGGATAGTTGTTTGAAACTTTGAACTTTGGAACTCAAAAGTCAGGTACCAATTAACCTCCTACTAGATGAAAATTACTGACCGAATAAGTGTGTGTGTGTGTGTGTAGCCTCGTATGACTATGTTGATAAATATAAATTTTCACCAATCTCCGTAGTATTCAGTACCTTGCAATATATCCAATTGCTGATTGCTGTATAGAATTCTTGTTCAATGTTAAAAATGGATAGAGCCCTACAAAAAAAATTACCTGCACAGGAGAATCGAAGACAAATGAAACAGCAACGACACATTTCAGTAAAGGGGTGCCAGACATGGACAAGTACCCATACCTTCTTTTGAAGTCTTTTGAATATTTCCAGGCCTATGTAAGCACCAATCGAATGACCCACCTTCGTTTAAACAATAAATCGAGTTAAGGTGCACTTGTTCATATACAATTAAATCACAGAGTTACAGACATTTGTGTAGCTGCACGTATCAAGAAAACTACTACAATATCCACCTAGCATAGAGTAGATTGAATTTAATCAAAGAACGCTTGTGGCAGTGAAGACAAATGCATACCAAAACTATTGATTGTTCAGAATGTAGAAGCTCTTGCTCAATGAAATCAACCTGCAGACATGGACATGACTTAGAATGGAAATGTACGGGCAATCAATTCTGATAACAGTTGGGTTAGAATTGGAGAAAAAAAAATGAAACAGGAAAGTGTTACCACGATGGAAGAAAAGAATTACAAGATGATCCTCTTTAATTTCTTAGTGATTTGGTGTTTGGAGGTATGGCAGCTAAAAGCGGTTGCATCAGGAATAAAATTATGGAGCGAAGTTTCAATTGAAATATGAATACATGCCAAAATAAAAATTGAGATCAATTAGTTCATGCAATGAAAACAAAACAAACCTTGTGATCAATTTGTTCATGCAATGAAAACAATCGCCCATGCTCAGAATCCTGTCACAGATAGTGCAAAAATCAGATGCAGTAGCAATATTAATATGTTGACAAAGCAATTAAAACCAATCCAGCAGAATCATAGACAAACACCAAAGGATATCTAGAACAATATGTTGTTGTGCATTCATTGCTGACCTTGATCGTCACTCGTGAATCAGAAAGCCATGGGAACTTTGACTACTGATACAACAAAAGACGAGCAGTGCTTCCATGCTTTCCCTCCTAATACAAGTTGTACAAATCTTGAAGCAAGCGAAGGGGTAAGTAGTCACCATCCACCCTTCATTCATGCTTTAATAATTGTGCAACTTTTAAAAAGAAAAGCATAGAAGCACCTCTCACAAAAGACATGACAATTTCTTTTTGAAAATGACACGTTATGGTGAATTGGTGACAAATTATCAAATATTCCTGATTAATCTATCTTTCATCATCATCGTATTGTCTGCCAACCATGTAAACTATAAATGTGAGTATCAGTGTATGTGACTATCTCTGCTGGTCACATTTGAGGCAATAACGGCCCCCTTGTTGATTCATCAACATGATGCTATGAATCAACTTGAAGTAAACAGGCAACAAGCATCAGTCAAGTTGTATATTACCTTCTGGCCTTGTGAAATATGCCCTATCGCTGGACAATGAATAAGGTTCATCAGCAAGCAACAAGCTGCATTGGTAGTCCATACAACAAAAAAATGTGTGAATTAAGTTTACCCGTAATAGATGCCTGCCCACCGAGATTTTCATAGAGTGCTTCGACAAAGTCCTTATAGAATGCAGCAATACCTGCCACATAGAAACATAAAGAGAAAAGCCCTGAGTCTTCACTCATGAGCATTTCAACGTATAAAATCACACAAATCTTCAGCATGTCACCAACCTGGATTTCCAGGGATAATGAGCACGTGAAGGGACGGCTCTCTGGATCTTATCTCGAGCAACTCCGTTGCAAAGCTGCAGAGAATTGCTTGCTTGTAGTAATTAACAAGAACATATGGAAGCCTAAGCATCCTAAACTTAACACTGCTCAAGAGTATCCTATGGAACCCAACGCAACGCAGGTACCTGGAGACCATGCATATCCTGGCTGCGGCTTGCTCCCTCCGGGAAGGAGTGAGCCTCGCTCTCTCCATGGATCCAGCAGTGCTCCACCTCGCGCCGCAGGCCGATCTAAACAACCTGAATCGCTAGCCGATAAAACATCGCAAGCTTGTCGCTAAACTGAGCAGATTAAAGGCAATTAGTTCGAATCGAACCTACCTGAGTTCTGCACAAGGCAGCCGCGCATCGATACAAGCCTGCACGATTATGCAGAGCGCGAGGACACATTAGAAGGCGATTGGTTTTTAATCTTGAAGCCCAAAGTGGTGGTGATTTGGTGCCGTGCGTGCGCGGAAGAGGAGGGATTATTTGTTGGGTGACTGAAATGAGGTCTTGGAATTTGAGGGGGCGGAGACGCGGAGTGCCGGGGTTGCTATCTTCCATATGGGCGGAGATCCATATGGAGCGAAATGGGGAGGAGATCCGGTCATCCAGTCGGATCGGGGAACACGTGAGAATGGTGCTGAGTTGCTCTCCTGCTTAGAGCATCTACAACGGTTCCTAATACCCATTTTCTAAATATAATTTTGGGTTTGATTGGAAAATTAAGTGCTCCAACAGTTTTTTATTCAATCTTCCAATATTTTCGCACGCCCAAACCAGCGACCCGGCGACCTCAAATCTACGCGCCGCCGCTGCGCTCCCAATCACCCAAATCGCGCCCCTCCGCGGCAAATCGCGTTCCCTTCCTTCTTTCGCGTCATTCACCTGCCGTTGCCGCCTCGTACTCTCCTCCCGACGTCGTCGCCGCCGCCTCATCCTCTCCACCCGACGCCGCGCGGATGGACGGTATGGACGTAAGGACAGACAGCTCGAGAAGGAGCGAGCAAGAGGGAGCGACGTGGATAAGCTCTCCTTCGAGGAAGTCGACTTTGTTTTATGGATGATGATAAGAAATCTTTAGCACAATGCTACAAAAAATCATCTCCAGCAGTTTTTCTAGTCGGATACCTATCTTTAGAGAGAATTCCGAAATATCAGGATTTCTCTCCCTTCCTCAGTTTACCTGTCAGCCTGATCATTATCTTAAAAATTTTACATAATCATTATAATTGCATCAGAACCTCACTAAAAAATATTAGACTTCATTTAGTGCCTCTATAAAATCAAAAACAGTGAAGCATATATAAATACAATAGCACTATCAAATTTTTTAAAAATACACAGGTCTGATAATGATCTAAAAATTTTACCTAATCATTAGTATTGCCTCGGGACCTCATAAAAAATTTCAAAAACTTTAAACAATTTAAATTTTTCCCCCAAATTTCTTGATTTTTAATTTGAAGTTGAATTCCACTGGTCTACCGAGCGGTTTCAAATGTCGAATCAAGCGATTATCGACGATATTGTGAACCATGCTACTATAACAAGGAACTGATGTAAACTTTTGTGCACATTAATGATGTTGTTCCATGTATATTTCAGACAGTAAACTCCTAAGCCATCTGAAATACGAGAATATATTCGTGAAATAATTGTATTGTTTTCATAAAAAAAAGTTTTACAAAATTTCTGTGAAATTCAAGCTCGGAGAACTTTTTCTTTGAGGAAGTCTAAACAAAAGACATCAGGTACAGCAGCAGAAGCTTTCTTGTTTTGTTTTTGAACTTACGCTATCATCATTAGTACAGATCCCAAATTACCAAACTGCGTGTTACGAGGCACTGCAGGTGGGCCTGAAGAGAAATTTGGGACGAATCACATCCGTCCACCACGTACGGCGAAGAGCATAAACCTACCTCCTCGCCAACAAAACCCTAACCCAAACACTCCCGCAAAGCCCATACCACCCCCGCTCACCCGGCCGACGCCGCCGTGGGAGACGATGGCGAAACCCCGCCGCGGCCGCTCCGCTTCGCGGTCCTCCTCCTGCTCGCCGTCCCGCTCCGTCTCCTCCGGCTCATCGCGCTCGTGCTCGCCCTCCCGGAGCCTAGTCCTAGCGACAGCCAAACTGGCGCCATACATACAAAATCAATGTTTCAAATGGGCACAAGGGGGCAGTGAAAGAAAGAGAGTTTAACTCTGCAGCGATTCAATGGAGGCTTCATACATACAAAATCAAACTATAAATTTGACCGGGATGCCGCCGCGGGCGCCGCTCCCGTTCCCCTCGCTGGACGCCTTCTACCTCCACCTCCTCCGCTCCTGCGCCGAGCTGCCCCACGCCGCCGCCGTGCATGGCCACATCGCCCGCGCCCACCCCTCCCCCTCCCTCTTCCTCCGCAACTCCCTCCTCGCAGCCTACTGCCGCCTCGGAGGGCCCCTCCGCGCACGGCGCCTGCTCGACGAAATGCCCCGCCGCAACGCCGTCTCCTTCAACCTCCTCATCGACTCCTACTCCCGCGCCGGCATCGTCGATCTATCTTTGGAGACCTTTGTGCGCGCGCGGAGCGCGGGGGTGGTCAAGGTCGACCGGTTCACGTACGCGGCCGCGCTAGCCGCGTGCTCGCGGGCGGGCGCCCTGATGGCGGGCAAGGCCGTTCATGCGCTGGCCGTTCTTGAAGGGATCGCCAAGGGCGTGTTCGTGTCCAACTCGCTTATCAGCATGTACGCGAGGTGCGGCGACATGGACGAGGCGAGGCGGGCGTTTGAAGTCGCCGAGGAGCGGGACGACGTTTCGTGGAACTCACTGGTCTCCGGGTACGTCCGCGCCGGTGCACGTGAGGAGATGCTGAGGATGTTTGCCCTCATGCGCCGGTGCGGAATGGGCTTAAATTCGTTCGCTCTTGGGAGTGTCATAAAGTGTTGCTCTGGTAGTGGTGACTTTGTAAGGGATATTGCAGAGGCAGTTCATGGATGCGTGGTGAAGGCTGGGTTGGACTCCGACATGTTTCTTGCAAGCGCGATGATTGACATGTATGCGAAGAAAGGCACCTTGAGTGAAGCTGTTGCGCTTTTCAAGTCCGTGCATGACCCCAATCTGGTTGTGTTCAATGCGATGATTGCGGGTTTCTGTCGTGATGAGGCTGCAGTTGGTAAGGAAGTCGCAAGAGAAGGGCTAATTCTGTATTCAGAGGTGCAGAGTCGAGGGATGGAACCTACTGAGTTCACATTCTCCAGCGTCCTACGAGCATGTAACTTGGCTGGCGACTTTGAATTCGGGAAACAGATACATGGGCAAGTGCTGAAGCACTGTTTCCAGGGAGATGACTTCATTGTGAGTGCACTCATCGACTTGTACTCCAACTCTGGCTGTATGGAAGACGGATTCAGGTGTTTCAGCTCTGTTCCTAAGCATGACATTGTCACCTGGACAGCAATGATTTCAGGGTGTGTTCAAAATGAGCTTTTCGAGAGGGCACTGTCCTTGTTCCATGAATCATTAGGTGCAGGATTGAAACCTGATATTTTCACTATATCGAACGTGATGAATGCATGTGCCAGTTTGTCTGTTGCTAGGACTGGTGGGCAGATCCAGTGCTTTGCCACAAAATCTGGTTTTGATCGGTTCACTGTCATGGGGAACTCCTGCATACATATGTATGCAAGGTCAGGGGATGTTGATGCTGCAACTCAGAGGTTTCAGGAAATGGAATCACATGATGTTGTCTCTTGGTCTGCAGTAATATCAAGCCACGCACAGCATGGTTGTGCAAGGGATGCTTTACACTTTTTCAGTGAAATGGTGGATGCAAAGGTGGTGCCAAATGAGATTACTTTTCTCGGTGTCCTTACTGCCTGCAGCCATGGAGGATTGGTTGACGAGGGACTCAGGTAGGCCTTTGTCATTTCCTTGTCATATTATTTATTCAATTAGCGATGCAAATTTCTTTATCAGAAAAAAAACTATCGATTGAACTTTCAAGTTTTTGTGTTGCTGGAGTGCGTCTTACTGTCTTACCCAGGGTTCCAGATTTCGTCGAATTTTGATGGAAATTCACAAAATTCAACCTTACCGATCCGTATCGAAAAGGAATTTTGTTCGATTTTTCGCTCAAATTCAAATTCAATTTTTTTTTTTGAAAATTTGACAAGATTTATCCAAAATTTTCCTATAATTAGTATTAATAGTCTTATGACCTCTGGTGTGAATATTTTTTGAAAAAAATGAAGTTTGGAGATGTTTTTGAAGCGTTCAAAATGTAGAAAAAAAAAGAAATTAGAAGTATTTTTAATAGCAATATTTGTTCAACTATGTCAAGTAGCAATATTTGTTGAAGTACATCAAGTAGCAATACTTCTTCAATTATGTTGCGTAGTAATATTTAGTATCACTTTTGCAAGATTAAACATATGCATTGTTGGACTGATTGCTAATAAAAATTAAAAAATTCGAATATTGAAATGTATGGATGCCTTGTAAAATTCAATGGAGTAATAAAGGATCTTTTAGGGGTGAAACCGTCAAAGTGTATTTGGATTGTTTTGGAGCGACATTTAGGTCAAACCCGCCAAGTTTCTTTAACGCCAGCTTCTCCTAGAACCAACTTTCTGTTTAATATCAATATTTGTTCAATTATATTTAGTAGCAATATTTGTTGAAGTATATTTAGTAGCAATATTTGTTGAAGTATATTTTAATATGTTAATGTTATCCAATATTGAAAATTTTCCTTCTATTGACATGTGACAACTTTCAATTATTTAAAATATAGCAAAGGTATGGTATTTTTTAATATATTAATGTTATCCAATATTGAAAACTTACTTGTATTGCTCTGGTATATGTGATATGTTAATGTTATCTTGCTATGGTATATTTTAACATTTTAATTATGTGAATGCCTATTTTTGCATTTGTATTGATATGTGACAAATTTTAATTATGTGAATTGAGTTTTACAAATTTTACAATATTTTATTTACAATTTTTCTTCTTTTTTCTTCTTCATTTTTTAACCTGTCGTCGAAATTCGACGCTTTTCGACTGGATTTTGATGCTTTTCGACCGAAATTCGAGCTTTTTGTTGGAAATTCGTTCGGCTATTTGACCAATTGTCAAATACGTTTGAATTCCGAAACACTTCGATTTTTTTCGAATTTCGACCGAAATTCGACGAATTTCGGTACCGGTGGCTGCTTGAAAAATGGTCCCGAAACGAGATTTAAAATCCTGGTCTTACCATAGAGTTATACTTGGTTCTCATAGTTCCATCTCCTTTGACGATCTCATGCAGGTATTATGAAATTATGAATAAGGAATATGAGTTGAGCCCTACCATAAAGCATTGTACTTGTGTTGTTGATCTCCTTGGGCGAGCTGGGAGACTAGCTGATGCTGAGGCTTTTATAAGGGATTCCATCTTCCATGATGACCCAGTCATTTGGCGGTCTTTGCTGGCCTCATGTCGTATTCATGGAGATATGGAGAGAGGTCAACTTGTTGCGAATCAGATAATGGAATTAGAACCCACTTCCTCAGCATCCTATGTAATTCTTTACAACATGTATCTGGATGCTGGGGAACCGTACTTAGCTTCAAAAACTAGACATCTGATGAAAGAGCGAGGCGTGAAGAAAAATCCTGGCCTTAGTTGGATTGAACTGAAGTGTGGAGTTCACTCTTTTGTTGCTGGTGACAAGTCCCATCCAGAGAGCAATGCAATATACACAAAACTGGCAGAGATGCTTTGCAAGATTGAGAAGTTGGCAATCGCTAATACTGCTAGCACAGAGTCAAATGACATCTCTAGAAGGGAGCAAAATTTGATGAATTGCCATAGTGAAAAACTAGCTGTGGCATTAGGAATGATTCATTTGCCACAGTCAGCACCTATACGTGTAATGAAGAACTTGAGAGTTTGCCGTGACTGCCACATAACTATGAAATTGATATCGAAGAGTGAAAATAGAGAAATCATCTTGAGAGATCCAATTCGCTTCCATCACTTTAGAGATGGCTCATGTTCTTGTGCTGATTACTGGTAATGACCCGTGCCATGGTTCTAAAGGCGAATTCTTGAAGATAACAGTGACACGTTTTTCTACTTTTTAAGTTGCCACAGTAAGGATGGAAAAGCTTTGGCAATGGGCAACCTGTTGATGTTCAAAAATGGTTGAAGGAGAAAGATATCTGACAGGAGATTTTTTATGCAAATGGGCAATCTGACATTAGTTTCAAGGATGCATATGGGAAGGATAAGGTGTTTTCCTATCCTCCATGATCGGCGACTCAATGATCAATAGGTTGACTTGGCTGAGTCTTGGTGTTGTGGTAAACATGGATCAACCACACATCTGCAAGCCAATGTTTTTTTCCCGCCTTAGAGAGCAGGAATTCAGTTGTGTTGCTGTTGTCATATCAAACATGACAAAACTATGATTTATGTGCTGCCCAAGCATGGCGAATACCTTGTTCTTAATTGTTCTATGCCTGGTAATTGATATATCACCTCTCTTACTGAACACGGAAGCTGCTTGCTGAGCATGGCAATTGATATACCACCTTCTTACTGAACATGGAAGCTGCTTACTGAGCATGGCAATTGATATACCACCTCTCGCACTGAGCATGGCATAAACCTTGTTTCGCTAATTCTTCAGTGGTCATGGAAGCTGCTTTAAATGGTAGAATAGAGTTATATCTATGTAAAATAATGTTTGTGTTGTGTTTGCAATGTTCAGGAAAATAGCCACCTTTCTCAAATTATAAATCATTAGCAGATGTCGGAGCAATTCAACTAGGAGTTATTTTTGTCTGGGAAAATTCGATCTGGCTTGTTCAATACTATGTTTGAATTTACTGGCTGCTGGCAGAAAGATGCTGCTAATACCAAGTCACTTGCTTTTGATGGTTGGTGTATCACACTTTACAGTTTACGCTGTTGCACTCTCTAAGGCACACATTGTACTCCGATACCATGTTAGCCAGGCTGTTCCGTCAACCTGGGAACCTGCTGCCTTGGCTAGGTTAGATGTATATCTGAGTCTACATTCATACCTAAAACCATATGGTGATTAAAAATAAGATAAAAACTCAAGAGTGTTTCTCCTTCAGTAGTCATATATCCTTCAGTTTCTGCTGTCTCCTTTTTTCAGAATCGTTCTTATTTTTTCCGATTCATTCATGGTTGATGGGTTGGTAAGTCTGAGTACCCACACCTTGTAAGCTGTCTTTTAATGCCATTTTTAGTCTTTCTCGTTTCATGTGACCACTTGTAAATAGTATCACTTTGCTTTTCTGCAGCCAGTTTTTTAAAACTTTCTCTGCAATTGGATGAAGACTATTTTCATCAAAACATGCGCATAATTAAAAAATTTATTTAATATTTTTTTTCAGAAATCAGAACTTCAACTTTAATTACTTTACTCTACAGGTTCATTAAAATTTTTGGGACTCATATAATTGTTGGTGTAAAAATGGGAGGAAAGGATGTAAATTATTTGAAACAACAGCATTCATCAAGCGTGCAACCTGTTGATGTTCAAAAACGATTGAAGGAGATGTCCGACAGGAGATTTCTTGATGCAAATGGCAATCTGACATTAGTTTCAAGGATGCATATGGGAAGGATAAGGTGTTTTCCTAGCCTCTGAATTTTCTTTGCCTTTCACATTTTCTGTCATATTTTCTATTCAACATCAATGATCAGCGACTCAGCGTTAATTGGTATCTTTTCAATCTTTATAAGCCTTTCCCTTGCCTGCTACTTTTACAATTATTTTTCACAATTCACCTCTGTAGTTCAGTAGTTCCTAAGGGGATGCAACTTTCAACCAGTGGAAAAGATGGTATATTAGCTCCCAATTTATTACACTGAATTTGTGAAATTGACATGCACACCTGCTGTCTGTGCATGTGCCATGTGCCGATAGCCTTAGACACATGTGCAAAGGGCTGGCCCAGCGGAGGAATATATTGATTGCAAAGAAAAAAAAAAAGGAGATTCACAAGAACCTTGGGTTTAGTGATACATCTTGTTTGTAGTTACACTCTATTTCTCATTTCCAAGAACTATCTGTGTGTATGTTGTTTAATTGGAATTTGAACATTAGATCTTACTGTTTTATGCTAGTCATATATTTTGGTACAAGGGTGCTGGTGCGACATCAGATTTTCTTAGCTCATTTTTCTTCTAAAATTCATTATAGAGCGACTGAGTGACATGGGAGAGCAACGGCTGAGATTTGTGGAATCCTGTCCATTAAATTCTTACTCTTCGAAAGAGGTATAGGCCTTTTTGTTATACAGTTTATCGCTGTTCATATAAAGAGTCTTGTTTATATTGGCTGGTTGCGATTACCTCAGGATTTGGTGATAATGCCTAAGCGGAGAGGTGGAAGGGATAAATATATTATTTCTCATAGTGAGTGGCTGAATACTGTTCAAGCAGAACTAGATGTTATCTCAATGTCCTTTATACCTGTTACTTCACTGTTGAATGGAGTTCCTGGTAGCGGAATTTATAACCATGCAATTAATCTGTACCTTCGTTGTAAGTATGAATTCTGACTCTTTCAAGCTGTTGAATCATCTGTGTCCTATTTCAGTTCTTTACCTATTTCTCAGTTGACATGAAACATTGAAACCCCTGTCTGTAGTTATGGCTAATATTAAGAGAAGTCTGGGTCTTGCATTGTGTATTAGTGTGGTGCTTCTGTGCTTTTCTTTTTAAAAGTTGCACAAATATTAAAGCATGAACAATGGTAGATGGTGGTTATTTACCCCTTCGCTTGCTTTAAGATTTGTGCAACTTGTATTGAAAGAGAAATCATAGAAGCACCGCTCGTATTGCAAAACAAGGTCATTGACTCACTGTTCGTCACTTCTTTGTTTGCCTTCCTGTTTTTGGCCTAGCTGCAGCTACCTTATATCTGGTTTATAATTTATGGTAGTGTCTAGTGTTAGAAAAAGAACTATATATTTTTTCCTGATGGTAGGATGTCAGGTTTTCTACTGGCTATTTGGGATCTGAGAACCTGCACCCATGGCAACCCCAATGGTCGAACAGGAAAGAGAGCTTGATTCTTTTTTTCGCAAAAAAAGGTTCCTATTGTTTACTGATTCTAAGAAAAGGATGTGCTGTTGGGGAATAGTTGTTAGAAATTTGTTATACTTCATAATTTTGTTTGCTGACTTTACTCCCTAAATTTTTTCTTCTGCGGTGTGTAAAATTACACTCAGTTTAGTATCTGTATCACATCATCAGCCAGCAACTGAGGGAGTGCGAGGCCCTATCATCCTCTGCGTTAGTGACCATCTCTAGTATAACTGCAAATTTGGGCATTGTAAATGTGTGTTTCATTATGAAGTCTTACCGTCATCAACTTCCTCGTCTCTGCTAATGTGCTGGAAAAGAAGAAATATAGGTGGTGCCAATTTCATGGAAAAATTACATTTGGGTTGCAACTTTTGAGGTTATAGGTCACCATCCTATTGTTAGAACATTAACAATCATACAAGCCAGCAAAAAAAAAGCATTAGGCCAGCAGTACAACCGGATATAATGTATTAGTAACTAGGTGATATACTTAAATTTCATGTTGATAAACCCCCAATCGAGGAAGTACACCAATTTTTGGAGTTCCAGCTGACCAGCTTCCAAGTCAGTGGACACCTGTTTATAGTGACCTCCCTCCCCTCTGGGTCCTCAAAGGAAAAGTCAAATCAGTGCATCTTTACCAATAAATTTAATTGGTCCAAAGCTTTTCGTTTGTACCAACATGGTATGTGTACTGTTGCTATTATCGTAATTGAGCGTGTTTGGTTCTACATTTAATTACTTTTAATTTACCCTTTCTTACTCTCTACCATGATCTCTTCAATGTGGCATGGAAATTAGCCATAGGTTAGCATGTGGTGGAGATTAAAAGTTCGGATTTATGTGACCCCATTTAGGTTCATTGGTGGAGACAATTTATAGTGCGCTTATTTCTTTCAATGAACAACCTGATCTTTAGCCTAGGTGCCTAGATTGTCAAGCTTACCTGATGGCCATCTGACACTATTATTTGTTACAACTCACAACAGATGTTGGATCACACGAGTAGATAACTCTGAAAGAAATTATAGAGGAGAGAGAAATCTATATAGATGGATAGGATATTGCATTGCCTGACTGAACACGACAATAGTATGGGCATAAGTCGCGCCAGCTATCACATGACGTTTCGGGGGTTCGTCGGAAAGAATGGTCTAATATGTAATTTTGTAAAATTTTGAGTGGCTTGTCGCGAAAAACGACACGCTGAAAATAAATTTTGGAAGTTCCGGGGGTTGGGAAAAAATTGGAGCAATATGTCTCTGCGCAAAAAAAAAGCACTTGCAAAAAAATGGACTAAAATATCTTTGTGAAAAAAAAAATCCTTCATGGTGGAAAATAATTTTCAGAACTTTCGGGAGTTTTTATAGGAAAAATGGACCTAGATGTAATTTTTTTGGAACTTTTGAGGCCTTTTCCAAAAGAAATTAGCGCAAAAGGGGATCGATATGTAATTTACCCTTTCACAAAAAAACCCGGTTTTGTGTTAGGGTCTTTTTGGGAAAAAGGACTTGGATGTAATTTTCAGGAAGTTTGAGGATCTTTGCGAAAAAATTGGCAGCCCCGTTGCCCTGCCACTCATCGCTCGGAAAAAATGGGCAGCCAGCGTACGCGTGCTCCTGGGATTCGAAGGCGCGCGGTCGGCTTCGCAACGAGAAGGTGTTCCACCGCGCTATAACACGTTAGCTGGCAATCGAGGTGGCAAAATACTTAAGCCATATGAGCGGATGCACAAACAGGCGACGTGGCTTTACGCTGAGCGACCACACCAGTCAAGACACGATGTGGATAGCGAGTGGTGGCTGGAACTCTTCAGGGTTTAATATATGGAGTATTTACAATAATAAATGTATAAAAAAGTTAAGTGGGGAAACTCCAGTGTGTAATTGTCGAGTACTCCATTGCCAAAATCTGGAACTCAAAATTATTTTAGTCTAGTACTTTAGGAGTATAACCCTAGTGGCATTATTAAGAGTAAATTTCACAAAACTATAATTTTCTTGTACAAACTATTAGAAAATTATAGGTTTTAATTTCTATTTCACAGAAATACATATTTTAAAGGAATTTGTATGACAAAACTACAGGTTTTAGAATCGATTGTTTCTTGTAACATGTTTGACAGTGTGGACTCACATGTCAACCTCATGCGTCCTCATTTCCCATTTCACTCGCGCGTGAAGTTGCTATCTAGGCTTACACTGTCAGACTTATTACAAGAAACAACCAATTATGAAGCATGTAGTTATGTTATATAAGTTCTTCTAAAATGTGTAGTTTTGTGAAATAGAAGCAAATACGCATAGTTTTCTCATAGTTTGTAAAAAAAAATTGTATTTCTGTGAAATTTACCCTTTTTAAAAACTGGAAGTGATGCTCTATTCTACTCCACTGTGGCATTAAATCAGTACTATTTCTCATAGTATTTGGTAATGATGACAGTTGTGGTAGCATTATTAGACTAGGGCATATTTGGATTATCTCGTGTTGGTAACTTTAAATTTTAACTTTTCTATTTATTCAATACAAAAATTCCTAACTCATTATTTTGTACCAGTTGTCAATTACACCATACAAAAAATCTAGTTTGACGAGTTTCAAAGTTTCAAAGAAAACTTGCTACTTTTATTGTGTGCGATCTTATCATTTCAGCATCTTAGTTTTCACTGAGATGAGGGTTTGGATTTTTGTTTACGGATTTTTTTTTACTTCATTTTTTCACCAGCTTTTTAAATTGGTTTTATTTGATATATGCCACTTCTCAATTTGGAAATTCGATCCCATGTTGAAAAAATGCCACTCAATGGCATGGTTTTCAACATGGAATCGAATTTCCAATTTGAAGAGTGGCAGTTTGATGTGGGTAGTAGACCCGGTACGGAACTCCGGTTGTTTCTTTAAGGAAAGTAACACGCGAGCGAAAGGGGGAGGAGGAATCGGGGAGTCAGCGTTTCCAGTCGGATCACGGGAAACACGCTCAACTGCTTATTATTGCCCACCAGAGATTCTGCTGCGTCTACGACGACGTGGCTAGTACTTTTTTTTAAAAAGTATAGATGTTTAATTTTTAAGTTTTTTTTATGAGACACTAAATCAATATAGACCGTTCATTCTTTTTCATTCAATGAATTAGATTAGATACTATTTATTTATATTTTCTTTGGTAGTAGAATAGGAGAATTTTCTTAACAAATCAATGGTTAGATTTGATTTCTATTGTCTATTATATACTATCAGTATAATGCATTGTAAGTCTTTTCTAATATTTTTTTATGACTTTGCTTTCTATTTGCACAACTAGACTCGAACTATAAAAGCATGCAAAGATCATAGAGCGAGGGAGAGGGTGTAGCTCAACGTCTCTCCTTCATAAGGACATGACAACACATGACTCAAGGGTGCTTGACCCGCGTCACAGGGAGTGGATGCCAGGAAGCCAGCGAGGGCGCAAGCGTGTGGCGACGGGCAACCCATCGCGGTGATGGCGAGCGGGCAGAGAAGATGGCGTGTGTGCCTAACAGGCTAAATGGGTTGACACAAACATCAAATAAGCAGTGTGAGCCTTTCTTCTAATTTATGATTTTTTTTTTGTCAATTGTAACTATGTAAATGGGTTGAATAGAAATAATAGTTGATTTGTTTGATTAATTGGTGTTAACTTATTTATATATTTATAAAAGTTTGACAAACAAATGCTGTACAAGTATTCTTAAATAATAAAATAATATATTTATTTGAATTTAATCTCTTTTTTTTTAGTCTATCCTCTACTTTTTTTTCTAGCTTCACAACTGGGCCATCCACCGGTCCCTCTTTTGTCTAGCTTGGCTTGTCAAGGTGTATCAACGCAACACGTATCACTAAATAAAAAATTGTTCGTCTCGCGTCCATTCTCCATGCATCGATGCAACTGTCTCGCATGGCTCCATGCCCCCCCCCCCTCCTCACCTGATTCCCTCACTACCTCAATCACCTCCCCTCTCAATATATCTTAACAAATAAAAGAATGAGTTTATTCCATGCATTATCCAATCCAACTCCACGAGCACTAAAACTCAGCACCTTAAAAAAACCAACTCATATTAAAAAAAATCGGATCTCAATTAAACCGAGAAAAACCGAACTGCCTCTATCCATGTCCGCGGTATCTGTCTCGTATTTTCGGCTTTATGTACTGCTTCCACATATATAATGTGTTGTAAACGTGTCACCTCGTCATTCCTTCTTTGTACTTAGGTTGGTTGTGGTTCTCTGCTGTCAAAATACATATCAATGGAACAGTTTAGTGTTATTACAAATTTCGATGTTCCTGTTCCTGTTGTTGTTTTTACGAAAGCAACTCCGTTTGACAGATTAGCTGCGATAAGACGTCGTTCGGCCTTTCTGACAAAATCGATTAATAGTTCATGCAGTATTATCTTGCTATTTGCATTTTTCCATGCTCTATCTGTTCACTTCCCTCTCTTTCATTTATCTTACGGGTCCTATGTGTTATCAGTGCTGTCACATGTCTATGACTTTTCAGTTGCCAAACGCAGGCCTTCGGCATAACGAAAATTGGAAAGATTTTTTGTACGATCCTTGGTCTTATAAATGCGCAATTATTATAGATGTCTACATTATTCTTTTGTTTATATTGTTTTGTGACCTATCTGTCATCTTTCAGGTAGCTCTGCACAGATGGAGTATACTTTATTGAAGAATATCACGCAACAGTCACATCGTTGGCGTATCCGTGTTAGAACCACGCGGTTCTCAGAGTACATTAATTCAGATTCCCCGCATAATGTTTTACGTCTTGACTTTGTGTTGCTTGATGAGGAGGTACGTCCAAATTATCTCTTTTCTTTATTTATTTAGCTGTGTTTCTGTTCGTACACACTCTAACACTTCTCTCCTTAATATCCTAGGGTACTATGATGGAGGCACAGATTCCCCAACAACGGCTTGCAGTGTTCCAACAAATGTTAAAAGAGGATGCGGTCTATTACATAGAGTATTTTGAAGTGACTGACGCGCGTCCCAACTATCGTCCAGTCGATAACGATATCATAGCGAGGTTTACAGCTCATACCAAAGTTAAAGAAGTCGTGCCTATTCCAGAGAAATTCCCTGCCTACGCTTGCAGCTTGGTTCCCTTTCAAGTGCTAAGGAATAGAATTGGCGAACGAAGAGTGCTATCCGGTACGTATGTTTTGCTATTTAGATCTCTATTTTATTTAGACTATCCTTAGGCATAGATATTAGCTCTATCATGGATTCCTAATTTGATTAACCACGGTTCTCATTCTCAGACACCTTAGAGCATCTCCAAAAGCCTTTGTATCCAGCTCTCTATCTCCAAATAATAACGAGCTGCTGAAAAAACACATCTCCAAGAGGATCGCTATCCCATTCTGCAAATCCAGCGAGCGGAGAGAGACTCGCTATATTTGGCGATTCTCTCTCCGCTCGCTATCCGGCGAGGGCAACTGAAAGCTTCGTTCGCGCGACCTCACGGAGCGCCTCAGCTGTGTGGCTTCCTCCCCATTCCTTCCTCTCCTCACGACACCCAGCTGTGTGCGCCCACGTGAAGGACGGCTGCGGCTGCCGCCGGCGGCGGCGGCGGGAGGGAGCGGCTAAGGTGCTAGCTTGGCGCCGTCGACCGAGCAGGTGAACTTTCTTGATTCAGCCTCCTCTCTTTCCTCCCGCTCTCCCATCTTCCATCCTCTCCGCCGTCCTCCCCTCGCCCCACGCCGCTGCCTTCAACGGCGATGCCCCATCGGGGTGCGCTCGCGGTACCCGGCCGGCGAGGTAGCAGAGAGACGCGCATCGTGGTTCCGGCCCCGCCGTTGGTAGTGGTGGAGGCGGGAAAGCGATTTGGAGGAGTCCTGCGAGTTGGGCTGCGAGATCTCGATGACATCCAAGTTTGATCGGAAGCAGTACTTCTACCTAGATTTTGCGTGCCTTTACAGGCCATGTTCTGTTACAATCTCTTCAGGTTTTACCATTAGTCATAGTGTAATACCATCTCTGTAAATCTGTCCTTGAAGATTCTGGTTGAGCTCATTGCCAAAGGCGGCACTGTTAAGTCTATGATAGAGGAGAAAGATTTGGTTGACCATCTAAAAAAAATTATGATCCCTGCCACCAGTGTGTGTTATGAAGATATAACTCATATGCACCTGCTTTCAACTTTTTCCTTTGGTTGGGATCCTTTGGGAACAACCGAAAAACGATGATGCCTTTGACATTGAGAAAAAATATTGGCGTGTCCTGATTTCATCAGTTTCTGCACTTGGCTGTTCTTATATCTTTATGAGATAGTTCTGGCATTCTTGTCCCAGTCCCACGGTCTACTCTAATTGATGCAATTTCAGTGTTCTGGTTTCTGGTTGGATTTTTTTGAAATGAATTTGTATTATTGGATTGTTGTCCCAGTCCCACCTAGTTTTTTTTTACTGAATACTTGTCTGATCTTGTTGAAAAGGAACATGGGGCTCACAATCATGGTATACCCTGCTTCCTTCCTGAAAAGACAACCATTTGCAGCACTGAATTGTCATACGAAAGAACGTTTGTTTCAATCCATAGTATGCATATACTTTTCTTGTTTTGTGCATTGTAGAAAAAATACAGTTTGCTACTAATGGTTATTTGCTGTTATAACTTTCATTCAAAAAATTACTTGATACATATTGAAAGGGAAGCACGTATTCTCGCTCTTGATCTTCATGGAAAAACCTCAAGACAGCAACATTAACTAAATTGATGGACCAATATGCTTTATGGTTAGAATGTTCCATATGATTTACCACATGCTATTAGACAATATACTTTAGTTAGAATGTTTCGCCAAGTTTGTATGCTGGAATAAGTTCATACATATAAACATTGAGTCTCAGTAAGTAGTGTTTGTCTATTTGCTTGCATGTGGTAGCTCAGCATCCACATATAGCTTGTAGTGGTTTATCAGGTAGTATATATGACCATGCACTGGAAAATTGCAACAATGAGCTATTGAGCTTGCTTCCTTTGTTAAAAACTGTCTTAAGTGAAAGGTTAACGTTAGTAAAATTAGGCGTCAGGCATAGTTTCATGGCTGGTGACAAATAACCGTTGCAGTGTGGTGGTTACAATAAATTTTGAATTTTAAATTCCCGCATTGAAATATAGCCGTTCGAATTTATCCGGTCAAAAAATTCAAGTTACTGTTATAGCGGTTATGGGATATGATTAAAATATAGAGGAGAGAAAATAAAGAATATGATATAGAGAGTGCTGTTGGAGAGGAAGGAGATATAAAGAGTCAAATTTTTTAAGAGCTCTTCAAATATGACTTTTGGAGAGTGAAATTTGAAGAGCCTTGTTGGAGATGCTCTTAGGTCTTATTGTTACTGTGTCACATGTGAAGATGGTTAACGTCAAGGGTGTTCCAAAACCCATACGAAATATCGACACTACAGATGGAAGGTACATCAACATAACCATTTCCGGTTTTTATGTCTTTCTGTTACATCGGTTTTATCGTTGAAGATTATCGATCTAAAGTTGACTCAAGAAGGTTTTCTTTTGCATCAATGTCATATTTTTGTTTCCCTCTGCAGTTTTTTTGGGCCAACTGTCTATAGTTTCTAACTCAACGTTTCTTGTTATAAATAATGCATGACCTATATTTCTTATACAGAGAACATGCTGATATCACGTTATGGGGACCACATGCTCTCCAATTTGACGCCGATGGTATTCAAGCTGAGGCACAGCAGAGGCCGGTAGTTATGGTGTTTCTTGGCATAACGGTTAATCTTCGTCAAGGTCAGCGATATCCAATTATTTTCTTTCAGAATTTCTCTTCATAGTGATTGCCTAAGTGACGCCTTATGAAATAAAAAATGGTCCATGAATATATTGTAGACCAACGGTTCTTTACCATGTCTTCTATGTTTAATGTTTCTAGATCGATTATCTCTCCAAGGGAGCACCATTTGCAAATGGTACAACAACCCAGCGTTACCTGAGGTCGCTCATCTGTAGGACAGGTTTAATGCTGGACAACCGCTCTTCTTGATGTTCACTATCGTTCTATTCCTACGACTTTCGTCTCTGGTTGCTTTTTTATACTGTTGCAAGTTTTCCCTAAATCATTGTCTTGCGTTGCTACCTTTATACTTTAGCAAACTTGTTTCGATAAGCTATGATGCACACCGCACTATACATGGCAGCTAAATGATTCCTTTATATTACTCTACCAAGTAATCTGTATGTTTTTGTTCTCTTCTATGATGCTACATCAATAGCTTGCTTAATACGCGTCATGGAATCAAGTGGACTGGTCAACCGCCCACACAGCAACATGTTGCAACCGTGACCGTACCACAGATCCACGATCTTAATCCACATGATGTTCTGGTAAATTATCTTTATAGATATCATTGCTCTATGTTCTGTCCTTTCGTAAATTCTTCTATTGATCCTCAGCTATATATTGATGCATAGGGTAATAACTATAGTGTCGATATTGCTGTTAAATCTCTGGCTCCGGATCAGCCGTGGTGGTATTTAGCCTACACAACTTGTAAAAGGACAGTCAGTTCTGAAAATGGTCGACATAAATGCCTTCGATGTGGTTTCACAGCAGCCGAAAAAAGGGTTTATCTTTCTTATACAATCTTGGCACCGTTAATATGTTATAAGTCGATATCTAATTATAAATAATCTATTGCCGCCCAAATGATCGCAGGTACCGCGTCACCATCCATGGGGTGCATCCAGCTGACATTAGCAAGGATGACGCAAAGGTTGCCGAATTTATTTTCTTCTCTGAATTAGGCGAGCAGCTAATCGGTTCTCCAGTTCAGCCGCTCGTTGAGTCAGCTAAAAACAACAATGATCTCATCCCCCCCCATTACCCGTCTCTACGGAAAGCAATATAATCTGAAGGTATCGTCACGCGCAGAGCATTGCAAAGGCCACAGATATCATATCAGGTTGACTCTATGTCAGTTCTGTTACCTGTTTCCACATCCACCTTCGCTGATCAACAAATCCAACAGAAAGACGACGTTGGCACTACTGATTTGCCGCCCTCCCCTCTGTCTGACGAGGTCATTTCTTAGGAATTATCTTATTTACCATCGTTCTTCAAAGTATTAGTTACCTGAATCCTATACGATTGATCTATACTACTTCCTACATAAACATCTATGTTTGACTGACAAAATCCATTTCTATCCAGGTCCATGCCTCTGACTCTACTCATCTTGGTCACAAAGTATTTACTACGCCTAAGGTTAGTCTTCTGTCATTGTATACTATGTGCCCATATAAACCTACCATAATTACTTTTCCTGTTGTTCCACCTTGCATTGTCATTGAACGCCATATGGTTGTTGTAATAGGAAATTGAAACCAAAGCTACGATGACAGATCATTCCACACCATCAACGTTACAGGTCAGTCATTTACATCGCCATGCGCCAACAAACTTTGATTGCAATTTATTGTGACTCATATTATCGTACGATTTTATGTTACTATTGCAATGCAGCTTTCTCCACCATCGGAGACTGTTTTGAACAAGCCATCCTCATTAGCCAACAAAAACCCATCTGACATTCCAAGTGTCCATAGGTATTTATTTAGATTCCCTAAAAAACTTATTATTAGCATAATCTACTAGCTTATAATCATCACAAGTCAAGCTATTTTATATGTGTAGTGTGTAGTTCTGGCATTCCTAAAAGAAAGGTTACAGCAAAGAGGAAGCTATTCGAGGACAACGTACAAGAACAAACATAAAAAAACGTTCTTGTTAGTACGTCAGCCACAATGTAAGGCACCTCTCCATACCCAGTATCTTATTTTCCTACCTTACAGGTTACACTGCTAATTTTGTTTAGCTTACGATGAATTCTGACAATATATCAAATTATTTGCAGCCTTCGTCAAGTATAATCAAGGTGGGAAGCGTGCCCTTTTGCACTAGCGCAATGCGGTATACGTTAAGCAGAACTTGCTATGCTTTTGTCTCGATATTATGCTGTCATGACGCTGTAGCTGGCGCAGAGCCAGAACAACTTTTATATTACTGTCCTAATGTGCTATAACGTACGAGAGATCGCCATGTGCTGTTTAGCTCTCTCATCTATCAGTATGTACATCGATGTATAATTATGCCTAACCGTTTGCCTTTGCCAAGGTCATCGATCGCTCCACCCCTTTGGACTAATACTCGCCTTGCTTTAACCACATCTGTTTTGCCATTTATTAATATTGTTTTAACTGTGTATGCTCGGCTTAGCGACATACATGTGGCCTATTAATTCTGTGCGATCTCCGTAAGGCACACGATTTGGTCATCAGCGCATCGTACTACGCACAACAGACTAGCAATATACAACCGTTACGGTGGCTAAAGTTATATATTAATAATAACAACAGGATTCTATAATCAATGACTGCTAACGCAAACAGCAAAGTATCTCCACAGGATGATTTCGTCATCGAATACTTTAATATTCTTCGTTCTTGGGTGTATATGCTATCTACTACTATTTAACAAATTGCTCTATAAATAACTTTATAATGTATATACCGTTGTAGAAACAATCTATTAATCATAGGAGAATTCATTATAAGCAGCTATACAAACAGTCTATTGCATAGATTTTCTTTGGTACTGTCTGTAGATGACGTAGAGGTATATTATAAATAGCTATTATCCATATTATTATACATACCCTTATACATTATATATTCCCAGTCTCACCAACCCCAATGCTCTCGCTTACTCCGCCAGTGATGCTACACGCCACCTCGTCGCCTTTTCCCCTTCGTCTGCTCCGCCCATCTGATCTCATCGCTATGCTCTCCATTATGTAAACTGCCATGACGAAACAAATTGTTCTTCAGCCCAACGAAATCCAGTCCGCACTCGTTAGAACAGTCTAGCTTCTACCCTCTTGGTTAGTACTATGCTCGTTTAAAATGGGCCCATGTGTTCTCCCACGCCATCACATTTCTTGTCTATCTATTCTCTATTTATGTATGGCTGTTCTTATTATTTCCCGTAGGTTGTATTGTGTTCGCTTATATGAGACACGTATGCTCTTATTTAGTTTTACAGTTACAAACTTTGCTTCGTCGGCTATCTCAGATAATCCGTCTCATCGTTTGCCGCTGTATAGCTTATCCCACTTCACTACCTGATCATCTTATCAGATTAACTTCTAGCCAAATAGCACAGGATGAAAAACGTATCAGTGGAAACCATGGACCAAACAACAATAACGTCGGTTAACAAAGACTTGGCAATAGAACAACCATTCCAGGTAAATTCTACATCGCTTATATGTTTTGCTATTCTTATTTACATATACACTACCTTCAGATCTTTACCTAATCATATATGACTGACAACACCTTTCACTTTCTATATCCAGAATCGTACGTCTGCTGCACAAGGATCTAAACAGCAAGAGGTATCCCTTGGACTGCTCCTTCCGCCGCAACCAACTATAGTAATCGGTAAAAAGGACGCTCGGCCATAACAGAACCTATAACTTCTACAGAATATATATCAGACAGATGAACTACCTTATACCGAATACGATGATCGATTTACTGATACTGACGATCACATCATTGTGCCTGGCGTAAGTCACGACATCCCTAAAAGTACTCAATATTCATATTCTTCATTCTTATACATTAGACCACATTAGAGCACCCAACCTGATGCATCTTATTTCCAACAGACTAATACACAGATCCATCATAAAAGATTCTTTGTTTAATATATGTAATTGAATAGCCTGTTTTACCACATGATAAAGCATCGTAGCCCATCGAAACGCAGGCTAATTCCCCCCCCCACCCACACACACACACAAAAAGCAACAACCTCTAAATACTATCACCATATGATTTTCTTTTTAGATGTAACACTTATTTAGCTAATTTTTACCCTGAGAATTCTCTTTAGGTTTACCAACAGCAAGTACACATTTCCTTCGCTACAATAAAATGGTTAACACTTATTCTTTTCATAGGTTGAAACAACTATCTATATCTCAAGACAACTACTGTTACGACAGATCAGCAGCAAATTGCATCTAACGATACACGCATCGCATACCACCGATGAAAATGAAGGCCAAATTAGAGGTTCAATCAGAATGGATATACCATTGGCATTCGACCATCATGACAGCCTACAGCAAACATTCTATGGAGAATTAGCTACCACAACATACGCCGCAATGGAAAACACAGCTCATGCGGCCATATTACATCTTCAGAGCAATCACAATATACGGATTGATGATACCAATTACAAAGACCTATGCGCTACACGTAGAGCTCTCAAAATCGAAAAATCCTGGGCAAATCTGTTCCATGAAAAAGTTCTATCTACAAACAATGACACTCATATCAATATAGAAAAACACAATAGCTTACTCAATGAAATTACTCAGATCTGCAAAAAGAACATGGGTTTCCTGCCTATTAATGATGCAGATCCAAACAGCCATAGCATCGATCCACACACAGAATCTCTGGTTTATGCAGGGGCGCATCCACCGTGCACTCCGCAAGAGGTCTTAGCAACTGATCTGCTCAGGCTTCTCCGATACAAAACCACTACTGAAGACTATAAGCCAGTGACAAACAACAAATCATGCTTCCATATGTGACACATCACAGGTATTCGTCCTACACAGCTATAGCATTGTTTGTAGGCCGTACAGTAAAAAAAAGGTTTTCTTCTTCCCAACCAAAAATCTATCCATTTTTTATGATTACATTTTCATCTGTGCAGGATATATATTGTGCATGAGTTTGCTCTTAGATCAACTCCCTGAACGACTGATATGCACACAATGCATAACCTTACCCGAACATCACAATCGCAGCTTCATCCCATACTTACTATGGAAACATCCTTACGTATGTATATTATATTGCTGTACTATCGCGTCACGCTAATTATGTTATCCCTTCCTCTTACACCTGTTGACGCTAGGCATCTATCTGTGCTACAACTTTCTTTTGGGATAAGCAAATAGCCACCATGTATGTATATATGATCTATAATATATTGATATGTAGTTGTTACCAACCAAATTGTTTCAGCCATCTCCATAACTGTTTTCCCCTTCTCATTAGTTTTATAATCGATTTAACCAAAACTGTTCTGCCATCTATCAACGCTACCTTAGTTAATCATTTTCGCTTTAACAACCATGTCCCCATTATTTCATCAGGCACTTCCAGTGGCGGAGCTTCCGGTATGGCAAGGTATGGCACCTGCCGTACCTTATTTTTTCTGCAAGGAGGGACAGCCACTCCGTCCCCATGTCTCCATCGATAGCATGTAAAGAGAAGACTAGCTAGCTCCTTCTGCATACTCTGCCAGACTGCCATGCATGCTTGCATGCAGCATGCAGCCATGCAGTATATGTGAGCTGCAGACTTCAGACTTGATCACTTGAGAGCTGGCAACGAGTAACGCGAGGGTCACGAGCTAATTGGGCCAAGCCGCCAAGCCCATTGCATATTTGCGTCAGCACTCAGCAAATTGGGAGAGCGTCGTTTCGTGTCCCGCGACGCTGCCGCTACCACGACAGAGCTTCATCGCCAGTTCGCCACAGGGCACAGGCCACACCGACAAGGCGCCAAGGGCCATGGCCAGCGCCGAGCAGCAAGCAGCGTTGCGGCAGGCAACTGTCTAGCCAAGTGCCCAAGCCAACGTCGGACCGGAACGTTCCACAGCGTCGCTGCGTGACCTGAGTCGGCAAAAGCAAACCAACAATGCTACCCAACAAGGGGAAGGGCAAGGAGAAGTCAAAAATAAAAGGTAAATTAATTGAAAAATATTATTATAGATTTCATCTAATGTAATCATGTACTCATGTAAGCATGTAGCTGTGAAATTATTTGCCAAATTATTGAATTATTTGTCTCTTTGGTGATTTCATGTAGATTTGACAAATTATTTTAGCAAAGTGTCTCATGGATCAAAGGCAAATCAAAGTGCCGATACAACCGGAAATAATGAGGTAGAAATACAAGAACAAGAGGCCCAAGATGATGTTCATGTTGATATTGGAATTGAAGATGCACATGTGCAAGTGCAAGCAACAATGGCAGATGATCAAGGTACTAATGGTATGCTACATCGAGCGAGAGATATTCAAAGGACTTCCTCTTGATGGAATTAAGAAGCATTTTCAACAGATGAAAACTCGACAAATGCAATTGCCTCAGTCTCCTAGACATAATTAGTATTTTGTCGGTATGTCTTTTGTCTTCTTGTACATCTTTTATGGTATATAATACATTTTTTTAACTTTATTTAGTGTAATGCACTTTTATTAATGTGTGTATTATTTTGATTTTGTGTGATAGTACTTAATCTATGCTACAAAGTTTGCCATACCTTAATTTTGTTCCTTCCTCCGCCACTGGGCACTTCATCCTTCATCTATATAGTGCAAACGATTATACAACGGCGCAGCATCGCGCGCCCATCAACCTAGTAACTCTAAGACCCCCTAATCTACCCTGGCAACCGACTAGCTTCGCGCGGACGCGGAGCTATACACATTGCTTCTAATAAACGCAATTTCCAGATGATAGATTAGAGGCGAGATAGAGATGATTTGGGAGATGAGAATGACGAGATCGTTGACTAGGTCAATATGTTTTAGTCAAGATAGAAGACCCATCTAGCTAAGGCCCATATAAAACCTTAATCGGACCAATTTAATCTGGTTACCCTTCTAACAAAAAATATACGAACTATTTAACGTAACCGGTTGTCAACCCGTTACATCTATCATCAACCAGTAAAGTATAACAATCAACATTCCCGACCAGTGTTACATGTATGCACTGGTTGGAGTCATGATGGTTGTCACGAGAAAGTTAATTGGACAAGCGAAAACAATTAACAACTGTTATGATGAGACACGACGGTTGATAAAGAACTCAATAGTTCGAGACAAAAAGAAGACACATGCGTGAAGTCAGACGGTGTCTGTTACATTATTAACTGTCACCCCTTAGTTCAATATAAATTAGGGGGCCTGCTATCTCCAAGAATATATTCTTTTCTTGTATTTTAACTTCATTATCCATGGCAATAAACACACTGTGTGTGCTCTATTATTTTCGTAAATTCTATAGAAGACACTAAGCCTTGTGCATCAACACGGACCAAGCTTGCAAATCAGTATGTGTTTTTTAAGGGTAGGTTTTTTCTGAAGCCTCATGATCAGTTATGTGCTACGAAGTACAAACTAAGATACCTAGGATTTTTTTGCAGCCGCGACCATAAAATCTGTAGTTTTTGAAATTTAGTCCCATTTTTATAAAAACAATTAAAAAAAGTTTTGCTATTTGTAACTTGCAGTTTTTAAAACTCTAAAGCATGCTCTTTCCTTTTAATTGGCTTTGACACGTGCATATGTCCTGATGTTAGATTGATCAATGGTTGAAACATGTGAGTACATAAGACTATCTCCAGCAGCTCCTCTTCCCATCCAAATCCCTTCGCGAACAGATCCCAAGTGCTCCAGCGGATTCCCTTCACGATTCCCTTTGGAAGGGATTCAAACAGTGAATCCCTTTAGAAAGGGATTCTCTCTCCAATCCTTTCACAAATCCCTTAAAGGAATGCTGCTGGAGATAGTAGGAAATAAAGTGAATGGATATGGGGAAGGGAATGGAACGAAGGGAATTGTTGGAGATAGTCTAAGAAATGCAAAAGCCACCTTACAAATAGACATACACTTAAAATATAAAAGGTGAGTAGTTTTTAAGGAGAAAGATTTTTAGCAACATATAGAAATTTAAAAAACGTGCATATGAAGAAATTTTAAAAATAAGGTTGAGAAGTGGTGAAATAGTAAAAAAAAAAACACAAAAAGATATTTATGCCTTGGTTTGAAAACGGGAAAAATTCTAGATTCATGTGGGAATTGAACTATTTTCTTTGAAATTCCTGTGCTTTAAACAAGCCCTCGTAGACAAGTTCTAAATGTAAGAAATTATATGTTCAAGATTAAAAACACAAAAATGATCCTTGAAAGGTGAATTCTATGAACGAATATAGATATTAAATGTTTTACACACGACAAGTGTGCTGAATTTGCATAAAAGGTGATGTGAAATTTTGATAACTCTCACAGTTATTAGTTGATTTTGATTTAGAATCATTTGTCCCTCAAATGCATTTTATAGCTAAAAGAAATAAGGGAGTGTATAGTCATCTTTCGGATGTTTTTGTCTTAAATAACATCTAAATTTTGAATTGTAGGATTAAAAATTCAACTTTAGATCAAATTATATGATCGGATGTAATTAATACTCTCAAATTTCTACAATGATCGGGTACTCCAGATTTGGATAATTTCGTAAACAAAAACATCGGATGATATTTATCAAATCCCAAAAGTAATCTGTACACGCGCGCGAACACCCAAAGCCCTCCTCCTTCCCCACCTCCCCATTGCCACTTTCCCGGGGCATTTGATCATTTGCCCTGAAGTTGATGGGTATTTGATTATTTGCCCAAAGTTGATAGGCGTTTGATTATTTGCCCTACCATGTCTCACTGACATGTGGCCTTAGGACCCGCATGTCAATGAGACATCGTAGGGCAAATAATCAAATACTCACCAACTTTGGGTAAATGATCAAATGCCCATCAACTTCAGGGCAAATTATCAAATTTTCCCACTTTCCCAGCCTCCGCGGCCGGCATGGACGTCGACGACCCGATGCCGCTCGGCGGCGGTGGCGCGGGCCCACCCCGCATCCGGCGGCTGGAGGAGTCGGTGGTGAATCGCATCGCCGCGGGGGAGGTGATCCAACGGCCGTCGGCGGCGGTGAAGGAGCTCGTCGAGAACAGCCTCGACGCCGGCACCTCCACCGTCTCCGTCACCGTTAAGGACGGCGGCCTCAAGCTCATCCAGGTCTCTGATGATGGCCATGGCATCCGGGTACGCTTCCTAAACCCTAAACCCCCCAAAGCCCACCTCCCCCAAACCCTTGAAGCTGCTACAAGGAAAATTTTGGCACTTTTCTAGTGTCGAACTCTTGGATACGCCTGGTTTGCGAGTTGTTAATTGTGATTGTTGCCTAATCGCGTGCGTTGGTGGAATCGACAAATTGTCAAGCATGTGGACGATTGATTGTGATTTTTTTTCTTTGGTTTTGTGTTCTGATACATCAGATTTTTTTTGTTCTGACGTAGGTATAAAAAAATGTCATCGGAATGGCTTACGGGGAGTTGAGCGCACAACTGTTTCATTAGGCAATTCAGGATTGCTAATGCTAATTGCCTTTAGGCAGCATGTAGTTGTTTGCCATGCTATGATGTATGATACTACGTGTTAGGCTTGTGCATATTAAGGGGGCCTGCTACTGCTTACCTACTATAGGATTACTATATTGATTATTGGGTGAGCATGTTCGATTTTTTCTTCAAGCATCCCACAGAATACAGATGAAGCATTTGCATAGGCATTGTTCATCATCACCTATGCCAGCTAACATGGTTTCCTTTCACAGTTAGAGGATTTGCCAATATTGTGTGAAAGGCACACTACCTCAAAGTTATCTGCATACGAGGATCTACAGACTATAAAATCCATGGGGTTCAGAGGGGAGGCTTTGGCTAGTATGACTTATGTTGGCCATGTTACAGTGACGACAATAACAGAAGGCCAACTGCACGGCTACAAGTCAGTTCATGAACAACTTCAAAATTTTCTGCTCGATTATAGATTTGCTTGTTAATGAGTATTACCATGTTTTTCCTGTCAGAGTTTCTTATAGAGATGGAGTAATGGAGAATGAGCCAAAGCCCTGTGCTGCGGTTAAAGGAACTCAAGTCATGGTGAGTTTGCATAGAGTTAGTGCTGTATTACTTGTATATGTATTGTACTATTGTGTCTCTTTTACCCAAATAAGACATTGTGTGCAGGTTGAAAATTTATTTTACAATATGGTAGCTCGTAGGAAAACGTTGCAGAACTCCAATGATGACTATCCCAAGATTGTAGATTTCATAAGTCGGTTTGCAGTCCATCACATCAATGTGAACTTCTCTTGCAGAAAGGTAAATATTGCTTTCCTTGTGATCTCATCAGTTTGTAGAGGGTGACATTTGCCTCTTATGTCACAGCATGGAGCCAATAGAGCAGATGTTCATAGTGCGAGTGCATCTTCAAGGCTAGATGTTATTAGGAATGTCTATGGGGCTTCTGTCGTTCGCGATCTGATGGAAATAGAGGTTTCAGATGAGAATGCTACAGATGCAATCTTCAAGATGGATGGTTACATCTCAAATGCAAATTATGTGGCAAAGAAGACTACGATGATTCTTTTCATAAATGGTACAAATGTAGTTACTGCTCACTGGAATATATGAATCACAAGGCACTAGTGATTTTTCAGGGCTAATTTTCCTCTGTAAATAAATTCTAATGATTTTGTATGGACTTAACTGCACTATCAATGCCCAATTAAATGATGCATTCTATGTAATTCTGGTTAGAGTTTGGCAATTTGGTTGCATTCTGTTCATTTAACGGAGGTACCAATAAGGGTTATTTCTAAGGAAAATTTTTTGTGACCAACAAAAATTGCCAAATTATGCATCCATGGTGAATTAGTAGTGTATAGTTTTTTTTTTGTGGTCATGTATCGTTTCTGTGAGGCACTTACTGTTTTCATATTTACTCTTCAGATAGGCTTGTAGACTGCACTGCTTTGAAAAGGGCTATCGAATTTGTGTACTCCGCAACATTGCCTCAAGCATCCAAACCCTTCATATACATGTCCATCAGTCTTCCATCAGAACATGTGGATGTTAATATACATCCAACCAAAAAAGAGGTATATTGTGACACCTCCTTGTAAGAATTGTTCAAGAGAGCACAACTTCGAAATATTCCCTTACCCTGATGTTCAAGGCTTCAAGCATTTCTGCAATTTTCCAGTTAGAAAACAAATGGTTAAGCTTTTAGTGATTCCTTTTGATTGCAGGTTAGCCTCTTGAATCAAGAGCGTATTATTGAAACAATTAAAGATGCTATTGAGGAAAAGCTGATAAATTCTAATACCACAAGGATATTCCAATCTCAGGTGATTCATTGATTATTTAGCACTCTATGTCTGCTATGAGGATATATCATCTACTTTTATTATTTATGCTTATATAAATCCCGAGATACTTTGCCTTTTACTGTATGTCTATTATCAAAATTGATAAGCTGCGGCAACTGCGAGTGATGAACTGTTAAGTGTTCACATGGTTCCTTCCCTTATATCTGTTTGATTACTTTTGATTGCATTCTTGGCCACCATGTTCAGAGACAGTATATCTGTTGTAAAGCTACTACAAGTTGCATGAGGGCATTGATTTTCGAATGTACGTGACTACTTGCAGAAAACTATGCTGAAATATATACATTCATTTTCTTCAAAACTCGATTTCTTGGAAAAAGGACTTTATCGCTAGATGATCCTTGCTGGAATAGGCAAGTTTAGATTTTGAGTCAACCCTCCCCCTTTATTTCATATATGGCATGCATACAGAAATGTTGTGTACTTTCAAAATAGAGTAAATGTTGGAAGACCCACCTGTTGTCTCAACCTTTTGCAAGTACCAATTCCTTGTTTAAAATTTGATGCTGATACTAGCTTACTTTTACTGGTGCCTGTTTGCAAAAGCTTTAAACTTAAAACAATATATGTACCTCCAGCGCAATATACTCCTTTAGAGAAACATCCCACCCTACTATCAACTTATGGCATGTAAGTTTAAAGTTTAAACCACTTGAATTTGCAGATAAACTTTAGCTATCTAGATCATCAACCACTTGATTATGCACATATGTTTTTTCATTCCGATGTAAACTTTTGTGCACATTAATGATGCTGTTCCATGTATATTGCAGGCAGTAAACTCCTCAGCACTTAGCCAAGCTAACGTACAAAAGGAAAAGGGTACTGAGGCCAGCATGGCTTCTGGTATGCAGAATATATTCAACATTAGTGGATCCGCTTTAATATGACTACCTTTTCATTTTCAAAATAAAATCATCTCACTGTAATCATCTTATATTGTAGGAACGAAATCTCAAAAGATCCCTGTGAGCCAGATGGTCAGAACAGATCCACGCAATCCATCTGGAAGGTTACACACTTATTGGCATGGGCAATCTTCAAATCTTGAAAAGAAATCTGACCTTGTTTCCATAAGGTATGGTCTTTGTTACCAAGCTGACAACCTTTCACCGCCTTTTGTATTTTCTGTCATTCGACATGATCCATCTATTTGTGTTCCTTGAAAATGTTTTCCATATACGACCTAAAATTGTGTACTAGCCTACTAGGTACCTGTTCTATGCCTCTCATGCGAGGAATTTTGTGTTTACATGCTATACTTCTGGGTTAGTTATGAGTGTTGGAGTTTTGATATTTTTTTACACTGGTTGCTAATTCAGATTTCAGACAATCTATTTGAAGAAGTGAGGAGGGCGATTTTGTCATTGATTTTTACTGGGACTGATATTCTTTTTTCTGTTTGTACATGGTCCTCCAAGAAATGTTGTAAGATCAAGGCGAAATCCAAAAGACGCTTGTGATTTGTCCAGTCGCCATGAGCTTCTTGTGGAAATAGATTCTAACTTCCATCCTGGTGAGCTCATCTTAGCCTCTGATCCTGCAGTTTTGTGGACTGATGATTTATATATTGCTGTAGGCCTTTTGGACATTGTTAAGAATTGCACATATGTTGGACTTGCCGATGAAGTTTTTGCCTTGATACAGCACAATACCCGCTTATACCTTGTAAATGTGGTAAATGTTAGGTAAACTCTATAGTCACCCTTTCCACTTACAACTAGTGTTATAGGTCTTATTTGAGCTTGGAACTTCAAATTTTGGACATGATTCATTGATGGTACCAGAAATTCCAGTCCCACTCAACACATGTGCAAATGCATGCACGCATGTACAAGCATGTTGCTCATAGACATCATCATCAAACTGTTATCCCATGCATATCATATCTAGCTGCAAGCCTGCAATTACTGCCACCTCTTCAAAATATTTCATTAATTTGTTTTCTGTGCTAAACCATTTGGGTATTGTTTTTATATGTCTATCTTGATGATTCAACCTGTGATGCAGTAAAGAACTCATGTACCAGCAAGCTTTGTGCCGTTTTGGAAACTTCAATGCTATGCAGCTTAGTGAACCAGCTCCACTTCGGGAGTTGCTGATGATGGCACTGAAAGATGACGAACTAATGAATGATGAAAATGATGAGGAGAAACGTGAGATTGCAGAAGTAAGTTGTTTTCTCAATTGCTCAAGTTTTTGTTAATCTTGTATGTGATGGATTTTTTTATTTGTCCATATGCATGCTGTTTCTATTTCTTGATTTTTTTTTATAACAGCTCGGTCTGCTGACTCCTGTAGCATCGGTAATTTGATGAAGATTACATTCATTTGTTTGCAGGTGAACACTGAGATACTCAAAGAAAATGCTGAGATGATTAATGAGTACTTCTCTATTCACATTGATCAAGACGGCAACCTGACCAGGCTTCCTGTTGTACTTGATCAGCACACCCCTGATATGGATCGTCTTCCAGAATTTGTGTTGACTTTGGGGAATGATGTAGGGTTCCTAATTTCCTCTAATCCTCTTATTAAGCTGTCGTGTTCATTATCTATGCTAATTTAAATTTGGGCTTGGCTTTGACCATAGTTACCAGAAACGTGGTTCGTCCGAGTTGCGGTGGTTCGCAGTTCGCCACTTTTTCTTCCAATTTTCACTACGAACACGAACCCTGTACCTTAAACTGGTTTGGGTTCGATGAATCCGGTTTGTGATTCGCGAGGGTATACAACGAATCCGGTAACTATGGTTTTGACAATCCACTCCTTGCTGAGGCGATGGCAAATAGTAAATCTGCAGGCTGTTTCATTGTTTCAAAATTTAATTTTGTCTTTTCATGTAGATATGGAACCTAAGTTTCCTAAAGTAACTTATGTTTCTTATTTTAGATTTTAGCATATTACTTAATTTCAGTCCCAAGTGGTGTCGCTTCATGTCATATTTTGTTTGAGTTTCTACTCTAGTTCCCTAGTTCTGGCAATCCTGGTTTTTAGCAATTACCATCTTTTAATAGGTTACCTGGGACGATGAGAAAGAGTGCTTCAGAACAGCAGCTGCTGCTATTGGAAACTTCTACGCACTTCATTCTCCTATCCTTCCAAATCCATCTGGGAATGGCATTCAGCTATATAAAAAAAATAAGGATTGCATGGAAAGTGGTGAACATGCTGATAATGATTTAAAAAATACAGGTGAGCTTGTTGGATATCTGTATTCTATAACCATTGAATTGAACACACAGCGGATATACCAAATTTAATAGCTTAGTAGAGAACTGAATCCATAGTTTCTCCCAGTTTACTAATCTGTAACCACTCAGATAACATGACATGGAAATTGATGATATACCCAACAAATATCCGATATATATAATGTTGCAGCTAGATGTTTCATGGGGCCAATTGCAGCCTCAAATGTACTCTTCAGTCAAAGCTAATTGCTATTGGTGCTAAACACAATTGCACAACAGATGAAGATGGCATTGATCAAGAACTACTTGCGGAAGCAGAAACAGCATGGGCTCAGCGCGAATGGACCATTCAGCATGTCTTGTTTCCGTCCATGCGACTTTTCCTCAAGCCCCCGAAGTCAATGGCAACAGATGGAACGTTTGTGCAGGTTCTTTTCTAACTTTGGTCCAGGTTAATTTTTATCTTTGGTCATTATGTGCTTCAGGATTTTACTTATGTTCTCGACTTCTGGAAGTTCAGAAAAACATTCGATATGGCATTACCCCTGAAACTGCACTTTTATCAATGAAAAGCTCATTTCCCGCACCCTAAGTTCTTGCCATGCTTATCTACAATTTTTGTTTCCATTACTCTTCCATCCAAGCATTGCATTAGATTATTTCAAGAATTGCTAATAAGTTTGTAAAAATTTTGGTACAAATTGAAGTGCACAACTATTTAAATTATTTTAGAATCATCACACATAAAAGAAGATCTTTCAGAAGCAGCAATTTCTAAACCACCAGCCCACATACAACCTACAGGTGACATGTTCTTGAGTAGATTCTCAGGTTTTCTGTTGACAGGTAGCAAAAAAATTTGGAACAAATTTAATTGTTACCACAAGAAGTTGTACAAACCACCTTTATAGATTATAAGGGTTGCTAACCCTCTCTCTCTCTCTCTCTCGCGACCAAGAATTACTAACCAAGAGTTGTTTGATTTTAAACTTATTATGCAGGTTGCTTCTTTGGAGAAGCTATACAGGATCTTTGAAAGATGTTAAGATGTTAGCTCACAACTCGCAACATAGAAGGAAGGCAGGGATAGATCTTGTTGAAAAAAACTCGAGACGTGTATCATATCGCTATTGTATGCTTTGGTAGAGTCGGTAAATATTTGAAGAATGAACAGATTGACTTCTGAAATGAAAGCTATCCATGCGATAAACCGCACATTCTGACCAAAACATCGCGTCCCATCGAGTGATCTGCTTATATGCTGTGCCTCTTGTTAGACTTTGTGATGTACTGCTGTCCTGATAAAATTGTATGCAGATGTAGGTTTGTCGTGCGCAAGGTTCCAAATCTCGTTTTAAGTGAAATCTCGGAGGTACCCGAAATCCAAAATTTCGGCGAGATTCGGAAATTTCGGATAAAATCCAGACGAATTACAAAAACCAAATTTCAAATCCGGCTTTTCTTCAACCGGGAAATCCGAGATCTCGGCCGAAATCACCGAGATCTCGGTCCGCATTGAACCGACCCAAAAATAGTTTAAAACACGTTAAAAAATTTTGAAGTTTTTTTTGGGTGGTCTTGACACATCACTAATATTTTCATAAAATTTTCAGATGATAATCAAGAATGAGGAATTTTTAAAAAATCTAATAGTGCTATTGTCCCGATAAAAGGGTTGACCACCAAATTTTAACCGAACGGAAAATGGTGCAAACCATATTAGAAACTTCTGAAAATTTTTGTGAATGGTCCTAACATATTCATAATATTCTCATAAAATTTTTAGATGATGATCAAGCTTTAGGATTCTTAAAAAATTCAAATAGGGCTACTAAAGACGAACCAACAAAATTAACCTAAATGAAAAATAGTACAAATCACTTTAGAACATTTTTGTGAATGGTTCTAATACATCCATAATATTCAAATAAATTTTCAGATGATGACTAATCATGAAAATTTTTAAAAAATTCGGACAGTCCTAATCGACAAATTGAACAGACCAAAAAAATGTAAAAAACATGTCAAAAAATTTTGATTTTTTTGGTGATCTTGATCCTAAATCCAATCAAATCCAATGCATAAAATTTAAAATCCGGCAAAAAATCACGAAATTTCGGCCGAAATCGCCAAGAAATGCGAAATTTATTTTTTTTAATTTTTTTTTTATCCGGACGGGATTTCGAATCTCGAATGAGTCCGAGACCGAAATTTGAATCCCTGGTCGTGCGGTAATGTGCAAATCAACACTACTATGATAAAATTTGATGAGAACGTATATGGTTTACCACAATTTGTTAGCTAATATTCGATTGAATACTTGGTTCAAATTGCATGTGTTGCGTTGTCCATGGATGTGGGTCGATGATAACACCTACATTCACGCAGGGGCGGAGGAGCAGGTATGGCTGGGTATGGCACCTGCCATACCTGCTCTGCCACGTGGATCCTTAGTACTTTTAGTACATGTTCTGTCAGTAACACAAAATATTTATGAAATATTTACCCTGATGATTTCATGTGTGGATTTGAAAAATTATTTTAGCAAGATATCCAGTAGATTGAACTCGAATACTTTGCTCCTTATATACTCTGTATGAATTTTTTTAGCATTACGATATTGTTTAATATTCCATCCTACCGATTTTGCCGCATCATAATTTTACTCCGTCCTCCGCCACTATAATACACCTACTATCGAAATGAGAATAGGATGATATCCTATTACCTTACCTTAAAATTGATGTTAAGATTAGGATAGGAGATGCACACGTCCAAGGAACAATAACGGATAATAAAGGTACATAAAAATATTAATTTCGCCATATCAGAATTTTTTCCCGTCCTCCGCTACTGCATTCACGTGTACGGAGGAAGGGGGTTCTTTACGTTCCATTTGAACTACGAGAATATATTAGTGAAATAATTGTGTTAGTTTCATAAAAAGAAGGTTTTATAAAATTTCTTCGAAATTCAAGCTGGGAGAACCTTTTTCTTAGAGGAAGTCTAAGCAAAAGACATTAGCGTACAGCAGAAGCTTCTTTTCTTTCTGATCCCAAAGATCCCAACTGAGGCAATGTAGGTGGGCCGGAGGAGAAATTTGGGACGAACCCCATCCGTCCACCACGTAGGGCGGGGAGCATAAACCTACCTCCTCGCCAACCCCTTTCCCCCCTCCACGAACAAAACCCTAACCCAAACACTCCAAACCTCCCCCGCTCACCCGCCCGCCGCCGTCGCCGTGGGAGACGATGGCGAAGCCCCGCCGCGGCCGCTCCGCCTCGCGGTCCTCCTCCGGTTCCTCCTCCCGCTCGCCGTCCCGCTCCGTCTCCTCCGGCTCCGGCTCATCGCGCTCGCGTTCCCGCAGCTTCTCGTCGTCGTCCTCCCCCTCCCGGAGCCGCTCCCCTCCCGCTGCCAGGCGCAGGCGAGACTCGTGTCCCCACGCTCAGGATCCATTGGTTTAAGGTTTTAGATCTGATTTTTATGGTGTTTGTTCAGAGATGTTTGGATTTCCACGGGTAGTTTGTAACTTTTGAATGGACGCCACCACTCTCGCTTTGGGGGTGTTTGAGGATTTGGATTTTAGGTTGGTGATAGTTCGTGTATTAGATTTATGCTACCGAGTACACTAAGTCTGGAACAGTACCTTGTTCAGGAACCTGCGGGTCTCGTGTGTTTATGTTTAGTTTCATATATTTACGTCGTTTGATTTACTGATTTTGGTGCCACTTTGTGGGGAAAAAAAATTGCAAACCCTATAGCTTGTATGGCTGTCATTATGTATACTTTGTCAGGGCTTTGATAGTTAAGGTTCTGGTTTTTTGTTCTTTGAAATCTTTAGTTTCTAAAGAAATGGGACATTGCTTAGAACCAATCTTCTAGGAATTGGGTGCAACTAGATTATGTGTTCTAGGAACCGGCTGCAACTGGAGAATGTGTTTTAGGAACCGGCTGCAACTGGAGTATGTGTTTTAGGAACCGGCTGCAACTGGAGTATGTGTTTTAGGAACCGGTGCAACTACAGTCAGTGGTATATGAGACCGGTTGATTCTGATGTCATGTACAGTAACCAATATAGGTGTGGCCTGCATGTTCCGGTTATTTTGTCAAATACAGTTGGTCCTCTTGGGATTCAACAGTATGGACATAGTTCTTCAGTATCTAACAGAGCAAGCCGTTGGTAATAATTGTCTTGATCGTTGGCAAGTTTATTTTCTTCAGAATTCAGATGGAATGTTTTTTGTTTGTTCTAGCTGCTTGTTAGCGTTTATATGTTCCTTTTGGTATTTCCTTGACAATGTAGGTCTGTGGTGTCCTTCATTTGCTATTGAGTAAGAACTAAGAATGGATCCATTGTTGGGACATACATATCCTATTTGAATTAACTAATTGGGCCTTACATTTGTCAAATTTAGAGTTTGATTTTGTATGTATGAAGCCTCCATTGAATCGCTGCAGAATTCAACTCTGTTTCTTTCACTGCCCCCTTGTGCCCATTTGAAATATATATGTGTTACAGTCACAGGGCCAATCCATAATCCCTTGTACTATTGCGTAGTTCCAGATGTAACAAATCATTCTGAAATCAATTCACTGTCTTCTCTTCTGCAAATTCATCCTGCTTCATGCTTTTCGTTCTTTTTTTATCTTTTAAATCACTATATTTCAATTGTCGTTATGGCAATTACACACTAAGTGCACTTAAATTAGCTCATCTATGAAGTCACTCAGATACTCTTCATGCTTGCTGCTTTCATCAGCATGGTTCTTTGGTGTTTTGAATTTATTGTGTTTCCCATGCTAGTTCTCTTTCACCTGAGCACATTTTTACTTATGGGTACTGTTGTCTGTGCAGTTCACCTGGAGAACTGAGAGGTTCACCATCAAAAAAAGGTCGTTCATCATCACCTCCAACTAAAAGAGGTTCACCATCAAAAAAAATCCGTTCATCATCACCTCCACCTAAAAAAGCTTCACCTCCAAGGTACAAGCTTGCAGAATATCTGCATATTTATTTTCTTTCTGCTGGTACTGCATTGATGATTATATGTTTTAAGCGTGCTGTTTGAGGTTGTTATCATTTTGTCTTGCATGAACAAATATGGTATGCATTGAATGCTTTTCGTGGGATGACAATACAAAGCTTGTTCATGATGCCTATGATATTTTGAGCCACCTCCATTATATTAGCAAGATACAAATAGCAGTAGCATCTGAGATAATTTCTTATTTTATCCGCTATGTTGCTATATCCTCTTCATACTTCGATTGAACAAGTTTGTCTCTAGTATGTTTCGGGGGAAGTTATGTCTTGCGTATATAAGCTGCCGTTAGGCATTTGCCTTCTGGTTTGTTTCTCACATTAGGATTTGTGCGTTTAAACACTTTGTTCTATTTTCCTCTGAAACAATTAATATTAACTGAGTGTGTGTTGTGCTCTCTGTCTTGTTGCGCCCTACAATGTTGCGTTGGTGGTTGCTTGTTTCAGGAAAGCATCTCCTGCTCCCGAGTCGGTTGTTCTTCACATTGATCATCTATCCAGGAATGTTAATGAGGCTCATTTGAAAGAGATATTTGGTGAGTTTGTCTCCATATTTTTCCATGTGCTTCATTCTTGTTGGAAGTTAGGTACTGTTATGATTTGAGTTATTACACTATTAATTACAGGGTGAAATTAAGTTATGTTTGCATTTGCATAAGTTTTCCTTGGTTGATAGTTGAGGTGCCCCTTGGCATTTAGAAACTCTGTTGGCAATGTGCGTTTTATGAGTTTTTAAATATTTAATTTGTGCTGTGTGGTTTTTCATTTTTATCGTGAACCCTTGTGTTTTTCATGAAGTTTTCAGTTTTTAAGGTCGGTTTATTGCTAAACATACTTCGATTCCATGCAGTGGCTGTGTTCCTGTTGCTATAATAATGGGCCAACTCTGGTTCCATGTTCTCGTAAAACAACGCAACCCCCAACTAATGTTCTTTCTCAGACAGGAAACTAAAACGATTGATCTTAATTTTGCTTGATATTTAACTAAATTTGAAAAGTGGTTTGAGAAGTTGCTGATACTTGCTATATTATCATTCATCAATTTTATCGGAATGGTAGGCTAGGAGGACCTCAAGGTTGATGTTGAAGTTGATAAACGTTATGCATGGTCTTCCATTGCATACCACATTATTGTGAGCTCCATGATATCGGGTTGGGGGGTTTGCATGCTGAGTTTTTCAATTATTCTGTATGTCAAACGATTGCGCTGAACAAGAATAGCACACAATATAATAGTCTATCTATCTTTACTTTGCAGGAAATTTTGGTGAAGTGGTGAATGTGGAGCTATCAATGGACCGAATGGTAAGTGATTATGTTGCATTGACATTATCTGAGGAAGCTCCCCTTGACACCTACTCTTCATTTTTTTATTTAGGTTAACCTTCCTCGTGGTTATGGATATATTGAGTTCAAGAAGCGAGTTGATGCTGAGAAGGCTCTTCTTTACATGGATGGTGTATGCTTTTCTGCCCTATGGTTATGTTTTGTTTTTTGATGAGCAAATGACCAACAACTTCTCATCTGTTCAGGCTCAAATTGATGGAAATGTTGTTAAGTTGAGGTTCACGTTGGCACCACGCCAAAGGGCTTCTTCACCTGTGAAGGCACCTCCCCCTCCTCCAAAAAGAGATGCTCCTCAGAATGATAAAGGTGCTACTAGTGCTGAAAAGGATGCTCAGCAGCGTCCTATGGAACGTAAGCTTCTGAAGCTTTATAGTTTATAATTTAGTCGGGGTTTACTATTCCATGTGGTCTTCTGGTTCTTCAACAGGCATTTCTATCTGTTGCTTGTTACTTTCGCTCTTATCTAGGATTTAAATTTCCAGGTGCATGTTATAGTGCTTCGATGATTTAATCCTATTACATTCCTGCGACAGAATCTCCAAAAAGAAAGGCAGCTTCACCTCCACGAAAGCGATCTCCTCCAAACCGAAGGGTTGAGTCACCCAGGCGTCCATCTGATCCATCTCCTAGACGTCATGCTGATTCTCCACCTATGCGTCGTCGACCTGATGCTTCCCCCATACGGCGTGGTGACACACCTCCTCGCCGGAGACCAGGATCCCCAGTTAGAAGACGTTCTCCTTCTCCACCGCCTAGAAGGCATAGGTCACCAATGCGGTGAGCAATGTCTAAATCTCGTTCGTTTATCTAGGGTATTGTAGCTTGAATCGCTGATGCTGTTCTTCTCACAACAACAGCCCGTCACCTAGGAGGGGTCGTGGCAGCCCATCACCGCGCAGGCGCTCCCCTGGGCCTCCTAGACGGCGGTAAGGCACTTTTAGCTTGTCTCTTTATCATTTTTGTGCAATGTGCCTATGCCTCATCCAGGTGGAATACAATATATTGTATACTGGCCTGGTGCGCTGATTGCATCAGGTATTGCTCTTCATTTATATTTGGTCATGATCATGCAATAATTGTCTTGGAGCTGTTTGCAAAAATTATCCTTCTGCATTTGGATGAAGTTTACATGAATCCATTACATATATGTGCCGAATATCCTGGTTTATAAGATTAATTGCTGATTCTTTCACTTGTTTCGCCCATTTTTCTGTGTTGGGTTTTGTACTTCTGTTGCATCTGAAGGTTATGTTAGATCTTTTTCCTCGTTTTATTACTATACTGATTGTGTTAGTTCATGTTGCCCCCCCCCCCCCCCTCAACAGGTCACCACCCCCAAGGCGGTTGAGGAGCCCTCCAAGAAGGCCACCACCACCACCTCCACATCGTCACCATCGTCCTCCTCCTCGTCGCCCCCTTCACTCCCGCTCCAGATCAGTTTCTCCTCGAAGGTAATGAAGTTGTTCTCTCTGATCTTTCCCTCCCTCTGCCTTTTAAATCTTCCAACAGAGCTCACATCTGATTCTCTTGGTGGTAGCAGGGGTCGAGGACCTCCATTGAGGCGTGGAAGGTCAGATTCATCGTATTCTCGATCACCCAGTCCTCCAAGAAGGGTGAGTGTTACATTTGCTGTGGTTTTTGTAGAGAAGACAATATTTAAAATTTTGCTTCTGCTGTTGTTGTGCTCTGCAATACTAAAGTGGTTATACGCTTCACCTTACAAAAGTGGTTGAATGCTAAAATTTTTCCTTGTATAGGGACCAAGAAGGGTATCAAGGAGTCGCAGCCCTAGAAGGTAACACATACATTTTCTTTGTTTTGATTATGTCTAGATATTCTAATGCGATAGTTATATGCACATCATATAAGTGATATGCTCTTTTTAAAAAACTAAAAATGGCATGTCTTGCAGGGGTCCTAGAGGAAGGAGCATCTCTAGTGACAGCCGGAGCAGCAGCTCACCTTCCCCTAGGCGCAGGTAGAACTCGTGACATTTGTGTTCCTGGCAGATAAAACTTTCTCTCTCTTGACTCTATCACTATCTTTGCCTGTGCTTTTGTCTTGCTGTGAGCGCAATCGTTGGTCTGAGGGGATGACGAGGGCTTCCAATGGATCTGTCTTAACATGCGTCGTGCAGTATCTATCCTGTGGTTTATACTATGTCACCTGTTGCGATGGATTGTGTACTTGGTGACTGTACTCAAGGGGTACCTTTAAATTCTGAACTTGTTTTTCTCTCAGCAGTCTGAATCTTAGTATTATGTGGTGATACTTGGTACCGAATATACTGTCGTCGTGCTAAAAGTATGAACTTCCATTTGAAGTGAATCTGCCCACTGCTATTGTTATGCTAGTTGATCTGCCCACTGCTATTGTTATGCTAGTTGATCTGCCCTTCTTGTTTGATGGAAGATTTTATGTCTTGACTAGCGGGTGACAAATTATAAAAAATTGAATTCTCAGATCACAAGAAGCCTATGTGCCCCGTGCTCCCCTTCCGCTAGTAAGGCTCGCCCGGACGTTGTATCGTGTGACGCTTTCGGAGGACCGCCTCCACGGGCGTATGATCTAAGATAGTAAGCTGCAGGTACGCCTTCGGTGAACACCGGCCACTGTTTCATGGAAGACATCATGTAGCTGTGGGGTTTTGTAGGCAGACGGTTGAGGCGCCTGATTACTAGCGCTACGGGTATCGCATCGCTCGAGCGATACGTGGACGGCCGACGGCTAGACATGGCCGCGAACCCACGTCTTAAGCCCATTCGCTCCAAGGAAAATAATAAACAAGTAGCCCACGAGGAAAACAGTAATGGGAAATGGGCTTATTGGCCGCGTGGCAGGGAGTCGGCCTTCTGTTAGATTATTGGGAAGGAATGTGCCGAGCGGACTGCCCAAATTGGAATGATATTCGCGATCGCTTTCGTGGGCCCAAATTCTAGCAAAAGCTCATTGCAGGGGGCATTTTTGAAATAAGCTAGCGGTGTCTCGTCTCCTCTCCTCAATCGGGGCCACGCGTTATTCATCCGACGGTCAGGTCCTAGAGTGTACCGTCTAGGTGCAAAGGTACTAGGAAAAAAATCCATCCGTTGTCCTTCGACCCTTCAATTCATTTAATTTGCATCCCTTATTTGTACAACTAGGCCCGTAAGCGTGGCGCGCATGCCGCACGCGTGGACGAAAAATGATTTTGTGTTTTTTTTTCCTGGAGAAAAAATAGACTTAAACGTAGTTTCAATTTTTTTGGAGACTCGAGAAACATTAGAGGCCGAGCCGAAAAAAAGTACACATCTTTCTGTTCACAAAAATATTTTTTCGGAGAAAACGGAGAACGGAAGGACTTTTTCAAATTTTTTGGAGGCTCGAGAAACCTTAGAGATCGAGTCGGGAAAAAAGTACACATCTTTCTGTTTACGAAAATATTTTTTTTCGAGGATAACGGAGAAAGGACTTGGATGTAAAAACCGGGACCTGTTTGTTATATTTTTGGACCTCACCGCTATCCCAAAAAAGTAGAAAATGGCTTGCTCGCGATTTGCACTAACATGAGTCTCTTTCCGTAAAGTAGCAAGCGAGGGACCTAAACGCGATTCGAAAAAGTTTTTTTTCGCTCACAAAAAATTGCAAAGGACTTTTTCGTAACTCGGAAGGACCTATCTGTAATTTGAAAGAACGGATGGACTTTTTCGCAAAATAGGAGGGAGGGCACGTGGCCACCGTGTCCTTTGAGGAAACCTCCCAGATTTAATGATGGTAGTTGTCGACGATTGGAGAACGGGCTCCCGCCGAGCTTACTTGTTGAACGAGGGATCAACCAAAGCCCCTTTCTGCCAAAGGTTGTAGCATCGAAGACGCGGAAGATGGTCCGTTAGAACAGACAGGAACACAAGGATTTTATCCTGGTTCAGGCCTCTCATGATCGAGATAATAGCCCTACATCCGATCGCTGGTGGCGTTTTCTCTATTGAAATGATGGATACAAGTACATGGATCTCACCGGGATCCCCTTTCACGTGTGTTTTCTGGGATTAAATCTGAGCCTCACGCTGTACACAAGGTAACCACCCCTAGATTTACGCCACGCTTCCATAATCAGTAGTGCCCACGATCCGGCCCTTGATCTGCGCAATTAATTTGAATTTGTGGTGGATTGATTGCCATCTTCCTTTCTAGTGGCATGGCCAAGGTCCCCGACCATCCACCCGTAATGGCGTGGCCTTCACGAGCATGGTTGCTCGTGATCGTCCTGATGGTCATAGGCGAATGGGTAGACACACATGCTCGGGAGTTATGTTGCTCGGATGGTTTTCCGAGCATCTTCTCAGTCTTTGTATGGTCGGTAGCTTCAGGATCTTCCGGGGTACAACGATCTTTTATCGGATAGTCAATCCCGACGACTTGAGAATGCTTGGGGCTCGCGCTCGGGTATCGCATCCGAGCTCATGGTTGGGAGTTGCTCGGCCGTCGAGGGCGTAATGGTCCTTATAGAAAATAGTCCAATCCTCGGCGGCTAGTCCCCGAGGCTCAAGTGAGATGGGTTATCTCCTTGAGACTGAGAAGTCCAAGGAGGGATTGAATTCTTGATGGTGAAGCACCTACCTCAGCATCTGGGCATGAAATGACCAGGAAAAAGATTTGACAGATGAGGCAGCCCACGCTATCACATCCCGGCGAATCATGCTCGGGGACAAAGGTCGGCACAAGCTGCACCGAGAGGGAAAATAAAACGCGATCGAACCTCGTCCCGAGTATGGATCAGATGCCCAGGGAAAAGGTAACTAGCAGACTGTGAAAAAACACATGCTGCCGCATCCCATGCATGGATCAGATGCACAAGGGAAAGGTAACTAGCAGACTGTGAAAAAACACATGCTGCCGCATCCCATGCATGGATCAGATGCACAAGGAACTAGGCATGGATCAGGCGCCTAGGCTACTAGCGGTGCGAGCGGACTCACATTGCCACATCCCGAGCATGGGTCTAATGCTCGAGGAATCGGCAGACGAGCCAGGCTCGAGCCGCGCATCCTGGACATGGACCAGGCGTCGGAAATGTAACTAGCGGCGTGAAAAACACATGCTGCCGCATCCCATGCATGGATCGGATGCACAGGAAACTAGGCATGGATCAGGCGCCTAGGCTACTAGCGGTGCGGCGGACTCACATTGCCACATCCCGAGCATGGGTCTAATGCTCGAGGAATCGATGCACGAGCCAGGCTCGAGCCGCCGCATCCTGGACATGGACCAGGCGTCAGGGAAATAAATCAGGAGGACTAGAGCTCAAACGCAGAGCATGCTCGGCGCAGAACACAAACCGTCTCCGAGCGTAACGCGTCCTCGGAGGAACAGACTCGCGCCTGAGCGCAGTGCCTGCTCGGCGCGGAATAGGAACAGTTCCCGAGCGAAACGCGTGCTCGGAAGGAGAGACTCGCGCCCGAGCCGGCACGCGTGCCGGCGCGAACAGAACGATCCCCGAGCGAAACGCAGCGTGCTCGGAAGGAGAGACTCGCGCCGAAATGCCGGCACGTGCGGCGCGAACAGAATCCCCGAGCGAAACAGCGTGCTCGGAGGAGAGACTTCGCGCCCGAGCCGGCATGCGTGCTCGGCGCGAACATGAATAATCACGAACATTCCCGAGCGAAAGCGCGTGCTCGGAGGAGAGACTTCGCGCCGGCGAAATGCGTGCTCGGCGCGGAACATGAATAATCACGAGCAGTCCCGAGCGAAACGCAGCGTGCGCGGATGGAGAGACTCGCGCCCGAGCGACGTGCGTGCTCGGCGCGGAACACGACTAGTCCCCCCGCGAAACGCGTGCTCGGAGGAGAGACTCGCGCCGGCGAAATGCGTGCCCGTGCCGCGAACAGAACGATCCGAGCGAACGCTGCGTGCTCGGAGGAGAGACTCGCGCCCGAGCCGGCACGTGCTCGGCGCGAACACGACTAGTCCCCGAGCGAAACGCTGCGTGCTCGGAGGAAGACTCGCGCCCGAGCCGGCACGTGCTCGGCGCGGAACATGAATAATCACGAAATCCCGAGCGAAAGCAGCGTGCTCGGAGGGAGAGAGTCGCGCTCGAGCCGGCACGTGCCCGGCCAGCGAAACAGAATCCGAGCGAAACGCTGCTCTCGGAGGGAGAGACTTCGCGCCGAGCCGGCACGTGCTCGGCGCGGAACACGACTAGTCCCCGAGCGAAACGCGTGCTCGGAGGGAGAGACTCGCGCCCGAGCGAAGTACGTGCTCGGCGCGGAACATGAATAATCACGAACAGTCCCCGAGCGAAACGCGTGCTCGGAGGGAGAGACTCGCGCCCGGCGAAATGCGTGCTCGGCGCGAACAGAACGACCACCTGCGAAACGCGTGCTCGGAGGGAGAGACTCGCGCCCGAGCGTGCTGCCTGCTCGGCGCGGAACACCGGCCGTCTCCGAGCGAAACACGTGCTCGGAGGAATAAGAGCGATTTTCGAGATATAACAAGATCAATTCCCGAGTGCAATGCCCGTCCGTTGTGAAGAAACACACGTCCGAGCTAAAAATTTACTCAAGATGGTCGAGCGAAAAGCCTGCGGGCAAGAGGATGAAATTTGCGCCGAGCGAAGAACTTGCTCGGCACAAAAGCGAAACGACTTCGCCTAAGCACTATTTGCTTGAGGTAACGAACTTTTCTTTTTACGCATCTTACCTTATCATAAGTTGTGCAAGATCGGTCATCGGATGTGGAAGATGATGTCTTCGGATTCCTTTGGCAAAGAATACGCCGATCCCCACCAGACGGCGCCAAATTGCCGACGATTGGAGAACGGGCTCCGCCGAGCTTACTTGTTGAACGAGGATCAACCAAAGCCCTTTACGCCAAAGGTTGTAGCATCGAAGACGCGGAAGATGGTCCGTTAGAGCAGAGCAGAACACAAGGATTTTATCCTGGTTCAGCCTCTCATGATCGAGATAATAGCCCTACATCCGATCGCCTGGTGGCGTTTTCTCTATTGAAATGATGGATACAAGTACATGGATCTCACCGGGATCCCCCTTTCACGTGTGTTTTCTGGGATTAAATACAGAGCCTCACGCTGTACACAAGGTAACCACCCCTAGATTTACGCCACGTTTCCATAATCAGTAGTGCCCACGATCCGGCCCTTGATCTGCGCAATTAATTTGAATTTGTGGTGGATTGATTGCCATCTTCCTTTCTAGTGGCATGACCGGGTCCCCGACCATCCACCGGTAATCGGCGTGGCCTTCACGAGCATGGTTGCTCGTGATCGTCCTGGTATGGTCATAGGCGAATGGGTAGACACACATGCTCGGGAGTTATGTTGCTCGGATGGTTTTCCGAGCATCTTCTCGGTCTTTGTATGGTCGGTAAGCTTCAGGATCTTCTGGGGGTACAACGATCTTTTATCAGATAGTCAATCCCCGACAGCTTGAGAATGCTTGGGGCTCGCGCTCGGGTATCGCATCCGAGCTCATGGTTGGGAGTTGCTCGGCCGTCGGGGCAGAATGGTCCTTATAGAAAATAGTCCAATCCCCGACAGTAGTATTGGGCAGAACTCGTCTCTCAAATATCAAAACCAGTGCAAATCACATCTCTTAGCCGGTTTTGTGGATAAGTGATGTGGCTGCTATATCATCATTTCTGCCATGTCATGTTTATAGTTGATTCAGCCTTAATGTGAATTGTTCGCATAAACAAATTGGTTCAATTTTTTTTTAATCGATAGTATAGATCTTCCGTGCTATAGCGTTGTGTTTGCAAAATTTGAAGATGAAGTTGTTGATCCAAACCGTGCATTATGTTCATCTCATTGAAATCTCACTACCCACCAAATTTTATATTTTTTGAATTTTTTTCTCCTATTTATTTTGTATTTTTCAAAACCAGCTTCATTGGACGCCCCACAACTAATTAGATCGTGGATTTTGAAAAATACAAAATAAATAGGAGAGAAAATTCAAAAAATATAAAATTTGGTGGGTAGTGAGATTTCAATTAGATGAACAAAATGCACGGTTTGGATCAACAATTTCGTCTTCGAATTTTGCAAACACAACCCTATAGCACGGAGGAAGTGTACTATCTATAGTACACTAGCTATCCTATATATATATATATATATGAAGCCTTTTCTGTACTCTTGAGAGTACGTACTCCCACATCCAGTATACCACTTAAACGAATGTGTTATACTCTTTTATCACTTTCAGTATACTCCAATAATAATTCTAAGATACTACAATGCGACGTTGTTGAAAAAAATTCATCAGAGCCATTTATTTCTTGCTATATACCGTTTTTCATGTATAAAAAGAGTATATAAACAAACTATGCTATAAAGTGTGGGTTTTGATGAAATTTTTCGTGAAACTCACTTTGGAGTATCTTATAATTAGTATTAGAGTATACTCAAAAGGATAAAGAAGTATAATAACATCATTTATGCAGTATATTGAGAGTGGGAGTATATACTCCCAAGAGTATGCAACCATTTTCCTATATATATATATATATATATATATATATATATATATATATATATATATATATCTTCTTTTTCTCCTTTCTTTTCTCTTCTTTTATTTTCTTTTAGTCCATTTAGATGCACATTTTTACGCGATTACTAAGGTTGGGATTACGTTACTATTAGTTCTCGTGACTAATTAAACAGTTTTATGTGCTACCGAAAATACTATTTTCTTTTCTTCCTTTCCCCCCTTCCTTTTCTCATTTCCCTTCTCTCTATATATCTCTCTCTCCTTTCCTTTTTCTTTTTCATTTCTTTTCTTCTTCACCGACCGGCCTTATCCACTACTCTTTTCCTCCCCTCTTCTTCTCGATCTCCTTGGCTCCTCCCCAATCCACCGATCTCCCCCACCAACGCTGTCTGCATCCACCTTTTCTCGGCGCGGCCCCAAGGCCTGCGTTTATGCCTGGGCTACCATCGTTGGCTTGTGCTGCCCCTGTTCCTGCTACCTCAACTCCTCCGGTGTTGTCGCCCGCTCCCATCCGGCGCCTAGCCTCCACCGCCTCTCTCAGCCTAGCCCTGCCCTAGCGCTCGGGCACGCCAGTGCTGTTGCCTGTTCTATCTCCCTCGTGGCCCACCTCTGTCATGCACACCCTTAGGCTCAGCTCTCGGCCAGCTTGCGTCTGCCAGGCCGTGCTCTGGCCTTGGCCTTCCTACCAACCCCCTTCTCCGGTCGCCTCACCTCCCCTGGTCGGCTCTCTCTCTGGCTAGGGTTGGTACACCCCGGTTTACTTGTGATTTATTCCTAATCTTTGGTTTTATTGTGTTCTATGCTGTGATGTGGAATATAGAATATATTCAGTATGTGATGAATCTAAGGGTCAGAGAGCGAGTTGGATGGTGCCGCGATGACACCCAAAATTTACGTACGCCGAGGAGCGTGCGTAGATTATTGGACACGCATGGCGCAACCCCTGTAGCACCATCCTACTAAGACCACTAGATTCTCTACTACTTTTAGTCTCTAATTGATTTTGTTACCATTATGCCTATGTTGTTGTTACTGCTATGGTTGAGGATTACCTTGATGTGGTGCTGAAATGGAGAGATGAATAAGTGATGTAGTGGTGCTGGTGGTAAGGATGTAGAAGGGCTGCCTTGTCTCCTCCTCTTGCTCCCTGATCTTCTCTTGGCCTCCTGGTTGGTAGCCTCCTCTCTTGAGCTTGGTGCTCTTGGTATTGTTTAGGCTTGGTGGATCTTCTTGCTTACTTCTTGGTCATGTTTCTGGTGGCTTGTGTGATGGTGTTGTCTGTGTGGCCTGTTTTGGAGGCTTGGCTGGTGCTTGTGATATGCTTGTGTGGTGGACTCTGGAGCCTTAAGACTTAAGGCTTTGAACTGGGAAGGCTTCGGATGAGGTTGCCCTATCCTAATGCACAGTGGGTTCATGCATATCCCGATTTACTGTGGACTTCTACCATTTTATTGAGGGCCATTTACTTTTCTACCGTGCGATATTTTAAAGTACGCTCGTCTACAAATTTATTTAATAGGTTTGTATAATTGCTGAGTGATGAAATCCTTAAATCGTGAGAGGTGTTGAGTCGGCCCCGAACGAATCTGGTATATCGGTGCACGATACCAAATCATACGGGTTTGACGGCAATTTTATTTTTAATTGGTCTACTTATTTTAATGCATTGAGTTTATTCTTATGTGCATGCAAACTAATATGCATGTCTACAATTGAAGATGAAAGGAATCGCAGATGCTTGGAATTAATATTCTTGTAATTTTTATTTTTGAGATGTAATTAATTATTCATGCATTTTTGTAATCTGGAATGTAATTAATTCATTAAGTCATGTATTCCATTCCGATGTATAAGTTTGTAATGAATAAAATGAATGATTAATCTTTGTTGTAATTAGTATTTGTATTAATTGATATGTATGAATTTAATTATTGCATTTTAATTTATTTAATGTAATTAATACATTTGATCAAGAACAGAGATTAGTTTGTTTTACCTGTCTTCCCATTTATTTATTTATTATTATTATTATCAAAATTTTAATTTCTCTGATTAATAGATTGATTTACGAATATGAAAAGATTCAATGTATGTATGTGTGTTTCAATTTGTTTGATAAATTGATGAGGTTTATCTTTGATTAACTTTAATAGGTGATTTTTTTTCAAAAAAATCTAATTTATCTCAGTCTAATTCCTTCTCTACATAATACTAACTAGCAACATTCGATCCATTCATGGAAGGAGGAGGAGGGACAATTAGCTCACTGGGAGATCGGGATGGGTGAAGTCTATTGTAGTCGAGTTAGTAGTGGCCGGTGCTGGTGACCACTGTGTCCCATGTACGTAACCCATGGGTGAGGTCCCCTAACACTGACATTGAGGTTGACTAAGAGAGCATCGGGAGCCGGCCGAGGCGCCGAGCGGGAGCAACCCAGAAGAAAAAGGGGCAGAAGAAGGTAAGGAGAAGAAAAAGAGAGAGAAAAGGGACAGAAAAGAGACCACTTAGCTTGAGAGTAGAGGCAACCGGCGCTAAGAGCGCCAGATCCGGCGAGAAACCACTGGATCTGCCAAGGAGAAGACGGATCTGAGCGGCGCCTGGAGGGGATGGTGACAGCCGGCATGGAGGGTGGCGAGGAGCTCGTGGCCGAGAGGAGGGAGAGGGCCAGCGGTGGTGCATGAGAGGAAGGAGAAAGAGAGGGCATGAGGTCGGGGGCCAGCGCAGGCGTGGCCGTGTGGGAGGAGGGAGGTGTCGCGGTGGAGGAGCCGAGAAGGATTGGGGTCAACGGGTCGAGGGATTGCGGAGGACTGGAGGAGGATTGTGGGAATGGATTGAGGAGAATTTAGGGTTTTGTTTCTTTTATGTATACCCCATAGGAGACTAATAGTGGGGTCCACATGTCATAGAATACCCATGGTACAAATTGGTACACACGCCCATTTTATGATTTTATCGGGTACCCAAATCCAAAAATCCGTCAGTCTGAAGTACTACTCGTGCCCATCCTTATCGGGTCGGGTACTCAAACCTACGAGTAAAACTGTCATCCTAGTCCGGACTCAAATGCGAATTTGCGAAACTATAGTCTTTTTTGGAAAAGAACCAGTGGAATGGTTTGGTTGTAATTTTATATTTCTGAAGGCTTTTTGGCGAACGCAGTGAGGTGGCACTCCCTCCGCTTGGCATTCTCTTCCGCTTTAAAGAGAGTAATATTATACGAATCCATTCAATAATCTTGTTCGGATCAATGCGGAGAATTGACAAGCGCATGCAGTTTGCTTTTTCCCCTCTATACGGACAAAGGAATTCGCCAGATCCTTGATCTTTCATTTGCGAGGAGCAAGCCAGTGAGCCACAGGAGCCTAATTAATTAACTGCAACCCTAACTGCTCCCGGTACGAATGATTGGGTGTGCACTGCAGGGAACGGATATATTCCAAGATTTTAGGTTTCGGAGGAGCTAACCCTCTGTGTGTGCGTATTGCATCATTGCATGTGTGGCTGTGTGCTCACCTTCTCCTTCCATTCCTACCTAGAAGTTGTGGCGTTGCCGTTCAACTTTTGTGTCGAGTTGGTCAGCTTTTCTGAAAAACTTTTTTTCTCTTCTTAATTAAATGGTGGCGCTTCTATTTTTTAAAGCAAAGTAATATCCAACAAAATAAATGGTGACGTAAATACTGTAAAGCCAACTCTACCACGCATGCTCACGAGAGGAGATTGAGAAAAAAAAGAGAGAGAGAGAGAAAGAGGTGCAGTCAAAACCAAACAGCTTCGACCCACTTTCCATCCACAGATATAATGAAAAAAATCGTATTTAATATAAGTGTTAACTCATAATTAATTCATGAGGAACCGGCCAAGCCATCTACCCATGAACCGGCCATGGCAAAAAAAATTATTATTATTTTCTAATTTTTGAAACCGAGTTGATTCAAATGCAAATAACTTTCGCTATACAGCTCCAAATTCAATGAGACAACTTTCTAATTTTTTGTAAAATCATTTACATTATGAATATGCAAAAATATTTTAGTTTTAATTACTGTGCAGCAAATGATGTTTGAAATTTAACTCCCAAACCATAGTAAATTTGAGAACAAGGTTGAATTTCATACTCCCAAATCATAGTAAATTTGAGGAGATGGTTAAATTTCATACTCCCCAAACCATAGTAAATTTCATACTCCCCAAACCGTAAACTGCACTTCGTGACCGTGACCTGAACGTCGTTTGCTGCACAATAATCAAAACTAACATATTTTTGAATATTCATAATCTAAATGATTTTACAAAAATTTAGAAAGTTGTCTCATTGAATTTGGAGTTGTATAGCGAAAGTTATTTGCATTTGAATCAACTCGGTTTAAAAAATTAGAAAAAAGAAGAAATTTTTTTTTTGCCATGGCTGGTTCCTGGGGAACCGTAGATGGCTTGGCCGGTTCCTGGGGAACCGGTCATACTTCGCCGGTTTACGGGTAACCGGAGATGACAGGTTTTTTTTGTAAATACGCGAAACTGTTGTATCATCTTGTAAATACGAGTTAAAACTTGTATTAAATATGATTTTTTTCTCAGAGATAATTGGCAGCGCTTCTTTTTACCCAGACGAACAAAATTAATTACTTCCCTCCGTTCAAGTTTATTTTATTTATTTTTTTAATAATTTTATTCATAAATATAAAAATTGCACGTAGATTTAATGAGATTTTTTCTTCCATGCCTCTTTATTCTTTCTCAATCATATGCATTTTTTCATTACCACCCACACAAAGTATGAAGCTGTTTGGATTGATCACAAATTTGCCAAACCAAACCTTAAAAAAAATATTGGTATGCCAAAATCAGTCACTAAATTAGTTGCAAAATTTGGTACGACAAACCATTGGAAGCAAACCAAACAGTCTTATATCTTTTTATCTTCTAAGACAATTAAGTGAGGTATCAAAGTCATTTTCATTGTAGCTTTCACAATTTTAATCTTTAAGTAAAAATAGAATACATCTTTCTTTCTTTTTTAAGACGGAGAGAGTATATTCCCGGGAAGAGAGAGAGAAATAATGGACTCTTTTAACCTGAGAAGCTTGCCTTCCAAGGAAGCTCTGCCCAGTCATCGGTCAACGATGGACACCACACACCAGACTCGCTGAGCAAGCCAAGCAATTCAACAAGACACGAGGGTGCGACGCACTGCACCGAATGACAGGTGGCCCAGTCACGTTCCTAGGCCCGCTTGTCAGGTCCTCCCTATCACGCCACACCTGTACACGATGCATGCATGCGTCCTGCACTCCTGCTCTATCATTCACGCTCACGCCTAAAGAAAGCGAGACGGGCATAAGATATTGCGGTGCTGCACTGCTGCTGACCATGTGCTCCAATGAATAATAATAATAATAATCTCTACTATATAAAGTGAGAGTTTCTTCCCACGTCATATTAATTGCCCTGTTTAATTGCCCTACTTAATTGCCCTACGCAGTTAAACGGCGTTCTTTAATTATTGCTTTTTACAAGCGAAGCGTTAAAGATAGATGTTTAATCTTATGAAATAGTATTTTTTTATTTTTTAATCTTTATTTTTCATTATCAACTTTATTTTTCGTAGCAACGCACGGGCATATAACTAGTAATAATAATTCGGGAGTAGAAGAGGAATGAAGCGGCAATCTTCCGCTGGAAGTTTGGAGGCTGCCTCCGCTATAAAAAGGTCGGCAAGAAGCCCCGGCTTTTCCAACACAATTACATTTACACGCAACCACAGGCTACAGTAGCAAAGAACAGCTGAGGAAGCCACCGCCACTGAGCATCGAGTAGCTGCAAGCATGGGCTGCTCTTGCTCCTGCATGCCGTCGCTCGCCAGGGTGCTCCCCAAGAAGCCGTCGTCGCCCGCTGCTGAGTCCCACGGCGATCATAGCAAGAGGCAGCAGGAGAACAATAAGCAGCAGCAGCAGCAAGGCGCCAAGGAGGAGCAAGAGCGAGGGAAGAAGAAAAGCAACCTTGACCGGGGGGCCGCCTTGGCGACGCCCTACTTCCCCTTCCACTCCCGGCCCAGACTCCTTTAAATCATCAGCTGCTTAATTCCCAGCAGGATATGATAGCTATGTACTTATTTCAACTCGTTGCTGTTTGGAGATTCTAGCTAGCTATGTACTTACTCCCTCCGGTTTGGTAATATCTGTCGTTTTGGACATAGTGATGGTCAAACTTTCGAAACTTTGACTATCGATATATTTTTAAATATTAAAATTGGATACATAAAAATTATATGTGTAGACTTGTCTCGAGAAGTACTTTCATAATATTATAATTTTATTGGGTTTTATAAATATATTATAATAAAAATTAGCGGTCAAAGTTGTTTTTTGAAGACCGTGTCGATGTCCAAAACGACAGATATTACCAAACCGGAGGGAGTATTTTATTCAACTTAGGGGTGCCTCCTGGGGATTAGGATCCAGAGCTGCTTGTCTACTTGTCTCGAATACAGCAGCGTCGCTCGTCCTTTTGTGAATGCTACTGTAGGAGTACTGGGAGCTTGTGTTTAAGGAAATTTCATTCGTCAGTCCGACATGGTGATTGCAAGGGGACACGGAGTGCAAGGATTGAAAAAACAAGTACTACGAAACACAACCGCCACGCCTTTGGGCACGGCAGTTGAGAGATGCGCAACACTACTGCCCTCAAAAACAGCAAATGGCGTCCGGCTGGAAGAGATTGCCTCGCCAAGAACTACGTGGAATGATGATGCGCTGCAATAACATCGAGGACTCGACTTCGCGAGGTAGGGAGAGCAAAGCTTGGATGTCTTCATTTGGTCTTTTTGCAAGCCATTTCCTTTTCTTTCGTGTTGAAGGTGGAGACCAAGATCCAAACACAATCAACAAGAACAAAGAAGAAGCAAAACAAAAGCATTTTATTTAGGGAAAAAAAGTTCAGTTTACAATCCTGATCAACTCTTGCTTCAATTTAAACGCCAGCACCGTGGACCAGGGTTCTCAAAATCGACGATTTTCGGTCATATCGCCGCGGCCCGATATCAAAAACTGGTCGATAAACCAATCTGATTCAAAAAATAATTCAAAAAAAAATCGAAAAAAGTTGTGTCAAAAACCGGTCGAAAACCGGTGGAAATCGGTCGATTTCGTCAAAAAAAATGTCGAAAATCGCTACTAAATATCGATTGCACAAAAAGTTCAACAAGGTCGTCGATTTTCCACAAAAATCGTCGATTTTTGAATTTTTTTTTGAAAAAATTTAGTTTTTGAATTTATCCGATTTTTTATGATTTTCGACTCGATTTTTGCGATTATCGAAAATTACTGTTTATCCGAAAATCGCGAAATCGATTTTGCCGTGGACTACCAAAACTGTCTACTTTATCCTCAAAATCCAAACCATGATAGTTGTATCTGATGTGACGTTTACATTTGAGTGGTTTTGAGAGCAATTACAGTGACAAAACCCACTACTCACTCCACTAATTAACAGAATCATTTTGTGCAATAACCATCTCTAAAAGTTATCTCTATAGAAACACTAAAGCATTTAATTTGAGCATTCAACACTAACTTCATCTTTATTTCTATCGGCAAAATACTAACTTCAACATTAAGAATCACTTGCGCCGACTCTTAACACCGGCTTTTGGCCGGCGATAGTACTTATTTTTCTATACGATGTTTGCTATTAAATAAGAGTCAATTATCTTCTCTATTCTCTTTTCTCACTCTTCTGTATAGAACAAAATTGATACATACATACTAATAGTAAACCGAGGAAATCTTACTGTAATAAGCAAGATATGGTAGCAAACTCAGCAAATAAAAAAAAATTAGGACCCACTGTCATCCTTTCATCTTCTTCATCCCTTTCTCACTCGTCTCTCTCTTCCCTCATGCGTCTTTCCCTCTTCTTCACCTCTTCTTCACCTCTTCTCCAAGTCCGGCGCTGGCAAGGGCCGGGCCAGGCCTCGTTGGCGTCGCCGCCAATCTCGCCTCGCCGTGTCGTGGCCGCTCTCATTGCGTCGCTTCGCCCGTCGACGCCATGCCATTCACTGCCTATGTGTCGCCGCACACGGTGTTACTCCTCCCATTTTAATCCGCAGGTGAGACGTGCACTGGAATCGCCTCCTCGCCCGCTCCGTTTCCCCCCACCCCCTTCACCTCGCTCGAGCACCAAAGGAGGAGAACAAGCTGGAGCCCCTCGGATTCGGATTCGGATTCGGCGAGCTGGTGCATCCGCCCCGTTGAGCTTCGACATCGGAGCCTGCATCCTTTTAGCCCGCCTCGGTCTCCTAGGTCGCACCCTCACCTCCGTTCTTCCTCTCTCGTGCAGGAGAACCGGAATCCGCACAGCCTTCTTCCTCTCCGACAACGCCATCGTTCGCGGCCGCCGCATCCGCCTCGCCGTTCCGGCCAACTCAATGAGAGTCTCGTAAAACCGTCCACGCCATGTCGTGTTCCCAAGCTTCCTCTTCATTCCCCTTCAATCAATTTGGGTTTGGTCCACAAGAGCACCGTGCCGCCGTTGTCTTCCCCATTTCTACCATGGTTTGGGTCCAGTGGAGGCTGGAGCAAAGTGTATGGTTTTAGAGGCTGTTTATTTTTGTTTCTGGCGGAGAAGCTGGAGCAAAGCAATATAGAGTCGATCGTAGATATATATAGTAGACTGGATTGTGATAATGGATTTCTAAAATTAAGCCGTTTGTTTTTTATTCAGCCGTTGAGTCTCCACGATAAAAAACAAAGGGACCCTAATAATTCTGTATCTCGATTCAAACGCCTTAAAAATCAAACCAAGCCTAGAGATCATGATTGTAAATTGGACTTTTTCTTTTTATTTAGGTACAGCTGCTCTCCAAACTCCAATTGAGGCAGCGGTTCCTAGTTTTTATCCACCTGATCATAACATGACTCACAAAGGATTGGTTGATGGTTATGTAGATGTTTTTCCAAACGATTCCGTGCATTCACCTCGAACTCACGGATGAAATCAAACATCTGATGTGGCTCAAATTTCACTACAAAAATAGATCTACGTTGTTTTAACAATGGTTTGCTCCAAGAAAATGGATTTTCTTTACATAATGCACAATGGAGATACAATTATTCGGCTACCTATCTATTATCGAAACAATGCTGTGGAAATGGAACTAGTAGATTCAAGTACACCTCACTATTTCCTTGTACCTGCATAGGTATACAGCTCTGTACCCAAGGGCGGAACTAGAGAAAGAATCATCGAGGTTCACCACTTCACCATATATATGATAATAACTTATTATTCTTACCATTTGCTTGTTATTTGCCTCCCGGTGTCACAGATTTAGATCAAGAGGTTCACATATACTATATATATAGACTAACATACAATGATTTTTTTATATAGACTAACATACACTAAATTTTTTTTTACCCGATGTCCTGTGACACCGGGTAATCATATTTAGTTCCGCCCCCTGTCTGTACCATGGTACACTCCCTAACCTCCCTCAGTCAAGCGAACATTTCTGTAGCTCCGGAACTTGTTGCTCTTTGTTCCGTTTGGAGACGCCCAAAGTCATGCCGACCTCGACAAGGGTTTCGAGTGATCTTTCACTCTTGGCTAGAAGATCGGCATCAAATTGTATCGCATCCTGCCATCCAAAGAACAGGTCAACTTCCAGCAAGAAACATTAGAAAGTTTTCGTAGTTGATTAACGGATTGTGTTTTAATCACTTTAAAATTCATTTTCTAATGGTGTCCATTGAGCGTAGCAGAGATACGGATACTGCAATGGATCTATGATCATATGAGACGAGATCGAATCCACAACGATGATATACGTGATAGGTCTAGAGTAGCACCAATTGAAAAAAAGCTTGTCCAATTTCTTTTAAGATGGTTTGGACATCTCCAACAAGAGCCTTCTGAGGCACCGGTGCGTTGTGAAATTTTAAGCTATCTCAAAAACATAAGAGGCTGAGATTGAAAAAGCAATTAAAAGAGATTTAAGAGATTAGAAAATACCCAGAGAGTTGGCGTTAGATAGAAGTTGATGAAAGTTAACGATTCACGTACCGAAACCATAGCCTAAGAGCCTAAGATTGAAGGTTTCGGGGTTAAAACTGGATTTCATTCCTAGCCTACTCAACATTTTTGGGACAAAAGGCTTGATTGTTATTGTCCATTGACAGCGCAAAAGGTGGAGTGTTGGTGAAAGCCAGCTGCTCCAATCCATAACACAAAAAACTGACATTAAGTTCATCCGCTAGATTTCTTTAGCTCGTTCAGTACCGATTGTCATTTCCTTATTTTCAAATGCATGGGGGACTAAAATAAAATTTCTAAGCAAAAGAAAATGAGCAAACCTTCTCAAAGACACATATTACTGTGCTCCCTCCAAAAGAGAAATACCCAAACTGGAAGAAAAGAGGAATTAGATGATTGATTGTGACATAGGCAGTAAAATAGTTTCAAAAAGTGCAGAATATAAAGGAAACCTCATCTCCTTTGTGGACGTATTCTCGCTCCTTTTTTAAGAATGTGATGCTTCCTACCATCGTTGCTCCAATGGCAACAAATGCTACCTGACCCATGTTATTAGAAAAGGAGTGCATAGTAAGTGAAGTCAAACATAAGATTTCTACTGAATTGCTGTACTAGGTGCCACACTGCCGTGCAAATAAGAACCGATATTTAATGAGCACATTGAAAAGTAAATATGGCAATGCTCAAGGCCGATTTCAGTGCATCAGTTCATCTCAAGTAAATAAAAGCACAAATCGTTGTAAAGAAGCAATACACTTTAGCATTAGTACTTTGGTGCTTCAAAAATGTAAGTGCAGAAAAACGCTGATAATATAAGCATTATCAAATATGCCTTCAGCCTTCCTCATGCCAAAGCTTTCAACTAAAATGGGTAAAAGAGTCCAAGCTATATCAGCAGTGGAGATCCTTTTCAGTTAGTTTGATCACGACAGAAGGGGCAAAATTAATCCAGATTACCAATAGCAGGCATACAAGTAAGGTGGTGCCTGGTAGTTTACAAGGGAAAATACCAAAAATACAAACCTTTCCAAATTCTGAAGTTGATATTATTGAGATAACTCTTTTATTCTCGGTGAATACATTACAATACTTGCTGTTCACAGCAATAGGATTGACCTATCAAATGAAACGATATCAGTGTCAGACATTTAATGTTGAGAAATGACGGAAACAGCACATGACACAAACACATTCCTTTCCACCCATAGGTAAAGCATGTCAAGATAAGTATTTTATACCGTGTACAAGCATCCAGGAACCTCCACAAATTTCTCCACAGTTCCTGAGACGGGTACATGAAACCTATGGTAATCCTGCAGATTGCAAAATGTAACTTGCAGAATTCCAGAGTATGTTTTCTACAAGCATGGATTCTTTTTTTTAACAACATTAAAATTTGTACCTGAGGTGCAAGCCGAAAAATTACCAATGATCCATCGCTTAAAGCATTAGAGTGCACATCTGTCCCAAGGAGACCCTCAATTGAAAATTTGCGACCCTAGGAACAGAAGACAGACTACAATGAGACTTCAACCAACACTACCATAAAAAGTATCATGTTGTCCTTAAATAAACTCGCCCCTTCATTTTTAACACAGTTAAATTACTTGACTAAAACATTTGAGTAATAATAATTTAAACATCAACCCATCATAAAATTTGCTGAAGTCCTTTCCATGTTACCCTGGCATATACGATTATTATCTCTTAGCCTTGCGAATCATGTTTTATTTAGTGTCACAAGCAATCAAACCATCATAATCATCACTTCAAAACATGCCATACTCCATAATGGCCGAAATGCCACCCTCTATGATCATTCATACTCCATTCATCTTGGGAAAAGATCCTAAGGTAGAGTATAGGAAAGCCACAACTATTTGCTTTGATTCAAAGTACGCTATGAATGTCAATTGGTAACTAAACCTTTATGCCTTTGATGTAATGGCTAATGAAAGATGAAGGGCATTGGCATTGCACACCAGCTAGAAGTTAGCAGAGCAAACACTTTACGCTATTGCTTATAGTATGGTACTAATGTGGTAAGTTCTCTTTGAGATTAATGGTATGGGATAAGAAGTGAATATGACTGTTTTCCCTGTTACCATGCACCTGTCAAATACTTTCAGTACGTATCACATGGAATGAACATAACTTTTTAGTGAGATTAGATTGGTTCAACAACATACTGCTCTCCATTCATTACAAGTACTTCGGTTTTACTATCGCAATTAATCTCTACAGATAATTATATCTTGTAATTTAGTGAATAAGCAAAATTATTCATGGAATGCCTTACCTTGATCCAAAATCTTGTGCTCTCATTAACAGAATTGAAAGCCATTAAACGGCTATCAGCAGCACAGGTAGCAATACTGTCTTGGTCATTGCAACCAATAGGCCTGGCACCAGGCTTCAATTCTCTTATGAAGAATTCATTAAATGTCTGCAAAAACAAGTTATTCAGTGCATATATAAAGCCTTTGGAAAATCTAATGTGCCATTCAATAAATTTCTAGCTCTTTGCTTCAAAAACATTTGGAGTATCATGGGAAGTCCTGCAAACAAGGCATGTTTCTCAAATATATATGAACATAAGTCTACAGCAGAAGAAAGTGACCCTCCTTGAGTACTTCATAAGGGTAGATCAAATAGATTGGTAATGGATTAACGACAATCCACTATTCCTCAAAGATATTAGCACTTAGAACAGGTTGCCACATTGGTAACTTTTTGAGAAAGAAAAACCGAACAGACTCCAGTAAATACAGGCTATGACACTGATGTGCAATAGGAACACAAAGCCAGTAACAGTCATTTCAAACAGATGATGCATTACTAGGTAATTGTACGTCGGCTCTTTAGCAGTAAAATGACCAAAGGATCATAAGCATTTATTTGGATGAGGCCCGTCTAATTCACAGCAAAGTTAGTTGCTTCATGCAAAGGAGAGCACTAGAGCAGTTCTATGTTTCATGCTTTTAGTGGATGAGTTTTTTAGTAACCAAGGGTTTGCCAGAATTTCACATAGCATGCAATCAGAGATTATATAATTCTTTGCACAAGCATGTGTTGGCTCCACATTCATATGTAAGACCTCAGAAAGGGGAAATTTAAAAGCATCGTTGCTATCAATTATCACCAATCTCTTACTCTTTCACATCTATCTATTTCAGTTCATCTGAATTCTCAAATTTTATTAAGATATGTTGTGATGAACAAACTGACTATAAAGATAATGTCTGCACTGACAAAGAAAGCTAGAACAAAAGGGGATGACCAATTGACCATAAGTCAACAAAAGTGGAGGCAGACATTGTTATCATACCTTAAAACTTTCAAGAGGGTCCTTGACCTCATCCAGATTAATTTGATCCTGCATTTATGTGCAAAAAAACACCAAGGATTACAAGTGGTTTTATGTATCAAATGCAAACATTTTTAATGGAAGTAAAGAGTTCAGAAACAGGCAGTTCCCAGTCAGTTGATGGAAAAGTGGAAAACCAAGGGCCTTCAATAACCAGTATGAAGTTCTCGGATTAAAAACCCTGCTTGGAATTACTCCAAGACATGTTTAAAATGAACTTCCTTTCAGAGCAGTCTATATATCTCCCTACCCACCATTTGAAGGTACAGGGTACAAAAGAGTAACAATTCTACCGTAGGAAATCTCACAAAATTTCATAAAAGCACACTATTTTAGGCAATTCATTGTTTTTTTCCATTTATATCCATGGCAAAGGACCTGTGATCATTATTACTTATTTTGCCTGAAAATGAAAAGTGAAAACTACTAGATGCTAAAAATGGCTATATTGTACTTGTAACTTGTCAAGTTCCACGGAAACAAAATAAGAAAGATTAATATTGAAAAACAACATAACTCAAACAAAATTGGCGAATAGATTAAATTAGCATATACATAGGTTTAGGACAGAGAATATTTGCACATCATATGCTCTCTGCGTTTTGTTAGGTTTGTATATAATGTGCATATGCTTTATTGCCATATGAGTACAAGAAAAAAATTAATCCATACCTTAAATAACTCGAGGAACTTTGGAATATCTTTGGCAGATTCTGGCGAGTTCATCTTTCTCCCTTGCTTCTCAGATAGGTTCTTCAGGATATCTTTGACACCTGCATGAGAACAAGTGAACAACTCAACACCAGAGGTACCAATGTAAAAGGTTTTCTTTGGTGTCAGGCTGCCAGCATCCATAAAAAATGTACATACTAAGCAATGATAAGACCTTTGAGGTTGAAAAGAACATATTGTTGTGATAACATCTTTCTTGCATCAACTTTGTACAAAGATGGTTTCTTAGTAGCTCAAAGTAATTATTTTTGTCTTGTTGCCACCTACATGCGCACAAGGGTGTGTGGGGAGCTATAGGAATTTCTAATTAAAAAGTGTGCAGCATGGAGATCGCCCAGGAGAAGTGCAAGTTTGTAATTGGTGATCATAAAAAAGCTAGTATCTTGCTCACTTGGTCATCAAATAAACATTTATGTGGCTCTAAATCAAAGCTGTATGACTTGGGTTTTGCATGTACGCAAGCATGAACGAAAGAAAATTCAGATCATTTTGGATGAATCTATCTAATGTACATTCTCAAGAAGCTGTTTATTGTTCCAATATACCTGTATCAATAAGGGTGAGCCCTACTTTTGATTGGTACAAAGCTCTCATGGACAACACAATCTTTCCATCTATGACTTCTTCAACTAGCCTCTTTGTTCGCCGATCAAAAACCTAATTCATCATATTGAGATTTAAGGAAAGTAAGAGCAATACGATTGAAATATCTTCTTTCGTATACAACATTTATGGAGATAAAAGCTTGAAGCATACCAATAAGAATATGACAAAAATAATCTAACTACTGCAATAACTGAAACATACCAGAATATGTGAAGCAGTAGAGCCAGAGTTCAAACCAACATCATATGAGGAAAAATGAGCCCATTCACTAAGCTTAAACATCCACCTGCACATGGCAACTATATGAATACAGTATAACTTACTCATATTTAAATGAAACTAGTAAGGTGCCCGTGCGTTGCAACGGTATCTATATTTTGAACGGTTGTCCTGCTATTACGATAACATGAAACAAGAAAATATGTTGTGCAAATAATACCTTATACAGTAGGACACTATTGAAGCAGCATTTCTATATTTCTATGTAAATGAAGCGTTCTGACGCTTCGTTTCTTGCGCCTGGAGTGGACACTATTGAAGCAGTATTTCTATATTTCTATGTAAATGAAGCGTTCTGACGCTTCGTTTCTTGCGTATGGAGTGGTTAATTAATTAAAGAGGTGGGTAATTAAAGAATGGTCTTATGTGCTGTCTTCCATCCACACCTGGAGTGGTTAATTAAAGAGGTGGGTAATTAAAGAATAGCAGAACTGGTAATTTTGATGAAATGACGTGGGAAGAAACTCTCACTTTATATAGTAGAGATTTCAAAAATAAACAAGAAATGATTTTCATGATAGTCAGACTCATCCGTAAGCGAAGAGCCTTACCCATATGAAGCTTGCTTATCCGTTAGAAATCCCCCAGTCATAATCTGATTACCAGTTCCCTCATCAAAGCAAAGTGTCATATGTATCATATCATTTATTTTATCATATTTACCAAGAACTTCACCACAGACAGGACAGTTACTGATAAGTGGCTCTCTGAAAAAGGGGATAGCATAATCAGTGATACTATTACATTTTAGAGCAAATCAATGATTGATTTTGGAAACAGAACAAAACATGAAAAGTAGCAATTTGTTACTTTTTTTGTTGATCAGCGAGTAGGGCTGCCAGTTCATCCATGTCAACTATGCCATCGCCATTTGTATCAGCTTGGTGGAAAAGCTCTTCAATCTAAAGTATGTGAGAAACTAATAAGATATACTCAACACTGCAGAAGGGACCGACTACAACTACAAGGAACATAATTCCAAGTGAATGAAAAAAAAAATCCAACCTTAGTAACTGCTAGTCGATTACCAAAAGCTTTCATCAAGTCTGAGAATTCTGATAATGAAAGCATTCCATCTTCATTGTAGTCCTGTCATAACAAGAGCACTGTTATGCTTTGTAGGGTGGAATACAAAGAAATGAAGGCAATATATGCAATGCGAAATTGATAGGTAAGGCATTTGAAAAGAATGTAGGTATGCTCAGGTGACAGGTAAATACCATATAATAAAGAATTTTCAAATGATTTTTACTACTCAAACCATCACTTAGTTTGGACAGTTCTGAGTGCAAACCATATTTTTTGTCTACTTCTTCTGTCATCTTATAACATTAAAATACAAATTCACTTCGTCCAATATGTACTTAGTTCGATGGTCTATAATAGGGGAGAAAGGTGCCTAGCTACATTTCAGCCTATCCAAACGAAATTGAACCTAATGTCCTGATAAACGGTAAATAATAGTCTTCAAATTCTCCGGAAAATTATTCTTTGATTATGCAGGTGAATAATCCATGCAACGGCCATAAATGGTGCAGCAATGAAGCAATCATCACTTACAACTGCTATATTCAAACATCTCACATTCACAACAAAAAAACAGCATATGAAACTTTGGCATGCTCCATTGTTCAACTGACAAGATTATCAAGTATTAATCAAATATGAACAGAAGACGTGGTTAATCAGTACAAAAAAAGTACCACTATGGCTAAGACACGGCGTGCAAAGCTTTCTTCTGTTTCAACAGGATCCTGCAACAGAACCAATGGACAACAGTTTTAGTACTCAGAAAATGCTCCATGAGTGCTGATAACAAAATAAAGGAAACAGGAAGAGCAGTTACTTCGATGTAGCAGGAGATGGATATGCTACCCACGGTAGTAGTAGATGATGATGGGTCCAATAGAGAAAGGTCCTCATAGTGCTCCTCCAAGTCCTGCTACAGAAAATTTTAGTCATAACAACATTTAAAAATATCAAGATTCAAAGACCTCCATAAAGTTATAAAACATAGCCAATTTGTCTATTACGATACATTAAGATCTATAGTAGAGGAAAGCTAATATAGTCCAATCTTAAGTCTTAACCACATCTACAAATTAGGTGAGATATGATGTGGGTATACATATAGATTTGAATCAAGATATGCTACACTGCCACTCTCTTTGAGTCTTGAATAAGGCATTCTCATTGTCTTTTCATGCAAAAAGATATTACAACCAGCTAGATTGAAGAGAACATGTGTTTCCTCAAAAGAAAACAAGAAAGAACCTGGATAGAGATGATATAATTAACGAATGAGACGACAAAAAGAATAGTGTTACCTTAGTGAGCAATTCAAAGAGATCAACTTCACAGTAACCAACCAAAGTATTCTTGGAAAATCGGTTAGTCTGTAAAAAATGTAGAAAACATGTAATGTTACTGAATTGAAATGTTGATTTGACCTACACTTCCCATGATCCCATCAATTCAAGTTCTTCAAAATCTTTTCATCGATAATTTTCTTATGTTGAAGCATATGTATATGAAATGCTTACAGCAAAAAATAATGAAGTTATTCATGAAGATTAACATATTTTTAGTCAGCACAATGGCAGTGTACCTCAAAAACGGAGATGCGTGCAATATGAGGCCCATTTGTTTCTACTACAACTTTCTTTTCCTGCAAATATATACACTTATCATAATAATGTTTACCTTGATGCAGCAGCAATATAACATGTAAATTCTACAGAGCTCCATAAGCATAGTGGAAAATATTTTGTGAAGTTATTAGTAATCAATAATTAAAAATCCAGTTTCTTTTTAGAAGGACTGTAACTAACTTCCGGTTACCATAAACAAGAAAGTTTCAAGCTCCTATCAATACTAAGAGTGTAGCTAAGAGCATCTCCAGCAGAGCCCCTAAACCAGCCCCTAAACCTTAAAATAGGGAGTGTAGTAAAAAAACAGATCCAGCAGGGCCCCAACTCAAGCCCCTAAAATTAGGGGGCCCCTAAATTTGCCTCCTCAGCCCCAATTCCCAGGGGGCCCCAACTCAAGCCCCTAAAATTAGGAGGCCCCTAAATTTGCCTCCTCAGCCCCAATTCTCAGGGACACGAGTACAACCCCTATTATTGAAGATAAGGAAATACATAAGAGGCTTCGAAATGATCTTATTGAGAATTTGTAGGCAATTCACAGCGCTTCGTAAGTTTGATTCATTGTTCGGAGTTTCTATTTATCTATTTATCATGTTTTGAAAATTTTAAATTTAAATTTGAAATATCATGTTTTTAAATTGTAAATGTTAATATGTTTATGTTTTATGTATTACAAATATTTTTGATTGAATTTTAGTGGTGTCAAATGAAGATTATACATAGCGGATATGTCAAAATAGGAGAAAAAGTAAAATAAGGGCTGGGATTTAGGGGTTGTTGTTGAACTTGTGCTATGAAAACAAAGCCCCCAAAAATAGGGGGAGTCCCTAAATCCAAAATAGGGACCCTATTTTAGGGCCCCTTGCTGGAGAATTGGAGATGCTCTAAGACAAGCAAAATAAACCATATCATATCAGGTGTCAGGAAAGCATAGTAGTCTGGCACTGAATTAAGCCACAATCAAAAAATGTACTCCCTCCGTTGATCTTTATAAGGCGCCCATGTATTTTGAGATTCAAACTTTGTAATGTTTGATCAACAATATATAGGTTTAGTAACACAGAAATGGTGCCGTTAGATTTGTATTTGAATGTACTTTCATATGATTATGATTTTGAAGTTATTAACAATATATCATAAGAGATATTAACAGTCAAAATTAAATTTTGAAGACCGTGCCAGGTCAAACCGCACCCTATAAAAATCAAAGGAGGGAGTAACTTTTCTCTGAAAAGCTTCTAACTTTTTATCTGAAGAATCAAGCTATAGTTGCATTTAGTCTGCCATATAGATCATCCGAATGCAAACCATGTCCATTTTAGTCCTGCTCTAACAAGGAACTGATCTTGCATATAAAACTTGCCGTTGACATATTTGAATTATCATGAATCCAAACAGGATATACTGAAATCTGACTAGATTCCGATTCTTCAAGAGAACATGTGCTGAGTATACATACGTCATGTTTATATACGAATGAACAAAGCAATGATAGTGAAATCTCAAAGTTCTACAATGAGCTGCCAACAGACAAGTGACTGTATCATTCACTTTAATTTTTACACAAGAAATCGAACAATTCACCTGTATCATGTATATTTAAGTGTTATAATAACAACTATCAGGGTCAACCTATGCCTTAAAATGTGTTGCACCAAAAGTTGTAAAAAAAAGAAGCTAACTGCTGATCAGTTCAATACATGAAAGCATGTTATTCAAAAGAAAAGGTAACAACACAGAAGCACAGAGAAAACTTGAAGCCTACTCACCGAGTTCCATACAGGCCTGTCCGTACTGCAAAAAGTGTTTGTAGTTTGGAAAAAAGAAGAAGAGAGGCATTAGATGTGTATAAGAACGAGCATACATAGAATATATTCAAGTCAGAAGAAAATGCAGGTAAGCATCACAAGATGAAATAGTTGTGTATTTTTTACAGTTGACTATTAAATCATCAGATCCTTGTGATCAAGATAAAATTAAAGGCATGCTGCAAAACAAATTTTGCCTTATGCTAAACAGATGTCGATAGCAGAAACATTATCCTAGCTCTTGTACTGGCTTATCTGCTTGCTTTGGAACATGTGAGAGTTACTGTGCCGCATCAACCATGAACAGTACAGGGGGGAGGCTAACGATGAACTCGGAATTCGAACAAGCACACAAACAAACTAAAAGGATAGGATGAAAAAAAAAAAACCGCAACTTGTCGGATGTCTCGGTGCGGTACGTGCGCTCCCCCAGCGAGAGGCACGCGAAGAACTTGTCCTTGAACCCCATCTCCGCCTGTGGCACCAACCAAATTAACCGTAAAAAAAACATGCAGCAAATCAAAAACCGCCAATTCGCAAGCCCACGGCCCCACTCCCACACGAACCCTTGAGATGGAGGGGCGGAGCGCGCTACGTACCTTCACTATCCGGATGCGCGCGATGCCGGCGAACTCCTCGGTGGAGATGGCCCTCCCCGATTCGAAGGCGTCGGCGGAGCCGCTGCTGTCGCGATGGCGCAGGCGGAGGCGGCGGCGGAAGCGCGCGAAGCGAGACGGCAGCGGAGACGGCGGCTCGCCGGCGGCGCAGGCATTGTGCCGGGAGGTCGAGTGGCCCATCTGTCAGCGAGCGAGGCGGACGCGGTGGAGTAGGTGAATCGGAGCGGGTGCGCGTGGGAAGTTGAATTTGACGCCCAAAAGACAAGGGCCTTTTTATACATGTGTCTTTTTTTTAGAATAAAGCCTTTTTATACATGTGTTATTCATCATTTGTACTGACATGTGAACTCTACACCGATAATCTCTACTATTCTAAAGCAGCACTTGGTGGCAGTGGTCCGTTGTTCCGACGTCATTAATTGCCCTACGCAAGAAACGAAGCGTTGCTTTAATTAGCCAGCTTTCGCAAGAAACGAAGCGTTAAAGATAGATGTTTGATCTTGTGAAATAATTTTTTTTTATTTTTTAATCTTTATTTTTCGTTATTAATTTTGTTTTTCGTAGCAACGCACGGGCATGTAACTAGTATGAGTAAAATATTAGAGAATAAATAATTAATTACACTAAAAAAGATAAATGATCAAATCTTCCTTTTTATAAAGGGGTGTGTCAGTGCAGCGTGGGCCGGCCGTTAATGTCGGCTTCTAATCTGCAGTTACGACCAGTAACCCTCCCTCACCAGGGCGATGATTGACTGCCCATGTGGACCCAAGCATTGTGGGGCCCCAGCACCAGAGATGAATGTGGTAATACCGGTACCGGATATGCATTGACCATTTTCCCCCAGCCTGTAGTAGCATAATAATCTTATCGGTCGGACGGGTATTCGCGAATTGAGATCTAATGCTGTTGGTAGTGTTTAGCAGTCACATGGCTGATCATTGGATTAGAAAAAAAAAAGGAAGGTTCAGATTTCTGAAGTGCACTGCTCAGGGACACTGTGCCCCAGGCATACACTGTAGCAAATATTGTAGCTGCGCACTGTTGTAACTTGTACCCGATCGGAACCAGGGTTCATAAAATCGCGATTTTCGATCATATCAGAGGGGTAAGACTTTTAAAACCGGCCGATAAATCGGTTAAATTCAAAAAAAAATATGAGCTGTAAATATCACGATAATCGGTGAAAATCGAGAGAAAATCGGCGCAAATCGAGAGAAAATCACTCAAGGAATCGGTTTCGAGAAACAATCAATTGGCCGGTAAAAATCGAAAGAAAATCGGTCAAAATCGGGAGAAAATCAGTCAAACATGAGAGAAAATCGGAGAGAAAATCGCTAAAAAAATCGGCTTCGAGAAACATTCAACTGAATAGTGAAAATCGGGAGAAAATCGGAATTTTTTTCTTCATTTTTTTGGATTTTAAAACTATGCGATATCTAGCGATTTTCTACCGAATTTTTTCGATAATCTAAAAACAAAAATCGTCCGATTTTCTTAAAAAAGAAAAGGTGAACCCTGATCTGAACCGCTGATTCCTTTGATCAAACGGTGATGATGGTTAGCTACTGCCGTAGTTGTAGTCCTTACTGTAACTACACTGGATTCCTTTCGGTATTCCCAGCCCATCAATAACCTGCTCATGTAAAAGAGAGAGAGAAAAGAGTTCTTTTCGGTACACTAAATTCAACATGTTCTATTAAATTTTTTTTTTGATCTAATAGATTATTAGCTATTATTTATTTATACTTTTCCATGTAGTAGAGTGGTAGGAAAGACTTCAACAAATTAATGATTAGATTGATATCTACCATCTACCGTATATTAGTATTACAGTGTACCGTGAAATTTCTCAAAACAAAATCAAACCTCTACACTCAGACACTGGTGGCGTTCGTGGTCCATGGATATGAGAAATTTTGTGAAATTTCTCAACACAAAATCAAACCAGCAAGACAAATCTTGTTGGTCTCACATCACCTGGACGGGCAATCGTGGTCCATGGATATGCGATGGATGAGTTCATGGTGGACGATCTGTTGATTCTGGAATCGGTCCTTGTTGAGGTTACACCAGCGGCAGTAAAAGCAGACGATGACTGCGAGCAAAAGCAGACGACGACTGCAAGCAACTAGCACATTTTCTTGTATCAGCTTTCTTCTCCCTACCACTTGCCTCTACTCCTGCCTAGTTCCTAGTTCCAAACTGCAAACGTTCTCTCAAAATAAAAATAAAAAAAAGTTAATGTCGGGGGAAAAAAATCAAAACTACCTGTATATGCATGCATATGCAATATCATACAACGTCCATTGTGCTCTGAGATTTGTGCGGGGAGGGGAGAGAGAGAGAGTAGAGCACGAACCTTTGAGTGTGTTGGACAGTAGAGATAGCGCATACGGATGCATATACAAGTGGAAAAATTGCATTCGAGATCTCTCATAGAAGTTGCATGTTAATTATGGTGATTCATATATAGATTTCTAGAATTTGGAAATGTATGGTAGATGAATTCTAATAGAATTGGGGTTCCTATTTTCTTTCAGAATAGGATTTCTATTTTCTTTGGAGAAAAAGTAAGGGAGTTATATGAACTCATATGGTGGTCATAGAGAACTCCAGCAATCAAGAAACCACAAACCAACTCATTCATAGCAAGAGGTGCACGAGAGGATTATAGACTAGGTTATTCTTTAGCACTAAATTCAATGGTCCTAAAAGATTAGAGAGGTTGTGAGATAGCAATAATATCATGTACTCTTTTGAGATTGTGCTTAAAAAATTTGTGGTCGACTTCACGAAATCTTTATCCTATCATGGTTACTTCAGCGTCATTATATTGGTTCTCTCTATAGATTTATCTTCTTCGCTCTTCAGACTGTGCACGCTCATGTCGTATCTCATAAACTCTGATTCGATCCGAGGGTGATGTTGCGCATACGAAAGGGTATCAGAGTGTAACAAATAGTATAGAGCCAAGGCCATAATAATTAGATTTGAGAAGACCGGTAAAGCGTCAAATGGCACAAAATCAATATCGATATCAACGATGTGTAATAAAGTAAAGAAATTTAACGGCGAAGGGAATTTCAGCGTGTGCCATTATTTGGTGAAGGATGTCCTTGTCCAGCAAGAGTTAATCACTGCTCTTGAAGGGGACAAACCAGAAAAAGATATTCACTGAAGACTAGAAGGTGATGGAGTAAAAGGTTGTCAGTACAATCCGTTTATATCTCTTTGATGAGGTAAAGTACTTGGTGATCAAGGAAAAATTGTTGAATAAATTATGGAAGGACTTAGAAGAATTGTATATGGCAAAGCCACTGATAAACTGATGGGTGCTAAAGCGACAATTGTACAGGTTGCGCATGAAGAAAGTTATATGTTTCGTTGACCGTCTCAATGTTTTCCAACAAATTTATCACGCAGCTGACTAGTGTTGATGAGAAAATTGAGGAAAAAGACAATATCATCATATTGGCATCATCTATACCACCATCTTTAGAACAATTGGTGATAATTTTTCTTGTCGAGAAAAGCACTGTCAACTTTAATGAGGCGGTTGTATATCTATTGGATACAGAGTCCTTGAAAAAGCCATCGAAATCTTCATAATTGGGTGATCAAGCAATTTTTGCAGCGGGTGTTGCAAGCAAAAGCAAAAGTTACCAGAAGAAGAAGGGCAGGAGCAAGGGCACACGCGTATGCTTTCTGTGTGACAAGGAAGATCATATGATAAAATATTGTCCGAGTTTGAAACAAATGAAGGGTGTATGCTTAATGACAGTAGCAAAAGATCATTCGGACGTACTTGCTGTCAGTCAATCAGGTGCTTCTCATGAATTAATATTAGATTTACGTTGTTGCTTCCATATATGTTTGGCGATGGAGATATTTAACGAAGGATATCTACGCCTGATACATGGAATTATTCACTTGGCGAATGGCAATGAGTAGGCAATTACTGAGGTGAAAACAATTATGTTAGAGATGTATAATGGAGCACATCGCACATTGACGAGAGTTCAATATGTTCCAGGCTTAAAAAAGAATCTAATAAAGCCTTTTCTTTATGTCTGATGTGTTGTAGGAACACAAAGTGTGTTTAACCCAACTACATAAAGAAAAGGCTTTCAGATGGAGGGTTCGAATGGTCAAATCCAAGTACCAACATACACACTGCGGTGATGTGAGCCTACCCATGAGCCCCTGTGATGGGAGCACTAAAAAAGTGGGAGAAAAAAATGGAGCCTACTTGGAGCGAGTTCTTGGAGGAGCATAATGATTTCAACGGATAAGATTCAATGTGGAGATTGTTAATTATGGTAACTCATATATGCTCTTTTAGGATTTTGAAAGGTGTGATAAGTGAATTATAATAGGATTAGAATTCATACTTTCTTTTAAAGTAGAATTCCTACTTGCTTTGGAGCAGGACTAAATGAGCTATATAAACCCATGGGGTGGTCATGGAAAACTTAAGCAACCAAGAAGCCACAAACTAACTCACCTAAAGCAAAAGGTGTACGAGAGGATTAGAGACTAGGTTATTCTTTAGCTCTAGATTCTTGTATAGGGCAAGGATCCGAGTGTCCTAAAAGGTTCGAGAGGTTGTACGAGAGCAACAATCTCTTGTACTCTTTTGATGTTGTGTTTAAGAATTTACGGTTGGCTTCGCCAAATCTCTCTCTCGTCGTGGTTGCTTCAATATTGTTATTTTGGTTCTCTCTATGAGATTTATATTCTTCGTTCTTGAGACCATCCATGCTCATGTCGTATCACACAAAACTCTAATCCAATCCATGGGGTTGTTGTGTGTAATAAGGGATATCATGAAGTTATAGGTAGAGTTTAATTGTACTATGATTGTAATTCTCGCTATAAATAAATGGTGTGGAATCCAATAAGAGACACACAATTTTTTTCAAATTCTACATGGTATCAGAGATATCCTGTGAAACCTTCTGTAACAGCCCCAAATTTAATTATTAATCATATTGTGCATGGCATGCTCATATCATTCATATTAGAGGCATGATTAACATTTAATCAAGACTTTATAAATGCTAGCATTATTTTAGATAAATGAGTATGAATTTATAATGTCCATGACACCTTTAAAAACTGCTACCCATTTACATCCGTGCTCCATTGCCCATACCCTATGACATGAGGACCCCACTAGTAAGAGATAGAAGAAAATTCTGCACACCTAATCCACCTTTTCTCACCTTACCTACTACATACCCATTTCCTTACATCTCTATGACATGTGGGACCAAGCCCCACATGTAAGTGGTGGAAGGGGGCAACTATATATGCTTTTCCCCACCTTGGAGTTTCCCCCAAGTCCCATTTGCTCAGCCCCATTTCTGAAAATAGCAAGGAGGAGAGCAAGAACACTCTCACTCCATCTCCATTTCATCCCCACAAAACCCATCTAAAGTTTTGGTTTGAGCTTGTGCATGTTATGCCATTGGATCCCCCTCATCAAGAGCTTCAATTCCATCCAATTGGATCCTTGAGGCACCAAGATTTGGGTGAGTTCTAATCACTCCTTTGCTTCCCTTTTCTGAAATTTTGTCACCTTGGACTCATTCCTCTTCTTTCCCTTGAAAATCATGTTCCCGTCGACGATCGGGCCGTGCATGTTAGCTTGCTAGCTTAAGGAGGAGGGGTTGAAGCCGTCACAAGCGCAAGGAGTGAAGGCATTGCTTCCTCAAGCGAGGAGGAGAAGTTGATACCGGGAGAACCAACGAAGAGCACAACTTCGATGCCATTCCTCGTCCCGTCGACGAACCGGCCTCCCACCAAGTACAAGAACACCCTAGAAGTGGTAAGGTTCCACCCTAAGTCATCTTTTTGGAATGTAGGAGCCTCTTGTGCAATAGCCATTTTCGGACAGAACAGCCAGTCCAGATTGTCCGGACCCCAGCCCGGATACTCTGGATAGGTCAGTGCAAACTAGTAAACTGGAACCGAAAAACCCAGCCCGGAAAGTTCGAGATTTTATTCGGACACTCCGAATGGGGTGGAAAATTGTAACCGAGAATGCCAACCCAGACACTCCGGGTCATGTCCGGACACTCCGGATAGGTCAGGCGAAGAGTAAAATTGAAACAAAGAGACCCAACCCTGATACTCCGGAGTTTCATCTGGATTGTCCGTGGTACCCGGATACTCCGGATTGGTCAGCATTTGAGTAACCGAGAGGCTCAACCCGGACATTCCGAACCCTAACCTGGATACTCCGGACCTGAGTTGATAAAATGCTTCTTAGATGCATGCTAGGATTAGGAATATAATCATGGTGCATTTCATGCATGATTGTGCATGCTATCGTGTTGTTTCTTGTTTGGTTCTTAATTAGTGTTCTTTTGGAATTGGATTTTCTCGTTAGGTGTTGACGCTTCGGAGACTACTCCCGAGTACGACTACGCGTACGAGATCAAGAACAAGCAACAAGGCACTACTTTACTCCTTGAACATGATTGCTCCTACTAATTGCAACTACACTTTCAAGTTATTTTACAAATTGCATGCCTACTTTCAATTATATCTATGTTGGGGTAGAATGCTTAGTTATTACCTTGTTGACAGGTTATCCTCTTACCATGTTCCTTTCGTATACAATTGTCGTCCTAGGTGGTTGGTTGATTATTACGTATGGGTTCGTACGATTTGCTTAGCCTTGCTTAGAACCTCATTCGAAACCGTGATAGATGGACTTAGTTCATCGGTCGCAAAGATCAACTGATTATGATGATGATGGTTCAATTTTGGTTATTGTATAGCAATGTTGGTTAAGGATCTTAAGGATTGAATCCTGGTGACGTCTCTTTAAGTAACTATCGTGCGGACCACACGCCGTTTATGGGAACGGCTTAACCAAGTATTTGTGTATGACTAGGGTACTTAAACCACGTGCACTCGGAATTCCTTGAGCTTTGGAGAGTGTCAAGGAATGTCCGCGGGAATTCCTCGAACTTTGTGGAGTGTCGGGAATATCCTTCGAAATCCCTCGAACTTTGTAGAGTTAGGGATGTTCAATAACGGGTGTACTCCTTGATCCACTTACACAGAGCACTGAGCACGCGGGATCAAGGGTCACAGTCACCCGGATGGTTTAAATACACTACTAGGCATACTGGAAAATGGTTTCGTCACGTTTACTTCGGCCGGCACATCAAAGGAAATGTGCTCATAGTTTGGCTTACGAGTGTGGCGTGTCGTGTGGGTAAAGTCGTACCTCTGCAGAGTTTAAACTATTCGAATAGCCGCATCCATGGTCAAGGACGATCACTTAAGTTGTCAGTCACTAGGCGAGTATTAAGGACCGGGTAAGATGGATGGTGTGGGAAAAGTCTCATGAGTATTGAAGTACTCATGAGGAGAGCTTCGCGAGTATTGGAGTACTCGTGGAAGGAGACTCGCGGGTATTGGAGTATCCATAGGTGTGATGAGCGCGAGCGTCGGACTCGTGTCTCGGAAATGCTTGGAGGCATGAAAAGGATATGGAATGATTACGATTACTTTATGTATTAAGATTTCGCAAATGTTTACCAAACTATCAATTTCAATCTATAAGTGGCTATGATTTTTCTCAAATGTTGCTTTATGCTGAAATTACCCATTGCCTTCCTTGGTGAATCAACCTCATGTACGTAGGGTTCAATGCATAATCTATCCTATTGTGCGAGTACACATTTTGTACTCAACCGGATTGTCCATTGCTGCAGGTGAGGTTGAGACGTCGCCCGTGGATCCTTACCGGGCCGACGCCTCCGATGATAATGCTTAGAGGGTCGTTCTTAACCCCCAGCTGGATGCCTGAGGGTTGGGGCATACTACGCTGGATAACACTTTTGTCGTTTATGTTTAATTCCGCTGCATGTCAATGTAAAACTCTATGTGTATGTCGTTGTGAACTACGGTATCACTTTTGGCATGTAATATAAATGTTTAAATTCCCGTTGTTTTGTGAGATATAATCCAAACTGTTATGCATTGTCGCGCGTGTTGGTGAACTTTCCTGGGACCAACACGGGCATACATGCGGGCCGCTCGAGATTCCCTTGATTTACTTGGGCTGTGTGACACCACTGAGTGAATCAATGGAGTCCCGGGGACGGGTCCCCACACCTTCCCATCCCACGAACCCTAACCCGAAAATCTCACCTTGGCCTCTATCAATCCAGCGCGCGACCGCTTGATTCGTCGCTACTTCCCTGGTCCCACTTCATCATCAGTGCTTTCCCGCTACCACATGGGGGTGGCTGAGTCACCACTGCCATCGATTCGCCATAGCCGCCAAGGCCCATGTGAGCAGCTATCACCAAGAGGAGCGAAGGAAAGGAACCAACGAAGAGACAAGGTTAAAAGGAGCATAAGTAAAGAAAATAAGAAAGAAGAGAGGGAGGAGAGAGAGAGACAGAGAGAGAGAGGAGACAAAAGAGGTAACAATAAAAAAGGGTTTCTGTTTGCTGGTTTTTAATGTGTATTAAAAGTGCCATGTTTGTGTCTTGCGTTGGCATTGATGCTTAAAGGATTGCCGTGATCATGGTGATACACACGAAATAGGTTTCGTAATCGTATTTGTTCTAATTGTTTGGACGAGATGACTCCGGAGGCGATTGATGCTGCATGAAAACAGGAGGAGAACGTTGCAATGAAGGTGGTCGACAAGAATAGGAGGGCGATTGTTGATTTGACATCCTCCCTTGTTACACAAGGTGATATGAGAAGCATATTGCATGATTTTTTGGCGACAGGTATGATTGGTCCGAGGGCTAGTACAAGATTATCCGAACTGAAACTGGAGCTAATGCCGAATGATGTAAAGTTAGAGGGGAGCAAAAATTATCTGGGTTGGTCTGGAAGGGCTCAGCTAGTTCTAAGGATGATGAGGGTGGAGCACTACTTGCAGGAGACTTGTGTTGAGCCTGTAGACAAGACATGCATAGATTGGAAGATGCGAAACACCACCAACTCTATGGGGGTGGCTTGGTTGCTGACTTCGATGTCTCCATCCATCGCTCAGATGGTAGAGACGACGAAGAATACTATAGTAGATATGTGGAAGATGCCGAGCAACATGTACTCTGGAGCAGGTAATGTGATAATGATGGTGGAAGTTCAAGGCTAGGTGGAGGTCCTGAAACAGGAAGAGAAAACCATCCAGGAGTATGCTAATGAGTTGCAACAGCTATGAGAAGACTTGGATCACTATGATCCACTACAATTAACATGTGCTGGTAATATTGAGGTTGGCAAATTATGGCTACAACGCAAGCAGGTCACACACTTCCTAAAGGGACTGAACCCATAATTTGAGAGTAGGAGAGCTACCATGTTTCACTTGGTGAGCCTACCTACTATGGAGGAGGCGATTTCAGCTATGGTATAGGAGAAAGTTCGACTGCAAGTAATGGGTAGCAATAACCCAGGCAGATCTGCCTATGCTATACTTGATAATTAGGAGTGCTAAACTATGGGGGTAAGAGAACACCTAAGTTGTATCTGTGCTTTCTCATGGTATGGTGGAGTCCAAGGTGGAGATCATGGCAGTCATGGTGATCATGAAGGATGAGGAGGACATCAGGGTCGTAGAGGTCGAGGTGGAGACTGGGGTTTTGAAGGTCAAGGCAGGGATGGCCCTAGAGCCAATATGGCTATGACAAAACAAAGTATGTTTGTTACTCTAAAAGATGAGCATGCTATAGTGGGAATAGTGACAGAATGGTAAAACATTGTAGTCTTCTCTAGATTCTACAACAACACCTACCACCTCCTTTAGTAACATTGTCAACTACGCCCACATGGGCGAAGGTACTCATGCACATGCACTTGCATCCACATATAAGCATCATCATACTGATTGGATCATAGATTCAGGAGCATCTAAGCATGTCACTAGTTCTCTTCGGGTATTTGCATCTTACATCATATATACACACTTTAAAACTAATAAGATAGCTGATGGGACCTCTCAGCTTATTCAGAGAGTATGATTTGTAGGGTGCACACATCCACTGCTTTATTCTCTATCTTGTATGTCCCATCCTTTTCGGTTAATCTTCTTTCAGTAAGTTCCATCATCTACTAATTTAAATACACTGTTTTATTTTGATGAGGACTCTTGTTTATTACAATAGAAGAGGATTGGAACTGGAATAATGTGTAATGGACTATGGTATGTTGATCAGTTGGATACAACATTGGCCGTGGCTGTAAGAGGAGTTGTGGAAGAGGTTTAGCTGCATCATTATCGTTTGGGACATTCTTCATTTGAGAGTTTGAGTCAGATATACTCTGAGTAGTTTACTAAAGTATATAAGCGTAAACTTGTATGTGATGCTTGTGAGTTTAAAAATCATACACGATATACTTATAGTAATATTGGTCTTCGGAGTTACGAACCTTTTATATTAATACATTCTGATGTTTGTGGTCCATGTTTAGTCACCTTTGTGAGTGGTTTTAAGTGGTTTGTCACATTCATTGATTGCTATACTCGTATGACTTGAATCTATATGATGAAGCACAAGAGTGAGGCCCATCGATGTTTTCAGGACTTCCATTGGTTGGTGGCAACTCAATTTAATGTGAATGTTTGAATTATTCAAATAGATAATGGAACTGAGTATGTTAACAACGAGTTTGCAGCATATTTCTTATAGAAGGAGATACTTCATCAAATCACTTGACAAGGAACCTTGCCTCAGAATGGAGTGGCTGAGAGGAAGATCGATATTTGTTGGAGGTGGCACATTCACTCATGCTTCAGATGAATGTGGCGAAGAGATTCTAGAGTGATGCGATGATGACAGCTGCATATCTTATCAATCGCATGCCACCTCGAATACTTGGGATGAAGTCTCCAGCTAAACTTCTTTTGGGTCAACGAGAGTCAAGGTTCCCCCTAAAGTGTTTGGTTGTGTGTGCTTTGTATGGGATAACCGACTATCTATTGGCAAACTAGATCCTCAGGCTGTGAAGTGTATCTTCATAGGATATTCATCTAGTTAGAAAGGATATAAGTGCTAAAACCCAATAGAAAAAAATTGTTCATAAGTGTAGATGTAACTTTTCATGAGTTCAAGCCATACTATATGAGTAATGATGATATTGGTCAATTCTTAGAGGAATTCTCTCTTTGTCACCAAGGGTGATAGTTAAGAGGGGGAGTACAAAGAGTGTGAGTATGAGTGATAACCAAGGGGAAGAAGTTATTATTGTAGGGATACTTTCCGTGTCCCTCTCTAAGTCAGGATAGAAAATGTGCAAGAAATATGATAGCGCCAGAAGAATTACAAGTATATTAGAGAAGACGCTTCCAAAAATAGGAGGAGAAACAACCATCAACACCTACGTCGTCAGATGAGCAAGTTCTACTAGAGGTAGTAGAGGAACCAGGGAGACAGGAGGAGAAACAACAGCTGTCATCAGCATTTGAGCGAGTTTTATTAGAAGAACCACAACTTAAACAGCCAACCAGTCCAGTTGATTCAGTCCCAATCCAAGATTTTTCCTCAAGTTTCTCTCCATCAAGTTCCTTATCTCCCCTTGGGGCAAGTGGTAATATTCCCTCTGACACTTATTTAGAGTTACCTCTTGCACAACGTAGGGCAGTTAGATCTATTGTTAGAAAGCCACTGCCGCGGTATGGCTTTGAGCATGACATTACGAACTTTATCTCATACTCCCATATCTCTCCTGCATACAGAACATTTATTGTATCTCTCCAGACAATGCCTATTCTAAAGGATTGGTGGGTTGCTAAGCAGGATCATAAATGGAAGGATGCTATAAAAGAAGAGCTTGGTGCACTTCAGAAGAACAAGATGCAGGATCTTGTTCCACTTCCAACAGTAAAGAAAGCAACGAGATGCAATTGGGTCTTTAAGATGAAATAGATTCCTGAAGGCAAGGTAGATATATACAGGGCGAGGTTGGTTGCAAAAGGTTATAGTCAGACGTATGAAATAGACTATGATGATACTTTTGCACTAGTAGCAAAAATAAGCATAGTAAGAATGTAGATTTCTTGTGGTTGTTATTTTTGGGTGACCTTTTCATTAGTTGGATGTGAAAAATGTATTTCTCCATGGAGATTTACAAGAGCAGGTATATATGGTGATACCTCCAGTCTTTGAGAATAAGCAAACCATCGAGAATGTGTGTAAGCTTAAAAAATCTTTATATGGCCTGAAGCAATCTTCACGAGCATGGTTTGATATATTCAAGCATGCAGTTGTGGCATGGGCTTTTCCCAGTGTAATGGGAATTATACGGTGTTTTACAAGAATAAAGGATCATATATAACCATACTAGGAGTTTATGTTGATGATATTGTGAAACTAGAGATGATAGTGGAGAAATCAAGTGCCTAAAGGAGAGACTAGGAGAAGCATTTGAGGTGAAGGATCTTGGACCTCTTCCGTACTTCCTTGGAATTGAGATATCTCGGTCTTCGAAAGGGATAGTTCTCTCTAAAAGGAAGTATGTTCTTGATCTCTTAGCAAAAATAGGAATGCTTTGGTGTTGTCCTATTGCTTTGTCTATTGATAGGAATCACAAACTTTGTGCTGAGTCTGGTGATCCAGTTGACAAGGATGATTATCAAAGGTTGGTTGAGCATCTCATCTACTTGTGCCATACAAGACCATACAAGACCTGATATTTTGTATGCAGTGAGTGTGGTAAATCGATATGTGCATGATCATAGAACGGGATATATGGATGCTGTCTTTCGAATTCTAGGACATTTGAAGAGTAGCCCTGGGAAAGGGCTTTGGTTTAGGAAGAGTCAACACTTGAATGTGGAAGGATATTGTGATGCTGATTGGGTAAGCTTTGTGGGCGGTAATCTTGTGTCATGGAGGAGTAAGAAGCATGAAGTTGTGGCTCGATCTACTGCAGAAGTAGAGTATAGAGCAATTGTGTTAAGTTCGAATGAGATGATCTGGTTGAAGAGACTATTGTGTACAATGTTTATTGAGGAGTGGTCCCTTGGTATTGCATTGTGATAATAAATCTGCGATCAATATTGCTAATAATCTGGTACAACATGGTCGTACAAAGCATGTGGAAATTGATTTTTTTTTTATCAAGGAGAAGCTGGATAACATAATTCTGATGTAGTTTTTCAAGTCTAGTGAACAGTTGGCTGATTGTTTCACTAAAGGGTTAGGTTCTATTGAGGGTACTAAAATATATAACAAGATGGAAATGATTGCTATGTGAGCAGTGCTTCTATGCTTTCCCTCTCAATACAAGTTGCACAAATCTTGAAACAAATGAAAGTGTAAATAATCATTATCTACTCTTTATTCATGATTTGATATTATTGTAACTTAAAAAAAAAACATAGAAGCATCCTCTAAAAATAAATGTTGATGGTGCTTCTTCCCTGAATGATGAGAATGGCGCAACTGGTTTGGTGCTCCGAGATGATAGCGGATCCTTCCTGGCTGCGATGGCACGATGATACCCGGCATGCACTTCATGCCAGGCTTTTTTGATGGGCTGTTCAGCGCATGATTGCAGTCCTCTAATTGGTTAAATAAATGAAGAGAACGCTCTTGGTCCCAAAACCAAAAAATAGGAGAAGAAAAGAAAAGAAAAGTAGAACGAAACAGGGCGGTAGCTGGCGAAATTGGTCTATTCCTTCCGGTGCATCCGTGCATGTGATGGTTGGTTCAGTTGGACTGGGATGTAATTAGTTCGTAGTACCACCTTATCTGCCGCGGTGCAATTTTTGTGGCGCATCCAGACTTGGCACCAAGCAGAAGAAGAACGTACGTACGTACCTCTCGACTCGTCATGGAAGCTCTCGCCTCGTCGCCTCGGGCTCTCTTCTCCCGCACCTCCCCGACGGTCCTGGTGGCAACGGCGACATGGACGGCGGCATCATCAGCCCGGCGTAGACGGGCCGCTCCTGTCAAGGCCGCCGCCGCCGCCGAGCCGGCCGGCGAGGAGAAGCCCAAAGCTGCAGCCGCGGCCGGAGATGGCTCCGCGTCGCCGGCGCCCAAGAAGATCCTGAAGAAGAAGCCGGTCTACTCCAGTAAGACGCTAGCTAGCTTGCCTTTCTACATGATGCCTGAATCAAAATATATGTGCATTTACTTGTTCTGCAGGAACTGCAAACCGGAGAAGCTAGAGCTTATTGTAATTCGATCGATCGTGCGTATCCTTAATTAACTGAACTTTGCACCTTCCCATCATGCAGTGAAGAAAGGGCAGATTGTGCGCGTCGACAAAGACAAGTACTTGAACAGCATCAACGTAAGCACTGATCGATCCTTCCTTTTGTAGTCGTTCGTTGCAAGTAATTTCTTCTTCAGTCAGTAAACTTGATGCCTGATGCACATGATCTTCTTCTTCTTCTTTTTTTTGGAAAAACTCACATGATCTATTTCAGTACCTGTCAGTAGGACATCCACCCTATTACAAGGGGCTAGACTACATATACGAAGACCGTGGTGAGGTAACTGATCCTCTATCGTTCTTGCAGCAATCCTCGAAGCTTTTGTTTACCATAATGTCGTAATCTTCTGACTGTATTCGCCTGCGAAATCTTTCATTCGGTCCTCAATGTACTATTAATCAGCATAGTCTAGTTTCGAAAAAATCAGCATAGTGTAACTCTTTGCTCCCATGACATGATTGATGATTGTTCCTTTGGATTTCTACCAATTAATTGCAGGTTTTGGACATCAGAATCTTTGAAACTGGAGAGTATGCCCTGGCAAGTTGCTTCCTGCCCCATGCTTGATGTCACTGGCTGTTCAGCATATATTGTTAAATTTTTGTTCCTTCTCAGACTGAATCTTGTTAAAAAAAATGTCTTCACGCCCTCATGGCGGAACCATATATCTTGCACAGATCGCGTGGGTCGGGATTCCAACTCCACCGGCATGGTTACCCACTTACATGCTCATCAAGGTAAATATAATAGTAGTGGTGAGAGAGATATTATCTCTGATTAATTTAATTTGCTAGTTGTTTCCTGCACACTTTAGTCGTAGCACTAGCATTGACCTCATCTCTACTATATAAAGTGAGAGTTTCTTCCTACGTCACATTAATTGCCTTGCTTAATTGCTCTACTTAATTGCCCTGCTTAATTGCCCTACGCAAGAAACGAAGCGTTGCTTTAATTAGCCAGCTTTTGCAAGAAACAAAGCGTTAAAGATAGAAGTTTGATCTTATGAAATAGTTTTTTTTAATTTTTTATTCTTTATTTTTCGTTATCAATTTTGTTTTTCGTAGCAACGCACGGGCATATAACTAGTTATGATTACTTTGCAGTCGGACAAACTCGACTACGAGAGAATATGATGGATGAACTGACCGAGACCTTCAAGATAGCACGACGACCGGCTGCCCGGGAGATCGATTGATGATATGTTAATACTCAAAACTCTACACTGACAGCCCGAGTGACTGCTGTGCAGTCTCAATCTCAAATGTTCTCGCTTGCTTCTTCTTCTATTCTTCCTTCTTACTTTGACGATTAATCAAATGTTCTCGGTTCTTCTTCTTCTATTCTTCCTTCTTACTTTGACGATTAATCTCCGGAGCATGCCGTGTAATTTTCAGTATGGTCATGATACCCACGTGATTTATGTACCAAATCCAATTTAAATTTAAATTGTAAAAAACCAATTCGTATTCAATCCGTTTGTACCGGTCCTCTTTTGCGTAACTTCTTTATCGGAGTATCTTGTTTAGGGTTCAGTAGCTTCCAAACATAAAAACTAACACATATATACTACCCAATAAATCCCGCTTCACGGGCAAACATAGGTTATAAAGTGTGTACATTCCTGAATCCAAATAAAGTAAAATCAGCACAAATGATAAATCTCAACTTATGGCTTATTTGAAAAAGCGGGAAGTTCGTAGAAAGTAGATCAACTCCTATGAAAGTCATGTGGCATAAAGAGTTTTTTAGTGACTCGATCATTTGCCCCAAAGTTATATGGGCTTCAACGATTTGCCATACTATCTAATGTAACAGATCTAATGTAACGATGGCCCCAAAGTTTATGTGCTAATTGATTATTTGCTCTTTTGAGAATAAATGCTAAATTTGCCGGCGTCTTCTTCCCTTTCTCTTCTTTTTCGATGGTGCTTCTATGTTTTTCTTTTTGAAAATTGCAAAAATATTAAAATATAAATAAAAGGTTGATGATTATTATTTAGTTCTTCATTTTCTTTAAAATTTGTACAATTTACATTGAAAGAGAAAACATACAAGCAGTGCTTGTTTTTCTTTTTTCTTTTCTTTTCTCAATTGCTTCGGCCATAGTCGACTTGCCTCTTCCTTCAATGCCGCTAAGCAAGCTCATCCTTCTCTGGGATGCCACTCCGGAGGCCCGAGCCGGTGCCCACAACAGTAGGCGGTGACCAGCAGCAGATGCGATAATCGGTGCGGCGGCGCGAGGTGGAGTTGAAGGAAACGCACTGGCTCGCTGATCTACCGTGGTCGAGGCGGCTTGCGGGGGAGCTAGAGGAGATGCACTGGCTCGCCCGATCTACCATGGCCAAAGCAAAGAAGAAGAGAAGAAAGTAGAGAAAGAAGACAAAGGTAAACTTGTCCAAAAGGACAAACAATCAATTGTCTTGTGAAGTTTGGTAATATGATTCATTACAACCAATAAAATGGCAAATTGTTGAAGCCACTGTAACTCTAAGGCAAATGATTAAACTTTCTTGAGCAAGTGCTTCTATGTTTTTCATCTCTTGTATAAAATCTTGAAGCAAGCGAAAGGATAAAGGGGGCGCTCCAGCTCCACCAGATTCGTGATTCTGGTGAAGCTAGGTATTCCTAGCTCCACCAAATCTGTGGAGCTGGAGCTGCGGTTATATTAAGAGTGTTTAAGTGGATCATTTTGTTTACATTTTAGAATAAAAATATAAACTTAATTCACTTTATTTTAGCCTACAAATTTCAAATCTGAGGTGGAGCTGAGATCTGAAGCTCTGCCAAACAGGACCAAATAGTTATCATCTATCCTTCACTCATACTTTAATAGTTACGTAACTTAGGGAAAAAAAATAGAAACACCTCTCAACCTTTTAAAGGTTTCGGTTTTTAAAGTTGATTTCTAAGGTAGATTTAAAAGGGTGAAAACAAAAACAACAATTACACAAGTAAAACCAGAAAAAGAGAAGAGTAATGGAGACGAGGGTTGGAGTGCCCGGAGACGAGGAGTCCGGCCTCCTCCCTCGCCCGTCCGCCACCGCCCGCCGGCCGTCCTCCGGAGGACCCCGCCACACGCCTCCACCGGCGGTCTGGGCGACGGTGGACGGCCCCCTGGGGCTGCCGCTGGAGGAGGCGGCGGGCCACGCTCGGCGCTTCTTCCTGTGGGGTTTCGCGTGCCTCCCCTTCCTTTGGGCCATCAACTGCTGCTACTTCTGGCCCGTTCTCCGCTCCCCTGCCACCTCCTCAACCGCCGCCTTCTCGCCCATCCGCCCCTGTGAGCCCCCCTTGTCCTCCTCTTCTCATCTCTTTCGTGTAGAAGATCTCATCTTTTGATACAAGTGTGTGATGCGTTGGCGGTTTTAGCTGTTCTTGATCTCTCTGGATCATCTTAGGTTCGAATTGACCCTTGTTCCGATGAAATTCGCAACTTCACTGATTATCTTAGTCTTAAGGTGTTGGATGCAGAAATATTTTCACTGCTCTCTAATTTTGTTGCAAAGATGCGGCCTCTGGTGAACGCTTAATGGTCAGTTAGCCTGTTGGAGCGTGATCTTTAGTAATTGTAGTGTTAGTGACAGATGATTACTAAAGATCAGTTCAATTATGTCGACCCTTTGATTATAGTTGCTTTTGAGGCGCATTTGGTGACTGATGTCTTAATTAGAATACAAGGAGATTGATAATTTTCACATCGACATGAAGATCTTGAACCAATTTAGTTAGTTATTGTTCTTCTCAGAATGCCAAATTATCACTAGTAGAAACCTAAAAGGTGTTATTTTGGCCAACTTTAGTTGATCAATAATTTGATTAGTTTTAGTTGGTATTATTGTATTAAGGTTTATGTTTCCATCAGAATAAAACATGCTATTTTTCTCATAATATTAGATAAGATCCGCAACATAAACTCCTAGAAATCTGCGCACTGTGGAAGTTCATAATGCATTTGGCACTGCATCATGAAATGTCTGGACCTTGAAAAAACATAACTTCCTCAGAATAACCTGAAATTGGGAGGTGGCTGGGAAGTACATAAACATCAGATGAACCAAAATAACAAGTTGTCATCCTTAAATATAATGTTATCATAGTTTAACTAAGGAAAACATTCACTTTATCTTGTCATTTTGATATAGCCAACTAAAGCTCATTCTAAATAGTCATGACTCACTAAGTCTACATTGAGCTGGAGCATCCCTTAGGGAGGCAGTTCAGGATAGTTATGTCCAGTCTGAAATTAAGCTGGTTTGTAGTGGTTGGTTTAACAGTGTTTTAACTATGCTTCCTAATTGATTAACACTTGAAAGCAACACCATTTTTGTATGGTCATATATAGTTCAATAGATCTTCTAGATAACTGTTCAATATGTTCTTAATCCTGGAGAAGATGGTTGAATAAATTTTCAACTGGTTTTCAAAAGATAACACAAAAATGTTTTAGTTCCATGTAATGAGAATATTGAGGACTCCACATATGAACCAATTTGAGACTTCCCAGTTGCATTGTCCCAGATGCTAGTAGTTGTTACTAAACTTCACAATGATATACCTATAGAGATGAGAGGTAAATTAAAGCTAATTATTTTTTTCATCTAAAATATGCTGACCTTTTCTTTCTTACACATCTTGAGGATACCTGTCTTATTTTTTCAAAGCCTTGGTGATCACATGGGGTAAACACTGTAGTTGAGCTCACATGGTATGCTGATAGGTTTATGCATATTATAAGGTCAAGATTTCCTTGTAAACTACAGGAAAAAAAACCAGAAAGGAAGAAAAATATCTGAATTAGAGGCTATTTGGGGGTTAATTTCATGTAATAGCTCTTTGGCAAGTTCTGACCAAACCGAGATCAGGACTGCCTGCTTTCTGTTATTCTACTTCTTCTCTTACAAGCTATCATGCTACCAATGCTATCTAATTAGATGTTATTAAGTTTCGTAGCAACAATGCCATTAGCATTTTTCTGACACACTTGAACATGTTGTGCAGATGTTGTGCGATCCGCAATTGGCTTCACCATCTTCTCTGTTGTTCTCCTCACCTGGGCCACAACGTTTATAATCGGAGGTGAGCGATTGTTCGGACCAGCGTGGAATGATCTAGTAATGTACAATGTTGCAGACAAGCTTGGTATCACCGGATTCATGGGATAGCTTCCATTGTATTCGTCATTTTGAGCAGACTTGCTCTGACCATTTTATTGTCTCACTGGTTGTACCTTGTGATGCTGTTTTTCTCTGGTAAAGATAGTTTCACCCACCTGTAATGTAATATTATTAACTGACTGGCTAGGCTGGAGTTCAGTTTTACTCTGCTGAGTTGTAGAAAGAACAGGATTGAGTGTCCGTCCTTGAGAGGTTATATTACCACAAGACAGTTAAGGATCGTCTGGAAGTCTGAAACTGCGGCTAGTTTGGACTAGACAACCAACCCTCTCCCGTTCCTGAATAGATGTTTTTAGTTTTTTTTAATACTTCTTATCAAGGTATATTTTTAGATGTTGTGCCATACTCTAGTCTATGATAGTAAATGATATTAGAAATAGCAAAAGAGGAATGGTATAGAAGGAAAAAAATGATAAGTTACATCAAAATTGTAATATGACATGTATTTAGAGAAAATTTTGAAATATAGAATAACATGTATTCAGAAACGGAAGAAGTACAAAACAGATGCCTGATGATAAGAAGTGTACAATGTTTCATCTCATGCTATAAAACAAGTAGATTATTTGTATAAATCAGATTTGATCTATATTTGCAATCGATCCAATCTGTATACAAATCCAAGCAGAGCCGAATCCACTCAACATATTACGGGCACGTCTGGGTTGTGGGTTTTGACTAGACGTGAAAGTTGGTGGAACGTATGCTCACATGCAGAATACTTCCTGTGTTCCACAAAGAATGTATTTCTAGTGTTCAAAATTTATCCCACAAAGAGTGCATCTTTAGTCTGTAGGGCCCACCCAAAGTCCATTAACTCCCATAACTCCACTCCAAGATTTGAAATTTTTTGGCTCATTTGCATGCTTAGTGACTTGGCGTGGAGTAATATCCCACTAATCTTTTGCATGCAGAGCTGTAAATGTATGCATGCGCATTTAAGTGCCGGTGGAAACCAAAGCACCAACATGCTTATGCATGGAGTAATGAGGGTCACATTAGTCATTTACCTCGTACACTAATATGTCTTAAAAAAACTAGAAATGCACTCTTTGTGGGACGGAGGGGGTAGTATATATAGAGAGAGGGAAAATACCGTTTACTCCTAGGTGTAGTTACCCACACTATTGATATACCATCTAAATAAACTTGAAATATTTCTTAATCACTTTGGATGCATTAATATTCTAATTATATGATACTACAACAGGAATCATACGAAAAAATTGCAAAGGAATATATAATTTTTAGCTTATTTTGCAAATACCTTAATATAAGCACGTAAAAATAGGTGTCTAAAAAAAATATACATACCACATATGAAAAAATGTACATACCACCTAAATGGTTTTGTATACTCGTATAAGACATACTCTTTGTTACACGAAATACTCCCAACGGTGTGATATACCATACATATACAATACATGGAGTAACTACTCCTATATTTGCTGCAAGAGTTGCCATGGAGGAGCTGGATGACGCTACATTGAGAAAGGAGTTCCCTCCCGACGTTCTTAAGCGGGAGGGATACCTCCATCACTATGAGAAATATGGCATTTTTTATTGGTACTTCCACCCCAGTCACTGCATGTTCATTGCACTGGATGACTACCAGCGCCTAGATCTTTTCCCCTTTGCTTAGGCCTTAAGCCAATAAAAGATATTATAATCCTTTTATTCTGGATTGTTATCTTTAGATTCCTTTTTTTAGGGGCTAACCTCATCTATAAAGAGGAGCCACATCATTTTGAGAAGTAAGCAATAAAGTTAATCGTTGCTTCATTGCCTGTGCCTCCTCTCTGGCTTTCTCTTCCTCCTCTCGCATTGTGACTCGTGCTTTTGCCCGAGCTCATAATATTTTGGTATCAGATTGGGAACGATCTAAATCAATGACCAAGCCTTCACCACCTTCCACAGGCGATGTAACTGCAGTCACTAATCGCGTTGAGGCGCTCGAGTTGGAACAAGCAAAACTGCACAATGAGGTTCGCACTGGTCGACAGAGCACCAACTCCGTGCTCGCTGATCTGCAGCAGTCCATTGCCGGCCTCACCGATGCCGTCAAGCTGTTCACTCAACCACCCGCAACATCGGCATCGTCCTCTGCACCTTCACTAGCCGCTACAATGGATCCAAGAGCGGCTTGGGCTGCAATGCCAATGCTGGCCACTCCTTTCGCCGACTCCTCCAACTTGAGGGCGCACCATCATCTCAGGTGGCCGACGGAGCACCCGCTGAGGACAATGGCCGACCAAATGGCTTGCTTCCAACTCCGAAGTCCGGTCACAACACAAGGAGGCAAGCCCCACCCTTCGACGCGCCACTCACACCTCCAAACTATCAAGCTGCGCTCAACGCTTCTCCACTCGGACCCTCAGGCGGCACCACGGGCCAAGCATAGCCATACCGTCGACCACTATGATGTCATCACCTATAGACAACGCCCACGCATGGAGATTCCCACCTATGATGGCACGTCCGACCCGACCAAGTGGCTCTGTCGCTGCAAGCGTTTCTTCCACATCCAGCAGATTGAAGCTTGCCATCGAGTGGAGATTGCCGCTTCTATTGCGAAGGAGAGGCATGAGAGTGGCTGGATCAACGCTAGAAGTATAATCCTCACATCACCTGGGAGCAATTCCTCGCAGTTTGCCTCATTTGCTTTGGAGACTGACTCACCAATGACGCTCTGGGCCAGCTCTCTTGCATCACCCAAACGGGCACGGTATCCGACTACCGTAGCAATTTTCAGGCTGCCCTAGGATTCGACGACAACATCACAGAAGAACAACAGATCACGCTTTTCATTGCAAAACTGGTGTAGTACGTTAAGACAGACGTCCTCCATCAACAACCTACAACCCTGGACTCCGCCATGCAACTGGCCATGGAGTCCAAGGCACAACATGGCCACATCCTTGAGGCATTGCGCAAACGTCAACCTCAACACAGCCCTTATGTAGGCACCCGACCCTGGGGCTTGCAAAAAACCCATCCATCGGCCACTGAAACTGCTCCACCAACGGCAGGGCAATCCAATGGTGCACAGAACCGACCAATGACACCCCATGCTGCTCCATCCGTTCCACTGGTTTCACATTCTATCCGTTTTCTCAATAGTGGTGAAAGGGTGGCACGCCACGCGACAGGCTCTGCTTCAATTGTGACGAACAGTATCACGTCAACCATGTGTGCAAGGTCCACTACATCAAAGTGCGTGATGACTACGACGACGTCACCAAGCACGACAACCACGAGGCGCCACAAGAGATGTTCGAACTGTCTCTTTACGCCCTCGAGGGCCACTCCCCCTCCAGCAACAAGGAGATGACAACCATGCAATTGACCTTGCATATCCTCGACAACACATTTGGGGAGCTGGTCGACACTGGGAGTGTCCATAATTTCGTGAGCTCCTATGCAGCAGAACTCCTCCGACTCTGCACAATTCCTGCGATGAATATGTGGATTGCCGCAGCAAATGGGAACCCTGTACCATGTCTCGGCATTCACCACAGATGACCAAACCTTTATGGCGCAATTTCATGTCATTCCCTTGAGCAACTTCGACGTCATTCTCGACACCCAGTGGCTTCGAAAACTCAGTCCCATTACTTGGGATTTCTCCTCATAAACTCCTCATAAACTGATCGTTATACCATGTAGGATACATATACTCCTCATAAACTGATCGTTAATTTAATTTAGTTAGGTTGACTATCTAAAATCGCATATATTTTTTTTGTTTCAATTCAGGGGCATGTGGATAACAGGGCCTTCGTGTAATGTGCCTGACATGAGAGTTGAATCCGGTGGAATATGTTCTTGTTATACTATCTGATGTCAGGTTTGATCTTCAGGATGCAGAGGATGAAGCTCAGGAGTTGATTGCAGATACAGTTAAAAGGCTGATTCCCATGGTATTATTATCTGAACTGGCTTCCTTTCGGGCATTGAATATATAGTTCCATCTGCCGAAGTGAAACTCATTCTGTTAATTTTCAGCGTGAAAAGCCAAAGTGGTACGAGCAGTACGTCTGAAGGAAGCTAGAGAGATTGCACACGACAGTGGATTGGTTCCCACGGTAAACTGTACCACTGTATTATCAAGAATCGCATGTCTCTTGATCCATCTTTGGATGGCCAAACTAGCTAGTCATGCATGCGGCCTAACAGTTGCTGCTCAATTTAACTCTCAGGCTTGACGAGGCACAGGGATGTGCGCTAACTGTTTCAGCAAATCCAGAAGTAGAGATAAATACCGATGGAGAAATGGAACTATACCTAGTGTGACTGTGTGAGGTTTGTACTGAGCTTCATCCAATGCAGTTAGTTAGTACTACCCGCTTGTCACCGACTTGGTAATTCAAGTTGTTGGAAGTTTTGTGGAATGTGCTAGCAAGTTGCGATCAAATGAAAGATAACCCAGCCATTATCGTTGTTCGCAGGAAATGAAGTGCTTGCTTCCAAGTTGGCGAAAAACATTACCTGCATTATGCATAGATGAACATGACATGCATGCAGATGCAGTAGACATTTTGGCAAGAAGCAGCTAAAGTGCTAAACACGCAGGCTTGTGCAAAGGAAAATGGAGGGGGAAAAAAGAAGATATATTAGTCCATGCGGTGAGCGTGGATCGAACACGCGACCTTCAGATCTTCAGTCTGACGCTCTCCCAACTGAGCTATCCCCGCTTCTCTGCTCAACTCCACTGATAGCACAAAACAAGGATAATAAGGAACTACTACCCCCTCCGTTCTTCTCAGGTGCTTCGATCGAATAAAATTTCATTAGGTGTTAGCGAAATCTCGGATTTCTATCGTGGACGAGATTCAATATCCTAGATAAATAAAAAAAATTCAAAATTTTCAAAATGTTACAGTAATTTCGAAAATCTCAACGAGATTTCGGTAAATTTCACCGACATTTTAGTTATTTTAATCGGAATTAATGGTCTTTGGACCGAATTGCATGTTATTTGGATCGGATTTGGAACTATTTTTTGTGGAGCATTACAATGCCATTTATGAGTAATACAAGTGAAAAAAAAAATTGTGACAACCCTAGCTGCCACCTTTTGTGTTGATTTTTTGCTTGCTTAGTTGTAGTGAGTGCTCACAAAAAAGGAAATTTTAATGGGAGAAAAATGCCACCAACTAAGCTAGAGAGGCTTTGATGATTGATGAGTAATGATCACATGTATGTATTGTTTTTACACTGATTTCACTCATCGACTTTCCCCTCACACGGTCACGCCTCTCACTCGCTCATTCACTTTCCTCTCCCAGGCAACACAGTCCATACCTGAGCTATCCCTCTCGACCTCGGTGGTCTTGGCCAACTCCGGTGAAAATCCGGCCAAATCTAGTGAAGAAGAAGGTCAATCTCGGCTCTTTATACCGAGATCTCGGTACTTTGATCAGTGATTTCGCCCTTCAGCCCAAGATTTCTTCAAAACAGCTCCAAATAGGTAACTTAATCTCGTTTTTTTTTGACATCCTGGCATCTGATGTAGGCGTGCACATGAGTTATTGTTCCTTCTAGAGACTAAAAGAATGTGTGTGTGTGTATGTGTTGAGAAAAAGAGAGAATGCTAGTATTCTAGTCTATTCTGCCGTCAGTATGTTTGCACTGCTTATATAGTTTAAGTTGATTATCAACATGCTATCATATTCATCAGTATACTCACAGACTCACTATTAATATTTCTTAGTAAATGGGACTATATGTTCAATTATATATTACAGAGCTTGTATATAGACTATAGAAACATAAACAAGTTGTGCCTAGTGGAGTGGACACGCAAAAAAAAAAAGAAACCAAAACCGAATGTTGATAGTGGGACTTGAACCCATGACCTCGTGAAGGGAGCAAAAACTTAACTGGGGCTGTAGACAAACTCGGCCAGCTCATTTTCTTGTCATGGCATCACGGTTAAATATTTTTTTTAGTCTCGGAAGACCTTAAATTTCCTTAGGCTTGATTATTATTTGAATATTTTATAGAAATATTAGCGATGTGTTAGGACCATCCACAAAAATTTTCTAACGTCTTTTGAACTATTTTTCATTCGGTTGAAATTTACTGATAAGGCTTTTATCAGGATAGTAGCACTGTTAGAATTTTTAAAAATTCCTCAGGCTTGATCACCATCTGAAAATTTTATGGAAACATTAAGGATGACTCAGGATCATCCACAAATTTTTTTAAAATTTTCTAACGTCGTTTGAACAATTTTCATTAGTTTAAAATTTGTCAAGATCTCGGTAAATATTGGTCAATCACGGTGAGATCTCTGTTTTCCCAGTTCAAAAAATTGTAGATTTGAATTTTTTTCCTTTTGGATTTCGTCCGAAATAATGATATTTTGCCGAAATTTCGGAGGGTGACAAGATGTGAATCGAGGACAAAATTTGAAACCTTGAGTGCTTCTATAATATCGATGTAATTTTGTACTCTTTTTTCCTTAATTACTCCTTTCCTTTAGCTAGTTTCAATATTATTTATTACCATGAACTAGAGTAATACATATTATTCAAAGATATAATGAAGATGAGTAATAAAATCTTTTATAAATTTACCTTGATAAAAGTATAAAAAAATCTAAAATAACATCTATTTGGAATAGTAGAAGTAGTTGAATTGAACGTTTTACCAACAGCTGAACAAATCATTCTCAAGTCCTAGCGTTTGGCACGGCCCGCGGTAGGTTGGCATCACGTAGGCCAAGAACGCCGCCGGCGTCACCGTCGAGCTCGATGAGGAGACTTCCCCGTGTCAAGGCCAGCAGCGAGTGGATCCTGGACTGCATCGCCGCTGAAGAGAACGTTAGATGTTTATCCCGTTGTTTTAACTAACAACAGGATACCATTGAATAGTTTTTCTGACAATAAATGTTCCTTCAAGACCCTTATTGGAAGCTCAAGGCTCTAGCCCCTTGAACAAGTTTTCAACCCAAACTCATAAGAACGGAAAATCAAAATTAAGTTATACTCTGTTATAAATAGTAATCATTTTAGATGTTGATATGGTCTTTAAGATACAGTTTTGATGACTAATTTTATTATAATATATTTATATAACTCAATAAAATTATAATATTACAAAATTACTTTTCGAGACAAATATATATATATAATTTTCAGGTATCAAATTTAAATAATTAAAAAATTAACAGCTAAAATTTTAAAAATTAGACTACATTTTTATTGAAAATAATAACTATTTATGGCCGGAGGGAGTACTCCGTATCGGTCCGATCAACTTAGTTCGGTCCTCGTACAAGTTGATGTTACACAGACCTGATCATGGGGTCCCGGCCGGCTTTCAACGGCAATCGAACGAAGTCAATATAATTACTGTGTCAGGCAATGGCATTCATGAATCATGATACGGAAGAATTAAAGAAAATTAAGCCGACGAGATGTTCTGGCGAAGTAACAAAGTCCGAACATGCAATTAGCTATATATATATAAAAAAAACGAGAATACATAAGAAGAATTAGGTTTTTTTTTCGTTAATAAGAAAATAAACACCTAAATTTATGTTGAAAAAGATTTAAATTTAGATGATGGGTGTACACCTTCCACCAAGTAAGTCAGGCTCAGCTCCTTGCATTAGCTTATACATATAATGGCAGGTGCTCAAACTTGCCGTAGTGTCTTATAGGCCTGTAAAAAAGGTCAGGCCTTGAGAGCCACGTGAGCACAATTCGTTTTAGGCTTGATTCGTGCTTCAAACAAGTCGAATTTGAGTTTGATCACGAGCTCATGAGCTTCATCGAGTTGAGTTCGAATAGCTTGCTAGTCTGATACATTTACGAATCACTTATTAAACACTACTATATATTAATTTTTACTGAGCTTACTCGAGCCGAGCTCAAACTCAGGCATTTTTTGTTATTGAAAAATAGTGCATATTAAATTATTTATTGTTACTGAGTTTACTCAAGCTTGGATTGAGTCGAGATTGAGTCTGGCTCCAAATTTAGGTCCTAACTCGAGCTCGATTGAAGTTTTTATTGAGCTCAAGCCTGAAAGACTAGACTCGTTCGAGCCCAACTCATTTAATGACCTAGTGTCGTGTATGCACTACGTACTTACCAAGCAGTAACGACTGTCATGCTAACCTAACCGCGCGTGCAAACACTAGTACAGAAAATCTCATTACAGACGGTTCACAAACGGTTTTGTAAACCGTCAGTAAGAATGGGTCAGTGATGACTCGTAATCATCACAGACGGTTTTCCAACCGTCTGTGAAAAAGCCATCACAGACGGTTCTAAATTGGAATCGGCCATCACAGACAGTTCCGGTTCCAATTTAGAATTGTCTGTGATGTTGATTTTTCATTTTATTAGTAAGTTATTCTCATGTAATGCGTAACTGCCCAAGAACACTTAATTTCTGAGTTATATCGCTGATTTAAACACAATACGGGCACTTCCCAAGCAGTCACCCATCTTAGTACTGCTCTTGCCCAAGCACGCTTAATTTCAGAGTTCTTACATGATCTGATACTATAATGTTTGGTATGATAGCATTTGAAATATAATGTGTCCCCCTCCCCTTAATCTCACAGAGCACCTGAACACCGATTTTAGTATTCTCATACTCTGAATACTGTTTGGAGATCACGAAAATGCAAACAAAAAAAGGCTGAAACGGATACAAAACTTCGGAGGCCGTTTTGAGGCCCTAAACGATGTTTTTTTGGAATTTTGATTTTCTCGCACGCACGTACTCGCCCAAAAGTTTAGTACTCAGGTACAACTTTTCGTTATCTTTTCAACAAGCCAAAGAACACCCCGGTCGGAGTTACGAGTCAAAAGTTATGACCGTTTTACCAAATGTGCTCGAATTTCCTACTTACAAATCGAATTAGAGACTTTGTACCAAAGGAGAAATTCAAAAGCTCATCGTGCTGATTCCAGAAAGCACAAGAACGCTCCGATCGGAATTACAAGTCAAAAGTTATGATATTTTTACAAACCGTGCGAAAAGTCATCACAGACTGTTTTATACTAAAACCGTCTGTGATGACTGGCATATCACAGACGGTTTCCAAATAGAACCATCTGTGATGACTCCTGTAGCCACCACAAACGGTTCTATTTAGAAATTGTCAGTAATATAGAACTATAATACAGACGGTTTCTAAATAGCCATCACAGACGGTTCTATTTAGAAACCGTCTGTATTATTGCTCCTATCACAGACGGTTACCAAATAGAACCGTCTGTGATGTTGTCGCTGACGGTTGCAATATAAAACCGTCTGTGATGTTCCTCATCACAGACGGTTTATCGTCTAATATAAGTCTATTTGTAGTAGTGAAAGGGCGCTTAATCCATCAGTGTGAAGGCTGCGATACCAAAATCAACTTAAGAAAGCTCTCAAGTTTAGCTACAAGTTAAGCAGTGCAACCACCATGCATTCGTTATATATCAATCAAATGGGCATTTTCTTTCTAATTGGAACTCCTATCATTGCGATGGCCAGGTATTAGCATAATTAAGCCAGCTAGCTTCACGTCACCAAATTAATTAAACTACGTAATCTGATCTGGCTAACATGTGACGATGATGATAATGATACGCGACGCCATGCATATATCATTTACCAAACCAACCTCATATATTATGGACGAAGTTAGTGGTGTGCCCGATATGCACCAGCACACCTTAAAAAAAAAACTACCCATATATTATAACCGGTGGGGTTTCAGCCTCCTCGTGCTGTCCATATACCACCCACGCAGCCACGCTCCTATTCGCTCTACGTACGCGTCCGATGACTCCTCACGCACCGCGAAGGTTGCGGCGCTCTCGCGTATGTCTTGGGGCAAGTTGTCTGTGTCCTTCGACTTTGGTCTCTTTGGACTTACAACTTAATTTGGTGGTGTACCTTGAAATCGGGTCATGTGGTATTCTAATCCTTGAATCTACGGTACGCCTCTATTGAAAGTACGTAGTTTCTGGCTCTGCCACTTCAACTATATATCGATTATAAACATCATCCGTGATCAATCGATGACGGTTCTTTTATGTAGATTTGCCGCTAATTGATTTATGACTCGCGCAAGAGTAAACTATCCGATCGTAATCGTGCTCTCACCTTCGATCGGTATGTGTATATATATAATATCTTATCTCGATGCATGGTGATAATTAAATTAATAAATGTGCCAAATTGGCATGCAAATTGCCGTGATAACTAGCTAGTCTTTGGATTAATTCTTGGAGTGATCGATGCTTCTTACGTCCGCGCGCGTGCCTGCAGAGACATTTTTTTGTCCGCTGGTGTGTTTAATTATATTCTCTTAATTTTCGTCCTTGATTGATCGTCTCGTACGATTAAGACTTCAAGACTTGGACGCGCGATCAAAAGGGGTGCGTGGATTCTCTCTCGGAACGTTATGTTACGTGACACTTGCGTTAGATTAATTATGGTCAACTCTGGACAAGCAAAGGACGAATGATCAGTCGCTAAACCAAAAGAGAGTTGGATGATTGGGGGCAGAAGATAGCAAGGGTAGATGGCCTAATCGAGACCAAGGAACAAAATCTTGCCCAGATTTCGGTCCGTAAGATAAAATTGTGAAAGCTATAAGATCATTTAGCATAATTTTGATTTAACCAAAAAGTAACTTTCATATGTGTAAAAACACAAACTCACTTTATATGTGTATAAGCACAAATCCACCTTGAGACATATTTACATTGCTTTGCATATCGAGTTTTTATTTTTCTCTCATCTCCTTTTTCTTAACCTTTATAGTTGTCTCAATGGTCAGAGAGTTTTTCTGTTCTTTTTCTCTTATGTATGTACTATCTTTTTTGTGCTCAGTTTCTTTCACATATCTTTGATGTACAGGTGAAGGCTCCTTTCATAGCTATAAGGAGAGAAGCCAAAGGAAGTCAGTTCCCATGCACTGGCACTTTAATTCTCCATGCACTAATTTAAAAGTCAGTAACAGTGCCAAGTAGAGTTACCAATTCAAAGTAAGAAATTTCAGTACTTTAATTGCAATTAAAAACAAGTAGTTTCAGCACATAAAACAAGTAGTTTCAACACTTAAACTTGACTGTAACTCAGTACTAACTCAATGAAACTGGCAACTGTAACTTACCACTTCAGTACATGCATGTAGCCAGCAATTCACCACTTATTCTTATTGCAGCAATACATGCATGGAAACTGATGCTTAAAATTAATTCCTCATGTAACATGCATTATACTTAATAACAATAATTAGTACACAACTAAATATTTGGAAGGGAGAGGAGAGGGATTTTAAACCCTATGATTCTTAATCTTTTAGGGCATGTTTGGATGCTAGGGAAATAAAATCTAGGGAATATTTCTCCCCAAAGGGATTTTAGTGGCACATGAAATCCCCTCCAATCCCTAGAGATAATTTCCCCTCAAGGGAAGTATTCCTACCCACCATTTGGAAGCCATAGGGATAAAAATCCCTAACATTCAAGAAAGTACAAAAATATATAGAAAAATCTAAAAAAAAATAGAAAAATCTTTAAAAAATAAAAAATAAAAAATAATAAACTTCGAAAAAGAGAAAACAATTCCGAAAGAAATAATAGAACTCACAGATACAAATATGAATAAAAGATCATTTAAAAATAATGAAAAAGTGATAAACTCTACACATGCAGATAATATCATACAAGCATTCATACATGTGTAAATCAAAAAAAAGTTTAGCTACCACTACTCGCATTTATAGCATCAATCAGCTATAACATAAAACAAAGTTGACCATACGAGGTCAGACCGTAAGACTTTCGAGTCAATGCAAGCAGCAAGCAGTTCAATCCTTCTAAACCAAAAAAGGTAATGCGACAGCACATGATGAAACACACAACAAATAACAAAATTTGTGCTTCTACAGGGTCGTAGGTTCAATCACTGCCGCCCGCACTAGTCTTCCCCTTTGCAAAGATCAGCAAACTCGTCAGCTCCAGGATGTTCTCCATTTCATGCATCTTCCTCATAGCATACCAACCATCAGGATGACCTCATAGCATACCTCAATCCAATCTACAAAAGGAAACAATCAAGTAATTAAATGACTGAATGGAATTAGTGCTAACTAAAAATTTAAACCTAATAAATTCAATATTTCATAATGAGCACTTGAGCTGAATGGAAAATAGTTTCTCCACTTGTTCGACCACTTGAGCTGCCATAAGAAGCTAAACCTTATCAACCAAGATCCAGTGGGGAACACTTCAATTCCTGCGCATTCCCTTTGTTCTGCAAACACTTCAATTCTCCAATACAAAGATGTAGTAGTGGTAGTATGATCCTTCATTGATTTTATCTAGTCTCATTTTATTTTCAACTTTCATTTTAAAAGCTTAAAATGTAATTGAAGATGATGGGTCGTTAATAAAAAGAGCACAAACTTGAACCAGCAGGTTTGGTCATGCACATGAATAATTAAACTATACTCCAACCATTGCAGCAGGAAAAGGCACCAGGAATTGTGTACAAAAAGTACCTAAAAGATAAAGTGCTATCAGTTTAATTCATATCATTCAACCAAAAATTAGTTAAGGTGTCTCATGAGTCATCATGACTACTATTACAAATTATTGACCTTTATATTTAGTACATCTTATACCAACTGATGATCTAAACTTAATTCTCACGGTCTGAACTTATAGAAATTACTACTCTGGTCCTAATTTCAAAACTTCAATATTAAATTCTAGCAATTAACAGCATTTGAATAGAATATAGTTTAAAGAAGCAATACCAAGAATTAAATTCTAGCATGCTAGCAATGTTTCAACATGAATAAACAAAGTCGACTGACATATGATAATTGCACTGCAGGAGATCGATAGTAAATCACATCCACAAAATTGATGACGAGTGAGGTAGGATCCATGATGCATTACTGCAGATCAATGCAGTGGCCGACTACTAGCAGTAGTCATAGAACTACTTCCACCAGGGTTCAAATTTTCGTTTTTGGTTAAATCCCGGCGTCGACCGAAATCCGATTTTTCGGCGAGATCTCGTTATTTTGGACGAAATCCGGACGGAATTCAAAAACCAAAATTTAAATCCGGTTTTTTTTTAACCGAAATTTCTGGGATTTCGTTCCAAATACCGAAATTTCGTCCCAAATATCCGAGATCTCGGTAAAATTCAATTGAACGGAAAATGGTTCAAACGATGTCAATTTTTTTTGAAATTTTGGTCAGACCTGGAAAATGACTTGATGAATCCAATCCGGTCAAACTCCGGTTAAATCTGGTCAAATTTAGGACAAATTTCGATCAAAAAACCGAGATTTCGGTCCATTTCACCGAAATTTCGCCGAGATTATAGGGTACTGTAGCACTTTTAAATTTTGTTAGGGTTTTTAAAATTTCGCCGAGATTATGGAACTCGGGAGGGTCCGAAAACCGAAATTTCGCCGAAATTTCACGGGATTTCGGCGAGAATTTGAACCCTGACTTCCACACAGCAAATCATGGTGCTAATTCAACCTACATTTTTATGCTGCAGTTGCTTGACATAACTTGTAGGACATGCATTTACAATAGATTTAGTCCTGCAGTACGTAGTGAGTCTTTGCAGTGCGGGACCATGGAAAAACGCAAAGACATTGGCATTGCCATTTATCCCATTTACTCCCTAGCATGAGTTCGATTACTCCCTAGCATGTCACTACAAATTCGAGTTCAGGGAAATCTTGCTAAGATCACAAGTCTCCCTAAGCGTAATCATATATCGATACCATAATGAGAATCATATATCATATAAAATATATTCATGCCATAGCAGAATCATATATGCAGATCAAATAAATAAACTAGTAGGAATCATATTAGCAGGAATTATCAGATCGAGTTGCACTAGCATCAAATCTCAATACTTATTCATGCCAAAACACAAAATCAAACAGAGAATAGGATTGGTGTGATTCGAACATGGTAGATGAGATGAGATGAGGAAATCAAAACACAAATCTCAAACCCTAGCTCCTCCTTCACCTCCAGATGAGATCTGCAAGAAACAAGATGAGATGAGGAGCCCTAGTGGGAGAAGGAGGAGACAAAAAAGAGGACTTCACCGGTGAGTTCCATCGCCGGAGTGGGAGGAGCAAGGGCGCAGTGGAGGCAGCAGTCGGAAGGGAGGCATGGTCGAGAGGGAGACTCCGAGCGACGCGAGTGGAGGCGCCGTCGCGACGAGTCGAGCAACACGAGCGGAGGAGCCGAGCGATGCGAGCGGAGGCGCGCCGTCGCGAGAGGAGGCGTCGCGAGCGGAGGCCACGGGGAAGGATTGCCCGACGAGAGGAGGTGCGGAATTTTCCCCTGTGGAAACCGGACGGGTTGGGCCGATAAATCCCTGCTTCAGGGGTATCCAAATGCATTTTTTATTGGGCCATGGAAAACTAGCCCGGTGGGCATTCAACCACGGGAAAAGGCCGGGATACCGGCCGGGATATGGGCTCCCAAACAAGCCCTTAGTCTAGTAACCATCATATTTAGACATTTTATTATAAGAATTATTCTGTAATTTATATGGACCACATTATGTTAAAATAATTTAACAATCTCCCATTTGGCCCTTGTAAAAACTTGTTGATTCGACAAACTTTTAGTTGTACACCTCTCGTCGAATTTATCAAGTCATCGTTAAATTGAATTGTCGCGACAGAATCATGACGACCATATGTCATACAGTGACAAGATCCCTTCCATGTATCACAATCGATATAATCCAAACTAACCTTAATGGGAAACTTTCATTGTTATCCACCACTACCATAATTGTATATGCGATAATATGGATAACCAGCAAAATAATACTTTTATTGAATTCATAAGTTCATAAAATACGAGCAACTCAAAGTCATCTGTGTGTGTGTATATACTCATCATGCTAATAGGGTTTTGTGAAATCAAGTGCTGAAAAATTGGCTTAGAATTGAATTTGCAAATGTGCTGGTGCATGTGCTTGACAATTTGACAAGAAGCAGTAAGTTTCGCTTTTGCGCCGGACCAAGATCTCAAGAAACAGTAAGTCTCCCATGTACGACGGACAAAGTTTTTGGGTCTGTCGTGAACGTGTTTTTGAGCTCATGAGTCGAACTCAATCTTCCAAGAAACCAGTAAGTTTTGCATGTACGGCGGACAAACTTCTTTGGTCAGTCGTGAATGCATTTTTTAGGGTTTCGTTCGGATCATGTTGTTTTTGAAACCGAGCGTGGCACGTTTGCGCCGGACAAGATTTTTTGTCCGTCGTGAACATGAATTTGAAAGCGTTTTTGAACCGAGACTTTTGCATGTACGACGGATCGATTTTGGTTGTCCGTCGTAAACATGTTTTGGCCGGAATGTTTTCTTTTGGAACCGAGAGTTTCCCTTATACAACGGACAGACTTTGTTGGTCCGTTGTGAACTGTTTTCTAGGGTTTCACTTGGCTTTTGCGCCGGACTGGTTTTGTTTGTCCGTCGTGAACGCGTTTTTGCTGAATTAGGGTTTTGAGCAGAATTGAAATAATTTGAATTTGAGATTATGAAATTTGTGATGATTTCATGATGCTTCTTTTGAAGTGGACTTTATGCAATGCTCATGTGAGTAGTTGCATGGATTGATGTGAGTCAAGTCGTGGACTTGTGCTCGGATTTGTTTTGTGGTTTGTTCATGTGCAGGTATTGCTCGAAGACGAATGTGGTCGATGACGGGACCGGAACTAGGTTCATGGAGGAACTGAGGTTCGGGACTAGGTTCAGGAGGAACCGAGGTCTTGGTGGTCAAGGATGTCATGCGAGACGTTCGGGCTAAGAGAATGGTGCACATGAAGAATGGTTAGTCACGTGAGAATGGCAGGAGGTCATTCACGTGCAAAGTGTTAGTCACGTGAGTATGGCAGGTGGCCATACGCGTGCAAAGTGTTAGTCACGTGAGTATGGTAGGGTTGCCATACGCGTGCAAGAGTTGTACTCGGCCTGGTTGGGCCAAGTAGAGTTGAGTTGGATACGGATTCCTTCTAGGGAATAGGAATCGTATTCAGAACTCCTTGTGGGTTGGTGCTTTAAATAGGTGGGGGGTCTCCTGTTGAAAGGCACCAAGGAGAGTTGAGCGCATCAAGCCTTGAGCTTGGTTTTAGGGGTTGTACTCTTTTGATGAGAGTATTTTAGATAAGAAATAAAGATCAATTCTTCCAAGATTTTTGCGTGCTACAGTAACCACGTCGCTACAGTATTTTCTGTTTTGGTTCTTGTTTGCATGCTTGTTCTAGTTCTAGATTGGTTTTTGTTCTTCAAGTTTTATCTTGATTTGATCCATCAAAAACCTCTCTAGGGTATTGATCTAGTGTTTCTCAAAGTCTAGTTGATCAATCTTTTGTCGTTCTTGTTTAATCTTGAAGTTTTGATTAGATTGATTCTCGTCAAGTTCTGGATCAGCAAGCTTGCGAAGCTCATAACTTTTGATCCGTAAGTCCGATCGAGCTGATTCTTTTGGGTTCGATTCGTATTGGAATCTAGTTTCTTGTGTCCAAATTTCAGATCGTTTCGACGGTTGGATCTCCGGGAATTCTCGTTTTACCAAACCTCTGTCATTCTGTTTTTGTCGAAAACAAGGCAATTATTTGGTTCTGTTTTGGGGTGAACTTTTAATAGGTCAAGAATTTGGTTTTAGCTTCCGCACAATCATTCACCCCCCCTCTGATTGCTATATTCGTATACTTCGATCCTACAAGTGGTATCAGAGCAAGGTTTCTCTAATCTATCTTAACCGGTGATTAGATCAATGGATCGTTATTCGACAAAACCATGTGTGTTCGATGGTGTTGATTTTCAGTTTTGGAAGGCCAAGATGGAGGCGTTCATCCAAGCACAGGGCTTCACAATTTGGGAGAAGGTCTACAAGCCATATGAAGTCCCTGCAAACGACAACGTCAACGACACCAATCGCACACATGTTGAAGCAAATAGCAAGGCGCGCAACTTGATCATCCAAGGCTTGGGACGTAGCGACTTCGATCGTGTGATTCATCTTCGATCTGCATATGAGGTATGGAAATCTCTTTGTGATTACCATGAGGGTTCTAACACTATTAAAGAGGTTCGTCAAGATCTTTACAAAAAAGAATACATGCGATTTGAGATGAAACCCGGTGAGTCGGTAGATGACTTCTTTGCACGTTTTAATAAGATTCTTAGCAATTTGCGTGCTGTTGGAGTTAGCTTTGATGATGCTACTAATGCTAGACAATTGCTTAGTGCTTTGGACATGTCGGTGTGGGAGATGAAAGTAACATCTATACAAGAATCTACTACCATGAGTACACTTACTTTAGATGTTCTTTATTCTAAGTTGAAAACTCATGAATTAGATGTTTTTGCTAGAAAGAATGATCATAAATCAATTACTTTGACATCTCAATCTAGCATATCTCATAATGGTGCTGCTTCAAGTTTTGCTCTATCTTTCTTGTCTTCACTAACCGATGAACAGATTGAGCAATTCCCAGTAGAAGACTTGTCACTACTCTCTTCTCGCTTTAACAAAGCTTTGCAAAATGTGATAAAGAGAAAGAGAAGTGGTGGTGATCCTCCAAGATGCTATGAGTGTGGTGATCTCGACCATATTCGTCCAAACTGTCCAAAACTTGCAAGTAAAGCATCAAGGGAGGAGAAGGACAACGACATAAGAAAAGAGAAGAAGAAGTTCTCTCCAAGTGATAGAAAGAAGAAGAACTTCATCAACCGCAAAGTTGTCCATCGAGTTCTTTCCGCTCTTGAACAAGTCAATTTGAGCGATGTGGATTCGGAGAGCAGCGAGGATGATGCAACTCCAAGCAAGCATGAGTTGACTGGTTGTGTCTCATGGCCAAAAGCAGCGACAGCCTTCACCGAGGGCGATCATGACAAATGACTTCAATGAGGTAGATCCTTCTTACGATGAATTAGCTATTCTTTGTTGCTCGTCTTGGTAAATTGCTTGATAAACGTGACAAGAAAATTAAGAAACATGATTTTGTTGTTGAATCATTGAATGCTGAAATTGCTAGACTTAAAACTTTGATTCTCGATGATGATGCTTGCAAATCATGTGACTTAATTTGGAATGAGCTTACTTCGCTTAGGAAAGAACATGCTTCCTTGATTGAGAAAATTAATGCTGAAAGTGAGAAAAATGAGAAACATATTAAACATGCTAGCTGTTTCACTGATGATTTGCATGGTTTAACTTCTTGTTCTAAATGCTCAACTCTTGAATTAAAATTAAAAGATGCAAATGCTAGGGTTTCTCAATTGACTGATGATCTGCTTACACATGAGGTTCTTTCATGCTCAACTTGTCGTAAGCAAAAAGGAAAAGTGAATGTTCCTTGCAATAATTGTTTAACTCTTTCTCGAAAAGTTGATTACTTGGACAAATCATTAGAACGTTTCACTAAAGGAAAGAAGAACCTAAACATGATTTTGGATCAATCAAAAGTCAGCACTCATAACAAAGGTTTAGGTTTTGATTCTTATGCTCATCATAAATCACATGCTCCCACTGTTGTTAAAACACTTGACGGAGGAAAATTTGAAATTGTCAATGAGCCTAAGAAAACTGTCTTTAAGTCTCATTGGAGTGTTATCTTCTACTATGATGAATGCAAATGTTGCTTCTACTTCTAAAGCCAAACATCCTGTTAAATACACTTGCACTCATTGTGGTAGAGATGGACATTTAGTAGATTTTTGCTTTAGACTAGCCAAACAACAAAAGAAAGAAAGAGCTAAGGCTAGGTCTAATTTGTAAAGGCACGCTTTGCTTCTCACTACGTGCCTAGGGTGATGCAAGCACCTTTTGTTGCTAGAAACACTGAACAGGCAAATTTGATTTTGTGCATAAGACTGCTTGTGTTGTGCCTAATGTTGTCCGTCGTGTCTCAAGATCGATTCCTAAACATCTTATTTCTAACCCCAAGATCGAGACCTCGACACTTTCGCTTCTATGTAGGCTTCTCACGCGAGGAGGAGAACATGTGGCTAGTGAATTTGGATGCTCACTTCATATGTTCGGATAAGATTTGGTTCTCCTTCACTCGTGCATCTCATGCTGAAAGTGTTGCCTTTGGAGATGCTTCTTCCACTTCTGTTTTATAAAGGCACTAATTCAAATGATGCGGTACAAGTGCATATGTTCAGGGGGAGAGTGTCTTTGTTCATAAAGATGATGATAATCTTTGTTGAGGACGAGATAATTAGAGGTTTACATGAGAGACTCTTCCCACGTGCTTGTGTGTGCTTGTTTTCAAGCTTCCCACGCAAGGCCACATCGACAAGCTATCAAAAGGATTTTCAGGTATCTTCATAGAACTCAAGATTTTGGCATTTGGCTTTCTGCTTCCTCATGGATTAGTTTAAGAGCTTTTTCTGATGTTGACTTTGGAGGATGTTGATTTGATTTGGTTCGTGCCACCTCTTGAGTAATCCCTTTTCTTGAGCACATTGACATCAGATTTCACTTTCTTAGAGATCATGTTGAAAAAGGCAACATTGTGCTTCATCATGTGGATACTGAACATCAATTGGCAGACATTTTCACAAAACCTTTGTCTTCTTCTCGTTTTGCTTTTATTCGGGGAGAACTTGGAATTGTTCATCCAATGGGATTGTTTTGAGGGGGAGTTTCTTTGCCAAGTTCTTTCACTTAATGAGCTCACTTTATCATATTTCTTTATATGTTATGTAATTGAGCTAATATATGATAATCTAATTATCTCACTTGAACTAAAAATGACATTGTGGAATTCCCTGGACTGATTACCTATAGCTAAATACTCTGTGATATCTTACTCTTCTAGGCTTGATATTGAATCCTCTTGACAAATTTGGGCTATGAAGCAAGTGTGGTTTCAACTTTACTCTTTCATAAGACCTTTTAATCACTTTTGCATGTTTATAATCAAAGAAAAATGAAAAGAAAAGGGAATCAATAAAAAAAAGGTTGTTAAAAGCAAAAAACCTCAAGTTATGTGCTTCAGGCTTGCTTTCCCTAAAAAGATAAGATGTATGCTTCAAGCATGCCATTCCCTCAAAGATAAGATGTATGCTTCAAGCATGCCACTCCTAGAAAATAAAAGAAGTATGCTTCAAGCATGCCACATGCAACTTATTGTTTAAAGATTAAATTGGTCCACTAGATTGGAGTTGAAACTACTTGCTCGCCCTGATTTGTTATTTGCTTCAACTTTGAGCCTTTGTTTTTCTACTAAAGGTTTTGCTTAGTACTTGGCTATAGTTGACTGAATTGAGGTTGAGATGCATGTCATTCCCTAACCTGCTAAAATCACATCAAGATCATGTATTTTGCATATTATGTGATATATAAGGTTATATGATCGAATGAGCTCATCTTTTCCTATCTTGGCACTCCCTTGTTTCTCTTTGTGAAATCATTGTTTCAGGAAAAATTTTGAACCTGTTCTCTCTTTTACTCTTGATGAATCCATTGTCAAAGGGGGAGAAATTTGGAAATCATTGAAAAGTTTAAAGAAAAAGGGAGAGTTGTTAAATTTGAGAATTTTGGGAGAAGTTTGGAGAATTTTTTGAAATTTTTGGGCGCATTGCACATTCACACACATTTTCATTCTCAGGGGGAGATTTTGTTTTGTATTTTGGTCAAAGGGGGATTTCTGTGTTTTCTTACTTTGGTCTTTGATCCTTTGGATTTCAAAATCTTTTGTAAAGTGAATGTCAAATGTTCAATTCTAAGTGGTGTTGCCAATGTTTTCATCAAGGGGGAGATTGTGAAATCAAGTGCTGAAAAATTGGCTTAGAATTGAATTTGCAAATGTGCTGGTGCATGTGCTTGACAATTTGACAAGAAGCAGTAAGTTTCGCTTTTGCGCCGGACCAAGATCTCAAGAAACAATAAGTCTCCCATGTACGACGGACAAAGTTTTTGGGTCTGTCGTGAACGTGTTTTTGAGCTCATGAGTCGAACTCAATCTTCCAAGAAACCAGTAAGTTTTGCATGTACGGCGGACAAACTTCTTTGGTCAGTCGTGAATGCATTTTTTAGGGTTTCGTTCGGACCATGTTGTTTTTGAAACCGAGCGTGGCACGTTTGCGCCGGACAAGATTTTTTGTCCGTCGTGAACATGAATTTGAAAGCGTTTTTGAACCGAGACTTTTGCATGTACGACGGATCGATTTTGGTTGTCCGTCGTAAACATGTTTTGGCCGGAATGTTTTCTTTTGGAACCGAGAGTTTCCCTTATACAACGGATAGACTTTGTTGGTCCGTTGTGAATCGCTTTTCTAGGGTTTCACTTGGCTTTTGCGCCGGATCGTTTTGTTTGTCCGTCGTGAACGCGTTTTTGCTGAATTAGGGTTTTGAGCAGAATTGAAATAATTTGAATTTGAGATTATGAAATTTGTGATGATTTCATGATGCTTCTTTTGAAGTGGACTTTATGCAATGCTCATGTGAGTAGTTGCATGGATTGATGTGAGTCAAGTCGTGGACTTGTGCTCGGATTTGTTTTGTGGTTTGTTCATGTGCGGTATTGCTCGAAGACGAATGTGGTCGATGACGGACCGGAACTAGGTTCATGGAGGAACTGAGGTTCGGGACTAGGTTCAGGAGGAACCGAGGTCTTGGTGGTCAAGGATGTCATGCGGGACGTTCGCTAAGAGAATGGTGCACATGAAGAATGGTTAGTCACGTGAGAATGGCGGAGGTCATTCACGTGCAAAGTGTTAGTCACGTGAGTATGGCAGGTGGCCATACGCGTGCAAAGTGTTAGTCACGTGAGTATGGTAGGGTTGCCATACGCGTGCAAGAGTTGTACTCGGCCTGGTTGGGCTAAGTAGAGTTGAGTTGGATACGGATTCCTTCTAGGGAATAGGAATCGTATTCGTAACTCCTTGTGGGTTGGTGCTTTAAATAGGTGGGGTCTCTGTTGAAAGGCACCAAGGAGAGTTGAGCGCATCAAGCCTTGAGCTTGGTTTTAGGGGTTGTACTCTTTTGATGAGAGTATTTTAGACAAGAAATAAAGATCAATTCTTCCAAGATTTTTGTGCTACAAGAACCACGCTGCTCAAAGATTTTCTGTTTTGGTTCTTGTTTGCATGCTTGTTCTAGTTCTAGATTGGTTTTTGTTCTTCAAGTTTTATCTTGATTTGATCCATCAAAAACCTCTCTAGGTATTGATCTAGTGTTTCTCAAAGTCTAGTTGATCAATCTTTTGTCGTTCTTGTTTAATCTTGAAGTTTTGATTAGATTGATTCTCGTCAAGTTCTGGATCAGCAAGCTTGCGAAGCTCATAACTTTTGATCCGTAAGTCCGATCGAGCTGATTCTTTTTGGGTTCGATTCGTATTGGAATCTAGTTTCTTGTGTCCAAATTTCAGATCGTTTCGACGGTTGGATCTCCGGGAATTCTCGTTTTACCAAACCTCTGTCATTCTGTTTTTGTCGAAAACAAGGCAATTATTTGGTTCTGTTTTGGGGTGAACTTTTAATAGGTCAAGAATTTGGTTTTAGCTTCCGCACAATCATTCACCCCCCTCTGATTGCTATATTCGTATACTTCGATCCTACAGGTTTTATCTGTAATGCCCATCCTCTCAACATGGACACTAAAAGTCTTAGGCGGCAATCCCTTAGTTAATGGATCTGCTATCATCAGATATGTACCGATATGCTTGATTGATACATTTCATTTTTTCACTTCTTCTTTTATCGTTAAGTACTTCAAATATATATGTTTTATTCTTTTTGAGTACATGTCATTTTTGGAGAAGAAGACTACAATGTGTCACAACAAATCCTTAAGGGCTTTTCAATATTATCAACAATATAAAGGCTAGACACAAAATTCTGCAGCCACATTGATTGAATAGTGGCCTCAAAGCATGCCACAAATTCGGCCTTCATAGTGGAAGTTCCAATGGCAGATTGCTTTCCACTCTTCCATGAAAGTGCTCCTCCAGCCAAAAGGAATAAATAGCCGAATGTAGACTTCCTTGAGTCCACACATCCGGCATAATTTTAATCTGAGTAGCCAATCACCTCAAGATGGCTTGATCTCTTGTATGTGAGCATATGGTCCTTGGTGCCTTGCAAATACTGAAGAACATTCTTCGCAGCTTTCCAAATGATCCATTCCAGAATTACTTTGGTACCGACCAAACATTCCAACAGCAAAGCAGATATTTGATCGAGTGCATGTCAAAGCATACATTAAGTTCCCAACAACTGATGCGTATGGAATAGATGCCATCTCCTTCCATTCCAAATCATTTTTTGGACATTGCATTTCACTAAACTTGTAACCTTTCTGAATTGGAGCAATTTCCACAGAGCAATTTTCCATTATAAATCTCTCCAATATTTTGTTAATGTAACCTTTCTGAGACAATCCCAATAATCTTTGTTTCTATCATGGAATATTTCTATTACAATCACATAGGATGCCTCACCCATATCCTTCAATTAAAAATTATTGGAGAGAAATTTCTTTATATCATGCAACAAAAGATTTATCATTAGTAGCAAGCTGAATGTCGTCAATATATAGGACCAAAGTAATAAACTTGCCCTCACTGAACTTCATGTAGATACACCGATCGATTGTATTCTCTACAAAACTATATTTCAAATTGGTATCATTGAACTTTATATACCATTATCGAGAAGCTTGCTTCAGCCTATATATTGACTTCTTTAATTTACACACCAAAATTTCTTTTCTTGAAACTAAGAATCCTTCATACACACACGTCGAGATGACTGCCACGCCCTCCCGATTTATCCAGCAAACGCGTGTAAGTTCACTAGCGTTACTGTCGATTTCCAACGAACAAGTAATGGGATATTTCGTCGTATCAAATCGATGTTGAGAATTGCAATCCCCCCAACCCCACCACCCATAAAATAAAGGGAAAATGGATTCATCTTGCTTGTTTTCTAAATACGCAGGTTTAGTTAACTAGTTGGTGAGGCTAGACTCGTGCCGCATTTTATGCTCAGGGTTTGGGTGCGTGGAGGCGGGGTGAACGCATCTCGGCCATCCGTTCGAAACATGTGATCCGACATCTCTGGACTTGCCTGATCTCGACCGCACGATACTGATCCGCCGACTCACGCCCATCGAGCGCGAAAGCGGCCGAGAGTCACCCCCGAGCTCGCCAATTCCGTCCACTTTAAGAGATAGAATATTACCCTCATCGTATTTATTAAATTAATAAAGAGAGACATTAAATTAATTAATTGTCCACATTTTTTAAATGTGGGGTAGACAACTAGTAATACATTTTACTTTCCTTTTCAATATGCCCAACTATTGTTAATTTAGATGGATAAATCTCCAAATGATGTCAGGTTGAACTCACCGGTTTGAGGTTCTCCCAGGAGTTGAGATGACGCGTCAATCCTCTCAGCTGCTCCATCCGATCACAAATAGTTTGCGTTTTAGATATCAATACGATCTTTAAAACATAACTTTGATCACTAAAATTTATTATCATATATTTATAAAACTCGATAAAATTATAATATTATGAAAGTACTTATCGAGACAAGCTTGTACATATAATTTTCATGTATCCAATTTAAATATTTAAAAATATATTGATAGTCAAAGTTTCAAAATTTTGACCGTCACTATATCTAAAAGATAACTATTTGTGACCGGAGGGGAGAGAGTAATTTATTTCCTCCCCTTGCTCCTAACGAATTCTTTACTGTTCGTTTGCGCCATTCATATTAAGTTGTATTCCTTGATCTTGATGCGCATTGTTTGGATCTCTGTACCCTACAAAATCTGAAGCTTTTCATCGAAACGGTTTACAAAATGCTAAGTAGAGCAATACACCTGGATATATAGGAGCACATGCAACAAAACAAAATTAAGATAGGAACTACGTGAGCAACACACAATAATTTCCCTCGTTCTCAACAATTTGTTCAAAATTGTAAGATTTCCTTCAATAGCCACCGAACTAACGCCCCCGATGCTTTATCACTGTTCCAACTTCCAATTCAAAACAAAGAGCATTGGTTCTACATTTCCCTATCTCACTTTAGAAGATCACTTGGAATCTATTTTGTAGAATTTTTTTTTTTTTGAAATTTTGACCAGGAGCTCTAGCATTTATAGAAGAAGAAAAACAACAGTTGGGCTATAAACGCGCGCACACACGCGCTACATCCTATCCATGTGCACCCGGGCGAGTCCATGACTCGATTCCGAACAGGCTGCTCGCACACCAGCGAAGCAAACTAACCGAACCTTCGCTCATTCGCTGAAGAACCTTTTTGAAAGCGAGAACATGCTAATACTACTACTACCACCACATCTAGGACCAGGAAGATCGGATGCTCCAATTAACGCGTAATTTCTACTCTGTTAGACAACCTCGCTATCGAATAGTCCGGGGTTGCCTAATAGATCTCAAGTGGAGAATAGACAGGGAGAAAGAGAGACACAATATGAGGAGGAACGGGCCTGCTTTATTATTCTGTATGCTTGTGTACAATGGGGTGACCCCCTGCCTCCTATATATAGCGGTTCTGCTTAGAGATAAGGAAGAGTCCATATCGGATACGAATCCGGTTTCCTAACACTCCCCCTTGGACTCTTCACTGCGAGATGCATATGCCTCATTAAAACTCCATAAAAACCCAGTGGGAAAAATAATTGGAGAAAGAGTACATAGCACACGCTTGCTGTGTTGCACGGATTGCCTCATCAAAAACCTTATGTAAGAAAACTTCAATGAAAAACTTACTTAAGGAAAAGAGTACAATCCACCCAAACTTCAATGTTAATCTTCAAGATTTACGTTGGGTACTCAAACTTCATGTTTGAGATTTATGTAGGAGTATGTGAAAAATCTCCCCCTGAAATCTGCACTTCTCTAAGCCTCATCATCCCGATTCCTCTAATACATCTTTCAAAGGAAGATGCCGGGAGTGACTTAGTGAATAAATCTGCGAGATTTTCACACGACTTAGTATGCAGTATCTTTATCTCGTTCATTTTATGCATTTCATGAGCATAAAAGAACTTGGGGTTGATATGCTTTGTAAGGTTACTCTTCACATATCCCATTTGTACTTGTGCAACACAAGCTGCATTATCTTCATAGATAATAGTGGGGTTTGTTCCATGTTCGCACCACATGACTTACGGATGTGGTGAACCATTCTTCAAGCCATGCACATTCCCGAGAGGCTTCATACAATGCAATGATTTACGAGTGGTTAGTCGGCGTCGAGACAAGAGTCCGCTTAGATGACTTCCAAGAAATTGCCGTTCCCCCGCAAAGGAAAACATACCCAGATTGTGACTTGCCAGTATGAGGGTCCGATAGGTACCAAGCATCGGAGTAGCCAACTAAATTCAATACATAGTTTCTTCTGTCAAACAAGACGAGGTCTTTGCTTCCTTGAAGGTAACGGAAGATGTCCTTCACCCCTTTCCAATGCCTTTTGGTGGGTTCTCAGACTGCATCAGCGCTAGCAAATTCACTGCGAACGCAATGTCCGTCCTAGTGCTATTCTCTAGGTACATGAGCGCTCCTATTTCACTCTAGTTTTGGAATTCCGCTCACTGGACTTCCTCCCCCTCTTCTTTAGGCCTGTACGGGTCTAGGTCTGCTTGGAGTGACCTTTCGACCATTGGGGTCTTTGCGGGGTATGCCTTTTCAAAGCCAAATCTCTCCAACACTTTCTGCGTGTAGGATGCTTGGTGTACCAAGATTCCGCCTTGGACATGTTCAAGCTGCAAGCCTAAACAGAACTTGGTTTTACCCAAGTCTTTCATTTCAAACTCAGATTTCAAGTATGTGCATGCTTCTTCAATTTCCTCATCCGTCCCAATGATGTTCAAGTCATCTACATAGACGGAGATTATACAAAATCCATTCGTGGATCGTTGTATAAATACACATGGACAATCTTCGCTGTTCGTGTAGCCTTTCTTGCAGAGAAAGTCACTCAAACGATTGTACCACATTCTTCCTGACTGTTTTAGCCCATACAGTGATTTCTCCAATTTCACACTGTATATGTTTCTGTTTGCTCTGTCTTGGTTCGGGATAGGGATACCTTCCGGTACTTTCATGTATATCTCCGAATCCAAGTTTCCATACAAATATGCTGTGACAACATCCATTAGCTTCATTCTCAACTTCAAGTTGACTGCCATTGAGATCAAGTATCTAAAGGTAATTCCACCCATGACCGGAGAATAGGTTTCTTCATAATCAACCCCAGGACGTTGAGTGAAACCTTGAGCGACAAGCCTTGCCTTGTACCTTACAACTTCATTGTTTTCGTTTCTCTTGCGAACAAAAACCCATTTGTGACCTACGGGGTTTATATGGGGAGGCGTGCGGCTGCAGGCCCAAACACCTTTCTTTTGTTCAGAGAGACTAACTCTGCGGTGATTGCCTTCTTCCAATCTTCCCAATCGAGCCTTTTCTTGCACTCTGCGAGAGATGCGGGCTCGGGATCATGATTAATGATCGTGGCAATCTTCTTTGCAAAGTATGCATCGACATTGGCTGTTGCTCTATTCATCGATTCTCCCGTTATTACAAAGTTTATGGCCATTTCATCATGGGGTGCTTCGTGCACTTCTACTTGCTCTTCATTGCTATTTCCCATTCCAGGAGCAAGTTCCTTTAGTTTTTCTCCGCCAATGTGTGCGCACACATTATTTTCGGCGGCTTCTTCCAATGGAAGGTTCAGATCTGGAATTGCCTTTTCCACAGGCTTCTTTCCAGTGCCAGGTCTCAACTGGCTCCCCTTCTTGCTTTGGGGCACTTTTGTGATTAGCTGTGGTAAGTCCTCTTGCTCAGTTTTCCCCAGACGTCTCCGAGTACTTTGGGTTTGAGAAGCCAGATCTCCTGTTCTTTTTCTTTGAGGCCTCTGAACAGGATGAGGGATACCTTCTGCTTTCTTTGGTATTTCCACCCTCTCTGGTGCATTTCTTGCTGGTACATGCGACTTAACCACGCTCTTCAGATCACAAAAATGATCAGGCAGTTCATTTGCTAAATTATGCAAATCAATTATCTTGACTTCTTGATTTGCTTCATTAGTGCGAGGGTCATGCGCGGGATCCCAGTGGAATGCCATACTATTTCCGGCATTTTTCATCCAATGGTTGATTCTCTCCCCTAATGACGGAAATGGTCCTCGTCAAAGATGCAATCGGCCGAATCAGTGTGTGCAAGTCTCCAGTCATGGGCTCCAAATACCTGATTATGGATGCACTCCCATAACCAACGTATATCCCAGACTTGCGGAGAGGGCCCATTGCAATCCGCTGTGGGGGTGGTATAGGTACATATACCATAAAACCAAATTTTCTAAGATGGGAAATCTTCGAGATGACCCCTTGCACTAGTTGCATAGGTGAATGGATGTTGTAGGCCGATGGTCTATAATTGATGAGTCTTCTTTGCGTGCGGAGGCTGCGTGTCCCCAACAAGTGTTGGGCAAGTTACAACTCTGCAAGAGCGGTCGGCAATGAACTTAATCCTTTTTATTAGTGCTTGACTAACCCATTTTGCGTATGGGCGTGCGGTACAGAGTGCTCAACAGCTTATTCCCGTTCTTTGTACAGTAATCATCAAATGCCTTGGAAGTAAATTCGCGGCATTGTCCCATCGAATGGCCTTCACGCGATGATCAGGAAAAGCATTCTTAATTCTGATGATCTGCGAGATCAACTTTGCGAATGCATGATTCCTTGTTGACAGTAAACATGTATGCGACCATTTCGAGGAAGCATCAATGAGCACCATAAAGTATCGAAGCGGCCACGACAAGGGCTGAATCGGACCATAAATATCCCCCTGAATGCGTTCCAGAATGCAGGGACTTCATGTTGCACTTTCATAACAGAGGGTCTAGTTATTAATTTCCCGGTGGCACATGCATGGCACACAAAATCTTCGTGATTCGGGAAATTCTTAACATTAATGCCATGACCTTGTGAGTTGTTAACTATATTTCTCATCAATCTAAGACCAGGATGACCTAATCTACAATGCCATAAAGCAAATAATTCAGAGCTTCTAAAGACAGTCTTCAAAGAAGTATACCTTTGCGTGTGCATTGATTTTCGTGTAGTACAACCCAGATTCATATGAGGACATTTTTCTAGTACCATCTTTCCATATTCGCGTGCTTCACAATGCACAAGTGTTCTTTGCTATTTTCTTCATTGGTTTCTCGTGAAACCCATTGGCGCGGATATCTTTGAAACTTAAGAGAGTGCGAGTTGATTCGAGGGTACAAGAGGGCTTCTTCAATTACCAAAGTTGTACCCATTGGCAATATAATTGTGGCTCTTCTGAGCCTATTATATGCGTATCGCTTCTGCGATAGTTGTAATCCTTCAGCGTTCTTCGTGATCGTCTGGAAGTATTTCGACTCTCTTAAGATGGTATTTGTTGTGCCACTATCAACAATGCATATTTCCTCCATTGGGCGCTACCACGATTTCTAGATGAAAAGAAAAATAATTCTAATCATACGATTGGTGAGTAATTCAAAAATTGCTTGTAAATAAAGAATACTGGAATAAAGAATAAATTGTAATTCTATTCATGAGAAAAAGTATGCTCTTCGAGAGCTTACTATTCATTATGCAATCTGATGTCTATGTGAGATAATTCTGACAATTCATGTCAGTTCTTCAAAAACTCACGTTAGATAATGCCACACCTTTGCACATTCATAAGGTTCTTCCATTAGATTACTACGTGTAATCTAATAGGAAATGGCTGCTAGATTCAATAAAATGCATAATTGAATTCTCATGAGTTTCCAGCAAACTAAAAGAAAGCAATAATATCAAGATTCATATATTCAAAGATGAATGCAAAATTCATAAGTACAAGATTCATAAGTACGGAATTCATAAATGCAAAATTCATAAGTGCGAGATTCATATATACACAGATTCATAAATATTCAGAAATACAACTACGTGCATGTAGGTGATCGGCTTCGTGCAAACGATCAGATTCATATGCACGATCGGCTTCGTGCGATCGATTTTAACGCGGCTTCATGCGCGTGGTGCATTCAGTTCCATGCGCGTCGGCCTTCCTGGCGCGACGGTGGCCGCTTCGTGCGGCGTGCTTGAATTTCATAATAAATTATATTAAAGCAATAAATACAATGCATGGAACAGAACAATAATTGCACAATTCATAAATTCAGAATAAACAATAATTGCACAATTCATAAATTCATAAATGCGGAAATAAATTCTCAGAAATTTCCGAATTTTTCTTAGTATTTGGCAATTTTCTGTTAATTATACAGCAATTTCCCATCATCACTTGATAACAGAAAATAAATTGCAACATGAATTAAACATGGCATAAGTCTAATTACAATTTATATAATTCTTGTTGGTCGAAGCAGCAGTGTAATGAATATCTCTATCAATTTGACTCTTGGCCAGGTCAACTTTGCCCCTAGGGCTCACATGAGGAGGAGCACTTCCGCTTTAAGTGCCAATTAAAGAACCAAGCCTCATGTGTGTTTTCCTAGACACCAATTGTCTCATATCTGTTTATTCATTACCAAAATCAAATCCCAACCACTCATGTTCTCATTTTATGCCATATGAAATATTCTGGAATTTTCCTAGCACTTTTCATAATATCTGCTAATATCCAAGCAATTTTCAGAATTACTGTACAACAGAAAAATTTAATTTCAGCAAATATCAACATGACATAATTCATAAATTCAAAATAAACAATAATTGCATAATTCATAAAATACAGGAAAATAAATTCCATAATTCATAAATGCGGGAAAATAATTTCTCAGGAATTTCCGGTATTCTAAACAGGGCAATTATTGCTAAAATTCATGCAAATATTCATAAATACAGAAAATAAGGCTAAGTGCAAATTAAAACGAAGCCATAAAATTTTCTGGAATTTTCTAGGATTTTTCATATTTTCCTGACAATTTTTTATTTATTTTCTGGAATTTCCAATTAGTTTCTGAAAGAAAACAAATAAATAAAAGAATTAAATAATCGGGGGCAAAGGGGTAATTTCCCCTTTGCCCCCGTGCCCCAACCAGCTCCTTAACCAAATTGAATGCATTTGCTATTTGGACTTCGAGTCCAATGTGTAGCTTCTGGAGGCAAGGAGCTTCACGCAAGGAGCTTCACGCAAGGAGCTCCTGCATGTGTAGCTTGGCCACCGCTCCCAAGGCCCCGTTGCAGCCCCTGTCGGCAAGGTCCTGCGCGCGTGGGCCTTGCGTGCGTGGGCGTCGGCGGCGAAGCTGCGGAAAAGGGCCGGTGGGCACGCGACGGCCGGTGGCCGTCCGGCTTCGAGCCGGTGGATGCTGGCGATTTCGAGCGGAACTCTGGCGTGGCGCTTCGGGCACCAGTCGTCCGGCGGCTTCGTGCGGCCGGTGATGCTTCATGCGGATGCCTTGGGGCCAGGCGGGCGCGGGGCTACGGCGGCGCCACTTTGGGTGGCTTCAATGGCCGGGTGCCGGGCTGCCGGCTTTGAGCCGGGTGTCGTCAGCTTCATGGTCGGGTGCTCCATGGCTGGGCCGCCGGCTTGCGGTGGTCTAGGGCGCTGCGTGCGCGAGTGGCTGGTGCCTTCGCCGTCGGCTTCGGGCCGATCTGCTGATTCTTTCAAGACGCGGTCGGTAGCGCGCTTCGTGTGCGGATGATGGCTGGCCGGCAACATCGTCATTGTGGGCTTCGTGCCGATCTGTAGACTGCGTGCTACAGTGCATAGTGTTTGTAATTTCTTGATTCGTGGCTTCATGCCACCTGATTCTGTATGGTAGCTACGTGCCACAGCAGCCGAGAAGACGACACTCTGGTGCCAATCCGATGACGGTGGTCGGCGCTTCGTGCGCCAGACGGCTTCGTGCCGGGAAAAGAAGAAGAAGAAAGTATACAATAGCGGGCGATTAGATCGAATCCCCCGATTCTTACTGTTCTCACCTTTTTCACTTTTTCAATCTGCTTTCCAATAGACTATCGCGTAGGATAGAGTCGCGTAGGACTTTTATTTCGGCAATCCGAGTGGATGCCGGCTTGATGGCGAGTTGATTGCAGATCGGATCGGGCGATCAATCGCCGGTAGTAGACGTTAAATCGTCGCCGATGATCCTTCGCTTCTTGTCTTTTCTCACCTTTCAATCTTTCTCGGTAGAGCTTCGGTCGATAACGTGTTAGACAACCTCGCTATCGAATAGTCCGGGGTTGCCTAATAGATCTCAAGTGGAGAATAGACAGGGAGAAAGAGAGACACAATATGAGGAGGAACGGGCCTGCTTTATTATTCTGTATGCTTGTGTACAATGGGGTGACCCCCTGCCTCCTATATATAGCGGTTCTGCTTAGAGATAAGGAAGAGTCCATATCGGATACGAATCCGGTTTCCTAACATACTCCACTCTTCAACGGTGGGTTTTCCTGGGCTTTGAGAAGCAACCAACCTAGAAGCTCATTATTTCGGCGGTACCCTCTCGGAGACTGCAACGTGGGCCATAGGAGTACGCAGAAATCTTGAGGCTTACGCGTTCATGGCTGCTCGGGGGAGAACTATTTGCACTTACATCCTCCCAAAGTTGTATAATCTGAAATAAGGTCTCACTGCTACAGTGGTTACATATCTGAGAAATAAATACCAGCAGAACATCAAGTTATGTTAGCACTGAACGCGGCTATTAGCTTGAACAATATGACGCGGATATTTGTTGGACCCATGAGAAGCTCAGATTTTGTGATATCTACCCTTGTCTGTTAGCCCGAGGAACTGCCATATGTGATGTAAGGTAATGACAGTATCCTTTAGTAGAGGTAAATGGTACCATTTGTGTGTTGTAGTATTCACAATAGCTTCATAACCTTCAAGTCTGTTTAAAACGTAAAAAGGTTTGCATAAATTTCGTAAGATCTCTCTCTCTCTCTCTTAAAAAAAGCAGTTTAGTTCTTGTAAAAACACAAAACAAATTCTTATCTTTGAAAAGACTCAGAAGCCTCAGCATGTAGAGCGTACGGAAACCATGTCATATGCAAAGGCGGAACTAGCGTAGGCTTATGTTTTTAATGATTTTTTAATAATTTTTTTTTATAGATTTTAGTGGATTTTTGGTACCAGACCCTAGGCTACAGCACAGAGACTCTGGGATATATATCCGCCACCCAGTCATATGCGGACTTTATGTAATAAAATATCCTCCTTCAGTTCAGGGTGGTCAAACACTAAAATAAACGAAACAGAAGGGCAAAAAAACGAACGGCAAGGAAGGTGCAACTACTGCTTCCATTCTCGTCTCCCTAGTCCCTCCCACGCGCGAGGCGACTCACTCCGCCCTCGCGGCTTCCTCCTCTTCCTCTCCCCCCAATTCCACCTCCCCTTTCCATCACCGTCCCGCCGAGGCGATAGCTCGATCCGAAGCCAACTCGTTGTCGGAAACCCCACGCGGCTGAGGCGAGGCGAGGAGGCCACGCGCCAACCGACCCGCGCGGCGATCGTTATATTCAAATGGACGCCGACGAGCCACCAGAGCCCACCGTCTCCGAGGCCTGCCGCCGCTAGGGTTTCCGACGCATGGGCTGCGCCTCCTCGCACGACGCCGCCGCCGTAGCGGTCGCTTCCAGGGCGCGGCCGTCCTTCTCGTCGCGGCCCCGGCGCGACGACCCCACCGCGCTGTACCGCGAGCGCGTGGCGCTGATCCGCTCCGCAGAAGACAGGCGCTTCGCGCTCGCCGCCGCCCACGCCGCCTACTTCCGCTCGCTCGCCGCCGTCGGAGGAGCGCTTCGGCGCTTCGCGGCGGCCGCGCTCCTGCCGGCCACTCCCCTGCCCGGCTCCTCGCAGGTGCTCACACTCCCGCCGTCCCCCGCTAAGCCCTCCTCCGCCGCCGCGGCCACGTCAAGCCTCCCGCCGTCGCCGTCCTCGTCCTCCACCGTATCGCCGCTCTCCTACTCCCTCTCCGACGAGAACCTCGAGGCTCAAGCTGACGCCAAACAGGCCGATGGCCGCGGCAGCGGGAAGGCGGGACCGTCCAAAGCGGCTCCATCTCCGAGGCACCACTACATGAGGAACAATTCCACTGTGCCCACCGTGGTGTACGAAAACCCCAATGCCCTGTACACCGAAGGCGAAACCAGCTACGGATACGACTACGGGTACTCGTATCCTTACGGCGACGTGGTTTCGGAAGAGAGGCCGGAGACGGCGCCGAGACCGCTCGGCCCGCCGCCGTCGCCGCCAACCGCGGAGGTCTCCCCGTGGGAATTCTTCGACCCCTTCACGCCCTACGATCAATTCCTGGAGGATTACTCGCGCAACAAGGGCCAAATCGACGCGAACTTGCCCACCAACAGCCCGAATTACGCCGAGGTGAGGAGGATGGAGGGTATCCCGGAGCTTGAGGACGAGGCGGAGTTGGAGGCGGAGGCATCAACCTCGGGCATTGCCGATCATAATGTCAAAGGGGAGAGACCTGCTCCTACCAATTCCGGTTCAAAGGGCGAATCTTCTGATGGGAAGCTGCAGAGGAAGGGATCCGGTGCCAATGCCAAGGCGGAGAAACCGGTGCCCAGGAACGACCCGGTTCCGAGCAATGCCAGCTCGAAGAGCAAGAGAAACGCTGCGAGCTTGAAGGGCACGGATGGTGGTGACATTGACGGCGGCAGCTCCACTGGGAAGAATAAAGGTGTGGCCTTTGATGAGGATGGAGGGAGCCACGGAAAGTCAGTGCAGCCGGCCTTGAGCAGTGAGTCGTTCTCGCCGTTGCACCATGGGAATGGAGATGTCATGGAGGCAATAGACGAGGTCAAGGAGTGTTTCGACGAGGCGCTGAACTGTGGCGCAGAGGTCTCCAGGCTGCTCGAGGTGGGGAAGTTGCCCCACCGGACGACTCCCAGAGTTCTTAGATGTGGGTAATGCAATGCTTTATTGAGTAACACATAGTTGCAGTTATGTTATGTGATGTGAGCTAGTTCCTTACAAGCTTTTATCTGTCGTGCTTCCAGATTTCTCTTCCAGAGTGGTGGATCCTATAGCCCTTACTGTGCCGTCCTCTTCTTGCCTCCCAAAGCCACGTAGGAAGTCAAGATCATCAAGCAGCAAGGCCAACACTGCCGCCCCGTCAGTCACTGGTAGAAGGAATGGCGCTGGTAACCTATCATCAACCCTGGAGAAGCTGTGCACCTGGGAAAAGAAGCTCTTTCAAGAGGCTAAGGTACACATTTGTGCTCACATCAACAACCCGTAGGTGTTAATTCATATAAAATCTGATTTACCACCAAATACATGTTTGAACAAGGTTGGGTGGTTGTTCTAGGAAGAAGAGCGGCTGCGGATTCTGTACGAAAAAGAGTACAAGAGGTTGAAGTCTCTGGACGAGCGAGGAGCGGAGTCAAATACTGTCGACTCCACCCGGTTGTCGGTAAGGAACTTGCGGTCCAGGATTGCCATCAGTATTAGCACAGTCAATGCCTTCTCGTCAAAGATACAAAAGATTCGAGATGAAGAATTGTACCCTCAACTCGTTGATCTCATCCAAGGGTATGAAGCTTCCTGCTTTTAATTATATTATATCTTCATACTATCATGATGTTAATTTCATCTTATGAATGCGGTTGATTGTTCTCAAGTACAGATTGAGAAGAATGTGGAAAGCTGTTTTGGGATGTCATCAGCAGCAGCTATTAGCCATACAGGACAGCAAACTTCACGTACTCAAGGCAATGACAATAAGCCAATCCAGTGCTTCTGCAATGGCCACACTAGAATTGGAGAGGGAGCTTGCAAAATGGTACCGCTGCTTCAACAAGTGGATCAGCTCGCAAAGGTCTTATGTGGAGGCATTAAATGGATGGCTGAAGAAATGGCTCCCCGAGGTGCAGGAGGAAGATACACCAGACGGCATCCCGCCTTTCTCCCCAGGCAGGCTTGGCGCCCCACCGGTATTCATCATATCAAATGATTGGTTCCAAGCGATTGAGATGGTTCCCAAGAATGAAGTGCTGAGAGCAATTGACCATTTCTCTAAGCTTGTGCATGAGTTCAAGAAGAGCCAGGAGGACGAGCACCGGCAGAAGCGGAAAGCTGATCGTGCCTTCAGAGATTACAACAGAAGGCGCGAAGTCCTGCAGAGAGAACTTGGGCTACATACCAGTCTGGATATGGTTGCAGTCATGGAGAACCCTCACCATAGCCATGTCGACCGTGTAATGGAGCTGAAAAAGATGAGGAAAAGAAGGGATGAGGAGAGGACCCGACATGAAGAGATCGTAAAACATGCTCATCTTGCAGCTTCAGCTACTCTGCCGGTCGGTTTGGTCCTTATGCTGCAACAAATCATCAGCTTCTTCCAGGGAAATCTGCAAGTCTATACGCGCATTAGAATCCAAGGCACCTCTGAACACTGCACAGAAATGGAATTCCACAGAAAGGTGTGATGGATCAGAGGTTCATCAACTTGTTGCAGGCGCATTTGGCATGTCTCGCAAAAGACAATTTTGTTGTTGCTGACTTGCTGTGGTAGGGGAGGTGTAGTTCTGGAAACTTTTTTGTATATAATTATTGATACAATTTGGGGTTTAGGCCTTTAGTTCTTACAATGCTCACAGTGGTAAATAGAAGGTTAGACTGGTTAGTGTTCTCCATAGGTTCTTACTGATGTTTGACTCATTGATCAGTAGAGAGGAGTTAACTGATGATGTATCATCCAGAAGTTTTAGTTGTTAGTCATTTATCTTCACTATTTAGTTGTTAGTCATTTATCCTCACTAAGTGATTTGTTCATTTAAGCAATGTGTGTGTGCGCGCGCGCTTCTTTGCATTCTGTTTTTGTTTACCCTGTAAACTCTACTATACAAATGAACACATACAGGCTTTACTTCTCTGTAAATGATACTATGGCTTCGTTGCTTTGCACTCGGAAATTCGAAAAGATTTCATGTATATACATAAACAGTGGCTGCTCTACTGTAACATGTCATTGTTGCCGCTCTTTACACGCGCGCCTTCTAATTTATGAAGTACAACAAATCCTCTATAATACTTACTTGCCAATCTGATCTAACATTCTAATAAAGTTGCATCCGCATGCTGCCATAGGCGTCCAGAAATTCTATTCAAAGAGTACGCTGCCTCCCAAAGCTCAGCAGTCCCAGATCAGTTGCCCGTAATAGTCAAGAGATAGAGTTCACCCAATTATGCAGCGGTGGCACTGGCATGAACCACTTCTTCTGAAGAATCGTCTGCCTTGGCCTTAAGCAGATCTCAGCATGTCTTGCTGCCTCCTGTGGTTAGCCATGCGACGGTTGCTCTCCATCCAAACGAGAAGAACAGTCATGTCCTATTGTTTGTGGCCTTACCTAAAAATGCATAATAATATGAATTGTATTAAATACAATCATAAAACTGGCACCCTGAATTCGTACGAATCTTGAATAAGACACAGCTGCAGTTGCCTATTTTAAGCACTTAAATCATGTATGCACATGCAAGATGTGGCCAAGCAATCGAAACTTGTAGCAACTGACACCTTGAGAATTCCAAATAATCGATGATCACAAAATACTGAGGTGCAGGCAACAGTTGTTTGAATAAATGGGAAACAGCACAACGCATGTTATTGATTCATGTTGGCGGGCTATCTCAAGTAAGACTCTTGAACATATTCTCAAAGCTAAAACAAATATTCTCAAAGCAGATGGGTAGCATACCTTGGAAAGTTTCTCCCGAGCTTCAAACGATAGATTTGTCATCAAGTGGTAATCTAGGTCTTCAGGAAGTTTTCTGTGTTCCTGATTTACAATCTTGAGAGGAAAAACACAATGAGGGGTCAGCAGGTTTTCCAAGTAAAAAAATATAAGTGCTAAACACACACTAAGGAATATTATCTGGGCCTCTAATAATTCCAGAGTATGGGAACACGCTATCGCACTGAACGCGCATGCATATATGTACCTATTTTTTTTTTTTTTTTTGGGGGGGGGGGTTTGATAAATTTCATTCGGATGTTTTCTTTAGCAACTATCATCCAAATTCCTGGCCATTGAATTTGCTTTCAGATCAATGCACGGAGATAGCAGTCTAAACGAAAAACGAGCATGCGCGTTCGACTGGAGTTAAACATGGACCGACGTCTGGAGCGATCATGTGCTCAGTCCAGTGAGCTCTGCTTGGTTCTCAAGATCGATGATAATACGATGTCAGGTGAGTAGCTTTGATCGAAAGGATGAATGATGTCAGGTGAGTAACTTTCTTTGACTGACGGAGCCGTGTGAGTCCTGACAGTGATGTACGAATGTTCACCGAATGGAAAGGATTTCCCCATTTTTGTTTGCTATATATGATACATAGTCACATCCGCGTCAGCCTTCTCTGCATCGGTCGGCTCCACTCGGTGGCTCCCTTGGCCGCATGCCTCGCCGACCCTTTGGTCGGTCCCGTCTCCTGTCTCCGCCTCTTCGGTCATCCTCATCGCAGGCGCCTTCGGCTGCACGCGCCAACCCGCACCTTTGCTTTTGCGCGACCTCTGCACTGGCCACATGGCAATCACCATCTTTGCGCCGGCCTTCGTGCTCCATCATGCTAGCCTCATCCGGCCAGAGCATGACTCCGCGCGCTCGGTTCCAACCTCGCCTCGATCTTTCGTCGCCTCAACCCACGATGGCACATGCCTCGGCACACATCCGTGCGCGGCCTTCTCTGCATCGGCTGGCTCCACTCGGCGGCCCCCTCGGTGGCTCCCTTGGACCGACGCATGCCTTAGCGGCCCTCTTAGTTAGCCTGCCTTCGGCCTCCACCTCTTCGGTCGCCCACACTGCCGACGACTTCAGCCGCATCCGTCGGTGTGCACCTTCGCCTTTGGGCGACCTCTGTGCCGGTCGCCCGACGACCACCACCTCTGTGCCGGCCTTTGCATCGGCCTTCTCAGCCAGCCCGCGCTGACCAACCCGCAGTTTGCCTGGCCGCCTGCATCAAAAATCTTAACGAGAGCTCAACCGATAGCTTCTTGCCTGTTGGCTTCAGCTTCCAATTTTGCTACGTGCACCGGAAGGGCATTAGGAAGTTTTATCAGCTCCAGCTTTTTGCCTTCATCTCTTAGGCTCTCCAGCTCCGACTTATCGCTATTACCTCAGTTTCATCGTCTCAATCTTATTTACAGTACCTATTTGTATTCTTCTTTCCACATGATGACGATTAATCTGTCTGAGGCCCATAAATGGTTACGATTTTTTAGAAGCCAGTCACATCCTCATAAATACAGCCTATAAAATGAATAGACACATTAAATGTCTCACGATTATTCGGTCAAAGTTACAGTTGATCATGTAAACAATTCCCTGACCTACAATAAAGGTTGAACAAAAACTTACCTTGTGCTTCTAATCTGAGCCTCTACCAAATTGAGAACAGTCCGACCTATTAATCTTTATAGGTCGGACATAATCTCTTTATCACACTGACCTAGACAAGATCCGGTAAAGGATAACCTTCGCCTCGACCTGATTCAGGTCGGCAAGGAATCTATACGTAAAGATAACGTGCGGAACACATTTTCTCTTATAGGTACAGACGACCGTTTGGAAGTTACTCCCTACAAAGAAACGTCTCTCTGACAAAAAAAAAAAATTCTCTTTGGTGAGAAGACGCCTTTTGACTAGAAGACATTTTGACGAGAAGACATCTCTTCGAAGATGATAACTACCATCCCTTCGACACTGTAAATATGATACTTCCGCAAGGGTCAAGAGTGCGTGCGTGGTAGTAATTAAATAGATAGAGAGTCAAAGATTAAGAACAGTTTATATTATGTAAACACTTGTAAACTTAATAAAGAAGCAATTCTAATTCCTTTTCTAGATAAAAGCAACTCAATTTACATTTATAAGCTCGATCCATGGATCTCTGGGTTTTGAGCATCGACACCACAGCCGTTTGGCTGAAACTATGTAATAAATAATTAGTTATGTGCATCTCACGGTGCAGATAACAGGAGAAATCATCTTTCATCGTCCAAAAAATTATACGATGTATAGTTGCATTGCAAGTACTACATTTCAACGTCTTCATTAATAGCAGTCAACTTACGTATTTGCATTACATGTTTTTTTTTCTCTGTGCAAAATCAGGAGCTGAACTCATTGATTTTCTTTTTGTTAGAATGGCTTGTGTATTTTTCAATATGCCAGAATAATTCGATTTCTCCTTGCAAAATTTTCAGAATTGCTTTATATTCTAGTAAGTACACTTACACTTCAGAATCCGATAATTAGCTTCAACCTGTAACAGGTGAAGTGAGAAACCGAAAAGAAAATCCAATCACGAAGTTTCTGCCCATTAACCGAGCAATCGAAAATTACACGTCTGATTAGAAGTGAGCAATAACTGAGAAATTGAAAAAGAAAAAAAAAAATCACGCCCGGTGGGACTCGAACCCACAATCGCCTGATTAGAAGTCAGACGCCTTATCCATTAGGCCACGGGCGCTACGATAGTGGTCTGAAAACCGCATCTATCTATAATGTAATAGACATCTGGTGGCTGGCCAAGACCTGCATCAATAGCCTCAGGCAATGTAGCATCTTAACAAAATCTGCATATACTTAATTTACCAGTGACTTACCTAGTACCTACTAGCATAATATTCATCGTGTGGTTCCTATTTTTCATTCTTCATCAGACTTGTTCGTATGATTCAAGCGGTGTGACCAAATCTTTGCTAGTATACACGGTATGTCATCTAGCTGAATGTTGAGATTCGAGTCCTCTACATTTTGAGGTGATTTGTTTTGTGGGCTTTTCAGAATTTGGTCATACTAACTAAATCATCTTTTGATAAAAACAAGCATTAATAGGTTTGCCTCATACCTTATTATCGATCAACGGGATGAAATCATGAAACCGACCTAGACATGGAACATGCATGCATGTTGTTTTAAAAGCATCTATTTTTGATGTAACCGAGTAGGGTAATATGCATACATGTGTGTATATATATAAGAGCATCTCCAAGAGGGACCCTAAATATGGTCCTAACTTGAATTATAGGGCTTTTAGGGGAAAATATCAACTCCAGTAAGAACCCTAAATTGTTAAAATTTATCAAATTGTTTTAGGGCCCATGGGAGAGTAGCTATATTTAGCAACTCTGTGATTGAGCCATATCTTCATTGAGTTTTAGGGCCTAATTGCTGGAGTGAATATTTCATTGGAGCCCTAAATCTAATTAGTTGGGGTCCTAAATTAAAATTTAAGGCTTATTTTTAGGGCCCTCTCTTGGAGATGCTCTGAGAGAGAGAGAGAGAGAGAGAGAGAGAGAGAGGTCCTAGAGGATAACGACTCGAGGAATTATTATTGATTGTAAATGAGCTCGAAGAATGCCTATTAATTCCAGACCTTCTAATTCGACTATCTTGTGCCTATTAATTCGACTATCCTGTGCTTCGGATAGAATTAGAGATGTCAGTTTTACTTATGGATTTGGGTACCATGGGTACTTGTCCGATAAAAACGGGCATGGGTAGCACTTCGGACCCACGGGCTTTTGAGTTTAGGTACCCGATAAGATCGTAGGTTGGGCGTGGGTACCAATTTGTATCCATAGATATCCTATGACATGTGAACCCACTTGAGATATAATTAAAAAAACAACTCAACGTCTCATCCTTGCGCCCTCGCCCGCCATAATCGAGAATGCTCCGATCCACCATTCCCCCCATCTACTCGCCTCCTCCCTCCCATCCACCGCAGTCGCACCCCTCCCTCGCCTCCCTCCGCCACTGCCTCCCTCGGCGTCGGCTCACCTCCCTCCGCCCCTGCCGCCCTCCCGCCACCGCCTCCCTCGGCGCCGGCTTGGCCCCCTCTCCTCCCTTTGCCTCGGTTGTCCTCCCGCCACCGCCTCCCTCGACGCCGGCTCGACCGCCTCACCTCCCTTCTCATAGGTCTCCTTCTCACCACCGTCCCCCTCCGCCACCGCCTCCCTTGCCTCCTCGCCCCCCACAGGCCACAGGACCTCCTCGGGATCCCACGGCCGCCTCCCTCGCCTCCTCGTCCCCCACAGGCCACGTGACCTCCTTGAGATCCTTCCCACGACCGCCTCCTCCCACCTCGCTGCCTCCCTCGCCATGGCTGCCTCTCTCGGCCTCCGTCATCCATGGCGGCCGTGGCGCCCCCCTCTCCGCCTTCTGTGCTGCCCTGCTCCCGGCAGCCCGGCCCCATTCCGATCGATCGACCGGCTGCACCCTACGCCTCTTCACTGAAGTCCGCTCCAAAGCGCGTCCTCCGGCCTCCACTCCCTTCCCTAGCAGCACGGCAGCAGGCATCCTCCGAGCCCGAAGGTAACGACGCATCTCCCCCCTTTGAGACTGAGCAAAGTGTTAATTACTTGTTGCTTTTGAGTGTTCTGTGCTTAGGGTGTTGTTATTTTGTTACATCTGGGTGTTTCTTCTAGGTACAATAGTTGATTAGATCCTGAGATCTGTTTTTTCCTTTATCTACCTCAATAGCTAGCAAAGGTTTAGATGATCATGGATATCTTAGTGGGTGTATGGGAGCTGATGTCTTAGTACTTTGGTATTTGGGTGTGGCTCTCGTGTACAACAGAGCCTCCTTTGTCTAGATCCGATGGATCAATGCTCTGGTGTATAAAAAAGTAGCATTGGAATGTTCAGTTAGGTATACCATAATCAATAACTAACAGGACAAAGTTTAATAGGACTATGGGCATGCTAACAAGTATAATGAAATATCTAATGGTAATGAAGTATCTAATACGCTATGTCTTGTACAAAAACAAAAACTTATATCTTTGCAGCCTTCCTAAACTTCTTAAATCCTTTGCTGGATTGAATCTTGCTGAGAGCACTAGAAAAGGCATTAACAGACATCTTTGGCCGGCCATCTTCTTTAGGAAGTAAGGTGTGTCGGCTGTCATTTAAGATAACTACCATGTTACAATCAAGGAAACCAGCATGACCCATTGCCTCATATACCTGACCAGCCATAGTTGTCCAATTACTTATAACTGTTGATGAGACCCTTATTGAGCACAGAAGACAGAATTTGCGATTGTAAGAGATGGTAATTCAGTAGCTATTTATTGAAAGCAAAGTCTTGGTACAAACTCAATAGAGAGATCTGATACATGCTGACCAGCATCCCATAGTATCTTATCCATATGGGCATTGAAGACATAATGTATAGCAATAATCAGTTCCACAACTGAATGGCCAGTACTACATGGTTGCCATTTTCTGGACATTATGAAAGATATCTCTAACCGAACTTCATTAGCTAGCTGCTTTAGCTCCTGTTTTTTTTTGGAAATGGAAGTGTCAAAATTTTCTCGATCATAATAATGTGAGAGAGTACACTTAAGATAGTATGACAGATGACCTTACTAGAATATAAATTGCAATTCTTCTTTCTTCTAAAATTACCTTGCACTAGCCATGAGTACCAATTGGGTTCCGACACCCAACGAGTTCGGGTGTAGGCGCAGATCTGTACCCGAAAAGCCTAATGAGTTCGGGTGGGTAGCACGGTTTCAGGTTTCGAATTTAGGTAGACAACAGTTGTATCTAGAGGTACCCACCCGATTGCCATCCATAAATAGAACACTTAGCTTTATTTACCTCATGTACGTGGTTTAAATGTCAAAATGGCAACTTAAATCATCAAATAAAGTTAGCCAAAAGGTAAACAGCACTGATCAGTGGGCACGATCGATGCAACGATATTGCGACCAGTAAAGTATAGATAAATATAAGGTATATTTTGATTTTACATAAAGATTTAGATTGCGGTAAAATAAAAAAAAACATAAAAGAAAATGACTTACATACTCATCTTAATTGTTTTGAAAAATAAGAGATACTATTTTATGTGGGTGGTCATGCATGTATATGGTTGCGAGAGGATGAATATAGATGTAGTAAAAAAAACTTATTAAATCTACATACAAATCTTATATTTATAAATAAAATAATTAAATAAAATAATTTAAATCTTATATTTTAGTACAGTTAGCAGTATTGATGCGTTTAGCTTTAGCGGGGACAACAAGAAGGGGGGAAGCTCTCTTGACCCCTCCACGTCATCACGTCGGCTTCTCCTCCTTCCCTTCGCCGCCCCTATAAATATATCCCACCCCCAACCCCTGCCCGGCAAATTGCTCCCCATTTTCCGCGAAAGACCCTCGAGCTCTAGATGCTTCCAGAAGTTTCGAGAGGACCCCGCCTCGAGATGGCGCCGGGATCCGCGCCTCCCCTCGGCGAGCGCTGCGCCGTGTGCCGCGGCGACATCTCCGTCCCTCACCAGGCCAACTGCTCCCACTGGTTCTGTGGTAATCACCATCGCCACGTTCCCCCTCCTCTCCCCAAACCCCGATGGCTCGATCGGTTAAGTTGTTAGGTTTTTGGCTGCATTTGAGCTTGGATTGGTGTACGGTTTCGTTCCTCGCGTTCGCGCCAGTGCTTCGTCTCGAATGGAGTATGTGTGTGTGGGAGGTTTGCGTTCGAGTTGGTTGCAAATTTTTGCTGCATTTGGTTGGATTCGGGTTCTGATTGGTGGTTTCACTGGCCTGCATGCGCCTCCGTGGCATTGTAATATACCGATTTTAGATGGATTGCTTAGTTGATTTGGTAAAGTGTTCTGCTTGATTTGGTCGGTGCTATGCTTTTGATCTGTTCGCGTGTCTCGGTGATATTTTATTCGGTTAATTTAGGGAGTATTTGACGTCAATTCATTTGTTTGGGATAATTTGGTCGTTAAATTTGGTAAATGATGCAGGGTTTGGTCGGGGTTTAGGGTTTTTATCCGTTCATATCGAATTGCTTTATTTTGTCGCTTCGGGGACTTCCATGGGTGTGTGCGTATGAAACTGGGGATACTTTGTGCATGCATGCGGGCACACAAGGATCCATCACTAGTGCATTCGTGCAATATTTGCCAACAATTGAAGTGTTTTTAGCCCAACATGTCAATTGCAAAACACTGGATCTGCCTGGTTTGGTTCTGGACTTGGCTTTCTGTTTTGCTCTGATCGTTCCACTGTTTGCAACCATTTTGCTCCTTGGACAGTTGGACACTTCATGAACAAAATCTCCATAGACGTTCAAAAAAAAATCTCCACTACCATTATAATTTGGCCATGCCATTGGTCACCCTTTTAACAAATCACATGATACGTGTATGTGTGCAGGACATTGCATCGTGGGTGTCTGGCTCCATAGATCTGTCCTTCGGCCATGCGATTGTCCTGTTTGCCGTCGTCCTATAACTCTGCTGGTACCTTCTGAAGTTGCTTCCCTGCTGCGTTATGAACCAGAAATTGCTCCTGTTCTAAACCGAATTGAGCTGTACAATAGCCGTTTTGCTGGAACTCCTCGCAATATGATTCAGGTAAGAGAGGTGCTTCTATGTTTTTTCTTTTTAAAAGTTGCACAAATATTAAAGCATGAATAAAGGGTAGATGGTGATTACATTTGTACAACTTGTATTAGGAGGAAAAGCATAGAAGTACTACTCGGTAAACCTCTTGGCCATATCTTCCATATGTAGTCTGTTGCAAGTACTGGAGTGCATTGCTAATTGAATTACATCATTGCATGAATATAAATTTTATAGGTTTTACTTGTCTTTTTTAGACTATTGGCATACTTTCCGATGAAATGTTACTAAACATCTGCAAACATAAGTAAGCATGTAGCGTTGTACACTTTTAGATTTGTTTGATGTACTCCTTAATTGATCCAGGCCAGTCTGCAGAAGTAGTTTCTGTTAAATCCATATACCGCATACTTGTGCGTTTCTACGTCCTTAAAGCAGCAACATTAACCCTTTGAAGCTTTTTTTTTTTTACTTTGAGGGCCAACCCTGTGAGATCGGAACTTAACTTGTTGGATATGCTTAAGTCACAGCTGACTAGTTAAGCGTTATACATTGTCAGAAACATTCTTGGTAAACTGGCTTCTTCAACATTTCTCTCAATTGAGGGATACGTTGTGTTACTATGTTTGTATAATGAAAAGATTCGACTATAAGTTCAGCTGGAAAATTTGCATGCATCCATGCAGTATCCATTACCACTTATACAAGTATATGCAACCCACATGGCGATGCCAAATTCTAGTTCTTGAATGGTAATTATATTTTGTATGGTATAGAATAGTGAAGCCAAATAAGTCACTATTCATTGGTAGAGATTCATAGTACCTGGTAATTTCTAGACATGTTCACCCCTGCAGATGCATACTTAAGCTAAGCCAAGAGCAGCAAGCATGATCTTACCATATAAAAGTTGGCTTATGGCTGTTCTACTTTTGGTATCATCTAATGACAGCCAATGCTTTGCCATCTGCTGATACCTGTGTTTTGCAGTGGTTGCTGGACCAGCCCTTTTACATCCGGAAGATGCTGACAGAATTCAGAGACCAACGCAGAGCGCCTCCTTTGCTCTTCAAAGTCCAAGTCATATTGGCAGTTAAGTCCACCATTAACCATTTGTCCATTGACCACTTTTGTCATCTTAATGGGGCTGGCACTAAATGGACATTTAGACAGTGGATAACACAGTCTAGTGTTGCTGTATGCTATCATCTAGAACCCGCATTGTGCCAATACGCCAGTGAATTGATAACAATACTCCCAATTCCCAATTTTTTCCATGATATTCCGTGTCTATACTTCTAGATTAGTAGTGTACCTACTGAAAGTCCATTCTTAGGATGCTACACTTTGTACAAAGGACTTAGAGTGCACAGAAGTGTCAAACCACCTGTTTCATAGCTCAAGTCCAGAGGAAATTGTGCTTGCATTTGTGAAATTTAGTGCTGTTCTTTCTTCTAAACTTTCTTGATTGACAAAATATGAGTTGGCCTAAAAACGATTTTCCTTGCTTAGACTTTAGAAGATAGGGCCACAACCCTACCTGCGTTCTGGAACTTTGCATTCTATTGGGCCAATTTTTTTGCTTCCTTTGTCCTTTCTTCCAATTTCACCATCTATTGCCCTGCATATGTTCTCACATTGCCCAAGTAATGCATTTGTAATATCGCATTTTATCTTGTTGACAACTCTGTTTTGAGTAATGTGGTGCCAATTACATACTTTCTTAAGAGAAAAAAGCGATCATATCAGAGAAATATTAGCTGTATAATTAATTTCATTTCCATGATACTAGTCAATTATGTTCATGCTGTGATTTATAATTTACGTGATAAGAACTAGGCAAATCTGGGTTAGTTGAGACTTAGCAGGCTAGTCGTTTTTATTTGGCTTTGATTAGCAGCAGGCATTGCCGTATTGAAAACCTGCAACCTTTTACTTGTAGGTGAGTTGTCTTGCTTGGATAATGCCATACTCACTTGAAAAACCCTACGCAAAGCTTTAGAAATGGAGTGTGGAATAGTGTGTTGACTATCGAGATTGAAATTGTTGAAAATGAGATGGAATATGGAAAGTCTTGAAGAATCGCACAGACAGCCATTGTGCATTACGTACACCAAATGGCGGTTGGCAAGACAATGTTGTAGTCTTGCAGCAACCAACAGTAGTCACTATGGATCTTCAGACTTTGCTTCACGTATGATTTATATATGGGCTCTTCAAGTATATATATAGTCTAACCAGAAAAACTAAAAAACGGTATACCGTTGCAACGGTATACCTCTGAAACTCATGAAACTTATGATTTTTTGCACTGAAACTCATGAAACTTAGCACTAAAAACTGATAAAACATGAAACTGATGAAACTAAACACTGAAACTCATGAAACCAGCACTGAAACTGATAAGTTTCACAAGTTTCATGGCTATACCGTTGCAACGGTATACCGTTTCCTAGTCACTCTCTAGTCTAACAGCCTGGTTAAACCTAGTGACCTGCTCTTTGTTTAGTCTTTACCTATTCTGAGATGGCTCTGCCTCTTCAATGACTTGCAGGTAGTCCTCTCTGTGCTGTACCTCGTGAGCCCTGTGGATATTGTTCCTGAAGGTAGGCAGTTAGTTAATTCAGGCGTCCGTCTCAATCTTCTCGTCACGACCTTCATTAATTTCAAGATTCCAGGTGTCTTGGGATATCGTGGTTTGGTGGATGACATGCTGATATTCATCGTCGCTTACGTCTTCATCTCCGCTGCCTACCAAGCCATCCTTGTTGCTCGACATGCTGAGTGAGTCGAGTTGACGTGCCAGTTACTGACACATGCAGGGAATTGAACTTTCTGAATCTGCACATCCGAGATCTGCTTAATGGTGGATGGTGATATATACAGCTTACTTTAATTTGGTAATCTGGTTCTGGAACATACACGCGCCCACAGTGTCGGTGTTAAGGAGATCCTACCACATGACATGCATGTTCGTACGCTAGCTGTCCATATGCTAGCGCAGAAGATACATGGTTTTGGCGGTGTGTTTTCTGAATGAATGTAAGCTCATGCTCCCGCGCTCCGCTGCGAAACGTTTGCATGCAGGCGTTGCAAGCATTGCACTCCTGCGGTTCCGAACGTCAGTGTCCCAGTAATCCAAAATAGCTGCACCTGCATATGAAGTCTGAACTTGATGAGATGATGCAATGGCCGTGCGTGCATCGCACAAAGAGTAGAGGATGGTGCCTTCACAGAGAATCACACACACACACACACACACACACAGAGAGAGAGAGAGAGAGAGAGAGAGAGAGAGAATCCAACACCAGAGAGAGAGAGAGAGAGAGAGAGAGAGAGAGAGAGAGTCCAACACCACTAGCACGCATTGAGTTCTGCAAATCACGCGTTTGGTAGATTTATTAGTGAACTTTTGGGATATTTAGTCGTGTAAGGGTACGTGCAGCGGTACATGTTAGCTATATAGCTATATGTAAGACTATGTTATCTATGATTTTAGGTGACGTAGAGGAGAGAGAAAGTTGATGTCTATTATTTAACAGACGGTTTTATATTTTGTGTATCATTGTATAGATAGTCTGTTATTGGATGAGAGACTATTACAAATAACTATATAGACGATCCATTATATGAGTTGTTTTTAGTGTTATATGTAGATGATATGGAGATATATTACAGACAAGCTATTTATACCACTATACATGCCCTAATCTTTGTGCTACTTCCTTAACCAACTGCACCATTTCTTTTAAACAAATATTGCGTACATAGGTCAAATTCCAAGATCAAACCGAAAAATGTTGCAGCATCCCAAGCAGACTAATCTCAAGAATTGACACCAAATTACTTGGGAACTTTTCTATCCCACCCATCAAGGCCTTAAGTCGACACTGCTAAAAGTTCCTTTACTAAATCGTTGTCGATAAAGAAAAGTAAAGATGCTGCTCCTGCCTCCACTTACTACTTAGGTATGCTCACTTATCTGTGCAGGAGCTAATCAATGAAATCGCCGAAAACACGCTGATCTCACAAATCAAATGGCCCCTTTCGTCTACAGCTTCATCCAGGTACATCACTTCTTTCAAAATTCCAATGTGATCCAGTGTTCAATACTTTCTTAATGTCCCTCCATTGCAATGTTCACACCACCTTTTAGTGTTTATATGATAAACAACCTTGTAAATCATTTTACTATTTAAAATTTAGAGAAATACATGTCTTTGCAGTAACAAAATAAACATCTAATTCATCTTCCTTAACTATACAAAATAGAACGACCAAATTATCAACAATCATCTACGGTGGTGATCCGAAGAAAAAAGATAGTATGATATGAATGTAATTAAATAACCATAATTAAATGAATAAACAATACAAGTGGCAATAAAAATCAAAGCCAGCATTCACATGTATGCCATAATATTACATATCATATGGCAATCTTATAACTTTAACCAAATAAACGCCCGATAAAACATAGCTATTAGCTATTATTTCAAAACTAGTAGCTCATTGAATTAAAAAAAATACAATCTAAGAACTATTTTGCCATTTGAAACGACGAAAGAGACCTGTATTCTGCCACGCAAGACTCTACATCAGATTATCATCATTTCAGATGGCAACAGAAAGTTATTTCTATAATTTTTACCTATAATTTATTTATGTAATATTAATAAAAAAGTATCTTACTACTTAAAAAGAAGTTAACGGTTGTGATGTTGATGATATGTCACTCCTCCCACCTTCCCCTTCACCTCCTAACAAAAATCTCTAACAAGAACAAGAAAACAATTTAACAACATATAAATCCCACCTTCCTAAAAATTTTCAAAAAAAAGAAGAAGAAAAACGCAGCTTTAATAATGGGTATAGAGGTGGAGCTGAGAGCGTAGACCTGACAAAACGATCGTGATGTTGTTGATTCGATGTGATGAAGGTGACAGTGTGACGCGATATCCTTTTTATCCCGTAGCAAAGCAAGGCATTTAGATTTTTATTTAAAATCGTGCGTACGCTGGTCGTTCCGTGCTGGTGCTTGCGTGGGCTGGGCCGGGCGCGGACGAGCAGGCGAGGCTTATTTTAGTTCTTTGGCCCAGTAGAAAACGTACTCGACACTCGCTCCTCTTGTTGTTGTCGTCGTCTTGTTGACGAAATCATCTCAAACTCCCCTAACCCATGTACATTGGTACATATCAGTTGTCTATAAAGATATACCACATCATATTTTGAATGATGTAGAGGAGAGAGAGAGAGAGAGAAGAGAGAGAAATACGCTGTCCACTATTTAACAGACAGCCTTATAGATAGCTTTATAGTGTGTATACCATTGTACAGACAGTCTATTAATTATATGAGATCATTATAGACAGCTATATAGATAGTTTATTGTATAAATTGTCTTTAGTACTGTCTGTAGATGATATGGAGATATATTATAGACAGCTACCGTCTATACCACCGTAGATAAGAAGGCCCTAATTACTTGTCCAGCCTAAACTAGAAAATTACAATCTCGGTGCAGCAATCCGCCATGCCAATCATCTTCTGGTAGCCAGGCAGATCTCACAAGGCAGGTCCAAAACACAAGCACAGAAACTGCTCCAACAAAGAAATGCTACCAATGACCATTGAGAATCACAACGAAATCATAGTTTTCGTATTTGGACTTAGAAGTGAAAAAGCAAGCAAGGCACTGCCATTGAAAATCAGTGGAAGTTGAGTGCTCTTGTTGAACATTATTTTTTTTAAGAAAACTCCCGTTACAACCAATTAACCTGATGCACCCAACATAACTCAAAACATAATGGTGACAGCCACATTGGCAAACTGATCAATGAGATCAAGCGCTTCAAATGGATCTAGGTATCTCAGTTTGTTAAGTTGGGCTTTTCATATACAGCTTCCAGACATTCTTTGGCCCGATGAACCTTTGACTGGAGATAGAAGCTCCCAGTCTTGGCGTTCCTCTCAAACATTGTATCATACTTCTGCAACATATTTAAAACAAAATAGAAATCTAACATCAATTCTTGGGTAAAGTAAATGGCTATACATGTGATTTTGACAATCTTAATTGGCATGATGTTGATGCAGGATAAAAGAAAATAACAGTTAGCATAGTGCAAACATTATATCATACTTCTGCAAGTATTTCAAGCAAAGAAATTTAGCATCAGTTTTTATCTACAGCATATGATTGTACATGTGCTTTTAAAAAATCTTAATTCACATGAAATTCATACAGAGAAATCTTATTTCACATGAAGTTCGTAAAGGGAGAAAAAAAACATTTGCTGGAAGATATTAGTGAATCAGTATATATTTTCACAGACCTGCATGATCTCTGCCCAAGTCGATTGCTCGCTGATACCTAGTATTTGTCGGGCTTCTTGCTCAGTCATGGCCTTGCTAGCCCTTCGAATACCATTTATAGCTTCCTGGGCAGCTCCAGTTTTGTTTGCATCTATAAGAAAAATATTAGAAATAATCAGTTGCATTCAGAAATGTGCCTGTGGCAAGGGCAATGTTGTCACAGACACACAAATGCCGCTTCAGATCGAAAACCATATACTTTTAAGTGAATATCGCTAGAGGGTGAAGCAGGGCAGGAAAGCTGTTTTAGTTCGGCAACAGTCATACTGGATAAATATTCAATGTTTCTATGCATTATATGCAACCAACGGAAGAATTAATCCCAAGTTTGCATCTTTAAGATACCTCAGAACTATGTCACCTTGTCATAAGCGGAATCTCATCGATCCAGTCAAGATCAGGAATCATCCAAAGTCCCACACAGAGCATACAACTGGTGTACGATGCAGGTAGGCACACCAAGGTTTGTGACCTAAAGGCTGACGATGCGGAGATTAATCAAATTATTATTTAAATTACGAAATGACTTCTCTACACGTGTATCTTTAGCACAAGCACTTAGCACATCCTTGGATATCAAATGAGTGATATATCATATAATAATAATGGCAGAAATAACATTATTGTGAAAATAGCACATGCTTGTTACTAGTTGACAAATGCAGACCACAAAACAGTAACAAACTTTTGCACCTTCGGTTTGCATTTTAACAACATAGTACTCCAAATGATGGCCCTCAAGCTTTGAACCAAGCAACACAATGCCTGGTACCACCATATCACCACCCAAACTTGGGGCAGTAAAAGCCACCGGGACAAGGGGACCGGCGTCTATGTTCTAAAGGACGCAGAATCCCATTCGGGATGGCACTATAGGCTAGAGAAGCAGAAATAGGTCGGAAATAATCGAAATTACCACCAATTACTGTCTCTACTAATCACGATGCATACAATTGGAGCACAAAACACATGCAAGGTATTAGCTAGACTAGCTACAACCGCTCAATTGAAACATGTGACAAGGAGAGAGTACTCACTGACGATGGCTTGGCGATATGCCTGGAGCATAGCCCTGCCCACCACGGCTCCGCCCATGACGATGAGATTCGCAAGAAGCCTACCCGCCTGCCAAATTAGTAGCATTAACCATGAGATTAAGCTCGAAAAGGCGGGGAGATACAGGAACAAATCGGTAGTAAGAATCGAATCAAGAAAGAAATCAGAAATCGGCGTACCATCTCGCTGTATACTCCTCCTCCTCCTCCTCCTCCTCTGGCGGCGGCGGCGGCGGAACCCTAGGCGTGACCTCGCAGTAGGCGCTCTTGGGGGGAAGCGGCGAACCGCAGGAGGGATGGAAGGGCGCACGGGAGAGCTGGCTCGCTGTGACTCCCTCAAGACTTTAAGATGGCGGCGGCGGCGAATCGATCGATGGTTTTGCGCTTCTCTTTGGGTCTCCGGCCGTTGGCTTGGCTGGTGTTTGGGTGTCGGTGTCGAGTTCGGCTTGTGAGGAGAGGAGGCGTTCGGGGCTTTGTGGTTTAGGCCTCGTCTTGGGAAGCACGAAAGACGGTGGTGCGAGTGGAGGTGGACAAACGCACGCACTAGGTTCGGCCAATTCTACTGGGCCCACAACACAGGCCCAACCTTCCCATAACCCGTCGAATACTCTCCCCGTTCGGGATGTATGTCTAGAGCTGGGACAAGGGCCGGGCTTTTCCCGGGCGGCCCAAGGCCCAGCCGGCCCGGCACGATCCAAGCCCGGGCACGGCCCGGTCCGAATGTCGGGCCGGGCCGGGTCTAGAAATGAGGCCCGTCGGGCGTGTCATGGTCCTAATTTTTCCATGTGAATGCCATGGTGGGCAATTAAGTAATTTCCCTCCCCAAGATTTTTTTTCCCACTCTTTTTCCTCTCTCCCTCCCACTCATCTCTCTCTCTCCCCTCCTTTCCCCAGCCCGAGCCCACCCCCCCCCACACCCGACGCCTCTCCACTCCCCTCACCCGACGCCTCCTCACTGGCGGCCGGCCGCCTCTGCCCTGCGGCGTCCCTCCACCGGGCCCCTGCGCCTTTTCCACTGGCCCCTCACTGCTTTCTTCCTCCTCGGCCTGCGTCGCCGGCCTCCCTCTCCCTCTGGTCGCCGCCCCACTAGGCTCCCATCTCCCCTACACTGCTAGGTGAGCTCCCCCTCTCTTGCTCTCTCCTCTCTCTCCTCTACCTCTCCTTGGCTTGGTTCCATCTAGGGTTTGGGTGCATGGTAGGTGTTTGATGAAATGGCTATAAGCACTAGTAGGAGGGATGTTGTGGGTGTATGGTTGTGTGATTGATAGTGATGGATGTTAGTATGAATTGCTAGTTAGATGTTAGTATGAATTAGAGATTTCCCCTATTCATGTTTGTGTGTTCTTACTTGTGTATGGGTATGGGTGTATGCTAGGTGTTTGTTAAAATGCCAATTAGGATCAATGTACATCCAGTTGCGGTGTGCTAAACTCTTGTGCCCTTCTCAATCCTCTGAATAGTGGAGGGGCACGTTGGAGTTGTTGTGGTATAGCATAGCATGGGGGTAAGGACACTTTATGCTTGAGATGTAGTCTTCTTGTATTGCCATTAAAGTGTTCGTATCGAAGGTTATGTTAAAACCATGGGTCAAGCTTTTAGTCTTTGGATAGCAAACTCCATTGGTATTGTTAAGTAGGGTTCTACTTCGTTCTTGTTGTGTTCTTTGTTTTCTCCCCAATAACCGATCATTAACTGGACCTGCTAGTTGAAATTGCATCTTCCTAACAATTTGGTTGGCCTCTAGCTCAATCAAATGATTCGGAGTTTTGAGTCGTATTTCATTTCTTCCTTGTTGAGTGCTTGCATATTGTCTTAAATTGTCATTTCACACATATGCACGGCATACATCTCATTTCATACGCATTGTTGTCGTGTAGCGAGCGATTCGCGGAGGGTGAAGTGGCCGCGATCGAGGGTGATCGCGGTGAGCAGGTTGTCACTGAGGATCCGGCAGAAGCAACAGGCAAGCACCTAAGCATATTTACCCCATTATATGATTTTATCTTAGAGAATTAAATTGCTTATTTGGTCGATTAAGTATGCATTAGGAGTTGGATGGTGGGAACAAGGTTAGAACCTAATTGCTGCACATACACTCCTTGAAATTTGTAGAACACTCCCTTCGGAACCAAAGTATGGGTAATTATAACGAGTCTACGCTTAGTTTTGCTTAGATGTTGGGTTGGGCCAAGTGGGGAATGGTTCTCCCGCTTGTGATTATTAACAATTGTTTCACTTCACACATGATGGATTGGAATGGGTATGTTTATGAGTTGTAATTGATAAATTGTGGACCGGGCGGGGAGTCGGTTCATTTGAGTATGGAGACTCAAATGTGTAGCCCCGTCTGAGTCGATTAAGGACCGATTCGATGGTTGCCCTTTGATTGAGCACACCTCGGTTGGTCGCATGCCCGATTATGGTACGGTAAGCCACTCTTTCTCTCATACGGAATCGATGGACCGTAACTTCTGTGGTTGGACGTGGTTGAGGGCGAGGCTTAGGTCGACTCTCGGCGCCAAGCCGGGCTTGGGGCTGCTCGAGGGTGCTAGGTTTTCGGGCCACAGGAGGGCGCTTGGCGATTGGGTATGATTGGGAGGGTTGACACTAGGCCCTTGTGGTAAGTGTCGTGCGATCAATGCTTCCTGCGGGGTTAATTAAGCGATTCGAATTGCCGCTCTCGGATATGAGCAAGCTCTTTCATCGCCTGATCCACGTAGTAAACAACTTGAACTTGTGGTTCGCCGTTGGGCTTGAGCTTTAAATTGGTTATGTATTGCTCTACTTTAATTGTTGTTACTTTCAACTTCACACTAGAAGTAAGTGCGGTCTATAAGCGCTTTAAACCTGTATTTGTTTCGGTTGTCGCACTTATATTACAAATGTTAATGCTTTTCCGCACTTTTACCTTAAGCTTACTCCGTGCTACAACTAAATGCATAATCCTTTGGAGTCGGTCATATATGGACCCACGGATAAGTCTTGCAGTACCTTTCGTACTCATGCTTCGCTTTGTGGTTTTCGGTGAGGATCGGGATGGCGGGTGTGAGTTACGCCCATATTGCCTCTCGGTGGCCAGGCGGGGCACCGAGTAGAGGCTTAGCGGCGTTATCGCACACGCTCGGAAGTGTTCGATGGCGGTGACACTTCGGAGTAGTTTTATTTTTCTATGTGTTGCGATTTGATTAACATTTTTTTTATAGTTAGTCTTCTACTTTATGCCTCGTCGTTGTTCTAGTCTATGTCGTTGTCCCGTGGATTCTCTCTGCTTGTGAATGTGTTGTTGCCGTGGTTGTTGCATTACTTTTGCATATCTATATATCAAATGATTTTTTTTCTTGTCTGCTGAGTGGATGTCCGTAGGATCTAGAAAGGTCATGCCGAAATTTTCTGATTTTCGGAGTCTTGGTCCTTTTTCCGTTCTTGCCTAGTTTAGAGTCTTGGCGTTGTTTTGATCTTCGGTTTGGTGGTTGTCGAGTTTGTCTTTGTGCCGTTTGTGTTCCGCTCGCGTGTCGGTTCGAAAGTTTCGGGTTCGTTGCCCCCTTTATGCAAATTAAATTGATATCGGATTGTTTTCCGGTATGCGGTGATCCTGGGCGTGTTTCGGGTCGCATACCGGGGGAATCTGAGGTTGTTGTCGAGTCGTTTGGACGTTCGTAAGGTTGTCTCCATTGGGCTTGGGTATTAGCATCAGGATCACCTCCGGTGATTGGTTGCTAGGATCCAAATCCGATGGGAGCAACTGTTCATCCAACAACTCGAGGACGATCTGGGCGGCTCCTCACAAGTTGGTATCAGAGCAAGGTGCATAAAGACGAACTTAAACTTGACGACCACTTAGGTGATTTATTAGGACTTGCATGATGCATTAGGTAGAGCTTAGTACTGATTACCCGCCCTAGGTATATAGTTAGGAGAGTTACGTAAAATGGTGAGCGTGGGAGAAACGATTACGTTGGAATCGTGCATCCATATTATGCATGTGAAGTTCATATCATGTCATGCATGCATATGTTTACTATGTCATTTTGCATCATACTTTGTGCTTTTGTGTAAGATGGGCTTGTAGGGCTCCAGTAGCGGGATCTTTGCGATCTGACTAGGTCAAGTTAGGGTTTTTGAAAATCTTGAAGTCTACTTTCTCTTGTGGAGTCTAACCTGTGTCGTCTGTCTCGTTGGTGACAGAATGAGGACCGTGGGGCTTCCACCTCTGGGGGTGAGGTGGTCTTTGGCGGCAGCCGGCGGAGGAGTCTTTGTTCCGCCACCTCCTCCCAATGTGTTGGACATTCTGCGGCCGGACCGAGCAGCACCAGGAAGCGACAAACCGGATCCTGGAGATGCTAGTCGGGACCGGGTCCAAAGACGGTGGCAGCGGTGATGGGCGCAGGTCGGCCACCGGCTATCTCGACTTCTGCACACGCAGCCACCGGTCTTCTCACGGGCCACCGATCCGTTGGAGGCCGATGATCGGTCACGCCGCGATAGAGCGTAAATTTGCTCTTATCGATCGTGGGGAGCTCGGAAGGCTCACTTCAGCGGCGGCGGCTACTGAGGCCTCTTTGGTGCTTGGTGGGCCAATTTGCGGGTGATGCGACTGCCGCACCGGCTACTTGGGCTGAGTTCCGTGAGGCGTTTGGGCGTACCACATCCCGAAGGGCCTCATGGACATGAAGAAGCGGCGATTTCTCACCCTCAGACATTTCGGCAAGTCGGTGGTTGACTACTCGCAGAGTTCAACTACTGGCGCAGATCGCCCGAAGGAGGTTGACACCGACCAAGAAGCAAGGTCGGTTTGTGAGTGGGTGGCAGCGAAGATGCAAGATAAATTTGTCCGTCTGCGACTTTGTCGACTACAATGACCTGGTGAGCCGCGCGATTCTTTGTTGAGCTAAAGATGCGGGCTCATCGGGAGGAGAAGAAGAGGAAGCGGCGACGCCAGACTCGATGGCGGCGGCTCGCGGGCTCAGGCGGTCTCGTATCGGCCGCCGAGGCCGTCTGCTCAACTGCCGTCTCGATCGATCCACGACGGCCGTCGGTTGCGCTACCGCCACGACCACCACTACCGCCACCGGCGGCGAGCGGCGGGTCCGGTCGGTCCGTGCTACAATTGCGGACGCGCGGGCCACTTCATCCGGGACTGCCCCTTCCCGCGTCGCGGCACCAGCACCGGCGCTCCACGGCCTCAGGGCGCGACGGCGCCACCGCCGTTGCCTACGTCGAGCCGTGGCAGCGTCACCTTCGTCGGCCGACGCCGAGGCGGTTCTGAGGGCTCCGCGTGCTAGCCGATGCGTTTCTTGTTGAGGGGCATGAGGCTAGAGTGTTGTTTGATTCAGGGCCTCCCATTCCTTCATTCGCACGGGGTTTGCAGAGCGACATCGGATGAGGGTCGATGGCAGTGTCACCTCTTTTGTGATTGAGGCACCGGGTCGAAGATCACGGTTAGGCGGGTGGTTCGGGCGATGGTTCAGATTCAGGGATTCCATTCACGGTCGACTTGTTGCTTCTAGACCTTTGGGGATAGATGTCATCCTGAGGATGAGTTGGGTGACACGACGGCCAGGTATTTTGGATTCTTTGTAGTCGTACCACTGTCACTCAGAAATCAGAAGAGCGGGCCGACTCACTCTGCTTCTTAATGAGAACAAGGCCACATTGTGTTCACTCAATGGGACGAAGTTGAAGAGCTGGACTCGATTCCGTGGTGTCTGAAGTTTCCGATGTGTTCCCAGCGGAACTACCGGGGATGCCACCTGATCGGGATATCGAGTTTGTCGTCGAAGCTTGACCAGGGACCGCTCGGTTTCCAAGCGACCATACCGAATGCCACCCAATGAGCTAGCCGAGTGAAGACTCGATTGAAGGGGCTGATGGACAAAGGGTTCATTCGTCAAGAGCTCCTCGCCTTGGGGCTGCTCGGCTTTGTTTGTGACCAAGAAGGGCGGTTCTCTGCGCCTCTGCGTTGATTACCGTCACGAATCTGATCACCGTCAAGAACAAGTACCCATTGCCCGGATCGACCTCTGTTTGATCACCGACTGGTGCACAAGTATTTTCCAAGATTGATCGAGGCTCGGCTACCATCAGTTAAGATCCGGCCGAGGACATTCCAGGCTGCGTTCTCCACCGTGATCTGGGCTCTCTGAGTATACCGTGATGTCGTTCGGCCTCACGAACGCTCATGCGTACTTTATGGATCTGATGAACTACATATTCATTGAAGAGCTGGATTCGTTTTTCGTCATCTTCATTGACGACATATTGATATATTCAGCCAGTGAATAAGAGCACGCCGGACACCTTCGCATTGTTCTCGGGCGACTCGGGGAGCATCGCTGTATCACGAGTTCAGCAAATGTGAGTTACGGTGAGGAAGTGTCATTCTTAGGACACGCCCTTTACGAGCGAGGCGTGGCGATTGACCCGAGCAAGGTGCAGGATGTACTCAAATGGAAGCGACCAAGATCATCACGGACATCCATGATTTTCTTGGGTAGTGGGTATTATCGCCGCTTCATCCAAGACTTTTCAAAGATTGCGGCCGATGGTAGCCGCTCAAGAAGGGAGTTGAATTCGGATGGTCGGATCGTGAGAGCGCCTTCGGACTCTGAAGCAGCGTCGACTACGGCTCCTGTCCTCACTCGGTAGGATATCCACAGTCCTTTTGAGGTGTATTGCGATCGTCGAGGCATTGGGCTCGGTGTGTGCTCATGCAAGAAGGCCGAGTCGTTGCCTCGCATCTCGGCAGTTGAAGCATCATGAGGAGCACTACCCCACCCATGATTTGGAGCTTGCGGCGATGGTGCATGCCTTGAAGATCTGGCGCCACTATCTTACGGGGAACAAGTGCAATATCTACACTGATCATAAAAGTCTCAAGTACATCTTCACCCAGGCAGATCTGAACATGAGGCAGCGGAGATGGCTTGAGCTGATCAAAGACTACAGTCTGGAGGTACACTACCACCCGGGAAAGGCGAATGTGGTAGCTGACGCGTTGAGTCGCAAAGCTCAATGCAACTGCTGTACTCTCCAGTCCCCGAGTGTCTCTCTTTGTGCCGAATTCCAAAGACTCGGCTTGGAGATGGGCGAGCAGGGATTCATAGCCAATATTGAGTTGAAGTCTACGTTGCTCGATCAGATTCGAGAGGCACAGTCGAAGGATGAAGAAGTTGCCCAAATCTGGGATAAATTGAAATTGGGACAAGCTGCTGAGTTTCGCCTGGATGATCAGGGAACCTTGTGGTTCGGCGACCGCGTAGTTGTCCCTGATGACCAGGAGTTGAAGCGAAGGATTCTTGATGAGGCACATAACTCCTTGCTTACCATTCACCCGGGGAGCAACAAGATGTATCAGGACCTGAGACGACAGTTTTGGTGGGCTCGCATGAAGCGCGAAGTCGCTCGCTATGTGTCAGAGTGCGACGTCTGCAAGAGGGTGAAGGCCGAACACCTCAAGCCAGCCGGTACCCTTCAGCCTCTTCCTATTCCAGTTTGGAAATGGGAGGATGTCACCATGGACTTCATTACCGGCCTGCCGACCACTTCCTCAGGCCATGACTCGATTTGGGTAATCGTCGATCGACTGACGAAGTCTGCGCACTTCTTGGCCGTTTGCACCAAGTATCGCGTCAAGAAGTATGCGGACTTGTACATCTCCCGGATCGTAAGTCTGCATGGAGTGCCCAAGCGGATAGTTTGACGAGGGCTCTCGGTTCACTTCTCAATGGAGAAGCCTACATGAAGCCTTGGGCACGAAATTGCTCCACGATTCGACATACCACCCTCGGTGGCGGTCGAGGCCGAGAGGGTCAATCAGATCCTCGAAGACATGTTGAGGGCTTGTATCTTGTCCTACGGGAAAAAGTGGGAGGAGTGTCTTCCGTACGCCGAGTTTGCGTATAACAACAGCTACCAAACCAGTATCCAGATGTCCCCGTTCGAGGCACTCTATGGTCGCAGTTGTCGAGCGCCGCTGAACTGGTCAGAAAGTGGAGAACGCTCCTTGATTGGGCCTGAGTTGGTTATGGAGGCGGAAGAAAAGGTCGGGACTATCCAGAAAATCGAGGATAGCGCGATCGCGATGTAAGAGTTCTGTTGATCGCCGTAGGAGACCCCTCTCCTTCGACACTGGCGACTTCGCCTATTTGAAGGTATCTCCTCTCCGTGGCACCCGTCGATTCGGAGTTAAAGGAAAGCTGGCACCTCGCTACGTAGGGCCGTTCAAGATCCTTGGAAAGCGCGGCCAGGTAGCATATCAGCTAGAGCTTCCTCCTTCGCTCGGAATGGTCCACGACGTGTTTCACGTCTCCCGGTGAAGAAGTGTCTCAGTACTCCGTTCGAGTCTCTCGAGGTAGAAGACCTCGGTCGCGCTGGCCGGATCTGTCTTCTGCGGAGCGTCCTATCCGGAGTTACGGAAGAATCGGGCGCAAGACCGAAGGAAAACTCTCAAGTTCTATAAGGTTCAGTGGAGCAATCACACTGAGGATGAAGCAACTTGGGAGCGGGAAGACCATTTGGAAAATGAGTATCCCGAATTCTTCCAAACTATGTAAGTGTTTCAACCTGTCTACTTGTAGTCCTGGTCTATGTAAGTTCCTTTCCAACTATGTGCTCATTTCGAATCTCGGGGCGAGATTCCCCTAAGGGGGGAGGATTTGTCATGGTCCTAATTTTTCCATGTGAATGCCATGGTGGGCAATTAAGTAATTTCCCTCCCCAAGATTTTTTTCCCCACTCTTTTTCCTCTCTCCCTCCCACTCATCTCTCTCTCTCCCCTCCTTTCCCCAGCCCGAGCCCACCCCCCCCCCACACCCGACGCCTCTCCACTCCCCTCACCCGACGCCTCCTCACCTGGGCGACGCCGGCGCCTCCCTGCCCCTGCGCCCGGCGTCCCTCCACCGGCCGCCGTCCCCTGCGCCTTTTCCCCCCCTGAAGCCGGCCTCCCCCCCCCTGCCGTTTCTTCCCCTCCCCTGGCCCTGCGTCGCCGGCCTCCCTCTCCCCTCCTGGTCGCCGCCCCCCCCCCCAGCCGGCTCCCATCTCCCCTACACTGCTAGGTGAGCTCCCCCCCCCTCTCTTGCTCTCTCCCCCTCTCTCTCCCTCTACCTCTCCTTGGCTTGGTTCCATCTAGGGTTTGGGTGCATGGTAGGTGTTTGATGAAATGGCTATAAGCACTAGTAGGAGGGATGTTGTGGGTGTATGGTTGTGTGATTGATAGTGATGGATGTTAGTATGAATTGCTAGTTAGATGTTAGTATGAATTAGAGATTTCCCCTATTCATGTTTGTGTGTTCTTACTTGTGTATGGGTATGGGTGTATGCTAGGTGTTTGTTAAAATGCCAATTAGGATCAATGTACATCCAATGCGGTGTGCTAAACTCTTGTGCCCTTCTCAATCCTCTGAATAGTGGAGGGGCACGTTGGAGTTGTTGTGGTATAGCATAGCATGGGGGTAAGGACACTTTATGCTTGAGATGTAGTCTTCTTGTATTGCCATTAAAGTGTTCGTATCGAAGGTTATGTTAAAACCATGGGTCAAGCTTTTAGTCTTTGGATAGCAAACTCCATTGGTATTGTTAAGTAGGGTTCTACTTCGTTCTTGTTGTGTTGCTGTTTTCTCCCCAATAACCGACTGTTAACTGGACCTGCTAGTTGAAATTGCATCTTCCTAACAATTTGGTTGGCCTCTAGCTCAATCAAATGATTCGGAGTTTTGAGTCGTATTTCATTTCTTCCTTGTTGAGTGCTTGCATATTGTCTTAAATTGTCATTTCGTCACATATGCACGGCATACATCTCATTTCATACGCATTGTTGTCGTGTAGCGAACGATTCCGCGGAGGGTGAAGTGGCCGCGATCGAGGGTGATCGCGGTGAGCAGGTTGTCACTGAGGATCCGGCAGAAGCAACAGGCAAGCACCTAAGCATATTTACCCCATTATATGATTTTATCTTAGAGAATTAAATTGCTTATTTGGTCGATTAAGTATGCATTAGGAGTTGGATGGTGGGAACAAGGTTAGAACCTAATTGCTGCACATACACTCCTTGAAATTTGTAGAACACTCCCTTCGGAACCAAAGTATGGGTAATTATAACGAGTCTACGCTTAGTTTTGCTTAGATGTTGGGTTGGGCCAAGTGGGGGAATGGTTCTCCCGCTTGTGATTATTAACAATTGTTTCACTTCACACATGATGGATTGGAATGGGTATGTTTATGAGTTGTAATTGATAAATTGTGGACCGGGCGGGGAGTCGGTTCATTTGAGTATGGAGACTCAAATGTGTAGCCCCGTCTGAGTCGATTAAGGACCGATTCGATGGTTGCCCTTTGATTGAGCACACCTCGGTTGGTCGCATGCCCGATTATGGTGCAGTAAGCCACTCTTTCTCTCATACGGAATCGATGGACCGTAACTTCCTGTGGTTGGACGTGGTTGAGGGCGAGGCTTAGGCCCGACTCTCGGCGCCAAGCCGGGCTTGGGCTGCTCGAGGGTGCTAGGTTTCGGGCCACGAGGAGGGCGCTTCAGCGATTGGGTATGATTGGGAGGGTTGACACTAGGCCCTTGTGGTAAGTGTCGTCGCGATCAATGCTTCCTGCAGGTTAATTAAGCGATTCGAATTGCGCTCTCGGATATGAGCAAGCTCTTTCATCGCACGATCCACGTAGTAAACAACTTGAACTTGTGGTTCGTAGTTGGGCTTGAGCTTTAAATTGGTTATGTATTGCTCTACTTTAATTGTTGTTACTTTCAACTTCACACTAGAAGTAAGTGCGGTCTATAACTGCTTTAAACCTGTATTTGTTTCGGTTGTCGCACTTATATTACAAATGTTAATGCTTTTCCGCACTTTTACCTTAAGCTTACTCCTTGCTACAACTAAATGCATAATCCTTTGGAGTCGGTCATATATGGACCCACGGATAAGTCTTGCGAGTACCTTTCGTACTCATGCTTCTGCTTTGTGGTTTTCAGGTGAGGATCAGGATGGCGGGTGTGAGTTACGCCCATCGCCTCTCGGTGACCAGGCGGGGCACCGAGTAGAGGCTTAGCGCGTTATCGCTGCGCTCGGAAGTGTTCATGGCGAGGACACTTCCGGAGTAGTTTTATTTTGCTATGTGTTGCGATTTGATTCACTTTTGTTGTATAGTTAGTCTTCTACTTTATGCCTCGTCGTTGTTCTAGTCTATGTCGTTGTCCCGTGGATTCTCTCTGCTTGTGAATGTGTTGTTGCCGTGGTTGTTGCATTACTTTTGCATATCTATATATCAACTGCTGTGTTTTCTTGTCTGCTGAGTGGATGTCCGTAGGATCTAGAAAGGTCATGCCGAAATTTTCTGATTTTCGGAGTCTTGGTCCTTTTTCCGTTCTTGCCTAGTTTAGAGTCTTGGCGTTGTTTTGATCTTCGGTTTGGTGGTTGTCGAGTTTGTCTTTGTGCCGTTTGTGTTCCGCTCGCGTGTCGGTTCGAAAGTTTCGGGTTCGTTGCCCCCTTTATGCAAATTAAATTGATATCGGATTGTTTTCCGGTATTCGGTGATCTGGCGTGTTTGAATTATCTGGGAATCTGAGGTTGTTGTCGAGTCGTTTGGACGTTCGTAAGGTTGTCTCCATTGGGCTTGGGTATTAGCATCAGGATCACCTCCGGTGATTGGTTGCTAGGATCCAAATCCGATGGGAGCAACTGTTCATCCAACAACTCGAGGACGATCTGGGCGGCTCCTCACAGGGCGGCCCAGCCCGAGCTGCCCGTGGCGGCCGAGAGGCCCGTGGGCTGTGACACGAGCTGACCATTTTACATGAGCACACATGCAAAATGAAAGAAATAGTTACTTAATATCACTATATCAAATATCTTGCCATTCCAAACGTTAAAAGAAACAAAAAAATGAAGCATGAGTACAAAAGATAGCACAAAAATGATTCCGAACGCTTGTAGTTGGTTCAGGGCCGGGCCCGGGCCGACTCCGACCCGCTGTGCTTTCGGGCCGGGCCGGGCTCTGTAAAACGTCTCCCAGGTCGGCCCGGCCCGTCCCGTTCGCCTTTCCGGACCGGGCCGGACAGGCTCATGATGGCTTAAGCCAGCGGGGCGGGCCCGGCCCAACTCCCAGGTCTACGTATGTCATCGTTACATTTTCACCGAGACGTATATATAAAATATCGTATTATTTATTTCTATTATATTTTTGAATAGTATGTTTTATTCTAGTTTTTTATAGTTAATAATATTATAAATAGCTATAAGAGAGAGGTACAGAAAGAAAAAATAGTAGAATATCACTTTAATATTATAGAATGATATGTATTTAAAAATAAAATTTGAAAAGTGGAATAATATGTATTCAAAAACGGAGTGTATAACCTTTTAATAACTACTCGAAACCCCAGAAATCTTTGTGGCTCCGTTTCGCGTCATGTTGTTCCTGTATCTGGCACGGGAACCGGCCAGATGCACTGTATCCAGTGCAACAACGCTTCGACCTCCTCGCAAACAAACAAAAACACGCCAACCACAGCCAGTACGTACGTACGTACGTACGTACATTGGTCAGCGTATAGCCTTGCAACACCTGAATTATACTGTACAGAAGATCAACTTGTACTAGGATTAGGCCTATTTCTCGTCCGTCTGAGCCTTGTCATCACCATCCACATTGGCATTGCCATTCTTGTACTTGTACATGCTGGCGCACACCAGGAAGTAGGCAAAGTTCACCGCCGCGACCAAGCTCAGCGTCCGGTACACGCTGTCCAGCCGCGACTGGTTCAAGTCATCGGGCAGCCACCTCGTCGTGCGCCTCACCACGTCGACGAACGCCGTGCTCAGGTACGAACCCGCGGCGATGAACAGCGGTGGCATCGCGGTGGCCGTGCTCCGCAGCGTCGCGGGGAACTCCTGGTAGAACAGCACCGTGTTCCCCGGCAGGTGCAGCGCCTCCTCCGCCCCGGTCAGCGCCAGCTGGAACACCAGCCACAGCGCCGACATCGGCACCACGGCGGAGCCGGCGGCACGGCCGCGCGCGACGCGGATCCGCCTCCGCTCCACCAGCGTGGCGACCACCATGCTAGCGACGTTCACGGCGTGGCCGAGCCCAACTCGCCGCAGCGGGGTGATCTTGCTGTGGCCGCCCGTGAGCCTCTCCCAGAGCGGGACGGCCAAGCGGTCGAAGAGCGCGGCGGAGAGGACGAAGGCGGCGAGCACGGTGACCGTCATGGAGGCGGCCGGGACGGCGAAGCGTGGGCCGAGGGCGCGGTCCATGGTGAGGGCCTGGAGGACGGTGAGGCTGACCTGCGCGTTCACCGTCATGCTCACGAGGATCCCCGACGACCAGAGCGGAAGCACGCGGACGAGAGACTTGACGTCCTCCACCTGTTGCACCGTGCACAGGCGCCACGGCTTGGCCACGGATCCGTCCTGCGTAGTCTCCCCTGGTGAGACCATCGCCGCTCGGTTTAAGAACCTAACAACAAATTGAAGAATCGATCTGTTATTGGGCTATAGGCTGTGGATTATTTCAAGCGGATTTCCTAGCTAGTATTGCATTTTGCATTGCAAACCTGAATCCTTCACTCGGAGCTCCACGGTCTTGTGGTTGAGTTGGTGCCTCTGCCTCACGACTGAACCCGTGGTAATATTGCACTCTTCCAGCTGACCCGAAACCCACCGTTGCCTTCCTCACAGCGGCCACAACCACCCTTGCCAGCGCCGTGAACGGGCTACCTTTCGGGACGGGCCGCCGGTAATACCGCGACCCGGCGAGCAACGCGGCCAGGCCCAGCGCAGTGGTCGCGACGCAGACGCCGAAGCCCAAGGCCCAGCTCACGGTGTCCTGCACGTAGACGAGCAGCGTGTCGCCCACCATGTAGGAGGCGTAGAGGAACACGAAGTACCAGCTGAAGAACACGTCCTGGTGCCGGTGCTCCTCGCCGCCGCCGCCGCCGGTGTCGAACTGGTCTGCGCCCATCGTCGCAGCGTTGTACCGCGTCCCGCCGTTGCCGACGGCGAGGAGGCACACCGCCGCGTAGAGGACCGTGGCTTGCATGGCATTCGGCGGTTCGCACGACGCGGCACCCGGCGGGCACGGCGGCGGGAGCAGCGGCGGGAAGGTGGCCGTCAACGTGAACAGCACAAAGGACTGCACAACCAGATACATGTCACGTCAGAATTCCATCACCTGCACGTACGGCTGCACACGTACATGCATGCTCTTGTGGCGAGTGAAGTGCACGTACAAGAGTACTCGAAGTAATTAGTAAGTGTATGCAAGATGAGGACGTTTTCGCCGGTCGGTACGACTTACGAGGAGGGAGATGGCGACGCCGGCGGCGACGACGGGCCAACACCCGAAGTATGCGTCGGAGACGACGGCGCCGAGAACGGGTGCCACCTGCATGCACCCGCGGACGATGTTGGAGATCTGCGCGGCGTCGATGCTCTTGACGTTGTACCTGCTGATCAGGTAGACGATGAGGTTGCTGCTTGTCGCGCTCATGGCCATGCCCAGCCCCACCACGCTCCCTGGACATGCATGTTCAGAAATGCACCCACTCATCAGCATGCATGCATGCCACTGTCACATGCGTACATGGCACAAACTACGATACGTGTCAATTAAGATGCAGGTGGTTAATTGTGTGTATATATATGCATGCAGAATTAAGCAACTAACGTCAAGATAGAGGTAATTAGAGATCGATTGAAACTGTTACAAGCTAGGGAAACTAATTAATTGATCAACGTCGACCTGCGAGGAACGGCAGAGTGATCCAGCCTCCTTTCTTCCGGACAGACGTCGAGTGTTGGGTTTCATGGTCGGATGCTACGGCCGAGGTTCTCATGCATGCAAGTGACTAGCCGGAGCTAACCAATGACTATAGTAATCACTAAGATGGGATGGTAATATGTATGAGTATATATATGTATATACGTGAGGTCCAAAACTAAAGATGAGAAAGCAGCTGGTAGGAGTAGTAGTGTATAATGATGAAGGGAATAACTTCACATGGGTGAATGGATGGAAGAGCTTTTGTTTGCTTAATTTACGCAGATTTGGTCTACATTATAAAACGCCTATATTTATATATAGGTGTGTACTGCCCTTCACTGTGCTTCCATTTGCGATATATGTGATTAGCTCAGGTCCTCAGCGGAGTACAGGAGTTGGAAAGAAACGGCACGGAGGCCAGCACTGTGGTGTGTTCTTGTGCTGCGGTGATGGGCCTGGTCGGTAAGGTAGTGTACGTGCCACTAATTGTAATCGGAACGCCTCCAATTTGTCTAAGGATTCGAGCTGCTTAATTGTGACCCGGTCTTTTTGCGAGCTAGTGGATCAGAGGCATGCCGCATGCGTATACATCATTGTCGATCGTCTTCTGTACAAATTGCTCAGCATCTTTCTCCGCTATGTCAAACTATTCGATGCGCGGCGCAGCTATAGCATAATATTTCCTTTTGATATCGCACGAATTTCCAGAGGGAATAGAGCCTGAATCATGAATAATATATATATATATATATATATATATATATATATATATATATATGTCATACTCTTTTATCACTTTCAGTATACTCCAATAATAATTCTAATATACTACAATATGATATTGTTGAAAAAAAATTATCGGAGCCCTTTATTTTTTGCTATATACCTTTTTCCGTATGTAAAAAGAGTAATATAAATAAATTATGCTATAAAGGGTGGATTTTGATGAAATTTTTCGTAGAACTCACTTTGGAGTATCTTAAAATCAATATTAGAGTATACTCAAAAGAATAAAGAGGTATAACAACATCATTTACGTAGTATATTAAGAGTGGGAGTATATACTCCTATGGTATGGAACCATTTTCATATATATATACTCTTGAGAGTACGTACTCCCACCTCCAGTATACCACTTAAATGAATGTGTTATACTCCTTTATCACTTTCAATATACTTCAATAATAATTCTAAGATACTACAATACAACATTGTTGAAAAAAAATCCATCGGAGCCCACTATTTTTTTGCTATATACCCTTTTCTATATGTAAAAAGAGTATATAAACAAACTATGCTATAAATGGTGGACTTTGATAAAATTTTTCGTGAAATTCACTTTGTAGTATCTTATAATAAGTATTAGAGTATACTCAAAATGATAAAGCAGTATAATAACATCATTTAAGCAATACATTGAGAGTGGGAGTATATACTTCCCAGGAGTATGGAACCATGTGTGTGTGTGGATGATGGATGCCAACTTAACCAGCGGATAGGCCGGATTATGTTCTTTCTAGTGCACGTTCGTATCATGCATGATGCATCTGTAAATTAACAAGCGTGACTTCAAAATTTCTCAGTACCATCCTATTATAATACGACAAGCGCTTCCTTGATTCCCTTTTTCAAAGTCAGTGGATGAATTCTTGGTTCGGTTTAATTGCTTAATGCAATGCCAATGTCATATTATGCTAATCGGAAAAAAAAGAAGTCATATTCGGGTTCTCGGGGAAAAAACGTCACATTCCTTGGTAGTAATTATGAGACATTGGTAATGTTTTCTAGCCGGTTTAGTTGTAGAGCAACTGAAAATGAGTAATTAAAGTGATTTTTCTTAATTTGAGTTTGATTATGGTAGTCATGGCCAGCAAGCTGACGAAACCTTTCATTTTTTTAAGATAATGAAAGATTATATCTTCCAATGTCTTTATCATACGATGCATATAGCCAACCATTTATAACAAGATAAGAGTTGCAAAAAAAGCTATCAAAAGGATATCTCTAATATGATACTTGCAACAAGCCATAAGAAACATAGAACATAAAGCAATAAGCCACGACAAATATGGAACAGATCTCAATCCACATGCATCCTGTTATTAAATTGCCATCCATGACTAATGAAGACATCCCTAACCACGATCTTTAGTTATCTGCATGCCGAAAACACCACCTCTCGGGCCTCCTGACGTTGCATCACAGACCATGATCGCAATCAGTTAGTGCACAAATAACCAACAATAGATTAGAGTTTTTTGCCTACTAAAAATCACATCATTTCTACATAGCCAAATTGACCAACACAAAGCGGTAGCCCCGACCAATAATTGAGCCTTTAATTCTTTTCCTAACCTCAATAACAAATTCTCAAACATATTGGTCATACTGTTAGGAGATGTCAGATTAGAAGCCGCTTGTATAACGCGCCAAGCAAAATGAGCAAAATAGCAGTCAAAAAAGAGGTTTTGTATAGTTTCCTCATTGTTACAAAATCAATATTTTTTGCTACCAACCCAATTTCTTTTAGAAAGATTATCTTTTGTCAATTCTACCCCACGACGTAAGTACCAAAGAAAAAAAAATTATTTTTAATGGCACCTTAAGCTTCCACAATTGTCGGTTTGTAACTGGGACATTTTGATGCATTAAGACTGTATACATTGACTGAACAGAAAACTATCCATTTTGATGGGCATTCCATCAAAAAGTATCCATTCTAGTGCTAAATGTGAATCAACAATTTTTTTGCAACAAGTTCATGTCAAGCCAATAAATTATGTCCTGTAACGGCCCTATGAAATGACACATTGGGAAGGATATAGCACATTACTTTATCCACCGTGGTATGTTTTCCCGAACAATGTGAAAAAGTCGAGGGTATTGTGCACTTAGGGGATTGTTCCCAAGCCAAACATCCTGCCAAAACAAATTTGAGATTCATCACGAAGTTGAAAGTACCCAAATCTAAAGAGATGATGTTTGACTTTCATTATACTAGCCCATAAATGAGAGTCCCCTGCATGAGAAAGAGCCTTATTCCCCGGATACTTCCTTATGATGAGTGTTTGCTAAACACCATCATCATTAAGCAGCTTGAATAGCCATTTGCTAATTATTAAGCAGATATTTTTAACACAAAGATCTTGAATGCCTATGCCACCTTGATCCTTAGGTCGGCATAATATATTCCACTTAGCTAACCTGTATTTTTTTTATGGTTGTCACTTGCCAGAAAAAATTTGGATCTAAAATAGTCCAACCGTTTAAGTACCCTACGAGGTATCTCAAAAAAGGATAGCATAAACATAGATAAACTACTATGCAAAGAATTTAGAAGTACTAATCGACCTCCAGCGGACAAATCTTGCCCTTCCAGCTGCTCAACCGTTTTTCAAATCTTTCTTCTACCCTCTTCCACTCATTGATCCTCAACTTTCTACACTGAATTGGTATGCTAAGATATATAAAGGGAAAACTATCCAATTCACAGCCAACTAGTTGTGTATATTGATTCTCGAAATCCTTTGCAGCACCAAAACAGAATAGTTCACTTTTCACTACTAGAAATCTAACTTTTACCGAATGTGAAATGTAATGGCCTACGGGCCGACGGTGCATCTTTTTTCGACGGTAGAACAAAAACGAACTGCTATTAGAAGATTTACCGATGGGGCTTACCACAAACCGACGGTTGGTGGAAAACCCTTAGTCATAGTATGAAATCACCGAGAGGGTACAACAATTATTGTGAGTGCAATGCTAACCGTCGGCCATTACAAACAATCACCGAGTGGAAATACATTTAGTGTGTGTGTGTGTATAGGTAACACTCGGTTATTGCAATGATTTGCCGACGGGGTACAAACTTTTAGTGAGGGTACAAATCAAACACTGGGCTATTACAAAATTCATACGAGGCCAGATGAAGGTGATGTATATATGAAAAATGTAGCTCTCATCGAAATCTACAACTTTGTAGTTGACAACTTTTCCATTTAAAGTCATATATTTGACTAAATAATTGAAAAAGCATCATAAGAACAAGAGTTAAAAGAAATACTTTTTTTACTTCTAGCAAGAAGACAGTTGAGGTGAGTTGGTTAGGAGGGAGAGGTTGTGTTCAGTAGGTTGTGAGTTCGAATCCTAGGCATCACGTGTTTCTAATTTAAAAATAAAAAAATGTTTAACTTTTAAGGTAAGGGATTGTGGTGCAAATAAGTTGTGAGGTTTTAATCCCTAGATTTGATTATTATTTTTTACATTTTTTACACAAAAAAATCCCACATATAATGAGAAATTACTGTGGGTTTCTATACCCCGTTAGAACGAAAAAACCTCTCACGCATGTATTTACCGAGTGCTATGAAAACCCTCGTTAAACTAATAACCGAGGGTTCCGTCGGGAATCCCACGAATAGCCGACCATGAGTGGCCGAGGGGAAGTTACTGACGGTTTACGCTCGGCCATATACATGGCCTATGGTACTTTGCAATGGTTGACATATTTTTTCCAAATGGACAACACATCATCCACAAGATGAGGTACCACTCCACCTATCATCCCGCCCTTTTTAGCATGTTCTAAAATAACAGACAACATATCAACAACAATATTGAACAATATGGGGGGTAATGGATCACCCTGATGGAGTCCTTTTTTAGTATGAAAATATGGGCCAATATTATCAATGATTTCGATGCCAACACTACCCCTACAATAAAATTCTCAATCCACGAATACCATTGTGTTGAGAATTCTTCATCCTTTAGGTTTGTTGAAAAAAAAAGGACAACTTTGTGTGTGACAATGCTTTGAGTAACCTTACTCCCCTGTATTATTGAGTACAAACAAAACCATATGGTGAGTCCACATCATCAAGTAATCAATATTCATTGGATATAGTCGTCATTAATTAGGAACCTTCCGATCAAATTAATAAACCTCATTAGTTGTTGCCTGTCATGATGCACTAACGTCTCTCTCAATTTGCTTGGCCCAAGTCAGGCATCCAATGATCGTCGGAGCGGTTAAACCCACATAGAATGTAGAAATCCATTGACGCAACCCAATCCTGCCACCCCATGCCAACATTGCCCATCGGAAAAAAAACATGTGCTCGTTCTAGGGTGTGTTTGTTTGCCTGTACCAAGTGGTACATGTATGAGATGGTTCAAGAAAAAAGTCATCAATGTGTTTGGTTGCTTGAATGGAACCATTCCATCCTAGACCAAGTGGTACAAATTTAAAGAATATTCTCTCTAGATGCTGAACCATTCCGTTCACCAAAAATAATGGAACCAAATGATACAGGACCATTCCATCCCATTCAACCTTATCCCACGAACCAAACACACCATAGTCGTCGCCCGCTTCCCTTTTCTCCAAACAAGAAGCACAAAGCCTGTCATGGCATTGCTGGCTCGCTGTTGGATTGGCTATGCACCGATGAGAAGCTTTGGTTTTTATTCCTTTGGCCTAATAATTTTTACAAGTTTACTCTTGTTAAGGATAATGACTCATATATGGTCTTTTATGATTTAAAAAGGTGTACTAGATAGATCTTAAAGGAATAGAATTCCTACTTGCTTTCAGGGTATGATTCCTACTTGCTTTGGAGGGCTAAGGTAGCTATATAAACCCACAAGCCAACTCAACCAAAGTAAAAGGTGTACGAGAGGATTAGAGACTAGGTTATTATTTAGCACTAGATTCTTGTATAACGCAAGGATCCAAAGGTTTGAGAGGTTTTGAAAGAGCAAAAATCCCTTGTACTCGATCTTTTGAGGTTGTTCTTAAAGAATTTGTGGTTAGTTTTACCAAATCTTCTCTCTCATCATGGTTCCTTCTGTTGGAGTATTTGGGCTTGACCCAAATAAATATTCCCATAAATCCCAAAGGCTCACTCATGCATGGTGGAAGATGGGAAGTTTAGTATCATATTGCTAGTCTAGGTGGGATGATACCAACATATAAGGAAGGTTGGTTTTACCTAGTTGAAGCATGACATGGAGGTAAAAGGCAATGTACACACGCGCGCGCACATGCACGTGTATGCGTTTCGCGTTTATTCGTGTATTTATCACGTGACTTGTGACTTGTGACGACGCGCGATTGCAATGTGGCGTGCCATGTGTACTTTTATTTTTGCCATGTGTGTTAATATTGGCACATCAATACTGCCACGTGTCGCAACAGACTGGGAGACGAACGTTCGCTTGTGGTTAGTTAGTTGGCGCACGTTGAGAGAATTCAGGATGGTTTCCTGGAGATAATGCAGTTTGGATGCGTCATGTTCTTATCTTGAAAATTTCTCGCTCTATATAAATCGATTAAGGAGACGTACTTATAAGATACGTTTAGAACGTGAAGAGAGAGGACGAAAGAGATGGCCCTATTCCTTGACATTGCGCAACCAGGCTTCTCCATCCCTTCGTCGGCGTGCATCAATGCAGGGAGAGCAGTGTCTCCGGAACCCTCATCCTCAAGATCGTGCACGGGTTGGGGCGAATCAGGTTTTTGGGAAGCATTCGCGCAATTGCTCAATTGTTCCACGACCGATCTGCTACATATTACGGACTTCACCAAACTCTACATCAACCTTCGTAGGAGTAATCTACTGTGAGTCGTGATGAAATTTTATGGAATACCTTGTAGTAGCGATGCTTCTTATATCTGCTAAAAGTATTTCTAAGTTTGTAGTCAATCTGGTAGAACCTATGTATGAGAAGGTATGTCGTCGTTCATGATCATGCTTCTGTTTATTGCTTCCAATATGCCTAGTATATATGTCATGATTACAATGGTGTCTGTTTTAGGAATTAAAATAATCATCCATGTGCGCAAGTTCCTAACATTCCAGAAACCTGATAAACACTTTTATGATGGCTGGTTTTGCTGAGGTTACAAAACCAGAGAAGTTCACTGGTGTGAATTTTAAGAGATGGCAAACAAGGGTCCACTTGTGGCTTGCTGCAATGAATGTTTGGTGGGTCGTGTTAGTTCGGCTCGAGGAGAGACCTCTTTCTACAGAAAGACAAAAAGAGTTTGACACGGCCATGACAATTTTTATCGGATGCATTCTTAGCGTGCTGTCTGACCAGCTGTGTGATGTGTACATGCACATCAAAAACTCTACAGAACTGTGGGAGGCACTCGAACATAAGTTCGTTGCTTCAGATGCTAGTCATGAGTTGTATGTCATGGAGCAGTATCATGAGTACCGAATGGTTGATGATCGTTCTGTGGTAGAGTAGGCTCATGAACTACAACTCACTGTGAGAGAACTTTTGTACTTTGGTTATCAATTGCCTGACAAGTTTGTGGTAGAGGGCATTATAGCCAAATTAACTCCTTCATGGAGGAATTTCGCCACATCTTTGAAACACAAGAGGCAAAACATTTTTGTTGAGGATCTGGTTGCTACTCTTGATGTTGAGGAGAAGGCTTGGGCAAAAGATGGGACATCCAAGATGCAAGAGGGACACTCTAGCGCTAATGTTATGCAGCATGCCGGTAAAAATAAAGGGAAGGTAAAGGCCAAGTTGAACACCAACTTCAAAAGAACCAATAAAAAGAAGAAGATAAACATGGAGGATATCACCTGCTTTGTTTGTTGCGAAAATGGCCATTGGGCCAAGAAGTGTCACAAGCGGATGACCGGGAAGGATCAACCAAGACAGAAGAACTCTATCAATGTGACTATTGGCGATGCCAGAGCATCTGGGTATGGTAATTTACCTACTGTTCTTTTGGCATGTCTATCCACCGATTGGTGGATTGACACAGGGGCTAATATTTATGTGTGTGCTGATGCATCCTTGTTTTCTTCTTACCAGGTCGCTCAGTGTTCCACCGTTCTAATAGGGAAGGGTCACATGCTTCTATTTTTGGTGTTGGCACGATAGTTCTAAAGTTCACTTCGGGAAAGATCCTGCGCCTGAAGAACGTACAGCATGCCCCTACAATAAATAAGAACCTAGTCAGCGGTTCCCTTCTATATCGAGAAGGATTTAAGTTAGTTTTTGAGTCCAATAAAGTAGTTGTTTCCAAATGTGGACTGTTTATTGGAAAAGGCTATGAGAGCGGAGGCGTGTTTCGCCTTTCTCTTTCAGAAAATTGTAATAAAGTTGTGAACCAAGTTTGTGACTCATATTAATTTTGGTTGCATGTCTCGCTTGTCCAATTTTAGTTTAATTCCTACTTTCTTCATTGTCAAAGGTTTAAAGTGCCAAATTTATATGCAAGCAAAACAACCGCGAAAACCTTGCAAAGCAGTTGAGGAAAGAAACTTGGCATTTTTAGAACTCATACATTCACATCTTTATGAAATGAATGGTATTTTAACTAAAGGAGGGGAAAAATATTTGATGGCTTTAATTGATTTTTCTACTAGATTTTGCTATGTGTATTTACTTAAAACCAAAGATGAGACTTTAGACTACTTTAAAATTTTATAAGGCTGAGGTTGAGAACCAATTAGAAAAGAAAATTAGAAGAATTAGGTCTGATCGTGGTGGAGAGTATTTCTTAAATGAGTTCTCTCAAATCTGTGCTAAGAATGGAATTATCCATAAAAGGACACCTCCCTATTCACTCCAATCTAATGTGGTTGCTAAAAGGAAAAACCATACTCTAACCGATTTGGTTAACAACATGTTAGATACTGCTGGTTTATCTAAGGCATGGTGGGGGAGGCTGTCCTGACTGCATGTCATGTCCTTGATGGGTTCTAAGCATGGAAAACAAAATTTTTCCTACGAATGCAACCAAACACCAAGATCATATCTAGGAGATGCATGCAAACGGTTTCAGAAGGACTCACCCTCGTAGACCGAAAGCGGGAATAACGTTCCCGCAAACAAACGTGGTTGAAGTAGAGGTACACGCCCGACTTCAAAGTCGCGAAGATGAGCGCCACAAGCAGCGGCGCCCGTACTTGGTCACACGTACGGAACAACGACGACCTCCAATCCCTCGATCCAGCGGGGCAGCGGAAGTAGAGGATCCACGGGAAACTCCAACAACACTACGACTTAGTGGTGGTGGTGGAGAAACTATTTCACAGTACCCACTAAGAATAATGAGGTTACTCCGTATGAAGGATGGAAAGGGAGAAAACCATCACTATCTTATTTGCGCTCATGGAGGTGTTTGGCGAAAGTTAATATACCAATAAATAAAAAGCTCAAACTTGGATCTAAAACTGTAGATTGTGTCTTTCTTGGTTATGCACATTTTAGTACAGCCTATAGATTTTTAGTAGTTAAATCTAAGACTTCTGATATGATTGTAGATAGAATAATGGAGTCTCGGGATGCTACATTTTTTGAAAATTTATTTTCAAAGAAGGATGCACGTAGCTCTTCTAGTCAAGAATTTGATATAACTCCTGAACCCATTATTCCAACTGATAATATTGAACAAACACATGAGGAGGACAACAGTAAAATTGTTCCTCGAAGGAGCAAAAGACAAAGGGTTGCTATGTCCTTTGGTGATGATTTCACAGTATACCTTGTTGATGATGAACGCAAGTTCATTCCAAAGACATATGCATCCCCTGATGCAGAGTACTGGAAGGAAGCAATCTGTAGCGAAATGGATTCCATTATGGCTAACAGAACTTGAAAAATCACAGATCGTCTAGTTGGTTGCAAACCAGTTGGATGCAAGTGGGTGTTCAAGAAGAAACTTAGGCCAGATGGTACTATTGAAAAGTTCAAGGCAATGCTTGTGGCAAAAGGATATACCTAAAAGGAAAGAGAAGACTTCTTTGATACTTACTCACCTGTTGCCAGGTTAACCACCATCCATGTACTCCTATCTTTGGCTGCCTCATATGGTCTTCTCGTCCATCAAACGGATGTGAAGACAACTTTTCTCAATGGAGAGTTGGATGAAGAAATTTACATAGAACAACCTGATGGATTTGTGGTACCTGGGCAAGAGGGCAAGGTGTGTAAGCTAATAAAGTCCTTATATAGCCTTAAATAAGCGCCTAAGCAATGGCATGAGAAGTTCGATAGAACTTTGACACACGTCGGCTTTGTTGTGAATGAAGCCGATAAATGTGTGTACTACCGCTATGGTGGGGGTAAAGGAGTTATCATGTGCTTGTATGTTGATGACATACTGATCTTTGGGACTGATATCAATGTGATAAATGATGTCAAGTCGTTTTTGTTTCAAAGTTTTGATATAAAAGATATGGGAGAAGCTAATGTTATTCTGAATATTAAGCTCATGAAAAGCGAGAATGTGATCACTCTTTTACAATCCCATTATGTGAAAAGGTCTTGAGCCGCTTTGGCTATATGGACAACAAGCCTTCTCTAACAACCCTATGATCTGAGTAAAATACTTTGAAATAATCGGACATTAGGAAAGGATTAATTGAGATACTCTCAGATTATTATTTCACTCATGTACCTAGCCAGTGCTACTTGACCTGACATCTCTTTTGCTGTAAGCAAATTGAGCCAGTTCACTTCGAATCAGGGAGATGATCACTGGCTCGCACTTGAGTGGGTTATGCGCTACTTGAGAGATACAATGAGTTATGGAATTCATTATATTGGGTACCTAGTGTACTCGAGGGGTATATTGATTCCAACTGGATTTCTGATGCTGATGAGATAAAGGCTACGAGTGGATATGTATTCACTCTAGGCTGTCTCATGGAGGTCTTGCAAACAGACCATTTGATGAGGTCAACCATGAAAACAGAACTCATAGCGCTGGACACAGCAACTGTTGAGGCAGAGTGGTTGCGAGAACTCTTGATGGATTTACCAATTATTGAAAAACCGATTCCAGCTATCATCATGTATTGTGATAACCAAATAGTTATCCTAAAGGTGACAAGTACAAAGGATAATATGAAATCCTCAAGGTATGTGAAAATACGTTTAAGTATGTTAGAAAATTGAGAAACTCCAAAGTTATAGCTGTGGATTACATCCAAACAGCTAAATATCTGACAGATCCTTTCACAAAAGGACTATCACGAAATGTGATTGACAATGCACTGAAGGAGATGGGAATGAGAACCACGTGAGTTACACAGTGGTAACCCAAACCTACGTGATCGGAGTTCTCGTGAAATAGGGCTTGGGAAAAATAAGCTGTTTGGGGTAACAGGGAGAGTACACTTACTTTATATTCCACTCCGTTGGAGTTGCAATACTCTCATTATTGTAAGGCAAGATGACTATGTCTTAATGTGTTCGAAGGCTTAACAGCGAGGTACCGTCCTACAAGGTATCCTTGTACGAACACACCTATGTGAGTTGACTGTTGGTCGTAGTCTGTGAGACATGAGAACTCTCTAAGAAGTTCTTGAAAAGATACAAGAGTATGACATATATGCTCCAAGCGAGGGGTGGCCTATTGGTAGCCAAGTATCAGCTTAAGTCTTAAGTGAAATTTATTCACACAAAACTGTCAATTCAAGGCGTAGTCCATTGTTCAGTTGTGGATGAATGTAGCTTTTGCTTATGGGTGGATGTTCAACCCTAACAGGTCTCCACCGAAAAACTGGTATATTAACAGCTCTTGGGACAATAAGCAAATTCTTGTGTCATGGTGCCTCTGGGATCTGGTGGGGGATTGTTGGAGTATTTGGGCTTGATCCAAATAAATATTCCCATAAATCCCAAAGGCCCACTCATGCATGGTGGAAGATGGGAAGTTTAGTACCATATTGCTAGTCTAGGTGGGATGATACCAACATATAAGGAAGGTTGGTCTTACCTAATTGAAGCATGACATGGAGGAGAAATGCAATGCACACACGCGCACGCACGGACGTGCACGCGTTTATTCGTGTATTTATCACGTGACTTGTGGCGTTCCATATGTACTTTCCTTTTTGCCATGTGTGTTAATATTGACCCGTCATTACTGCCACGTGTTGCAACAGTCTGGAAGACGCACGTTCACATATGGTTAGTTAGTTGGCGCATGTTGAGAGGATTCAGAACGGTTTCCTGGAGATAATGCAATTCGGATGCATCACGTTCTTATCTTGAAAATTTCTCGTCCTATATAAATCGATTAAGAAGACGTCCCTATAAGATAAGTTTAGAATGTGAAGAGAGAACAAATGAGTTGGCCCTGTTCCTTGACATTGCGCAACCAGGCTTCTCTATCCCTTCGTCGGCGTGCACCAACGCAGGGAGAGCAGTGTCTTCGGAACCCTCCTCCTCAAAATCCTGCGCAGGTTGGGGCGAATCAGGTTTTTGGGAAGCATTTGCGCGACTGCTCACATCTTCCACGACCGATCTGCTACATACTACGGACTTCACCAGACTCTACATCAACCTTCGCAGGCTGTGAGTCGCAGTGAAATTTTATGGAATACGTTGTAGTAGCAATGCTTCTTACATCTGCTAAAAGTATTCCTAAGTTTGTAATCAATCTGGTAGAGCCTATGTATGAGAAGGTATGTTGTTGTTCATGATCATGTTTCTGTTTATTGCTTCCAATTTGTCTAGTATATATGTCATGATTACAATGGTGCCTGTTTTAGGAATTAAAATAATCATCAAAGTGCGCAATTTTCTAACACCTTCAACATCGTTATTTTGGTTCTTTCTACAAAATTCAATCTCTTCGTTCTTGAGACTGTGCACGCTCTTAGACCGTTTGAGCGGTTTGTTTGATTTCTGCATGGACTAACCATCGACTGAAAACAAATGATTGAGCACTTCTTATAAAATTTGGACTTTTAACTGTAAAAATTATCTTTCTTTTCAAAACTATACAAGCTTATATAATGAGATAAATTTGCGTGTAAGCCGATCGACTTGCTCAGTATAATGTTACCTTCCTATGGAGAATGTAGTATTTGTACTGAACTTTTACACGATGTGTAAATCTTAACATTCGTTTAAAATTCTTTTGTTTCAAAAACAGAATTATTAGAACGCTATACATAAGTACATTGCCCTTTGTTTAATACATGAAAAATAAAAAATAAGACATCCCTACTCACATTTGAAAGTTCCTTTGCATATAAATTTGTAACATAATCCCTATCAGATCCGCAGCAATGCGGGAATGGTACATCTAGATCTAGTTGAAGTGATTTTTTTAATTTTTTGTAATTGAGAAGTGATTTTTTTTAATTTTTTGTAATTGAGAAGTGATTTTTTTAATTTGCCTCGTACTACCTTCTTAGTGGAAAATTTTACATCTTAGATCTTGGTGCCTATTTAAGCCGCCACTACCATAGTAAAAAAAATACAGATAACCCTTAGGGCATGTACAATGGTAAAGATAGTTGCTGTCTCTAACCCTTGCCATGTCATCTATAGACAGCTCTATAGACAACGCATACAATGAGTTATCTCTAAGCCATCTATGGGATCATTTAATATCTGCATGGAGATTAAAAAATGAGGAGACGACGTCGTCTCTATGCCATCTCTAGGCCATCTCTATGTCGTCTCTAGGCCTGTGTATGTGTGTCTTGGAGACGAGGCCGTCTCTAGGCTGTCTCTATGCGGTCTCTAAACCGTCTCTTTTCATTGGTTTTAGTGCTAGCGATGTGAGACGACTCTCTCCTCTCTCCTCATTTATTCTGGTCTACCTCAGCAACAATCAGACGTGGCACTGCCTAGAGACGGCTTACAGACTGCTGAATTAATGTCTGATGGTTACCTGACAGGAAAAGTATTCCCGACGGCGACCGAGAGGGAAATCACATCGGCGTCGGGTTTTCAGTATAAATTCTCTGTCAGTTGTGCCATGGGGGAATACCATCGCGGGTTCAATTCCTGACGGTTGCTACCAGCCAATTGGTTATTTGAGTCTCTAGTGGTACGCATGAATTCCAAAAAGGAGATCAATAGAGAGATCCTTTTATTCCAAGCAAACCCTGTAGTGAGAAAATATACAAGTATGCGAACGAGCTAAGGCTCGGTTGGTTTGCTTCGCTGGTGTGCGAGCAGCCCGTCCGGGATCAAGTCCTGAACCCAGGTGTCCATTGGGTCAGGTGCAGCGCGTGCGTGCGTGTATGGGTATGTGTGCGTTTGTAGCTCAGCTATTGTTCCTCTTCTTCTATACCGAATGCCAGAGCTTCCGTGTATGGGTATGGGTGTATTGGTTGTTTTTTTTAAAAAAAAAAAAAATACAAGTATACAGTACATGATTGAAAGTGAAACAGACGCACGGCAAACATGCGAGAGCGAAGCATTACTTGCTACTTGGGAAAAGTAAAGGGAATCAGGGAATTGCCACACGCTCCCAACCGAAGTCCAAACAAACAGGCAACATGAAGCTGGATATGTACTGTTTGTCCGGATTTCACTGTATATCTGCACGGCTCCGGGGACACAAATCAAAATTTCGTAAGAGTCCACTTCTTTCTTCTGATGAGAGGACAAGTCCACTCGCGTTGAGATTTAACAAATACAACATCAAATAATCTAGCTCAGATTAAGTTAAGTCACCTTCAGTCCATCCTGTAGGCACCAAGTTAAGCTGAGCTATATGTGCGTATATGCATGCTCGTTGGAGACCATGGACCATCTATCCTGCACATTGCTCTTGTCTGATCATCTTTTTCAATTGGGCCTCGATGTCGACCGTGCACTGCATTCTGACGATGATGGCGGTGGAGACGAAGGAACATGGGCCACGGCAAAAATGTCGACACCCCTCGCTGTTACTCGCTCGTCCGGACGACCTGGCAACGCATGGAGGTGTGTGACACCACCACCCGGGGATGACCACATCCTATACTCATCCGGGCCGTCATGGATGGCATGGCATTTCTGCCCCCTTTTCCGATGTAGCCTCCTCCTAAAATTATTTATAAATTTAGCCTTCACGAACACATTCATCAGCAGAAATCAAATCCTTAATTAATTGGCTAGTTTAATCACTTCATCAACTAATCGATCGCTAGTTGCTTGCACCTTCCGATCCATGGGTCTTCGATAGGTAGCTGCTGAGCTCTCTTGATACGACAGATGACTCTCGTTGTTTATCACGTCTTTTAGACTCATCAAAGAGACTAGTTTCACAAATTTAAATAAAGAAGTAAATTTATCAAAGATGAAATCTAAGAGCCGAAATATCGACGGCTTCAACGGCCGGCCCTTCCGTCCCCGCTTCTCCAACCTGTTACGTACGGCCTAACTGTTTCCGGTCCCGCGCACACGGCTAGGCCGGCCACATCGGATTTTCCGGTGAGATTTCTTTCCCTTGTGCTCTCCAATTGTGACTCAGGGTTTACTCAGTCATTATCCGAACAATTCGACTGGAACAAATAGTCTAATAGGAGGTGTTGCTTGTTAGCAGCTTTGGCTGACGTCCCTATAGGCGCTACTGTTGCAGACTATACATTTTTTAGATAATAAAAGATGACATCTCTTGGTCTCTGTATCATGAGATACACACATCCAATTAATTATTACACAGTAACAACCAAACGGCTGTGAAAAGAAGAATACAAATAGGTTTTGTAGAAAAGATTGAGCTGATGAAGCCGACGTAATGTTGATAAGCCGAAGCCGAAGAGCTGGAGCCAAAAAGCCGGAGCTGATAAAACTTCTTGGTACACTTCAGGTGCACGCAGCAAAATCTGACGAAAAATCAGAAACTGAAGCTAAAATCAAGAAGTAGGAGCTGAAAAGTCAGTGATGAAACCCAAAAAGACTGGAAACTGGAGCCAAAAGGTAAGAAGCCATCGGTTGAGCTCTCGGGCGGATGGTTGAAGCAGGTAGCCGAGCGAACGACGGGCTGGTCAGCGTGGGCTGGCCGAGCGGGTTGGAGCGAAGGCCTGCGTAGAGGTGGCAGTCATGGAGCGGCTGGCGCAAAGGCCACGCGAAGGCGGACGTGGGGGCCGCCGCATGTGGCTAAAGACATCGGCGGCGTGGGTGATCAAAGAGGCGGAGGCCCGAGGTGGGGCCGGCCAAGAGAGCCATTGAGGCGTGCGTCCAAAGGAGCCAGCGAGTGGAGCCGGCCAATACAGAGAAGGTTAGCCTAGATGTGCACCGAGGCAGACGTCGGCGTGGCCTTAGGCAACGAAAGACCGAGGCGGGGCTAGAACCGGACGCGTGGAGTCGCGATCTGACCGGATGAGGTCGGCATAGTGAGGCACGAGGTTGCTAGAGGCCGAAGGTTCAGCAAGAGCTGGCAGGTCTGAGATGCGGCCTGGCCAGAGCAGAGGGCCTGCCCACGGAGGTCAATGGTGACGAGTGCCACCCTGAGAGTCTCCTTCTCTCGGGGCAACGACAGATCCATTTTTTCCCTGCAGACTATACATAGCATGAAAATTCCTTATTCACTGTACAAAGGTAGCAGTTTTCCTTGATATATCAATGAAAAAACAGGCCTCCTTCTATGCCGTCGAATGAAATTTCCTCGGCCTCTCGTGCGGTTAGAGGTGTGAATCTTGTCAGGCTTTTTCACAAATGACCATTTTGCCCCATCGTTTGTCAGTTTAACGGGTCCACATGTCATACCACCTCTTCTCCACCCTCCTCCCCGCTCTCTCTCCCCATCAGAGTCCTAGTTGCGTTTTGTTTCTTTCTTTGAGTGTCTGAAGATGTAAAGAATCAGAGTTAGTTCGTTCAGGGTTCTTCTTGTCAAACGGGCTACAGTAGCGTGTCCGTACTGAACTCTAACCTGTAATCGAATCAATTACTTAATCTTTAGGCTCCGTTTGGCAAATTAGAACCGAGTCATTTCTACTCGAATCTGAGAGAAACTCAGTCAAACGGGCTAAAGCTCAGAACGATCCTTCTCGGATCGTTTCTTCTTTTTCCACACCGAGACTGAGTCGCCCTCAACCCCGTTCCACCCCGATTCACAGAATCCAGACAGCTAGCCAAACGGTTTCATACAGTGATTCTGATTCTATCTAAAACATTTCTACCAAGAATCTAAAATCGTTTTCGTTTCTACTGGAATCTGAAACCGTACCAAACAAGGCATTGGTCCTTAAATATGAGAAATAAAACCTAGGAAAACTGCGGGAGTTTGCAGCACCAAAAGGATCTTTGTTTTTCTGCTCTGTTCTGATTAGCCAATATACTGCTGCGCTGTGTTTTCTGCTAACGCTGAACTTAGAAAGAAGAGTTGCGACAACGTAGTAAAGGATTTCTTGACAGAAAAGTTCAGAAAAAGATTGAAAACATAATGAGCAGTGCTTCTATGCTTTTCCTTCTAGTACAAGTTGCATAAATCTTAAAGCAAGCGAAGAGGTAAGTAATCACCATCTACTCTTCATTCATGCATAGAAGCACTTCTCAAACATAATACATAAGTTTCAGATCTTGTGCTTTATTTGCAACAGGCCCGGGGACGGTCGGACGCCTGCGGTGGCCACAGAGCCGCGAGAACAGTCTTTCGTATCGGTCGTGTCCACGTCACCATGTTTACAAAAAGATCCTTCCATTTTCCGTAATTGCGTGCAGCTCTCGACTGCCGACGACCGTCCATCTTTCGTATCGGTGTAGATTGCGCTGTCCGCGCGTCCTCGGATGTCGACCCTGCCTCGTCAAAAATCCAGACCACTCGAGAATCTTCGACTGGCCTGTGCTGTTTGCCCCTTCCGTCGCGCGAATTCTTTCCGATGCCGTAAATGAAACATATTTTTTCAGTGATATATCATAGAGTGAGCTCTTTTAAATTCGATATGTTTTATTTATTTTTCCGATCTAATAAATCATACTAACTAGTATTTATTTATACCTTTTTGGTAGTATAATATTAGAAATACCCTTAACAAATTAATGATCGAATATGATTTCTACGATCCATTAAATAAATAATGATAAGTTGTTAATTTTGCATGGCAAATAAGGAGTTTGCTTCCATATCACAATCGGTGCGGATGATATTTCTTCTCCACGCACGTATTTATGCTATCACGCTACGTATTTATGCTTAAAATCTGTACATTCAAACGTGCTCGATGGAGCAATGCCAATTATGGGAAAACTTTCTTAACAATTCAGCAGCAACAGTCCAGCCAGGGGCACACCACATGGGAGTGAGCACATCATGTTCCAGTCACTGCCGCACGTGGTAAAGCCACTCCTGTGACTAGTTGTTATCGTCGTCCTTACATCTCAGTAAATCAGTACGGCTGCTGTTCAAAGATTTCGATCGACTGCGTGCATAGTTTTTTTATTATTAATTTTGGAAACAAGATGAGTATCTAGATTTGGACGTTAATTCGTACAAGAATATCAGCGAATAATATTCTCTTTGTTTTCTGAAGAGTTTTTTTTCCCCTCTATTAACCCAAAGTGCCGTGGATGTGGAATTTTCCCTCTGTTCCCTCGGTTTCTGGAATCTCTGGAAGGAACGCAATGCTAGGATTTTCGAAGGCATTCCGAGTTCGGTACAAGTGGTGCTACAGAAGACATCGGGGGACAGAAAAGTGTTTTGCCTAGCTTCTAGACTTTCAACTTAGAGTTGTTTTCGTAGCGTTTCTCTCTCGGTGGTTGGGAGTCTTGCTCCTTTAGCTTGGATCCTCTTTGTTTTTTGCCGTGTTGGCTGTTTTTCTACCCTTAGCCTTGTCCTTTTTTCCTTGCCTGTTTGTACAGACTTTTCCCCCTTCTTAATGCGTCGACAGAGCGCCTGCCTTTTCTTAAAAAAAAAAAGAAGATAGTTACTGGTAGTATGGTTCAGTACTGTAACGATCTGTCTTATGAACTGTGTATTTACGTTTTTCTTCTCTTTCTTTGAACGAAGGATCTAGGATAACATTTCTGTCAATTTTTCAAAAAAAAAAAAAAGTTACGGTAGTATGGTGGTTAAATCAAATATGTAAATTACACTGTAGTTCCATCACTTGACACTGTACTCATGATTGATGTGCCTGCCATGTACCTTAGTATGTGGAGAGCGAGCCTAAACAATCATGTGGGCATTGAGATGACGACATGAATTGCGGCTGGATCTGATTTACAGTATCTAGCTCTTTTATGTATAAACCTGTACTACTGTGGCTATAGTTTATAATAACCAATTGGTGCAAGCTAGCTAGCTAGGGAAACTCACATCTGATGAGCAATATTCGTGTCAGTGGTCCATTCAGCTTTGTTCTGAAAACTACAAGTTCTAACTAGTTGAGTTCCCACTTTTTGGCGATACACTAAATTTAATATAGTTCGTTCATTCTTTTTTATCCAATAGATCAAATTAACTAGTATTTATTTATACTTACTTCGATAATATAGTAGTATAAATACTTTTAATAAATTAACGACTAAATTTAATTTCTACTACATATTATATACTATCAGTATGATGCACCGTAAAACTTCTCACTAATAAAGACTTCGAGAAAAATGAGAAAAACAAAATTTAGTCGTGATTTCATGCATCCCAATTTTCTGAATGTGATTATTTCAACTACTACGTACATGACTTCAACTTTCAAAAGGACTTTCGTATTTACAAGTAGCTACTAATTTTCCTTCTATTATATGCCTACAACTTGCATCCATAAGACGGCCATCACATCACTAATAGCTAGCAAGCACGTACAGTATGTATGGTAGATCCGTGTTACTCTCAGACTAGGAGTAATAATAGGCTGAAGTTCAACATAGATCTAAATTTAAATTTTTGTTTCTTTGATTAGTTTAATCTAAACCTAAAATTAATGAGTATATATCCAATTCAGACCCAAATAAAGACATTTACATGTATAACATTTATGTACATGTGATCATTAATTAACACATAATATGTGCAATATTACGATTTAGTAGAAAAATGTAAGATCCAAGCTTGATTTAATCTAATCTAGATCTAATCCAAATAACTATGAATCTAAAATGAGTCTAATCCGTTTATAGTTTTAGACTGGTCTAATTAAAAAATCTAGACCCCTATTATCACCCCTATCTCAGACCAATTATAACTCTATTACACCCGGGAGATTCCCAGGACCGGGAGCCCATACACCTGCCAGTCCGGAAGTTTCCAAAAAAACTCTATTTTTCTTAATTACGGATAGGTTCTCACAAATTTACAAAAAAGTCATTTGCGATTTTCTGTGAGGGGAAGAATTTTTTCCCTGGTTCGCGTTTAGGTCCCCCGTTCGCCGTTTTACAGAAAGAGCCTCCCGTTAAATACGAATCGCGAATGAGCCATTTTCTAATTTTTCAGAATAGCGAACAAGTCCAAAAATATAAAAAATAGATCCCCGCACTTACGTTCAGGTCTTTTCTCCGTTTTGCCCAAAAAAAAATATTTTCGTTGTCCATTTTTTCTCCGAAACATGGAAAAAATGTTTTCGTTGGCCGTTTTTTCTAAAAAAAAAGGAAATTTGTTTTTTGTCCTTCGTTTCTACGTTTTTGTTGGAAAAATTGTTTTTGTTGTCCGTTTTTTCTCCAGAGCATTGGGAAAAAAAATCGTTGACCGTTTTCCCTCAGAAAAAAATAAAAATTCGTTTTTCGTTCATCGTTTCTTCGTTTTTGTTGGAAAAAATGTTTTCGTTGCCCTTTTTTCGCCAGACCCCGGGAAAAATGTTTTCATGATCCAATTTCATCAGAAAAAAACGAAAATTCATTTTTCGTTCATTCTTTCTTCGTTTTTGCTGAAAAAATATTTTCGTAGTCCGTTTTTCGTTCGGATCTTGGGGAAAATGTTGTCGTGGTCCATTTTCCCTAAAAAAAATACAAATTCGTTTTTTCGTACACGCACGCGGCATGCGTCGCTTTTGTGTTTTCGTGGTCTATTTTTTCTTAAAAAAACACAAATATATTTTTCATTCGTCCTTCCTTTGTTTTTGCCAAAAAAAAAAACGTGGTCCATTTTTTCTCCAGAGCCCAGAAAAAATATTTCTGTGGCCCATTTTTCCCTTTAAAATGCAAATTCGTTTTCAATTCACGCACACGGTTTGGTCTCTACGGTTTCTCGAGCCTCCAAAGCTTTCGAAGATACGTCTATGTCTATTTTTTTCACCCGAAAAAACGCAAAGCCATTTTTCGTTCATGCACGCAGCGTGTTCGGTTTTCGTTCACGCACGCATCGTGCGCCGAGTTTTCGTAGTCCGTTTTTTCTCCGAAAAAATCTTTTCCGTTCTACCTAGAGAAAATGCTTCCGTATCCCCTTTTTTTGTTTTCCCCGGGAAAAAAAAAATGTTTCCATGATTCGTTTTTCTTCGAAAAAATTTGCACGAATTCTTTTTCGTTCATACACGCGTCATGCGTCGCACGTATTTCGTGCGGCGTGTGCCACGGTTTTTACACGAGAAATTGTTTTTGTAGTCCGTTTTTTCTCATTTCCCCCGAAAAAAAAAAGATTACGTAGTCCGTTTTTCATCCTAAAAAAACCTTTTCGTTTTCTCCCGAAAAAATATTTTTGTATCCCGTTTTTTTCGTTTTTCCCGGTTTCTCTAAAAAAATACAAATTCGTTTTCTGTTAACGCGCGCGGCGCACGCCGCGCGTATTTTCCTAGTATTAATTAATATTGGGAGGTACATGACAAAACCGACCCACCTGCCGTCTAAAACACGCGGCGCGAGCTAGCTAGAAACGCAAGCACCAGGCTACAAACAGAGGGGGTAAAGCAAGGCCATCTCTGTATAGTTGCAGGTCAGGGCTACACGACAAGCAGTACCGGCGAGCTAGACGCCGACGCCGCCGGCGAGCTATAGCCATACATGGCGTCCATGGACTGCGCGATCCATGTCGTGCTGGGAGTGATCATGAGAAGGAGCATCTGCAGGCTGCACGAGGTCGTCGCTATGGCGGTGGAGCTCGGCACGGCGCTCCACGTGGCCGTGTGGTTCTCCCGCATGGTCTTCCGCCGGCCGCCGACAACATCATCGCCGGCAATTCCGGGGGCAACATTCTACTACTCCCCGGTGGCTGTCTCCGTGATTGGCCTGCATGCCCAGGCTTGATAGGCACTACCGCACTAGGGCCGGGCCGGGTGAGCTACAGCTAGCCTCTGAATCAGTGATTAATTGTGCGTCCGTGTTGTGAGCAAATTCAGTGTTTAGCTACAGATGTCTGTCCTATTGACCAATCGATGCATCGTTTCGTTTGAGGAGCTGAGGTCGTGGTAGTAAATTTTTCGCTTAGAGTGAGTACAATAGTAAAATATACTATAGACTAATAATATGTTAAAAGCTCGTTTGTATAATTAATCTTGTTTGCCAAAACTCGATGATATAGCTATCGACATGGCAAAAGCCACCATGCGTTTGATCTCCGTCAGCACAACTGCTCCCTAAAACCGTCTTAGATTGTAAATTGACCTTGTTTTGTAAGTTCGCGGTGCTAGATACCTGGTTTTACAGTTGAGGGTGTTAAATATTTTTTTTTTTGAAAGTTTAGTGATACAAAATAGATTTATTCCTAATTTGTTTGTATATTTTAGAAAAAAAATAAGAAAAAAGTCTGCAGAGAGCAAGCGAAAACCTTTTGTTTTGGATCTAGAGTTCAGGTGGATCGTCAGTTGTTGCTGTTCAGGTCTTTATCTAGATGTCCAATTTGTGCATATCATGGATTGCTTTTATTTCTTGATGTCTTTCCCCGATTGTAAATCCAACCATGATCACATATATATGGCCTAATTTGACAGCTACATTTGTCATGAGAAATTTGATCGTTTACTGCACTAATTTCTAGGCGAATAGCATGTGGAAATTATTGCTTATTGTGTAAACTTGAATAGAATTTTCTGTAAAAGTTCAAAAAAATTCTCAAAGAATTACCACACGTAGAAATTGAGATGTTATAAAGGCCTTAAAAAGATAAAAAAAAATAAAACTTAATCGCATCTAGAAGATATGATAAAAGGATAAATTCTATGTAAATAGTGATTTTTCATTGCTTGACGCTATTTATTTTCGTTGCTTATTTCGTATCCTCCAAGGGGTTAAGCTTGATCTTTAATTTTTTTTTGGACTACATAACATATCATCATCTACATGCGGTAATTTTTTTGTGAAAATTTTTGGAAACTTTTACACCTAGTATATCCACGGAATTTACACGGAGAGCAGGTATTTCCAGCTGACACTTGCTTCATTTCTTTTGGTCTATACAATAATTTCCTATAAGAGCTACCACCCAAATTAACATGCCGGCCTCTTTTTTTCTGGCCATATCAATCTTGTTTAGGCCAGGTTATTTACGCAAGTGGTGGGTGTTTTTTTAAACATAATAAAGGAATAAGTCTATTTTACATTTCTGAACTTTAAAAAATGTATTTAACACTCAACTATAAAATCGGGTCAATTTACACCTTAAGGCAGTTTTAAAGAGCAGTTTTGCTAATAGGGATCGTGATTATTGCTATGTTGGCAGCCATGTCATCGATTTTTGCTGATGTAGATTAAAATGAGAGAGAATGATGATGAGAAGAAGAAAAAGAGTGTAAGAGAAAAGGAGTGAAAAAAGGTTGATGATGTTGATGTCAATACCCTTAAATTGTATCTTTACTATCAAAACTAGATGGCGTAGCTACTAATATGGCGAAAACCATCTTAAGTGTGATCCAAATCATGAAAACCACCCTCTAAAACCATCTTAGGGTATAAATTAATCCGATTTTGTAAATTTGAGGGTTAAATACCCAATTCTATAGTTGATGGTATTAAATGAACTTTTTTAAAAAGTTGAGAAGTGTAAAATAAACTTATTCCTAAAATAAAATTAGCAAAATTTCCAACCATTAGGTAGTCCAACTGGTGTTGCGCACGCAGCTCGATTTTTTGATAAAAAAAAGTATCTTCACTAAATTTTTGATGAGAGTAACCTATGTCTACACGATGCCTAGGACCAAGAATGCTGGGAAGGCTCCCGCTCCTCGTGGAGGTTCCGTTCGGAAGTCCACTAGAGGCACAGGTGTTCCCCTTTCTAGCCGAGGTAGTGGCGATGAACGATTCAGGAATCGCTCAATACCGAGGGATACCGAAGCAAGAAGAATAGTTCAGAATGTACTCTTCGGGAAGCAAAGCTCACAAGGAAAATAGCCTGCAATCGACTTAGAATCTGAGTCAGCTGAGATAGAGTTTCAGGAAGAGGCTTCTCAGGAAGAAGAAGAGGAGGATGAGGAAGAAGATTCTAAAGAAGAAAACCTGGAAAGCTTTGATCCTCAAGAGAACTTAAGTCAGATCAAGGGAGATAAGTACTTTTCACTAAGGGGAGCAAATCAGTATCGCCTACCCTTGAATGCTTTTGAGAAGTACTTCCGTACCCTTTTTCAACAAAAAGTCTTTTATGAGATCTATTCTGACAAGCTTTTTGCTAATAAAAAATGGGTGGATTGGGACCACATATACAAACTTCCATTGTTTGTTGGTGTCCCTAAGCTTTTCAATGAAGCTGGCCTAATGCATCTGGGAGTTTAAAGTCAGATTATGATAAGGACATTATTCGATAATTCTATGCCACCATTCGCATTTTTGACTCTTATAATTTCATCACTTGTATGACTGGGCCCAAAGTCTTCTCCATGACTAAGGATGAGATTAAGCATGCTTTGGGCATTTATCACGGTGGATATCCCAAAATCCACAATGAAGAGGCACTTGGAACAAATCAACAGCTAGAGTTTTATGATCCAAATACAAGAGTCAGGCGGCTAGGAAAGCTAGCTGGTCTTCATGCTCATCCCAGTTTGATAAACCGCATCATTCGTGTCGCCATTCATCCAAAGAGTGGTAATTTCGATGACATCAGAGGGTACGCCTGGAACATCTTAAGTAAAGTGATACATTAACAAAAGTTTGATGTGGTAGATTTCATGATAAGGGAGATGGCTACTTCGGCCAATGAGTGTAGCAAATCCATCTATTTTTATCCCTATATCATGAGATTTGTGAAAAGGAAAACTGGGTATAGTGGTGGATGTGGTACATCTCATAAACAGTATAAACCTCGTGAGGCTCCTCCACAAGTCTTGGGGGCACATAGCCCAGCAGCAGCAGGATGTTCCTCAAGATCCACCTCAGCCTTTTCATGATCTTCCTCAAGATGCCTTTATGGCTAGTCTGGATAGCCTCCACATCGATATGATGGTTCAGTTCTCCGATATTATGGACAGATTTGATCAAGAACATCAGTATCAGGTTGAGACTAGAGCTTTGCTTGATGATACTCATCAGATGGTGGATGGCACTGGAGACCGTGTGGATGCTCTCAGCTCTTCCTTTGCTTAGTTCAGTGGTGCTCCACCTCTTGCCACCTACCGTCATTGTGTTCATGGGCGCGGCTCGTCCACCTCGACTCCTCCTTAGACTTGCCCTGATTTTCCCTCTTTTGGTACTTGATGCCAAAGAGGGAGATGAATTAGGAGGGAGTGGTGGTGAAGCTTTTAGTGGTGCTGTTGGTTAAGGAAGGATTATCTTATGTATTCCTCTATGTTAGCTTTTATGTAAGCTAATTGAAACTCTGTTTGTTTATCTTTTGGTTGAAGTGACTTGTAATGGCACTTTAAATGTTCGTTGTTTAATGGTGCTTAATGCTTTTAATTTTTTTTAGTTGCTAAAATTATATGTTTGGATCCAATTGAGCTTATTGTTCATCTTGCTTATATTGTTCCTCGGATCCAACATATAATCGAAACACCACTAAACTTTCCCAAATTCTACATATGTGTATTAATTCTAACTCATTACTCTCATGCACATATTTAGGGGGAGCTTCAACTATATCTTGTGCTTAAAGTGGTATTTTACTCAAAATATTATTTACCATCCCCTTAAGAAAGTAAAATATCATTTAAAGCAAACAATCTCTTGAGTAAACAATTTGCTCAAATATATTGTGTTCTCAAAATCAATCCTTAAAACTTCCTTTTATGTGAAGGTTGTCATCAATTACCAAAAAAAGGGGAGATTGAAGCATCTAGGCCCCTATTTTTATTTGGTTTTGGTAATTCATGATAATTAATGTTTATGGACTAACAATTTGTCTTAAGTGTGCAAAAGGCAGTTGGTACTTGTCTACGTTTGTGGAAGAGCAACATCATGAGCCCTTCTCAAAATCAAGCTCAAGTACAAGGTACAAAAGAATTAAGGATCTTTTATAGTATTTTGCCAATATTGATGATTGGAGAAAGATCAGGTTGCTAGAATAGGTGACGTACTATCAAGAGGGAACCTTGTTAGTAGCTTGATGGTTAAAATTAAGACTAATGGCTCAAATTCATGCTCGCACTTAGTCTTATGCATGCATAAAGTTTTCCTGAAAAAGTCTGTTCAAATTGTCTAGAAGTAGTACTACCGACCTTCTAGGACCGGTACTTCCGCAAAGACGATAGAACCGACCTGAGGCGTGGTAGTTTTCTTACAGAACAACTTGTTTTCAAGCAAATTCTCTAAGGACGGCACTATCTACCATCTAGGTGCGGTAGTATCAGCCAAATAGCACAGTAGTTCTTTTCCAGAGCACATTATTTTCTTGTGTTTTTCACGTGGTGGCACTACCGGTCAACTAGGAGCGGTACTACCGCAATTGCGGTAGTACCGGGATCAGCCCCGATAGTCTTTTTCCAGAGGGCAGTGTGTTCATGTGTTTTTAGTCAAGCCGGCACTTACACATGTCCATGAGCGGTACTACCGCATGTGCGGTAGTACCGGATCCTTTTACCAGTAGTGCCGACTCTCTATAGCAACGACCATCACCTACCGCATTTAATGCTATAGTTGACCATTGAGCTTGAGAGCGGCACTATCGGTTCTAGATGGACGGGAGTGCCAGCCATGCTGATTTTTATGGAAATTCGATGCCAACGGCTAGATTTGTGGGTGTGGCTATAAATACACCCCCACCAGCAGCAAGGAGGCTCTCTTAGACATTGATTGCATACTTGTGAGCCCTTGCTTCACTCTCATCATAAATTGAGCATCCATTTCACATTTGAGTGGTAGTTGAGAGAAATTCAACTGTGTGCATTCAATTTTGAGCCATTAGACACTTGATCAACCTCAAGTGAGCGCCAAAGTTCTATTCTCTTGGAGGTTACTGCCTCCTAAACGGTTTGGAGGTGTGGAATCGGTGATCTTCTCAAAGGAGATTGTGATAAGGCCTGGTTGATTGTGAAGGCACGGAGCTTGCCTAGCCGAAGTGGCAAAGAGCTAGCCCTAGTGATCGAGGAAGGCTCAATTGTGCAAAAGAGCTGACTTGAAGTGAGTCAAGCTACCTCAACGTGGATTAGAGGAGACCGGCAAGTCTCCGAGACCACGTGATAAATCTTGTGTCTTTTTTTGTGTGGTTTGATCATTCTTGCTCCTATTTTGATTATTTGCAATTCTAGTTTATTTAAAAGTGTTCATTTATTTAGAATTGTTTGGTTGCTTAGATTTTGCTTTGTCGATGCACATTAGCAAAACTTTGAATTTTTAGACTTTGGTTGCTAAAATTCTCAATTCTATTTTTTATTGATTATTTAGTGTAAATAGAGCCAAAAATTTTAAAAACCTTCTATTCACCTCCCTTTAGTTAGTTATCCTTATCGTACACGATCTTGATCCATTTTGGAGAGCTTCGTGCTATGAGTCTAAACTTAAAGAGCACATCATTGGCCGGGCTTGGGAGGAGTCTTGAAACCAGAAAGTCCTCATGGTGGCGTAGTAGTGGCTCATTTTGACCGTCTTTGGCGCTAACAAGTACTCCCTCCAGTTTGATAATAGATGTCGTTTTGGACATAGTGATGGTCAAACTTCTAAAACTTTGACTATCGATATATTTTTAAATATTTAAATTGGATATATGAAAATTATATGTGTAGACTTGTCTCGAGAAGTACTTTCATAATATTATAATTTTATTGGGTTTTATAAATATATTATAATAAAAATTAGCGGTCAAAGTTGTGTTTTGAAGACCGTGTCGTTGTCCAAAACGACATCTATTATCAAACTGGAGCGAATACTTGTTGTTGTGTGCATTAATTGCCACATGTGTGCATCAGCCTGCCCTGTCCGAGACACCATGCATATACCCTGTACACAGCCGTCTGCCTTAGGGCCGTCCTTCCGCGCGGGTGCCACGACACGGCACGCAAAGCTGAAATCGATCTTCTCCAATGATCTGGCCATGCATGCGACAAGAGAGCAATTAGAAGCAAACACGTGAATTAAGCATAGTAATTAAAAATCTTGTTGCTTCTCTGTTGTGTTGGTAGCAGATAGGGTGACGTCACTTGTCACAGTTGAATATAGGTGAAACAACCCTCAAAAATTCAAAACGAATTTATTCGGTTTTGTTTGAATTTGCGTTTGGATTTTGAATTTGGAAATTCGAAATTCGAGTTTGAATCCCTAACCTTGTTGGGCCGTTTCTCCTTTGCTCTCGGCCCATGCGGCCTGCTCCTGTTCGGCCCGTCGGCCTGCTCAGCCGCCAGCTCGCCCGGCCAGCCAGCCGTGCGCCGTGCGCGCCTCGCCTCGGCCTTCGCCCGCGCCGTGCATGTAGCCGGCTCCGCCATGTCGCCGCCCGCCCGTCTTGTCGCCGATCAGCGCACGCCTCGTCTTGCCGCCCGCCCGCCTCCTTGGCTCGGTCTCCCGACCACGCGCCCGGCCAGCCGCCTCGCGCCGCGCGCCCGCCGCGTCGCCTCGCCTCGGCCACTTTGCTCCCGCCTTGCTCTATAAAAGCCCGCCTCCCCCTCGCTCTCACCTCGCCCCGCTCCCCTCAGTCTTGGTGAGCCCCTCTCCCTCCCTCGGCTCTCCGCCCTCGCCTCCGGTCGCCGCCGCGCCGTCCAGCGCCGCCGCCGCCGCTTTCCTCCGCCGCCCTCCCCTGTTCCCTAACCCTAGCCGCCCCGTCCCGCTGCCCTGCGGGCCCCGCCCCGTCGGTCTCTCTCCCTCCCTCCCCGTTCCCCGCCAGGTGGCCCCGCCCCTTTTCCCCGTCGCCGCTCGGGCCGGCCATTCTTGATGCCGGCCTAACCCGACCTACGCCCGCTGATGGGCCTTGGCCCAGCCCCAGCCGAAATCCAGCCCAAACACTGTTTTAAACAGTGTTTTCCTTCGATTTATTAATTCAATTAATTAAATCGGAAAATCGATTTTAATTCCAAAATAGCCGAGAAAAATCCCTGGAAAATCCCGAGCTCCACCAAATACTTTTCCCGAACCGTTTCGATCCCCTGAGTCCAGAAATGCTGTCCGTTCCCAAATCCGAAGTCCAGAACATTCCCAAATCCCAGTTTTGCCCTCCGTCCCTTTCCAACTCGATTTCCGGTTTCCGTTTCAGTTCCCGTTTTCTTTTTCGGTCTTTGTTTTGCCGTTTATTTATGTTGGTTGTCTTTTCGCGTTAGATTCGACCGTTGAGACGCCAGTGGAGCCGGAGCAGTCCCTGGAGTCGGAGCAGTTCCCGGAGCAGACGTTAGACCAGACGGGAGCGCATTTACTACTTCCCGACGACTCGTCCGATCCACCGCCAAGAAGGCAAGCCGTACACCCTTTGATCATGTTGATCCTATCATGCCATGCTATAGTAGTAATTATTTTATATCGCATTATTTTACTGTATTTAAATTATTGAAATCCAGTATTTTAGAATGACATGATAAATAGGTAATGCCGAAATTGCTTACTGAAACCTCCTTGAAATAATTGAACCCTATTAATCCTTTGGAACCCTAGTTAATTGCTTATTGCCATGAATAGGCTAGGTAATATTATTAGGTTAGTTCAAACCTAGATTTTAAAGAAAATGCTGCCGAATCTCCGATTCGGATCGTTTGTAAAAGTCTTTGCGATCGAGGGGCAGATGTCGGAGTAATCCGGAGTGGATGAGATTCCGATCCTCGACCGTGATTAATGCCTTGGTTGATGCAGTGGCGATCATGCGAAATCTGGAATGGGTTTGTGGATGAAGGCTTGGTCTTTGGCAAAAGTATAAGGTTAATAATCCACTTGAGCAAAGTAAATAACTTAGTTTCCGCTCAACCACAGTCGGGATCAAGTCGGTGACCCGTATCCGACACGGCTCATTAAGTTAATCATTCCTGAGATAATAATTGGACTGTCTTGGTGGCTACCATTCTCTGGAGAGAATGGGGACCGGGCCTTCCCGGCAGGGAAATGGACCGGAGGGGTGGAACGGGAATGGTCCAGAGTGACATTCTTGGTTCTCACAACGGTAGACGCTAATGGGGACCCTGAGTCCAAGGTAGCGGTACTATCGGTAAACAACTAAAGGACAGAATGATTAAACGAAATGTCATGATAATCTAAATCGGGCCACATGCATTTAAGTTGCATGAAACTCACGATTGGCATAAAGGTTATAGATATCTTGTGGGTAAAGTGAGCCGCTCTGCAGAGTTAATCTTAATTGTAATCGATTCTGCCCGTACTTAGGTTAATGAAGTTAAGTTGGAATCGGGGTTGATACCCGTAACTAAGCTCAAGTTACTGTTCGGTATTTTTGAATGAATTGGTTAAGTGTTGTTGAACCTTGTGAAATTCAAATTACTTATTTATTAGTTTGTGCTTCAAATGTAAAATGAATTGTGAAATAAAACTGCATCCAGATACTAAACCCTATTGCCATCCCTTGATTACCCCTACATATAGTATTCGGTGGTTAAAATGCGACTTGTTGAGTACTCCCGTACTCACCCTTGCAAAACCCCGCCCTTTCAGAGTTCGAAGAAGCCGGAGCCTACCAGGAGGTCGTAGATGGCGATTTAGTCTGGTTCTAGGTCTTTGTCTTCGCTCAGGCCCTGCCTGTGGTTTCCTTCTTTTGGTAATGTAAGTCTAGAAGCTCGGATGCTTCCCTTGTAAAACCTGGTCGTTAGACCAACTATATTGAATAAAAAGTGTTGAAAGTTGCTTTTGTCGGGCAATTGTACTCTTGTCTTCCAACAGTTAGTCTTCCTGGGTAACTGTTGCGAGTTTCGCACTGCCCCTAAAAAGGCGGTCCGTCACAAGTGGTATCAGAGCCAGGTTTGACCGTAGACTGAGACCTAAGTTGGCTTAAGGAGTCTTTTTTCGAAAGATTATTTCAAACTACAAAATGAGTTTCGAAAACTGTAAGTATTATCCTTATAATCCTGTTTCTCTCCTCTCTCTGTTCCCACCTTTTCCTTAAAAATTCTTTTCTCTCCTTTGAAACTCACTTAAAACCTTTCCGCTCATCTGACTTAAAAAGATTCTCGTTTTGGCAGATGGTGCACCACGTCTACCCACTTCCCGAGGTTCCCGAAGGATGGGCTGGACTGCTGTGGAGAATGCTACAGCATGTTGGAGCTGATCAGATTGAGATCCCCGTTTTTCACACGGAGGAGCTTTTCCAGGGTGTCGTCCGCGTTGAGTGGAGAGCCTGGTTCAATCTGGATCCCCTGCCAAATAATCCAGATATTCCGCGTCATTTCCAAGGGCACCGCGTCCACGAGTCCGACGCTATCCAGGACTCTGCCCGTCGGGCAGTAAAGCACCTGCGTCGTCTCTTCGCCGCTGAGTTCGACCACAGTCGATTTCAGTTGATCCCCATGAAGGGGGATGCCCCCGGCACGGTGATCGTCTCTGTTCCAGAGGACGAGGCAGATCCGCGTGTCGATGAAGCTGCAGAACTCCTTGTCAACAAGGATTTCCTGTACACCTCCCTTCTCATCGAGCGAGATGATCTTCAGCGACAGTTGAGCAATGCCTGGATGGAGATCGACGAGCTTCGTGAGGAGATAGACCAGCTGCAGCCCCAGTACGAGCCCGGAGAAGAGATGTCCGTGGATGGTCCGTCAGCTGTGACTGACCTGTCCATGGCAGAAGATGTGGAAGAAGATCCAGAGGAGCGCATCATCTACATCTCCGACGACGATTGAAGATTCCAGTCTTAGATTAGGGCGTTAGTCCTAGAAGTTGGCTTTACCCTTTTGGAGTAGTCTTTTGTAATGTAAAATAGGTTGTTTCTTACCTTAGTATGACGGTATTGTAAACAATCTATGTATCAGTAAAATTAAGTTTCCTATCTCTGTATGTTGTTTGCTCTAATATCTTTATACCTTCGGCCTAATTCCACTAATTCTTTCCCATTTCGTCTCGCCTCTCACCTATTCTATCTCTCTCTGCCCCGTGTCTAAATCTTACTTATCTTCTGCTTTGCCCAAAACCCTGCAGCAAGACCTAAAAGATAGTCAGTATGGATCAAGGTGAAGGATCCCAACACCAAGGTTACGGGAATGAGGCAGACCCAGCCAGAAATCCGGTCAACATAGCTCAAGTACTGGCAGATATAGAAAGGAACAGATACCACGAAAGCAGGCGTAATCGGATGATTGAGATGATGATGGCACGCTTTGCCATAAGACCCGAGATGAATCCCCAAGGAAACAACTTTGGACATGATGGATTATTAGGTGGGTCACACTGGTCTGACTTCCAAAAGACCCGGCCCCCTATTTTCTCCATGTCAACTGAGCCGTTATCAGCAGATGATTGGCTCACGGTTATCCAAATGAAGCCGATACCGTGCGCAAAGGTAATCGAGAAGGAGAAAGTGCTCTATGCCTCTCACCACCGCAAGGACAAGCAAAGAAGACGGTGGGTCAACTTTCGCACTCAAGACAGGACAAGAGATTTCGTGGCGTATGTTTGAAGAAGCTTTCCTAAGACTCACATTCCAAAGAGTTTGATGGCCTCCAAGCGGAGGGAATTTCTGTCTCTCCATCAAGGAGGAAGGATCGTGATGGAATACCTGCACCACTTCAACAACCTTTCTCGCTATGCACCCGGAGAAGTAGACACAGAGGAAAAGAAGATAGAAAGATTCTATGAAGGATCGCAGAAGAACCTCAAGTTCCATATCTCATCATGGAGTTCAAGGATTTCTCACCATGGTAGATAGGCCGATTGTGTCGAAGAGACAAGGAATGACCTGGAGGATACCGAGAAGAGAAAGGCACAAAGAGCCAGAGGATGTCGGCGACAAGTCGATTCAAGGGAAGGACTTATACCTTCAACCCCAATGTTCCAAACAAGAGACAAGCGGTGGGAGGATCCCGACTGCTCCGCCAATGCTCGGCCTGAATGTTCGATGCTTTACCTGCAACGGAACCATTACTCTAATATGTGTCCCAAGAAAGGTTCAGCCTGCTTCCATTGCGGACAACCCGGACATTTCAGGCAGCAGTGCCCAAAGAAGGATTTGCCGAGTGATGTGGCGAAAGCTCAGGCGTCAGCTTCCGCCAACAGACAGTCAGCACCTCGTCAACCTCAACCGCCCCATCAAGGTTATCTGAAGGCACCAGTTAAGACAGAAGGATATTCGAACAACCGCGGACCCAATCCGCCAAGGAACCCCCAAGGAAGAATCAACCATGTGTCAGCAGCAGAGGCAGCTGAAGCCACTGATGTTATCATTGGTAAGTTTCCCGTTCAAACCAAGTTGGCCCTAACCCTCTTTGATCCGGTGCAACCCATTCGCTCATTTCTTTGGCTTTTGCTTGCAAAAGTGGGTTGCCCTATTCTCCCTTGCCCTCTCCTCGTGTTTTCCACACCCCTGGAAGTCGGTTGATGGCAAGATTCATTTCAGATGTCGAGGATAGAAATCCAAGGAGTTGAGTTCAGAGCCAACTTTGTTGTTGTTAGAGATGGATGGTCTAGATGTCATATTGGGAATGAATCAAGTTATCTAGACACCATGCTCAGTTGGATTGTTCTCAGAAGACAGTGACACTCAGGAATGGTTATGGTCAGAAAGTGACAGTTCAGAATGATCCGAGGTTGATCAAGAGAAGTCAGAGCATCATCAATGCAGTTGCCCGTGGACTAGACAGCATACCCGTAGTTCGGGAGTACCCCGAGGTATTTCCAGAAGAGTTACCAGGGAAACCTCCGAACAGAGGCATAGAACTGGCAATAGAGTTAGTTCCTGGAACAGCTCCTATCCATAAGCGATCCCGTCCAATGTCGCCTTTGGAGTTGAAGGAACTGAAGAAGCAATTGGATGAATTGCTGGACAAAGGATTTGTACGGCCAAGCATCTCCCCTTGGTCCGCGCAAGTAGTGTTTGCCAGAAAGAAAGACGGAAGTAAGAGACTCTGTATAGACTACAGAGCCCTGAATGATGCAACCATCAAGAACAAGTACCCGTTACCCCGGATAGATGACCTGTTCGATCAGTTGAAAGGAGCCAAGATCTTTTCGAAGATAGATCTGAGGACAGGATATCATCAGTTGAAGGTCAGAGAACAAGACAGAGAAAAGACAGCATTTGCTACTCCTGCGGATTATATGAGTTCACGCAGTGGTGCCATTTGGACTCACAAATGCCCCGGCCTACTTTATGAACCTGATGAACCAAGTATGCATGGAGTTCTTGGACAAGTTCATCGTGGTATTCATAGACGATATACTCATTTATTCCAAGACTGAAGAAGATCACCAGAAGCATCTGCATCTAATTCTGGGAAGGCTTAGAGAACATCAGCTTTATGCCAAATTCTCTAAGTGTGATTTCTGGTTGGATGAAATCGCATTCCTAGGACACATCATCACTAAGGATGGCGTGAAGATGGATCCGAGAAGATCAGACAGTGTTGGAATGGAAACAGCTGTGTCGGTGCGGAAGTCGAAGTTTTCTCGGTTTAGCAGGATACTACGTAAGATTCATCGAAGGATTCTCCAAGATAGCCAAACCAATGACTCGGCTTCTCAAAAGGACAGCCCCTACGTTTGGGTGAGAAGTGTGAGAAAAGTTTCCAAGAATTGAAGACCAAATTAACCTCGGACCAGTTCTCACTCTCCTGATCCGATAAAGATTTCCAGATCTACTGTGATGCTTCGAAGAGAGGATTGGGATGTGTGTTAATGCAAGAAGGAAAAGTGGTTGCATATGCGTCACGACAACTCAGGCCGCATGAAGAGAATTACCCGACCCATGACCTGGAGCTAGCCTCGGGAGTGCATGCATTGAAGATTTGGAGACATTACTGTTGGGGAACCGGCTGTGAAGTGTTTTCGCACCACAAGAGCCTCAAATGCGTGTTCACCCAAATTTCAATTTGAACATGAGACAGAGAAGATGGTTGGAGTTGATTAAGGATTATGACTTAGAGATCCTTTATCATCCAGAAAAGCTAATGTGGTAGCAGGCGCTTTGGTAGAAAAGCATGCCATCACTTAGCTCTAGTCGAGACTATCTCTCCCCAGCTGAAGTCAGAAGTACAGGAGTTGAACCTGCAGATAGTGACAGAAGGATCAGTATGTTTCCTAGAGATACAGTCAGATCTTCTGAAGCAGATCAAAGCAAATTTCACAGATGCATTTAAGAAATACTGGAATACAGGAAGTTGATGAAGGAAGTTAGTCCCTCGGAGTTCTCAGAAGACAAGCAAGGCGTATTGCGATTCCGCGATCGCATATGCATCCCGAAGGACAAGGATATAAGAGGATTGATTTTGACAGAGGCTCACTCGTCACAATTTTCAATACATCCTGGCAGTACAAAGATGTACCAAGACTTGAAGAAGGAGTACTGGTGGAAGGGAATGAAGAAAGAAGTAGCCGAGCACGTGATATGTTGTGACGTGTGTCGGAAAGTCAAGATAGACCACCAAAAGACGGCAGGATTGCTGCAACCCCTTCCAGTGCCAGAATGGAAGTGGGAAGAGATTGGAATGGACTTTATCACTGGTTTTCCCAAGACTCAGCAAGGACATGATGCTATCTGGGTAATCATTGATAGACTGACCAAAGTAGCCCATTTCATCCCTATAAAGCAGACTGTTGGAAGAGACAAGTTGGCAGAGTTGTACCTGACCCAGATCGTCAGATTGCATGGAATACCTAAGAAGATCGTGGTCGATCGTGGAGCCAGTTACTTCAAAGTTACGGAAGAGTCTCATGAAGCTATGGGTACAGACCTGAATTTTAGTACGGCCTATCACCCTCAGGCAGATGGTCGGCAGTAAAGAGTCAACCAGATACTAGAGGATATGTTGAGAGCCTGCGCTCTAGCATATGGAGCCTCATGGGCCAAGTGTTTGCCATTTGCGGAGTTCTCGTGACAATAACGGCTACCAAGCCGATCTGGACATGTCACCGCTTGAAGCCTCAGTATGGAAGGAAGTGCGAGAACCCGTTGAATTGGACCGAGACCGGAAAGAAACAGCTTTTGGGCCTCGGTTGGTACATGATGCCGAAGCTCATGTGAGGATAATAAGGAAGAATCGAGAAACGACTCAAGTCAAGCCGGAAAAGTTATGCAGACACAAGAAGAAAGGATATAAGTTATCGATTGGAGACTTCGTTTATCCGAAAGTGACACCCTTCAAGCCGCCGCCGTTTTGAGATAAAAGGAAGTTAGCTCCGAGGTATGTTGGACCATACCCGTGGATCGATGTAATCGGAGAAGTAGCCTACAAATTGCGATTAAGTCCAGAGTTATCAAGGGTACACAATGTCTTTCATGTGTCCTGGGCTGAGGAAATGCCTTCGTCGGTAGTCGAGCAAGTGCAGTTGAAAGGGATAGACTTGAAAGAAGATTTGACATACCGTGAGGAACCAGACAGGATTGTGGAGACTATGGAAAGGGAACTCAAGTTCAAGAATGTCAGGATCTGCCGAGTGCTATGGAAGAATCATACACTCGAGGAAACTACTTGGGAGAAGGAATCGAATTGCAGCAGAATTTTCCCAACCTATTTTCCCAGTAAATGAATCTCGGGACGAGATTCCATTTTAAGTGGGGTAGGTTGAAACAACCCTCAAAAATTCAAAACGAATTTAGTCGGTTTTGTTTGAAGTTGCGTTTGGATTCTGACTTGGGTAATTCGAAATTCGAGATTGAATCGCTCACCTTGATGGGCCGGTTCTCCTTTGCTCTCGGCCCATGCGGCCTGCTCCTGTTCGGCCCGTCGGCCTGCTCCCGCCGGCTGACTCGCCCGGCCAGCCGGCGCGTGGCGTGGCGCGCCTCCGCCTCCGGCCTTCGCCGCGCCGTGCATGGCTCCGCCGGGTCGCCGCCCGCCGTCTTGTGGTCGCCGATCACGCCACGCCTCGTCTTGCCGCCCGCCTCCTTGGCTCCGGTCTCCCGACCACGCCCGGCCCGCCTCGCCTTGCGCCGCCGCGCCGCGCGTCCGCCTCCGCCTCGCTGCTCCCGCCTTGCCCTATAAAGCCCGCCTCTCGCTCTCACCTCGCCCGCTCCCCTCGGTCTTGGTGAGCCCCTCTCCCTCCCTCGGCTCTCGCCTCCTCGCCTCATGCGCCCAGCAGCCGCCCGCCGCCGCTTTCCTCCGCCGCCCTCCCCTGTTCCCTAACCCTAGCCGCCCCGTCCCGCTGCCTGCGGTCCGCCCGTCGGCCTCTCTCCTCCCTCCTCCGTTCCCGCCAGTGGCCCCTTTTCCCCGTCGCCGCTCGGGCCGACCAGTGCCGTGCCCAACCAACCTCGCCACTTGCGATGGGCCTTGGCCCACCAGTAGAAATCAGCCCAAACACTGCTTTTAAGCGGTGTTTTCCTTCGATTTATTAATTCAATTAATTAAATCGGAAAATCGATTTTAATTCCAAAAATAGCGAGAAAAATCCGGAAAATCCTGAGCTCCACCAAATACTTTTCCCGAACCGCTTTGATCCCTCGAGTCCGTAAATGCTGTCCGTTCCCAAATCCAAGTCCGAACATTCCCAAATCCCGCTTTGCCCTCCGTCCCTTTCCAACTCGATTTAGGTTTCGTTTGATTCCGTTTTCTTTTCGGTCTTTGTTTTGCCGTTTATTTATGTTGGTTGTCTTTTCGCGTTAGATTCGACCGTTGAGACGCCCAAAGGAGCCGAGCATCCCTGGAGTCGGGCGATTCCGAGCAGACGTTAGACCAGGCGGGGCGCTTGATCGACTACTTCCCCGACGACTCGTCCGATCCAGCTGCCGCGCAAGGCAAGCCGTACACCCTTTGATCATGTTGATCCTATCATGCCATGCTATAGTAGTAATTATTTTATATCGCATTATTTTACTGTATTTAAATTATTGAAATCCAGTATTTTAGAATGACATGATAAATAGGTAATGCCGAAATTGCTTACTGAAACCTCCTTGAAATAATTGAACCCTATTAATCCTTTGGAACCCTAGTTAATTGCTTATTGCCATGAATAGGCTAGGTAATATTATTAGGTTAGTTCAAACCTAGATTTTAAAGAAAATGCTGCCGAATCTCCGATTCGGATCGTTTGTAAAAGTGCTGCAGTCAGGGGGACAGTATCGGAGTAATCCCGGAGTGGATGAGATTCCGATCCCCGACTGGTGATTAATGCCTTGGTTGAGCCAGTGGCGGATCGCGAAATCTGAATGGGTTTGTGGATGAAGGCTTGGTCTTTGGCAAAAGTATAAGGTTAATAATCCACTTGAGCAAAGTAAATAACTTAGTTTCCGCTCAACCACAGGTCGGACTGGTCAGTGACCCGTATCCGACACGGCTCATTAAGTTAATCATTCCTGAGATAATAATTGGACTGTCTTGGTGGCTACCATTCTCTGGAGAGAATGGGGACCTAGCCTTCCGGCAGGAAATGGACAGGAGGGTTGGAACGGGAATGGTACATAGTGACATTCTTGTATATCACAACGGTAGACGCTAATGGGTACCCTGAGTCCAAGGAAGCGGTACTATCGGTAAACAACTAAAGGACAGGAATGATTAAACGAAATGCTGTGATAATCTAAACTGGGCCACATGCATTTAAGTTGCATGAAACTCGCGATTGGCATAAAGGTTATAGATATCTTGTGGGTAAAGCTGAGCCGCTCTGCAGAGTTAATCTTAATTGTAATCGGTTACGCCGTACTTCCGGTAAATGAAGTTAAGTTGGAATCGGGGTTGATACCCGTAACTAAGCTCAAGTTACTGTTCGGTATTTTTGAATGAATTGGTTAAGTGTTGTTGAACCTTGTGAAATTCAAATTACTTATTTATTAGTTTGTGCTTCAAATGTAAAATGAATTGTGAAATAAAACTGCATCCAGATACTAAACCCTATTGCCATCCCTTGATTACCCCTACATATAGTATTCAGTGGTTCCGTACGACTTGTTGAGTACTCCCGTACTCACCCTTGCAAAACCCCGCCCTTTCAGAGTTCGAAGAAGCCGGAGCCTACCAGGAGGTCGTAGATGGCGATTTAGTCTGGTTCTAGGTCTTTGTCTTCGCTCAGGCCCTGCCTGTGGTTTCCTTCTTTTGGTAATGTAAGTCTAGAAGCTCGGATGCTTCCCTTGTAAAACCTGGTCGTTAGACCAACTATATTGAATAAAAAGTGTTGAAAGTTGCTTTTGTCGGGCAATTGTACTCTTGTCTTCCAACAGTTAGTCTTCCTGGGTAACTGTTGCGAGTTTCGCACTGCCCCTAAAAAGGCGGTCCGTCACAATAGGATCGATGTTGTGCTCTTGGCGGCACAGGCCATGGCGAGCCCATGGATGCACTGTTACAGCTGAAAGTAGTGGCGTGCGAGGTCCTCCGTCATGCAGCCGGAAGCGTCGAGCAGGGAGAATAGGTGGCGTCATTGGACTCTGCTTGAAGTGGCAGCATGTTTCTATGCGCTAGCAATAGCCAATAGATGCAATGGAGAGCTTCGTATATTTTGTTGGGGGTTTTGATAAGTTTATCCGGATGTTTTCTTTAGCAACTATCACTCAAATTTCTAGTCATTAGATTTGCTTTCAGATTGATACACGCCCCCCTGAATTCTAGATAGATTGATCCTACGGATGTGTGTTTGATCGTACAGTCCAAACCTGTTTCTCGATTTCCTCTGCCTAGTACGCCGGCCTTTGTGTCATGCTTGGACTGGACCGGTGATAGCCAATGCTTCACGAGCCAGGCGCCCTCGCCGGCAGCGCTGCCGCAGGGCGGCGCAAACGCGTGCAGCCTGGACGTCCCAGCATCCGTGACAAGCCCTCCAACGACAACGACCGTAGCCTCTCCGTTGATCTGACGCAAACGCGAGAGCATACGCGGCACGCCTAGGCATGCGGCGTGTTCGGCCTTGGATCGTAGCAGCGTTGTGTGGCCTGCTTCTTTGCCTTGATGAGTTCAATCTCCCCTGCGACCAGCATGCAGATATCAATCTATGATTAGTATCAAGAAAACGAGATTGATCTACTTGCAAAAGAATATAAAACGATATACGCTAAACTCAGATTGATATAAGGCTTGGGTCTCGTAGAGCTTCATATTGATAACGTGTTATACAACGTAGTCATTCGCCCGCGATCAATCAACAATACGCCAACGAGATCACATGAAAAAGTATGAGCACACAATATGCGGGCAAAAGTTCTCTCTTTATTGGATTGATTTTTCTCTATACAAGAGGATGCCTAATATACAGTAAAACAAATCAAAAAATAGATTCAGATTCATCAATAAAATCCGTCCAACTCAAATTAGAATTCTATCTATTTTATAACACCAACAACTCTCTTTCCGTTTCCGTCGTAGCGTCAGCGTCTTCTTCAAGGAGAGGTGGGCTTTTAACGCATGGTCTCCGCTGCCATTTTTTCTCCGCTTCATTTTTTATCCTCTGCGGACAACATTCTCGTGCGGGTGCACAAGCCTGGAAATGGTGGGATTAGCTACTGTGGCTGTAGTTACTAAACCACCAACATGTTGTACAATTATCTATAAAAATTTGTTCAGATCAAGACACTATCGTGAAGAATATGCGTGTCTTCGTGTATCTAGTAAGCAACACTGGAAGTAGTTAAACATGTGTACAAGATGCATTTAGTTCTTGCCATAGTACACTCCACCAAAATAGAGAAAGAGAGGTGCTTCTGTGTATTTTTTTTTTTAAAGTTGTATAAATATTAAAGTATGAATGAAAGGTAGATGATGATTACTTATCTATTTATTTGCTTCATGATTTGTACGATTTGTATTGGAAGGAAAAGTATAGGGGCAGTGAGGTGCAATTATCGTTCAGAATGCCAGTCATAGACATAAGACAATGGCAAAGCATGTCTACTGGCCTACTCAGCTCACCACAAAGATAATCGCATGACAACTTTTTACTGTTACAACCATGAGTAGTATGGGTGTTTCATGCTCACTAGCTACTTACTATTCACTGTCATGAGCAGGTTTCGTACGGTTACACTATAAATACGTTATAATTGTGTACAAGGAGTTTGATAACAAGAAGAAAGTACTCCACTACTAACTATGCCGTTTTAAGATTTGTGCAATGTAATTTTTAGGAAAGCATCAAAGTACTACGTAAACTAGCATATCCTTTTGTAAGAGAAAAATTGGTAATGGGAGAGAACAAGGTTTTGGCAGGACAAGTGGATTGGAAATGAAACTTTGGCTCAAAGGTATCCTAGACGGTATAATATTACGTTTAGCCGGCATATCACTGTGGCTGAGGTTTACAACTATGGGTGGAATAGAATTAAGTTCAGAAGAACACTTTTTGGAGAAACCAAAACATTGTGGGATGAGATGTTGAAAGAATGTGAAGGATTTAGAGTAAAGGATGGGGAAGATAGCATTACTTGGATGCTAACTTCCAATGGTAAATTCTCAGTAAAATCCTTCTATTCAGCTTTGGTATTGAGTAGGGTGGATTTTCCTCACAAATATCTTTGGAATACAAAAATTCCTTTGAAAATAAAGGTGTTCATTTGGTTAATGATGAAAAGAGGATCTTGATCAAAGATAACTTGATGCGAAGAGGGTGGAACGGGTTAACTGCCATTTTTGTGGGGCTGAGGAAACAATGAATCATTTGTTTCTGACATGTCCCGTTGCTGCATATATTTGGAATGTGGTAAAATGTGTCTTTGGTTTTACCAACATTCCTAATGATACTGATCAATTCTTTGGGTTTTGGATGGGAAACTTCCATTGTAAACTTAAGAAGCTGATCATGGTTGGTGTTTCAGCTATTTTTTGGGTGATTTGGAAAACACGCAACGCTGCTTGTTTTCAGAACAAGTTGCCTTCAGATCCAATTAGTTTTATTTTTTCGATCTGTTATTGGCTGAATTCCTGGGCACGATTACAGACAAAGGAGGCAAATCACGAAGCTATCAGACAGGGAGCAAGAATTTTGGAGCTGGTGGGAGCTGAAGTCTTTCAAGCGAAGAAGGGATGGAGACCTGGAGGCTGGAGTTAGAAGAATTGGAATGTGCTGATAGAAATGCGGTCCTCTGAATCCTGGTGCTGTATTGGAGTACTTCTTTGGTCTGGAACATGTGCAGGAGAAACAGAAAATGCTGGGGAGACCACAATGGAGCAAAGTTGAGTTTGACTCTGTGATCTTATTCTCTAGTTTTATTGTATAGTCTAATTTGCTTTCTTAGGTAAAAGGTTTCAACTGTGTGGGTTCTCAGTAGCTCTGTTGCTTCTGGTTTTCCCTGTTTTTTTGGTTTGCATGTGCGTTATGAACTACTCTTGATCATAGGACTTGTAATTCCCAGACTTTGTAGTTTGGTTTCTGGTAATACAAATCGGGTGCTTCTCTCTCCTTTTTTTATGCACTCCTCCAATCTGCCCACAAGTATTAAGACACAATGATCATTCCGACGTTTTGGAGGCGACTTTCGCAAAAACGGTGACGTGGGCGGTCTGGAAGGACGCCGATTCTTTCTGCTATAAGAGTAGTAGTATTTAGACCAATCTATTGATTTGTTATCCTAAAACTCAAGAAATCATTATTTTTTGTCTCCTAATAAACGTTTTTATTTTCAAATCTGGCGCCCTTCCTAACATAGTTGCAAAAATAACTCTATCTCTAACCGCGAAAGCGCCAGCAGACGATACATATCACTTGCCGCGCCCCCACACCACAAAAGGAGCTACCGAGCTTGCATAGCTCGGCAAGCCACTGAAGCTACCGAGCTCCTGTAGCTCATTAGCCTCTTCCGTGGTGCGGGAGCATGGTAGGTTGATAGTATACTCATTTTGGTATGGGTCTTTTAATTCACCCCCTTTTTAGCACAAGATTGCAGGTTGACAGATTGACAGTAGACCATCTGTCATGCACATGATTTTAGTTTAGTAATGGGTTGTCATTGGACTCTTTTGCTTCTTTGATTCATGTCAATTTGTTATCCTGGCACTCTTTTGCCTCTTTGATTCCTGTTAATTTGTTATTGAGTATGGCTCCCAACGGGGACCCAATACCCTGATAGGATCGAGTAACGGGGCAAAGTGGCCCCTGATAATGGGATTGGGGGTCAGAGAACGGGGAATTTTCCTCCTCTTGGGGATGGGGACGTTCCAACACTCCTCGCTGGGAACGTCCCCATTTCCATCCCTAGCCTCAACTATGTTCTACGACTCGACTTCATACCGAATGTTGACCCATGCTCTACCCTGAAGACTGTACCAGTGCCAGTTCTGCTAGTATCATCACCCGCACTGCTCGGCACCATTGCCTAGGTGCCATTCTACGCCGTCTCCATCGATAATCTTCTGCCACATTCGATTGTCATATTGCTTCTGTTGGAGGTGAATTTCATTGCAATTTAGACTGTTGTGCCTATTATTGGTGGCATTTATGCGGGAATAATCATTGGCGGTTTCTTCAATGATCTGTCGTCAACTAGGGTAACTGCGGCAATATCCACACATACAGAGTTTCTGCATAATGAGTTAATTTGGGCTTTGCTTGATCGAGGAGACTTTGAAAAAAATCAATATCAGTTGTGAGGAGACAACTCAGTTTGGTGTTAAATCACCGTTTGGATATGTTGCAATTTTGGATCGCTTGCATGAACATTATTGATGCTTTGGCAACAATAATTCTCAAAAATTTGATGACACCCTAATGGTAACTAGCATTATATTCTCCGTCAGTGTTCTAAATAGCTATATCTTTTTTGGGCCCCAAACACGAAGCTACGGGCTAATGTTCCGCTATATTAGCTACATGCGCTATAGCTAGCAATAGCTCCGATATATACCGTAGCTTGTAGCTAACGATAGCTCCGCTATCCTACATAAGTATCCACATGCCAAAATATTTGGCCTATTTTGACATCCAACATTATTATAAGGCTCAAATGCATCTCTTATAAGCCTAAACTATGAGAAACCTAGTAAAAGACCTCGCCTTGCCCCTTTTTAGTACTCCAGCATTCATATTTCTTAGTGACTAAGTAATTGTTACTAAGAACATTATGATATAGTCTTTCTCATGTATTAGCATATTTGTTGATTCTAGAATTGACTCATATTCTTATTATAAAAATATTAATACCTTATAAAGAATCATGGTTTTATGATTTGTTTGGATGTAACTTATATTATATACATATTTAATTTTTTTAATACTGAAAACGCGATGAATGATAGCTTACCGCAATAGCTAGCGATAGTGTTGTAGCCTTTTTGGAACCTTTCCGCGAAGCCACGAAAAATATGCTTTAAAACCTTGCTCTCTGGAGATTTATTGTTTTAAAAGTAAAGCTTTTACTCCAATATCAGTTTAAGACGAAGGATTTAAGTGCAAGAAGGAGTTTGTTTTTGCATGGATACTGCAAGTTTGTCCAATTGTCATAGCTTGATGTGAGGGGTCTACTGCAATTTGTACTCCATTGACGGCACAAGAGTTCACTATATGATATGAGTTCTTTGCTATCTATTAAGCGCTACAGGTGATGTTTTGGTTTATGCCATTAAATGATTGAGCATTTGTTTCAGGAGGTCAGTTGCACAAACTTAGACTTTGTTGGGATTATAAATTATTGAAAACCCATATTTGTTTGTCTGCTTTGTTAATAACTGTGTGTTTGGATTTATTGGTGGTTTGCTCAATCTAGCTTCATGAGAGACGTTTAGATAAGACTGTTCAAGCTTTTCTTGTTCATATTAGTCCATTGGACTTTCGAGGCACAAGGTGTGTTGATGAAGACATATTGTGAGGAGATTTTGATATTTTGGCTACATGAGCGAATTCATCTTAAGGTGGAGATTGTTAAAGTATGATCCGAATTTGTTTCGGTTTTTGCTTCTTGCTCTAATTCAGGGTTCTACTTCTATACGGAGTCATTTATGTTCCACTATAAATATGCCCTTGCAGTTCATAGAATAGAGCAAAGCAAGTAAGATGAGAGAAGAGAACATAATCTCGTTGTAAACATATTTTCATATAGTGGCATTTGCCTTCGTGTGTCTGTGGTTTTTCCCGAAAGGGTTTTCCACGTTAAATTCCTGTCTCCCATTCGTTTGATCTTATATTTTTGCCATGCGTTTTGTAACACTGATTAGGTCGAGGGAGCCTCTGGAGCAAATGATATGGCAAATACTATGATGCAGAAGTTTTGGGATTCGGCTCTTGCCTTGCATTCTGCAGAGGAATTCGATGCCAGTAGGTTTGTTTCCTTTCCATCTGCATAGTTCCTTTTGTTATAAAGAACCTTTTGGTTAATCTTTTGTTATATAGTGCAGTGAAGAATCTCGCATGGCAGCATCGGACATTGCTGAAGGGAAACATATACCCCCTCATGTTGGCAATTCACTCTCTTTTAAAGTTGAAGATAGAAAAGGGCATGTGCACAGATTCAGTCGTGGTTGGTGTATTCTCATCGTTATTTCCTGATTGTAGTTCATTGATGAAGTAATACAAACCTGTGCTTGTCTGCTTGATTACACCCTTCCTTTCTGCAGTTTCAGAATGCTTAGCCAAGCTTGTGTCTGCTGTAGCGTACAGATTCGGTATGTAAAATGAAAAGGGCAACATTAACATTCTGGTAAGAGCTGAATTCTTGCGTTGCAAGCACACATTGTTAATGGGGCAATATCTTGAGCTTCAGGATTATGATCAAATATGTTTGCCAAACCCATATTGTTTTATTGATTGGGACTTGCACTTTTCCTGTTCATTCAGAACATGTTGTGTTGTTAGGATGTTGTTAAGTAGTTTTACAGAGACTTTTACTAGGCATTGGCTTTTAAATCGAGCTTGCTTGTGCAGTGTCCCTAAAAGTGAACGAAATGCCAAGCAAAACCCTGTGGTGGGGAATCTGTTTATTGAGATTTCTCTGAGGCTTACTTTGCAACATCAGTCGTGATTCTGACACCACTTGGAACAAGCTTCTTGGCGACATAATTTTATTTTCATTTTTAGCTTACAGGGACTGAACGAGCACACAGGGAAATCCATGTGGGACAAGAACGCATCGTCCGAGTCTGACGACAAGCGCCCGCGGAGCCCGTGGGAGAACCCTAGGAGGCCGGGCCGGGCCGGGCCGAGCCTTGCATTGCAGGCAGTGTCGCTGGATTGGGCCGGGAAGACAGGTTTGGATTGTCCAGGCGAGGCTTACGCGCGACACGCTGGGGTTCTTGGACGGTGCTCAGAGCCGCAGGGAGGGACCTCAACTCATGGCCACGGAAGGCGCGCCAGTAACTGTCAGGCGGGGAAAGCCCAACAAATATCTCTTTCACCTGCGTCTCGCCCTACCCACTGCCACCTGGACGCGTCCCGACGAAATCTCAGCGGCATCTTATCGCCAACGCTGCACTGCGCCACCCGCCCATCTATCGTCACACTGTGGACTGTGGTCGGTGAGCCCATTTGCCCGTCCAACCCCTGCCGTATTGTGAAATTGAAACGCCCGTCCCGTTCTCCTCTGCCCAGTAACACAAGAGAAGCTTGTCCACGTAGCTTTATGCTTTTAACTGGGAGAATATTACACACGGCAAATGGATGTACCGAGGCAGGAATCAACATACGATGAGAATTGCATGGATGTCGAGCTTCAACGGATGTAAACTGCACGGCCATAGGGGTACATATAGGTTAGGAAACCAAGTCTTAGGCCCCGTTTGGTACGGTTCCAGATTCTAGTAGAAACGGAAACGGTTCTAGATTCTTGGTAGAAACGTTTCAGGTAGAATGCAAACCGTTTGGTACGGTTCCAGATTTTAGTAGAAACTAGTAGAAACGGGGTTGAAGGCGATTCGGCCCCGGTGTGGAAAAAGAAGAAACGTTCCGAGGAGAAACGTTTCGAGTTTTAGCCCGTTTGGCTGGGTTTCTCTCAGATTCTAGTAAAGCAATTTCGATTCAAGTTAAAACGGGCCCTTAGTTGGTTGTGCCACTCAACACCATGTCTAGCATCAGTTGGCCCGTATGTGTAAATGTTCAGCAAGTAACTCACGAAACAAGCTTCTCAATGAATTTGTCCATGATTTTAGTTTCATGGCTCTAAAAAATGGTTTTAGTTTCTTCATATAGAAGGAACTCATACTTTTCTAAAACCTAAGGGCCTGTTTGGCAACAAAGTATTTTTATAGTTTCTAGGCAAAACCATGGTTTTGAAGAATACCGTGGTATTTTTGGCAACATGGTGTTTGGAAGCAACCCAAAAAACTCTGTTTTGAAAACCATGGTATTGCCAATACCATGGTATTTTTGGAGTATTGAAAACTCCACTCAGATTGGAGTTTTGGGCTTTTGGTGCTGGTGTAGAGAGTGAGAGGTGTCTATACTTTGAAAATACTATGAAAAAGACTTTGTAGCCAAACAATTTGTAGTTCCAAAAAAAACCATGGTTTCAATGGTGGTAGGTGAAACAATAGTATTTATGCCAAAACAATTTCTAAGCCATGGCTTTGTAATACCATGGTATTGAAAAACTTTGCTTCCAAACAGGGCCTAAAAGTTTTGTTAGAAGCAAACTTCAAACTAGAGCTCAAGCTTTCAAGTAGACCGGCCACTGGTCCGGTGGTCCCTCATGAAATAAACAAAGACCACCAGTTATGTCTAACAAGTATAATTTTACTGAATATTCGGTTTTTCTCTAAAGTGTTTTTTTTTTCCTAAACTAAGACTAATACTAATCTAACTGGCTTTGTTTAAAAATGTTTCTCCACCAATAATGTAGAAAAAAGAACAGGAAACAAAAATATGTTGCTTGCTTAACTTATGAGAGTATCTACAAAGTTGAAGGTCTTAATTGACAATTTCCAGACCCTGGTTCGAAACCGGAGTGTGGATGTGGTACAACAGCAGTGGGTGCAAAAAGTCTGCACTCGCAATCCTTGGTTCTCGAGGCCGCCACATCACTGCTCGAGCCTCGCATGCAATCACACGTGGCAGCACGTGGGAGGCTCATGGAGATCGCGGGCAGCTCCCGCCTCTTATCGACAAGGCCACTACAGACGCGAAAAAATAATTTTCCGGGAAAAATTTAAACATAACCCACCTTCTTGCCGACATAATTTTATTTTCATTTTTAGCTTGCTCTGCTCAATCGCGGCGGCGGCGGCGGCGGCGTCCATCTCCATGACCACTGTGGCTTCGCTGTCTTTGGTGCCACACTTGCTCATTAAGCCTTCCTTCAGGTGTTTCTCCAGAAAGGTGAGTTATCTTGCTTCTTCTTCTTCTTCTTTCTGGATTTGTTTTTGTTCTTTGGAGATGGGAGGAACGGTGCCTTTTTGGTTGGAATTTTTAGTTAGAGTGGTCAGTTCTTGGTGGACAATTTGATACTGGAAGTTTGACCTGTTCATTTGGGGATGGCCATTTCGGTTCTTAAACCCAATCTGGTTCTGGTTGCAACGTTTGTAATAAAAGCGTAGTATTTTCACCATTCGAAATATTCCATGATTTCGATGTATATGCGATCTCTGGTTAGCTGGTGAATTGAGAGATTAATATTGTTGGTCCGTCATATTGTGTGTCGTGTCTCCAGACCTGTAAAGTTAAGGAGCAAAACCTCAATCTTTGATGGAGTACAGCCAGTTCTTGAACACACTACTTGTGTGAAAATTTTGGCAATCTGAATGCGAATTTGCGATTTAGGCCTATTCTCTGCAAATGCATTGCGTTCTCCCCACAAGCTGATATCTGAATACTGAATTACATTGAATTTACTAAATCTCTATTGGATCATATTCATATCGTCATCCAATTGTCTGCTAAACTAAAGCCTCTGGCATGGTGAATTGATGATGATGTTTATAAGGGAAACTGTGCAGGGTGTTGGTAGAGATGGTGGAATCAAGGTGTATGCAGTGCTTAGGGATGATAGAGCTGAATATACAAAGAATAACAACTGGGAGGCCTTGTTTCATGTCGATGACCCCGGGCCGAGGGTTCCCATTGCAAAAGGGAAGTTCTTGGATGTGAACCAAGCTCTTGAGGTCGTCCGATTCGACATCCAGTACTGCGATTGGAGGGCACGACAGGATCTCCTCACCATCATGGTGCTTCACAACAAGGTATGAAATACCAGCCCGGTAGTAAATTCAGAGAAAAGGTCTTAGTTTGCATTTGCTTAGTTTTAAAAATCAACTGCTTGAGGCTGAAATTCTGAAGGACTAACAAAGACTATGCCATGCATTGCTAAAAATGAAATGCAGGTGGTAGAGGTTCTCAATCCTTTAGCAAGAGAATTCAAGTCAATTGGAACATTGAGGAAAGAGCTCGCCGGGTTACAGCAAGAACTGGCAAAAGCTCACAATCAGGTATGCTAATGAAAGTGGCCAAACGGAAGCACTTCAGTATCATCTAGAACCTGATGTTTTACATGTCCGATTCAGGTTCATTTATCGGAAGCAAGAGTATCATCAGCGCTTGACAAGTTAGCACAAATGGAGACCCTGGTCAATGATAGGTTGTTGCAGGATGGAGGCTCTAGTGCATCCACAGGCACAGCCGAGTGCACTTACCTTGCTCCAAGTACATCGACGACCCATGTCGGAGCCAAGAAACAGCCACGTCGGAGTCTCAACGTGTCTGGTCCAGTGAAGACCTACAGTCCCAGTCTAAAAAACTTCTGGTACCCAGTTGCTTTCTCCAGTGACCTGAAAGATGATACAATGGTAAAGCAATGAGCGTTTCAAGCCAATACGAAGTCAGAGTTAGCAGTCACAGACACTTGTATTTATTTGATGAGGCCATATGTGTGTTCTCAGGTACCAATAGATTGTTTTGAGGAGCAGTGGGTGATATTCCGAGGAAAAGACGGAAGGCCTGGGTGTGTTCAGAACACATGTGCCCACAGAGCTTGCCCTCTTCATCTTGGTTCAGTGAATGAGGGTAGAATCCAGTGTCCTTACCACGGTAAGAACGGAAAGTGATATACTATTACTTAGAATTCTAAAAGTTGAATGTATGAAATTGATGAGCATTTCTTTTGACTTGCTTCTTCTGTTTTTTTTTTTTTTTTTTTTTTTTTTTTTTTTTTTTTCAATTTGCTTCTTTTTTTTACAGTATCAGCTAGCACTAAAGCATTATGTAAAGAGAAATTTAGATACATGCCACTCTAGACTGCCCAATTTAGATATATGCCACTGCAGAGTTTAAAATTTGAAATACGCCATTCTCAGAAGAGACGTCACGCAAGGGAAAAATAGTCTTTGAATTCTGCATAATGGCATTTTTCAAAGAGACGTTACTCTAGAATGGCATATTTCAAATTTTAAACTCTGCAGTAGCATATATCTAAATTGGGCACTCTAGGGTGGCATGAATCTAAATTTCCCATATGTAAAAGGGCTTTCTTCCTTTCAAACTGTGACCACATGTTTATCTTGTCCAGCTTGTTTGATTTCACAGTGATCAAGACTGGCATAGTTAGTTATGCACTTATGCTTGTAAAACACAAGAATGGTGCTTCTAAAGTAGATGTCTTGGATCCTGCATATATGGTATTAGGAACTTAAAAGTACTTGAAAATGTTATGAACTTTTGACAATGAATTGCACTTATTCTGTCAGACTTCTTATGCTCATTAGTACTACGAAAAGTAAAGGATGATGTGTAAATAATATTTCATGTTTTTTAATAACCTTCAGGGTGGGAGTATTCGACTGATGGAAAATGTGAGAAAATGCCATCAACAAAGATGCTTAATGTGCGCATCCGGTCATTGCCATGCTTTGAGCAAGAAGGAATGGTTTGGATCTGGCCTGGCGACGACCCACCAAAGTCTACCATCCCTTCTCTACTGCCTCCTTCAGGATTTACAATTCATGCAGAGGTAAAAGAAATCATGTCATGTTGCAGCAATTGCACTATGATGCAAGTGTCCTGTATATTTCAGTTTTAAACTGGATCGAATAGTAATGGAGTTCTTCTTGATCATACAACAGATAGTAATGGAACTACCAGTAGAGCATGGACTTCTTCTAGACAATCTATTAGACCTTGCTCATGCCCCTTTTACTCATACATCCACCTTTGCCAAGGGTTGGAGTGTTCCAAGGTATTTATATACATTTCAACTCACTGAGGAAAACTGGTCGATGAATAAAAATTTTCATAACTGTAGTGAAATTATGTGTGCAAATCAACATGCTGATGTTATGTTCTTTTTTGTCAGCTTGGTTAAATTCTTGACACCTTCATCTGGGCTCCAAGGGTACTGGGATCCTTACCCAATCGATATGGAGTTCCGACCGCCGTGCATGGTCTTGTCAACCATTGGCATCTCAAAGCCTGGTAAGCTAGAAGGGAAGAGCACCCAGCAATGTTCGACGCATCTCCACCAGCTCCATGTCTGCTTGCCCTCCTCTAGGCATAAAACCAGGCTGCTGTACCGGATGTCCCTCGACTTTGCTCCCTGGCTCAAGCACATTCCCTTGATGCACCTACTGTGGTCACATTTCGCTGAGAAGGTGAGTCTCAAAATTTCAGAGCAACTAGTATTATCATTTCATCTCACTTTGCACCAAAACTGTAATTACCATCTTTTTTGCAATGCTATCTATGATATATCAACATGATAACTACTGAATTACTAATTGGTATCTGTTATTTGCAAACTAAGTCAGAGTGGACCTGGATTAATTTCAACAACTGTGTCTGACAACTCCGATCATGGTAATCTGGATGATCTTATGCAGGTCTTGAATGAGGATCTACGGCTTGTCCTTGGGCAGCAAGAACGGATGAACAATGGCGCCAACGTATGGAACTGGCCGGTGTCATACGACAAGCTCGGTGTAAGGTATCGGCTGTGGAGGGATGGCGTTGAGAGGTCGCCATTCGGCAGCCAAACTGAGAGTGGATCGTAGTGCAACATATGACATCACCTGCAGTCTCTTTCTCGTCGCGTTTCTTCGCGGGATGATGGCCAGAAATTAGTTAGTTGATTTATATGCACAGTTTCTTCGCGAGATGATGGCCAGAAATTAGTCTGCGAGGTTCGCCATCTGCCTGAGATTGCTACACGTCGAAGGATTCCGGAAAGGAAGGCCGATGGAAAGAATGGAGGGAAACATCGTTGTGTAATGTGAAAATGTACACTAGCGACAGCATCACGGGATGCAATTGCAATCTGAGGTTGATTTTTTTCCCCTCTTCTTCCTTTTTCAGCCCATTTATGTAAAGAATCAGCGAATCTGTAAAAGCATATATAATCGTACTACGAACGTACGGCTAAGGCCATGTTTGGATGGGCTAAAATTAATTGTTAGCTGGTTAATGGCTAGAGCTAATTGTTAGCCAGCTAATAATTAGTCCATCTAAAATTAGCCCATAACTGTTTGGATACATAACTAATTGTTGGGCTAATTTCTTAGAAAAGTCATGTTTGCCCCCTTATAATGGGTGAGGAAGTGAGGATAAGACCAGCGCGAGGGTATTTCAGACTTTTCCCAGCGTGTTACCTACTATTATCCCAAATTAGCTCCCATCCACCAGCTAATGGACTAATTGTTAGCTGAGGGGTTGGCTAAAAATTAGCTCACCTATTAGTCTTCCTGTTTGGATAGACTAAGACTAATTTTTAGCCAGCTAACAATTAACCCAGGGATCCAAACATGGCATAAGTCTACGGTTCTATTTCTCATACCAGCAGATTCCTTTTATGCACCCATTCAGTCCTTTTAGACCTGGGAGTTGGGCCAGGCCGGGCCGGGCACGACGGGCTCTGGGCCATCATAGCCGGCTTTGGCCGTACGGAAGATAGTCGGTAGGGCGAGGAAGTCGAATCGGCTCGGACCCGGCCCTGAACCAATTACAAACGTTTGGAACCATTTTTGTGCTATCTTTTGTATTTATACTTCATTTTTAGGTTTTCTTTTAATGTTTGGAATGGCAAGATATTTGATATAGTGACATTAAGTAAACATTTTTTGTTATTTGCATGTGTACTCACATAAATGATCAACTTCTGTCACAGCCCACGGGCCTCCAGGCATACAGCGCTCGGTCGGGCGGCCGAACCCCCATGTAGTCGGGCCGGGCCAGGTCGCCCGACGGGCCTCATTTCTAGGCCCGGCCCGGCCCGAACCCAGTCAGGTCGTGCCGGGCCGACCGGGCCTTGGGCCAACTGGGAAAAGCCCGGCCCAACTCCGAGGTCTAGTCCTTTATATGGTTTGTCCATGGCTTGCTAATCGAGAGCAGTAAGGTCTCTGCCACCCTGTTTTAGAAAGTTCAAGCGTGTTAATATATTTGAAATTGAAAAATTTTCTGAAAAAGAAGAAAGAGAGGCAAGAGTTGTTAGTGAGAAGCCAGAAAAGCAGGATAGTCAGTGACCCGTGCACGCTCTCCACTAGCGCACGCAAATTAAGCCCCATTTGCATCTGTACTCTTACTGTGGCATCATCTCTAACACAACTTTCCAAATTATTTCTAAATTACTATAAAGTCATCATCAGGGGTGAAAACTAATTGAATACGGACGGATATTGCTCTTTTTATATCTTAACCCATTTTTCTCTCCTGAATCGAAACAGATATGAATTTGGATTATTCGGGGATACGGACATTAGATAGATATGTAACGGATTCGGGTCGCAAACGGATAAAGATATATCGATAATGCACACATATATAGAGTGATATATGTTGAATCAAATCATACGAGTATATGATCATAATAGCAAGTTATATATCAACTAAACCCAATAACATAATAGGAAGAATATGCTACTTGAGAATCAATAGAACCAACTAATTGTCAAGATAAATGGATTGCCATGGAAAATATGTAATGAATGGGCTGGGTATTGCTGGATATCTGAATAGAAAAAAAATCGGATTTTCGAACCCCGTTCCGTATTTGTTGGATATTGACTGCTTCGAATTCGACCCCTAATCCAGATTCGAGAATCTGGATCTCGTCCCGGATCAGGCCAAATAGTCAAATCCAGTCCCGACTGGATCTAGATCAGACCGAAAATATTAAGCCTTTTTCACCCCTAGACATCGTACCCAATAATATCTACATTAACTCTTATTCATTGAACTCGTCATGCTCCATTAAGAACTTGCTCCAAGTCGGCTTCATATTTTTTTTGTTTTTATATTTTTCCTCCTACAGTTGGGACTTCCCTTACCACAGGAGCTCATGCACATCATCGTAATGTGCATATTGGTGTTTGGGTTTGGCTGTCTGAATCCTCCATCTGAGAGCTCTTTCTTTGTGTAGTTTAGTTAACCACCCCTTCTGTTTATACAGGCCTCCATGCTAGAGGTTTGTACCACCTCCGAGCTCCATCTGCTCGTTGGTACCGCGTGGTTGGTCCTACCACGTCCTCCTTTTAATAGCTCGCACATTCGCCTACTAGATTTTGCAACCATCTTTGCAGTTTAGCACATACCTGTAATTGAGATTTAAGTACATATCATTGACGACACGGTTTCCTTTTCATGGTTGGGATTTTTATCATACCTTCCTTTGGTTGCCTTTCTTTTAGATTTACCAATCAATCGGGATCTTCCATTGTTTCAGATACTTTTCATGATTACCTAACCTTTGCAAGTAGCTTGCATGGCTCCACCTCGAAGTGATACCTCGCTACCTTAGAGTTCAAGTGATATCACGTATATTAGATTCTTCTTTATGCTGGGAACATACCAAACTCCTATCAATGTGCGATGTGCTCCATCGAGCATCTCTAATGTAACTGTTTCCACATCAGTGATTGTATATTTCATGCAATCCACCAAAGGAACATTCACGATCCATCATATTTCGCTGTCAAATTTCTTTACTGATTCTACATTATCGACATCAATCTTGATTTTGTACTACCTTACGCTTTACCAACCTTTCATAAATTAGATTAATCCGGCTTTGACTCTAATACACTTGTTACACTATGATAACCCTTCTTATGTGCAGTAGCCTTCAAATCGAATCAGAATTTTATGAGATACGGCACAAGCATTCACGATCTCAAGAACGAAAAAGATGAATCTTATAGAGAGAACTAAAATAACGATGTTGAAGTAATCACGATGAGAGAGAAAAGATTTGGTAAAACCAACTGTAAATTCTTAAGCATAACCTTAAAAGAGTACAAGGGATTTGTCATTCTCTCACAACCCTCCTGAACCTTTAGAACCCTCAAATTCCTGCACTATGCAAGAATCTAGTGTTAAAGAATAAATTAGTATCTAATTCTCTTGTGTACCTATTATTTTAGATGGATTAGTTTGTAGCTTAGGTTCTCCATGACCAACGCTATAGATTTATATAATCTACTTTGTTCTTCTCTAAAAGAAAGTAGAAATCCTGCGCTAAAGGCTTGTTTGTGAAGCCTAGTGTTGGGATCTAATCCCATTGCTAGCACTTCTCAGGTATCCAGCGGCGCAGGACCTCCTGTCCCCTCCTCCTCGCATCACACCGGGCGTGATGGCGAAGGCTGGAGAGACGGGCAAGGCAGGTAAACAAGTGAAAGAAACAACGACAGCATTCTTGTGGGCCGAGGGCGCGTTTATGGGCCTTTGTCAATCAGTGATCAGTCCAAGCCCAATGAACAACTCCAACTCTCCCGTCTCCAAGTCTCTAACCCTCCCAGGCGTTATGGTGCTCCTGCTGCGTGCGGCCAAGCGCAGGTGTGCATCGTGGGACGGCGCGCGGCGGCCAGCGGCAGGTGGTAGTATCACGATCCCAAGCCGCATCCACCGGCTTCGTGCAGTTGGTAATGTTCTAGCTAAACTTCCGATGTTTTACCAACTGGGTAGTGTAATTCTCTATTATCTTTGCTTATGGTATAACTGAGGGGTTACTAACGGACGGCCCAAATTAGCATACATACTTACGGCCTCGCCACATATTCATCGTTCATGTTCTCTTCTTGCATGTCGGATTATTATCGGCCCAAATTGAACGGAGCACCTACGAGAAACAAAGCGGCCATGAGGAGGTTTCACCACCAGGTGCCCGTCTCCCGTCAGCCTAACACCATTTGGCATTGCGACCGCAAGCATCAGAACGTTTCCAATGGATAAATTGCGTATGATTTCAGTACAACTATGGCTCTCGTGGTTATATCATTCTAACTTCTGGGCAAGAAAAGAGTATTATGCACAAGATTTTAGTAAGGTACAACATGGTAATCAGCCCTGATTAGCAACGATTAACACTCAGCAGAAAGCCATTGGGAAAAAAGTCTTTCATGTCAGCAGAAAGCCATTGGGAAAAAAAAAAGAAGGAAACATCTACTCTTCAGGTGTAATTGAGACTGCAGCATAGTTGTAATCAACACTAACTGTGTTCCTATCCTTGAAACGACTTTCTCTCACAGCAATCAAATTGACCTTCCACTTCTGGAGTAGACTTACCCTGCATTACGTAAAATCTTATGAGTCACACTGGTACAGATATGCAAGGCTTTATGTATTACATCCTGATACTACAGAGACCGCACAATCAATTCGGCAGATGATGGATGATGCATATCCAAGCCATACTCATTACTCAATGCGGTGAAGTTGCTACGAGAACTACCCAAGATGATTGCAAAAACTGATTTTTGAAGGGGGAGTTCTTTTTTGAATTAATGCTCACAAGTCACCGTGTTAAATGAGATAGGAAGTCAAGCCATGGGAGAACTAAAAGGGCACAATTAAATGACTGGTACAAGTAACAAGCAACTAATGCAAAAGTTGCATTTCTGATATTATTCTAGCAAATAAACTGAAGGACAAGATTAACTTCAACTCCATGGAAATAGAAATAACGAATTGCAAAGTTATTCAATGGCTGTTTACTTCCAATTGTCTTCCACTAGGACTCGAGTGCCCAGATGACTGTTTTTGTTTGCAACAATGAGAAAAATACTGTCAATCTTTACGCATTATAGCTCCTGGCAATTCCTTGATTTGCTTTTTAACGTGGAATGGCATCACTTTGCATGTCAGATACACAATTATGCAATTAAGTTTGCTGTGTGCAATTGCAAACATCATTCACACAAAATTCCATATGGTTGAACATTGGGTGTATTCGTATGAGAACAGAAACAGATGGCCAATGACGCTCAATTAAGTAAGATAATAATAATTTCTCAAGACAAATGAACAATAGCAATGTAAGTTTAGTTTCCGATCAAGTTCCACTTAACAGGTCAACACAGTTCAACTAGTTGAATCTAATCGAAATTTCAGATAATCATGACGTCTTATTGATGCATTCGACATGGAGTAAACAAGATTGTTCTTAAAACTGCAGTACAGAAGCGTACCTTTCTGGTTCAATAGTCCTTTTGGCCAGCATGAGTGTCAAGAAAACAGGTACCATCGCAGCACATAAATGCTTAAGAGTGTGACCACTAACAATCTGATAGGCCCAATTATAGATAGGTTTGTCTGCAGCTTCTTCTACTTTAGCAAGGAGGTAAAATCCTGAGATTATTTTGAGACATAAGAACAAATAGAAAAAACCAGATTGCATACCTTGGGTCATACTAAATTATGCTGAGAAGAAATGCTTATGTATGGTTGGTTCATTCTTATAGAAAAGTTTCATTGAAGTCCAACAACGAAATAAGATTTTATTTAGAGTGGACCATTGACTGCTCTACGAATTTCCAGATAACAGCAAACACGGGGGAAAATGGGATTGTCTTCTAAGCGTTCAATATAAGATAAATGAAACGAATGGAGAAACTTCCACTGCCGATCATTTTATGCTATTTAAATATCATGAGCTCTTAATAGTTGTAAGAAATTGACCAAACAAAGAACTCATTATATAAAGGCAAATCACAAATACCACACTTTTTTCGATCTACACAAACAATGAAACTGCATACATCTCAATGATGTTGAGCAACATTGACACTAACCTGCTGCCCACAACCAGTAAGTTGAATGTGTATACATTGGTGGAATTACTATAGCCATCACAGGTATTGCAATGCATGGAACAAACTGAACTACTGCGTATGGGCGAAGATCATCAAAGAAACTGTATAGAGTTAAGACGGCAAAAATTAAAGGCATGAAGAAGAACAAAATATTTCAGAGGGAAAGACAGCTAAACAATTCAAAGAACTTGCCTCCAATACAGTATGCTTAGTGCACCAGCAATAACAAGTGGTGCAAGGGACTTTGTTCCTGTCCTATCATCAACCCTTTCAATAATGAAAATGGCCATTATAGATGTGAAAGCAACCGTCATCTAGACAAACAAGCCAATATGTCATCCTTCACCATATTAAAAACCGAGAAAATAAGCGAGGACAAATATAGTGAATTGATGCCTTTTACTCTCCACCAGGCAGATTCAAAGAAAACAAGTCTCTTGGGACATATCAGGCAACTGATCCTAGTGGATTAGGGGTGAAATGATCTCTCCATCTCTTTTTCACCCAAATCCCATTGGTTTCAGTTCAAGTGGTGGGTTTAGAATTACACCCAATGCTATCTAAACAGGGCCTTATAATGTATTCAGAATTTCAGATTGCAATTATTCGGTACTACACATGGAGGCTGGGCAAAATTCCCCCCATTCAAATCTATTGGCATGTAATGGGACCAAATACTGTAAGCACCAGCACTGTGAGACTCCTTAGGACCCAACATAATAGGTATAGCTGTAGAAAAAAATGGTACTATATGTTAGATCTATGGCATAGGACTACAAAAAAAACTCACTGGCAATCTGTCCCAAACTAGTGTGGCGTCATTCGGGTTGAGATGATAATAGGATGAACCAAAAGCAACAGCGGTGACACCAACAAAGAACAATGTCCAACTCCAGAGCTCCCCCTGTGAGCTGCCAGCAAGATAACATCAAATTTCTTAAAACCATAACTTGAATTAGAACAAGAAGTAAAATGATGTCAGCATTCAGTCAGCACTTTAGCCTGAAGTAGTTCTTGTAGTGACACAAGATGAGCCCGGCAACACCAACAAAAAAGAAGGGGATGTTTGAAATCACATTCAACGTATTAGGAATCCCTGCAAAACAAAACAAAAAGATTGTATCAAACGGTGATTCCGAAACCAGCACCATAACATGGTAAGAGTATTAACCCACATGACTCTGTACATGATCTGTACCATTACTCATTAGTATCCAGTAAGTAGAGGGTACAAGTAATCGCTCTACCCGCCAATTTAGCCATTAGCATCAATGTAACAGCGAAGAATGCTGAATAACGCTGACAGTTACAAGCATCTGCTTCGCACTATATAAAGGGGAGCACAAGCCGAATCTACACTTGCTCCGAATTTGTTCCCTTCGTCACCTTCATTGAGTCTGTTGGACTCAGTTAACCGATTCAATCGTGAATTTAAGAGATAAAAAGCAGCAGAAATAGCAGAACACCGTCGGAACTAGAGCTGCCCTCAAATCCTTCCGTAGGTAGCTACTTATATTAACCCCAGAGGAAGAGCAGAAGACAAAGGCCGGCGATTTAGGCGAGGCGATGGAATTTAGGCATGGCGTGGTACCGAGGAAGAGTGTGCGTCGGTCGGCGAAGTGGTGGTAGTCCTCGTCCTGCGGGATGGCGGGCGTGACGAGCATGAGCACGACGAAGATGGCCACCGCCGCCGCCCACGCCACCCACTTCCTCCTCCTCGCATCCATCGCCACCCGCCGCCGCTTCCCCCAAGCCTCTGCTCTCTCTCCCTCGGCCTTGGGAGTTGGGGACGGATCGGAATTGGGAACGGGGCAAGCGATCAGATGCCGCAGATGGGCTTGCCGTGCGCTTTGGTTTGGGCGTTCGTTCACTACACGGCTTGACTTGACCTTTCTTCCCTTCTGTCTGTTACAACTTCCTTCCTCCTTAAGCCTCAAAGAAGCTTTGTCAAAGGTCTCGACGCCTCTATTTCTTATTCTTTTAAATAAAGACGAAAAAATGCAACTAGTTTCTCTTTTTCTTCACCTCGTTTCGTTTAAGTTATATATATACACACACTGAAACCGTCTGTAATGTCATATATCATAGACGATTTAGAAACCATATATGGTATACCATAACATCACTGATACATGGTTACAAACGGTTCAAAAAACATCTGTGATGATAGTTTCGAATCATCTATGATGATTTTTTTGTAGTAGTGAATTTAAATCAGAGTTATCTACTGGTACTCTCCGAGCTCTAATTAAGAACCCACAGGAGTCCATTTAGAAAAATATTCGCACGTATATATAACATGGAATATGATATTTCAGGACAGTTTTTTTTTTTAGAACGCGGTATTGTTGGCTGTCAGGCATCGTCTTCGATCTTATTTTGCTTGCTTTCTCCGATCGTACAGTCGACGAGCCTGCATGTCCCGTGCCGGTAGCACATGCTGTTCTTTGTGCGGTATCAACCAATGGCACTCGTATCAGCAGCCGAACAACAGCCCCGGGGTGGCGACGGCCCAAGCCCGTGAGAAAAAAGGTTCCCCAAGCCGTTATTTCTTCCAATCCCTAATTGCTACTGCATGCAACCTGTACGGCTGTACACTTGCTCCATCCAACCATTGTACTTCAAGAAAACATACAGGCTGTAGACAAGCCAAGAAAACATAGACTGTTGACAAAATTATCCTCAACTTGTCCCATTATACAAGCAAGCACACAACATCGATCTTATTCTGTTAAGGTTTCTGCATTATGGATTGTAACAATTAGAAAGGCGCAGCCAACGCTCCAACTCTATCGCGGGGAATGAGGCGCAACTCCGAGCCATGCTTCAAAAACACGTTGCCTGAAAAAAGAGAGAGCACTAATCCGCATCAGCAAACGTAATGGAGAAATGCGCAAACAAAACGGGGGGGTGCTTATCATTTTGGCAAGACTCAAGAAAAAAGATCATACTCTGTGCAACTCAAGACGGCGTCTTTTGACAATGTTAGCCCAGAAAAAAAAAAAATCAACAAAGCAAACAAACAAGCACCAGTATCTAAAAGATGGAAATTTCGTATGTTACTGAGATCAACCTAATTTTGAGAATGAAGACAAATATGGCTACATTTTAGGCTTCATCGAATAAACAGTAATTACACACACTTTTTGTGCAATGTATTCGCCATTGTCTGTGCTACGTCCTAGGACTTTCCAAATGCATGTTTGATTGCTTTGCCCCAAATCAAACTTGATGGTGATCATCTACTCCTTTTTACACCCAAGCTGATCACCTTGCTGAAAATTCTAGTAGCCAACTTTAGTGCCAGCACAAATCAGGCACATCATATGAACACAAAATTAGTAGCCTGGTCCATTAATGCAAATTCTTCTATGGAACAAAAACAGTGTTTAAAAAATGTAGTATTGACAACTTCTTGTAGCTAGCAGAACATCGTTACATGTCATGAAAACTGGAAAAGAAACAAGATGTAATTGTGAGTTTGATAACTTCCTGTACCTGCACTTTGCTGTGGGTTTATGCCAACACCATCTGCAGAGCGAAAAAATGCAACATTATTTCAAGATAAGTAAGAACACTGTACAAGAAAACAAATAAACAAAACAATTATGGATCGCCAGCTCTAACCATCTGGAGCTTATCACAAGCTTGATAGTTGATAATCAAATGGCAGTTCACTAAGAAGTTGAGTCTTATGTTAGTATATTACTCCTCACCATCACCACAACAGGCAAGTAGGCAACAACACTGACAGCTGAAAACTACGCCACAGCATTCTTACAAATAAACAACCTGGGAAAGAATACCTCCCATGCTGATTTTTTCTGTTAGCAAATGAGATTATCATTATGAACCCATCAAGATGGGGAAAATCCAAGAACTGTCACTCCACATTCCCAATCACTACTCCATCATAAAAAATGGTAAGGTTTGAGTGATCACTGATCAGCTATCAACCAAGCACTAAAAGTATGATAATATGTCATGGCGATGTCTAGATGCAAAAGCTCAAATAGTACAACTTGCCACTGGCTATCCCCAAGGACACAACATCACGAAGTACCACCCACAATGAAAACATCTCGGACATGTCCTCGCCAAGTCGCCAAGAAGAAGAAAAACGAGAGTTCCTATTTGCATCATCGATATCTCACTAATGAAGTAAATGCAACCATCAAGAGGGCTTGAATGGACAATAAAAACTACAGATTGTCACTAACCATCCCCCAGAACATAAGCTCACGAAGTGCCACCCATGATGAAAACAACTCAGGCATATCCTGGCAAAAACAAATAACTACAAGAGTTCCCATTCGCGTCATCCATATCTCAATAATGGTGCAATTCATCCACAGAAAGCATCAAGCCACTCTTGGAATCCCCAAATTAACTCGCCATAGCCCCAATAAACCAGCCACCTTTCTGGAGCAAACTAGACGTAATCCTAGGCATCCAAATTTGGTGAGGTATGCTACATGTTCGATCACACACCAATACACCAATCCAAATTTGGTGGTCTCTACGTTTACACAAACCTTAAATTTTCCACTGAATATCCACATCTACACCAACTTATATAGTAAAACATAATTAATTTTCCATTTCACAGGCATGTTTGGACCTACAGCAACATCCATATTTTTATGCAATCAATTCAATACACACACAAAACACCAAATTGCAAACTTGATTCCTAAGAAATAGAGCATAAAAGCGACGAATCATAACCCGCAAGACCCTCACCACGCACCAAAGCATCTGAAACGGATCATTTGCGTCGCGTAAGAGCAACACGAATTACGATCCGACGAAAAGAGAAATAGAAACCGCGGCGTTGGAGGGGTGAAGATGCCGTACCGTTGGTGATGATGGCGCTGGTCTGGGGCGGGACCTTGAACTCCTCGGCGGCGAACTTGAGCACCGCAGTGAACGGCGCCGCCTCGGGCACGCTGAACCTGCGAGGAGGCAAAGCAACCGTCCCGGATCAGAACAAACCCTCGAGAGATCTGATCTGAGAGAGTCACTAGTACTCACACTTTGAAGGGGAGCTTGGGGTCGGACGTGAGGATGATCTTGAACGACACCTTCCCTCCTCCAGCAGCGCCGCCGCCGCCCGTCGCCGCTGCCATGGGGTGTGGACGTTGAGGTGGTCGAGAAGCCGAGTGGTTCGCCTCGCCGAGGTCGCGGTTTGCGTGATCGATATATTGGTTCGGTTCGGTGGCTGCTCCTTCCCGAGTCGAGTCCTGGGCCTGGCCCTTCTTTTTCCGGAGGGGACGCGCACCACACGGCTTTCGTATCTAAGCCAAGCACGTCTGCTCTCGGGCGTCTGTCACTGAACGCGTGTCTGGAGTCTCTCTCTCTCTCTCTCTCTCTCACATTCTACTTCTGTTTTTTTTTTCTTTGGCATATTCTACCTCTGTTCTGTTTTGGCTTTTTTAAATAATATATATTTGGCTTTTTTTAAATAATATATATATATAATTTTGCAAAAAAAAACAAAAAAAATTTATAAAAATGCACATCTATCGCTATTTGAAGTGACGATAGAGATTTGTTTTGCCGCTTATTGAATTTGGCTGACAGATTATTTTGTCATAGATTTATTTAGTCGACAAGGTTGAGGTCTCTGTCGCGGTTTGAATTGGCGACAGACGCTGTTACCATTTCAAATGACGACAGAAGTGTATTTTTGTATTTTTTTTTCTTTTTGACACATTATTTTTGCAAAATTATTTTTAAAAAGTCATTTTGATTTGGTTGTATACTTGCATTTCCTCGCGAGACTAGGGGTGGCAACAAGGAAAATCCCCGCGGGGAGCGCCCTTCCATCCTCGATAACCAAAATTTCCCATCCTCGTTACCGCACACGGGGCTTAATTCCCTCGTCCCCGATCCCCGACAGGTTCGTGGAGCCCCGACAGGGACTAATCCCCGAAAATGCTACATGAAAGACCATATGCTACATGAGTGAATCACTAGAGTAATGATGCATGTGTGATTGAACTTTGAATGAATCACTAGAGTAATTCATATTTAACATATTTATTAATAGTCATCTCACATATATTCTTTTTTCTTTTGAGAATTGATCATTTGCTCTCACCTATTAGTGATATCGCGAGGGCAGGGATAGGGATCAATGACGGGAACGATGGAACGTCTCCGTCCCCGCGATCCCCGATGGAGACAATATATTTCCGGATAAAACCCTCACGGGAGGAGATTTCCCCGTCCCTGTTCCCTAATAGAGGAATTTCTCGTGAAAAAATAGGGATCGGAGCCTACTGCCATCCCTACGCGAGACTCGTCCAGTGTGTGGATTTCAATCACACGGTGTCATACAGATTTGATAATGTGCAATTATGTATCTTTGGCATGCTTTTTGTGATTTTGTTTTGAGAATCACGAATTCGACAATGACTTTTCTTTGAACAAAACCACAGTTCTAACCACAAGGAGATCGATGCACCCAAGGTAAACATTCAAGCCAACTGGCGCACGAACAGAACCTAAACATGTTTCAATTGGGCCATGAAACTACAGGTTCAGCATGGGTGAAAAAAAATTCTGATCAGCAACAAATTGATGTGTTTATAAATAATAACTTTTGCAAAAATACTATTTTACATACAACTTCAATATTATCCATTAGGTTCAATCCATAATTGCTTGATAGCCAGTAGCAGCTACTGACAAGCCTTACAAAGTTACTGTAAGACCCTGAAATTCAATTAAGCAAATGGAATCATTAAGCAAGTACTCAACAAAATAATTTGCATTTTTGCATGATAACTCAGTAAATGCGGTAAAAGTTAAAAAGATAACTTTGACTCCATCAAGAGGGATAAGACCAAGCCACAGCCAGCATAGCCACATACGAGGTGAGTGAATTCTACCATGAGAGTTAGATTGATGAGTAGTCGTGATTCTGCTTTGACTTCGGCAGTCTTTTGTATAATTAGTATCTATGTAATATTTTTTGTTGTATTTGGATCTGATGTATAATTATGGTACTGGACATATAGTCTTGTGTAGCTTGGTTTGTAATATATTTACATTCAGTCTCTAATTATTGTTCTACTGCAACTCTCTGAACACAATATATACTAACCGATAAAATATCGAGTGCTATCAATGTTTTCATTAGTTAGTATATCGAGATTCGTGCAATTATCTTAGTGTAATGACAGTGGTTACTATCTTTCTCTAGGCTAATTGTGCGGATCGCTACAGTTACAAGTACAGCCCCAAAATTTCTGCAACAAGGAGTAAACAAGCTACTTGGACTTGAATGACATCCTATGCTGCTCCGGAAAGCGCAAAAAACAAATAAACTAATTTTTTTTTTTTACATAATAATAGCACCTGAGAAATCTTAAGTGCTTTTTACAGATACATATGAGTGCTGCACAATTACACATTGCCTTCTAGGTAGCACTCCTGGCAAAGCCAATGCATATTTCTGAAGGTAACGGAGTTGGCAAGATCATTGCTAGCCATGCATAAATTCCAAGTATCATCTTCTTCCTTCATGATGATGAAGCGCTTGGAATCTCACCTTCCTCTAAATCGTCCCAGAGTTTAAATGGAGACCTTATATCTACTGATTCATCTTCATTCATTATTTCAAAATCATAGTTTACGAAATTATCAGGATTCATGTCCCCAAACAGTTCTTCATAAGCATCTCTCACTTCTTGCTCAAACTCCAGGTTGGGCACCCCTGAGAACAATCCCTGGTTATCCTCAGTGTCCAGTGGATAAACTTTCATGCAAGATTTCCATTTTAAAGCTTCAGGAGTTGCATTTGGAGTCAGCTTGTTTTGTTGATTGTGTTCGTCATGAGGACCACTCAAGCCATCAGATGCTAGAATACCGATGGAAGACGGCACTAAAGTATCTATCTTGCAATCTGTCTTAGATATAATTGTAACTTTTGCTGGAGCAAGGTTGCCAGGATGTGAAGTTGCATGGTCCTTGAGATATATAACCTGCCTCTCTGAGGTCACCCCACGTTCCTCCATGTTCAGTGCATAGACTTTCATGCAAGATTTACATATACTTTCATGCAAGATTTAGTCTTGGGAGCCCCAGAAGATGTATTCAGTGCCATCATGCTATGTTGATTAAGTTCTTTCTTTTGACCATCTAATGCCAGATTGCTGATATATGACAGCACGAAACAAACACTCTTGTTACCTATCCTAGATTTACTTGCCACCTTCTCTGAAGCATTATTAGTGGTATACTGGTAAGTGAAGTTCCACAATCCTTGAGATCTATAACCTGGGTCTCTGGTGACAACTCACCTTCCTCTATTTCTTCCTCATGAAACTCAGTGCCTTCTAGACGAGGGCTATCGTTTGAGCTACCAGGGGGCGGCTCATTTCTACTCAGATTATCTACCATTTTCTCAATTTCAAAGTCACAACTGTCTGATGGAAGAAAGACATGAGATGAGCATAGAAAGGAAAAGGGAGATATTCTAGATACACCAAGCTTCCGCTGTCATCCTACGTTTATATGCGACTCAAGGGAGTAACTCTTGCGACATATAAAAAACTTTGATGAACGTTTAGGCCTGCTTCCAATTGTATTGTAGAACCAAGTAAACGCGGGATCACAAAATATGTGACAATAAAAAGTTTGAGGATGAAAGATACATCACACATATTAGTCAGTAGCAAACAGAGCAACTATTCAGAAATTTTAAGCAGTTCAACATAGATATCTTGCCATCTCGAAACAGTTCCAAACTCATAAGGCATGTAAACTGAAAAAGCAGAAGCAACTACTCCATAGTGGTAGGTTAGCATAAACTTACTCATGATCAGTTAGGACAACATCTGTTGAATTAAATCTCCACTCAAGTGTCCAGTATATGCAATCCTTTCTGCAAAGAGATATTCATATGTAAAGCAGCTTTCATAAATCTGCTGGAATGTATTAACAATTTTAGGATAGCATGACTGAGAGTGAAATACAAGTAGATACAGACAGCGGAACATTACAATCTTAACTAACGAACTCATTAGGTTGTCAATATTAGGGCCGGTTAGTTCATTCAGGGGGATTTGTGCAGATGCTTAGCAAATAGAAAGATTACTAACAGAACCCTGCCAAGTACCAAAAGGTGGAGTAATGCAGAGGCCCAACTGAATCATGACCCTTTTAAGACATACAAATGAACTACACCATCAAAGATTGTAATTTGTAAACTAAACCTGCTGAATTCCTGGGCAGCAAGAATTCTAGAGTACATGCATAACACTGATGCCAATGAGATGAGTATGACTATATAATACATAGGCCAAGCAACAATGCAGAACAGATCAGAAGCATTCTACTTATTTACAGCATTCAAACACGAAATGGAACTTAATAAATTCCATATGATCTCATCATATGCCAATAACTCTAATTAAGCACCTAATCGCTAATCATATCACAAGATCAACCCAAACATGCAGGCAATAGGGAAAAACTGATGAAACAAGCATTCGGACCAGTAGTTGTGCCGCGAACGGTTCTGCTCTCTCCTGGTCATGCCCCTGGGAAGGAAGTGGAGCCTGATGCCCCGGCGATGCGCCGCCTTGCGGAGGAAAAACAGCCACTTTGGCAGCTGGACCCCTCCGACTCCTCCGAAGTTGCGGCCGAAGCCGCCGATCAACGTGTGAGCCGACTCCCTTGCCTGCTTCGTCTCCTCCAAAACGTTGTAATCTTTACACACACAAGAAACAAGACGACAATACAAGGGTCGGTAAGAAATCGGTACGGTGATCGATCAAGGAGGAGAAGAGCGGGAGAGAGGCGGTGGGGGAGCCGGGAGGAGGGTACCGGAGAGGAGCTGGTTGTCCTCGAATTGGGAGAGCGGGACGGGGCCGGTGCGGGGGCGCTTGCCGGTGCATGCGGTGCGGCGCTTGTGGGACTGGACGCAGGGAAGGCTGAAGGTGAGGCGGGAGCAGCCGGGGCACTGGTATCTCCACGGCTGCTCCCCGCACTCCTCGCACGGAGACCCCTTCTTGCCGCCGCCAGAGATAGAGCCTGCGTTGGGGGCTGGGCACTGCACCGGCGGCCTTCCTCCGTGCTCCTGATCCTCCCCCATGACGAGGGTGGCTCGAATCGAGGGGGCGGGTGCTGCATGCGGCGCCGCCGCCGCGGTTGCGAAGGAAGGGGGGGATTTTTGTTAGGCTTTTAGAGAGTTTTTTTAAAATAATATTTTTTTATAGAAGATTTCCGAAATTAATATGTGAATTTTAAAATTTGCAAGAATAATACATTGTAGCCAAATGGGTTGGCGAAAATACTATTTTCGCCAAACCGTTCGGCGAAAATACTATTTTCGCCAAACCGTTCGGCGAAAATTCATTAATCCATGGTTAGGAAGTAATTCAAACACTAAATACCCGGATCAGCCTATTTTCGCCAAACCATTTGGCGAAAATAGGCTGATCTCGGTATTTACGAAGCAATTCAAACCGATTCAAACACTAAATATCCGGATCAACTTATTTTCGCCAAACTGTTTGGTGAAAATAGTATTTTCGCCAAACGGTTTGGCTACAATGCTATTTTCTCCAAACGATTTGGCTCAATGCATTATTCTTGCAAATTTTAAAATCTACGTATTAATGTCGAAAATCTTCTTTAAAAAGATATTATTTAAAAAAAATCGGCTTTTAGATGGGGTTAGCTGGCCGTTTTTTTTTTCTTTTGGATTTTTGACAACTTCCCCCCTAAAAAAGTCAGAAGTTGATCGCGGCGGAGAGGTTTGACCCCGACAAGTTGCGTCAATCGGAACATGCCGATTACCGATTGAATGCCAGTGCTGAGCCTCTGAGTTGTGAACCAGGTAACAACATTTGTTCAACTGGGATGTACTCCTCCGTTTATTTTTATAAGGCATGGTTTGATTTCGCACGATGATTAATATTGTATTGAAATTGAGAAATGTACGAGAGAAAATGGCTTAGATGCCCTCACTTAATTATCTTAAAAGATGAAATGTCTACTTTGTGTGAATGGTAATGAATAAATGTATATAATTGAGAGATAGTAAATAGGGGTATAAAAGAAAAAACATTATTAAATCTACATGCAAACCTTATATTTGTGAACAAGATCATTCAAAAAATAAACCTTACATTTAGAAACGGAAGTAGTAGTTTGTAGGGAGTAGGGAGATTATTTAGGCATTTTAGCTGGGACATTTTGATTAGTTCTTTCGCACGTCAAAACGCACCACAGCAAACGGTAATCTTATTTAGGGTTCACAAAATCGACGAAAATTGTGCAATTTTCACGATTTTCGCCCATATCGTCACGGCTCGATATAAAAAACCGGTCGATAAACCGATCCGATTCAAAAAAAAAAATTCAAATTTTTTTTAAAAAATTACGTGTTAAAAATCAAAGAAAATCAATCGATTTTCGTCGAAAATCGCTACAAAAAATCGATTGCACAAAAGTTCAACAAAGTCGTCGATTTTTCATGAGAAATCGTCAATTTTTAAATTTTTTATGAAAAAATTTGGTTTTTGAATTTATCCAATTTTTGGCGATTTTTGGTTGATTTTTGTCTCAATTTTTGCGATTATCGAAAATTACTTCATCCAAAAATCGTCAAAACGATTTTGTGAACCCTGATCATATTTAGACAGATGACACTGATTAGTGGGCTCGGCAGCACCAACAAGTCGGCTGGGGCAACATTTGCAAAATAGAAATTGATATTTCACCATACATGCAAGCGATGGGATCAGTTTCACAAGGCGAATCAATTAGGCATTCTCCAGAGGTTATCATGCATCAAAACCAGAGAAATTTGATTAAATTACAACTTGACCGTAACATCCTAAGAGATTCTCAGTCAACCAACAACTGTCTTGATTTTTGAGGAGTTTTGTCCAACAAAGCAAAACTAAACCATGTCTTAACAATCTCGGCTACAATTTGATAACAAATCTCATTGTTCTCATAATTCAGAGATCAACAAAGAAGACACCCCTCGCGCATTGGATCTGAAAACTAATGAGTAAATCAATGCTCCCGGTAGTATCATTCCATGGAAGATGCACCACCACCGAATGCACCACCACCACCACCACGACCAAAGCCAGGCCTGCTACCCTGAAAAACCAAAACCAACAAAGTTTGTTACTTCCAAAACAGCTGTTTGAAATATATTAGCAAGAAAGGTCGAGTTCATGTGTGCTCACATAACATCTATTTACATAGCAGGACATGAAAACTGAAACGCTACAATGAGCAAGCAAAAAACACAACAGGCTCAACTCATACAGGTAAGAAAGATTAATTCGGTTGCTTATCAACAAAACCACAATACTTAAATTTCTGCAAACAGTTTACATGCAAATCATGCATGGTAGCATGACCATTCAAAAGGAGATTGGAGTAACCCAGAATCCAGCTTTATAATAACATATTGTAACAATGTTTGACTTGTTGCAATGCTTCATGTTAACAAGCTATTGATCCTACAGCAATCATTATCCTGAAATGAACTGGACAAGATAACAAAGGTACCCACACAAACAACTGCTGCGTGATCAAGCTAAATGGCCGAACAATCATAGGCAATGTAAGAACATTCATTGGAGCTCTTACCCTAAAAGATGGCTGGAACTCTGCAGGAGCACCACCCTTCTCACCACTGAAATCACCTGGAGTACCACGTGGACCTCCCCTGTAACCATCCCTATCGCCAAACCTTGGTCTGTCACCATCAAAACGAGGTGGGCCCCTGCCAAACAGACAAAACATGTTAGCAAACATGAATGCACCAATAGATTCTTTGGGCAATCCCAAAATACAAGATAATATGAATATAAAATAAAGGAAGAAGTTACATATTATTGAGCAAATGCATCTCGGTTTCATTAAAATCTCGACTGGCCAAATTATACTTCTGATTAAGTAAAACCAACACAATTCCACTGAACACTTGGAAGTCATTAGACATCTTCATTAATTACAAAAAGTCAACAACCATCAAGATTCAGGAGAGCATAGTTACCGGATTCGCTGTAAACCTCCGCGAATCGCGAACCACGTTCGTCAAACCCAAACCGGTTTATGGTGTGGGGTTTGTGTTCGCAGTGGAAATTGGAAGAAAAAGTGACGAACCACGAACTTGAATCCCATACCACGACTCGGACGAACCGTGTTCCCAGTAACTATGCAGGAGACTACTAGAAACCTATCTGATGTCTAAGTAAATATCTAACTGGTCAAAGAGGGTGCAAACCACGCATTCCCTCACAACAGCAACAGATTCCAACATCAAACAAAGTGGTAGCATACTAGCATAAGCAGCTGATGAGCACACAATTAACAAAAATAGCAAAGCTCACCTGGGGCGGTCACCCGGCGGGCCAGAGCCGAAGGGGCGAGATGGGGGCTTGGCAGACTTCTTGAGGGTATTAGGCACAATCTCAGATGGCAGGTTGAGGTAGGTGCGGAGGTGCTCAATGCCATCATTGGTCAGGTACCAGTAGTAGTGCTGCCACGAGAAGGTCTCCCTCACATACTCCTTCGACTTGAAGCTCTGCATGAGCTTAATCACCTCCAGGTTGGGCACGTCGACCTTTGGGTGCTTGGCCAGGTTATAGTCCTTCTTGGCGTACAAGACCCCCTCTGCGCATTCAAAGAACTCGTAAAAAAAAACTTCAATCTATGATAAGGACTAGCGCTCGTTGTACACATACAATATCAATTTGTCATCAAATAGCTTCAGCAGGATGTTTTAGTATTAAATGTGTAGAACCGAATTGGTAGCTTGGATAAAGTGACAAACAAATTAACCAGCATAGCTGTGTCCCTAAAACAATAGCACGATCGCATCACATAATGTTTGTATTAAGATAACATGTGCAGGCATTGTAGCCACTGCAATCACTTCTTTTGGCATCAAAGCGATCGCCGATTGCAACAGGAACCTAAGGACGTCCAACACTAAGGTGAACATATCGGGCCAGGGAAACCAACAAGAAAACGTCTAAATTGCAATCACAGCCTACATGAAAACAATCAGGAGGAGAGACTGACCTTGGAAGAGGTACTTGCAGATCTCGCGGCGGTTCCTCTTGGAGATGATCTGCGAGGGAGACAAGAGACGGCATCGCGTCAGACTAGGGAACGACCGGAGCAATGCTGGAGACAAGGTAAAGCATGCAGATGTAGGGTTGCTTCGGGACACACCATGGTGAAGGACTCGAGCCGGAGGCGGGGGGCGAAGGGTGACGACGGCGCCGCCGGCTTGGGGGTTTGCAGAGAGACGAGAGGCGGAGCGCAGCGGGGAGAGAAACCCTAGCCATGTGGTGGCTTCATATATATAGGGCATCATCTGCGCCTTGTGGGGCCATACTGGGCGCTGGTTTTCTCTTCTTAATACTCTGGGCCGTACTGGAGCAGATTGGGCTTCACTTTTTCTGTGCTTCTTCTATAAAAAATAGGCCGTGCTGTAGTTTACTTTGTCTAAGCCTGACGCCCAGATGTAAATGGGCTGATAGAGCATTGTTCGGGCGACCTGGGCTGTGGAAACCAAAGGCCTTCAGGATTAGGCCTAGATGCTCAAGCTAATATTACTTTCATCTACAAAAATAGGGCTGATTTTACATTACGCTATTGAAGTTAGGTAACATTATTCATCTCTACCATGTATGAAAGCCGATAGATAGCTTTTAAGATGTTTAAGTTACAAAACTAGCTTCAACTTATAAGCCAAAAAGTTTAAGCATAAACAAACAGACGTAGACTCTTATAGCCTACTTCAAATAGGATGCAGTGTCTCGGTATTTTAAGGGTGTGTTTGGTTGTTTGAATGGAATCATTTCATCTTAAATGATGGAATACAAATTTAAGAAATATTCTATATAAATGATGAATTATTTCATTCATCCAAAATAATAAAACGAAATGGTACATAATTACCCCATCTCATTTAATTTTATCTTACCAAACAAACAAAGCCTAAAAATTAACCCTCTTTTACACTGAGCTTCTCAAAGAATCCAAAGCGTTGGAAACAAGAGGCCGTTGGTTGTCCCAACAAACATCCTGCTCTAAAACTTATGTCCCAAATCCCAATTCATTTGACTGTCCGGATCGAATAATAAGTAAGCATGATCGCTCGCGTATTTACGTTGCTAAATCTTTTATACATATCATCCACTGTAAAGCGTCGGTTGTTTGTTTTTCTTCAGCTCAAAGTCGATTTATAGTCATTGGTTGTTTGTAACTAGCAGGATCGACTACTGTTGTTTGTTTGGTTATTGATTTCTTCACTAACGTCGACGCTTATCACTCATCGTCGCGGTTCTTAACTCCTTGGACTCTAACTGTCCTCTTTAATAACACCGGCACTCACCATCATTTTATTTTATTTTGAATTTGTAAACAAGTCCAATTGATAATATTTTTTGTTAATTTTTATTTTGATGTATTTATTTAGGACTTTCACTTTGAAATTTGTGTCGATATCAATTTGCTAATTTTATTTTATTTTTTATTTCAAATTTCAATTACTTTTGTTAAATTTCGTAAATAAATAAAATAAAATAAAATTGATAATTGTTGTTTAATTCTTATTATAAATTATATTTATTTAGTGATTTTACTTCGTAATTCCAATGGATATGAAGTTGCTAATTTTATTTTATTTTATTCCAGATATTAATTATTTATTGGTTATGCTTAACATGTACTCTCTCTCTTTTTAATCTAGACCATTATAGTCTAAACCCATCATGATCGATGGTGTGGATCTTTTTTCCCACCAATTAAGTGCGGATTTTTAGTCATTGAGAGCCAATGTGGAAATCAAATTGCTTATTTTATTTTGTTTTTACGCCGAATTTTAATTATTTATATTGGAATTCGTATGAAAACCCATTACTATTTTTTATTTAATTTTAATTATGAATTATATTTATTTAGGGGTTTTTTATATAAGGATTCGTATGGGAATCAAATTCTTAATTTTATTATATTTTTATTCCAAATTTCAATTATTTCTTGGGGTGTGATTGACATGGACTATGCAAATTTAATTTTATAATCCAAATTTCTATTATTTATGGGTTGTGATTGACATGGACTTTTTTTATCTAAACCGTTATAATATGGACCCACAACAATCGATGGTGGATATCTTTCTCTTTTTTCACGATTAATGTAAGAATTTCTACCATTGAGAGCGAGCGTACTGGCTTCTTATTTTTATTGCTTTAGCCTTTAATAAGACAATAGATAGATAGATAGATATTACGAGGGTGGAAATAATTTTGATTGGAGTGCCAGAGGGCTGGGCGGCCACGGCCTATCCAACCATGGAAGCGGTGATGGCCATGCCTCGCAAGTTGTCTCGTCGCAAGCAATCAATTCAAGACTACTAGCCGGCGCGCAACACCGGGCGCAACATGCACGCATCACGGGCCCGGCCGCGTGATCCCACCGCACGAGCCCACGGCCGCGTCTCCATCGCCCGGACGTCTCAAACTGCCGATGGAACGGCCGCCGCAGATCGAGCAAGCGCTGGCGGCCGCCGCCCGTGGGGGCGTGTGGAAGCTATCCGCCGGCCGGGCACGGCACGGGAGTACGGGACACGCGCAGCGACAGCGAGTGCGCCGAGCTAGCCTCCCGTGACTGCGAGCGTATCAGCATCCATCAGTCGCTGCTACGGTAGGTGGTGGCAGTAAATTAACGCAGCGCTGATCTATCAGCAGCCAGCCATGGCCCATGGACCACACTTGACTTCCAACCTCTGCCCCGCCCGGCCGGTCTTCCTCCTTGCCATCACTCTCCGCACGCTCCTCATTTAGATAAGCACAAACTGTCAGCAACTGGTAGTTTTCAATTCGTTCCGTCAATTTACTCGAGAGTCTAGATTGTGTTTTTTTTTTCCCTTCTCATTTCAAAACATCAACAGGATAAAGGTGTCACGAGAAAAATCGTCTAACACAAAACTGGAAGTATGCAGGTTAGATTGCTGTGGAGAAAATTTTGTACCATACTATATGTGTTCACAGATGACCTATTCACTCACGTCCAGGTTTCGAATTTTATTTTTGGGTTTCATCTCCGCACCCTTCGAAATCTGAAATTTCGGCGAAATCTCATTTTTTTTTTTTGGGACAAAATCCAAGCGAAATACAAAAAGGAAAATTTGAATACGGTAATTTTTGGACTGAAATTTCCGAGATTTCGGTTCAAAATACCAAAATTCCAGTCCAAAATGCCGAGATCTCGGTGAAATTTTAGGTGCTGTCGCCCTTTGAAATTTTTAGGGTTTTTTAATTTCACCAAAATTATGATCTACCGACTGTTCCACACAGAAAATGACGTGAGGAATCCAATCCGGTCAAATTCAGTCCAGTTTTATTCAAATTTCGGTCAAATTTACTGGGATTTTCATCAAATATACCGAGATCTCGCCGAGATTTTATGTTACTATAACACTTTGATTTTTTTTAAGATTTTTTTAATTTCACCGAAACTATAAAATTCGAAGGGATCCGAGATCTGAGATTTCGCCAAGATTTTATAAAATCTCGACGAGATTTCATTTCTTGCTCACGCTACGCGCGCACACATTAACATATTCACACGTGACATATAATAAATGAATGAATTTTTTTTTAAATAATACTTTTTTTTAAATCAAATTGCGTTTTTAATATACGGAATTAAAAATTTGCAAAAATAATATGTGGTCGTCAAACGGTACGGCGAATACCCTATTTTCGCCGAACCGTGCGGCGAACACCCTATTTTCGCCACACCGTTCGGCGAAAATAGGTTAATTGCGCTATTAAACTGCCGCACAGGAATCAAGGTATTTTTCGTCACACGGTGTGACGAACACCTAGTTTTCGCCAAACGGTGTGGCGACAATACAGTATTCGCCAAACCGTACGGCGAAAATAGGATGTCGCCGCACGGTGTGGCGAAAATAGCTCGGTAAATTGCCGATCGAAATCGATCGATCTATTCGTTCGTTCGGCCGGAGAAACAGAGAGAAGGGAGGCGCCCAGGCGAGCCACCGGCCGGAAGAGAGGGAGAGAGAGAGAGGAAGAGGAGAAGAAGAGGAGGAGAAGAAGAAGAGGAGGAGAAGAAGAGGAGGAGGAGAAGAGGAGGAGAAGAAGGAGGTAACATCGCATCGCCATTTCGTTTAGTTTCCTGTTTTTAAATTTTGAGTAGCGATATAGAGTAGTGCAATCTAGAGTAGCGATTTAGATCAGTGCAATCTAGAGTAGCGATTTAGATCAATGCAATGTAGAGTAGCGATATAGATCAGTGCAATTTACAGTAGCGATATAGATCAGTGCAATTTAGAGTAGCAATTCTAGTTCTTTAGTTTAGAGTAGCAGTTTTAGTTATTTAATTTACAGTGGTGATATTAGTTTGCATATTTAAATGTTTTGAAATGTACAGTAATGAAATTTAGTTATTAGCATTGTTGAAGAAATCATTAATCGGTAGCTAATTGGTCGACCTAGGATGAACTGAACAAATCGGTCAATTATTGAAAAAGTGATTAATCCCGTTTTATCGATCGGTCGGCCACGCTCTATCACCGTAAACTTAAAAAATGGGATCTTTAGGTCTTCGATCACGAGCCAATCGGCCAGTTAATCGAATGCTTAGGCGATTTTTCGAACATTTAGCAAATAGACATATTAGACATGCGCTATAATATTATACGAATATAGTATCGATAGCGCAGTAGTTAATTAGCGCGGTAGGGAAGGAAAAATTAATTATGTCTATGTCTATGTTGTCGCAGTGATGTCGGAACCAGTGAAATTCAGGGTATATTATGGCGATGGTGAAGTAAAAATGGGCGTAATGGAGTGGATTTAAGGCGCTTTGCGGTCACCATGGCCGAGCACTTGTCCCCGACATCGTTAGCATTCGTGATATAAAACTTTGGTTGACCCAATTTTTTTCCCTGGATCCAAGAGTTTATTCTGTTAGCATCCAAATCGTATACACGCGTAGCAAGGGTGACCCGGTTGTGTGGGAGTTGAAGACAGTAGATCGAACACAGTTGTGGCAGAAATGGTTAAGATGGTGCAAGGGATCTAGCCTCGATTGTGTGATGCTGGTGCAAGCTTGCCCTAGGGAAGAGGTGAGTACTACTGGTGTGAGCGAGAGCGACACATCGACTCTGGTGAACAAGTTCAGCCCGGTGTCGGTTGAGGCGGCGGCGAGGATGATCACATGGATGCGACAAAGCGCGAAGGTCGGCTGATGAAGGGGAGGATATCGATCAACTTGTGGATCAATTGGATTGGGTGGACCGCATGGCGATAGAAGAGGAAGCCGAAATGTCGGACCCAGTCGATACCATCGGCGAAGATGATGACCGGGAGGAAGATGATGAAATGCATGGTAAGACTCGCTCAGCGGAGGTACCCATCCCCGATGAATGGAACAGGCAGAACAAAGCGGGTATGGAAGCTTTGTGGGGCCATGACTCGCATTGTGAGTATGGTACTGGTGCCATTTGGTTGAATCAAATGTTCCCGAACAATTATGAATTGAAGTTGGCAGTGAGCTTGTGGGCACTATCGCTGCAAAGAGAGTTTCGGGTTGTCCTGTCTAGCCCAGATAAGTACACAGTGAAGTGCGTAATCGATGGTTGTGAATTTAAAGTACATGCATACAAGCCGAAGTGTGAGACATATTGGATTGCATCAAGAGTGGACGAGCACACATGCAGACTAGAAAATGTTCTTGTCAAACACCGTAACTTGAATGCGGCTGTAATAGCTAGCGTGATGTTTAATGAAATCATTGAGAAGCGGGATATCGAGTGTTCGTATATTCAGAAAGCAATGTTACGAACATTTAAGTATCAGATAAGCTACTCCATGGCCTGGCGTGCGAAGCAGAAAGCATTAGAGAAGAGGTTTGGCACATACGAGGCATCGTATTGCAACCTACCTCGTGTGCTTGAAGTACTGAAGCAAACCAATCCTGGCACATACACCGCTTTCAAAGAAAGCGAAGCATATGCAAATGGGATCTGTACATTTAAATTCGTGCTTTCTTTTCATTGGGGCCTTGCATTGCGTCATTCAGTGCTTGTCGTCCATTGCTTTGTCTTTGATGGCACATTTTTGACTGGAAAATACAAGGGGCAGATTCTAACAACCATTGCAATTGATGCGAACAACCACATACTTCCATTGGCCTTTGCTTTTGTTAAGGGTGAGAATCGGGATAGCTGGCTGTGGTTTTTCAGACATCCGAAGGTGGGGTAGTTGGTGATCGGCCCGACATGTGCATCATTCATGATCGTCACAAGGTATCCTCTCGGCAATCAAGACTCTACAGGAGGACCGAGATGAACCATTTTCGTGGCCTGACTGCGAGCAATGTGGTGCATGAGACATTTGGGTGCCAATTTCTTGAGCGGTTCAAAAGCAAGAAACCGATGAATCTGTTTAAGAGGTTATGCAAGCGTAATCAGGCACGTAAGTTCAACGCGCTATTTGCCGAGTTGGATAAGCACACCAGTGCGCATATCGAAGAGATGAAGAAGCAACCACCTACGCCGAACGAATGTCCACCCAAAAGGCTAACACCCCTTGGGGAGCTCGATCCTCCTAATATGAGGAGACGAATGTCAAGGAACATTAAGTGTTTCTCGCACTGGATAGAGGCTGAGCCTCTAGAGAAGTGGGCTTTGCTCCATGACACCGGAGGCGCCAGGTTAGTATGGTACATTAAAATATCAAAACAGCGCTAAACAATTTGGCCTGTTGTTCTAAACTGTTTTGCGTTGAACAGGTTTGGCGTGATGACAACGAACATAGCCGAGGTTTACAATTGGGTCATCCGAGGCCTCCGTCCGCTTCCGCTTGTGGCCATCCTTGAAGGCATGTTGCACGGCATCGTTAGCTACTACCAAAAAAGGCATGCGGAAGCGGTACTTCATGCCTCCACATTGCAAACGCCGTATTGTTCGCGGATGATGACCTACATGGAGGAACGAACCATGAAAGCTCAGCAGCATATGGTGCGTAGCTACAGGGTCATCAATACCGCCGAGGTGACTCTTCGGTGCAAAAGGGGATTGGGAACGGACACAGCGGTTATTACGCACGAGGTTAATCTAGGCCAAGGGGCATCTGGATGGTGTGAATGCAGCTGCAATAAGCCAAGACTTCTCCATATTCCTTGCTCACACGTGATGGCTGCTTGTGGGCAAATTGGGATGAACACGTCGCAATACATGTCCCCTTTCTACTTGAAGGATCATGTTGTCCATATCTGGTCGGGTGAGTTTCGTGGTTTTCGTGCACACGGTGATTTCACTGCAATTAACAGAGATGAGGGCATCTGTTTGCCGGATCCAACCTTGCGGAGGTGTGCGGAAGGGCAGTCTGGTCGTCCACAGACTAGGCGCATTCGCAACGACATGGATGAATCTGAAGTGGGTGGCCCTCTTAGGAGGTGTTCTGAGTGCGGCGAGTATGGCCACAAGGCAAACCAGTGCACGTAGGGTGTAGGTTCTGAAAGTGGTGGTGGCTATGTATCGAAATATGTTATTATATGCACGTTGGATGTCTTTTATTGTAATATTGACGCGATTGGGTGTCTTTTATTGATATATGTTGTGTGTCTCACATGTTGTGTACTTTTATTTATGTTCACCCCTTATGTCTTTTATACATATATGTATTGTAATATTGACGTGATTGGTTGTCTTTTATTCATATATGTTGTGTCTTTTATTCAGATATGTTGTGTTTGTCACATGTTGTGTACCTTTATTTATGTTCAACCCTCATGTCTTTTATTATTATACGTTGTGTACTTTTATTCACATATGTCGTGCTTGCCGTAAGTTGTGTAGTATGATTTATGTTGAAACATTTCTATGTGCAGGGATGGAGCAGGTCGACTCACTCCTGGACCCTATCTTGAATGCGCGCACCGCGGCGCACGTCCACACGACAGGGGAATGACAAGTTGCCCTTATCATGGATTCGTGTGCCTAACAAGGCATGGTGCGTTGACGCTCGCTTCCACACCAGGTTAGTTGCAGTACTTGTACATGTTCCATTGTTCGTACAATTAGTGTTCATTACATTCAATTCATTCAACTCTATGGTTCCTCGTTAGGCTTGCACGCGTCTTTGGTCCGCTAGTCCGCATGGTGGAGGGTTCAGCGACCAGGCCGCAGGTGGCGACCCGCGAGCCGCAGGTGACGACCACGGCGTCGCGGCGTTTCCCGTCACGACCACTCATTTGTTATCGTGTTTGGTCGATCACCGAGGCCGGAGACACACACTTTTCACCTGCCTGTCAGGGAGATGACGGTGACGCTGCAGGACGTCGCCATGCTCACTGGATTGCCGATCGCCGGGGCAGCGATCGGCCCCTCGGTGGCTCTTTGGGTGGGGCCAGCGGACTTATCTGCGCCGCGCCGGTCGCGAGGTCGACCCACGATACTGCGGTAGGCGTGAAGCACGGGCCATCGAGGAGGTGGTTGGCACAGTTCGAGGTTAGTGATTGTACATATTACTATGTTACTCCAGCTTTGCATAGCATTAACGTGATATCACACTATTTCAATTGTTGCAGGTGCAGCAGATGGCGGCCGAGCCCACGGACTACCAGGTTGCTAGGCACCTCGAGGCCTATCTGCTTTGGTTGTTCGGCTGGGTGATGTTCACGTCGAGTCACGGCGACACCGTGGACGCGTTGGATAGCCTACGCACGGGCTATTGCGGACTCAGAGCCTGACGATGTACCGGCGGTATCCTGGGGTTCGGCGGTTCTTGCTTCCACGCATCTGGCGCCCTTTGCGGCTGCGTGCGTGAAGAAAGGCGAGAACTCCAATCGGCCGATGCCGCTTCTTCTTCGCCTTTGGTCATTCGGCGCTTCTCCGTGGGTCGACCCCTTATCGACCCTCGGCACTACACCGCCGACATGTACGGCGGTGATCTACTGGACCGACCGACGATGGGCTCGCTGCGACCAGGCGACGGTACATGTTCTTATTCATTAATGGAATTGTAATTTCAATGCCATCTGCTTACAGTTATTACTACTCTATTGCAGCCACAGTGGGCAGGTGTCCAGGTACGTGCGGCGTAACTCGCCTTCACGGAGGCCTTCGACCACCGAGGGACGGAATGTCGTGCAGGACCCCTACAAATGACGGCGTGTAGGAGAGAGAGAGGCTGCGGGGCCCGCTCCATGCTCTGCGACAGGGACCACTTTATGGAAGACGAGGAGGAAGCTTCGTCTTCGACGTCTTCGTGAGGACTACGCGCCGCACCGAGTCCTCGGTAGTTTGGACTACGCCCAGTGGTCCCTGTTCCTTTGGGGAACGCGTGCGGTAAAGTGCACTCGTGAGTTACTCGCCACTACAGGAATGCTAAGTGCTTACGACATATTTGTAGTAATGAGGTCTTTTGTGCAGTACTCCACCCAGGGGACCCAAGAAGGCCATGGTGACCTTCTGTCACAGAGGATGGCGCCGTGGCTTCTGCGTGGGAGGGGGCGGAGGGCGTTGTCGAGGAGGTCGCGCCTCACGACCCTCCTCCTACCAGAGTACTTGTCTGGTATGTGCCCCGGACCGCACTCTCTCCCACGCGAGGAGCAATGCCCAGTGTTTGCTCACGGCATCGCAGACTTGTACTCGAGCCACGCAGACTGCACCGCACTGCATGGTAAGTCTCGTTGTATTTTTACTCATTAATGCAATTGTAATTTCAATGCTATGTCGTTATGTTTAATGTTTGTTTGTATGCGTGATAGGTGGACGAGGCGAGGGCTTGCAAAGAAGATGTCGACTTTCTGTCTAGGCTGCAGCGAGGGACCACTTTCACGCAGCAGCCTATCGTGAGGCCATGGGGCATGTCGAGCTGCACTCGACGGATCGTGGAGCTTGGTGTCGCTTTGGCGTGCCCCACCGATCGCTTTACCGGCACCTCGTCTAGGCCGCCACGGTCTCGGCTCACAGACACCACCTTCTCGACCACCGCTACGGCCAGGGTCCGGCTTCCACACCCAGTGCCTCGGCTCCAGGCACTACCGAGGATCCAGCTGGCGACGCCACCACGCTGGCCTACCATGGTCCCCACACCCGTGGCCGATAAACATTCGATTGATCCCGTTTGAATCTAATCTTCTCACTATAATTAAATGTTAATGTCTCAGATCGTAGGCCTCGTAGGACATGCCTCTACTTCGGACACCCAGTCAGGGCACGGCGTCCCTGACTACTGGCCCGATCAGTTCTTCGTAGGGGCTTCGTTCACGCAGCCTCCAGCCACGCAGCACACGCCGCCTCCTCCAACCACGCAGATCACGCAGCCTCCTGCACTGTTGCCTCCCCTGCTGCGTGTCCCGCCGGTTCGGTCTGACCCTTCTGACTACGGCCAAAGGGACCATCGCTGGTGCTTCGCCCCACGACCTCTCGACGATGCACCCCTTCGCTGGCGGCGAAGGAGAGCTAGGGGTCAGGGCCAGGGTCAGGGTCAACCACCGGGGGGTGATCAGGCTTAGGATGTGTGTTATTTTTGGGTACTTTGTCCTATTATGCTTTACTATCTATTTTGTGTACTTCCTCATATACGTGGTCTATTATATATTTCTGTCATCTTTAGTCATATCAACCGCGTGTCATTATTGCTTTTACAGCTTTTGCCATATCAACTTTTCCAAATTTTTGTCATTTCAAATGCATAATGTCGCCAAAAGCCGGCTATGGCAGAGATTCCCTGCTTAAAGTCAGGCATAGCCACGCTCATGTCATCATGAATCGCGAAGCATCCGATGCTCGCGGATTTGAAATACTCAAGTCTGCGAGACTCTCCTTTGGTTGCCCCTTCGCCGCCTCTTTATAAACCCACCGAGGAGGGATATGTGCATCACACACCGTAACTTCCATAAACTTTAGTCTGCTTTTCCCACACACACGAGGCCACGATGTCGTTTCTACCGTCGCCTCTTCGACAGCGAAGGCTAACCCCCTCAATACCCGGATGAGAGTAGCGTTGACGCTTGATTCTGCCGGAGTTGCCACGCCGAAATGTGATCGCAACCTGGTGGCGAAGGTTACGCAGATCACGACGGAGATACGGCCTCCCGCGCTCACTACTGTTGTGCCCGCGGCTTCGGGGTAAACCAAATGTTGTCCATACCCTAATTACGGTAACAGTACCATTTCATGCATCGTTATTTGTTTTTTTAGGACGAGGACCGTTGTTGCTTTTTCCAATGGATCGACGGGCTGGAACGACGTGATTACGAATTTCTCTACAACTGTCACGATGCCTACCCCACTTCGCCAGAGAACTTCACACGGTGGGAGAGGTCGCCGGGATATGTCCCCTACCTAGATCGACCGGAGTTAAGGGCCGGTGGGCAAGGGACGAACCAATCGATCAGTTTCACGTGCCTCATGTTTCAGCTACAATGTACCCATTCTAAATCAATTCATCGCATACAGGACTTCAAAAAGAAGTTTGCAAAATGGCTCAAGTCAAGGCAAGAAAATCCTCCTCAGGGGCCAACGCAAAGCCAGGAACTGTGCGACCACGGCCTCCAGGCAGTGGTTGATACCGGTGACGAGGATCTAGCGGACAGAAGATTCTACCGGTGCCCTTTGTCCGAGGATGCATGGTGCTGGTACTTCAACTGGTGGACCCGAGACGTACTCACCCACATCTCAAACTTCCCGTGTTGATAATCATGCGGAGAGCAACCCTCGCCGTGGTGCTACTACCTCCCGTAAAAGCCGGACCGAGCACGCATAAGCGGTATTCTCCAACCACCACAATGCATACTGCATTGACTGCAGGCACGTTTTCGGTTGTACAACAAGAAGCCCAACACACACCTCCTGGACCATATCGTGGAGTGCGAGCCAAAAGCAGGAGGCGTCTCGGCAAGTCTCAGGAAGGGCAAGAGGGTTCGCCCTCTCGAATGGTACGGGATAAGGGGAAGCAACCGGTAGAGGTCCGCAGACGCAACAAATCCTTGACGCATTACAAAGGCCATCCGCAACCCGGTGGTATTAACATAGGGGCGCCGAAATCGGGAAGGCATGCCCATATGGGAGGCACGACTCCACGTAATGCACACAAACAAGTTACTTCTTACACCCCAAAGACGTATGGCATAGGCTACCCATTCGGCGACACCGGGAGCATCAAGCGCCGCGGCCATGGAGCTCTTTCATAAGAGAGATTGAGCGGTGTCCGAGAACAAATCGCACAAGATTGACAGTGATGTAATATGTAGAAAATGTATGGCATCATTCCCACTCTACGAACATAGGCGGAACGATCACTTGTTCCACCATTACAATCGATGTTATTGGCACTTCTCCTAGCAATGCCGTCAACTGTTTAATATCCGTTGTATCTGCCGTACTAAGGTTGAGTTTGCGTACTAAGATTGCTTGGTCGCATCTACATGCTTTTGTTATTGTCCTTTCTCATATTATGTCTTACCATTTAATTCTATCAGCGTAAACAACGGCGTAGATGAAAAATTTTCCCATAATATGGTACTCCATATATCAAAGAGCAAATCTGCGGTATTCGTGTCGAAAAATACATTCGAGCGTGACATTTCACAGTCTAAAAGGCTTAAAAGTTATGGTTCACAATAGTACTTAGGGTTATTGTGGCGGTATATTTTGTAGTGAACAAAGGCGTAGATGAAATATTTTCCCATAATATGGTACTCCATATATCAAAGAGCAAATCATGTATTCGTCTTAAAAATACATTCGAACGAGACATTTTACAGTGTAGAAAAGGCTTAAAAGTTATTGTTGACAATAGTACTTAGGGTTATTGTGGCGGTATATTTTTGTAGTGAACAAAGGCGTAGATGAAAAATTTTCCCATAATATGGTACTCCATATATCTAAGAGCAAATCTATGTATTCGTGTCGGAAAATACATTCGAACGAGACATTTTACAGTCACTAAAAGGCTTAAAAGTTATGGTTGACAATAGTACTTAGGGTTATTGTGGCGGTATATTTTTGTAGTGAACAAAGGCGTAGATGAAATATTTTCCCATAATATGGTACTCCATATATCAAAGAGCAAATCTGCGGTATTCGTGCCGAAAAATACATTCGAACGAGACATTTTACAGAAAGGAAGAAAGGCTTAAAAGTTATTGTTGACAATAGTACTTAGGGTTATTGTGGCGGTATATTTTTGTAGTGAACAAAGGCGTAGATGAAAAATTTTCCCATAATATGGTACTCCATATATCAAAGAGCAAATCTGCGGTATTCGTGCCAAAAAATACATTCGAACGTGACATTTTACAGGCTGCCGAAAAAGCTTAAAAGTTATGGTTGACAATAGTATTTAGGGTTATTGTCGCAGTATATTTTTGCAGTGAACAAAGGCGTAGATGAAATATTTTTCCATAATATGGTACGATACCTACATATTTTTGCATAAATGGAACATCCAACACTATATGCATGTGGTATAATTATTTTATTCCATATTTTGTATATTTTCGCCATACGGCTTGGCGACTACCTATTTTCGCCATACGGCTTGGCGAACTATATATTTTCGCCGTATAGCATGGCGACTACCTATTTTCGCCGAACGGTGTGGCGAATACCCTATTTTCGCCACAACGTACGGCGAAAATGCCCTAACCCATGTTTCTGAACAATTAATAGCGCAATTAGCCTATTTTCGCCGAACCGTGTGGCGAAAATAGGGTATTCGCCAGACGGTACGACGAAAATAGGGTGTTCGCCATACCGTTTGGCGACGGCATATTATTTTTGCAAATTTTTTATTCCGTATATTAAAAACGCAATTTGATTTAAAAAAAGTATTATTTTAAAAAAAATTCATAAATGAATATATTATCTCCGTGTAACACATGGCAGCGCAAGGCAACAATTTTGTCTCGGGTTACCTGTTGCCCGGAGCGCAAGGCAACGATGGCAAAATTTCCATGTGTTACGCTGTCAAATTCGGCTGCTGCATCTTCGTTAAAATGCGGATATCTCACCTTAAATACTACAATTTTGTTGTTCAATTTTTCTTTTCGGTAATGCTAGGGATCGGACGTCTGTTTATCTTCGAAACATTTTTTTTACACATGAAATATTTTTTCTACGTAGTGAAACAATTTTCTTCGACAAACAGTAAAAAAAAATATTTCATACGTTACAAAAAAAATTTCACTGCGTTCAAAAAAATGTTTCACACGCGTCCGAAAAAATAAAAAAGTTCGGGCTGCAAGTTCTTTCCTTTTCTTTTCCATTTTGTGAGAGTTTCACTTGGGATTGTGCTCGAGTGCTCAGTTAATGATCATCATTAATTCATTTAGGCTAACACAAGTTTTAGCTGTGATATTTTCGACCAGAAAAAAAAAGGTTACACCACCTGTGATGGTTGGGTTCTTTTGATCTAATGGCTATAATTGTCTGTTACCATGTAGGGGGTAAGAAATCACTTCGACCTTCAAAGGTGTGCCTTTGCACATCAGTGCTTCATATTTAATTAGATGGAATCAACGTATGAAAGGAAAGGAAGTCATTAGAGTTAATGACTTACAATCAAGACTACAAAAGTTGTTTCGACTGTTTGATCTGCTTCCATCTTCTATCTTTATCTTATGCGTTTAGAAATTTCTCCAGACTACTAAAGTCACTAAAGTCGAAAGCACGAGGAGTTGCTGAAGGAGAAAGGCGGTAGGCAGTAGAAAGGCGGTAGGCAGTAGGTAGGCAGTCGGCACAAGGCAACGAACCTGATGATGTGCTACATGATCATCATGTTCCAACTTTTTTCTGTTAACGCCAAAAGCATAGCTCGTAAGAACATGATTGCATCTGAATCACGCATTAAGCAAGCCGAGGAAGAAAGAATTAGTATACATTTTACCTAAAAGAGGGTGAGCCAGAGTATCATCAGCGGATGATGAAACTCCCAGGCCCTAACCATCCAAAATACTCCCACCGCCTAAGTTTATAGGCCTATTTTTTAGTTGTTTTATCTATAAATATAAAGTGTATTTTATATTCTAATGTAAAATTAATATAATGTTCCCTCAAGGGTTTCACATGTGGATACCGAAAAAATTACTAGAAATCCATTTTCGAAAATCAACAATATTGAATCGAAAATCGTCAAAAATTGAAGATTTTAAAATCAATATTTTTGAACAAAAAGAACAACTGTTTTCAATGAAAATCGATCGATTTTAATCGAAAATCGACAGACTAGTAGAAATTTTTTTGGGGTTGATTTTTAAGCGATTTTCACCGATTTTCGACCGGTTTACATCGCAATTTTTTTGAATATTTTATTTTTTAATTGGACTTGTTTATCCAACGGTTTCAGAAGTCGAAATCGCTCGATTTTTGGAGCCTAGTTCCCTCTAGAATTTTTTTTAAAATAATATGTTTTTTAAATGATTTTACAAAAATAATACACTAAAAAAAAATTACAAAACTACATATCTGTCGCCATTTGAATTGGCGACATGGGCCTGTCGCCAATTCAAATGGCGACAAAGACCTCAACCCCGTCGACTAAATAAATCCACGACAAAATAAACCGTCAGCCGAACCTCTATCGCCATTTGAAATGGCGACAGAGATGCATTTTTGTAATTTTTCTTTTCGGTATATTTTTTTGTAATTTTATTTAAAAAATATATTATTTTTTTAAAAAAATCCGTTCCCTCTATACCCTAATAAATATCCATATTTACTTTATATTCTTTACATACATGCATTGCATATAGTGTTTAGTGATAATAATTATGGATAATCTAGTCATTTTCAATGCCTTCTTAGTCTACATGCCAAAAAAAATACATTTTATAAACTTGGACAAAGGGAGTACTATCTTATTTTCATCAAAGCTTATTGTTTTATGTAGTGACAAATGTTAGACATTATCTAAGGACTAAGTCTTGATCTTTAATCTAGCCTAAGTCATGATCACAAAGTAATGCGGAATAGAGACGTTAGACACTAACCCGGATTGGAGGAAGATAAAGCCATTAGGGTTTTGGGCGTCGGCGTAGAGGTAGCAGTGAGGGAGCCGAAGTCCAGTGATAGCTGAGATCGCCTCCGTGCCGTCAAGGATCTTGAGTGTCGATGTAGCAATGACCGTGAGGAAGAAAGATCACCGTCAACTTCACGGTGATGGCGTAAGTCTTCAGTTGCCTCGCACTAAGACCCAGATCGGAAGGGTATTTCGGAAGAGGTTGAGTTCTAGATTGATCAAACTCTAAGTGAACGCCGGCCTCTCCCTTTTATCTAGCGCTGGCAACCGGGACCAAAGCCCAAATCAGTTTGGGGCGCTCCCGATTAAAGCGCATGGTAGTGGTCATTAGATCCAAAATTTTCGGATTTAGTTACGTTAACTGAGATCACCACTAACAACAATTGGACTCCCCATCCAACATTAGTAAAAGGGCTTCAGTGATCCAAGCTTCTTAAAACTCTGAACAACACTACTTTACTTCCTCTGTTTAGAAATATAAAGTTTATAGTTTGAATGGTGTTATTTAGAAATATAAGATTTGCATGTGGATATAATAAAACTTTTTCTACTATACTTTTATTTATTCTCTCACAACCATACATACTTAAACTGGCACAGAAATCAAGTCGCCTTATTTGAAAGCAAAGCCTAAGGGATTCTCTTTCACAAAAGATGGAGCTACGTGCCATGCCTGTCCATTTCACAGACCGATCAAGAAGTTGTAAGTTCTAACTTGCCAACTTCGCAGCTAAGTTGGGAAAGAAAAGGTGAGGCGGATTGGAAAACTACTAGACAGTGCTGTTGAAAAGAAATAGTTAGAGAAATATATAACGTATTCCATGTTCTAACATAAAACTAGTGTGATATTCTCTCTATACCTTTAATTAATATCTATCTTTACTTTATATTTTTTACGCGCGTGTATTAAGGCCCCGTTTGGTCACTACAAGGATCTTGCTCAGTGTCCTCGGCTTTTACCGACGACACAGATGCCAAAACCGCCGACACAGGGCTCTGTCGTCGGCCTCCCGACGACACAAGTCCCACGACACAGAGTCGACGACACAACCAACCTATGTCCACGGCCACAATAAATCCCGACGACACAGATGCCATCCGGGGCCGACCCGACACCCAGACATTTGTCGTCGGCGAACTTAAAGCTGCCCATACAGAGGAGACACTTCTGTCCTCGGCCTAATTAATGCTGCCGACACAGAGTGGACATCTGTGTCCTCGGCACAGCTATAGCCGACGACACGCACTTTCCGGTGCCGTAACACAGGGCTATCTTGTGTCGTCGGCATAGTTAAAGCCGCGGATAACGCATTATTTGTGGCGGTTCTAAAGAAAAATCGCCACTGATAACACTGATACTTTTATGTAATATTCTGACATTTTGAAACAAAAAACGAAGATATTTTCCAAGAGATCAACCCTCACCCATATCCTAGTTAGTACTACTCTCGCCTAAACACGCTTAACTAGTGAGTTCTACCACTGATTTTAATGCAAATGAGCACTTCCCATGAGGTCACCCATCCTAATACTACTCTCACCCAAGCACGCTTAAATTCAAAATTCTTATATGATCTAGTACCAGAGTGTTGGTATGATCACATTTGAAATATAACGTGTCCCCCTCCTCTTAACCTCACAAATGACCAAAACTCTAATTTTAGTATTCTTATACTTTGAATTTACCATGGCATGGATGTTTCAAATTTCAACTAAGTGTTCAACTAAGTGTCCAATTTTAATAGTTGGATCCAAGATCGAAATAGCTAGCAACAATCGAAGCTACATCTGTGTCCTCGGCCTGGGCTATAGCCGACGACACATACCCCTTCTGGTGCCAGAACCTGGGGCTATCTTGTGTTGTCGGCATAGTTAAAGCCGTGGACATCTGTGTCCTCGGCCTGGGCTGTAGCCGACGACACAGACCCCTTCTGGTGCCAGAACCTGGGGCTATTTTGTGTCGTCGGCATGGTTAGAGCCGAGGACACAGGTTGTAAAAAAAAAATACTGCGAATTTAAAAAAAAATCCAATTTTAACCTGCAAAAAAACCCCATTCCCAGCAGTTTTATATCCCCAATTTCCCAGAACAATCACAACATATAATTTCACACACATTACCACATTCGCATTCACCAATACAATGCCACAAATGATCACCATCGACACAGGTTCAACTTGTGTCGTCGGTAACATTCTTCGATATTTTTGTCGCCTACGACGGGTCGAACGAGACATTTGTACGGTCATTTAAAGGTTTTACAACACTCACAGCCTATTCCAGGTCATTCCTCACTCTTTCAATTGGTCTGCGTTGGATCGTCACAAGGTTCTACTCAATGTACTCGACACGTAGTACGTACGGAGACATACACATAGCGCCGTAACATACCAATTAATTAAATAATAAAAAGTTACATGTCATATAGATGTATGTTACCTAACAAACCATTCTAAAAGCTCTATTTAATTTTTCTTAATTTTAAAAACAACAAAACATTTTCAAAAGATTTTACGAATTAATCTGGAATTACTATTGTCGCCACTAAAATTAAACTGGCCGACAAAATTTAATCAGGTCGCCGATTTACATTTATGCCGTGGACATAGACTTATTTCTATTGTCGGCTGTTTCTCTCCCGACGACAAACAGTCTTCGTGCCACTGGTGGGCCTGAGCATCCTGCAGGTTGGTCCCACATGGCGGAGTGCCTGTGTCGGCGGGTTTAATGAGGCCGAGGACACAGCTTGTGAGGCGGAGTGCCTGTGTGGGCGGGTTTAATGAGGCCGAGGACACAGCCTGTGTTGGCGGGATCTAAAATTCAAATTTCATCGCTACAAATACTCCCTGTTTGAGGCGGAGTGCCTGTGTCGGCGGGTTTAATGTGGCCGAGGACACAGACTGTGGTCTATATCGGCGGGTTTAGGCGGCCGAGGACACAGGCCTGCTTGGTGTATATATGTCGTCGGGTTACGTTAAAACCGTCGATAGAGGCATACTTTGTGTCGTCGGTTTTTTTACCGACGATAAAAATGTTTCGGCCGAGGACACTATTCTTGTTTCTTGTAGTGGGTACGGTTTCAGATTCTAGTAGAAACATAAACGGTTCCAGATTCTTGGTAGAAACGTTTCAGGTAGAATCAGAATCACTTTCTGCAAACCGTTTGGTACGGTTCCAGATTCTAGTAGAAACTAGTGAAACGGGGTTGAGGGTGATTCAACCACGGTGTGGAAAAAGGAGAAACGTTCCGAGGAGAATCATTCCGAGTTTTAACCCGTTTTGCTGGGTTTCTCCCAGATTCTAGTAGAAACAGTTCGGTTCCAAGTTGCCAAACGAGGTCTAAGTATAGTCCTTAGTGATAATAGTTAAGGGTAAAGTACTTATTTTTAATATCGGGCGGTAGAGTACTGTTTTTTTTATCCCTCCAATTAATTGAAGCTCTGACTGGCACGAGCTATAAATTACTGAAGGAAGGCGCGAGGTCTCCACAAGCTTAGCCGTAGCTTAGCTTATACACAAGCTCTCCACAAGCTAGCCTTGCGATTTGCGAAGTTGCGATAACACAAGCAAAGTGAAAAATATGGCTTCTGGTACCGCCACAGCTAGTTTGCTTCTGGTAGTAGCACTTGCGGCTGCCTTGTTGTGTGCGCCTGCTGCCGAGGCGGCAGCCAAGTACCCGCCGCTGGCCCAGGGCCTGTCGTTTGATTTCTACAAGAAGAGCTGCCCCATGGCAGAGTGCATCGTGAAGGACTTCCTCAGGAAGGCCATCCGAAAGGATATCGGCCTTGCCGCCGCGCTCATCCGCCTCCACTTCCATGACTGCTTCGTCCAAGTAAAAACTCTTTTATTTCATCGTGCGTATGTATATAGACACCGGGCATCATGATACAAAAACGGGTATTTCTTCTATGTACTGCATGCAAAAAAAAATTTTTAAAAAAATAGAATGTTGAGTTTAATTAGTTCAAATAAATTTTAACTGAAATTCAAACTGGGTTTTCCTTTTTTGGTGATAATTTGATGTGCTGATTATATATATATATATATATATATATATATATATATATATATATATCAGCAAAGCATGTGATCTAAATTTATTCAAAATCTTTCAATTTGATTTTTTTCTTCAAAAGTGTGTGTTTTAATTGAATTGTTATTGATAGGAATAATATCCTAAAACTGATTTTTTTAAAAAAAATATATCTAAATTTACCTTGAATTGGCGTATTTAAAATCCTAGTAACCAGGCATTCACCATGGTTTGTTTGGTTGGTCGTATGAGGTTGGATAGGCTGTACAGAGATGTTGTTTAATTGGCTGCACTGGAACGAAAGTGTGATAGGCAAATTCAAGAGAGGGATGAAACAAATTTTAAAAATACTAGAAAATCAATAATTTCACAAACGAAAATAAAATTTTTTAAAATATATTCTAGAAAATCAAAAAATTGATAAACTAAAATTTTAATCTTTTGAAATTTATATAACAAGTATGGTCTAGTTTTGTTTAAAAAAAATATCAGGAACACATAGGTGAAATCGGTTCGTTGATCGGAGATGCTAATCAAAAGATATAGCAAAGAAAAGAAGAAAACTAGATAGTAAATGCTGATGTCAGCATGCATGCATGGATCGGCAGAGCCTGGCCATGGGGAAACAGTGGATTTTCTCGTTTCCATGGAGCCAGGCTGAAAGGGGTGTTTTGCATCTGTAGAGTCAGGCTGAGTTGGATGATAAGACAACCAAACAACCATCTTTTGCATCTGCGGATGGAAATCTCTTTAGATGCAGTCAACCAAACAGCCCGTATATATAGGCATGTTTGTTTTGGCTTTTTCATCGGCTTAAAAGCCAAAAAGTCTAAGCCGAAACAAACGACTGGCTTTTAAGCTGGGCTTTAAAAAAGCTAAAAGTCCATATATAACTATAAGCCAAAAGCCAGACAAGAGGAGCTTTTTTGGGCTTTTTGAATGAAATAACCCTTTACCACTAAAAGTCTCCAAAATTACCCACCAAATGCCATCATATATAAATTGAGAATTCATCCACTATCTCATTTAGGGTATTTTAGACTTTCCATCTATAAGTTGTACCATCTAACCCATTAATAAACCAGGATACCAAACAACATGCCTTGGCTTAAAAGCAGACAGCTTAAAAGCTCATTAAACCAAAAAGCTAGCTTTAAGTCAAAAGCCAAAAAGCCTAAGCCGAAACAAATGTAGCAAGCCCTTCGCCCTGCACGTGAGAACTTGTTCCGTTCTGCTGGATGCATAAGCATGCAACTAGAGAACTTGCTTGGATCCACGCCTTCGCGTATAATTAAATGAAGCAGTAGGTTGGATCAACATGCCATGCGTGTGCGCTCTACTAGTTCCTATTGAACTGATCTCGATCGGCGACCGCTGCCTGTGTCGCTGGTGCATGCGTGACGCAGGGCTGCGATGGCTCCATCCTTCTGAGCAAGACGGCCGCCGGGGATAGCGAGCAGGAGGCTCCCCCCAACCTGACGCTCCGCCCGTCCGCGTTCAAGGCCATCAACGACATCCGCGACCTCCTGCACAAGGCATGCGGTCTCGTCGTCTCCTGCGCCGACATCGCCACCCTCGCCGCCCGCGACTCCGTCCACCTGGTACGCACGTATACATACAGATTTAAGTTGGTCCGCACCATGCGAGTATGCATGTGTACTGCTTCTCCTGCTTATCTCTACTAGTATTATAAAGCAGTAGTTGGTGGCAGTAGTGAGTTCTACCCACGTCATTAATTGCCCTGTTTAATTGCCCCACTTAATTGCCCTACGCAAAAAACGAAGCGTTACTTTAATTAGCTAGCTTTCGCAAGAAACGAAGCGTTAAAGATAAATGTTTGATCTTATGAAATATTTTTTTATTTTTTAATCTTTATTTTTCGTTATCAATTTTGTTTTTCGTAGCAACGCACGGGCATGTAACTAGTATACTATATAGTTCAAAGTGACTCTTCCGATCTGCCACGCGAAAACTAGCATACAGATCCGAGTACGTTGTATCAGGCCGCCGGTACACTTTTCGTTTTGTTTCCCCTTTTAAACTGCTTGATAAATAGTAGTAAACAAGATTGGATGCACCAGTAGTCCTTGTCAGATTCAATTCATGGGAGTACGTTAAATGGTTTGCCTGCTATATATAGCTTGATCTTGTGAGCAATGGCAGAAGATAAAGACGAAGAAGCAGGAAATGTGTCGATGTCTCACCACGTGGATCATGGGCTAAACAAATTAGTACCATGATAGGTCCATGACAGTTTGACGATTCCGCACATTTCGACTATAAATAAATTAGTACTCCCTCTGTCCCACAAAGAGTGCATTTCTAGTGTTCAAATTTTGTCCCACAAAGAGTGCATTTCTAGTCCGTAGGGCCCAGCTGTAAGTGTATGCATGCTCATTTAAGTGCTTGTGGAAACCGAAGCACCAACATGCTTGTGTATGGAGTAATGAGGGTCACATTGGTCATTTACCTTGCACACTAATCTGTCTTAAAAATCCTAGAAATGCACTCTTTGTGGGACAGAGGGAGTAGGCGATTGATTGATACTCCTTTTAATGATGACGTGTTTGGTTGGCAGGCCGGCGGGCCGCCTTACAAGGTCCCCTTGGGCCGGCGTGACAGCCTCAAGTTCGCGACGAGGGATCAAGTCTTAGGCGCCCTGCCGCCGCCGAACTCGACTGTTCCCGACCTCCTAAAGGCCCTCGCCAAGATCAACCTCGACGTCAACGACCTCGTGGCGCTCTCTGGAGGGCACACCGTCGGCATCGCGCACTGCACCTCCTTCGAAAAACGCCTGTTCCCGCAGCAGGACCCCACCATGAACAAGTGGTTCGCCGGCCACCTCAAGCTCACCTGCCCTGTCCTGAACACCACCAACACCACCGTCAACGACATCCGGACGCCCAACACCTTCGACAACAAGTACTACGTCGACCTGCTCAACCGCCAGGGGCTCTTCACCTCCGACCAGGACATGTTCACTAACTCGACGACCAAGCCCATCGTCACCAAGTTCGCGCTGGATCAGCCGGCCTTCTTCCACCAGTTCATCTTCTCCATTGTCAAGATGGGGCAGATCCAGGTGCTCACGGGAACCCAGGGTCAGATCCGCACCAACTGCTCCGTGCGCAACGCCGGCAACGGCGACCTCCCGTGGTCCGTCGTCGAGGCTGCCGAGAGCCTCGTACTCTAGGCTGACTAGATATATGGAGTCTTGGTGTTTGGTCTGCATTGAGTTTGGAGCTTGCATGGTTTGATCAGTTGTCGCGTGGGTTAACCTCCCAAATAAGTGGCTCTCGTACGGTGGACGGTAATAGTACTACTCCGTCGCCAACACGTAGTAGGTCTTTACATGTATGGTGAATTCGTGACTTCCGACGTGCGGTTGAAACGATGAACGTTGGGTGCGGCCATCTTGCAAATAAATAACTTGTTTTGGTCATCTCTCGGTGTGCAAGAATCAGAAGCCACGAAGGTGACTTGAGGTGTGAGGTTGAAGAAGAAGAAGAAGAAGAAAAAGAGGTGACCCACTGATCTGATGCATCCTCCAGTCCACACTGGTTGAATCAGATCAGATTGCTAGGCTTAGTGAACCCAATTAAGTACCCAACCCAATCCTCCAATCCCTACTCCTCAATTTCCTCCATGGTTATTTAGCTTAGTATTAGTACTAATTGGTTCATAGCAAATCGTTCTAAGCTCGAAATGCTTATCCAAGTAGGGCTAGGCGACAAGAATCAGGCTGATCCAGGTTGATTATTTAATCCGCGGAAATCAGCCGTCAATCATGATTCATCTCGGTGTGCAATTCACACTACGGAAATTGTAGTTTTGGTTCATGAATTGTTCTTTGCTGGTGGAATCGAGTGATCAAACACAGGCTCAAAATCACAAGATGAACCTCTAGTTGCTAAAACAGAGGGGCAAGGGCCAGGACGCACCGCACAATCAATCCAGCGGGCAGGTCCAGCTAGAAACCGAAGGGTTTGTTTGGAAAGCCTAAAATTCCAACTAATATAAGCCTAAAATTTTAGTTTAATATCTCGATACATTCACGTAAATAGACCAGATTTTGTTCTTTTCAAATAAGGCCCCTATAGCAAATCACGGATGAGCCTCGGTTAGTCCCTCCCGGCAGCTCAAGTGGTAGCGCCGTCGTCTGGGTTAGCATCCACATGGCACTACTACAGATCTGGTCATCAGTACCGGTTTGTAACTATCATCAGTATCGGTTCCACCAATCGGTACTGATGGCACTAGAAATGTTTCAAAATATGTCGAGGATGTATCACCCTTCAAACCAACCGACCCACCATCGCGTACTTATATACATAGAATATGCATTCCTTTTGAACTTTCCTGAAATGAGGCATCAGTACCGGTTGGTAGCATGAACAGGTACTGATGCACTCTCATTAGTACCGGTGTTACCAACCGGTACTGATGCCCCGTGCCTTCAGTACCGGTTCATATCATGAACCGATACTAATCTGAGGGCATTAATACCGGTTCGTGTTACCAACCAGTACTGAAAACCCACTACAGCCTTGTAGCTAATGAACCGGTATTGATGTCACTATCAGTACCGGTTGAAATCCAATCGGTACTGATGGGCCGGTATGGAAGGCCAGATCTGTAGTAGTGTGGAGTACTACGTTGCAGTGCATGAACAATGTATATAGCTTTCATTAAAAAAAGAGCTCTTTTACCGTACACTAAATTGAATATGAACTGTTCATTCTTTTCGATCCAATAGATCAGATTAATTAGAGTTTATTTATATTTCATCTAGTAATAGTGTAGTAGAAACACTCTTAACAAATCAACGGTTAGATATGATTTCTACTATATATTTTATACTATCATTGTAATGCATCGTAAAATTCCTCTAAAAAAAGAACAATGCATACGTCTTTGCAGGAGTGGCGCATATGCGGTAACCGTGTCCAACTCAACTAAAACAAGGTACACGTGGTGTAGGATTTGAGCACATGTGTTCTTTGGACAAAGTCAAAAACATTGCTACTCGATGAGACTACCGATGATTGATTGATATAAGTACAATTTCTTGATATCTGCTGCCATCACGGAGCTAGACCTCGAGTTAGTGAGGCATGGACCCGAGATCTGATCCAAATAGTAATATAATATGACACTTTATTTTTAATTGGGCCCGAGGCCATCGGCCCACTGGCCCAGCCACCCAGCCAACTTCACAGCATCTCGGTCAGGCGGCCAGGCAACCCTAGCCATTTCTGCGTCATCCCCAGTCTCCACGCAGGCCACGCTCCCGCTGCCCAAACCGAGATCACACCGCCGTCGGAGGCCGCTCCCGCACACTTGCCACCCCCACCCCCGCCCCCCGCCCCGCCTGCTGACCTACTAGAAGACTGGAGATGCTGAGGCCCGAGGCAGTGAGGCGAGGCACCGAGCCACCGAGTTCCGCCCGTGGCCCGGCACCGGCCCGTCAGTCGCCGCTCCCGCCCGACGCCTGTTGCTCGGCTTGAGACCTTGAGTGCTTCACTGCTTGAGCCATCAGCTTGAGTGCTTCACTCAGTTCACTAGTTGAGCCTTGAAGTAATGACTAATGAGGTAGCTGTTACCTTCTTCTTCAGTTCATCATGCGATGGAGTCCATATCTAATATCTTCAATATTGTCATTTACTTGAAGCTCTAAAATTTTGATACGCAATATGCCAATATGTTATGCTTGTATGCAAAGTTGCACATTGGTTTCAGAACTGAATACTGCACTAGGTCAGGTAGGTACCATTGCGAGTTGGCCTTCTCTGATTGTTGAATTTCCTTATCGGAGCATAGATCATGTGGTTGTCTTCTTATTCATATGGATTCCATCTCAAGTCTGAAAAACTGAAAAACAATGCTGCTTGCATACTCATGTATATATAGTGATGTAATTATACACACACTAAGTCTTCACTTACTGTGTATAGAATTTTCAAATCAAACACTATGTATTATTACACATGCTTGGCTTGTACCTTTGAGCATAAATTCTCACTTATATTCAAATCATATGATGAGTTGTGGCTCTCAAAAAAATATCATAAATTGTGTTGTGATCACTTATAAAGATTGACTGGTTAAACTGAAAGAAATACAACATGATAGATGAAAATTAGCACAAACTACTGTGATTTGACTGGTTCTTGTTTCAAAATCGACTGAATAGAAATTCTACAAGTTAATTGATTGGACTCAATTTGATGTAATAGAAATACAGGATGAAGAGGTCGAAGCCATTGTCATCTTATTTTCTGTCATAGTCACAGTCACAGCAAGGAGGCCTTCGGCCGGAGCTGCAGCCAGTGGTAAGCAGAGGTGATGAAAATTTTCCCTTTGTTTTTCTTTGTGGAATATGGAATATCGATCGAATGCTAATGAATGATGATGCCATTTTTGTTGGATGATTGGTGGTTATGGTTTGTGAATTGTGGAATAATTGGTTGTGGTTTGTGAACTGTGAAGAGCCGAAGATTACTATCAACTACCATGGTTAACTAAAATCCTGCCATGCCCTCTAAGCTGCAGTGCTGCGATGTTGTTCTTGCCTGAGTTGCCTCTTGAAATTGAATTGTAGTGTTTCCTTTACTCATCGCATCTATTCGGTTAACGTTGGTTGTAGCTTCCGAATGATTGGTTGTTTTACATTTTGTTCATTAAAAAGTATCTAGAGATCTAGCATGATTTTTGCAACCTACCAATTATTGTGCAATTTCATGTTTTGGGGGTTTTGCTGCAATGATGCATTGACCATTTGGCATTGATTGTTTGCATTTGATTGCGAGTACTGATGGTTCATTGATCATTGAAGCTTCTTTGTTGTTGGGAGCTTCTGATTGATTGTTTCTCAGGGTTCCGTTAAGGCATATTTTTGTCAAGGAGTATGGCGATGCAAGTTGTTACAAGATTCAGGAAGTCATTGATAAGGGAAGCTATGGGGTGGTTGCTCTGCAATAGATGTCTACACAATACCTCCTTAGAATTTCTGAAATTCAGACGAAGAGCAGTTGGTAGCAATTCGAATTGCATTCTAATGGAGAAGGGTAGTAGTAGTAGTACCACTTTCCTAGGTAAGAATTCGAATGCAAATTTGCTCTACTTAGTTTAGCTTAGTGCGCACTCCTTATTTTTTAACCAATAGTTTATTGGTGGGATTTTAGTTAGTCTTATGTTTGTCGCATTATGGTTGTGTTCTGAACTAGGTAGTATTTGACGTTAGTTATTGCCACTTAGTTTTTGGTTCGAGGCTTAGCAGAATTCTAGCTCGCCACTGTGCCATCATTGGCATAATAATATGCTTCTTAAGCCACAGAGATTAAGTTCGCAGCAGGATCGCACGCTCGTGACACATGGAAAAATTAGGGTGGTCAGCTAGCTTTGATTTCAATTCTCGCCAACAATACTTGCTCGTACAACACGCACCGGCCGGCGGTGACGTAAAACACCAGTAAGAACCTGCATCCAATTTTACTCGCGCCCACGGATGATGCACGCACAAACTGAGATATAGCACGGGCAGCCATAGAATCAGATCACTTCCTTGGGTGCCGCCCCTCGGGAGTCTCCTCCTCCTGGGGGGCAATGGGTTAATCCAAAACCTTAAGCTCTGATACCACTTGTCAGCCAGATCGCCACACCTAGCGCGTCCGGATCCCAGACCGTTGGGCTGCAGTACACTCGCAGGCCCAACCAAAACAACGATCCAAGGTCTCTTGGGCCATCTCTCCTAAAAAAGCTAGCTCAATGAGGGGGTGCTCCCTCACCCTTATGAACCATACTCAAGCCCTCCCAACTTCCAATGTGGGACTATTCTCAATAATCTCCCCCTCACACATCAGGTTGAGATTATCTAGGAACCACCTGGGCCACCCGGGCTCTGATACCACTTGTTGGAACAGGGCACCCAGAAATCTTGGGACAATCTTCTCTTCTTTATTTCTCGCCTGTTGGCTTGCTTCTTGCTTCTTACTTGTCTTACAAAACTCAGGACTACCCCCTATTTATACTCAAAACTACAGCCTTAAGGAACGGAATAGGATTCCAATTCCTTGTCCTACTTGGACTCCTCATCCTAAACTTTCTTAATACGAACTTTCCAAACTAAAACTTTCCTAAACAGTCTTCGGATCGTTGAAGGCCAGCACGATCGATCAGCGGACATCACCATGGCCACGCTGCGGAGCACGGTGAACTCCACGCGCCCAAAATAATATCCCGGCGCTAGCGCTGCGAGGTCACCGCCGCTCGCGTTGGGCGCGTCGTTCTCCAGTTCCATATATGGTACCGTACAAGCGTGTAATGCAGCGCATGAACGATGTTGTCCTGTTTCATTTGTTGTAGTACAAAGATATGATATCCTCTGCTTGCTAGCAGATTTTAGGAGTGCTCGTCGGCCTACCCGTGGCGGCGACAGTCTTGACGGAGACGATGACGGTTGCGGTGTCACGTCTCGAGCTGCTGGATTTGGAGTGAACCTTCCTCGGTGGCTACGGTGAGCTGAGCCAGTGGTGTAGGAGGAGCCGCAGGGGGCGATGAGGTTGTCAGTGCTCACATTCGAAAACGGCTGGGTCGATGCGTGGCGGCTGATGCCACAGATGTAGGCATGGCAGTCGAGTGCCTCAGCCGACGTGATGGGCCTCATAGAGGTGCTAGCGGGGGTACCCATGGACCGGCCGGTAGTAGGAGGGTGCCATCCCCGGCTGACTCCTGTTGGGTCCACCCCAGTATGTGTGTGTCTATCAGGGTTCAAATTCCCGGCGAAATCCCGCGAAATTTCGCCGAAATTTCGGATTTCGGACCCCCCCGAGTTCTATAATCCCGGCGAAATTAAAAAAACCCTAAAAAAATTTAAACGTGCTCTGATGACTTATAATTTCGCCGAAATTTCGGTTAAACGAACCGAAATCTCGGTTTTTTGAACGAAATTTGTCTAAAACGTGACCGGATTTGACCGGAGTTTGACCGGATTGGATTCCTCAAGTCATTTCCCAGGTCTGACCAAAATTTCAAAATTTTTTGACATCGTTTGAACCATTTTCCGTTCAGTTGAATTTTACCGAAATCTCGGTTTTTTCGGACGAAATTTCGGTTTTTTGACCGAAATCCCAGAAATTTCGGTTTAAAAAAAAACGGATTTAAATTTTGGTTTTTGAATTCCGTCCGGATTTCGTCCGAAATAACGAGATCTCGCCGAAAAATCGGATTTCGGTCGACGACGAGATTTGACCTAAAACGAAAATTTGAACCCTGGTGTCTATATATATTTGTGGTTGCTATGGCTAGCAGATTAACCATGATATGCTAATGTTTGAATTGTACAATCGGTACAAATCTACAAATCGATAAATGATAATAGTCATTAGTTAATACACAATATGTATATTCATTGTTCATGAAAAATGAAACAAAGATACATTTTGTATAACTCTTTGGTCTCAACACAATTGAGCACAACACTCAGGTCGTCGATCACTCGGTCGGCTCGGCCCGTGCTTCTTCTACTCGACGCCTCAACCTCGACTGGTCCGCTAGTCGCACACCACAATGCCCCCCTCGGGACCTGCTCCGCCGTCTGCCGCTCGGGGCTCGGATGCTCGGCCCTCCTCAATCGGACCATTGAGCTCACCCCTCGGGGCCTCTGGCCTTGCCTCAAGCCTCCTTAGCCAGCCAGCCAGCCCGCCGCCCTTACCAGTCTCCTTGGCACTCGGGGCCTCTTCCTCAATCGCCTATTGCTTCTGCGTCTTCCGCCCGAGCGGCCGCTGCCTCGCCACTGGCTCACCGCATGCCCAAGCTGTTGATAGCTGCCACTTGCCAGTATTTTGCTCAATTCAATCGTTGATTTTCAAATTTGGGAATTGGATGGGTTTTGGGTGCAATGGCGGTGAGCCTGAGGTGTTGTCGGTGGTGGCTAGTGGGTTGGGCTGGGTTGGTATGGATCGTGTAGCACGTGGTGGTGATGTCCTAAATTGGTTGCTCGACCCATGTGGTAAGTCCTTCTACCTCTAATCTTCTCCTTCCACAGTTCCATATCCAGCTCTAAGTCTCCAAGCTTCTTAGTCAGCTTGGCAGCTTCCATAACGTGGCGGGTGATAGAGGATACCTATGGTTTGGTCAGAGATTGAGTGTGCCCTAGCCCTCTTTGACCCTGTTTAGTCCGTCACTGATTAAATAAATGGAGAGCTGGAGAACAACAACAACAACAAATAGATAAAATATGATTATGCATGTTTAAAAACACATCGCAAACATATATGTAGTTTTTGCTTTGAATTAATCGAGCATGTGGGTCTAAAAAAAGTGTACCGAGAGTTGTTTTATGGTACATTAAATTCAATACTGATCATTCAATATTTTCGATCTAAAAGATCATATTAGCTAGTATTTATTTTTGCTCCATTGGTAATGAAGTAGTGAAATGACCTAAAAATTCAAAACGAATTTATTTGTAGTTCTTTCAAATTTCAGGTTCAAATTTTGAATTTGAAGTTTGAATTTGCTTTTTGTTTTGATTTTTGTTTCATTTTGGTTTTTGGGCCAATTCCTTTTGGGCCTTCTGGCCCGTTTGTCTCCTTTCCGGCCTGTTGGCCTCCGGCCCAGCCCGCTCCCCCGACCGGCTCCACCTCCTACGCCTCCGACTCCAGCACGTCGCCTCGCCGCCCGCCATGCCGCGGCGCCGTTCGCCCGTGCCCAGCGCCCGCCGCCGCCGCTTGGTCCCCGGTCTCCCGACCGTCCATGACTCGCGCCCCGCCTTTCGCCTCGCCCGCCGCCCGCCGCGTCAGCGAGCTCGTCGCCCCGCCCGCCTCTCTCTCCACGGCTTGGCTATAAAAGCCGGTGCCACCCCTCCATTCCGAACTCGCCCCAAGCTCCCCTTGCCTTCCCCGCGGTGAGCTCCTCCTTTCCGCGCCCTCGCGTCCCTCGGCTCGGCCGCGAGCTCCGGCCGCGCCGGTTTCGAGGGAAACCCTAACCCTCCCCGCCTGTCGCCTGGGCCGAACAGCCGAGCTCACTCCCTCCTCCCGCGTTGGGCCGTGGCCCATTCGCCCGTGAAAGCCGGCCCAGTTCCGCTGGAACAGTAATTTCGGTTTTCGATTTTAATTCAATTAATTAAAATCCGAAAAATCGATTTAAAATCCAGAAAAATCCCAGAAAATCCCGAAAAATTCCGTAAACCCCAGAAACCCACCAAATACACTATCCGAACCATTTCGATCCACTGATCCCAAAAATGCCCTCCGATCCTCAATCCGGAGTCTCCAAAATTCCAAATTGCCCAATTTGCCCTTCGTTCTCTCTCTCGGCCCGGTTCCGGTTTTCGGTTTCGTTTTTCGTTTCCGTTTCCCGTTTGTTTATTGTCGTTCGTTCTTGTCGCGCTAGATCCGGTCGTTGGACAATTCCAAGAGCAAACGCAATTCTTGAAGCAGGAGCCGGACCAGACGGGAGCCCCGAACGACTACGTCGACTACGGTTCAGCCGATCCGATCACCGAGCAAGGCAAGCCATACCCCTTTGATCATGTTGAACCTATTCATGCCATGTTATAGTTATTTAATTAATTTCTATCGCATTACTTTGCTGTATATTGAAATATTGAAAACCGTTATTTTAGAATGACATGGTATTAGTTAAATGCCGAATTGCTCATGAAACTTCCTTGAAAAATATTGAACCATACTAAATCCCTTGTAACCCTAGATGACTACTATTACCCTGTTAAGTTAGTTATTATTAAATCATGTAGTTAGCTCAAATGCTTTTGAAAATGAAATGCTGCTGAATCTCGGATTCGGATGTTTGTGAAAGTGCTACAGTCTGGGGGACAGAATCGGATAGATCCCGGAGTGGATGTAACTCCGATCCCCGGCTGGTGATTAATGCCTTGGTTTGACCGATAGCCGGTAGTATGGGATGCCGGAGTGGGTTGTGAATGAAGGCTTGATCTTTGGCAGTGTAAGGATAAGGAACCCCCTTGAGCAAAGTCAATAACTTAGTTCCCGCTCAACCACAGATCGGACTAGTCAGTAGGCCTGTCTCCGACATAGCTCGGTAAAATAATCATTTCTGAACCTAAAATTGGATTTCTTTTAAAACTACTATTCCCCTGGGGGAATAGGGACCGGCCTTCCTGGCAGGGAAGTATACCGGGGGTGAGTGGAACAGGAATGGTCCGTGGTGTCATTCTTGGTTCTCACAACGGTAGGTACTAATGGGGACTGAGAGTCCAAGGTAGGTGTATACCTATCGGTTAAACAACTAAACACAGGAATGATTAACGAAATGCTGTGATCATCTCGGCCCGGCCGCATGCATTTAAGTTGCATGTTTGTGAGCGCTTGGCATTAAAGGTTGTAGATATCTTGTGGGTAAAGCTGAGCCCCTCTGCAGAGTTAATCTTGATGGTAATCGATTACGCCGTACTTCCGGTTAATGAAGTTAAGTTTGAACTGGGGTGACACCCGTAACCAAGCTCAAGTTGCTGTTTTGGTAAATTTGGATAAATTGGTTTGTTGTTGAACTTGTGGAAACCCCTCTTACTACTATTTATGGTCTGTGCTTCAAATGTAAAATGAGTTAGAAAATAAAACTGCATCCAGATACTTAACCCTATTGCCATCCCTTGAATACCCCTACATGTAGTATTCAGTGGTTCCGTGCGACTTGTTGAGTACTCCCGTACTCACCCTTGCAAACCCCCCAACCACCTTTTAGAGTTTGAAGAAGCTGGAGCGTATCAGGAATTCATAGATGGCGATCTTGTTTGGTTTTGAGGTCTTAGTCTTTTGCTCAGGCCTGCCTGTGCGGTGTTTTGCTTGTAAGGTGTTCGGGCCCTTCTGTGCCCTCTTTTGTAAAAACCCTGACCGTTAGGCCCTATATTGAATAAAAAGAGTTGAATCTGCTTTTGCCTGGCAATATACTCTTGTCTTTTCCGACAGCTAATCATCCTGGGTAGCTGTCGAGGCGTACGGTTCTGCCCCTAAAAAGGCGGGCCGTCACAAGTAGTATAAATACTCTTAATATACAAATCAATTGATGCTAGATCTGATTTTAATAACCCACCATATATTACCAGTGCAATGCTGTAAAATTTCTCAATTGCAAACGATGCGATGCAATGCAATTTAACTGCAATAGACCAGGGTCCACTTATCGCTCGATATTCTTCGATTTTCGCGATTTTCGAGCTTACCGAGCCGGCACGATATATAATATCGGTCGGTAAATCGATTTAATTCAAAAAAATAATTCAAAAAATTCAAAAATTTGAAAACATTTGTCCAACACAAATATCGCGATAATCGAGCCATATCGAGCGATTATCGAGATATATCGACCGAAAATCGCTCAAAAAATCGACCGACGGGGAAGTTCACGTAATCGGCTAATTTTCGAGGAAAATATCGATATAATCGAGCAATATCGCGCGATTATCGACCAAATATCGAAATTTTTGAAAAAAATTTTCAAAAAATTTGAAATTTCACACCATTCGATTGTTATCGATTTTTGGTTCGATTTTGTCGATTTTCGAAATTTGATTTTCGGGACAATTTTCGAAATTCGGTAAGTGGAACCCTGGCAGTAGATAGCGGAACATTCCGACGGCGAGGGCGAGCCATAAGAAGCATGCCCGAGGCTAACGCCAAGCCCCCAAACCCATGGATAGCAACCCCGTCAGCTGCTGCAGCGTTGGATCTGTAGGGGTGACGGACGGGCAGGAGAATCATTGAAACACCGATCAACATAAAGATGACGCCGCCGAACAGAAACGCGTGACGCGCGCCTCGCAGCTCAGGCTGTAGCCGCCGACTTCCGGCCTTGCGTACGCCACGTCGTAGACGGACGCCGACTACGCCGCCGCCGTCGTTCCGGCCTGCAGCTGGGTTCTCTAAACTCATAGCTTACGTTGGGTAGATCCATGCATAATTGTACTTGGTGTCTAATATCGCCGTTTGTTTAAGCAGTTTGAGTTCGAGTAGGATTTTTTGGAAAAAGTCTACTTTTAAAAACGTATCAACGAACGACGTACATTGCAATCAGTATAAGCCGAATGGCAATGGCGACATGAGCACGCAGCACGATATGCTCACAGTAATTGACGTGCTGCAGTCACATCATCGACGGCAGAAAGACAACGTAACGTGCCCCGTTCGATTCGGGATAATTTAATTTGTTGTGTATATGCTTGTGGTTGGTACATAATTTGATTGGTTTTTTTTCCAGTCTACCTTAATTTATTTGGGACAAAAGATGTTATTATCGTTGTTGTTGTGTGCTGGTGGATAGTACATGCATGCATATAGTCGTACCGTGTTATTAGTCCATTCACGAAAAAAAGGAAAAGGGTTCTTTTTGAGTCGGTTCATGGAAAATAAAAGCTTATAATAAAAGCCGAGGCAGAACTTGAATAAATCAAGGGATTTGATAAGGCAACAGTAAAATACTTATGATCAAATGAGTAAGAGCAGCGGCGAATTAATATTCGACCGGTTGGATAGTTAAACAGACGCACTGTTTGTGGACTAGACTGGCCGTCTAGCTTGCCTTAGTTGAAGAGGGCTGGGTCGGCATGCACTACCAGAGGTGTTGGGTATTAATCTGAATTTTATCTTGGATTTTAGGGATGTCTTTGATCTATATATCGGTATAGCCTGTTTACACTCGAATCGTTGTGATCCTCTACTTATGTACTCTAACCCCTAAAGTAGTGAGATCGCCAATTGGTTTCTGTGTTTTTTTCCCGTAAAAATTTTCCACGTAAAAGGAAGGACCTGTGTGTCTCACATTCTTATTCTTGTGTGACTGATTTACAACAAGAAGCACCAGACGTTCCAGGACGCCTATGGCTGGACGAGCTAACCCCGGCGTGATATCCGGATGGAATTAAGCAGACGGGCGGACGGCCAATGAATCGAAGCAGAGGAGGCTGGCCGGCGAGGAAATCAATCGATCAGTTGTACGTCAACGGCAGCACATCCGGACGGCGAGCCAGATCCACCAAGCGCACCCGATGGCCAGGATCACGCCGCCCGTCGCGGTGGCGACGACGACGCCGTCTCGGTCGACGTTGTCAGGCCGGTGGTGGAAGCCCAGCAGTATGAGAAAGACGCCGACGCCTGACACGCAGGATGCCAGGATGACACTTTCGGTGCACTCGTCGAAGCCAAAAGTATCGCCGGAATCCGGCGTGATCGTGAGGTAGTCGACGCCGCCTCCGCCACCGCCACCGCTTGCTGGAGGGTTCTGGAGATCCATGTTTCGTTCTGCTAAGGTTAGCTACGTACTAAACGCACGACAGGAACTTTAAAAAGAAGCACCCGGTTACCAAATACCAATCCACACGTCCACGCGTACGTGCCTAGCTAGTGGATCAGGAGTACTGCATACGTGCTTCGATCGGATTCGATCTCATTTTGTGTGCGTTTCCGGGTAGGATTCCGGTTCAAATCAACGCGTTGGGCTCGGATCTGCATCGGAGGACACGAGGAGTAGGAGCCTGAGCTGAAACTATTGGGAAACTAGGCCCATCAAAATTCCAAAATTCTAGAAAATTATTTGTCTCTGGTTTTAATTTTTCTTAGCCTTCTTTTCTGCATTTATGAATATTTGCATGTAATTTTGCAACTGATGCTCGGATCTGCACCGGAGGAGACGAGGAGTAGGAGCCTGAGCTGAAACAAGCAACTACTCGATCGGGTAAGCCGGCCCACGAGAAACATTTTTTTGTCTCCATGTAAACCCAAGCGTGTGTTCTTCGTTCTGCCATGCATGGCCTCCGTCATTTACCGAGCTTTCCGGATACGAGCATACGATACATATCGTCTGTTACATCTTCTATAGTGGAGAGAAAGAAATTTATAAATACATACAGAGAGCTAGATAGAATGGTGTGTAAGCATTTTGGCAACAGAATAGCCGCGGAGTAGGTAGCAAGTAGCCATTGTCTTTACTCTTTTATAAAAACTAGTGTGGTGAATGATGATTTCTTCATCCATCTCCACTCAAATCGCTCTTCTACTTCTTAAAGATTTATAACAAAAAAACAAAAAAAAAACTAATAACAAATAAATTATTTTTACTCTTTTAGAAGAACCTACTACGGTGAATGATACATTCTTAACCTTCCCAAACTCCACAACATCTTCCCAAATTCCTTTTCCACCCCTAAAAAAGCTCTACCAAAAAAAAAAAAAAACAATTATCCCATAATAAACAAATTAACTACTAAAAAATATAAGAGATGTGCTTCTATGTTTTTTTTAAAAGCTGCACAAATATTAAATAATGAATGAATGGTAGATAGTGATTACTTACCTCTTCACTTGTTTCAAGATTTGTGCAACATGAATCTTTGTTGTAGTCTCCAGCACACTTGGACATGCAACTTATTAACATGGACATGCAGCGTTACTCTCCTTCTCTGGCTACTCTCATAGCTTCCACTTGTGTTCAACATGAATCACGCCTCGTGCAGTCTCCAGCTGCGCTACCGAACCCGACTCTAGTCCTACCGAGTCGACAGTGCCGCTCAATTACCCGGCAATAGGATCTCTTCCTAACTCAGCTATCGCGTGAGTAGAGCCTGTATTATGTCTCTTTGTTGTACAAGACTCGATGCATGTAACTGTTCCTATATACGCTGATAAATAGAACAGTAGGGTGCGTCTTTGCCTGGACAGGGCATACGAAATTGAACGCACAATGATGCGGCCACTCTGTTCCTGGTCACCGCGACGTGGATCGGTGCAATCAGGGTTGTGATGCGTCCATCTTTTCGTCGTCATCGCTTCAGATATGTTCGTGCAGACAGACACACTTTCGTCTCATTGTAATTTTGCAGTCCCTCAACGCTTTCCGATGTGACCACCCTCCTCGGCGTCATGGATAGCGTCAAGGCGCCGCCGACCTCGCGAGCACACCTGCACCATGGGCATCGCGCACTGTTGAGAAGGACTAACGGGCCATATAAATCCATGAGGGCGTTCATAGATAATACACAAACCAAACTAAAAGAGCTCGTCCAAAGTGATGTGTACGAGATGATTAGAGAATATGTTGTTCTTTAGCATTAGATTTTTGTATAGAATAAGGATTCGAGGGTCCTAAAGGTTCGACGGGGTTATGGGAGAGCGACAATCCCTTGAACTCTTGAGTTTGTGCTTAAAGAATCTGCGGTCATTTTCGTGAAATCTTTTCTCTCTCGTCGTCATTGCTTAATCGTTGTTATTTTGATTCTCTCTATGATATTCATCTTCTTTGTTCTTGAGATCGTACACGCTCGTACCGTATCTCATAAAACTCTGATATGATCCATGGATTATTGTGTATAAAAGGGGTATCATAGTGTAATGTTATCAGAACTAAAGCCAGATTAACCAGATTTGAGAGAAAAGTGGGTAAAGCGTCAGTTGGCATAAAGTCAAGATATATGTCGACGATGTGGAATCAAGTGGAGAAATTTGATGGTGCAATTTTTTTTAACTTGTGGCAATATATGGTGAAGGATATCCTTGTCCAGCAAGAGTTAATTGTTGCTTTGGCAGTGGCGCCGCCTCGGCCGCAAGACGGAAGCAGGTGGTAGGCGATTGTCATGAGTGGATCGACGAGATCGAACGAGTAGCTGAGGTTGGAGGCAGTTGCAAATCCAGTGGCGAAGCCGCAGGATGCAAAGAAGGAGGTCGATAACGGGATTTGGAGGAGGCAGGACGATGGAGGAGATGTGCAGCACCAATGCGATAGCACCGGCAGTCACTTTGAGCAGCAATAGCGGTAGCAAAGTGGAGCGGAGACGGAGCACAGGGAAGCATTGGGGGCGGTGACAGCTAGTTGGGGCTGGGGGTGGGGAGAAGCGGAATGAGTTAGGGTTTAAGGATTACTAGTAAGATTTGCGCGCTCCGCCGCGCCGTGCGAAATTTGATTCAAGTTTTTATTTCTGAAAAAAGGTAGGAATATCCTAGCGTTTTTTTTATTCGCTTGGGTTTTTTTTGGAAAAAAAATACGCTAGGTAAGAACCGTCGACGAATCTGCGAAACAACGGGCCTTTTTGGAAACAAAAAAGAATAATACATGTTCCAAAAAATATTAGATTTTGAGTTACAAAAAAAACTATAGACGCCGACTTTAACACCCTATGCGTTCAACGGGTAATAATACATGTCTTGGAAAATATTAGAGATCGAGTTGCAAAAAAAATAAAAATTAGATGCCGATTTTAACACCATATGCTTTCACAGGGTAATAATACACGTTTTGGAAAATATTAGAGATCGTTCTGGACAATATTAGATTTCGAGTAGCAAAAAAAATTATAGATGCCGAGTTTAACACCCTATGTGTTAACTGGGTAATACATGTTCCAAAAAATATCAGAGATGTCAATCTTCTTTTGTCAAGTTTAACACTCTATGCGTTTACCGAGTAATAATACATGCTTCGAAAAACATTAGAGATCGAGTTGGGGGAAAAAGTCTAAAGATTAGACACCGAGTTTAACACCCTATGCATTCACCGGGTAATGATACATGTTTTGGAAAATATTAGAGATCGAGTTGCAAAAATTGAGTTGCAAAAACAAATTTAGATGCCGAGTTTAACACTGTGAAATCATGTGCTGAAAAATTGGCTTTGAACTGAAAAATTAAACTTAGAATTGGATTTGCAAAATGTGCTTGTGCATGTGTTTGATAATTTGACAAGAAACAGTAAGTTTCACTTTTGCGCCGGACCTAGCTCTCAAGAAACAGTAAGTTCCCCATCTGCGACGGACAATGTCTTTGGGTCCGTCGTGGACGTGTTTTGAACTCTTTGAGCCAAACTCTTTTTTCCTCAAAACCCGATCGATTTAAGCATGCGACGGATAATGTTTTTGTTAAATCGTGGACTTGCTTTTGAGCGCTTGAATCTAACTCTTTCTCCAAGATTTCAGAAACCTTTGCATGTACAACGGACAGTTTTTCTTGATCCGTTGTGAACTTGTTTTGAGCTCATGACCGAAGTCATTTTTGCATGTACAACGGACCGATTTTCTTTGTCCGTTGTGAACGTGTTTTTGTCCGTTTGGTTTTCTTCTTGGAACCGAAACTTTCACTTGTACAACGGACCGATTTTGTCCCGTTGTGAATGGTTTTTGAGTGATTTTTCATGTATGCAGCGGACCATATTTCCTTGTCCGTCGTGAATGCGTTTTCTTTGAATTAGGGTTTTGAGCAGAATTGAAATAATTTGAATTTGAGATTATGAAATTTGTGATGATTTCATGATGCTTCTTTTGAAGTGGACTTTATGCAATGCTCATGTGAGTAGTTGCATGGATTGACATTGAGTCAAGTCGTGGACTTGTGCTCGGATTTGTTTTGTGGTTTGTTCATGTGCAGGTATTGCTCGAAGACGAATGTGGTCGATGACGGGACCGGAACTAGGTTCATGGAGGAACTGAGGTTCGGGACTAGGTTCAGGAGGAACTGAGGTCTTGGTGGTCAAGGATGTCATGCGGGACGTTCGGGCTAAGAGAATGGTGCACATGAAGAATGGTTAGTCACGTGAGAATGGCAGGAGGTCATTCGCGTGCAAAGTGTTAGTCACGTGAGTATGGCAGGTGGTCATACGCGTGCAAAGTGTTAGTCACGTGAGTATGGTAGGGTTGCCATACACGTGCAAGAGTTGTACTCGGCCTGGTTGGGCCAAGTAGAGTTGTGTTGGATACGGATTCCTTCTAGGGAATAGGAATCGTATTCAGAACTCTTTGTGGGTTGGTGCTTTAAATAGGTGGGGGGTCTCCTGTTGAAAGGCACCAAGCAGAGCTGAGCACATCAAGCCTTGAGCTTGGTTTTAGGGTTTGTACTCTTTTGATGAGAGTATTTTAGACAAGAAATAAAGATCAATTCTTCCAAGATTTTTGCGTGCTACAGTAACCACGTCGCTACAGTATTTTCTGTTTTGGTTCTTGTTTGCATGCTTGTTCTAATTCTAGATTGGTTTTTGATCGTTGAGTTTCATCTTGATTTGATCCATCAAAAACCGTTCTAGGGTATTGTTTTAGAGTTTCTCAAAGTCTAGTTGATTAATCTTTTGAAGATCTTGTTTAAACTTGAAGTTTTGATTAGATTGATTCTCGTCAAGTTCTGGATCAGCAAGCTTGCGAAGCTCATAACTTTTGATCCGTAAGTCCGATCGAGCTGATTCTTTTTGGGTTTGATTCGTATTGGAATCTAGTTTCTTGTGTCCAAATTTCAGATCGTTCCGACGGTTGGATCTTCGGGAATTTGCGTTTTACCGAACCTCTGTCATTCTGTTTTTGTCGAAAACGAGGCAATTATTTTGTTCTGTTTTGGGGAGAACTTTTAATAGATCAAGAATTTGGTTTTAGCTTCCGCACAATCATTCACCCCCCCTCTGATTGCTATATTCGTATACTTCGATCCTACAAGTGGTATCAGAGCAAGGTTTCTCTAATCTATCTTAACTGGTGATTAGATCAATGGATCGTTATTCGACAAAACCATGTGTGTTCGATGGTGTTGATTTTCAGTTTTGGAAGGCCAAGATGGAGGCGTTCATCCAAGCACAGGGCTTCACAATTTGGGAGAAGGTCTACAAGCCATATGAAGTCCCTGCAAACGACAACGTCAACGACACCAATCGCACACACGTTGAAGCAAATAGCAAAGCGCGCAACTTGATCATCCAAGGCTTGGGACGCAGCGACTTTGATCGTGTGGTTCACCTTCGATCCGCATATGAGGTATGGAAATCTCTTTGTGACTACCATGAGGGTTCTAACACTGTCAAAGAGGTTCGCCAAGATATTTACAAAAAAGAATACATGCGTTTTGAGATGAAACCTAGTGAATCAGAGATGACTTCTTTGCACGTTTCAATAAAATTCTTAGCAATCTACGTCTTTGTTGGAGTTAGCTACCGATGCTGAAAATGCTCGACAATTGCTTAGTGCTTTGGACATGTCAGTGTGGGAGATGAAAGTAACATCTATACAAGAATCTACTACCATGAGCACACTCACATTAGATGTTCTTTACTCTAAGTTGAAAACTCATGAGTTGGATGTTCTTGCCAGGAAGGGTAACATTAAATCAATTGCTTTGATCTCTAACCCTAACATGTCAAATGCAAATTCTTCTTCTAGCTTTGCCTTGTCTTCCATGTCTTCTTTAACAGATGAGCAACTTGAAGAGTTTCTGAAGAAGATCTGGCACTACTCTCTTCTCGCTTTAACAAAGCTTTGCGAATGTGAGAATGAGAAAGAGAGGTGGTCCTCCAAGATGCTATGAGTGTGGTGACCTCAACCATATTCGCACAAATTGTCCTAAGCTTGCAGGAAAAACATCAAAGGAGGAGAAGGACAACGACGGAAGGAATGAGAAGAAAAGGTTCTCGTCAAATGATAGGAAGAAGAAGAGCTTCATCAACCGCAAGGTGGTTCACTGAAGTTCTTTCCGCTCTTGAACAAGTCAATTTGAGCGATGTGGACTCGGAGAGCAGCGAAGATGATGCAACTCCAAGCAAGCATGATTTGATAGGATTATGTCTCATGGCAAGCAGCAAGGATAGCTTCACTGAGGGCGACCACGACAAATGACTTCAATGAGGTAGATCCCTCTTATGATGAATTAGCTATTCTTTGTTGCTCGTCTTGGAAAATTGCTTGACAAACGTGATAAGAAAATTAAGAAACATGATTTCATTATTGAATCATTGAATGCTGAAATTGCTAGACTTAAGACTTTGATTCCTAGTGATGATACTTGCAAATCATGTGACTTAATTTACAATGAGCTCACCTTGCTTAGGAAAGAACATGCTCTTTTGTTGCATCTAAATGAGAAAAATGAGAAACATGTTGTACATGCTAATGCTCCAATCGATGATTTGCATAGTTCAACTTCTTGTTCTAAATGCTCAACTCTTGAATTAAAATTGAAAGATGCAAATGCTAGGGTTTCTCAATTAACTGATAATTTGCTTTCACATGAAATTCTCTCATGCTCAACTTGTCGCAAACAAAAAGGAAAAGTAGATGTTCCCTGCAATAATTGTTTAACTCTTGCTAAGAAAGTTGATTACTTGCAAAATTCTTTGAAACGTTTCACTAATGGCAAGAAGAAGTTGAACATGATTTTGGATCAATCTAAGGTTAGCACAAACAAGAGAGGTTTAGGTTTTGATCCTTATGCCACATATGAAACTAAACCTCCCGTTGTTCAGGCTCCTTGCAAAATTGAGTTATCTAATGAGCCTAAGAAAATTGCTTTTCAATCTGCTGGTTTTTATCTTCTACTATGATGAATGCAAAATGTGCTTTTCTTGTTAAAGCTAAACATCATGTCAAGTACACTTGCACTCATTGTGGTAGAGATGGACACTTAGTAAATTTTTGCTTTAGACTAGCCAAACAAAGAAAAGAAGGAAAGAACTGAGGCTAGGTCAAATTTCAGCAAAGCACATTTTTATGCGCTTAGAGTGATGAAAACACCTTCTGTTCCTACAAACATGGGAAAAGGCAAATCTGATTTTGTGCATAAAAATTATCGTGTTGTGCCTCTTGTTGTGCGTCGTGTGTCTCGATCTTTGGATTCCCAAAAATCTCATTCCTAACCCCAAGATCGAGACCTCGACATGTTTTGTTGCTATGTAGGCTTCTCGCGAGGAAGGAGAACATATGGCTAGTGGATTCCGGATGCTCACGCCACATGTCCGGTAATAAGAATTGGTTCTCCTCCTCACTCGTGCATCTCGTCTTTGAAAGTGTTACTTTTGGAGATGCTTCTTCCTCTTCTGTTGTGGCAAAAGGTACAAGAAAGGTAAGTGACAAGTTTATGTTCAAGGATGTGGCTCTTGTTGAAAACTTGAAATATAACTTGCTTTCTGTCTCTCAAATGCTTGATGAATATCTTGAGATAAGCTTTAAGAAAAATGAATGCAAAGTGCTAGATGCTTCAGGTGATCTTGTGTTCAAAATTTCGTTTTGGAAGAGTCTTTAAAGCTGATTTTGATGCATCACCTTCTTCTAAGCATAGGTGTCTAGTTGCCAATGTTTCTAAAGATTTATTCTTTTGGCATCGTAGACTTGGTCATGTTGGTTTTGATCATCTTACTCGTGTAAGTGGTTTAGATCTTATCCGTGGCCTGCCTAAGCTTAAGGGTGATAGCAATCTAGTATGTTCTTCTGGTAGACATGGTAAGATGATTGCAGGTTCACATCCACCTCTTACCATGATGATGACAAACGCCTCCAGGACAACTTCTACATCTTGATACAAAGTTGGACCATCTCGAGTTCAATCCTTTGGAGGCACATGGTATGTGCTTGTGATTGTTGATGATTTTTCTAGATACTCTTGGGTATACTTTATGGCATCTAAGGATGAGGCCTTTAGTCATTTTAGAAGTCTTGTTCTTAGGCTTTCTATTGATCATCCAGAGCTCTCAAAGCTATTAGAAGTGATAATGGAACTGAATTCAAAAATGTTTCTTTTGATCTCTTTTGTCTTGAAAAGGAATTGATCATCAATTTTCATCACCTAGAGTGCCTCAACGAGAATGGTGTAGTTGAAAGGAAAACAGAATATTGGTTGAGATGGCTAGAACCATGTTAGATGAACATCATACTCCTAGAAACTTTTGGGTGAAGCGATTTCAATCGCATGTTATGTTTCAAACCGTGTGTTTTTGAGATCAAAATTGGGTAAGACTCCATATGAGCTTCGGTTTGGACATAGGCCTACTGTTTCTCACTTTAGGGTTTTTGGATGCAAATGCTTTGTCTTGAAATCTGGAAATCTTGATAAATTTGAGGCTAGATCAATGGATGGCTTTTTCCTTGGATATCCTGCTCATACTCGTGGCTATCGTGTGCTTGTTTTGGAGACTAACAAAATTGTGGAAACTTGTGAAGTTACTTTTGATGAGGCTAGTCCAGGCACTAGTCCAAGTGATGCAGTACAAAGCGCATACATTCGAGGGAGAAAATCTTTGAAGATGATGATGATGTTGAAGATGAGGTCTTGATTCTTCCTAATGCACAACAAGATGTAGCACCTTTGGCACCTACTACTACATCACCTACAGCTAACCATCCTCAAGCTACAACATCATCTGTACATGCTGAAAATGAAGAAGGAGAAGGAGAAGTCTCAAAAGCCAATGCTCCCTTGTACATTCAAAAAATGCATCCATCTGAACAAATGATTGGAGACCTAAATGAGAGAGTCACTCGATCCTACAAGTGGTATCGATCCAGGTTTATTCATTCTGACACTCATGCTCATTCCGCTTTAGTTGCTTCTTTTGAACCCAAAGATATATCTCATGCATTATCTGACGAATCTTGGATCAATGCCATGCATGAAGAAATAGAGAATTTTGAACGAAATAAAGTTTGGAAACTTGTCTCACCTCCTCCAGATTTTAATGTTATTGGAACTAGATGGGTTTTCAAAAATAAACAAAGTGAGGATGGTGTTGTTGTTAGAAACAAGGCTAGATTGGTTGCTCAAGGTTACACTCAAATTGAAGGCTTAGATTTTGATGAAACCTTTGCTCCTGTTGCTAGAATTGAAGCCATTAGAATCCTTTTAGCTTTTGCTGCATCCAAAGGTTTCAAATTGTATCAAATGGATGTGAAAAGTGCTTTTCTTAATGGCTACATAAATGAGGAGGTTTATGTCAAGCAACCACCTGGTTTTGAAAATCCAAAGTTTCCAAATCATGTGTTCAAACCATCAAAAGCTTTATATGGTTTGAAACAAGCACCTAGAGCATGGTATGATAGGCTAAAAATCTTTTTACTTGAAAAAGGCTTTTTAATGGGAAAGGTTGACAAAACTCTCTTTTTACTCAAGCAAGGCAATGATCAACTATTCGTTCAGATTTATGTTGATGATATTATCTTTGGTGGTTCATCTCATGTTTTAGTGTCTGAGTTTTCAGAAACAATGAGGAAGGAGTTTGAGATGAGTATGATGGGTGAGTTGACATACTTTTTGGGATTTCAAGTCAAGCAAACGAAGGATGGTACTTTTGTACATCAAAGCAAATACACGAAAGACTTGCTACATCGCTTTGGAATGGAAAACAGCAAGCCGATCATGACACCCATGGAGAGCACTTGCGCACTTCACCCTGATGAAGATGGTGAGCAGGTTGATCAAAAGGAATATAGAAGCATGATAGGTTCACTTTTGTACCTCAACGCATCAAGGCCGGATATACAATTTCTTTGTATGCTTGTGTGCTCGTTTTCAAGCTTCCCCACGTGCTTCACATCGACAAGTCACAAAAGGATTTTCAGGTATCTTCATGGAACTCAAGATTTTGGCATTTGGCTTTCTGCTTCCTCATGCATTAGTTTGAGATCTTTTTCTGATGCTGATTTTGGAGGATGTAGAATTGATAGGAAGAGCACTTCTGGTTCATGTCACTTCTTGGGAAATTCTCTCATTGCATGGTCATCTAGAAAGCAATCTTCTTTTGCACAATCAACTGCTGAATCTGAATATGTGGCTGCTGCTAGTTGTTGTTCTCAAATTCTTTGGATAGTAGCTACACTTAAAGATTATGGGGTTAATTTGGATAGTGTTCCTCTTTTGTGTGATAACACTAGTGCAATTTGCATTGCTAAGAACCCCGTGCAACACTCTAGAACAAAACACATTGACATCAGATTTCACTTTCTTAGAGATCATGTTGAAAAAGGCAACATTGTGCTTCATCATGTGGATACTGAACATCAATTGGCAGACATTTTCACAAAACCTTTGTCTTCTTCTCGTTTTGCTTTTATTCGGGGAGAACTTGGAATTGTTCATCCAATGGGATTGTTTTGAGGGGGAGTTTCTTTGCCAAGTTCTTTCACTTAATGAGCTCACTTTATCATATTTCTTTATATGTTATGTAATTGAGCTAATATATGATAATCTAATTATCTCACTTGAACTAAAAATGACATTGCGGAATTCCCTGGACTGATTACCTATAGCTAAATACTCTGTGATATATTACTCTTCTAGGCTTGATATTGAATCCTCTTGACAAATTTGGGCTATGAAGCAAGTGTGGTTTCAACTTTACTCTTTCATAAGACCTTTTAATCACTTTTGCATGTTTATGATCAAAGAAAAATGAAAAGAAAAGGGAATCAATAAAAAAGGGTTGTTAAAAGCAAAAGCCTCAAATTATGAGCTTCAGGATGCTTTCCCTAAAAGATAAGATGTATGCTTCAAGCATGCCATTCCCTCAAAGTTAAGATGTATGCTTCAAGCATGCCACTCCTAGAAAATAAAAGAAGTATGCTTCAAGCATGCCACATGCGATTTATTGTTTAAAGATTAAATTGGTCTACTAGATTGGAGTTGAAACTACTTGCTCGCCCTAAGTTGTTAGTTGCTTCAATTTTTTTTTAAAGCCTTGCTTTTTCTGCTAAGATCTTGCTTAGTACTTGGCTATAGTTGACTAAATTGAGGTTGAGATGCATGTCATTCCCTAACTTGTTAAAATCACTTCAAGATCATGTATTTTGCATATTATGTGATATATAAGGTTATATGATCGAATGAGCTCATCTTTTTCTATCTTGGCACTCCCTTGTTTCTCCTTGTGACATCTTTGCTACAGGAAAAATTTTGAACCTGTTCTCTCTTTTACTCTTGATGAATCCATTGTCAAAGGGGGAGAAAATTGGGAATTGTTGAAAAGTTTAAAGAAAAAGGGAGAGTTGTTAAATTTGAGAATTTTGGGAGAAGTTTGGAGAATTTTTGAAATTTTTGGGCGCATTGCACATTCACATACATTTTCATTCTCAGGGGGAGATTTTGTTTTGCATTTTGGTCAAAGGGGGATTTCTGTGTTTTCTTACTTTGGTCCTTGATCCTTTGGATTTCAAAATCTTTTGTAAAGTGAATGCCAAATGATTCAATTCTAAGTGGTGTTGCCAATGTTTTCATCAAGGGGGAGATTGTGAAATCATGTGTGAAAAATTGGCTTTGAACTCAAAATTAAACTTAGAATTGGATTTGCAAAATGTGCTTGTGCATGTGTTTGATAATTTGACAAGAAACAAGAAGTTTCACTTTTGCGCGGACCTAGCTCTCAAGAAACAAGAAGTTCCCCATCTGCGACGGACAATATCTTTGGGTCCGTCGTGGGCGTGTTTTGAACTCTTTGAGCCAAACTCTTTTTCCTCAAAACCGATCGATTTAAGCATCGACGGATAATGTTTTTGTTAAATCGTGGACTTGCTTTTGAGCGCTTGAATCTAACTCTTTCTCCAAGATTTGAGAAACCTTTGCATGTACAACTGACAGTTTTTCTTGATCCGTTGTGAACTTGTTTTGAGCTCATGACCGAAGTCATTTTTGCATGTACAACGGACCGATTTTCTTTGTCCGCTGTGAACGTGTTTTTGTCCGCTTGGTTTTCTTCTTGGAACCGAAACTTTCACTTGTACAACGGACCGATTTTGTCTGTCCGTTGTGAATGGTTTTTTGAGTGATTTTTCATGTGTACGCGGACCATATTTCCTTGTCCGTCGTGAATGCGTTTTCTTTGAATTAGGGTTTTGAGCGAATTGAAATAATTTGAATTTGAGATTATGAAATTTGTGATGATTTCATGATGCTTCTTTTGAAGTGGACTTTATGCAATGCTCATGTGAGTAGTTGCATGGATTGACATTGAGTCAAGTCGTGGACTTGTGCTCGGATTTGTTTTGTGGTTTGTTCATGTCCAGGTATTGCTCAAGACGAATGTGGTCGATGACGGACCGGAACTAGGTTCATGGAGGAACTGAGGTTCGGGACTAGGTTCAGGAGGAACTGAGGTCTTGGTGGTCAAGGATGTCATGCGGGACGTTCGGGCTAAGAGAATGGTGCACATGAAGAATGGTTAGTCACGTGAGAATGGCAGGAGGTCATTCGCGTGCAAAGTGTTAGTCACGTGAGTATGGCAGGTGGTCATACGCGTGCAAAGTGTTAGTCACGTGAGTATGGTAGGGTTGCCATACACGTGCAAGAGTTGTACTCGGCCTGGTTGGGCCAAGTAGAGTTGTGTTGGATACGGATTCCTTCTAGGAATAGGAATCGTATTCGTAACTCTTTGTGGGTTGGTGCTTTAAATAGGTGGGGGTCTCTGTTGAAAGGCACCAAGCGTAGCTGAGCACATCAAGCCTTGAGCTTGGTTTTAGGGTTTGTACTCTTTTGATGAGAGTATTTTAGACAAGAAATAAAGATCAATTCTTCCAAGATTTTTGCGTGCTACAAGAACCACGTCGCTACAAGATTTTCTGTTTTGGTTCTTGTTTGCATGCTTGTTCTAATTCTAGATTGGTTTTTGATCGTTGAGTTTCATCTTGATTTGATCCATCAAAAACCGTTCTAGGGTATTGTTTTAGAGTTTCTCAAAGTCTAGTTGATTAATCTTTTGAAGATCTTGTTTAAACTTGAAGTTTTGATTAGATTGATTCTCGTCAAGTTCTGGATCAGCAAGCTTGCGAAGCTCATAACTTTTGATCCGTAAGTCCGATCGAGCTGATTCTTTTTGGGTTTGATTCGTATTGGAATCTAGTTTCTTGTGTCCAAATTTCAGATCGTTCCGACGGTTGGATCTTCGGGAATTTGCGTTTTACCGAACCTCTGTCATTCTGTTTTTGTCGAAAACGAGGCAATTATTTTGTTCTGTTTTGGGGAGAACTTTTAATAGATCAAGAATTTGGTTTTAGCTTCCGCACAATCATTCACCCCCCTCTGATTGCTATATTCGTATACTTCGATCCTACAAACACAACTATGATCGTTAATGCCACATACGAATTACATGCAACTTAAATGCACATGGCCGGGTAGAGACCATCACAGCCTTTTGATTGAACATCCCCATGGTAGCTCCTACCCGATAGGTACTCGGACCCACTGTTCTTGGAACCTCATTGGCAAACGCAGGAGCCGCATTCTAATACTGAGTGGGTAACCTATCGCTGTGAGAACTGACGAATGACGCCTCATTCCTATTCCACCAAACCCACCAGTCATTCCCCCGCTGGGAATGACTACTCCCCATTCTCCTTCTGAGAATGGCACCACCATTCAATGTAAGTATTCCCAAGGGATGGTTAATGTACTGAGGTATGTCGAAAATGGTTCAGTTGAACTGACCGGTTCAACCTGTGGTTGAGCGGGATATTAAGTTATTTACTTTGCTTAAGGGGGTTTAACCTTAAATTGCCAAAGACTAAGCCATTTAACAATCCACAAACCCAACTGGTACCTACTCGTACCAGCCACCCAAACCAACTATGGCATTAATCATCAGCTAGGGATCGAATCATCGAACTCACATCCACATCGTGACTAGTCCAATACTGTTCCTCTGACCGTAGCACATTTAAATACTCCGAGCCAACTGCTCGCAAACACTTTATTTCTTATTTAAAATTTTTGAGTGAGATTATTATAATTAATAATTACTAAGGCATGTATGCTCATTAACTAAGGTTATTCAAGGTTTAATATGGTTCATCAACATCAAGGAGGCTAATCGCGAAACTGGGTATAGCTAAGTTGCATGCCATTCTAAACTAGCAATTTTCAGTATTTAAACATATAGGTCAAAGTAATGCAGTATAAATTAAATACTACAGTATTATCATGGCAAAGTGGGTTCAATATGTTCAAAAGTGTGCGGCTTACCTTGCTGCGCGACACGATCAGCTAGGTCATAGTCGACGTAGTTGTACATGGCTCTTGTCTGGTCCGGCCCCGGTTCCGGAAACTGTTCCTGCTCCGGGTACTGCTCGAACGTCGGATCTAGCGCGAAAACCGAAACAAAAAATGATAAGAAAATGAAAAACGAAAATGGAAATGAAAATGAAAACAAAACAAAAAACAGAAAAAGGGCCGGAGGAGGGTTTGAGGGCAATTTGGGTATTTTTGAAATTTTAGGGACTTCAACTGGTGAAACAGAGGCCGTATTTGGACTCAGTGGTTCGAAATGGTAAGGATAGTGTATTTTGGCTATTTTGGGGCTTTTCGGGATTTTTAGAATTTTCTGGGATTTTCTCGTATTATTTAAATCCGAAAAAGAAAAGAAAAACGAAAAACAGTGCCAGACCGCATTTGGGCTGGGCCCAACTGGTCGAATGGACTGCAGGCCAAAAGCGCGCGGAACATGGGCCGGCCCAAGAGCGCGACTGGCCGTGCCTGACAGGCGCTGGCAACGGCTCGGGGGTGGCTGACAGGTGGGGCTACGAGCGAGCGAGTGAGGAGGTTAACAGGGAGCTGACCGGTGGGGTCCCTGTGGCAAATAAACAGAGGGAGAGGCTCGATTGAGGATTAGGGTTCGTGGGGCTGGGCGACCTGGGGGAAGGGCGACCGGGGAAGAGGCCGGAGCTGGGGGAGAAAAGGGGGTCGGGGCGGGGTTTGGCGGGGGGGAGGTGAAGGGACAAGGGTTCGCGGCGGGAGAGTGATGTGTGGGGGAGGGGACGGCCGGGTGGCCTTCGGCCAGAGGGGAAAACGAAGGGGGAGGCGAGGGGCGGCACTCACCGAGGAAGGAATGGAGGGTGAGCAAAGGGGCGAGGCGGGCGCGGCGCGAAGCCTTTGTAGCTATGCGTGGCGTGGGCGAGGGGAGCAGGCGAGCGAGGCGGCATGGGCGTGGAGGCGACGGGGGCCGGTGGAGGGCGACAGGAGCAGGTGAGGCAGAGCGTGACGCGAAGACAAGACGGCGGCGACCGACCCAACGAGGCGGGCGGCGCGCGCGAAGAACCGGTCCGAGCGAGGATCCAGGTACGAGTTCAACCGCTCCAACCTCAATTTTCCAAAATCCACAACAAATCCAAATTAACCTCGAATTGAACTTGAATTAGGGTTTTTATTTCCTTTTTGAAAATTTTGGGGACATTTCAGACCCTAAAGTGTAATTTGTTTGGTTTAGAATGTTGCGGAGCCCATCTAAAAAAAATATTGTTGCAGCCAAATATATTGGCACTATTGCTTATAGAGACAATCATTCAGTTACCTATTGAAATATATAGGCAGAACAGCATAAAGAATATAATTTTATATGTACATGATGGATAAGAGGGCTGATATACATATCCTGAGACAGTGTAACGATAAGACTCGTGAATATAGTGAATTATAGCAGGTACATTGCAGCTCGTAGTTGAGATATGGCACAAAATTAACGTGGGCATTTCAACAAAAAAAACGTCGAACGTATCGCAATTAGATTTCTATTAGAAAGTCATCTACCAAGCAAATAGGTCTGTGAACTAAAAGCACATGACGGGGAAAAAAATCATCAGCCATAAGGACTCAACTACTATAAAACAGTGCATAGGTGACATCTTTTTTGTGACGGTTTTTTTGGAACCGTTACAAATAGAACTATCAGTGACCGTTTTTTAATTCAAAATGGCGGAAAGACTATCAGTAGCGGTTTTTGTTTAGAACCGTCATAAATAATGAATTATATGTGGCGATTTTTGTTTAGAACCGTCTCAAATACTTTTGAGACTATTTGTAGCGGTTCTAAACAAAAACCTCCAAAGATAATTCATTATCTGTGACGGTTCTAAAGAAAAACCGCCACTGATACTTACTAATTATTTGTGGCGGTTCTAGGAAAAAACCATCACTGATAACACAAGTATTTGTGGTGGTTTTTGGATAAAACCATCGCAAATAGTATTATCTATTGTGGTTTTGATTTAAAACCGACACAAATAATATTCCCTATAAATACCCCCTATAGCAGCATCTTTTGGTCATCCTCCTCCCCGAGAAAAAACCAAAGTTTCTAGATTTTAGATTTTATTTTCAAAGATTCTTCTGCTTTTACTTCCTATAGTTGTTTCAAGGTGAGTAATTTGTTCTCCTCTCTTCATTTGTGGTGATGTAGTTGCAATTTAATATTTAGATCTAGTTTAATTAAGATTCTCCTCTCTTTAAATGCAAAGTTTAGATTTAACTTGTTTTTATTTACCAAGCATTTTGTAGATTAATGTATATGTAGATGATGAACTTATTACCTTGCTCCATTAGATTAAGTTGTCTACCTTTTTTTAGATGATAAATTATGATCAAGCATATATTAAATTTATTTAATTAAGATTACTAGATATTAATAAACATTAAATTTTAGTTAATATGGTAGATGGGTGATTATGAAGTCGCCTTGGATTTTGAGATGATGAATTTATTATCTAGCTCCTTGAGAGGATAAATTTAATTTTGACTTTGTATTGTATTTAAGATTTGTTTTTTAATTACCATTAATTTTTTGCCGTTAGTGCGTGCATAGACATCTTGCTCCATTAGTGGCTATTGTTAGCTTATTTTTATTAGTGACGGTTTTTATTAGTGGCTATTGTTAGATTTGTTTTTTAATTACCATTTTTATCAGTGACGGTTTAATTAAGGTTCTCCTCTCTTCAAATGCAAAGTTAATATTTAATTTGTTTTTAGTTACCTAGCATTTTGTAGATTAATTTATATGTAGATGATGAATTTATTACCTTGCTCCGTTAGATTAAGTTGTCTACCTTTTTTAGATGATAAATTATGATCAAGCATATATTAAATTTACTTAATTAAGATTATTGGATATTAATAAATATTAAATTTTAGTTAATATGGTAGATAGGTGATCATGATGGTTTTACTAGTGGATATTGGATTAATGATTTATTTAATTAAGATTATTGGATATTAATAATTGTTACATTAATTAATTGTAGATGGACCGAAGATGGATGTACAATGCGAACCGTTACAGCCAAGAATACATCGACGGCGTATCTGTTTTTCTAAGAGTAGCCGAGGAGAACAGCTTGCAAAAGAAGACGAAGTACATACATTATCCATGCATTGATTGCAACAATGAGAAGAAGTTTTCGGACAAAGACCATATCCACTTGCACTTGATTCGGAGGGACTTTGTACCTAGCTATACATGTTGGACAAGGCATGGTGAAGAGGAGATCATACTTCAATGTGATAATGTCGACGACGACAGAGCCGACAATACGGCAACTGGCATCGGTTATGGATCCAATGAGGATATGTTTGCTGACATCGGGCTGGAAATACCCTCCAACGACGAGGTTACAACTCTAGGTAGTGCCATCCACGCATTCATCTAGTGGTGCAAGCGTGACATCGTCTTGGACCATATAGTGCCACCCTTTCCTGCAGTAGAACTCTCCCATTCGTTACCAGCAGTGGAACTCACCCATTCGTTACCAGCACCTGAGAATAAAATGGCTAGTGTGACTACTTCAAAGGACAAATTTATAACCCCTGGTTAGAAGAAATGGCACATTAAACAAGCCGTAGCAGCTAGGTCAGGCGAAGCAAGAACAGAGTATGATGTTGTCCTAGAAAAAAGTAAGGGCAAGGGCAAAAGCAAGGCGACACTTATGTGAAAAACTAGAGACCATGACTTTGTAGAGTAGAAGACCATCAAGGGAGAAGGCCCTAGAGTTCTATAATGGACAAGTGGGTGGTGAAGTATACACTGTAGCCAGACCTAATAAAATACTATATATGTGCCAAATGAATAAGGTACCGTCTACTAAACGGTGAACAATTCTACTAGCTCATGCCGCTGTTTTCCTTAGCTGATCCTGGTGCACTCTGCTCTGCGACATGGTCGACATGGTCGAGCAAAGCGTAGGCGTCACAAAAAATTTCAAAGCGAAAAGTTTGAAATTAGAAAGCTTCAATTTAAAAAATTTTAAATCGAAAAATTTCAAATTAGAATATTCAACTTGAAAGGTTTTAATTCAAAAATTCTCAAATTAGAAAGTTTCACTCGAAAATTTTCAAATTGAAAGGTTTCAACTCTGATAACCTTCAATTCAAAAAACTTTTTGTTCGAAAAGTTTCAATCCAAAATTTTTCGAAATTGGTTAAAAATACTTGTATTTAAAAACTTGGTGGATTTGAAAAACAAAAATTATTTTTAGTTTGAGGGAGGGAATGGCGGAGGAAAAGGGGATGGCGTCAATTGTTGCAATGAGAGAGCTTTCGAGAGGGAAAAGAAAGTGAGGAAGGAAAGAGGTGCTGCCACCTATCACAACAAAAAAGCGTTGGTAATAACACCTTCAAATTGGCCATTCCCTAAAAAATCTTCTCTATCCTATTTTCTTCGTGTCAGAAATTCCTGGAATAGCTAACCTAAAATAAATCATCAGGAATTAAAATGCCCTACAAATTAAAATCTAAAGCCTATTTAAAGGTAAGAATTTTACGTAACTTTTGTAGAGTTCAATTCATTTCTCGCAGGAATAATTAAGAACAGGGAGCGATGGCCAATCGACGAGCAAAGCTTTATAGCCATGTGGTGGTAGATACTTCCTGTTCATTTGCTCAGTGCATGAACCTGGAAACGACAATACCGAAATTAAGAACAGCAAAGTCATGCAGGTGCTGCTAGCTTTCCTCCCCACTAGTCTATTTTTAATCAGTGGTACAAGCCGCTTAGCCGCCCATGCTCTTAAATATCACAATGCATGTGGAGTAGCCATGCAGGTGCTGCTAGCTTTCCTCGCCTCTAGCCTATTTCAAATCAGTGGTACAGCCGTCCATGCTCTTAAACATGACAATGCATAAAGTAGCTAGAGGGGCTCATCAGGGTTTAAATTATCGTAAAAAATCAGCTAAATATCACGATAATCAATATTATTGAACCAGTATGATATTATATACCGGTCGGTAAACCGGTTAAATTTTAAAAATTTTAAAAAAATTTATGTGACATAAATATCACGATTATCGAGGCATATCGAGCGATTATCAATGTATATCAAGCAAAAATTGCTTAAAAAATCGACCGATGAGGAAGTTCGCTTGGTTGGGTGATTTTCGAGGTAAATATCGTAATTATCGAGCAAAATATCATGATTATGAGTCAAATATTGTGATTATCGATGAAATACCTCTTCGATTTTTGACGATTTACAAGCGATTTTCGACGAAAATTATTACCGGGCTAGGGCGATTTCCGAGACGGTGGGTAACCTGAACATGGGGCTCATGCAAAAAGACTGCGGATGATCAACTGCGAGAGAATAGATGATTAATTCTCTACCTGAAATGGGTGTAGGAGAATTGTGTGAGCCGGTCCAAAGAATCTGGCCCAACTTGTCTGTGGTTTCAAGGTTATTTAAGAAAAGCGACACCACGTTGCAAGACTATACTACTCCTTGGCTCCATGCTATCGGAACCATCTTGTATGGCTGGTAACAGTGGCGGATCTAGTGGTGGTGCTACCCTGCTAGGTCTGCCTTGTTATCTCTAAAAATTTTAAAAACGCTACAAGATCATCTCTTCAATATATCGAATTTGTTGATTGAATTGTTCTGATTTCGATGGTATAAGATTTTTAAGACCTTAGAACTATCTGTACTGTACATTTACCAAAATTCAAATATACGTTGGATTTATGATGTTACGAAATTATTATACAGGACTATAGAGTTATACGTGTGAAACATACAAATCTATCAAAATTTTTCTAGTTCCGCTACTAATTGATACTCTGCTTTAAAAATTGCCATCATGACCTGCGCCCCCCCCCCCCCCGGCACACACACACACATTTTTTTAGACGGCTATCCGTTTTTAATGACAAAGGGCATGCAGTGACCTTCCTCTGGTGCTAGCTCCAAACTGCCAATCCTTAGCCGCCTTTGTTGAGGCCCCGAGCTGCAGCACGCGTGTGCACGCATGCCCGTGCAACGGCCAATCATTTTTCTCCGTTCAAATCTTTGACGCGGCGCGACGCGATGGTGACTCCAGCCTCGTTGAGAACACACGCAGATGCATGCACGACCTCGGTCGGGGCTGCCTATAAACATGGAATCCATCTCCACGCTAATTAAGGCACAAACCGGCCATCGATCAAAGCAAATGGCGTCGTCTACCAGTACTCCCATTCGTTTGCTGCTCATTGCAGCGCTGGTACTGACAAGCGGCTCTCTGACTGCCGAGGCTGCAGCGAGGAATATCCCTCCGTTGGCCGATGGCCTCTCCTTCGATTTCTACGGGGACAGCTGCCCGCAGGCCGAGGCCGTCGTCTTCGGCTTCCTCCGGGACGCCATCCGCAAGGACGTCGGCCTCGCCGCCGCGCTCCTCCGCCTCCACTTCCACGACTGCTTCGTCCAGGTAAGTAACCAGCCAATCACCGTACGTGTGCTCATGCGTTGACCCAACTGATGAGCGAGCAGAGCACGCGTTAATTCCGTTTCTAATCGCGGCCGGCGTGTGGTGTGGCTGGCTGCAGGGTTGCGATGGTTCCATCCTTCTGAGCAAGACGCCGACGGAGGATAGCGAGCAGGAGGCTCCCCCCAACGTGACGCTCCGCCCGTCGGCGCTCAAGGCCATCAACGACATCCGCGACCTCCTCGAGGAGGAATGCGGCCTCGTCGTCTCCTGCGCTGACATCGTCACTCTCGCTGCCCGCGACTCCGTCCACCTGGTACGTACGACCTGTGCATGCATACATACGCATGCCAGCCAGATCGATACATACATGCATCATATTGGAATTTGGCCGTCGAATGCATACGGGGTTAAGCTTGAGCTGCCAGTGTTAATTTGTGCTTTGATCGTTTTGCAGGCCGGAGGGCCGTGGTACGATGTCCCTCTCGGCCGTCGTGACGGCGAAAAGTTCGCGTCACTGGATGTCGTCTTGGGAGCGCTCCCGCCGCCGACCTCCAACGTCACCACGCTCCTCGCCTTCCTGGACAAGATCAACCTCGACGTCGATGACCTCGTGGCACTCTCCGGCGGGCACACCCTCGGCATCGCGCACTGCACCTCCTTCGAAGAACGCCTGTTCCCGCAGCAGGACCCAACCATGAACAAGTGGTTCGCCGGCCAACTCAAGCTCACCTGCCCTGTCCTGAACACCACCAACACCACCGTCAACGACATCCGGACGCCCAACACGTTCGACAACAAGTACTACGTCGACCTGCTCAACCGCCAGGGGCTCTTCACCTCCGACCAGGACATGCATACGGACGCCAGGACCAAGCCCATCGTCACCAAGTTCGCCGTGGACCAGTCGGCGTTCTTCGAGCAGTTCATCTTCTCCATGGTGAAGATGGGGCAGATCGAGGTGCTGACGGGCGCGCAGGGGCAGATCCGCAAGAAGTGCTCCGTGCGTAACGCCGGCGGCAACGACCTCCCGTGGTCCGTCCTGGAGACTGCCGTGGAGGCTGCGGAGAGCATGGTCTTGTAAATTGTAATAATAGCTACCTAGGGCTGTTGCCTTTTCTTCGCAATGCAGGCTTGCCTGCAGCCTGCCTGGTCATCTTTGTCGGTACGTACGTGTACGTGTTCTCGTAACTCCGTCAGTGTGGATCTGTCACGTTTGTAGCCTCCGGCAATAATAAAACAAGATGGATTTGTCACGTCGGTAGTAGAAATTGCGGATCGAATCGATGCATGACCGACGGTAGGTACATAGGTTCTCTCCTTCTCTGAATAAGCTGAAACGTGTGAAAGAATGGAAGGAAATGTTAGTCAGGTTGACGAGCTCCGTTGACCCGCACGTACGTAAGAAAGGCCGATCGGCTTCAGCGGTGGCCCCACTTGAGAACTGCCTTAACTTTCGTGGGCTCGCAGCTGGCTGGTGGGCTCTCTCTGTCCTCCTCTCGTCCGCTCATGGTAGTGTCTACCGACGTTGTGGGCCGGGTGTGATGTGCCGACGTCGATCGGTCGCCGGCCAGCCGCCGGATGTGGACAACTAACGGGGCAGGTAAAATAGGTGGTATGTACGGCGTAATCCCTGTAAGACTTTGAGCCTGTTTGGTTTATAGACAGAGTACTAAGGTTACCATATTTTTGTCTTTGTTAAATTTGTCCAAAGTTAGATCATTAAAATTGCAGTCATACTTTGACTAATAAAATGCAGCTTGTCGTACTTCTTTGATTCAATGACACGTGGGATCTTGATGACAAGAAAGATTCTTAATACAAGTGTGGCTATGAGCCAAACGGATGCCTAACCCTATCAAACTTGCCTAACTTGATGTGTGGCAAATTGTGTTAATATTTGGTTATGAACCAAACAGCCCCTTATTTTTATGAATGGTTTGTTCATAAATATTATTGTGAAAAATTAGTATGATGTTTCCTCTGTGTCCCTAATAATAAATATTCATCTTTACTTTATACACAAAATTAGTATGATGTTCCCTCTATATGTCGAAAGTTAGGAATCGACAATAAATTTATACTCGGGTACCTTAGAATATGCAGAGTCAAACAGGAGATTAATGGTACACGATATAGATAGGTTCGGATCTCTAGAACGAGTAATACCTTACTCCTATATGGATATAATATAAAATCGGTGAAACAAAGTGCAAAGTAAGGTGCCTAGCCCCGGTTACAAGGAGGATTCCCTAAGAGATGTGGCTAGGTCCTAACTTAAAAACTATCAGGGCGCAATTCATCGGATTGAGGAGTTGCTTCTTCGGGACTGCTTGCTTGTGTCTCTCCTCCTTCTCTATTATCACCCCTGTTCTTATATAGTCGAGGTAGCCTCCTCCCGGGATATAGTTGGTTGGAGATACCAGATCATCCCCAATGAGGAGTCCCTCGTTCTGAGATTTTCATGGCGCATCCAGACTTCTCTTGATGTTCGGCGTACTAGAGTTGGTTTTCTCGTAACGGGAACATGACTGAGTTCCTTCTAAACATGGAGATATCCCTTCTGCATATATCCTATCCCGCAAAATTCGGGTTTGTGGTATCCAGAATTTCCAGATATGTGTGTGCACATATATGGTATGACCTTCAAATTTTCTGTACATGCCCATATCCCACATTTAGATATTCGACACTATACCTCTAACAAATATTCATCTGCATGTATGTGTTTAGTGGTAACTAAAGATAACATATTTATTTTTATATCTCTTTATATTCTATATATTAAAAAGAAATAGGGCTTATAAATACAGACAAGAGAAAGCATCTGCCATGCTGTTAATTCGCGCGCCTGTCCGCGTCCGGCTCGATCGATCGGTGCTCCCCTGACGCCGCTTCACGGGCCGCGACGGGACGTGTGGCGTGTGCTTTACACGCGGCTGGGCTGGGGGTCGCCGCCCGCCGGAGGGATGCGCCATGTGTCCTGTCTGTCTGTGATGACGCCTCGTCTCCGGCCGTGGACAGTGAGCGTGGCAGCTTGTTCGATCTCATCATAGGATAGTGGCAGTGCATGCATGGTAAGAGTACTTCCTTGGTAAATGTCGTCTTGGACACTGAAATAGTTTTTTCATAGGAGGGATGCATGGTAAGAGTACTTCCTGTTTGGCAACAAAGTTTTTTCATAGTTTCGAGATAAAACCATGGTTTTGGAGAAAAACTCTGTTTTAGAAACTAAGAGGTGTTTGATAGCCATTCAAAAAACTCTGTTTTAAAAATCATGGTTTCCACAAAACTATGGTTTTTTCTCTGTTTTGAAAACTTTAGTCTTGGGCAAATTTTTCTGAGTGCTAGTGCCAAAACAACTCTTGTTCCAAGACTTTGTCAACCACAAACTTTGTAGCCAAACAATTGAGAGTTCCAAGAAAAACCATGGTTTCAATGGGGTTTGGTAAAACCATGGTTTTTATGTCATGACAATTCATAAACCATAGTTTTGCAAAACCATGGTTTTGTAAAATCTTGTTGGCAAACAGGCCCCCGTTTTAAATACTCGATCCTCTTTGACTTTTTACGGTGTTTAAATTTAAATTTTGACTCTTAATTTTACACTAATACAACTATAAAATATTATAGGAGTAGTATTGGTGTGACCGGTAACTTCTATTGTACTCTGCATATTTACTAAAATCTAATAAAAATAGAATACTAGATAAATATTTTGAGATAAATATACTCTGAATATTCTTAACGATATTACTGGTCAAAGTGAAAATAGTAAATAATGCCTCCAGAGTCCAGAGTGAACATAGTAAATAATACCTTCTTACTCTCCTCTTGTATATATATGACTAAATAATTCTTGGATGGATCCCACAAACAGTGCAAGTGATTTGTCCTCACATGAAGAAACTTCCCTAAAGTAGTCATCATGTCCTAATCCGAATGGAGTCAAACTAACTATAGGCATGTACTGCTTTCATTCCTTGCCGCAATCCTTTTCTAGTCTCCCATATACGCAAGACAAGTTGGTACAGGTCCGGTCCGAGCAGCAGATAAACGAGCCGAAGGCTATTTTTCACGGAAATTGTTAATTTAAGGGTGTATTCTCTTCTTATGATAAATAACAACATTAAATTTTTTTCCTCATTTCTCTTCTCCTTCAAAACGTCCTCTCCTTATCACAAGTCATTGTTAATTAAGTGCATTGCATTGATTTGAGCCATTAGAACACTTAAATTCCTTCAAGTAAGTGTCAAAATCTATTTTCTTAGAGGTTGCCGCTTTCTAGAAGGTTTGGATGCGTGTGGAACCGGTGATCTTTTCAAGAAGCTTATGAGAAGGTTCGGTGATTTGTGAAGGCCAGAGCTCTCCTACCCGGAGCTTGGAAGAGCTAACACTAGTGATCGAGAGAGGGTCAATTTTGTAAGGAGCCGGTTTGAGTTGGTCAAACACTTCAACATGGATTAGAAGAGACCGGTAAGTCTTCGAGACTACGAGATAAAAAATTCGTGTCCATCTCTTGTGGTTTGATCTCTTTTATTTATTTGAGAAATGTACATTCCTATATTGCTTTTTCATTTATTCTTGTACCTAGGATTGTTATTTGCTTAGATTTAATTTGTTGGTGCACTTAGTAAAACCTAGACGATTTAGGTTTTAATTGTTAAAATTCTCAATTCTAGCATTACTTGTTCAATTAGAACCGAAAATTTTAAAAATCTCAAATCCATCCTCTTCTAGTCGATTATCTTGATCCTACTACGCTAACTCCAATGATGCCGCTGGCCGGTGATGTCCATTGTGGTGGTTTAGGCGACACGTCGAGCAAGAGGCCACTCGCATGGAGAGGCCATCCCCAATCCCCATTTTGTTGGCAGGAGGCGCCATGCATGAACGAGTTTTTGGTTTATCGTAAAACCAAAATAATCAAATTAACCGAATATCATCCTAGTCATCATGACCTAATCAGAATGGATTGAGTCAAAATAATTACAGGCATGTACTGCTTTCATTCCATGCCAAAATCCCTCGTCTCCCATATACGCAAGACAAGTTGGTACAGGTCCGGTCGGAGTAGCACTGATAAACGAGCAGAGGTGGTTGATGGTAATTTTTCACTGGAATTGCTAATTTAACCGAGATCTCATTAAATCTTTGATAAAGACATCCTCTTTTTATAACAACTAAGGGCCTGTTTGGATCCATTAGCAGCTAATAGTTAGCTAGCTAATAGTTATTAGCTAGCTAACTATTAGTTGGAGGGTGTTTGGATCCACCAGCTAATATGCGGCTAATAGATGCTATTGTCCAGAATACCCATGCTATTAAATGCTATTGGTGCTAGCTAATGAGATAACCATTAGCTGGGTGCCCAGCTAATAGTTAGCTGATCTATTAGCTGGAGGTGTTTGGATCCACTCTAGCTAATTTTTAGCAGCTAACTATTAGCTGCGTGGATCCAAACAGGCCCTAATAGCATATATTTGCTTTCCACACTTTTCTTCCGCATTAAAAGCTCACCTTTTGTGATAAATGGAAGCACATCCTACCTTCCTCTACTTTTCTTCCTCCTCAAAGGGTAGCACATCCTTCATCCCCCTTTCATCCTCCATTTCCTTTCCCTCAAACTTAAAATAACTTTTTCTATTTCAAATTTTTAGCTAAGATTTTGAAAACAAATATTTTTTTAACCCTTTTCAAAAGTTTTTTATTCGAAACATTTTGAATCAAAACTTTTCTGAGATGAAACTATTTTATTTGATTTAAAAAAATTTATTTGAAAATTTTGAGTTAAATTTTAATCGAAACTTTTGGAATCAAATGTTTTTGAAATGAAAGTTTTCGGAGTTGAAACTTTTAATTTGAAATTTTTACTTAAAACATTTCAAGTTGAAACTTTCTAAAATGAGAATTTTTTATTTAAAATTTTTCAAGTTGAAACTATCAAATTTGAAATTTTATGAGTTAAAAATTTCTTATGGAAAATTTTTTCGAGTTGAAACTTTCTATTTAAAATTTTCAAAGTTACAACTTTCTAATTTTAAATTTATGTGTTAGAGAAGAAGGAATGAAGGTGGGGGAGGTAAGTAGGAAGAGAGGAGAGAAAAGTGGAGATGATATAATATCTTAAAAAGATGTTTAAATTTATTAGTCCAAGGTTACTTTTAAACTAGTCATACCTATTATTCATATTAGGGGAAAAGCCGCACCGTTTCTTTTGTACTAGAGGAAAAGCAACACTAGTACTTTTGATGCACGCAGTCTTGTCTTTGTGATGCCAAAACCAGATATGACAGAGATGCGTTCTGATCATGTAATGCCAATCTGAGAAACCATTACACTGCCAACACAGTTTGCGCCGACAAAGTAGGAGGGAATAAAATATTGGCGAAATTTCCAGAGATCTTAGATCTCGATGGTGAATGAGATTATAAATCTCGGATAAATAACAAAATTAAAATTTTTAAAATATTATAGTAACTTTTGAAATCTCAGCGTTATTTTGGTAAATTTCGCCGAGATTTCGGTTAATCTCAACGAGATCTTATGTTTTTTTGGCCGGATTGCTATGTTTTTGTGTTAGATTTGGGATTAATTTTTTTTGTAGAGAATTAGAATGCCATTTATGAGGAATAGATGTAAAAATTTTGCAATATATATATACAAATCATATATATGTATGTGTGTGTGTGAGCGCATGTGATGGGATGCATCTTTTGTCAATGAAGAACAAATGCATACATGTTTCAACTTAAAAAATGAGAATTCTATGACTTATGTTATCAAGTTATGCTTCAGATACATTCGTCAATATAGTTTAAACTTACAACTAAAAGTATTTTACTTAAGTGAAAGATGTATCTTATTTCGTGAAAACCCTTGAAAGCCCCAATTTAATTCCTTTTGTTTCAGATACAGAATGTACAAAAATTCTTTAATGATTTTTGAAATTTTTTCTAGCTGCGGGTAACCATTTACAGTATTTTGCATTGTCACAATTTTTTAAAATTTCTAAGGTTTGAACATCATCTGAAAATTTTAGGGATGCATCAGGACCATCCAATTTTTTTTAAAAAAAATTTTCTAACGCGTTTTGGACCAAATTTCATTCGGTTAAAAATCATCGTGATCTTGAAAATCTCAGTAAAAAAATGAATTTGAATTTTGCCTTTTGGATTTCGTTCTGATTTTGTCTGAAATAATGAAATTTTGCCAAAATTTTGAATTTCGGGTGACGAGAACGAAAACGAAATTTGAAACCTAACAAAGTAGTGTGGTGATTCAAAGTAGTAGTATCGATCCATCGACAGACGAACAGCCAGCCAGCTTCCTCGTGTGAACGTGCAAGAAGAAGATTATTGCAAGGTGAAGAGTACTAGTCATTAGTCAATTAAAGGAGGTAGCACCTGTGCAGCATGCGATTCCAAGTCTGAATCGACACGAACTACTCGTGAAGGCAAAGTGTCCGCGTGTAAAGCAAATGTTAGTGGCTTCATTCAATCAGCCTCCATTTTCGTAACACCTACTATTGTTGGAATTACCGGGTTAGTTATTTGATGGATCCAGCTAGCAGCTTCGACGAGTTCGAGCTGAATACCAAACAGTAGTATTCGATGGATCCTCCTAGCTAGAGTTTTTTTTTTTTTTTTTACTTGCTTGGCATGGATGAAGTCATGGGCACACGTCGTATGTACGTACGTGTTTGGAGTTTGGACAAGGGCACTTGCACACCTAGAGAGCGAGAAATCAACACGCACTGCAATCACGTCAATATATGCCATGCTTTGTTTCAAAAACAAGCGTCTATAAAATGAAGGGAAGCTAAAGCATAGCTGGCCATAAGGCACAAGGAGCTAGCAGAGTGCAGTGGCACGAGGAGCTAGCACTAGCAGAGATGGCTTCTTCTTGTACTGGAAGTGCTCCTTTGCTCTCTGCAGCAGTGGTGGTGGCGACGTCGCTTGCTGTCCTCTGCGCTTGTACGAGTACTGCAGAGGCCGGCAACGCCAAGCAGCCGCCCCTGGTGAAGGGCATGTCGTTCGATTTCTACGAGAAGAGCTGCCCCAGGGCGGAGTCCATCGTGCGGAGCTTCGTCCGGGACGCCGTCGGCCGGGACATTGGCCTCGCCGCGGGGCTCCTCCGCCTCCACTTCCACGACTGCTTCGTCCAGGTAGGCATCAGGCTGTTTCTTCGCTTCGCTCGCGCATCGCGTGCGTGCGTGCGTGCCTCCTGCAGCAGCTAGTTTGATGGAACGTTTCCTAGTAAGCCCGGCTGAACGTGCGTTGCCGTGATGCAGGGCTGCGACGCGTCCGTGCTGTTGGACGGGTCGGCCACCGGGCCGGGCGAGCAGCAGGCGCCGCCCAACCTGACGCTCCGCCCGGCGGCGTTCAAGGCCGTCAACGACATCCGCGACCGCCTCGAGAGGGAATGCCGCGGCCCCGTCGTCTCCTGCTCCGACATCCTCGCTCTCGCCGCACGCGACTCCGTCGTCCTGGTACTCCTCTACTGTTCGGTAACAAAGAGGATAGTTTTCGAGGCATCTATCATATATCCGTAGCCGCGTTTTTTTGATTACCCTGTGCTGTGCATGCAGTCGGGAGGGCCCGACTACAAGGTGCCGCTTGGCCGGCGCGACAGCCCCAGGTTCGCGACGCAGCAGGACGTCCTGAGCGGGCTCCCGGCGCCGACCGCGAACGTCCCCGCGCTCCTCGGCGTCCTGAGCAAGATCAACCTCGACGCCGACGACCTGGTGGCGCTCTCCGGCGGGCACACCGTGGGGCTCGCCCACTGCACCTCCTTCGAAGACCGCCTCTTCCCGCGGCAGGACCCCACCATGAACGCGTCCTTCGCCAGCCACCTCAAGCAGACCTGCCCGGCCAAGGGCACCGACAGGACGACGGTGAACGACATCCGGACGCCCAACACGTTCGACAACAAGTACTACGTCAACCTGCTCAACCGGGAAGGGCTCTTCACCTCCGACCAGGACCTCTTCGCCAACGCCGCCACCAGGCCTATCGTCACCAAGTTCGCGCAGAGCCAGTCCGCCTTCTTCGACCAGTTCGTCGCCTCCATGGTCAAGATGGGGCAGATCAGGGTGCTCACCGGTTCGCAGGGCCAGATCCGCAGGAACTGCTCCGCGCGCAACCCCGGCACCGTCAACGCCGACGACCTCCCGTGGTCCGTCGTGGAGACCGCCGTCGAGGCTGCGGAGAGCCTCGCGTTCTAGACTCGCTTGCCTTGATGGTCGTTTGGGAGCGATTAGCCAGGGCTAGCCTTTATGTCGAAATAAAGTGATCAGGGCAAGATAATCAGAACATGATGATAGGTTGCAGCAAGGAGGAATGTGTATTGTCTTCATCCAAACTTGTGTTACGGCACACGCCCTCCCCAGTATCAACGATGCTTGTCTCGTTTATTAGCAGTGATAAACTGATAATCACAAACAGAAGGGGCACAATTGCGGAAAAAGAAATGATTTAACGTGGAAATAATTATAACAGCCAGGTAGGGCTTCGAAGAAAGGAAGATTGAAAAACACGGGTAACTCGTATATTTATTCTCTCCACAACTTACAGTAATCAGGTAGACGTCGCACAAACCGACGCTTGGTACACTTATGTCAAGAACACCAAAACGAAAAGTATAATGAACAGAACAACTAGGAACAGGATCATCAGAATCTGCCCTTTAATGCCAGCCTTTTTCATTACCATTGCCACTCTTTTCTGCACCAGGACATGGATGAAAATCATGTCGGAGTTTTCAATTTGCAAGAAATTGCCAATATTTGAAACAAATTGAATGCAACGAATAAGTATGGCATCACGCATGTTAGCTGAAAAGTATTCATTCGGCAGTAAAAATTCTTAGGGGAAACAAACCAGGGTAAAATCCACCGTCTTGCCAGGCAGATGTGCAAACTGGAACATAAATACAAGTATCTACAGCAGACGATGAAGGAACTAACCCGCACAAAGTCAAGTCTGTTTGAAGTAGTTTCCATCTCCAAGCTTAGGTTGTTCAAGATCCTTTCCTGTAAAACAACAATATGTTTTGCAGTTACATCATTTGCTGTACTTGTTTTACAGTTCTACACTTCCAGCAAGAAAAAAGGACTCCATATTTTGAGGAAATACACTTGAACAACTGAACATAAAATTGAATGAGCTTCCAAACTATAGATGTACCGCGTACAGTTCCTTAATTAACAACTAACAACCTGCAAACTTTGCAGCTTGCCAATGACAATTACCTGTCCAGACAGCTCCTCGTGTATAGTTAGCCCAACACCTCCAATCCTTTGAACACTTTCACTGAGCTCATCAAGTTCCTCATCCTGCTGCCTGAAGGAAAATTCAGTACAAATATCAAACCAATGCAGACCATATGAACTTTACATGGTTTCCATAGCATAATATATAACCAAGAAGTATTTTGCCTAGCAATTTCAAGCTTAACATGATTGTAATTGACTACCTAATACAAAGTATGTCTTACTAGCAGTTACAACAAAACAACAGAAAACTAAAAAAAATGTATATATCTACTTACATAAAAGTAGCTTTACATGATAACTAAGAGCATAATCATCTGGGTGCTAGAGGAAAGCACAATAACTAGCAAAAAATGATAACATATTGGAGTTTATTAAACCACTGTAATAAATCCAAGAAGAGCAACAAAGACATCAAGCAGAGCAAGAATACAAGATCCATGTGCCACTTGGGAAAATCACCTTCTAGCATTCCATTCAACTAAAGAGCTCAGCAGACTAACATATGTGCGTGTCAAAAGCAAAAGCCTCAGTAAAAAAGGATATATCACATGATGGTTAAAAACACAGGCATTCAGTAGAGTTTAACAATAATATTAGATATACGATGACTAGAAAATCAGTAAATTAAACACTACCTGGCCCCGCTTACATAAAGCTCGAGTTTTGAGTTTAGTTATCAGTTTATACGTGTTGAACAGACAACATGTTTCCAACCAACAAATGTGCAAAGTATACAGTACATTAGAAGTAGAGAAACAAACTCACCTCATAAGTAGAAGCTGCCTGTCTGATTCTGAAGCAATAAAGTCATCATTGTCCTGGGAAGAATAGTGATTAGTTCTACTTGCACCCATTATGTCCTGGTGTGCTTCAATTGCTGAATTTCTCTTCCCCTTTTCAACACCTCTCCTGACAGCACCAACCTGGATATGTTTATGCACAGATAGGAACCCAGAATAAATAAGCAACCGTAGAACTCAAAACATACTAACATAAGCATTATTCCCATCTGTCTTTTCTTTTCCATACTACAGGTCTAAACAGGATATCACGTTTAGCTGTAATTGTGTCACTCATGCATGCTCAAGATATTCCTCATTTATAATCCTATGAAATAGGTAGAAGAACAAAAATCTAAGGAAATCTCTATTATAAGTAAAATTTGTAAAGAACCAGTAAGCAGTAGGCATATTCCAAAAAAAAGTTTGAAATGAAAGAATGGAACATCAAGAAATACCTGATTACGAGCAGAGCCAGTCCAATTCCGTCGTCTAGAAAGCTCAACTTCATCAAGTCCATAATATGCTGGATCCCTTGATGCAACTGAGATTGTCTTTTCCAACTCACCCACCTTTCAACATAAAACAACACCAGTTAGACAAACCCGAATAACTGTACATGAATAAGGAAATAGATACCCCATTAAAAGATAAATCATATTTCACAGCCTGCCACAGGAATAAGGATGGTAGTGTAAATTGACCAAAGTAAAGAACTTTCACATTTTTCCACTTCTGCTAACAGTTTCTTCTCCATGTACCAATAACAGATATTAACGACATTAGCAAAGATTTACGGCACTGTTATAATCTGTTGTCGTACCTGCCACTCGATGCTTTCACAGTTGGTAAGAAGCTCTTTTGTCAGGTGAACAAATTCTCCTGTGTTTGAAGCAGTTTGCTCCCACCGATGGAAAGTACTTTGCAATTTATCAATCTGAAACAGAAAAACTTAGCAATAAAAGAAGAACACAGATGCATGCATGCTGATGATGCAATATGTTTCTGGAGCTATGAGAGAATTAAGCAGCACGAACGCAACAAAGCTTTATCTTCAGGAATAACAGAACAGCATGGATAAATGCATGATGATGCAGTATGTTTCTGAAACTATGAGTTAAGCAGCAAGAGTAGTGTAACAGTCCCATCTTTTCTCTGTACAGATTAAAGGGCCTTGAGTTGTCAGGTCAAAGGGACCAAATTACAAGCCTAAGTCAGTATTATCCTGGAGGTGCATCAGGTAGCATACTAAAGATCCACATTTACATATTTATATATAAAACAAATCGACCTTGTACTGCAAAAATTATTCAAAAAGTGTGATAAAACAAACACTTCAATATCTTTCTTGCACATAATTGTAGTTCTTCCCCCATGTCACAATTGTAAGTAACATGAGATTGCTTTCATGGACGGAACCTCCGTCACTTACTCCCATTCTTCCAAGTCCATTAGACACGCCAGGCCAGGGTACTCTGGAGTCTGGAGTGGGCGCGTAACTGATTTCAATTGGACCACAAGTCCATGAAAACAGGTTCGATGGCAATAATTTGCAAGCTCAGCGAAAATTAGACAAACACGGGTATGCGCACGCAATCTCGAATTTCGAATTCTGAATTTCTGATCGGTATATACAGGACGACGACAAGTTTGCAGTTACTGGAAGAGGCGAAGGGTAGAGAACAAGGAGAGAGCATTACCGTGCCCTGGATCTCCTCTCGGACGATGTAGAATGGATCTTGCGCGGAGCTCATATTATCTCCTCTGTGGATTGGGGGTTTGGGCGACTGGGTTCGATTCCCCCCCAAACCCTAAAATTTGGGCGTGGGATTTGAGATGAGTTCGGCGGAGAGCCGGAGACCCTCGTCTTGCTCCTTCTTCGATTGGTCCGGGGTGGTGGGTGGGTGCTGCCGTGGAACGCTCGTGTAGACTTGGTGCACCGCTGGGCAGTGCGGATCCAGAACTAAATTTCAGAGGGTGCTCACTGTAGCTAATCCTAAGCGCGACGAGCGACACAGGCCTAAGACCATCTCCATTCCCCTCTCCCTTTCCCTCCGCGAAGGGATTCTCATTCCCTTCAGCGCTCTAACAGATTCCCTTCAGCATTCCCTTCGTGAAGGGATTTTCTCTCCCATTTCCTCCAGCAAGGGATTCTCTCTCCTTTCCCTATACAATTCCCTTTAAAGGAATCTGTTGGAGATGAGGGCAAATAAAGGGAATGGGAATGAGGAAAGAGAATATGTAAGGGAATGAAACGAAGGGAATATGGTTGGAGATGGTCTTCCCCTCTCCCTTTCCCTTCGCGAAAGGATTCCCATTCACTTCAGCGCTCCAACAGATTTCCTTCAGCATTCCCTTCGTGAAGGGATTCTCTCTCTCATTCCCTCTAGCAAGGGATTCTCCCTCCTTTCCCTATACAATTCCCTTTAAAGGGAATCTGTTGGAGATGAGGGCAAATAAAGGGAATGGGAATGAGAAAGGGAACAGGGAAGGGAATGAAATGAAGGGAATATGGTTGGAGATGATCTAAGGCACGGGCAGCGGGCTGGCCGTAGGTTTGGACTGATCAACCAAATTTCAACCCAATATTTAGATCTGTTTGGGAAGTTATACTTTAGTTGTGGTTCAGTTTTGAGTCTAAAAACTACTCCAAACAGCACAATTAAACCACAGTTGAAACACCATTAAAAGCCACAGTTGGTAAAGAGGTGCTTTTCAGCTGTGGCTTTGCTCGATCGTCTCCTTGCTCACTCCGCCTCCCTTCTCGCCTCATCGTCTCCTCGCTAAGTCGCCTCCTCGACTCCCTCCTCACTCGGACTCATACGGTTGCTTCCTAAAAGCTACAGCTGCAGTATCCAGTTTGCTAAACGATATATCAAGAAAAGTCACTGCCATCAGCTACAACTACTTTACAGCCAACAAACCAAAAATATCTTTTTAGCCCAGTCGCAGTCACCCAAGCAAGCCCTTAGAGAATAGAGAGGAAGTTTTAGGGTTCTAAACTAAGTAACTAAAAAGGACACTAGAATATGCAAAAACATAATCTGATTCTATTTTTCACTTCGTTCGGGCTTAAAACCCTATGATTTTATATCGATATACCAAAACAGTGACAAGTTAAAGTAGCTCGGTAAGAACAAGAGAGAGTATAGACAAAATTGATGACTACAGCGATTTGGTAAAAATTGGTTGCCATCCTTTAAGTGTTGGATGTCCCTTCGTGGCAGGCAGAGGGCAAGAGGCGTAGGCCGTGCAAGCAGTAGGCGATGGTGCAAGCAACACAGGTCGGACGCGCGGTACAACAGGCGATAGCGCAGGCTGCCAGCAATGTTGCTGGCGCCAGGCGACGCGCAATATAAGAGCAAGTACAATAGTAAAGCGTTCGCGGTAATAAGAAACTAAAAGCGGGTTTATCTGATAAGCTGCTAAAAGTTGTCTTTAGATGTTATGCAATAACTATCTCTTCTCTCTTGTACATAAATGATTTACCTATGCATCCGTGCAAAGCTGGCTACTCCCTCCGGTCCGGTAATATCTGTCGTTTTGGACATCGACACGGTCTTCAAAACACAACTTTGACCACTAATTTTTATTGTAATATATTTATAAAACCCAATAAAATTATAATATTATGAAAGTACTTCTCGAGACAAGTCTACACATATAATTTTTATGTATCCAATTTAAATATTTAAAAATATATTGTTAGTCAAAGTTTCGGAAGTTTGACCATCACTATGTCCAAAACGACAGGTATTACCAAACCGGAGGGAGTACTAAATAAGAGCCAGCTATCTTCTCTCTCATCGTTTCTCACTCTTCCACATAGACTAATGCTGACATGTACAGACTACAGACTAAGAGCCAGCCGACATGGACTTATTGTACTTGCTCTAACAAGATAGCAGTCATAGCTGGGCTATAGGTGCTAGCCATAGGCACAAATCGACTGACAGTAGCCTTAGGCGTTGCTGCGTGAACTCGGTGCACGAACGATGGTCTCACAAGGAGCACCGGGTCCACCACGCAGGCGCCGAATCATCTTTCCTCTTCTTCTTCCGAAGCATCGGGAAAGGCGTATGCGTTGCTGTGGTCGGGGCACAAAGCAGATAAGAGAAACGGGTAAACCACAAACGCGCCGCCCAAAACCCTAGGCGCGGGGACCCATGGCGACCTTCACCACCGCCGCCGCCGCGGCAGCGCTAGCGTCGCCGACGACGTGCCGTCCCGCCGCCCTCATCGCACGCTCGCCGGCGGCGAGACCCTCGCGGTGGTCACCGCTCCGCTCCTCATTGCCGGCCGTGGGGTCCCGGCGAACAGCCGCGCCTCCTCGTCGGGGAAGCACGCTCCTGGTGAGTCCGTCGCGAACTCCATTCGGTTACCCGTTGATTCCCCTTACTCAATGCTGCATTTTGGCTACTTCGAAATAGCTCATGGACTGGGACGCACCGTGCACGAATTTTGTTTAATAAATTGGTCTAGATGGTAGAATAGTTCCTTTGAGATGTAAACCTGGAGCTATGCCTTACACCGAAGCATTTCGTTACTGTATTAAAGTTCCAATTCAGTCTTACTGAGAGCAAATTGTATCTACCGACACATATTTTGTTCTTCTAGGCCCCGCAGATAATAATATCTAGCTCATTTGCCACTTATCACCGTGCAGTATCCAACTCTTTGTTTTGAAGGTTGTTAACTACTTGATGTATGTCATAAACGTCAGTAGCTAGGAAGTTTTTTACTAGTCACCCAACATGCTTGTTGCAACTCTATTAGATGGTATCTACCCTTAAACCTTGAATTTGTTTGACTGATGAAAGGGTTAGGATTCTTTCCTGAATGTCACCATATGTATCTGTAGCTGTTTTGTCATATATCGATTAACTACAGAATATGGTCAAGCTCCTATGTTCAGTTTTTTAGTGTCTTTATGTTTGTAGATAGTCTCGTGCTGTCATTGTCATAAATGTATTTTTTTTTTATGTTAACAGCACTTAATGCTAATTTTTTGTTTTAATAATTGTTTATTTCTGTTACTTATTTTCTATATTATTTCTACCTCTTTTGGATAGGTTGAAGCGAAGAAGCAATCATTTTCTTCATTTGATGAGTTACTGGAGAAGTCTGAAAAGCCTTTACTTGTTGACTTCTATGCAACTTGGTAAGTGACTAGAAGTAGTGAAACTCATGATCTCAAATGCCTTAATGGGTTTTATCAGTGCTCTAGACTAGATGTATGTTCTCTCCATTACCACTGGGCTAAACCTTATGGAGCCAAGTTCAATGGAGGTATGTCCTGTTTCTGTCCTGAAAGTGCTAACAACGGACTGACCTTGTGTTCATCTTTTAAATAAATTTCATTCAACATATCAGTGCTCTGTACTGGTTTTTGCACTTCTCGTCTTTGGTGTTCATCATGTGGACTTTTAAAGTGCTATTGTGTTGTTTTTGCTTTTAATAATCCAAAAATGATTGACATGTAAATATCTGAAGTGAACCTTACTAATTTCGATGCTTTTGGGTTACATGGTCAATTTGTTCATATACTTATGATGATTTGCATTTTTTCCCCTTCTGACAAAAAAAGAAACATAGTCTCATAGTGTACTCATCCACCACAGTCCCAACTCCAAGCTGGCAGATATAATGCCCATTGGTAGCCTCAGCCTGTAGGCTTCATTACACCATGCACAAATGGTAGATGGTTGACATCATTCAATATGATGACCAGTCCTGTAAACAGTATAGTTGTCTTGCCTTTTAATGTCTTTGCTTTAAGAAGGTTGATAAATTTATACTTTGATGGTGTATCTCTGTATATATTTTTATTCATTTTGTTAGGTGTGGTCCTTGCCAATACATGGTTCCCATACTTCAAGAAGTAAGTGAAAAGTTGAGCGACAAGATTCAAGTTGTGAAAATTGATACAGAGAAATACACAAGCATTGCAAATCGCTACCAAATTGAAGCATTACCAACTTTCATCATCTTCAAGAATGGGAAACCTTGTTATCGCTTCGTAAGTTTTGAACCATCTTTTCTTCATTTTCATGAATAATTTTTCGACTAGGGCTGATGATAATAAGGTTTATTTCCTTTTTGTGGTCTATGCTGTTCTTCTGGCTGGCATTTAGGAGGGAGCATTGCCTGCTAATCAGCTAATCCAACAGATTGAGAGTGCTTTGGAGGTCTCAAAGTAGCATGTGTGGCAAGTGGAGAAAATTTCCTTGAAATGTATGTTGCTACCCATGACATATGTCTTTATATGTTTGAATATGCTTATAATAGATTATTTATTATTGATTATCGTTCGAGAGACTTTGCCTGAATTACAAAATGAGTTGGTTCAAAGCTACAGTTTCAAACTATTGTAGTGATTCATGAGTCATCTGTACTCATCTTTTTAATTGAGTTAAGGTCCAAACTCCAAAGACTAAAATATATCTTTTGCAGTATGTAATGAACTTTCTTGGACATGTAGGTCTGAGAATCTCAATAGCATATATGTATAGACAAAGTATACTACTTTTTTAAACTCTGATTATGGAGTTCGCAAAGTTAGTTATGCAAAAGTATATCGAAGGTGATTATTGGTGGGGAAACATTACTGCTAGGTGCTATTTTGGGGTTTCTTTCCTTCGGGGTTCTAAACCAAACCAATCAAGCAGCTACTCTAGTACCAGTTTGTTGATCCACTCTTTCTTGGTTTAAGACTGGCAAACATCAGTACTTGCTTGTTTGGTTAAGCTTTGCTCTTTCTACACCGTTTAATATATTCTTCTAATTGGGGTTGATAAAATCAGGATCAGGTGAAGGTGAGTGCCAGCCTAACGTGTCCTGTTGGTTTGATAGAAACTGGACAGTTCCAGAATTTACTGGAAAATCTTGAATTGATCTCGGTTCGATTGAATTGTTTGGAATCAGTCAAAAACAGGAGTAACTTGTACTTCATTGTAGTAGATCAGTAGTAACTTTGTGTCAAAACCATCTAGGATTTTACATCCCGCTCCAGACCGAAACCGGTAGTTTCCTAGTTTCTGAAATCTGAAGCCTGGTTCTAATCATCGCCGACTACACACTGAGGTGGTACGCAGTTTAAATTCAGTAAGAAATAGATTATATAACAGGTAGCAATAAAGCAAATAACGAGGATGTTAAGATGATGGATCAATACAAAAGGTTTTGAAAGAGGACCATATTTAAAAACATAATGCAGACCAAGACAGCCGTGAGTATAATTAGATGGATATAAACCTTCAATCGCTCAGATCATGCTCTAAGCATGAATTCTCATTCCTTCACATGAGCCTAATTGCTCACGGAAACTGAAACTTCAGGTCTGACAAGTTTGCTGTCATGGTTATTAAAGAGATAAGGCGAGGTGACTCACCATTTTTTTACCTCCAAAGCGCTTAAGGTGCGCCGCGAGGTGACGCCATACGCTATTAAGCAGTGTAGAAACACATGGTATTGCATACACAGAGTTCAACCACAAAAGATTCTTTCTCAAAAGAATTTTTTTTGAAAAGATGGGGCCATGGGCTAGTCATGGCCCGATTGAGATCCTTTGCCGTAACTGCACGTGCAGTTATAGCCATTGACATTTGGGCCTGGCCCCACATGTTAGTGGCCGGCAGCTACGGCAGAGGATCCCAGTCGGTCATGGCCGGCCCAACCAGCCCATCATAGTACCCTCAATCCTAAGGAAGCCTCCCGATACTCTAGCTCGCCTCGACTAATGCGCTGCCGCCTCTTGTCGCAACTCCTCTCCATCGCGTTGTTGCCTCACTGCTGCTGTTCTCCCACCAGCCAGGCCACCTCGTCCATGCTACTCCTCTCCACCGCTTGGGTCGCCTCGCCCTTGCTGCTACTCTCCCGCATCTCACCCCTGCTGCTACTCTCCCACTACGCTGCCTCACCCCGGCTCCTCCTCGACGATGACTCCTGTGGAGACGACGACAACCACAACGGCATTACATTCTAGCGGCGACGTTGATGACCACGATGACATTACATTCTAGCAGTGACGACGATGATTGCGACGGCATTACATTCTAGCGGCGACAACGATAGCATGGTCAAGCCTTGATGGATCCAGCGGCGGTTAGGGTGGGTGTGGCCGGATCTAGCCTTCTTCCTCGGCTCTGGTCGCCTATAGATCCCACGACGGCGTGTGCAGTGGAAGCCGGACCTAGTAGGGGCTCGGGCCGGGTCCGATGGATCCGGAGTCGATGTAGGTGGGGCCGGTTGGATCTGTCGGCCCCAAAGTACTTTGGAGGTGATGGTATAGCGGTGGCCTGTGGTAAGTTTCCTCTTTCCCTCGAGGCCTCGACGCCATACTCCGCCTAAGCGGCGACATGGCGATGCCTTGGCTGTAAGGTGGACGCTATAAGCATGTCCGGCAAGGCGAGGCCGTAGCAAACCCCTCCTGGCTTTTTTAATGCTTAAACGATGGTAAAGCGACGCTTCAGGGATACTTTAATTACCATGTTTGCCGTCCAAAATTTCCTAACCCCAATATATGCTTGATGCTCCAAATTTCAGTCTTGAGTCATCAGCTGAAAATTACTTTGCAAGTTATTCTGTTCTAATTAAAAATGTAAATGTTTTATTTGTAATGCTTGTGATCTATGTTTAACACAATATGAGAGTACGCATGAAATCCTATCTGATGACTTGTTGTGTAATTATTGACTTGCTGTAACCACACAATACATGATAATGCTGCATGCAAGAACTAGCAAATTGCTTTGTATAGGAGAGTATTAATGATAGCAACTACTAATGAACTTATCTAGTGATGTCAAATGCTCAGGTTTTGGCTAGATTGTTATATGTCTTGTCTCACGTATATGTGTTTCTTTCTTCTCTTCTTTTGTAGCAAAGGCTGTAGTATTCATTCTAAAAGATCAAGGACAAAAAGGTCTTATAAAAATAACTACTATATGTTTATGTAATATAATCAAAACACTTGTGTTGGGAACATCAAGCCAAATAAGCTGAAGATGAAGTGTTTGGTCATTTGGGGTTGGGAACATCATAACTGGATTGTTTGACATAATTATGTGTTAACCAAAGAACTGGTGAAAGAACTGGGGAAAAATAGTCTGATAGATTGTTTTCATCTTGAATCCCAGCTGATGTTTGGTGCTGACTTTTAGAATGCAGTTATTATTTCTATCTGCTAAAGCTACCTTTTCTATTGGCAGACAACATATGCGATGTGAAGAATGGCTATACTATGGGTTGATCCTCTGCCAACGATAAATGACCTGAGATTCCGGTGCATAGATATGGAGGCGCACACCTAAGATGCATTACCTTGCTGATCTTTTAGATGTTTCTTGTGTAAAATTCTTTGATGACTAAGTTTTTTTTTGCTACATTTGTGCCTCCGGGTTCCATTTGCTGTACTTATCGTTGACATGGAAAATTACCATATCCCATATTCCTCAAATTGAAATGTGAATTTACTTCGAGTTGATTGTGACGGGGCATTTGCATCTTTTTTTGTTTGCTTCCTGAAAAGCCAATTTATAATTTCAAATAGTCACCCTTTAGTTAACTAGAACCATGCTGTTGTTGGAGGATGAAATTATTCCCTCTACCCCCGGCATTGCTCCATTGTGTGCTAGCGATTGTGGATTCCAGCATCTATCTATCTAAGAATGTCTGCTCGAGTAGCGAATAAGCAACGTGCCGGAAATATCCCTTCAAAAAATATCTGATGTTTCTGGAGTAAATATGAGTGGTGTTTGTACCGTGTTCGACCTTTGGAGGATTTTTCCTAACAACATAAGTAGGTGAGAGTCACAAAATCCATTAAGTTGGGATTATTAAGCTAACTTATTATATATTTCTTTTGTTGGTCGAAAAAGTTGCCATTCTTGCCTCAAAACGACGCAATTGAACAAGAACTCAAAAGCAAATAGCTAGCTGAACTGAGAGTCGGCCGGTTTGAACTTTGAACTGGTACTGCCGTATATCTTGTAGAGTTCTAGAGCTATATTTGATTTTGCGATTTTGGACGTATGTTCTTGGTCTTCATCTGTTGAGACGTCCTGAAGGATGTGAGTTACTGGCGCGTGCATTATCTTTTCTCACTGGAGTATTGGATGTGTGCCTTCAATTCTCTGGTTAAAAGAAAAAGGAAGAAGAAATGCAATTGGTGCCGAAATGCAATTGGTGCCATCACTTCTTGATAGCTAAACTGACCAGAAGGATAACTTTACTGGGTTCTGCGAAAAAAATGCTCCCGGTTGGCGAATTATCGCGCACTCTTTTTGAAAAGAGAGAAAGCAACGCCACCACGCACACGAATCTTAGCACCTTTGCGTATCAAAGTTTTTGCAATTTATGTTTGCATTGCAATAGCTTTAGTGATTGCACTGTATATGTAGCATCGATCTGTCCCAAGTGATAGATGTTGCTACAATTGAAACTCTCGTGCGAACTAAGAGATTCGGACAGCTAGAGGATAGCCCATCTTTTCTTGTCTTTTCCTTGAAATCCTTTGTTTGCTGAAATTACTTAAATCTGGGAGCATTAGATTATTGTTGAGATTTGGGAGTATTAATTACATCCGATCCTATGATTTGATCTAACGATTGAATTTTTAATTTCACAGTCCAAAATTTGAATATTATTTAAGACAAAAACATCCGAAGATGCCTATACACTCCCATTTTTCTTATATAGATATGAAGTATATATGCTGAGCCGATCGTCCTATCAGATTAAGCTAGCTGTAGGCCGTAGCGATTCTTGCGACTCGTGGACGCCTAATGTTGCGCCAGCAGGTGGCTGGACGCGCAATTCGAATGTGCTTAATTTGCCGGAATCTTCAGGCTGAGGCCTGACCGCCTGAGGGGTGTCAATCACAATCTCGTCCATGCATGCAACAGCAAACCGCTGGCAAGTTTCGTTCGCAATAACAATCCCAGCTAATTTAATTCCATTAGGAGAGGCGAACATCAAATCCTCCTTGTCCGCCGATCCCCACCGTCCATCATCGCCTGTCAGTGTCACTCGTCTCACTATAAATACACCCACTGCCCCCACAGATTAGATACATATACACACACAAGAAGCAAGCAAATTAAGCGCAGAGCTTGCATCGATACCAGACGGTGGCACGTAGCTGCACACTTGCTTGAACGAAGATGGCTGACTACTACGACGGTCACGGCGGCAGGAGCATGTACTCCAACACCGACGAGTGCTACGACGACCGCAGGAGGCCGGCGGGGTACGCCGACGACTGCGGCTACGGCGCCAAGCAGGCTGTCTACTCCGATGAGTACTCGAGGGGCGGCTACGGCGGCGGCGAGCAGGGGTACTACAAGAGGGAGGAGAGGGAGCACAAGAACAGGGAGCGCCTGGGCGAGGGCGGCGCCCTCGCTTCTGGCGCCTTCGCCCTGGTAAGCTGATTTATACGATGCATGTGCATACATGTATACCTAGCTACTCCATCCATTAATTTGTCCATCGATCGAGTTATGTAAGTGACTGGAATCGATGATGTTACGTGCATGCGCGCAGTACGAGGGGTACCGGGCGAAGAAGGACCCAGAGCACGCGCAGAGGCACAGGATCGAGGAGGGCGTCGGCGCGGCGGCGGCGCTGGGCGCCGGCGGCTACGCCTACCACGAACACCACGAGCAGAGGGAGGCCGGCTACGAGGCCAAGGAGCACAGGAGGCCACCCAACTACTACTCCAACTAAGATGGATCCATCCAAGAACATGCACACACCACACATATATCAACTTCGTCGCAACTGCTGCATGCGTGCGTGCAGTACTGTAGTGGTGTTGTGCATGTAGTATAAGCTGGCAGCCGTGCCTTCCCAGTTCCCACCGTACGTACGTACGTACTACTCCAATAATTGAGAGCATCATGTGTATTCATGTGCGCATGCATGTTGCTTACCTTTAATTAGTTTCGGCTTTACAATAAGATAGCATGCTGCATGCATGCATGTATTAATGTACGTGTGTGCTGGCTACTCTACGGGGTGTGTGTGTTTGTGTCTGATCTTACTGTCTGTATATGTGTATGGCTTGCGTGATGTTGGAAATATATAATAAAGACTAAGATAAAGTTTGCCTATGTAAGTTGTTGTGCGTTTATGCTTTCTATACCTGCCGACCGATACGTTTGTTTCTGCCTTTCTGGTACGATCTTAATTAATTTGCAACCTTAACACATACTCACCTGATTTGGAGACGGATCACATCAGATTCGGAGCTATTTTACCATCTAGTCAGATTCGGAGCTAAATTTGAAACGACTAATATCTAGGATTTTTCCATCTTATATCGGATACTTTTCAGTATTATGATAGGATAGTTTCCCGTATTTTCGGAGAGAAGAAAGAAAATTCAGAATAGGGTTTTGGGCTTTGAAAAATAGTAAACGATGCTAAAATATGCAGAAAATAGTAAAAGATGCTGAAAAATCCAGAGAAAAATAAAAAAAAATCCGTCTTATGTCGTTTTCACTGTCTCCCAGGACCCCCTGAACCCCAATCTACCTTCCTTTTCAGCTAAACGTGGCCTCAGTGAGCTACCACCGAGTAACCCCCTAGGTGAGCTGTTGATGCCACCCTGACTCTGTTGCTCTGCTTGGCTAGCCCTGCTTCTCGTAGTGGGTAGCATCGTCATCACCATACTCGTAGCTGGCGCCGCCACCAAATCTCGTCGTCCGCCATGCTCCGGTGATCATAGGGCCCATGCGCGCGACCACCGCAAGGATCGCCCAGCGCCACCCTAGCACTTAAATTAATTAGATTTCTATTTAAACTGGGAATTAAAATGCGAGTCCATGACATACGGACATCACTGTTCAGACCAACCGTCTTTAGACCCAGTCCACCATAGACCGGTCCCACCTGTCAGTCTGATCAAGAGATAAAATCAGATTTTTTTTTTTTTGCCTTTAGAAATTAAAATAGAATTTAGAAACTTTAGGGGAACAGTATTTTCTCCCTCGCACGAACTCCGATTGACCTTGTTTTTGTCTCTATTTTTTAAAAAAAATTGTGCTCTTTCTTTTATTGCCACTTTTGTAAAAAAAAAAAAATACTCTTTATGAATTTATTTGTGTTTGTATGCTTTCTCTCGTTGGAAATCGAAGTGCCGGGAGCAAGTAAAGTTGATCCAGTGTAAAAGCAATTGTTTACACAAATTAAGTAAGCCCCTTTGATCATATTGATCCTATGATTTCAAATGTTATGGTTTTTCATTACAGTTTTTTAAGCATGCTTACTTTGACTAAACTGATATATCCTTGGACTTGAATGCTACTGCCATTGTCACCTTAGGAATATTTACCACTGGTTTAGGATAACTTAAGTGGAATTTAGCGGTAATATGTAGAATATGCTTAGCCACGCTCATTATTAAGAATATGCAAATCATGGAATAATTGCAAAACATTTATGGTAATATTCTTGGGCAACTTTATGGCTTGTTTTGGACTGAGGACCTCTGATATTTTAGTTAGCAGATTAAAAATGAAAGCTGACCTCTGATATTTTGGTTAGCAAAAGTAAAAATGAAAGCTCTGGTTTTGACTTTTGACTTGGGGCGAGTTGTGATTATATATTTGTGTCGCAAAGGAGTCTCGAAAGCAGTTACCATTTGCTAAAGGCACTTTCTTGAATTGATTAAGAACCGAACTTAAATGTTGTTGACCTAAGCATATCCGGTATGAGCACATATCCAATGTGGGATGAACCTGACGGAATAAGGTCCTGTTTGGCGGAGCTCTAGCTCCATCAGATTCGTAGATCTGGTAGAGCTAGGTATTTTTCTGTAGAGCTAGAGCTGTGGGTATATTAGGGTGTTTAGGTGGTCATCTTGTTTATATTTTAGAATAAAAACATAAACTTAATTCACTTTATTTGAAACTACAAGTTTCAGATCTGGGATGCAGCTAGGATGTGAAACTCTGCCAAACAGGATCTAAATCATCTAGTAGATTTGTAGACATGCGGACATGGTAATGAACTCTATGCTCGAATGGGCTCCTATAAGGCTTACCTACACAACGGCGAGTTCCTCATGAAAATGGTAAAGGACGTCCATGTCCTGCGGGTGCAACCTCGCTGGGTGTGGCAATTAGGATTAGGTAACTTATGGGCTGTTTGGTTGCCTTCTCAACTCAGCCAGGCTGTATAAGTGGAGCCAGGCTGGTGGGAGCCAGGCTGAGTGGATGCAAGGAGATATTGTTTGGTTGATTGCATGAGCTGGTGCAGGCTGGCAAGAGATGTTGTTTGGTTGATTGCATGAGCTGGTGCAGGCTGGCAAGAGATGCTGTTTGGTTGATTGTATGAGATGGTGCAGGCTGACAAAAGAATGTGTTTGACGAATGTTTATATATATCATCTCCTGTATATCACCGTATTTAAATTACATTCATTGTAGTATTCACAAATTAGCACAAATTAGCCCAACAAGGATTGCAATATAAAACCAGGAGGTGACACAGTCCAACAAGGGGAAACTGTCATGAGCGAAGTGGATGATGCATGAGCAGGATTGCTATACCCCATCAAGCGGCGATAAATAAATTCAACAAGAAAAGGTATCACAGTATTTTTTAGAACACGCAAAAGCTTTGTGTGTCTCTGTATTAAGCAGGAAAAAAGGTTTTGGTACAAACCAACACGCCCACCAGTACATAAAGGTGAGCCAACCACAACACAACCTAGGGGAAAAAAAAAGGAGAAAATACATGGACTGCAATCATGCCTAATGCAGATACTGGGCAGCTTCATATTTCACCAGTGCCAAGTGGTTTCCTTGAAGAATCACCCGAAGCCCAACTTGGTAGTCTTTAACAAGCTGAAAGCAAAACAATTTCCTTATTTGATAAATAATCTCTGGGGCAAATGCGAAGATAAATACAGAAAATGTCGCCCACAACAATCTCTAGAACAAATATAGGAAATGGTCCAACTCAAGAAACTTCCAGCTGACAATTAATCAGCATAAATCTTATTCATATATAACTCTTTCTTTGGGTCATCTAGTTCACATATGACATACGATTGAACAAACAGCAAGTAAACTAAAAATTGAACGATTCATGAGACTTCAAACATGGCATGCAAAAAATAAACTCCTGGCATAGAATTATTTAAACAATGGCATGATTAACGATATTAACCATTACAATAGCACTACAATAGCACTGCCAACTAACAATCTTAACCATTACAATAAGCAAGATTAACGATCTTAACCATTACAATAGCACTGCCAACTACAGATCGCACAAATATTCAAGTAATGAAGGAAACATAAAGGCATGTTGCACACAAATACATATCACACAAATACAGATCACACAAATATTCCTCGTGCTGTTGCACCAGAAATTGGCCCTCAGGCAGTTCATACCTCTATTGATCACCACAAACCAGAAATTGGCCCTCAGGTAGTTCACACAAATATTCCTCGTGTAGTTCATACCTCTACTGATCACCACAAATACAGATCGCACAAATCCAGCACAATAGAAGCAAGCATATCCAAATCCTTCATCTTGAGATCGAACAATAGAGCTATGAACTGCCAGTGGATCTACCAATGTGAAACATGGAACTGCCAGTGGAACAATAGGGGCTTGAATAATAGTGAACAATAGACCGGAGATGGGCCGCGGCGGAGACCTGAGACGCAGGAGACCGGGGGCGGAGACGACCGGTTGGATGGCGGAGATGCACGAGGGTCGAAGACGGCTGGAGGTCGGAGACGCGCGGCGGTCGGAGACGGGCGGAGACGACCGGCTGGAGGCGGAGATGCACGAGGGTCGGAGATGGCTGGAGACGCGCGCGGGGCGGAGACGGGCGGCTGGAGGCGTGCGGGGATCGGAGACGGCGGCTGGAGGCACGCGCCGACGGAGGCGCCTGCGGTGGAACCCTTGCGTGTGAAGCAGCTGGGGAGAAACCCTTGCGTGGGTGGGGGATGAGATTGTGCACTCGGCGGCTGGAGACCTGGCCTGCGGAGCAAGAGTTCGCACCAGCTGAGCCAGGCCCGGTGGAAACGGCCGATTTTTGCGTTTCTGCGGAGCCTGGCTCCCAGGGGCAAGTTGCATCGTGAGAGCCTGGCCTAGGACCTGAGAAGCCAACCAAACAGTGAATACTTGTATCCTCAGAGCCAATTCCCTCCAGATGCAGCCAACCAAACAGCCCATTAAACGTCTTGTTATGATCACTCAGATAGGATAAGATTTTGATAGTTAATACACACAAAAATATTTGAATTTATCATGTGAAAATGATATTGCTATATTTGTATAAAAAATACTTTAATATCATTATATTTTTAATAATTTTCACTAACATGTAAATAGAAAAGATAACGGTCAAAGGTGTGTACCGAAATCTATGTCAGCATCCAAAACAACAAAGTAAAAAAAATAGTATAACAACCTGTAATGACGGCATTAATTGTTTTTCCACCATTATCGGTGCTTGATAGATGCTCTGTTTAAAAGGAATAATTGATTATTTACCATATAAAATTGATGTGTATTTGATGATTTGTCACACCATGTCTCACTAACATTTGGATACAAGGGTCACATGTCAGTGAAACATAACGTGTGGCAAATCATCACATGCACATCAATTTTATGGCAAATAATCAATTATTTCTTTTGTGAAGATGACAATTTTGACTTCAGCATCCCATGTTTTTGTTGATAAATTTATTTCTGGCTCTGACGCTAGCTTGGCCAATTGATCAGCACCCGGTGTGATGCGAGTACACCCACAAGGCCACGACTAGAGGTGGGCACTTGGGCAGGGCTCTTTTGGGCTGGCCCGAAGCACGATGGGATGGCCCGGTGCAAGGTACGGCACGGCACGGTTCTGTGCCGAGCCGAACCGGCATGTAATCATGCTCGGCCCGTCTGCCGGGCGGGAACCGCACGATGGGCGACGCGACGCGACTGTTTGTATTTGAAATTTGGGCCCGTCTTGGACACGGCTTGCGAATGGGCACGAAATCACGGATTAAGACTTAAAAGTTGGCAAATATTGTTGATTCAGGGCATCTTCAAGCATTGCATTTATGTTTGACATTTTGTTGATATGATTAGTCTCGTATGTAATTAAAATAGGTAGTTTAGTAGTAGTGATGTGTTTTATTTATTTGCTCATCACAATAGTGAAAATGGGTTGGCCCTTGGCAAGCACGGCACGAAACGCAAATGGGTCGGGCCTGAGCTCGCCAAAGACGAGTCGGGCCGGCACGATAGGCACGACGGGCCGTCATGGCACGGCACGTTTCCGGCCCGAAGTACGATGGGCTGGACCGGCACGGCACGACGCCCACCTCTAGCCACGACTTTGTTAAAGCAGCTTTTAATTGGCCCCGGATGTGACCATGGAGATGCCGGCGTGGCGGCCGAACCCGGCGACGCCCTTGAGCTGCACCCTCACGCCGTTGGTCGCAGAGACGGTGGTTGGCGAAGTGGATCGATGCCGAGGGTCTGGATCCAGATGAAGTCGCGGCTCATGGTGGGGTTGCGCTTGCCGATGAAGTGGGCGTTGATGTGGAGGGGTCGGCGTCGGAGAGGATGCAGGAGTCCTGGTCCTTCTTGCCGTGGAAGTAGAAGTTGTTGCCTAGTGAAGAATGTGGAGGTAATAACTGGTGCTACGTAGTGCAGGACTGCAGGTGCAGAATGTCTTGCAGCTTGGGCACATGACGATGCACTGGTTGGGGGCTTGGGGCAGCGCTTGTCGCACTTGACCATGCAGCCCTCCTCCTTGCCGCTGGAATCGGCGCACGACAGTTGCTGGTACCTATTGCCGAAGTGTATTCCCGGGTTGATCACATGGTAGTTGGACGGCAGCGGCGGCCGCGGAGGCGGTGCCTGTGCGGCCGGCTGCAGAGACGGCTGGCGGCGCACACAAACACAACCACCAAGACAGCGGCTGCAGCCACACCCATACATCCATGCCCGGGCCATTGCTACCCGCTAGCGCGGGTCGGCCGGCAAAAAGAACTATGCTAAAATCAAAATTGCTTTCATTACGCTAGTTAGTGGGCTTAAAATTAAAACGAATCCATTTCAAGAGAGAGAGAAAAAGATTAACGAGACTCGGCTCAATAATAGTTTATAGCTTGAATTTAAAGTAATCACTTAAATGATAAAATACATAGAAAATTTACTGTGTATTATACTGGTAGTATATATTAGGTAGTAGAAATTAGACCCGGTCATTGATTTGTTAAAGGTATTTCTACTACTCTACTACTAAAGAAAGTATAGATAATTTTAACTAACATGATTCATTGGGTCAAAAAAAATAAACGATTTTACGGTGCATTATGCTGATAGTATATATTAAGTAAGTAGAAATTAGGCCTGGCCATTGATTTATTAAAGGTATTTTTACTACCAATGAAGTAAAATAATTCTAACTAATATGATCTATTGGATTGAAAAGAAGAAACGATTCACATTAATTTTTGTGAATCATAAAAAAAAAAGTTTAAATAAAATAATCTTACATGGAACTAGTTAAATTTCGAAGGAGGGCCGATAGTAGCTGCTTAAGGTGGATAGCCGGTCCTACGCGGTGGTGCGCGGCATCGTCTAGCTAATATGCTCTCTGCAGTACAGGCGACGGGCGCGCACGCGGTGGTGAAGCCAGGAGCTTACGGCCGCCGCCACGCCGGCCGCCGGGACAAAATGATCGCACAACGTACCGAAAAATGCTCAATCATATCGATCGTCGTCGGTATCTCGGTCGCTTCCCATCATCCCACGCATGCAACAAGAAAATTAGGCGTACATTGCCAGAGAAAGTGATTAAGCGTGTACGTAGTTGTGGGACGCTAGCTAGCTGACCCTGGCACGTAAAGCGGCTCGTATCCATCGCTTCAAATGTGCGCTGCTGCGTGCATCTGAAAGATTTATCCATGCATCCACGCCACCGGCCGGAGGAGTGCTACGTATCGTGCGCATGGGGGTGTTTAGCCCTGCTTTTCGTGCATGCCGCGCCAAAAAAATTAACAGAGTCGCTGGGATGGTTCCAACTGCGCGTTATGTATCGATTCCATTCGGTATTTCGGTGATAACAAGCCTCGGTAGACCTGGTTCATGAAGGGTGTGTTTGGTTACCTGTACCATCCTAGCTTGTTTCGTATGAGTCATCCAGGCTAGTCTTGGCCTGACTGAGTGGATGCAAGTTAAGTTGTTTGGTTGCTTGTTTGTGCATCTTATGGGCCTGCATTAGAGAGAAGTCTAATTTCTGTGTTTTCTCCATCCTGTATGAGTGGGTGCAATTGCATCCACTGGCCAGGATGAACAGGAAACCAAACATACATCTAATAGATACAATTGCATCCACTCATGCGATTCAGGCACCATGCAGGCAACCAAACACACCCGAAACTAACGCTACTCTCCAAGGAGGCAATAAGCTCTCTGGATGAGTTCGTTTTCTTTTTCGGTCCGTGCACCAGTTCCCTTATAGTGTGTTTGGTTCATCTGATGAAGTTGAATGTGATGGGATGGTGCTGTAGCATTTGATTCTATTATTTTGGGTGAATGAGATGGTTCAGCATCTAGAGGGGATATTTCTTAAATTTGTATCACTTGATCCAGGATGGGATGGTTCCATTCAAGCAACCAAACGCATGAATAACTTTTTTTTGAATCATCTCATACATGTACCACTTGGTACAGGCAACCAAACGCAGTGCGAAGCGGTCAACTAAGTGGTGGCTGGTGAGACACTCAAATAAAATGCATGGAATAATTAATGGAAATGTAACAAAAACAAGATCAAAATATTTTTTTTTTCTTTTGAGTGGCAATTAAATGGATATATGTGCCAATCAAACGAAGGCGCGCAAAAATCAACATTTTAAGGACAAATAGGACTGGATGGCACCCATGTCTCCTCCTCCTCCCCCTCCTCCTCCTCCTCCCCCTCCTCCTCCTCCTCCTCCTCCTCTTCTTCTAAACTCGTCGTCTGGTCTAACATGTCATGGTAGCAACTGTTGCAATTATTGTTAAGTTCTGGCCCGTGTTGGGGCGTTTCTCTGTTGCTGTGATGTGCCTCCAGAGAAGTAACTTGGGTTTGGCCGTGCTCATACCAAACCAAACCCCCCAAAAAAACTACTACGGCTTCCTCGTGTCTAATAGCATGTTTTTTTTTTTGCTTTTGATTCTGTAGTCTGACTCTAAAAGCTGAATAAAAAACAAACAATCTGATTCTAGAATCTGATTCTCACAATCTAGCCCATCCAAATATACTAGAATCCACAATCCACTTCATATGTGCTTTTGGATTCCAGCTTTTGGAGAATCAGCTTCTCAATAACTACAATCTAGAACAAGTTTTTAGAGAATCCAAAGCAAAAACAAACAGGCTCTTATATATTAAAAATTGATGACATGACTTTAACAGCGGCTAAGAAAAAACATAAATATGCTAAAAATTCTCAAAAAAAAAACCATACAAACCTTAAACTGGTGGAGCCTAATTTTAAAGTCTTAAGTTCCATAATTGTCTTAGAGATATATTAATTCAAAACATATTTAAAAACATCTGACCCTTTATTTGGTGAATTCTAATTTTCAAGGATAATATTCAATAGTGGTTTAGAGAAATATTAATTTAAAAAATAGAAATATATAGCACTACATTTAATTCAAAGGTTGAGTGTGTAAATTACCTCGGTCGATAGACCTACCTATCAATCCTCTCTTTCACACGTAAGTAGAGAGATATCGAAATAATTTTTTGTACTTAATATAGATCAAATATCCCAAATTCAAGTTTAAATTGCAAAATAGAAATTTTAAATTTTGAAATTGCGTAAGGTTATACTATACTATACCAAATCACGCAAATGCGCGGGCCAATCGGCCATTCGCATCATGTAGCTAGAGTAGCCATGAAGTGATCTTTTCTTCAAGGGCCATGGGGTGATCACTGATCTTAACGAGGAATCACCTGCGGGTAATTAGTTTAATTAATTAATGTAGGCATCGATCGAGTTGACAAGGCCGAGTTGACTTGTGGCACGACGCAAAGCACAGATGCAGGCGAACGCAAAGTGTTCTTGGACGGCTAGCTAGGTAGAGCAAACGAGGTTTTGGCTTCACCATGACGCCGGCCGCGCGGCGAGCCGCTCACCACGATCCCTATAAATTGGCACCTTCCCATGCGCCAACTCCTCACCACCACAGGGCACAACCATCTCAAGCTAGCAGCAGCTCAGAGCCTCCGATCGAGTAGCTAGCTAGCTAGCCACTTCAAGTAGTAGCGCCTTGCCAGCGCGTGATGGCCCGGCAACTCGGACGCGTGCTCGCTGCTCTGGTGGCCGTCTGCGCGGCCGCGGCCTTCGCCGCCGCTCAATCCCATTCCCAGCCACCTTCGCCGCCGCTGCCGCCCAACTACCACAAGATCGACCCAGGACGGTTCGGCAAGCGGGACGTGCAGCTCTCCTGCGCCGACTCCAAGGGCAAGAAGCAGGGCTGCGTCGCCAAGTGCGACAAGCGCTGCCCCAACCAGTGCATCGTCCTCTGCCCAAGCTGCAAGACATACTGCAGTAAGTACCCACTGGCCACTGCATTGGGAAATAAATTCTATGGTGTCGTGCTGCACAAAGGGACCTGTGCAGCACCACTCGGATGGACGCCACGTGTTACACCAGTGAATCTCCATCGTTGCATTAATTAAGGGGATTAATTGTATTAATTAACGGGATTAATTAACTCACGCATTAATTGCATGCAGACGGTGCAGATTCACTGGCATAACACGTGGCGTCCATCCGAGTGGTGCTGCACAGGTTCCTTTGCATGCACACGCTCCTCGGATGTCCTTCCGCTCTCCTCATAACACGCACTACGTACTAATGACTGATCCACCTTCTTGCGTTTGTGAAGTGTGCGACTTCTACCCCGGCGTGTCCTGCGGTGACCCGCGCTTCACCGGCGGCGATGGCAACAACTTCTACTTCCACGGCAAGAAGGACCAGGACTTCTGCATCCTCTCCGACGCCGACCTCCACATCAACGCCCACTTCATCGGCAAGCGCAACCCCACCATGAGCCGCGACTTCACCTGGATACAGGCCCTCGGCATCCGCTTCGCCGACCACCGCTTCTTCATCAGCGCCAAGATGACCGCCAAATGGAACCACGACGTTGACCGCCTAGAGATGGCCTTGGACGACGCGCGCATCAGCATCCCCCATGAGCTCGGCGCGCAGTGGCAGTCCGCTATTGTGCCAGGGCTGACCGTCGCGAGGACCGCCGCCACCAACGGCGTGAGGGTGCAACTCAAGGGAGTGTTCGACATCATGGCCAACGTGGTGCCCATCACGGAGGAGGACTCGCGCATCCACAATTATGGCGTGACTGAGGGCGACAGCCTCGCGCACCTGGACATCGGATTCAAGTTCCACGATCTCACGGACGACGTGCACGGTGTCCTCGGCCAGACTTACCGCTCCGACTACGTGAACGAGCTCAGCGTGAGCGCCAATATGCCAGTCATGGGCGGCGCCCCTAACTACGTCTCCTCCGGCATCTTCGCCACCGACTGCACCGTCGCGAGGTTCGGCCACCACGCTGGCATCTCCATGGTTACAGCTGAGGCCAGTTAAAGCTGCTTCAACGCATGCCACCGCTCGTTGATCATTTGGCCAACCTAGCTTGAGAGACAGAAATAAATTTGTCAGCGAGATCAAGGAACTCTGAAATTTTCTTTTTAAAAAAATCATCTTCACAGGAAAAATAATTGCACCGTGATTGTTAGTATGCCATAATTCACTATCCAATACATTTATCCATAAATTATGATGAGTTTGAAATTTCGTTATTATTTTCGCTACTTAAATTCAAATATGAATTAATGTAAAAACATGAAAATAATTGCACTCATCAGGGCTCAGGCCATACCAATCCTTTTTTTTCTTTGAGAGAGAATAGATTTGGGAACCGAACCACGACCTCTCTTTGCGTAGGGCATAAGCGCATGCGCTCTAACTATCCACATTTAAGGGTGAGTGCTCAAATTTTTATATGCATTTTTAAAGAATTTAGGCACCGTTTGGTTTTGCGGTGGCTTTTCAAAACACTTATTTATTTTGCTTTAGTAACTTTATTTATTTCTCTTGCGGGTATATTTGATATAAACATGTGGACTGTAGTATTTAGCCGCACAATTGCGTACGAAAGTGGGAGAAAAACTACAGTATGATAAAAATCTTATAGGAAACTATGTTAAAATAAGTTTTTGATTTTTTTACTCTCTAAAAGCCTAAAAAACTCATGTTAATCGGAGAAAAATGGGGGGAAAAGCTAGAATGTTTTTCTACGAAAACACTCACTTGACCAATCAATCAATTAACAGTCATCGGTCCGAAGTAACGCACTAACACGTGGCCTGATAAATTTTCATGACGCCACGACGCGGGTTCTGGTTGGCGTGCGCGTGTCACACTAGGTGAGATGTGTTGGACGCGGCACACACCAGGAATGGGGCAGGGCGGGATCCACAACGCATTACGTGCGGGGAAGACCTGTGAGGTGCCCGCGTGGCCACCGATATTGTGCATGTTTTAGGCTCGGCGCAACAGGAGTGCCCTGTGGGAGTGTTGCTAAAGTCTGGAAAGTAATAGAGTAGAAGGCTGTTAATACAACCCGTTTATGCCTCTCTGATAAGGTGAAATACTGGTGATCAAGGAGAATTCAATGAAAAACTTATGGAATGACTTAAAAAATTATATATGGCAAAGTTGCTAACAAACTGGTGGGTGATAAAGCGACACTGTACAGGTTGCGTTTAGAGGAAGGTACACGATTCATCGACCATCTCAATGTCTTTAATAAGCTTATTATATAGCTGACTAGTATGGATGAGAAAATTAAGAAGAACGACAAGGTCGTTACACTGATATCATCTCTACCACCATCTTGGGAGCAATTGATGATGAATATTCTTATTTGAAAAAACTCTCAACTTCAACGAGGTAGTTGTATATCTATTGGAGGCAGAATCTTTGAAAAAACCAGCGGAATGTTCATCCTAAGACGATCAAGCATTGTCTGCAGTAGCTGTTGCAGGCAAAAGCAAGAGTTTTAGGAAGAAGGCAAAAGCAAGGGCACATATGTATGATATCTATGTTATATGATAAAGAATTATCCGATTTTGAAGCAAAAAAATTGTGCATACTCAATGCGGTAGCAAAAGATGATTCGAACGTATTTATCGTCAGTCAATCGGGTACTTCTCACGAATAGATGTTAGATTTAAGTTGTTGCTTCTACATATGTTCGACAAGGAAGATATTTGACGAATGATCTCTACACCCATTGCATGAAACTATTCACTTGACTGATTGCAAAGAGTAGGCAATTATTGATGTGCAACAATTACATTGAAAATGTATGATGAAGCATATCGTATATTGACAGGAGTTCGCTATGTTCTCGGTTTAAAGGAGAAGCTAACTATGAGGTCATTTGAACTAAAAGGTTGTGAAGTATCACTTTGAGGTGGAGTCATGTGAGTTACTTGCAAAGAGTAGATTGATGAGTAAACCTAAAGAAAGGATAACCAATAGAATGTTTGAAAAAAATTCCTAATCAAGAGTAGAAAAAACGTGTCATCAATTGTAGGTAATCAGATCTCAACTGCAGTTATGTGCAGAGCTACAAAGATGGTTGCAAAATCTAGCAGGCATAAAGGCGAATTAAGGTGCGAGCTATTAGAAGATGTACGACGCGGCGGTACCAGCCACACGGTACTAACAAACAGGTAGAGTTCGAAGGCATTACAATCCTATGACATGTATAGCTGTAAAAATAGAAGATATAGTTAAACAAACTACGAGAAGAAAAAACTCTCAGTAGAGAGTTCATAAGACTAAGCTTAAATACCAACACGCACATTAAGATGACATGTTCAAGTCCCTATGGTAGGGGAACTTCTACACCACCATCTCCTATGGTGATCGGCGCTGCACCGACGGTGCAACGTCTACTTCCACAACAAGGATTGGGACTTCTTCATCCTCACCGACATCGTCGTCCATAGCAATGCCCAGTTCATTGGCAAGCGCAACCCCACCATGAGACGCAACCTCACCTGGATCCAGGCTCTTGGCATCGACCCGCTTCTCCAACCACCGCCTCTACATGGGCGCCCAGAAAGACCGCCAAGTGGAACAACGGCGTCGACCGCCTCAAGTTGACCTTCAACGGCGCACCCATTGACATCCCCGCTGAGCTCAAAGCGTAGTGGCAATCCGCCATCGTGTCGGGGCTGACCGTCACAGGCGTGCTTGACATCATAGCCAATGTGGTGTCTATCTTGGAGCAGGACTCGCGCATCCACAACTACGGCGTGACGAAGGACGACAACCTCACGCACCTGGACATCGGGTTCAAGTTCTACGACCTCACCGACGACGCGCACGGCGTGCTCGCCCAGGCCTACCTCTCCGACTACGTCAGCAAGCTCAATGTTAGCGCCAGCATGCCGATCATGGGTGGCGCGCCCAGCTACATCTCCGACATTTTTTGCCACCGACTGCAGCGTCGCCAGGTTCGTCCGCCACATACTGGCAAATCCACGGTTACATCCGGGGCCAATTAAACTGCGTGCTTCAACGTTGGCCATTGGCTAGATCGTTTGGCCTTGCTGTAATGCCCCAGCGCCGACTCCCCGCCCTTTCCGCCCGCCGTTGCGCTGCCCCGCCGCAGCCCCCCTTATAAATACCCCCCGGCCGTCCCTTTCTCCCCGCACCACTCCCCTCTCTCTCCCGCCGCCCCTCTCCCCTCAGCGCGCCGCCGCCGCCGCCTTCTTCCTCCGCTCTGGCGTAGCTGAAAAGATGTGATAATTTTCTAGAGGGTGAGTGAATAGGCTATTTAAAATTTCAAAAGAAATTAATCGCAACGAAAAAGGTATCGGAACTTCCGGTATATGATCGGAACTTTCGAAGATATCGGAACTTCCGATTAAGTATCGGAATATCCGATCGGTACTGAAATTCGAGAACAAGTAACAATGTCTAGGAAACTACAATCTTCTTCTACTCTAGTTGAGTGCAAGAATGAGTAAACGATCTAGACTAGAGTGGCAACAATAGAGAAGCTCAAACAAAGGACTACACACGAGTAATTTAAAGAGAAATCAAACTAGGGAGACAAGAGTTTATTTCCCAGAGTTCGGATACTTGAGGGGATCTTACGTCTCCGTTGAGGAGGCTCACAAAGAGCCGGGTCTTTTTCAACCCTTTCCTCCCAAACCTCGGTCACAATTGAGATTCGGTTTCACTCTTGATTTCTTCCCTTTCGGAGGCGAAATCAACCTTCACAAATTTCACACGGCGTCCCACACTCTTCGGGAGCTCGTGAGCGACACCTAGCCGTCTAGGAGTCCTTCAACCTCCAAAAGTAACAAATGCAAAGTGGTGTGATCTTGGAGATGCTCTCTAATGCTCAAGATGAATGATTTCGCTTTTGCTCTAGCACTAGAACTCACTTCTATTCCTCACTCTCTAGATGATCACTAGGATCAAAGAGGACTCAAAGAATGCTTTGGAATGTGCTCTACAAGCTCACAAGTTCAGCCCAACAAGGTTTGTAACCGTCAAATGGAGAGGGTGGGGGTATTTATAGATTTTGCTCAAAACTAGCCGTTATACCCGCACTCAGTCACATATCGGAATATTCGATCACAACATCGGAACTTCCGATGTGTGTAAACTTCCAGAAGTTGAAAAATCTCAACGGTCGAAAACTAGACGCATCGGAACTTCTGATTACACGATCGGAACTTCCGAAGCACACAAAAAGAAACCTCTAAGAAACTTTCTCAAGAAATTTCACTAAGTCCAAATCGGAATGTTCGATTCCTAGATCGGAACATCCGAAGCGCACAGAGAGTTCCCATAGTAGAACTTAAACGCATCGGAACTTCCGACTTGAAATATCGAAAAGTCCGAACTCAACAGAGAGCACCCTTTTCGATTTCAACACGCATCGGAACTTCCGACTTGAAATACGGTGCAAGTGCAGTGACTTCGTGTTTCTCAAATGCAACTAGCTATCATTCATCTGAGCATAGAGACTAATTCTTGATCAACTACGATGCATCCCTCTTATTAGTACGGCATTCCTATGACTCAAAGTGTAAAATACATTGAAATAAAGCCGTTTTCATTATCATTTCCTTTTTGAGGGTATCCATCGTCCGTAGATGGTCTCACATCGGGACTATTACCTGTTCACAGACTTATTGAACGCATTAGTCCCTTTAATTGTTTGTCATTAATCATCCAAAACTTCTTTAGGGGCATAGATGCACTTTCAGCAGCCGCCGAGTCGCGCCACCCCGTCGCCAACTCCCTCTGCCGCCCCGGTTGCTCCTCGTGCTCCGCCGACCCTGCCGTCGTCTCCGCCTCCCCGTGCTGCCGGTGCGCGTCGCCACCCCCCGCTTCCCCGCTCCGGTTTCGCCCTGGTCGCGCCCCGTGTGCGTGGGCCCGATGCACCGATGCATGTGGACGCGATCCACGGTCGGTGGCCCCACCTGTCAGTTTTTAATTTTAAAAATAAATCAAAATCCGAAATTCGGTCACTGATGTTAGCATGACGCAGTAATTCCGATTTTCTTTTAAAATAAATCCAAAAAATCTAAAAAAGGTCGCTGACAACATCGTTGCGCAATAATTCGGATGTTCTTTAGAAAAATAATTTCAAAAATTCAGAAAAATCATTTTTATTTGTTTTTGAACTTCCGAGAGCCCGTTTTCGCCTGTTTGAACTCAATTTGTCTCCGTTTTTCTTCCTAAATTCATTTAAAATCTTAAATTTCAGTTTAGTGCTAGTTTGGAATTTAATTTGAATTTATTTATATTTTATTTGAATTAGGGTGTTTTTCACGCGTAGATTACGGAGAGTCCGATGAGTGCCCGTGCGACGAATTCGAGCAGCAACTCGTCGAACCAAGCAAGTCACACTATCTTAACCATGTTGCTCTCAGTTTGTAAACTTGTATGTTGAATTTTAAATTATTGCATGCCTACTTGTTATAAATGTTATTTTCCAACCTAGTTTTAAATGCTAGTTATACCCAAAAATTGGTATGCCACCTTTGACATATGAGTTACGATGCCATTGTAACCTTAAAAAAAATATGAACTATGTTATGATAATAATTAGACATTGGTTAGACATACTTAGAACTGAACTTAGGAAGTTTTGGGGGATTTGTGCCAAACTAATGTTATGTTAAAATGGAAACTATGATATTAGCGTTATTATGGAAATAGTATGGTTAAAGTGAAAATGACTTAGACCGGGAGAGAAATGGTTGAAAAGTGGTGAGGTTATGGTTCTAGGTTTGTGGAAAGTCTCGCCTAGTTAATTAAGGACCGCTCTGAGCTTCACTGAATGTAAAGCCTAACCGTACTACCACAAATCTGGAATAGGACAGACCTGGCTAGCGATATTAACACATACCATGGACAGTCATGCCATATGGAAGTAGTGGTGTGGTGAAAGCGTGAGGCTACCACTTTGGCGCAAGTGGTGGCTTCTGAATAGAGGGATTCTTTCAGCGGTGAAACTTTAGTGGGCATGACTACATGGGTGAGTTTTTATAGAGGTCTTGTCTTGAAATTCTCTGTCGCTCACCAAACGAAGTGTGTGGACACAAAGGGAATATCATGTCTTGTGGGTAAGGTTGTACAACCTCTGCAAAGTGTCAAACTAATCGATTAGTCGCGCCCGCGGTTATGGGCATGCCGAGCAAGCCATTTTCATATTAGAATTTGGTAATTTAAAGTGTGGTTTACGAAAATGATATTGGGATGGAGGGATACCATCATAGGTAAAACTTGGAAAGTTCTTGGAGAGATTCCTGAGTGATAAAGAAAAATGTTTAAATTTGAGTTTCCTTATAAATTATGCCATTTAAAATTATTTAAAGTGTTTAGTAAACTGTTGCTTTACGCTTAAATGAACCATAAAACCTTCCTTTGTTACCTGTACATTTATATTGCATTTCCGGTGTGATTTGCTGAGTACGCTAGTACTCACCTTTTCTTAATCTACTGCTTTAGAGGAGGAATACCACGATGGTGAGGACCAGTTGGACTAGGCTGTGCCTCCAGTCGATTGCCTGTGGGCTGTGGCAAATTAATTGGGCTCTATCTACTGTTCTTCAGTTTCGCTGCTTTTTTCGTCGTTTATTTACTTGTTGGCCTACGTGCCATTTCAATTGTAACTCTGAATACTCATTATTAATAAAGTACGATGGATATGCTATGGTTTCATTTCTACTGTGTGTACTAGTATTTCCTAAACTAGTACATAATACACAGAGAATTTCGGAGTTGTTTTTCCAGGGTCCGACACTTGCCAGGGTGGAGCTTGCCGAGGAATATGTTGATCTGCAGGAGCTGGGACCATTGATGCCAACATGTTTATTGTTTGTTACTCGTCATTTAAACATGTACACGCACTAACAAAAAAATATTGTGCAATTGCTATTGCAAATTGAAATAAGAGATTACATTTGAATGACTAAACGCATTTGAAAAGAGGAAGGAAAAAGTGTCGAGCTACACGAGTGCAAGCGCCGTTCTGTTAGTCGGGACCGTCGCTTTTATGAAAAATTGTTTTTTTTTTGTGTGTGTGTGTGTTTAGGTTGAAAAATAGCTATAGTTTTTTTTTTATATAAATTGTTGTTTGACAAACATCTACTCCCTTCGATCACAAATAGTTATCGTTTTAGATATAGATATAGTCTTCAAAAGACTACTTTGACTACTAATTTTTATTATAATATATGTATAAAACTCAATAAAATTATAATATTATAAAAGTACTTATCGAGATACGTCTACACATATAATTTTTATACATCCAATTTAAATATTTAAAAATATATCGATAGTTAAAGTTTCTTTGACTATTACTATGTCTAAAACGACAGTTATTTGTGACCGAAGAGAGTAATTCCTCTCGACAATAAGCTACAAAAGTACGTCATGCCCTACTTTTAACTTTTACTAGTTATACTTGACTTTTAGCTTATACTATTACAAATCGCATAAAAACTAACCCATATAAAGGCATGTACAATGAATAGTATTGTCGACGATTGGGGAGCAGGCCCCCGCCGAGCTTACTTGTTGGTGGAGGGACCAACTGCGACCCCTTCTCACGTGATGGGATGCTCAGAGGAGTGACTCACTGGACTTCAACGGGCAGGGACACTGTGATTTACCCTGGTTCAGGCCTCTCAAGAAAGAGATAATAGCCCTACTCCAGCTCGTGTATCTTTTTGTGCAGAAAAAAGTTGTCTATCCCCTTCATGGTGGGGATGCTTTTATAGCTTACAAAGGGGCGTGCTAGTTCAAACCCACTAACTCCACGTCCGACCAGGTCCAACGTGGTAGCTAACGGATCCTATATTCCTGCCACGTTCCCGCGGAGATCGCAACGAACTAGCGGAGGTTACGCAGCAGGTGGTTACCGACCTCGGGATCACGTCAGGTCGGCTAACGTCTAACTCCGAACTCGGCCACTTCGGCCCGAGCACGAGCTATCGGTCCACCAGATCATGCGACCTCCTAAAAGGTCCTGGCTAGGCCGTCCCTTGGAACAACCTCCTCGTGACCAGGACGGGAACGACCTCGTGCTGCTCGTGGCGCCTGGCTAGGTCGTCCCGGGGGACAGCCTTCCGGTGGTTCGGCGGCGATGAGCCGCGCCCCTCGTGGCACCCGAGGTAATTTTGTGGGTCTACCCGACCCCGACAGCTAGCCCCGAGGTTCGAGTGGAAGAAGGCCTTAGGAAAAAACCTTCCTCTCGGGCCTACTGCCTCCCGAGCGGCCCAGTTGGTCGCGCGAGCACCGCCCGACCTCAGAGCTATTAGTCCGCCCGGGAGGCAGGCTCGGTCCCGCCGTGCCTTGGGCGTCGAACTAGTTCCCATCCTACCGACGGTTCCTTCCTCGGAAGCTTCATTCGGTCGCATCTGAACCGCTCCCCCTCGGGAACCGTCGCCTGGCCAGACAGCTTCGGTTTGCATGTCCACGCGTCGCTCCCTGTGTGGTGGACGTCTCAACTGCCCCCTGCGCCTTTAGGGCTTCCTCGACCACAACGGCGGGAACCTCTTCGTTCTCTCGTTTGGTTTTTAAACCCCAGAAGAGGAGCCCTAGATTCACTTGTCCTTTCAATCAATTAGTGCGCCCCATACTTCTTCACTTCAGCACTCGTCTTTCTCCTTGATCGCCTTCTCTATTCCCATGGCAAAGTTCGGCGTGAGCAAGCTTGATAGGCGCAAGCTGGAGATCCTTGAGCGGGCGAAATACCTCGACGTCGGCTCATGGAGAGCCGCCGGTGCCGAGGAGAGCCCACAGCCGGAGGAAGGAGAGATCGTCTCCACCGAGCTCTATGCCATGAACGGGCTTCGAACGCCCGAAAGTGAGTTCGTCGAGGCCGTACTCGCCTTCTGCGAGTGCGAGATCGTGCACCTCCACCCAAATTCCATCCTCATCATGGCCATCTTCGCCCATCTCTGTGAAGGGTTCGTGGGCGTCGAGCCTACTCCTAGCCTCTTTCTTCACTTCTACACCCTCTCGCGCACCGGCACCTCCACGCAGGCGGGCCTTTATACGCCTTCGACCTACCCGCCAGATGCAGTACCCGAGCTTCACGCTCAAGGACTCCGTGTCGGGGTGGGCCGACTCTTGGTTCTATCTGAGGAAGGCCGAGGCGGCTCGCTTTCCTACTCGGCGCCAAGGGTCGTGCCGTTGAGACCCCCCGTCCCCCCGTACAGCCCGAGGAGGAGAAGGTGCTCATGCGATCAATGAGCTTACTTGCTCGGCTGTCGGCCGGATGTTGCCCGGGACTACGTCAGGAACCGGGTGTCGCCCCTCAGGCGGAGGGTGCACCCCTTCTTCAAGGTTGAAGGGTGGCAGGACATCACCCGGGAATCACGCTCAGGTACATTACCGCCTTGGATTTTTACTTTAAAATAAGGGACATTCGAGCTCACCGTCCTTCCTTGTCTGGTAGCAGCTCCGCCGGAGGACTGGGTGGATATGAGGGTGTCTGAGATGTTCGGCACTCCCAAGGCCAAGGAAATCCTAGAGGGCCGCCAGATCCCGAACAACGTCCTTAACCGGACCGAGGCGGTAAGTCCCTATCTCGGACCCTTTCCGAAGGTCTGTTCAGGCCGGGTTTCTTCCGAAATTTCCCGACTTATTCGAGCCCACCTGCGCAGAGAAGGTCGCCTCGAGGTCGCTGTGGCTCAATCAAGCGCCGCGTCGGCGGACGAGGTCGAAAGACCAAAGAACAGGCGGGTCGTAAGCGCCGCGCCCGATCTCCGTCGGCTACACCGTCCCCGCCTAGGCGCACACGCAGGCATCCCGGTCCGGGCGACCGCTCACCCCGCCGTCACTTGGAGTACGCCGATCAGCAGGAGGTGAGCGAACTAAAACTGTGGATGGATGAGTACACCAGGGATAACCCCGAGCTGATGGCTCGTTTGCGTCAGCTTGCCGCCCGGGCGAAGAAGGAGGCCGCGGCTGGTCCAGCGCGGAAGGAGGCACTGGAGAGCCAGATCGCGGCTCTTCAGGCAGAGCTCGCGCGGGTGAGTTCGAGCCCGGCCCTTCTGGATGACGAGGAGGAGAAGGACGAGCTGGACCCCGTCCCCTGGTCCCGAGGTCCCGCAGGTCATCCGCTGCGCCTCAACCACGCCCAACGCCGACCATCACCGAGGCCGACTTGGGAGAGATCGACCCTTCCGTTGCCAGGGCCGACAAGGCACGCGAGGACATGTATGCCCTCCTCGTTCGCGCCCGAGGCCAGCTGGAAGATGCCGAGCGAGGTCAGTCTCTCATCCCTAGCTCGTTCGTCTCATTCCCCCTCCGGCACCACACTAACCCCACATCGTGCAGAGTGGGTGTGGCGGTAGTGCTTGAGTTATGGGATTTTGGAGCAATGGCTGACGATATTCTTGACCTCGTGCTAGAGAGGGAGCTTGCCCGCGCTGCCGAGGCCGTTGTGGGCGACGAGGTCGAGGTGGGAGCCGAGGCCGCGGAGGCCTGTTTCCCACGGATCGCTGGTGGTGATGACGCCGGAGTGGGGGAGCCCGCTGCCACGGAGATCCGGGCCCCAGAGCTCGTCTCTCCTGAGGAGGAGACGCGGAGGAAGATTGCGGCTGCCGATGCTCGGGCCGCGGCGGAGGGCATCCCCCACATCATAATCGAGGACGACGACGGGGAGGAGCATGGTAGCGCCGAGCACGCCGATGAAGCTCCTCGCGAGGACTCCGCCGGTGCGAGCGACATCATCAGCGCCACGCTCCAAGAGATCGCCGAGATCTCTCCCCGATCCCGCGATGCTCCGCCGGACATCAACGTCGGCCCGGCATCAGGGAACCCTAACCCGAACGGGGGCTCGCTGGGCGAGGAAGCGCCGGCCACCCCGTTCACCATGGGGATGAGCCCGACCACGTCAGGTGGTCCGGGCCAACTTCCAGTCCGAGGGGAGCCGCTGTGCGCCGAGGCCGCTTTGGTCGAGATCGACCTCACGGCTGCCGACCCGGCGACTCCGGTCGATCTCGTGCCCGGAGACGCCGCCACGGCCCAACTTCAGGCACCCGACCTCCCGGCCGCCGACCCGGCGTCTCCAGTCGACCTTGCGCCCGGAGACGTCGCCACGGCCCAACCTCAGGTACCCGACCTCCCGGCCGCCGACCCAGTGCCTCCAGTCGACCTTGCGCCTGGAGACGTCGCCATGGTCCAGGCTTGCGAGGAGGCAGGGCCTACCGGGGAGGGAGCTCCCCTGGCCGTAGACATCGTGCCCCGGGCGGAGGACCCCATGAGCCCGGATGCCGAGGAGGAGGAGCCCCCGAGCACAACTCCTGCTCGGGAGGAGGAGGAGCGGGAGGTGATCCTTGCTCTCGAGGCCGTCCCTCTGCAGGAGATGGGGGTCGATCCTCAGGGGCAAGGTCTCCCGCCCCCAGGGGACGGGGGAGCTCGAGCTCAAGACCCTGCGCTCGATCAAGGAGAAGGAGCTCAAGCCCCCGCCCAGGGAGTAAAAAGCGGGACAGAGGACCCCGCCGAGCTATTCCAGGAGGGGCTGGAGGCTCGGCTCTGTTGGGTAAGTCTCCTAACACTTATGTGTTTTACTCCCAAAAATCCGACTGCGACCCGAGATGCCTTGTTGCGCAGGTGTTGGAGACTACCATGAAGGACTTCCACGCCGCGACCGTGCCGCCGTAAGTCGCCGCTAAGCACCAGCCGAGCAAGATGCTAGGATCGCGAGCTCGAGCGCTGGTCGCCGAGCCGAGGTCTTCTCGAGGCCGAGATTCGGCGAGAAGATGGAGGAGTCCGCGCTCTTCCTCAAGGAGCGCCTCGAGCAGTGAGCGGCGAGGTCGGGCTCGAGGCGATGGTGGCGTCCTGCGTGACTCCGCCTGAAGCGCCGAGCGGACGATCGACCAAAGAACGGGAGGAGTCCAAGCGGCCGTCAAGCGGCAAGCGAGGGTCGTGGGCTTCGTCGGCGGGTGCTTGACCTCGAGTCCGAGCTTGAGTCCGTGCGGGACGAGCTCGTCGCTCTGGGCGAGAAGCGTCTGGCCTCCTGTAACTCGTTCATACGTAACTCATTCCTGCAAAAGACTTTAACTTGAAAAAGGCTGCCAAGTTGGGCACAATATGATCGTGTTTAATAGATGTCTTTTATTTTTCTCTGTTTTGTCTCCCTCGGAACGACAACGATATGCCCTATCCCGTTGCTCCCTATTCGACGGAGTTCGATAGTCACGCGATCTAGCGAACGATCGTACTAGGGAGTGACTACCTCGTCGAAGCTCCTCTAGGTCGTAGCCACGCGGTATCCCTATAGCCCCGCCGCCAACGGAGGTCGTGGGCGAGGTCGCAAACACGACCTCGTTGGCGGAATAGAGCCTGCGGGGACCGTGGTGACTTTATACGGCGTCTCGCCACGCTCACCGGCCGACCTGAGCTGGGAACCGTCCGAGGGGTGTTCATGCGACCCTTTGTCTGCGGCGGAGGCCTGCCGTGAAAAGATGGTCGTCTTACGGAGAAGGAAGCCCTCGGGGTCGAGCTCTGGTGGTCCGATGTTAGGCGGTAGGATGCTCGTCCGTTTGTGCCCTGACGTCCGAGCCCGCTCTTTGATACCGGATCGAGCTTGCTCACGGCACTTCGCGGGAGGTTTAAAGAGAGAAAGAGAAAGCGAGAGAGAACGAGGGAGACCGGGAGGCTAAGTGTCGAATTTTTATTTAAAGGAGTAAAGTTGGTTTAGTTAGATATGGAACTTACGCAGTTGGTCGATGTTCCAAGTGCTAGCTAGTTCTGGACCATCTTCCATCGCGAGGCGAACAGCCCCCGGGCGTGCTGTTGAGACGACCGTGTAAGGACCTTCCCATCTTGGCGTTAGCTTGTTGACTTTTGACAGGTCTTGGACCCATCGTAGAACGAGATCGCCGACGTGCAAGGTCCTTGGTCGTACCGATTTAGCGGCGTGCCTGCGGAGAGCTTGTAGGTAAACCGCGGATCGCAACAGAACCCGTTCACGAGTTGCTTCCGCGAAGTCGAGGTCGAGGAGGTGCTCGCCTTCTGTGTCGATGCTATCAGCTAGGTTCACCCTTGGGGATCCTAGGACAACCTCGGCGGGTAGGACGACTTCCGCGCCATATACGAGCTGAAAGGGGGTCTCACCCGTAGCTCGGCTCGTCGTGGTGCGGACCGACCAGAGGACGGGAGGTAGCTCGTCCACCCAGGCCTGACCATGCCGATCGAGGCTCTTGAAGACTCTCTTCTTGATTCCTTCGACGATCTGCCCGTTCGCGCGCTCGGCCGCCCCATTGCTCTGCGGGTGGGCCACGGAGGCGAAGCATATCTTGGTCCCGACCTCCTCGCAATAAGCCTGAAACACCTCGCAAGAGTTTTCTTCTTTTCACAAATTAACAACTCTTCTTGCTTCTCGAGAGTTTCCTCTTGGCTATCTATTCTTTTCAATAGCTTATGAATCTTAGCAATAGCCGATTTGCTCAAATCACAGAATAGAGCATCATCATTATCATCATCGCTTTCTAATTCACTATCGCTACTTGGGGGTTTGGTTTTAGCCATTACCTTGCGCCCTTTGGCCATAAGACAAATAAGCGCGTCGTGGTCGGAGTCGTTGTCGCTCAATTCTCCGAAGAGTGACTTTGTTGGTGGAGCGGCTTCAATGGCGAGGGTGGCGACTCCTTCATCATCGGTGTCGGAGTCGGAGTCGTTTGAATCCCATTCTTCTCCAATATGAGCTCGCCCCAAGTACTTCTTGTACGTCTTGTTCTTCTTGAGCGGCTCATTCTTCTTGGTCTCATTTTGGTTGTTCTTCTTCTTTGGACAATCGGCGATGAAGTGTCCAACTTCACCGCACTCATAGCAAGCCCTCTTTGTGTTTGTTCTTCTTCTTGATTTGTCGTTGTAGTTCTTCTTGTACTTGCTTGACCCATCATACTTGAGGAACTTTTTGAATTTCCTTACAAATAGAGCCAAGTCTTCTTCGTCTTCGCTTTCATCTTCCTCTTCATCGCTTGAGGTTGATTCTTCCTTTTTGCTTGCCTTCAAAGCTATTTGCTTCGGTCTTGAGTTCGAGCTTTGCTTGGCAAGATTCTTTACTTCTTTTGCTTCTTCCTCCATGAGCTCATGTGAAAGAATTCTTCCAAGCACGTCATTTGGAGTGAGCCTTTTGAAATCCTTTCGCTCTCGTATAAAGAGTTACGAGAGTCGAGTTCCTTGGAGCAAAGGCTCTCAACATTCTTTTTACCACGACGTGGTCCGTCATATCCTTGCTTCCAAGCCCTCTTATCTTGTTTACGAGGATCATCAAGCGGTCATACATTTGTTGCGAGTCTCATCATCATTCATAACGAATCTCCCAACTTGCCTTCTAGCAATTCAATCTTTGACTCCTTACACTTGATGTACCCTCATGTGCAACTTGGAGTGTGTCCCATATCTCTTTGGCTTCTTCCAAGCCGTCCACTTTGTTGAATTCTTCGACTCAACGCTCCAAGCAACACGCTTGCGGCTTGAGCATTGCGGTGGATGTTTTGCTCTTGTTCCTGGCGTGAGCTCCATATCGCCTTCCCAAGATATCTAAACCTGTGCAAACAATCTTCCAAACACTAGGATGGAGTGACATCAAATGCATTTTCATCTTGTGCCTCCAAGCGGAATAGTACGTGCCATCGAAAAATGGTGCACGCCCGGAGGGCACAGTAATATAGGAATGCGAAGAAGAAGTATTTAATTTTTCGTAATTAAAAGGAATTTGAGCTCCCTGCGATGACGTTAAGGTGTCACCTTCCTTAGTCTTCGAGGGAGTTCCATGTTCGGCCTTTGGACTACCTTCTTCCCCCGACACGACAACCTTCAATCCGGTGTTGGCCATCACGTTCCTTCAAGCGGTTAGGCCTTCGAGAAGGTACGGCTCTGATACCAATTGAAAACATGAGAAAGTTGCCTAGAGGGGGGGTGAATAGGCAGTTTAAAATTTAAACTAAATTTGTCGCAGCGGAAAGAGTATCGGAACTTCCGGTGTTGGATCGGAACTTCCGATGTAATCGGAACTTCCGATACCAGTTCGGAATGTCCGATCAACTTTTGACCCGGACAAATAACAACTGAAAATAATAAACTTGAGAGACAGTAAAAGAAGGTTGGATCAAAAACAATAAGGAGACAAGCTAAAGCAAAGTGAAAAAGAAGACACGGAATTTATCCCGGAGTTCGGATTCTTGAGGGAATCCTACGTCTCCGTTGAGGAGGCTCCAAAGAGCCGGGTCTTTTCCAACCCTTTCCTCCCAAACCTCGGTCACACTTGAGGCTTAGTTCCACTATTGGTTCCTTTCCTTTCGGAGGCGGAGCCGGCCTTCACAAACTTCTCACGGCTACCCACAATCCTTGGGAGCTCGTGATTGACGCCTAGCCGTCTAGGAGTCCTTCAACCTCCAAGAGTAACAAATACACGTTGATTGATCTTGGAGGAACACTCTAATGCTCAAGAGGAACGACACTTGCTTTTCACTCTAGCTCCAAATCTCACTTCTAGTCCTCACTCCTTGGATGATCCCTAAGATCAAAGAGGAGGGCTCAAAAGTACACTAGAGAGGGGTCAAGGTGCACTAGAGTTCTGCCAAATAGAGTGTGTAACCCTCAAATGAGAGAGGGGTGGGGTATTTATAGTTTCTTGCAAAAACTAGCCGTTATACACCCACTCAGCTGCATATCGGAACTTCCGATATCAACATCGGAATGTCCGATATGTACAAATAATCAGAACTCGAGCGCACTTCAACTGTCAAACAAGATGCATCGGAACTTCCGATGTCAACATCGGAACTTCCGATGTTCCCAGAAAAGCCCTTGACAAAATGCTTCTAAGTCCATATCGGATCGTCTAATTATACATCTAACTTCCGATACCAATATCGGAATGTCCGATCTAATATATCGAGTGTCCGATAATTCCAGAAACTCCTTTTTCGGTTTGAACACATCGGAACTTCCGATGTCAGATATCGGAACTTCCGATCTTTACAGAGAACACCCTAGAAAGCTTTACAACGTATCGGAACTTCCGATCGTAAATACCGGAACTTCCGATACATCTTCTACGCATCGGACTGAAGCAAGCATGCACATCGGAATGTCCGGTCACATCGGAACTTTCGATGTAATATCGGAATGTCCGACTTGAACTTAGACAAAAACACATTCCGGTGCATGCGCGATGACTTAGGGTCTCAATAAGATTTAAAGTAACATTCATCTGAGCATAGAGACTACCCTAGATCATCTACGATGCATCCCTCTTAATAGTACGGCATTCCTACGACACAAAGCATAGAAAGAATAAGATTACAAAGCCGTTTTACTCGCTTGAATTCGTTTGAGGGTGTCCTTCGCATGTAAAAGATCTCACATTTAATCTTTTACCTGTTCACAAGCTCATTGAAGACATTAGTCCTTTTAATCGTTTGTCATTAATCAACCAAAACCAATTTAGGGGCCTAGATGCACTTTCAATGGAACTGGCAAGATCGGCAAGCGGTCACTATTGAGCGCTGCTTGGCCAGGGCCGCCGCCAAGAGGTAACCCAACCTAAGGCTTTGCTCACCAAGGTCCTAAAGGACGAGTGAGCTCCACACATCCCGTCATGGATATCTTTGAGGAGATATTTGCCTTCCTCTTGGGTGATGCACTTGGAGAGGACGCCAAGCGCGCCTTTGCGGTATAAGAGGCCCTCGACCATTTTATAGGCTGAGGAGCGTCTTACTAGCCGGGATTTCTCGGCTTCCTCCTCGGGCAGTGTCCCGTGCACGAGGTATTGGATGAATGGCGTCATCCAACTCGCACCCTGCTCGAGGAAGGAGACGGTACCACCCGTCTCAGTTGCCTCCTCTTCGGTGGGTATGGAGGGCTTATAGAGGTGCTCGACGAGCACCCCCGCCGGGGCGGGAAACTGGGCGGAACCGACCTTCGATAGATGGTCGGCCAGGGTATTGTCCTTCCTGGGGATGTATAGTACTTCGAAGTTTCTGAAGTACTTTTCCATCTTCCTTACTTCAACCAGGTAAAGCGCCATTGAGTCATCGGAGCACTGATACTCCTTGTTAACCTGGTTGACAACCACCGCGAAGTCGCCCTTCGCGATTAGTCGTTGGACTCGAGCGTCCCCGCGCGCCCAAGTCCGGCTAGCGAACCCTCATATTCTCGCTGCGTTGTTCGCTGCGCCAAATGTAGTTGGAGGGCGTCGATCCGCTCCCCTGGGGATTCGAGGACCACTCCACCCCCGAGCAATTGTAAGCTCGGGATCCGTCGGTGCATGACCCGGCGGCCGTGCTCGATGCAGTCGGGTTCGGACTTAGATGGGGTAGGATTTGTCCATTCGGCTGGAAGTCCGCTAGAACACTGGGATTTGATCGCCGTCTGGCCGAGAATTTGATCTCGAATTCGGCGAGCTCCATGGCCCACTTCGCGATCCGTCTGCTCGCGTCCTGATTCCCTAGAATCTCTCTAAGCGGGAAGTTGGTCGGGACTGGAATTTTGTAGGCCTGGAAGTAGTGTCTTAACTTCTTCGAGGCCACGAGGAGCGCATAAAGGAGCTTCTGGACCTCGGGGTAACGCTCCTTTGGTCCGTGTAGGACTTGATGTAGTAGATCGGCGCCGCACCCGTCCGTTCTCTGATTATGGCCAGCGCTTACCGCTGGGGTGTGGCGGCCAGGTAGAGCAAGAGAACCTCTCCCATTCTCGGCGTGGTCAAGACCGGGGGTCTTGACAAATATAGCTTTAATTCTTTGAAAGAGCGGTCTGCTTCCTCTGTCCAAGCGAAACCGTCGTGCTTCCGGAGCGCCTTGAAGAAAGGCAGGCCGCGTTCCCCGAGCCGTGAGATGAAGCGACTTAGGGCCGCCATCCTCCCGGTCAGGGATTGAACCTCCCGCGTGCAAGTGGGTGGCCGCATGTTCTCGATGGCCTCTATCTTCTCAGGGTTGCCCCCGATTCCTTGTGGACCGATCATGTAGCCGAGTACCTTGCCAGCCTTGACCCCGAACACGCATTTTTCAGGGTTCAACTTTATTCGATGCTTATTGAGGTTATGAAAGGTCTCCTCTAGATCGGGTACATGAACCGAGGCCATTTTGCTCTTGACGACTATGTCGTCTACATATACTTCCAGGTTCCGACCTATTTGGTCCGAGAAGGTTTTCTGCATGAGTCGCTGGAAGGTCGCTCCAGCGTTCTTTAGACCGAAGGACATGGTCGTGTAGCAGAAGGTGCCAAACGGCGTGACGAAGGAAGTCTTCTCCTCGTCGTCGGGCGATATGCCGATCTGGTGATAACCTGAATAGGCGTCCAGAAAGCTCATCGCCTCGGAGCCGGCCGTTGCGTCGACCAACTGGTCTATCCGATGTAGCGAAAAATTGTCTTTTGGGCATGTGGCATTCAGTCCTGTGTGATCGACACACATGCGCCACTTGCCCCCCTTTTTCTTCACGATAACTGGGTTGGCCAACCAATCAGAATGGTCGACCTCCCGTATGAAACCGGCTTTGAGGAGCTTGTCCAGTTCTTCTCTGATGATGGCTTGCTTCTCGGGAGAAGCGCTGAGCCTGCCGCTGAGCTTTTGTCGGCCGAATCGCTAGCTTTGTGCTCGACGACCTCCCTTGGGACTCGGGCATGTCGAACGGTTCCCCAGGCGAACGTGTCCGCGCTTCTCCGGAGGAAGGTCACGAGCTCGAGTTCCTATTTAGGGTCAGGAAGCCCCACGTGTACGACCTTGCCTGGCTCTGCGTCGTCTGTAGGATGGCCTTAGTTTCTCCCGGCACTGGAGGGTAGCCCTGGCGGGAACTCCTCGGCTCTTGGTCGGGCCCTTGGGAGGCATTTGCCGACCATGTCTAAAGCCTTCTCGTCGCAGTTTAGGGCCGCTTTCGGACTTCCCTTCACTGAGATCACGCCGCCGGGGCCGGGAACCTTCAGGCATTGGTACCCATGATGCGTGGCGGCCATGAATTTGGCGAGCGCTGGTCGGCCCAGGATGGCGTTGTAGGCTGACTCGAAATCGACCACCTCGAAGGTGATTAACTCCGTTCAGAAGTTGCTCGGGCTTCCGAAAGTTACGGGCAGGACGATCTGCCCGAGCGGCTTGGCCGAGGTGCCGGGAACTATCCCGTAGAAAGGGACTACGACGCTCTTGATCTTGGACCGAGGAATTTGCATCTCATCCAGGACCCTGGCCGATATCAGGTCCAGGGAACTCCCGCAATCCACAAGCACTCGTCCTACCGCGGTATTGCAGATCGTCGGGCTAACAACCATCGGGAGCCTTTGGGGTTTCGTCATCCCCAGGGGGTAGTCGTCTTTGGAAAAGGTGATGGGCAGCTCGGACCACTTGAGCTGTTGAACGGGAGGCTTCCCCTGGGTGACACGGAGTACCTCGCGTGCGGCCTCCTTCAGCTCCCGTCGAGACCCATAGGCGGCGGAGCCCCCGAATATCACGGCGATGTGGTTTCTCGGCTCCTGGTACTCCATGTCCGTATCTTCCTCCTCGGCGGGCTTCTTGCCCTTGACGTCTCCTTCTTGCTCTGGGAGCGTGGGCATGGGACCCTTGCCACTGTAGAATTGCTCCAGGCGAGAGGCCCATGTTCTGCAATTCCGCAGGTCGTGCCCGTGCGCCTGGTGGAGCGGGCAAAAATAGGCGTTAGCCCGTCCGCGCTGGTCGCCGCGGTCTTGGTCGTCCCGGTTTTGCTCGCTGTTCCGCTGAACCGGTCGGCCTTTTCCTTTCGCGGCTCCTCCTTTGTACGATTGTGAGGTCGGCCGTTGTCGTCGTTCGATGGCCGCCACCATGTCGGAGACGGAGGGTTTTTTCTTCTTTTTGATTTTTTCTCGATCGAGCTCACGCTCTTTCGGCTTGACGCCCCTTCGAGTCCGGGCTGAGGGGGCAGCTTTCCTTCGTCCAGCAGCTTCTTCCATTGGACTGCCTCGTCCGCGTTGGCATAACGGTCGGCCATGCGGAACAGCTCGTTGGCCGTGATGTCCGGGTGAATTTCGAGGTCCTGAGTAAAGCGGACGTCTCGGACCCCAAACTTGAAAGCCCGGACAACCGCCTCATCCGAGATGCTTGGGATGGAATTGCGTATTTGCATGAAGCCCCAGGCGGCTGGCGCAAGGTCTCGCCCTCCGTGCATGTCCAGGCCTTTCGAGTCGCGCTCCTTCCGGCGGGCGTAGCGACTCTGGAAGTTGGCCGGAGGGTACTTGCTCGGTATGCCGGGGACCGGATCGAAGTTTTCCTTCGGTTGAATAGCCACGCCCGAGCCGCCCGGCCCAAAGATCAGGCGTAAAGTTAGCCATGACCCTTTCATCACCTCCGGCGGCTAGAATGGCCGTGGTGTAGATCGAGAGAAACTCATCGGGGTTCTGAGTCCCATCGAATCTCTCGATGTGACCCGGCTTGAACCTTATTGGCCAGGTCACACGTCGTAGCGACGTCGCGAACGCCCTGCACCCGAAAACGGGACTGTCGGGACGGTCATTGCGAGCACGGCGGTCGGGGCGATCCCTACCGGCCGAGCCCGAGGTTTGTGGGCCCAGGCGAGAGAATATCTCCCTATGCCTGTAGGATGGAGAGTGGCCCGAAGAGGAATGTTCGGCCCGGTTCTGCCCGTGGCTCGCATTCCGTTGGTCCCGAGGGAGCCCCCGGGAATTGCTCCGGGTGCCCTCCCGAGCCCGGTCGCGTTCGCGCCGATCACTCCGGGTACGGCTGCGTGAGTCGTCGGGGTGGAGGCGCTCGGACGCCTGGCGGCGGCGTTCCCAGGAATTGCTCTGGGCGTCCCTTTCTCGGGAGGCTTCCGCCGCTTTATGTCCGTGGCGATTTCCTCGAGGTCGTCGGCCACAGCCGCACCCATGGCTTCTAGGTCGACCTGCTCAGGAAACTCTCTGAGGTGCGATCACCGCGGGCCAAGGCTTGAAGGCGTTCGCCGGGGAACGCGGGTGACGAGCTCGTTTCGCCGTCGCGACGGGCTCCGAGTCCCGTGACGCTGCGGAAATTCTCACGAACCGGTCCTGGTCTTGTCGGTAGGGCCACCACGGACTTGCTTGCGTAAGGCGGCGATGTCCGATTCGAAGATACTGCAGGTGCTCCTTGGCCGCTTCATAGCGGTGAAGACGCTGCGTTCGGTAGGGATTTGCTCCGACATTTCCATCCTCCTCCGCAGCCGAAGGCGTTACGGGATTGGACGGATCGCGAGGGTGACATCACGGTGTCTCCGTGGACGCGGTCCCCGGTCGAGCTCGAAAGGTCGAGGATGTCCGGACCATCGTAGAGCTCGTCATACTCGTCGTCCGAGAGGCGTCGAGCCGGAGCGAAAGAATCGCCCGGCGGCGGTTTCCATGGAGAAGCTCCGGAACCGTCGTGGTTCTCAAGGCCGACGCCGGCCGGCCCCATTGTCGAAGAATCGCTTGTCTTCTTCCTCGATTAAGGCGCCGAGGCCCTGGCGATCTTGGGAATTTGTCATCCTCCGGATTCCTCACGAAGGAAAGTCGGTCCCCACGGACGGCGCCACTGTCGGCGATTGGGGAGCGAGGCCCCGCCGAGCTTACTTGTTGGTGGAGGGACCAAGCTGCGACCCCTTCTCACGTGATGGGATGCTCGGAGGAGTGACTCACCTGGACTTCAACGAGGCGGGGACAACGTGATTTACCCTGGTTCAGGCCTCTCAAGAAAGAGATAATAGCCCTACTCCGGCTCGTGTATCTTTTGTGCGAGAAAAAGTTGTCTATCCCCTTCATGGAGGGGATGCTTTTATAGCTTACAAAGGGGCATGCTAGTTCAAACCCACTAACTCCACGTCCGACCAGGTCCAACGTGGTAGCTAACGGATCCTACATTCCTGCCACGTTCCCGCGGAGATCGCAACGAACTAGCGGAGGTTACGCAGCAGGTGGTTACCGACCTCGGGATCACGTCAGGTCGGCTAACGTCTAACTCCGAACTCGGCCACTTCGGCCCGAGCACGAGCTATCGGTCCACCAGGTCATGCGACCTCCTAAAAGGTCCTGGCTAGGCCGTCCCTTGGAACAACCTCCTCGTGACCAGGACGGGAACGACCTCGTGCTGCTCGTGGCGCCTGGCTAGGTCGTCCCGGGGGACGGCCTTCCGGTGGTTCGGGCAGCAGTGAGCCCGCGCCCCTCATGGCACCCGAGGTAATTTTGTGGGGTCTACCCGACCCCCCGACAAGTATATATCAGCTGTCTATAAGGATATGTTAGATCAGATTTTGGATGACCTGAAGGAGAGAGAAGAAAGAGAAATATCTACTATTTAACGGTCTTATAGACAACTTTATACTGCATATATCATTGTATGGACATTCTATTAATCATATAAGAAATCATTATAGCCAGCTATATAGATATTCTATTATATAAATTATCTTTAGTATTGTTTGTAGATGATATACGTGTTACATCTGTTTAACTTTTCGGTAGTTGAACCCCAGACAGGCCAGTTTCGTCGATCTTAACGCCAACCGTCGAATCCTTTCATCCAATGGCGTGCACAATGCCTACTCGGCGACCAAACCGCTTCGGAGTTGAGAGGCATTCCTCTTTCGTTCCGGCGGGCTAAGGCGGCCTATGGGCCTACGGCCGGTAGCCGCCTCCAAACGCACGCTGATTAGGGTTCTTCTTCCACCCCGCCCCGCCACCCACACCGCCAAGCCCATGGCCACCACCACGCGCCGCCGCCCGCGGCGGGCCTCCAAGGGCCCCAACTCCGACCTCTCCCGCATCCTCACCGACTGCACCCGCCGAGACGACGCCACCGCCGCCATGGCCGCCTTTGACTCCGCCGTCTCCGATCTCGACGCAGCATCCACCCTACGCCTCGCCGCCCACCAGTACAACCAGCTCCTCCACCTCCTCGCCGCCGCCGACAGCTCCTTGTTCCCCAGCGCCGCCTCTGCCGCCCGCCGCGTCTTCTGCCACATGCTCGAGGCCGGGGCCTCCCCCTCCGAGGCCACGATCACCTCCCTCGCCCGTGTTGCCGCCTCCGACGCCTCCAACCCCGCCGCCGCGGACGAGGCCTTCGAGCTCGTCGCCACCATGAAGGAAAAGTACGGCCTCGCCCCGCGCCTCCGATCCTACAGCCCCGTGCTCGCAGCGTTCCGGCGCTCTGGGGAGGCCGAAAAGGCGTACGCCGTCGAGGCCCACATGGCGGCGTCCGCCGTCTCGCCTGAGGAGCCCGAGCTTGCTGCACTCCTTTATGTCAGTGCGAAGGCGGGGGACGCCGACAAGGTGTATGAGTATATGCACAAGCTGAGGCGTGGTGTGGATTTCGTGAGCGAGGAGACTGCAGGAGTGTTGGAAGGTTGGTTCCAAAGCACGAGAGCGGCAATGGCTGGTAAGGCCGAGTGGGATGCCGGTCAGGTGAAAGATGCCATTGTGGCAAACGGTGGCGGGTGCCATCAGCTTGGGTGGCTTGGAATCGGCCCTAGGATGGTGCAGCGGGTGAGAGTTGGGGAGGATGGTGAGTGTGGGGGATGCAGATGCCATCTAGCATGTGTTGATATTGACATGGAGGAGACACAGAGGTTCGCTGATTCTGTTGCTGGGTTGGCCCTTGAGAGGGAGACCAAAACAAATTTCAGCCTGTTTCAGGTGTATATCCTCTATTTATTTGTCTCTGTGGATAATTTGGTATTTCTGTAGATATCTGGAATTTGCAGTTAGTTTACAGGCAAGCGTGATAGGAAGATCATGCATTTGCTTGGTTTAGTTCAATCAGTAGCATGGCTTTGTGTGATCACTAAGAACTAAGATGGGAAAATTAGATGTGGAGATAGTGTGCCACTGTGCCTCAATGTTTTGTTCAAATAACTACTAATGGTGATATACTGTGGCCAAATTTAATGGGTAATACCGTAATATGATAAACTTCTTTATCCGCCTTGATTTTCACCTCCTTTAGAGAAGTTGAACTGCTGCTGTGTTAATACATGAGTCATCCTTAAGGACCTTGTGGTTGCTTGTCATGCCTGTGCATTAATTGCTTGCAGCTTGCTCAAGTAACTCGTCCTAATAGTTAGACAAATACATTACTTTCAGATTTCCTTGTAACTAAAACACGGGATTCACCTGTCTGGGAACTAAAACTAGCTTAAGGAAATAACTAGGAACCAATCAAATTATGTTTCATACTATATTCATTTGTCTGGTTTCTGTATTTGAAAGAATATCCAGTTGTAAATATTAAAACATAATTATTTTGTTACTTACAAGTTGAACGATATGAATTCTCTAGGCGTGGTTGGAAGCACATAAAGAATACGAAGCTATAGTCGATGGTGCAAACATTGCACTTTATCAACAAAATTTTGCAGAGGGTGGTTTCAGTTTGATTCAGGTCTGTGTATCATCTTACACTGAATTTTGACATGCTGATGTTGCCAATTAAGTAATTTGTGCTAATTCATGTTCCATTTGTCATGCTTAATTTAGAGCAGCTGGATGCTGTTGTAACAGAGCTGCGAGATAGATATAATGGAAAATGGCCACTTGTCATACTACATAATAAACGTATCGCCAAGCTTATGGAAAATTCATCTAATAGGCATCTGATTGAAACTTGGAGAGCAAACGGAGCATTGTACACTTCACCAAGTGGGTCAAATGATGACTGGTAATGTTCCTCAGATTCTAGCCTTGGGTGTCCTGGACTCCTTGCACTTTTTGTTTCGTTTGGTACCTTGGTTTCAAATATTAGTATAATTTTAATTCTCACCGTATTGTGAATTGGGAAGTGTATCTTTTACCTGTAACTGTGCATAGGTCAACTAATATGTGCAATTAGATAATATGTTGAATTTTCACCCTCTCCCCCACTGTTATGTTTCATTTGTTGGATGCTGCTAAATATATGAGATGCAACTTTTCAGGTATTGGCTGTATGCAGCAATTAGATTGAACTGTTTGCTTGTGACTAATGACGAAATGAGAGATCACATATTTGAGCTCCTAGGATCATCCTTTTTTCCTAAGTGGAAGCAACGGCATCAGGTGCGCTCTGCGAAACTGGTAATCCATTCTTTGTGCATAGTTTATTAGTGCAAAACCCACCCTGCTTGTAGAACTTCAGAATGCCAAGTTGAACTGAAAACCATGAAAAAGTTCCTAGGTCCTTGATCCTGTTGTAATGCAGCTTCAAGTATTGAATCTTGCTATTCCTACTTGATTGCTAATTTGCTAATCTCATTGCAATTGTGCAGGTCAAGTACACTTTTAACAAACCAAAGGCGGTGCTTATGATGCCACCCCCTTATTCTTCAGAGATTCAAGTAAGTAACCGATTTTCAGTCTTTTCTAGAGCTTACTATCTGTTGTCACTCGCTCATGCATCTTCATCATAGGAATCGGAGACGGGATCTTGGCATGTGCCGATGCAGGAGAAGTCTGGTGATGAGAGAGTTAGGATTTGGCTTTGTATTGGTAGGATGGGGTCCTGCAAAGAAGGCCATGGTACTACTGTGGCCAACGGAGTTGATCAGGCTGTATCTCCATCTGAGGCATTTAATGGACCAGAAGATATGGCTGGGTCGGTTACTGGTAAAAGAAAGGATAGAGATTGATCACCTACCCAGCAGCTGCATCTATCAGGTTGCTGTCATTTGTGGGCAACTGAGCTACTGTCGTAGTTCATGAATAGGGATGCAGTGTTAGTGCCATCCCGAAAGGCCTATTTTATGGGGCAACGATCATTGTATACTACACCTGACTTGCGTGCAGGTGTGCACCAAGTTGGTTTGGATTTTGTCGACAATGTTCAGCAAAAAGAACTGCATGGTGCCAAGGATTTGATGTTATCGTCCATGATGTCATGTGTAACACTGTAAGGTTCAACTTGGTTTTACAGTTTTTTTTTGACCGGTTAGTGAAAAGGTGATGCATTCTGAACGTATTCGAGTTCAAATCATGTCTCGTACAAATCAGTGTTACTCGAACACTCGTGTCCAAACAAATATGCCAAATCTGACACCTCGAATCCGAATCAGATTCTGACACCAGTGCCTGATTCCGAGTAGCATCTCTCGTGTTCAATTTTTTTTTTTGCCAAATCAGACACCCTAATGTGATTGGGATTCCAACTTCCATGTTCGTTTGTGTCCAAGTAACATTGGTACAAATATGATCGTGTCCAAAGTTAATGGCAGATTCTTATCTCCACAGCACATCTGACACATACTGGATACCACAAACAATTTAGATCTGAATCACAAGACAGTTAACGCATCAGTAACACATGTCTCCTGAAGGTTGAAGCAAAACAGAAATGCAAATTGGAAAAATACCAATAAGATAAGCATCAATTGATAGAGTAGGATGTATTGCATTATTTCAACATAAAAGAATCGGCATTAAGCAACATCAATGAAACTTCACAGTATAAGAAAAATATACGTTGGGAAGTCCGCAGATACAGTTGCAGCGCAGAGAGCATTTGTATCAAGGCAACAGCTCTAAACAGCACCTTTATGACCTTCGAATGTCCCAATCCAATCTTCAGTCTCACCATTACAAAGCATTGGATTTAAGTCTGTAGACCAAAACTCATGGTATTAGTTTTGTTCAAGTTCAATAGTCAGCAATCTAAAAATACAGACACATTTCTTAATTGCACAGTGAAGGTTACTGCAGTGCACTCTTTTAAGTCTTGCATAATATGGCTCACAGTTTACAACCATATGCCAGAATGCACACCCTTCTTTATTATTCGTGCTATGATCTCAGGAAAAAGCGAAACCGCCAAGTTACAGCATTCTAACGCTTTGGGCATCTGTAATGGTGCTACTTCAGCTTACTATAAGGGTGCCAACTCAGCATTTTGCTTAGGTGGATGAGAGAAAAAGAAAAGAGAGATATAGATTGACTACTAACTTATAGTTAGGCTATAGCTGATTCCAAGACATTTATCACCTCTTACATATGGACCCATATTTAATTTTGTAGACAATGTTATAGCTAGTCTATTGAAGAGGTTGTCTATTAGCTATCTATAGATGACATGTACATTTTTATAGCTAGTAGTTGACTACACCATTGCAGATGCCCTTATACAACTAAGGGCATCTGTAATGGTGCCACTTCAGCTTACTATAAGGGTGCCAACTCAGTATTTTGCTTAGGTGGATGAGAGAAAAAGAAGAGAGAGATATAGACTGACTACTAACTTATAGTTAGGATATAGCTCATTCCAAGGCATTTATCATCTCTTACATATTGGCCCATATTTAATTTTGTAGACAATGCTATAGCTAGTCCATTATCTATTAGCTATCTATAGATGATCGATATGTACATTTTTTTATAGCTAGTAGTTGACTACACCATTGCAGATACCCTAAGAAGAATGCATCAGAACCTGATTATTTGTAACTTATTATTGCTCCATCCAAGGCATCTTTTTGGATCATTCAGCAAATGATTCAATACTTACTGTACAAAATTCTCTGCAGAAGGTGTAAATGTAAGCACACACGTAATTCCATACTAATAAATGGGGATGGCATTAATACGAGAATATTTGAATCTGCAAAGCAGCATCCATGTTCGAAAGGAATATAGATACTGATATGGTACGGGGGCTGAGACATTGAAATCCGCACCCGTAATTGTATCGTGGTAATGTCTATGTGCAAAAGTTACTTTGATAATCTATATATAATTCTCCACAATCCAGAATTTTCTATCTGCTTCAATCGGGCACATGTTAATTTGATGCATACCCGTATTGGTACCAGTATCTTGCTTTTAACAAGGGATGCAAACATAGTTTTTGTCACTACTCAAACATATTTGGTCCATCTCTATCCCTAATAACGGGAGCTCAGAGGGGTTCAAAAAATGAAACAAGAATCAAATAACAATCACGGTACGAACCCCAGCAATAGTCAATAGCCATCCACCAGAAGCCGAATCCATTCATATCAAGCGGCACCGGCGTCTTCTTCTTCTTCTCCATCCCGGCGGTGGAGCGACCGCGGCGGCCTGAGATGCGGCGCCCTAGGCCCTAACACCTAGCCCCTCCGATAAAAAATATCACGGAAAAATTCTCAAGAAATCAGGGGGAATAGCATGGATCGATGTGCATTGGGGAATCAATCGGTGCATAATACATCTGGTCAAGTACGCATGAACAACTATAGGGCCACGAAAACATCACCTAAGTAACCTACTTGCATGGTAATCTGAACGGCGCTCAATTGCTTCGGTCCAGAAGGCATCTACGAACCACCCTCCGCCGGCACATCCTTCACCTGGTGAAGAACACAAGAAAGAAGAATCAGCGATCCAGTGCCATAATACATAGAAGGCACAGGCTGCATTAAAAGTCCGGGAGAAATAGGCGACACGAGGTCGAATCCAAACATGGAACAGGCGGCACTTGGATGAGGCAACAGATGCTGTTTGCTGAATCCGGTCACTCTCGCCGCCGGACGTGACAGAATATGCTCCGGCGCCGGCTGAAAGTGCATCTAGACCTTTTAAGTGATTTTGGTGAATAATGACGATACGATTGAGTAACTAACGGTTCTTATGAAGTATTATGAACAGATTATTGTGCTTGATGATGTATCTAAAAGAAATGGAGCAACCTCAAGTCAAAGAAGAAAATAAGGTTTTTAGATTTGGTGACGTATATTTGATTTTCTATTGAGTCTAAGGACAATCGTACTATAAAGAGGGATTTGACGAGAAATAGCTTTGGTATGATTCTATGTGCTCAAAGATGAATCTTAGTTGTCAAAAGTGTCAAAGTTTCAAGTTTTAGAAGCCTTTTACCAAATCCCATTCGGAGTATCCGAGTTTCAACTCGGAGTGTCCGAGCAAGCCATCTCGGTCTTGCTAGCAAATCCTCAGTTAAGTCCTGTTCGGAATCTCCTAATGTTTTTTCAGAGTATCCAAAATATTCGGACTATCTGAACATACTTCGGACTGTCCGAAGTGAGGTTCTCGGTCACAGGTCTTAAGTGTTGTCTCTACCCACTCGGAGTATCCAAACCAATGTTCGAACTGTCCGAACAGAGTCATGACTGACACAAAAACGGCTAGTTTTTGGGGGACCAAATATATATCCTACTTCCTCACCTACCAACGGTAAGAACATTCACTCAAGCTCATTTACTGCTTCTTGGTCATCCTCTTGAGCCCTAGCTTCTCCCCTTTGAAGTCTTAGTGATTTGATTCATTAGAGGGAGTGAGATTTGAAAAGATTGAAGTCACAAGGATTCATCTTGAGCACCGGATTTCATCTTTTTGCGAATTTCTTGCTAGCCTTTTACTCTTGAAGGTTGAGGTCTCCTAGACGGCTAGGAGTCGCTGGTGAGGTCCCAAATCCTTTGTGTGGTGAGTCTCCGGAAGTTTGTGAAGGTTGAATCCACCTTCGGAAGGAAAGAATTCAAGAAAGTGAAATCGGTGATTGCTTGGTGCAACACCGTGAGGTTTTGGGTTGAAAGAAACCACGGCTTAGTGTCGCCTCAACGAAGACGTAGGATTCCTTCAAGAATCCGAACTTCGGGATAAAAAATCTTTGAGTCTCCATTTTCATCTATTGGATTTACTTTCTCATCCGTGTGGTGATTGATTCAAAGGTGATTTGTTGTGAGGTAATTGTATTGTTGGTTATTCATCTCTTGCTGGTATTCTAACTAGACCAACTTTACTTTGTGCAAATTGATCTCCCAAGACTATCTAGATCTGTTCTTACGTTTCTTGCCCTGTACACCTCGGAGTATCCGAATATACTTCAGACTATCCGAATAACTCGGACAATCCGAAGTGTCTGTTCTGCTGCGATTTAATTAGGGTTAAATTTTATAACGCATATTCACCCCCTTCTAGGCGACATCCCGATCCTTTCACAGGCAGCAGAGAGGACTGAACCGTCGGCAGCGAGGAGGACTGAATCGCCCCTCCCACGACGCCGCGAGAAGAATCGAAGGGGCCAGACGCAGAGACAAGTGAAAGACGGAGCAGCGGAGGCGTAGCAAAGAGACCGAAGACAAAGAAATGTATAGCGCCAGAAGCTTTGCGAGCACGCGCACGCGTCGAGCAATAGAGCGACGACGACGGGAGCGCATGCGGAGCTCAGCGCAAAAAAGAAATTCCCCGAGGGCTTGCCTGCACGGTCGGGCGACGTGGACGCGGCCGGAGCGCTGGGAAGCTTCGGAGCCAGAGGGGACGACGCCAGAGCACTCGAGGAGCACGGCGAGCGGAGCCTGGAAGAGGGGTGGGGGCCTGGAGGAGGGGCGGAGGAGGTGGGCTCGGGGAGGGGAAAGACGGAGAGGGGATCAGGGGAACGGAAGGAGCCAGAAGGAAGCGAGGTGGAAACGGGGATTGGATGGCTGCGAGCGAGCGAGTGAGCGAGCGAGCGCGGATTTTCTCAGAGCCTTTCGACGGAGCGACACAAGGACGCGGTGAAAGTGCATCTAGGCCCCCTAAAAGTGTTTTGGGTGATTAATGACAAACGATTCCAGAATCTAATGTGTTCAACTAGTTTATGAACAGGCGAATGCTTCAAGAAGAGATCATCTTGGTACGTGAAGTGTCCCCTAGTGGTGTTGAGTAAGAAAAACGATTTTCAAAGCTTGTTAGTTTAATCCTTTGAGTCGTAGGAATGCCGTACTATTAAGAGGGATGCATTGAAATTGACTTAGAGATGTTCTCCTCACTCAAGATGAATTTAGTCGAGTTTCTCAAGAGTTAGAAGTGTTTTCTCTAGCTTCGGAATGAGCTTGTGTTAAATTTTCTAGTCGGATGTTCCGATGTTGTATCGGACATTCCGATGTTTCAAGTTCAAGTGTAGTTGTGCTTTAGTCCGTTGTGTTACTGTTAGGGTCGGACATTCCGATGTCTTGTTTGGATGTTCCGATACCTGTGTTTTAGTTTGGGAGCTCTGTTTGGTTGGATCGTCAAGTCGCCACTTCGGAAGTTCCGATGAGGTCGCTTTTCTGTCTGGGAACTCTCTGTTTATTTGGATATTCCGATATTTTATATCGGATATTCGATGTGGACTTAGCTTGTTTAGTTGGGTTCCCTCTCTGGGTGTCATCGGATGTTCCGAAGTTGCTATCGGACTTTCCGATGCTTGTTGTTTTCGACCGTTGGAAGCTTTCCAAGTTCTGGTAGTTTGCACGCAGCGGATGTTCCGAAGTTCGTTTCGGACATTCCGATGTGGGGTGAATCTTGAGGGGTAACGGCTAGTTTTGATCCAAAACTATAAATACCCCTCTCCCACTCCTTTTCTTTGGTTACACACTTGCTTTGGCTATTCACTTGAGCTTCTTGAGTATTCTCTAGAGCATCCTTTGAGCTTTCTCTCCTCCTTGATCTTAGGGATCATTTAGTGAGTGAGAGTTTGTCGTGTGTGATTGAAAGTCAAGGGTTAAGTTGGTATTCATCTTGACAAAGTAGAGAACCTCTCCAAGATCGAGATTCGAGTGCATTCATTACTCTTGGAGGTTGAAGGACTCCTAGACGGCTAGGCGTCGCTCACGAGCCCCCAACGATTGTGGGAAGCCGTGAGAAGTTTGTGAAGGCCGGCTCCGCCTCCGAAAGGAAAGGAACCAATAGTGGAACTAAGCCTCAAGTGTGACCGAGGTTTGGGAGGAAAGGGTTGGAAAAGACCCGGGCTCTCTGGAGCCTCCTCAACGGAGACGTACGATCCCCTCAAGGATCCGAACTCCGGGAATCAAACTTTTGTGTTCTATCTTGTCTCTAGTTGCTTGTTTAATTTTATTGATCTTTGTTAGTGCCCTTTTTGGTTGTCTAGAGCTAGTGGTCGTCTAGCTCATTCTACTTGACCCTTTAAGTCAAGTGGTGTTCGGATAGTCCGAAGTAATTACGGAAGTTCCGATATTAATTCGGAATATCCGACCCTTTTCCGCTGCAACAAATTGTTTTAAGTTAAAATTAGCCTATTCACCCCCCTCTAGGCAATCTTCTAACCTTTTCACGCGGTAGGAGCTCTGGGAACCTTCGGATTGTAATAAAAGGGATAATGTATACATGCATGCTCTCTGCGACTCCGCCCGTTGAAGCTGGAACAAGATCCGGTTGCCGAGTTGCTTCTGCTCCAACGTAACAGGAGTACGTCCAGCATCCCAAGAAATCGTGCACAAACTAGCACGTCTTTTCTGCTGCTTAATTCTCTCTCTACCACCGGCTAACCGGCCTATTGTCACGTCCCTTGGCGCTGTGGAGTTCGGCGCGTGAGATCGCAACTTCTGAAGAATCGAAGAAGAGCACAGACAAGGGATGGAGGAAGAACAGAGAAGACTTGGGAACGAAGAAGAAGACAATTGGGGATTGATTCAATTCATTTCTATTCATGTCCCCGATACACTCTGTGCTCTCCTCTTTAATAGCCTCTCTCTCTCCCTCTTACATGTGGGACCCAGGTGTTACATTACCGCCCCCATGAAAAATTGCTTGTCCCCAAGCAATTGAATTACCTCAAATATTCTAATACCAACAGTTGAACATGGAAGGAAACACTTCTGTAACAGTAAGCTCATCCAAAGTTCTCATAGGAGTTTGCCTGAACTCCATCTGCTCGAAACGAACTGAAATCATGATGGCCTGCAACCGATACCCCACTCCTTGGAATACACACGTGGAGCCACCGGGATCCCAAGGCCTCTGCAACCGCTGGGTCAATTGGACAGTAACATCGTCATGCAAGAAGCTTGCTCGAATCCTTGCTTCACCAGACTGTAAACGCTCTTTGCTGTGAATCTGCACAATCAAACCGTCAGCCACCAAACCACATACCAAAGTGCAAACATCAGGTTGAAATCCCACAGCAACACTGATGTCATTGAAACTCAGTCCTACCGATAGTATTCTGGTTTCCTCGACAAATGAAAATACAGGAAAAGAGTGATAAGTATCAGTTCCGTTCGTTCTCAAAGTCCACGAACCAATACTACTCCGATAAATAGATTCAGTCCTCAGAAGTTTCTCCACATTGACACCATTCTGTATAACTCCTAGCGACCCCTCGGGACACCATCCAAAACATGTAAACATCTGAACCTGTTTCTCACCATGGTAGTCAGCAAGTGCTAGATCTAGTATTGGTGCTACATTATGAACTGTACTTTTATGGACCAATCTATCACAGTCAAGTTGAAGGATCATCCCATATCCCATCTCTACAAAACCTGCTATCATTCCATGGTTCATCCATAAAACAGGTTTACAAAGCAAACCTCTGTGGACACACTCAGGCAATACCTTCACTCCTTCAACATCCAAACTAAATTCCAGAATATGAAATTCTCCATTGTCCAAGTAAAAGATCAGCCTTGGCCTTTCTTGCCTGGCATTCGGCTCCCAGCTCCAGGAGCAAACAATCCTTGAGTTTACACTAACTTTGTTATCAACACCATCAACATCCATGTAACTGTCATCCTTCGTTATATTATTTCTGGAATCTCTCAATTCTAGCAAAGCACAAGCAGCAACATCATCATCAACATCGAATCCTTGATAGGAATCATCAATGGTGATCTGCTCTCCAATCAGCCTAGTGTCAATCGCTCTGTCAATCAGCTTCTCAGATTTAATTGCACAATATCCAATCTTGGTTAAGAAAATGAACCTAAACACACCAGGGTCCCATGGCCGGTTGACAGACAAGCTAATTAGTGCTTTATCCTCATTATCATGTGCAATTTCCATGGACATAATGACTTTGCTTCCTGGACGAAGACCACCACATCTATATGAAGAGCAGTTTGCACTAGTTTTGTCTTTGCCAACGGTTTTGATCATGCCATCTACTTCAGTACTGGCAATATCATCTGAACAAACAACTACATCATTTGTTGGTACAGAAAGTTCACCTTGAGCTAGTTGCAGTAATAGGCCATGGTGGTTGTCGAGGTCGTGTGGTGCCTCTTCATCCCACACCACCCCCTCAACAGGCCATTCGTCGAACACGTTGATGGCAGCATCCTCCAGCGCCACTGACGCCCTGAATGCCACCTCCTCACACCAGGTCGGGGTCACCCTTCTCTCCAACATGGTCAGCTGTTTGGCCATCACTTGCTGATCTATCGCATGCTGCTTCGCTGCCTTGGCGTTAATCTCGGTCCGTGCCGTCAGTTGCTGCTGAGTGGAGTCGATGGAGTTCACCCGGGCGAAAAGGATGTCGAGGCGCTCTTTGATTGAAGCCAACTTCTCATCCATCCGGACTGCTGACTCTTCCATCACGGTTGGTGTTGGGGAAGACGACGAGCTTCAAATTGCAGGCGATGTGTGCGAGGTCGTGCTTGAGGCTTAGTGGAAGCCGGAAGCGGCGGCGAAAAGGTGGAGATGGGGCGGAGATGGGGCCTGAGGTTGCCGGCGGTTGACGGAGTTGGCGACGACGCGATGGTATGCCGGCACTCGTGGTGAGATCTGATCAGACCGATTGGTGTCGGTGCAGCCGTTGGATCGACGAATGTGACCGGCGCAAATCCAGGCGATTCCTCTTGGTCGCCGCGCAGATCCCAGGCCACCTCGCTCTCGAGAGGAAGAGGAAGGGCGGAGCGGCGGCGCAAAAGTGGCGGCGCCGAAGAACGACAGGGGAGCGGCGCTAGCGTCGCGGATGGTGGCCGCGATGGCGAAGGCGAGCCGGCGGCGGCGCGTGTGAACCGGCGATGACGAGGAGTCGCGAGAGCTTGCGAGTCGAGGCTGGAGGCGGCGATGAACTCGTCTAGAGCCCGAACGAAAGCGACCGGTGCAGATCCTCCTAGTTCGCCTTCTTCCGGTGTGTGGGATTTTACGAGGATCAACTCCCAGATCGATTTGATCAGGAGTATTTTTCCCCAACCTCACACCGAACTCGTTAGCTCTGATACCAGATGTCACGTCCCTTGGCGCTGTGGAGTTCGGCGCGTGAGATCGCAACTTCTGAAGAATCGAAGAAGAGCACAGACAAGGGATGGAGGAATAACAGAGAAGACTTGGGAACGAAGAAGAAGACAATTGGGGATTGATTCAATTCATTTCTATTCATGTCCCCGATACACTCTGTGCTCTCCTCTTTAATAGCCTCTCTCTCTCCCTCTTACATGTGGGACCCAGGTGTTACACCTATTGATTGATCCATAGCCTTTTTCACGTCTCTCTACACCTGTGGCACGGCGCGGAGGACCTCGTCGTGACGCCGACCATGTCGTGCCACACCTGTTCTCGTTCGCCGGCAGCATGGGCGACCTCATTGTCAAGTCTCTCCCGCAGGGAGAGCGGTAGCTAGCCAGGTGCGTCATATCTTTACGCTAGTCATCATACTTTAATCAACTGTGCAAAATCACAGGTTTATCGCGTCAATTAGAGGCTCTGCATTGGTTTTGGGTTGGAGGCCGGTAGTACTGCCGCCATATGGTAGAGTACAATTGTTGGTTGTGAGTCTGGTGGGATAGACTAGGATAGGATCCTCCACTCGAGTAAAAAGGTTAGAGATCCAATACTGAATTAATAATAAACATTCTGGAATCTCACAGGATGTGGTCACTATGAGTAAAGTGGTATAAACCAACGCAGGGTTAAAATCATGAATTAATGCATGTCTCTTGGATTGGAGGATACGGAAGTTAAGCCTGCCTCATAAATTAGTGTTAGTAGTAGTTTTCATAATTTTGATTAAAATACATAACCCTTAAAGAAAACCCAAAACCTAATTTTCGGTAAAATGAAATTTTGAGGGAAAGGTGTTTTGGGATAGACATGAGAGGGTGCTTTGGATGGAAATGAGAGGAATGATGTGAAAAAAAAATCATCTATTGCATTTTTCTATTAATGCTTTCTGAGTACTTCTGAACTCACTCTTGCTAATTCTCCCTTTGCTAGATAATTGTCCTGGTGGTCAAGTATGCGAGGAGGTGGATCATCATGAAGGTTAAGGTGTTGGGAAGATTGTTCATCAACTCCACCAATCCTAGGGCTAATTAGTATTTTTTTATTATATTTTTGTTGTACTTGGATCTATGTATAATTAGGATACTGAACTTGTAGCCTGCGTGGCAATGGCATGCAATAAAGTTTCTATTTCAATCTCTAATTATTATTCTATTGCAACACTCTAACGATGTACTAATTAATAGAATAACGAGTGCGCTCGATGTTTTAATTAAGTAGTACGCTCAGATTCGTGTGATTATCTCAGAGTAATGACGCTATTATTGTCGTTACCCTGGACTAATTATGTGGGTCACCACATTTATATAGCCAAAATGTACTTGCAATTCGGGACAATTTTTTTTTTTTAAAAAAAATGGTGGCATGAAACTATAAGTCTGCAACCAAAATGCCCTGCATTAACCAACGGTCAAAGTGTCCGAATTTCCACTTGTGCTTAAGAGCTGTTTAGGGGGGAGGAGGGGCTATGCTTCAGCTGTTTTTCGGCTTCCAGCCGTAGCCCCCCAAACAGGGGCAGTTGTGCAGTGGCTGCACATCCAAGCCACAATTGAAGCACTCCTAAAAGATGCAGCGGCCGGAAGGTGCTTTGTAGCTGTGACTGCCTTGTTCGGTCACCGCCTCATCGACTCCTCCCACTCGCCGCCGCTTCCCCATCTCCTCCCCGCTCCCCCGTCTCCTCCCTGTTCGGCAGGAGTGCCACCTTCCTGTTTCCCTCCCGCTCGATCACTGCCTCCCCGTCTCCTCCCTGGCCTCGCTCGCAGTTGCCTCATTGTCTCCTCCCCGCTCGACTACCGCCCTTTGTCTCCTCCTTTGCCGCCCGGTCGCCGCCTCCCGTCTCCCTCCCACCCAGTTGCCGCCTCTCCGTCTATAACTATTTTGAGAGGTGCTTCTATGCTCTTCCTTTTTTGCACAAATATTAAAGCATGAATGAAAGGTAGATGAGGATTATTTACCCCTTCGTTTACTTCAAAATTTGTGTAACTTGTATTAGAAAGAAAAACATAGAAGCACTTCTCAACTATTTTTTAATTCAGCAAACTAAAAATTACTTTTCAATGCAATTGCAGCCCATCCTAAACGACCTAGGCAGCGTAACCTAAATAAACTATAGCAACAACCCGACCAAAGTCTGCACCGGCTTTTGCATTTCCGCCGACTACCCCTGCCCCCTCCGCCGACACGGCTCCCACCCCTCGCCGCCGGCGACGTCAAATTATAGGGTTCGTTCCCACCCCTCCCAGCCCACCAATTCGCAAAATCTGTGAAGATTCGATCCCAACTAGATACCTATTGGCCACTTTCGAGCGCTCTCCTGTCGAATTGGCAGTGTCGATTGGCAGAATTCCGAGGCATTGATGTAGCCTAGGGGGTAGGGGGGCGAGCCGACGTCGTGAGCCGGCTACCATGGCGGGAAGCTCGAGACCCGACCTCGCCGGGAGCTTCCGCGAGAGCTCGCAGCTCTCCGCCGCGGGCACGCCGAGGGCGATGACGGAGCTGCCGTCGCTGGCGCAGTACCTCTCGCTGGAGCCATTCCCCGCCGGCGACCACAAGCAATCGCGAGCCGCGGAGCTGCGGCGGGTGCTTGGCATCACCGTGGAGGCGGAGCAGTCGTTCGGGCTGGTGCAGACCAAGCCGCTCCCGTCCATAGCCTCCGAGGAGCTCAAGCGGATCCGTGGAGGCGTCGTGGAGTCGTCGACCAGAGCGAAGTGCGTACTGCTCCTGTGCGTTCCTATCTATTCTCCGCATTGCTCGATAACTTAGTAATGAGCGTTGAAACGAGGTGCAGGGAGAGAGCCAAGGCGTTGCAGGAGTCAATTCAGAAGATGGATAGATATCGGAGCGTTGTCACACGGAGGCGGCAAAGGAGTGAGGGCGCGACCGAGAGGTCATCAGGGGGCGGGTCGGGTTCTCTGAGGATGGGGGCTCAGAACAGCGAGGAGAATCCCGGGCAGAGGCTGGCGGAGAGGGCTAAGAGTGCAACGACAAGCAAACGTGCCCGTTCCTCGCTAACAGCAGATGCGCGGGTTTGTACTTATGCCACTTTACTATTGCTTTCTGTGATTCCATTTCGCTTGTATCTGTATCACTGTCTTCGTTGCTGTAATTAGTTGAGTTGGTGCTATTATGGGATCTGGAGTTCTGGACACTAGAATTAGAGGTTGCAGTGTGCGTGGACAAATCACATGCAGGAACAGGTCATGGAATTGATCTGGTCTTGAACGACCAATCTTTCTAAACTTTTGTGTGTGCACTTGGGCCTAACTATTGGTGATGGTGTGATGCTTACCAAATTTCATGAAGGAAAGCATTGTGCAAACAGAAGTGCCTGGTAGAGAGAGCCTTCGGGCCTCTCCCCCACACTTCAGGCTCCGGACCGAAGTTCCCTAATTACTGTTTGGTCTTGTAGCCACAACAATCTGTTTCCCCTTTTTCTTTGCTAGAGATGTGTCAATTGGGCAAAGCTTTTATTGAATGTTTCTTTCCGGACTTCCCTTTTGTTGCCAAGTGCTAAACAAAATATACGACTCCGTAATTTTTTGCCGCCTGTTCAATTGTTAGACATGAGATCACATTTTTATATTTTCTGTTTTTTGGCTATTATATCTTGTACTTGTTATGCCTTTACTGCGCTACCATCTGTCCTTTTATTTGGCTCTTGGGCTGTATATTTCAGTTGGAAGCGCGTGGTAATGTTCCTACAAGGCAAGGTCCTTCTGCGGACACCGATAAAAATTCCCTTTTGGAGAAGGAAAAAAGTTCTGTGAGAAATGTCAATGTCACATCAGGGTTTTCTGAAGACAAATTACGGGGCCTATCTCCTGGAGGTGAAGGATGGGAGAAAAAATTGAAACGTAAGCGCTCTGTTGGAACTATGCTCAACAGAGGCAATGATGTAGACCGAGATGTTAAACCATTAGTTCAACATAGATCAAATAATGAAGTACGCGCTCGATCTAGTGATGGTCTTCCATTTAGGTAATTTTTGTACATCATCGTCAACCTTGTTATCTGAAGTTACACATAGTTTTTCCACATACTTGAGCTTCAAATGAAACATATTTGAGTTGTGAATATTTGGTTTAGTATACCATGGCTTTATAGGTCCAACATCATATGGTGGTCCCATTGGCATGACCATGTTGAGTCATCTGAGCATTGAGGGGCACTCATTCTTCCTTGAATTGTTGTTTGACAGACATGGAGCCTCTGCTGGAGCATTAGGAGGTAGCAAGATGGATGGAGGTTCTCAACAAAGTAATGCAGGATCGCGGTATCTACCGAAGACAGACATGGATTCCACCACTCTTCCAACTGAAAGAAGAGAGCGTCATGCTGGGCTAGACAAAGAACGAGTTTTGGCAAAAGGAAACAAGTAAGCATAATGTTGGTGCCATTATTATAGTAATACATGTTATGACATAAGCACACTGATTTGAATTTTCGGAACATCTTTGTGATGCTGGTTACTTTATTATGCACACACATATGTAGTTTGTTGAATTTTTCTATAGCTCATGATGCAAGTCTTTTTGGTTGTTTCTGCAGTGTGTGAATAGTGATGTGCTGCATCATTCTTCTGATGTTTTGCCTCCATCATGTATCCAGGTCACATATTTCTGAGGATATGCAATCCGGAACCTCAAGTCTTGTGACCAAGGGTAAGGCATGCAGAGCACCAAGAACCAGTTCACTTGTCGTCATGAATTCATCATCTACTTTCCAACGCTCAGCTGGAGGAATTGATGAATGGGAAGAAGCACCATGCACAAATAAAGCCTCACCTTTGGGAGGCACCACAAATCGCAAATTTCCCATGGCTGCAAGTGGATCTTCACCTCCTGTTGCTTGGGTGGGTCAACGCCCACAGAAAATGTCACGGACAAGAAGAGCAAATATTGTTTCCCCAGTCTCAAATTTTGATGAGGCCCTATCTGAAGGATCACCACTTGATGTTGCTGCCAGACCAGCTGTTGAGTCGTCTGGCCTTTTATTTCCAAGGGGTGTAGCTAGTAATAATTCACAAGCTGTATCTAGAACAGATAATATTTCATCTCCAGCTGGTCTGTCAGAAAGTGAAGGATCTGCTGCTACTGAAAACAAGAACAAGGATAAAGTCACAAATAATAGTGACTTCGACAATGAGGGTGCAATTTCTGCCCATAATGCAACTGACTTAATTTTCTCGTCCAAGAAAAGCAGAATTCTGTTGAAAGAAGAACTTGAAGATGGCAGCATTCGTCGTCAAGGGAGGAGCGGAAGAGGCACCATGCATGTTAAAGGGTGTACATCCATGTCAAAAGAAAAGTTGGACAACACAGAAACAAGAAAGCTTCTAAAGAGTGGAAGACCTGTATCTGAAAAGAATGATAGGTGCTTGATGATTGAAAATCTTTCAAGGACGTTTATTTTATTTTGTGTCATATATAACTAATTATCTTTTTTTAGTTGGTGCAGTAAGTTGGGCCGCCCTCCAACAAAGAAAGGTTTGGACCGCAAAGCATCATCTCAACACTCAGAAATTCTAAATTGTGGGTCAATAGATATAACAGGTCTTTTTAAAGATTTTAATTTTCCAGTCAAGGCCTTTCTTTTTTAGGAAGTTGCTCTTGACATTGAGCTGTTTGTTGTAGGCGAATCAGAAGATGACCGGGAAGAACTTCTGGCTGCTGCAAATGCTGCCCGCAGTGCTATTGGTGTGCAATTGTGCATATGATTGTTATCTATTGAGCTGTAAAGAGCTGTAATTTTTTGTTTCGTGATTGATAGCTTCCTTATCCTTTACTGCAGTTGGTGCATATGCTGGCCCTTTTTGGAAGAAAATAGAACCAATGCTTACTTTCATCAGCTCTGAAGAATTTTCTTTTTTGAAAAGCCAGGTTGGACTCTATTTGCCTTTAGTATAGTTCGTTGTACCTGTTGCCTTGCGGGATGGACTTTCACTTACTGGAGTCTATGGTCAGATTACGTTTTTGGAAGAGCTTGACATGGGCATGTCTAATATGCCTGATGAACGTAAATTTGCTGTATCAACTAACTGCAATGGGCCACTATCAATGGTACTTTTCCTTCTGTTACTACCTTATCATGACATAGATTTTCAATAAATCCCTCGGTTTTTGGATTCTATCGTATATCTACTCTGAACTGCAATAATATGAATTTGATATCCTTGTTTCATATATTCTTCTCATCTGCAAGGGGAAGCATTCATCCCAGGTTCTGCCTACGTCTACTTGTGTGTCATTGGAGCAAAGCAAAACAAATGGCATTGGACCAGGAGAATCTATTGACATTTTATCTCATAGTGACGAAAATCACAGCACTGCATCTAAAAAATTACAGCCACAAGGATTGTTTGGTGAAATGGCTCCTTTGACACATAGACTGCTCTCTGCTTTAATTGTAGAAGATGGCGATGACTTTTCTGAATGCAATGGTGTGCAAGGAGATATACTTCTCGAGTTCTCAAATGACTACCTTCCTTATGCTTCAAACAGGAACTTAGAAAATGAATTTGAAGCTAGTGCAGTAAAATCCAGTTTTGGGTTGAGCCCTGAATTCAAGCATTCAAACAATTATTCAGTGCATAATAGCATGTCCAACGGTTTCACAGCTTCGAGCAATTTGAGGAGCTCATATAGTGAAAGTTCCATTTGCAGTGAGAATATATCAGATGGCATAAATTTAATGTTATACCCGGAAAACGGCCCTTTGCATGAATTCATGCCACATATTTCACAGCAATACCAAAATCTTAGAAAAAATTTGTCTTTACCATCATATGGATATCAGTATGGGCAGATGTCTTTGCATGACAGGACTTTGATCGAGTTGCACAGTATCAACATTTGTCCAGAGATGGTATGATTCCTAAAAATTCTACATTAATGATTTAGTTTGTAAATTCAAAGCTTATACTTTGTTGTGTGCCTGGTTATAACTTTATATTCCTGGACCTCGCAAACATCTCATATAGTGTGAAACATGAAAATCCATATCATTCTGGTTCTGTTCAAGGAAATCTTACATTTTTTTATGTGACTGCAATAAATGTAGTTCCATTGAGATTGCATTCCTGATGTTTCTTGCGCTGTCACTGACCAAATCATTCTGGTTCTGTTTGTTGGAATGGAACTCTGTTCAATTCCATGGGGTCAAGAGGCCAACATATATCCATGTACAAGGGGGCCAAGTAAACCGAAAACACCCTCTACAAAGAGAAACTAAGGCATACTCTCAACACCCCTCAAACTCAGGGTGGATCAACATCACTGAGTTTGGAAATACAATCGATAGTGAGCTCTAGTCTGTGTCTTTGTGAAGAAATCTGTCAACTTAAGTTTTGAAGGCACATACTGAAGTGTAATGACCTGCTACTGTACCTGCAACTGTATGTAGGAAGCATTAACCCCAATATGCTTGGTGAGCTCATGCTTCACCGGATCTCGAGCAATGCTGATCATACAAGTGCTGTTAGACAGTAACGTAGTAGGTGCATGCACGGAAGCACCAAATTTCTCGAGAAGCTACCGTAGCCAGGTGACCTCAGCCGTCACCGATGCAAGAGCCCTCAACTCGGCCTCAACACTCAAACGAGAAACTGCAGTTTGCTTTTCAGTCTTTCAGACAATCAAGAACAAAGAAAGTCACATAAGGTAGAAAGAGATCGATGATCAGAAGGATCACTAGCTTAGGTCACATCATAATACACCCGAAGATGCATGTTGTGTTTAGGATCAGCGCACGGGGGCTTTGGTTGGTGCTGGCTCTTATCGTCATGATTCTTAGGGTCTCTAAGAGTTTGACTGGTTTTGCCTTCCTCCAATTCCACTGCTTCTCTTAGCTTGTCGACCGCTACCACTGCTTCCGCCACCACCACTTCCATTAATTTTGCTCAGTGGCACACCATCGTTTGGGTCACTTGTGTGGGTCACACGTTTCTTCTTTAGTTGTCATAGTGTCCTTGGGTCTGTTCTAGGTGATACTTCCTTGCACTATATGGGTTGCAAGGTTGGCAAGCAGGTGTAGCTCCTTACATTTCTAGTGTCTGTTTCTGCTCATCCTTTTGATTTGATTTACTCTTATGTCTGAGGATAGAATTGATGAGTACTCTCACCGTACTTGGAATTACTTCATGTCTTCTCATAGTCAGATCCTTTCTATTTATCAGTTCTTTGCCACCATGATTCACACACGATTTGTTTAGGCTATTTGTGTCTTCCGCGCTAATTCTACTGGTAAGTACTTGTCTATTGCTTTTAGTTAGTTACTTTTCGTGCAAAGCACTCTTCCTCAGTACTCTTGTTCTTGTGCTCATGCCCAGAACGGTGATTTTGAGTGCAAGCATCGTCACCTCCGTGAGACTGCCTGTGCTCTGATGCTTGCCTCTTCTGTTCCCCCTCACTTCTAGGCTGAGACTGTTTCTACTACTTCCTTCCTTGTTAACCTACAACCCTCCATTGCTCTTTAGGGTTCTACTCCTCATGATTGTCTCTATTGTAGGTCTGTTTAGTACAGTTAGTTTCGTGCTTTTGGCTGCGTCTGCTATGTTCTACTTCCACTTTGTGAGTGCACGAAGCTGACTGCTCAATCATTTTAGTGTGTTTTTCTTGGCTACAGTGCTGAGTATAAGGGTTATCGTTGCTATGACCCTATTGCTCATCGGATGCGTATCTCGCATGATGTTACCTTTGATGAGTCCCAACCTTACTATCCTCATGTCACCATTGCCAGTCCGCACTCTCTTGCTGAGTCGATCTCTTTCCTGGCTTTTCCTCATCCTTAGCTCTCCATTCCTGTTGTTTAGCTTCTGTCTTCTCCACAAGCTCCGTTGGCTTCACCTTCGGATCCTTCCCCTCTAGCTGCCCTTGCTCCTTTCCCACTAGAGGATCCTTCCATCTCTTTTGTTGAGGTCCCTCCCCTTTCCATTTCACTACACCCACCGTCCTCGCTTTGATACCATGTTGGAATGGAACTCTGTTCAATTCCATGAGGCCAATAGGCCAACATATATCCATGTACATTGGGCCAAAGGCCAAAAGACAAATAAGCCAAAAACACCCTATACAAAGAGAAACTAAGACATATACTCTCAACATTGTTCAAGGAAATCTTACATTTTTTTTATGTGACTGCAATAAATGTAGTTCCATTGAGACTGCATTTGCGATGTCATAAATGTAGTTTCCATTGGCACGATGGGACCTAATGCATCAACGATGAAAGGAAATACTAAAAAATACACACCACCTTAGGAGCTGCAAAATACTATGCTGTAATTTTGCATTCCCGTTTGACTTAATTTTCCTTGGAACTGGTAAGAGACCATCAATACCTTTTCTTACATGATATAAGTATGAATACCAGTTAGTTCAACTTGGAAATGCAAACGCTAAATGTAAGCTCGTGATCTGATGGTGAAAACTGTAATGTGTTAGGAACTCAAGGCATTGATGAGGGGAAAGGGTTAGTGCAGTGGGGTGGGGGTTGATCAGTTGTGAGAGTGTTGGCCATTTTGTTTTGAGCCCCACTAGGTTGAAACAACTGCAAACATGATGCATAGTCCTCTTATTACTGTACCAACAATGTCTATTTCCTGTGAGAAAACATACCTATTCTGTAGACAACATCATTGATTTTACTCTTTATTTGTGATTCTTTTATGTCTCCTTATTAACTCAAATGTCTTGGCAATTTTTTTTCTTTGTTCAGCCACAGCTGGATGAGGGAGAGGATGAGGACATTAATAAACTTATTTTGGAGCTGCAAAAAAGACTCTTTGAGCAGGTTGTTTTTCTACTCTTCTGATAGAATATTTGTTCAATTTTGAGCAAACTCAACAAAATATGATTTCATTTTCTCTTGAATTCACTTGAAGTTGTTCTCTTAATATAATACCGTAGGAGCCTCTCATACTGTTTTCTGATAAAAAAAGCTGCACACTCTCTCTCACTCACTCTGCATGTTAGTATGTTACTATATGATATTATGATGAATGTATATTTTCTTTAACTGGCATGGTTATTAATAGCTCTAGAAGTTGGGTTCTAGCTTACGGAGTAAGGATTATTGATGATTTTATGGAACTGCTTGACATCTTATAGTGACTGTGCAAAACGTTGGTTCCCCATTTGACACCATCATGTATAAGTAAACATATGCAAGGACCATCAGAGAAATACTGTTAAGTGGCATCCATTGGTGCGGAGCGAATTTGGATGGAAAGGCATACTCAAAACTAGTGAAATAGTAGGTCTCACTCTTACCAACTCACCATAGCGGAACTTGATAGATATATTGGGTTAAGTGAGAAACCACTATATTTTGGCCTCTGTGAATAGGAAAATGTTGCATAGCTTGGTCAGTGTCAATTTGTCAAACAGGCAATTTAGTAAGAATAATTTAAGTCAGTTTCAAAAGCTTTCGCACATAGTGCATCATTTGGGTATATTACCAGTACGAGTGGTGCCGTGTAACCACAACTGAGATTTTATACCACACTTCAAGTAATTCTGGTGCTTCTGTATCTGCATTCTTCATATATAGATTATTTTCTTTTGGCTTCACATGTACTACAGTGCTTTTAAAACACCTGCATGCATTATATTACATACTAATTTTGTATGGTTTGCGATGTTTTAATCCATGCTAAACTAAAGAACGATATGCATTTTATAATGAAAAACTACTTTTCTGTATGTATCTTTGTATTTGAGCAAAATATTTTTTTTTCACCATTCAATTTGGAGTATTTCCTATGTAAAATACTCCTTGTGCTACTTGCACATATATTCTGGGAAAAGGGTATGCTTTTCTAATCAACATGTGTGTTTCTCTACTTATTTCAGGTGAACCAAAAGAAATGCCAACTGCACAACTTAGAAAAAGCAATCCATGATACTAAAAATATGGAGGAGAGGTATTGATTATTCTACCTCTGCTCTAGCTTTTTAATGTGTCTGTAGAAGTTATTATGGCAACTAACTTCCAAGACTTGGTTTGCAGGAGCCTGGAGCAACATGCAATTAACAAACTAGTAGAGATGGCATACAAAAAACTGCTGGTAGCTCATTAATTTACATTACTGCTTTTACTTTTATTAGTGTCAAAACTTTAAACAACTGAAGATTCTGGGCTTCTTGCTCGCTCATTAATTTACATTACTGCTTTTACTTTTATTAGTGTTAAAACTTTAAACTACTGAAGATTCTGGGCTTCTTGCTCCCTTAGATTAGGTTTTTGGTAAGATTGTTGCTGGGATCGTTCATTATTCTTCTGTTGTCGGTATCTTTTTTATAAGATATTTTCGAGGTTAGTGGTGTCAAATACTAACTTATGACAGCAGTATTCAAGGTTTTAGTTTTAGAATATTTAAAAGGTGGAACATTGCATTGAATTTGGTGAGAGATAAAAGTAGTGTAATTTATCTCAGTTGAGTGTGCTTAATTTCTTTTTTATAATCAGATTCCACGAGCATGCTATACAAATCTTAACAATGATAATTTTATTGGGGCTGTTTGTAAACAATTTATTATTACATAATGAAAGCATTTGGGCAATTTAAACCATTTGGTCGTGAATATCAGAAGTTATTACATTCAACTTTTGTTTTGTAAGTCAAGGTTTATATTGTCTTACAAGAATAGGTGATTCCATCAATGAATGATCTTTAAACCACAGTGTTGTGCTGCCAATCAACTGCTACAAAGTCTATTTTTTCCTTTTCAAGATCCTGAATATCTCATTTTTTAAAGACATTAATGGTTGCCTGTTATATTTTTATGTATAGCTATTAAAAATTGTTCGTTTCTAGTGTTAATTGTTTGAATGTTTTCCCCCCATTTGCCACTTCTCCAATCAAAGCACGTGAAACTTCTAAGCCTTGACCTGTGTTCCTGATTGCATTTCATGATGTTCTATTTTCACAGGGCGGCCGAGGTACTTCTAGTCATAAGGGTGGTCTCAGTAAAGCTGCCAGTAAGGCTGCAAAACAGCTTGCATTGGCTTTTGCCAAGCGAACACTGGTCCGCTGCCAGAAATTTGAGGAAACGGAAAAAAGCTGCTTCAGAGAGCCTTTCCTTTGGAGTGTGCTATCTGCACCTTTGCCAAACAGGGATGTAATAGATGGTAATAGACATGCAACCGTTGATGAGTCAAAATAAGTTTTATAAACCCACCTATTTATTTGACACATTATTATGTTAAGAACTTTCAATATAATATGCCTTGTATGCAGGTGGCCCCCCAGGATCCGCAGAGACGCCAAAGCTTTTAAAGCTCGACAGAAGCCCATTAAGCCAAGGTTTTTCTAGCACTCTTGAACAAATCCTAGTTAAATATGGCATGCACCTTAAATGGGAGAATTAGGATGCTACTTGATGAATTTGTTAGAACTCTTTCTTCATTAATGGTGTTGACTTATGCTGATCATTTGCCAGGTAGTACAAAATGGAAAAAGAATGACAGAGAAAGGGACCAAAACAGAGATGCATTTGCCAAGAATTCTAGTTCGAAATCAGGCCGTAATTCATCAGGCAGCGGAAGGAATGAACGTAAAACTAAGATAAAACCAAAGCAAAAGCTAGCACAGTTATCAACATCTGGAAATGTTCTTGGTAGAGTCACGGAGTCATCTAATTTCCCAGCACCGTCCCAGCGAGAATCCTATGAGTGGACAAATACTTCGAGTGCAAAACCTACTCAACAAGTCAGAAACAGTGCAGCTAATGTTGGTCAGGAATCTTTGGTTGCTCCATTGACGATCTTGCCTGTAATAGACCCTATGGACATTTTGGATGTGCCTGAAGGTAACGACATCAGTTCCTGGTTTACCGATGGTCTTGATGATCCGTTACAAGATTTCGATTTCTCTGGAGGCCTAGAAATCCCAGATGATGACCTTACCCAACTAGGATTTATGTAAAATGGACTAGTAAATATATATATGTGAATATGTTGGAGTCTTGACCCTATATTAGCACTGCCATTACTTGATTACAGCACTAACCAGTTAATCTCTGCCTCAAAGGTAGAGCTTTTAACAAGGTGTTGATTCTTTTGTACAGCGTAATGCGTTTAGTAGATGCTAGTTATCTTGCTGCAGATGATGGAATTGGTCCGTTTAACAAATGACCGTGCGGCCAAAATGGGGTAGTGACTATTTCGAAAGAAGCGAAGCAAATGTCTGTACGCAGCGCAGCACAGTTTCTTCTGCAACTGCTACTTACATGGATTTTGGGTTGTGTATATTTATGTTGCTAGAGCATGGCAAGCTCGTTGTACTTGACAATAGCCAAATCAACTGCAGATTTCCATGTTTTGTGTATAAGTGGGGATGGAACTGGTACGGATATTTTCCGACCGACCGACCGACCGAATTGATTTGGATGATGATTTGGATAGTTTCACAGATATCCAGTTGATTTCTCGGATAAGGATATTGATACAGATAATTTACATGGATACGGATACGGATATGGAACACTGATTATCCGATGGATACGGAATATCCGAGTTTTTGTTTGGATAATATCCGAATATGACATACGGATATTATCCGAATAACACGTTTCAGAATAACACATTAACAATTTAACATGTTTCATTGCTTTGAGATCGGGTCTGCATTGGATAACAAGATATAATGTGTTCATGTGTGCTAGATGCTAATTTGGAGATATTTGGGTAAAGGTAGTACATAAATTGGCAAGTGGTGTTTCAGGAGGGCTACTTAGAATTCAAGAAGATATGCCACCGCAAATCATTTAGTTCAATTATTGCAATGGGGTACATTGTTACTCACAGAGTCACATGTATGACAAGCTAGGGATAAAAAGGCAAAAAAAACATACAAATATATTTCTTTTGGAATTTTGAATATAAATTTGGACCGATTTTGGAAAAAAACTGAAATTGGATTTTAAAATATCCGACTAATATTATTCGTATCCATGTTGATTCCGATCCGTATTCGATCTGTATTCGTAACCGATATTATCCTGTATAATTCGTATTCGATTCTGTATTCAACACTATTCGTATTCGATTTTGTATTCGATAAAAAATACGGATACGAATATGAATAGGACGATATTCGATCGTATCCGATCCGATCACATCCCTATGTATAAGCACGGAAAGTGCGGACCTCTCTTACCTCGTGCGTGTAAAGCGTCAAAAATGATGCATAGGTTGTGCACAGGACCCTTGTCGATCTCAATTTTTTTTTTTTTTTTGGCGGTTATGCCTGTATCTTTCTAACTACAAGCGAATGTCCCCGAAAGAATGCAAGCATCAAATTTGTTTATAGCTGCAAGTAGCATCAGCAAATTGTCCTACTCTTTATTACTCCATCCGTCCAACAAAGAGTGCATTTCTAGGTCTTTTTAAGATAGATTAGTGTGCAAGGTAAATGACTAATGTGACTCATTACTCTATACACAAGCATGCTGGTGCTTCGGTTTTCACAGGTACTTAAATGAGCATGTATACACTTACGGCTGGGTCCTACAGACTAAAGATGCACTCTTTGTGGGATTCCGCTGATGCAAGCAGTAATCTTGCCGTGCAATTCAGGGCGTTCCTTCCTCTTCTTGTTAAACGGAAGCCACTCAGCGGTTGAGCCATCTGGCCTTTCTTTGATCCTCATGATCTCATCAATCATGATCTCACAATTTGCCAGCAAGTCTATTTCTGATGGCTTTGGAAGCAGAGGTGACGGCACTGTCCTTCAGGAACTATTTACCAATCTCTGTCAATTACTGCTTAACCACTCCTGTTCTTCAAAGTCAATCTCAAATAAAGATTATGAAATACAAGGAGTGCTCGAGATGGGCTCGTCAGGGATAACACTTCGTCCTGTTATGGGGATAAAGAGTATATCAGGTGCGTTATTCTGCAGTGTCATAAACAATTCTCACAATTGAACTTTGCCACAAGACATGGAAAAATAAACACTGTAAAATGAAACAAATACTAGGGCTCATTGTTGCAACTAGATTTAGCAGGTCTGAAATGTGGTTTCGAAATAAGGGTAAGATCAAATGGTTAAAGCTTTCTACTGAAAGATACAGCTATAACTGTAAGCACATAAGAGGGATTTGCTATTGCTAGATTGCCTAATTTTTTTTCTTCTCTAAGTCAGTTTTTTTCGCTTTTGAAAAAATAAGTCAATGTTTGTGACCATTCGATTTGTACGGAGATTAATGTGCCATATGATTGGATATATGCTGCGATTCGTGCGCTGTCATTCCGTCTCTGGCTCCAGTGAAGCCCATTTGCCACTGCAGCCACATGTCCTCTTCATCCACCACAGACTAAGGTCCGTCTATTTAGGTTTAGACTTTTCACTTATAACTTAAAGGGGGCATATCCTGTGCAATCAAAGGTTTGGTGCAATCACTGTGCAATCAAACTAACAAAAGTTTCAAAAAATTCTGAAAAAAATCATGGATGTACATCTCAACTTACCCATCAAGATTCATCGCGGAAATCCTGTTAGACGTGCTGAAGACCGACCTTGGTCTCAGGCCCGCAACCATAATTGCTGAGATGCAGAACAGGACAGGGATGTCCATAACCTACCTACAGGCTTGGCGAGCAAAGCAGATGGCTTTGAAAATGATGTTTGGTAGTTTTATGGAGTCATTCAATTGGGCTCCACGCCCTCGAGGCGGATAGTCGGCAACAAACCGGGCTCGAATATGCTATTGCTTTGTTGAACCCGTGCGGCTTCCCGATGGAGCATCGCTCGAGAACACTACTACCTCCTCGAGGGTGTTCTAGGCGTTAGGTCCATGCATCACGGCATTCGACAAGCTGCCGTCTGTTATATCGTGGATGGAACATTTCTATCCGGCGATACAATGGCACCCTTCTTACCGCCATAGTCCGATGCAAACAACCGGCTACTACGGCGGCGTTCGCGTGGTCGAGGCGAAAGCAACGGCGGTGATGCCGGTTCCTGTCCTAGTGAAGACCCGTGTGGTGCGGGATAGGGTCGAGTGTGCGTCGTGTCGGACCGTAATGCGAGTGTTGAGCGCCCTCGATAGAATGGCGGAAGATGAAGATTGCCCTTGCACTGTGGAGGCGTCCAGCGTAGATGGTGCATGCGTCACCTGAGGCGAACACATACACCATGTGCGGGAACAAGAACATGGTGAAGCTATTCAAAACCCTATGCATGCAAAACCAAGCTGCGCCAAGTTCGATACGATATTTAACCGGTGAGCAGCGCTCAAAGGAATCGGTGGCGGAAGAGACCATGGAGGGCACACAGGTAATTGGTGGCTCGGAGGTCTCATGCGGCGCAAGATGACATTCGCTCAATGGATAGCTCGTAAACCCGTGAGAGATGGGCTGCGCGCCGATACTGACGGTGCTCGGTAAGATAATGCCCTCTCTAGTACGGTACCACATCATTTGACAGACTATTTTGCACCTAAGCGGTATGCTTCTCTTCTGCAGATACTCCATCATGACGCATTTAACTTTGCCGAGTCGTACAACAATGTCTCTTTGGGGGCTCGTTGCCTACCCATTTGCCCAATCATTGGTGACATTTTTAGGACCGCGAAATACTTTGTTGATCGCCAAAGGGCGGCGTACAAGCTAACGGCTCAACCTTCGCTCCCCGTGTCGAGGCTTTGTTGCGTCGTGGCGAAGCTCAATTCCACCGCGACGCGCATGATGGACCTGCGCGAGAACATTTTTCTCGTCGAGTGCAAGCGCGCAAGCACCGTTCGGGATACTCGCGGGGACACAAACCGTAGATGCCCGGCTCGGCTGTATGAGGCGACCTGCTCATGCAACAAGCCTCGCCTAGAGCACATCCTGCCGCCGCGTGCTAGCGGCGTGCCGTGATATGGGGGACAACGACGGCACACAATATGTCACACCGTACTACCGTATGGATGCCGTTAGAGCAACATGGGCGGGGCATTTCGAACCGTTCAACATCGGCACGAACTACAAGACCTCCGAACCCTCTACGTGGCTCCCGTACCCCACACTAAGGCGCGATACGCCGGGTAGACCGCGTTCCGCGCGGTTTGAGGGTGACATGGATGCATCTCAGCGAGACGATGGCCTTCGGCGTTGTCGCATCTGCAGGCAGACAGGGCATGACCGTAGAGGCTGCCCAAACAGAGGGTGATGTTGTCCAATGTAATATTTCAACTATACGCATTAGACATGCAACATCTTCTTACTACCTTCATTTTGCATTCTCTTTGTGAAATTTCAGTTATGTAATTTATGAACCTAAATTTCTTTGGTAAGGATAGTGGTTTTCTAATTTCTTCTGATGTTATTTTTTTGTATTTCATTGTTTCATTCCATGGAGATTATGCAGGCTTGTGATGGAGTTGCCAGAGATATTGGTGGCCCGAAGTTATACACCTTGGTAGGTTATTTTGACTTATTGTGATTCTTACTGGTGTGTCTGCTTCATGTAGATACCGACTTCAGTATTTCTCGCTTCTGTCAAAGCCATGTCTCACGGGTCGAGCTCAACGGTTGCCAATGCAGGGCGCGTAATGTGCCCTAACTGTCATGTGGAAGCCCAAACCTGGTACTCCACCACTACAGAAAATAACGAACGGGCGTATTATAGATGCCCTAATTTCTCTGTACGTCTCTACGATTTTTCGAAATCTTCATGTTTTCATGAGTACTCTCCTGCTCGAGTTTGATATAAGCATGTTAATACTATCGTGTAGCCTACGGGATGCCAATATTCTCAGTGGGCAGACCTACTGAATACATCGACAGTACAAGACAGGACGCTGCCCAGGGTAGAGAAGAGGATGGACGTCGGGCAGGAACTTAAGAGGTTAACTGTACGTGAATTACCGCAAAGACACGGAGTACGTCCTCAACAACTAGAGGACCCTCAAGCTTACGATCGCTTCCTTCACCGCGCCATAGAAGATAACCACGAGGCTGTAAGCCCTAATTTGGTTCTTCCGACTGACTACCATAGTGATGATGACGGCAAACGTGATCGTTGGCAGTTTTTCGAAGAGGAGGGTGTTGACATCGATAGTGACGATTCGGGAAAGTTCTAATGCTATTATGTGTTTCTGTTGTATCGTAATGCAGTTTGTACTATGATGAAGCTTTTTGTTATGTTCACCAAGTTATTCGAAGTTATTTTTTCGGTTGAATGGAGAATATTTTTTATTACATGTATGTAAGATCATATTCACCGACAACAGTCATTCAACCATGCGTTCTTTCGTATATTAGCTGATATGCGACAAAGCTGAATAGGGCGATATGACAAATGAACTGCAAAAATATTTCATATACACCTTTCTTTCCATGTAAATTATAATTGCGCAATAACACTAAGTATCGTAAGCTGCACGACCTGTCACCCGCAAACAAAGCTACACGACCTGTCCCCCAAATCGAAGGAAAGCTGGCGAGGCCTTCGACAATGCGTTCAACGAGACATTTGGTGCCGACTTTGGATTATGTAGCTTCTTTGGTGCCATGTGCCGCTTTCATGTCCCGTCCCCTAAACCGCGCGTGCGCTTAACGTTACGCCACCTGGTCGCCACTCCCAAGCCCTGCCGGTGCGGCGATTCTCTGACCAGGCCCTCAGAGCACACCGCACACGCCGCCACTGGCCGATTACTGTCTTGGCCTCGCCTGCAGGTGATGTGCCGCCAGTGCGTCGTTCCTCCTCGTTCCACCTTATAAATATCCCGAGTGCATAAAGGTTTGAGTGAGTTTACAAACCCCATAGCGCGTGAGGAGAACTGGTAGATTAGCTTTCTTTTTCCAGTATTTCATTCCTCTCGTGTTTTAGAGGTATTATTTACAAAATAAATTTTGTACGGTGAGTCACATTGTACATTACCTTGCTGATATCCTATTCTTCCTAATTACACTTGTGCGTTCTTCAATTGTGTGAAGGCCATGTCTCAAACGTCTAGCTCAGCGAATCGGAGAGCCATTGCACTTGCCAATGCTAGGCGGGTCGATTGCCCTAATTGCCATGTGCAAGCTAATGTGTTGTACTCCACCACTTCGTCAAATTACGGTCGGGTGTTTTATAAATGCCCTAATTACTCTGTAAGTGGGAATGTACTACGATTTCTCCGACCTATGATGATTGTTCTCTTCTTGAGTAGTCTCTTATGAGTTCACGACTATTTACACGGTCTGAAAATATGTTGACATCGTTATGCATTATCACGAGGATATCAATATTTTCGATTAGGCGACACCACTGAATACATCGATGGAGCGTCGTAGTACCGCCTTCACCGAGGATGCTCCGGCGTAAGCGGTGATGGACCCAACACTCGGCGGAGGATGAACCCAACGCTAGAGCAGATGCTTAACATGCAGACATTAAAGGTGGAGCGCATTTTAGATCATATCAAGTGGGTAGAGAAGATCTTTGTATGTAGTTATCCTTGTCATAATTTTGTCCGCATTGCGAACTAGATCATGCAATATGCGTCAATTATGTTAACTTTATTAATCTATGTCGTGCAATGCAATCGTTCCATTTGTGTTATCTATTCTCTCTCATGTTTATGCATCAATATTATAGTATATTAAATATATCTCATATTTTGTATGCGTCACATATGTTTACTATTGTTTTTTTTTACAATGGATCAGATTTTTACACATAAATTTCGGTTACACCTTTCTTTACAGCTAAATTGTAGTACCGCAATATCCCCAAGTACCGTAGCCGAAATATGGTAGTTCGTATAGTGAAGAGCAATCCAGCTGCATTCTTCGAAAAAAATGGACTCAAACGGGACATTTTACCGCCTGCCGAATATGCTCAAGTTGTCATATTTGTATGCGACTATTATAATTAGCCCTTTTGAACTTGCCGGAAATACATAAAACGGAAGATGTAATTACATTTTTTTTCCATAATACGGTAGTCCGTGTAGTGAACAGCAAATCAGCTGCATTCTTCAGAAAAAATGGACTCACACGTCATATTTCACGGCGGGCCGAATATGCTTAAGTTGTCATATTTTTCCGCGACTATTATATTTAGCCCTTTTCAACTATACGAAAGTACATACAATGGAAGGTGTAATTACAATATTTTTCCATCATATCGTAGTCGATTATCTGAGAAGAGCAAACCAGCTGCATTCTTTCGAAAAAATGGACTCACACGTGTTATTTTACGGCCGGCCGAAAATGCTTAAGTTGTCATATTTGTTCGCGACCGTTATAATTAGCCATTTTCAACTATACGAAAATACATACAACGGAATGTGTAATTACAATATTTTTCCTTAATATCGTAGTCGATATCTGAGAAGAGCAAACCAGCTGCATTCTTCCGAAAAAATGGACTCACACGTGATATTTCACGGCGGGCCGAATATGCTTAAGTTGTCATATTTGTTCGCGACCGTTATAATTAGCCATTTTCAACTATACGAAAATACATACAACGGAATGTGTAATTACAATATTTTTCCTTAATATCGTAGTCGATTATCTGAGAAGAGCAAACCAGCTGCATTCTTAGAAAAATGGACTCACACGTGATATTTCACGGCGGGCCGAATATGCTTAAGTTGTCATATTTGTTCGCGACCGTTATAATTAGCCATTTTCAACTATACGAAAATACATACAACGGAATGTGTAATTACAATATTTTTCCATAATATCGTAGTCAGTATACAAAAGAGCAAATCAGCTGCATTCTTCTGAAAAAATGGACTCTCACGTGATATCTTACGGCTGGCCGAATATGCTTAAGTTGTCATATTTGTTCGCGACCGTTATAATTAGCCCTTTTCAACTATACGAAAATACATACAACGGAATGTGTAATTACAATATTTTTCCATAATATCGTAGTCAGTATACAAAAGAGCAAATCAGCTGCATTCTTCTGAAAAAATGGACTCTCACGTGATATCTTACGGCTGGCCGAATATGCTTAAGTTGTCATATTTGTTCGCGACCGTTATAATTAGCCCTTTTCAAATATCACGAAAATACATACAACGGAATGTGTAATTACAATATTTTTCCATAATATCGTAGTCGATATCTGAGAAGAGCAAACTAGCTGCATTCTTTGAAAAAATGGACTCACACGTGTTATTTTACTAGTAGAAAATGCTTAAGTTGTCATATTTGTTCGCGACCGTTATAATTAGCCATTTTCAACTACACGAAAATACATACAACGGAATGTGTAATTATAATATTTTTCCATAATATCGTAGTCGATTATCTGAGAAGAGCAAATCAGCTGCATTCTTAGAAAAAATGGACTCACACTTGATATTTCACGGCGGGCGAATATGCTTAAGTTGTCATATTTTTCCACGACTATTATATTTAGCCCTTTTCAACTATACGAAAGTACATACAACGGAAGGTGTAATTACAATATTTTTCATAATACCGTAGTCGGTATACACAAGAGCAAATCATTTGCATTCTTAGAAAAAATGGACTCACACGTGATATTTCACGGCCACCGAATATGCTTAAGTTGTCATCATCCAAACTTTCGTTGCATTGGCACGAGGCGTCTGTCAAAGCAACTGGCGGCAAAGCCTGCGGGACATATCATGTCATCAAGCGCATGCGTGGCGAGAGAATGCCTTAGTCGTCATGTCAAAGCATAGCCGCCAAAGCCTGGCCCGGCACCTCCTACCAGCTACAAGGTGCATGCATTTGTCGCTTCCAAGCACGTGAGCTGCAAAGGAATCCGATGCTCGCGGATTCGTTCTTGCTTCAAGTCTGTCGCTTTATCAATTCAGGCTATTTAACCCCCTTCCTGGCTTCCCAGCATTGCATGAACCGAACGACTGCTCCAATACAACAAAAAGATCCATCCCCATAAAACAAGCAGCAGCACCAATGGAGTTTCCCTCGCCCCCAAGGCACGGCGTTGTCGAAACCATCCCCGACGGCACGGAGGTCCCCATGTGCCTATGCGGGGATCCTTGCCGCTTCCGGCAGTCCATAGACAACTCATACACATACGGTATGAGGTACTGGAGTTGCCGCAACCATGACTCTGAGCCAACGCTGGGGATGCGGCTGCGGAGAAGCCCGGTATATTCATACTCGCATTTAGTGTTGCATCGAACCTGCATGTGTCTAACACCATGTGATGTGACCAATTGCAGCCTCCACTGTGCGAGTTCATCCGATTCTACGACGCGGAACAAACTCTCGAGATGGAAAGGATGCGGAATTGGGAGTACTCGCATCGGAGGGCTATGGTGGAGCGGCGATGGTGTGAAGCGAGGATCGGGAGGAGAAGCGCCAAGCGGCATCTGGAACAGATGCTCGCCTGAAGGAGGCCGAGCAGCGGCCATGCCGCGGAGAGGGAGGCTGAGTGCGAGAAAGTGTGAGAGGGCAGCTAGGGCCGGGCGGCGGGAGTGAAGGATTGCGTAAGGGAAAATATTCTCGCCGCACTCGATGGAAATGTGACAAGGGCTCTTCTTGTTGTTCCCTTTCCTAAGGCATGTTAGGTTTAGTCCGGTATATGCCATTGTTGTTTACCATTCGTAAATGGCCGTAAGTAATTTATCTGCCCATCTATGACCAAAACTACGAAGTCTCAAAAATTATTACACAATTATTGGTACGATTATACAAAACAATTATTACACAATTATCGGTATTTGCATTTCAATCGGATCCGGTCGAATAACGAGAGAAAACACCAAAAATCGTGAAATAATGAGACAAAAATAAAAAAGGTCGTGGCGGGAACCGTCGGTATTTTTCCTATTTTTATTTTTTGTTGTATATATCTACAGTTTTTTACTTACATGTTGTATTACAAAATTATCGGTACAGTGTACAAAAATAATATTTACAAATACAATTCCAAAGCATATTCTTAATCCATATGATTTGGCGAAAATTTCGAGTTGTATAGCGAAAGTTATTTGCATTTCAATGAGATCCGGTCGAATAACCAGCGAAAACTAAAAAAAATCGACGCGAAATAATCAAACAAAAATCCAAAAACATACGGGGACACGTGGCAGCGCGAGACGGAGCCACCTGGCTGCCGCCATGGGGTGTGGCGGCCGCCACGTGGCGCGGCGGGAGCAGTGGGCACTTTTGTAATATTTTTTTTGTTGTATATTTTTGCTATTTTGATTAATATGTTGTATATTTGAGCTTTTTTTCCTTTTTTAGTTATGGGAAATTTTTTTTGGTGTTGCTATAAAAGTACGCAATTTCGTTTTTGTCACTACTCTTTTTCTCGCTTCATTTTTGCCACTAGTCTTTGCTCTTATTCCTCCTTTTGTTATTTCCGTCAGTTGACTGTGAGTTGACCTTCTGTTTTTGATTTTTTAAAAGATAACAAAATAAGTTCAATTCTTTCGAAAAATTTTCTGTATGTCCTAGACTGCTAAAGATGGTACTGTAAATTTTCAAAGCATCATCAAGCTGCACATTTTTATAAAAATTTACGAGCTTGATCATGTTCTAAACAATTTGTGACCAGCAAACGAAAGCAGAAGAAGAAGAAGAAGAAGAAGAAGAAGAAGAAGAAGAAGAAGAAGAAGGGGAAGAAGAAGAAGAATGCGAGCATTGCCGATGCCTGCACCGCCGATATACAGCCCGATGTGAGTACTCCGTGAAGCCGTGGCGTTTTAGCTTGTCTACGCGATGACGGACGGCGGAGCTTCTCCATTCTTTCCTTGGCTGGGCTGTTTGCTCTGCCCGCCACGCCGTGCAGCTTCATGCCGCCGCGGTCGGTCACAATGCCGCCGTAAAATCAAGGAATGGTCACAATTACCATGTTTTGCCCAGCCCGGCCTGGAGCACTATGCCTGTGTGTGTGGTTGACATGTTAAGCCGAGCAGGAATGCTCAGAGAGGCAGTAGATTTTGAAGAGAGCGAAGTTGCAAAATTGTAGAGCTTGAGGCCTGCATAATTCAGAGGAACTCCGGCATGGCAGAGTTAATTGCAGAAAAGGCGAAACTGAATCACGAATTTACGATCCTCTCTGCCGTATATTGTTTTGGTTCGAACATAGGGTGCCAGATGTAAGTGGGGAAGCATGGCCAGAGTGTGGAGGTCAATGGAAGATCAGGGAGCAGAGATGTACATTATCCTATTATAATCAAACTGGACTTATTTCTTAATTTAAATCGAACTGGGCCGGGCCCGAGACGCCAAGTTACGGGATTTTCCTGGTCCCATCGGTTCATCCTCTCAAATTAGAAGAAAAAGAAGAATTAGGTTTTCCTACACCCAATCTCAAAAATAGGTAAATAAACTAGTAGGGCATCTGAGTATTGCAACGGAACCTTAAACTTTATACAGATAACAAATGTCCATGTCTTTGCGAGAAAGGCCTTCGTGCAGACGGCGGTATTGGGGTTGTACGTAGCATCCTTTTCCGAGTTCACAATCATTTATATGTCAAAACCACGTTAAACTAAAAAAAAAATTCAGGTTAGTTTGATAATTTAGGTAGCCTATTAATAGCACTTATAGAACTTAGCAGATAGACCTCATATATTCCTCTTCGTGTACATTTGATAACGACAGTAACAAGAAATCAACACCTTTAAACCACATTTGATAACGACAAGAGCTCAAAATCAACTTGACCAACTAAAATTTATTTATAGCAAACAAATTGTAAAAGCAGAAACACGATATGAGTTACCCTTGGTCAACTTGATCTATGATGAGCTATCTTGGTCTACAACTAACCATGAGCTAATCAGGTTTATAAGTAAACATTGAATGATGATCATTGCCCCCACACTGGTGATGATTCCGAAGCCACAAAAATCAAGTGAAATACGCCCCTCTTTTTGACCTACCAACTAAACCGACAAAAATACACGTGTTACAGCTTTAATCAAACATGGCAGATAATTAAGAAATCAATAGTTAGGGTGTTGAACACTACAAAACACAATGCAACAGATTAGAGAATTTTTTTTTTATTTAATACTTCTTTTTAATCATTTTTTCGAAAATGTACTGCGGGATTCGAAAATAACAGAAGTAGGCACCCGTCGCCCATGTAGATGGCGATCGCCCATGTAGATGGCGACCAGTGGGCCACTAACGGCTAGTTGTAACGGCCTCGAGGAGGCTTTAACGGCTAGGTACCCGTCGCCCAATAGCAGGGCGATCGCCCATATTGCGGGCGATAGGTGGCCCTCAAAAGCCACCTCCCATTCGACGGCCGAGCAAAGCGCCAGAAGTGAAACCAGCCGAAGGAGAGAAGAGAAAGAAGAAAGAAGAGAAGAGAAGAAGAGAAAGAAGAAAGAAGAGAAAGAAGAAAGAAGAGAAGAAGAGAAGAAAGAAGAGAAGAAGAGGAAAGAAGAGGAGAGGAAAAGAGAGGAAAGGTATGTTTTTTGAAATGTAGTATAAAAGTTTATTTTAAGTATATTGTTAAGTCTTTAGAAATATAATGTAGGTATGTTTTTGAAATGTAGTATAAATATTTTTTGAAATGTAGTATATAAGAGAAGGAGAGGAAAAGTAGGATTGGTTAGAAATGTAATGTAGGTAATATTTAGAAATATATTGTAGTAGGATTTTGTACTCGAATGTTGATTGACTTATATATTGTAGTGTAGAGTAATATTTAAAAAAATGGTAGTCGACCAAGCATATGTAAATACCATGCTAAGTTAGAAATTAGTAAATATCATGCAATGTTAGAAGTTAGCACTGAAAAATGTATAGATATAGTGTAACATTCATAGGGTAATGCACGATGCGGTTAGATGACAAGCGATTGAAATTTCGATCCGTCGTTGTAGGCGACATGTCGGAGATGAAATATTTCCAAATATTTTATGGAGATGGGGAGATAGCACAGTCCGACAGCGTAGATTTGTCATCATTTTCGATGGTCGTGCAGGGCATGCCTACAGAGGATAGGACATACTGAGGACTTTGTTGGAGTGGTTGTTTGGGATGTTCGAGGTTGGATGCGAGGCGGTTAATTTGCCGAATTAGAAGCGATGGTCGGCCGTGCGCAACACTTGTTTTTGGAGAGTTGATTCCTATTAACGGGACAACATCGTGGAGGAGCTATGTTGGGTATGCCGTGGAGGCGGAGCTGGCAGCTCTTCTTCTTGGTCTGATGGTACCCGGTAGCTCGTCGGTGTCGGTAGTGGGTGATGCCGAGGTAGATATTGTGAAGGAGGCGGAGACAAACATGCGAGGCGTGATGATGAAGGTGACGAGGAGCTCGGAGAGGGGACATGAGTTCGGCGGGGCGAGGAGGCTGTCGTGGAGGCGCGGGGGTGGCCGGCGAGGGAGGAGGTGGAGGATATAGTTGACTGATGGAGGAGGAGGGCCGAGCGGATGAGGAAGTCACGATTGCGAAGAGTCGGATGAGGAGGACAATGGTATGCGAGGTGCCGATCCACAGTGCGTGGAGTAATTTTAACCGAAGACCTAACAATGAATGAAGGAGCGTTGATGCATGGGAGTATCATGATAACGAGGTAACACGAGGAGCCATATATAAAGACAAGGAGAATTTGTGATGGATGCGGTGAAATCTTGGGCAATGTCACTTGGCGGCAATTTAGGGTAGTGAAGTCGAAAAAGCAGTCTGACGTGAAGTGCGTAGTTAATTTGTGCCCATGGCGGTGCATGCATACAAGGGAAGTGGATGGATTCTTGGAAATGTTCCATAGTGACGGAGCATAAGCGTGAATCGGAGGAAGCGGAGCGGGAACACATAATCTGCCGTCCACCTGGGTGGCAAATGTGTTTATGGTCGGATTGTGGACAATCCACACTGCACCTCGATCCATTATAACAGTGTTGAGGAGAGGTTTCGGTACAAGATTAGCTATCGCGAAAGCATGGAGAGCAAAAGGACAGCTTTGCAAATACGGTTCGGGACGTCTGAGGCTTAAATGCGAGAATATTCCCCACCGCTCAGGGCAATATCAAATAGGAACCCGGTACATCCATCGACCTTAAAGAGTTTCCTGCTGGTGGTCCGTGCGCGGGTAAGTGGGTATTGCGGCGGGCCTTCCTGCGCCCTCGGCGCATGCATAAGTGCGTTAACAACGTCGTCAGGTCATTTGCATGGGCGGCACATTCCTCATTGGGAAATACAAGGGTCGATTCTAAGCTGCGATCGCGGTGGGCGCCAACAATCGAGTTCTACGATCGCATTGGCCTTTGTGGAGGAGAAAACAAGCGGTGGTATTGGTTCCTTGAGAGAGTCAAGCTTGCGGTTGTGCAAGATAGGCCCGATGTTTGTGTCATCCACGGCCGGCATGCGGGGGTTCTTGAGGCGATCGTGGATATGCGAGGAGGGTTACGAGGTCGTGGGAGCGACAAAGTGGCGGACACGAAGAGCAGGTGGTGCATGAGGCACATGGGTGCCAATTTCTTTCGTCGATTCAGGAACAAGGAGTTGATGAATATGTTTAAGCGGTGTGCAAGCGAACCCAGCCGGAAGTTCGATGCACTTTGGAGGACCTTTGGATGAACTAACCAGGAAGCAATCAATGAATCCAAGGGGCTGCTAGTTCATCAAGGAACCCTATGGTCTACCACGAGGAAGGAGAGGACCCGGCGACCTTGTGTGCGCTTCCGACCGATGCCCCAAACATTCGGCGTAGGCGAGGACAAGCATAAAGAGCTTCACGCAATTTGGATACGACCACGAGCCGTTGGAGAAATGGTCCTTACGCATGGCGAGGGTGGTTCGCGTTATGGAATAATGACAACGAACCTGGCGGAGATTTACAACTGGGTAATGAAAGGCACTAGATGCCTTCCATTGGTGGGTATAGTTGAAGGTGTGTTGCTAGGCACCCAACGATATTTCATAGAGCGATACAACAAGTCTGTTGCATGTATGTCGGACAATCGACTGATGTACTCAACGGTTATATCTACGTACATGGCCAAAAAAACACGGAAGGCACAGACTCATCGTGTTACACCGGAGAGTGGCTTGGAACGGAGATACCACGTGCACTGTGGTGATCGAGGTCGAAGAGGTGCCCACCGAGAGAGGACTTCACATATGTGCATACTGAGAGCATCTGAGTGCGAGTGCTCATGCCAGAAACCACGCCTGCTGCACTTGCCGTGCTCTCATGTGATTCTTTGCATTTCTTGAGACACACCAATCATGTCGTCAGTACATCGCCCACTATTACTACAAGCAAAGTGTTCACGCCACATGGCATAACGAAGTGTATGGAGTGCAGGGTGGATGGATCGTTCACAACACCCCCTCGAGCATCGATGGAGTGCAGGACATCCGATTGTTGAAGCGGAAGGTCGGTCGACGAAGGACACGGCGTATTCGAACGATATGGGCGAGTGCGAGCGTCGTGTCGTGGATAATGTAGTTTTATGTCTACATGTATTTGGTTTTATAATCTGTAAGATTTAAGTGTTGTCCTGTCTGTTGTTTTCATACTGCATGTATTTCTTTACTTGGGAACTTCAATGTGTCTTAGGTTAATTATTGTAATGGCGCCAAAACATGTGGTTGTTGCAATTTGTAACTTTTTATTCTCCGATTTGTTTGATGTATTTGGTTTGTATGATTTAATTGGTAACGATTTAATGTATTTGGTTTGTAACAATGTCATGTCTGTTGTTTTCCCTTATACGTATTTCTTTACTTCAAGAACTTCAATGTGTACCAGTTAATTCTTGTAACGGCGCATAACTTGTGGTTGTTGTAACTTTTAACTTCTTTATTCTCCACTTTGTTTAACGTATTTGGTTTGTAATGACTTAATTGCTAACTGTTTAATTGGTAACCATTGAATGTATTTGGTTTGTAACGAGGCGGTGATGGCGGGAGATAGGTATGGTGTCTTGGCGCCTGGTGCTAGATAGGACCGTTGATCAGACCCACCGGTCTAGGTTGTCCGCATGATTGAGGGCCGGCGGCTAAGCGACAACTGCGGCCTCGGGTGCGAGCGAGATGCTCGCATCGACCCACGCCCAGATTCCACGATGGTGGCGCCTTTCTTGCATACTCGTGTTCGTACATGCACTTACTTGCGATTAAAGTTTGGCGGCGCTGCGTGCGGAATTCTGGCCGGTGGTTTACTTCCGCTCTGCGAGATGGTGGAGCATACGACGCCCAGCGGAGGAACCAAATCACGTTTGAATGCGGCCAGGTCCTGTGGCCGCCCTAGTCGACCGGTGGGGAACTGAGGCGCTGCGTTCCACTGCCGTGCGAAGAGATGGCTCGACAACTGCGGGGCGTGTGTTACTGTTGGGACTACCTGCGCGAGTCCTGCGGTTGTGCCGCCAGCGTTCCCGTCCGCGTGGCGAGCCGGACTTGTCGCGCGGTTCGCCGAGTGCGGCGACACCCTCGAGGCGGCGATGTCGTGCCCCTCGAGCACGGTGGCGGCACGGACCGGCGAAGGTGTGGCTGCTTGCCGATTCACGGTTAGTACCCTCTTCGTTGCTATTTAACTTGAGGATGCGGTAAGTTGCTTATAAAATTTGGTTGCGGTGAGCTTCTCCACCCGCACGCAGAGGAGGGGCGTGGCCGACACCTTGAGGCATACACACTTTTGCTATTTGGTTGGGTGATGTTCCCTTCGTCGCGGGAACACGGTGGATCGGCTTTGATCGATGCCTTGATCCATAGCCGACACCGCGGAGGAGGTAAAACATTTCGTTGAAATCTATAGTGACAGGACATGACTAACATTCTTGATGTAAATAGATTGTGCAATGGTCTTGGGCCTCCCATTGTGCTCGCGGCGACATATAGAGGCTGTGCGGCCAGCGGTCTCGGGCGCTTCGAGGAGGCGGCGATGTCGAGTGCGTCCTTCTACTGCAGATTGTAGTCTGGGGCGCTTCTCCATCAGCGAGCTGTTGTTGACACCTTGCCGTACTCGGAGGACTTGTACCACGGGGACCGATGGGTAGCCCACCATGGGCCACTTGGAGTTCGGCCGACAGTACACCCCCTCCTTTATTGCTTCCGTATATCGCACTTTGATAACATGCACCGTTTTGTATTTCCGCCTGCAGCGCTTATCGCCCACCGACAGTGAGGAGGTCGTACCCGAGTTCGTTCGGGAGTTCGGCGGACCTCCACGAGGAAGGGCGTGAGGTGGACCCGTATGGCGCGTATGGCGTACACGTCCGGGCACCATTCGGGATCGCCGCGCTTTGCACACGAGATGAGCAATCTTGGCTTACGTAAGGTCATCGTCTTCGACCTATGCGTGGAGGAGTACTCGCCGCGCAGGTGCTCTGGCGATTCGGCTGTTCAGATTTTCCCATTACAGCCTACCCACGTTGTCTCACGGGCGCTCATAAATGCGTCTGTGTCTCGCACCGCTTACAATTTTGTCGGATAAGTTGAATCTTCATGTAATAATTTGTTTGCATTGCAGGATGTCGGATGGGGGTTGCGGCGGAACTCCCTTTGCGCATCGCATGGCGATATAGATGCTGCGGTGGGGCGATGCACTTGCGAGATAGGGTCACCGAGGCAGCGGCCGTCACGACCACTCCACGTCACGGCAGTACATGGAGTGGTGCAGCGCCACGCACAAGGATCAGGGTGGGGTACACACCACCAGCACCGTATGTCCCCCGCCAAGCATCGGTGTCGGACACATACCCTTCACAGCTGTCTGAAAGGGACAACTTCATGGTAAGTTTCACAATCGAATCTCAGGCTGTGCGGTCATTTCCATGTAGAATACCTCATATCAATCTTGCATTACATGCGAGGCACGTGTGATGGAGTTGGACGTCGGCGGCGTCCATCTTTGGCAGCGCCTCGGCCGAGCATCCAGGTTACCGTCGATGAGGCCAGGCCAGCTTGGGGCGAGTCCGTCGGTGCGAGGCGATTCCTTTGCACTATGACATGTCAAGGGCGTGGTAGCCTTGATTCGGCGCGGCCTGCCGGCCCACGTTGCCCACCACGTCACCCTCGTGGAAGCGGCGCCCCCACCTCGGCTGGCGGCGGTGACATCGCCCGGCGTCGGCTACTGCGAGCCCTCGTGGCGTCCCCACACACCGCCTTTGAGGTCACGAGGGGCAGTCTTCGTCTCGCGCCCAGCCAGCGACACGCTATCACGACGACGCCTTCACGATGACCAGGCGGAGGCGAGAGATTGGCGTGAGTCGGATTTACGTCAGTGAGTTCTTGGCCCCCTCCTCAATCGGCGGCGCTCGACTCGCCAAACGGCCGGGTTACCCTGTGCGCGAAGTCGGCCTAGGAGGGTAGTTCATCCTCCGTCGCGCTCCACGTACCCCGCAGGACAAATCGGGAGGCGTCCACGTGGTGACTTGTTCTCGTCTATGCTTTTGTAATGACTTTACATTCTTCATCTTGTAATGTCTGATTAAGTGAACTTCGGTGCATGTTTTTTAATCTATCTTAATTACTAGCACGTGTACTGCGATGTCGATTTGAGTTGCTACGATTTAACGATAGGGCCAAAATGCTAACAAATAACATGAAGGTTACAACGAACAACAACGGCCGTTCTGATACACTACTGAGTGCACCGGGGATATTTCCCCTTGCGCAACCCATCGGTGCCTGCCGACAGGCCCTAACCGCCCTATCGCGCTTCCTCTCACGCTCGGCCTCAGCTCGGCCGCGAGGCGATGTCGTTCGCGTCCCTCTTTGCACACATTTCTTCATCTTTGCTCCATGCGCTTCTCCTCCTGTTCTGCTCCGCCACTTCGTCTACCATAGCTCTTCGATGCGAGTACTCCGATCACGCATCCTCTCCATCTCATTTATCTGCTCCAGCGTCGTAGAATTTGATGAACTCGCCTGATGGAGGCTGCAATTTGTCGAAAAAGATGACCCGTCGGTATGGGCGACCTCCCATACTCGTCGGTATTATGTTTTCACCTTTTCATGTAACATGAAATCTGAGTCTGAACATACCAGACTTTTTCGGCCCATCCGCATCTCCGGCTTTGCCTCGGACTCGTGGTTGCGGCAGCTCCAGTACCTCATACCATATGTGTATGAGTTCTCTACAGACTTTCGGAACAGGCAAGGATCCCCGCATAGGCACATAGGGACCTGCGTACCTTCGGGGATGTCTTCGTGATGGCTGTGCCTTGGGGGCGAGGGGAACTCCATTGCCACTTGTTGCTTGGCTGCACTTACTTTTGCTCTGTGTTTCGTCTTCCCTCGCAACGCCGCAAAGGTTTCGCGCTTCAGCCTCTGGTTATAAAGAGGACCAATCGCCGTTATTAAGAGCGATCGCCCCATATTTGGGCGATCTCCCCATATTTGGGCGATCGCCCCTTCTTCTGGCGATATTAACCTCGGACCATGCGCCTGTGGTTATATAAAGTACCCGGACAATGTGCCTGTGGTTATAAAAAGGACCAATCGCCCGGATTTAGTGCGCAGTGGTTCTTGTTGCTAATAGGTGTGGTATCCGTACGTAGAGACATTCATTAGGCCACGAATCATTAATTGAGTAATATGTCAATACGTTCTTTAATTAGGGTTAGGGTTAGGGTTAGGGTTAGGGATAGGGTTAGGGTTAGGGTAGGGTTAGGGTTAGGGTTAGGGTTAGGGATAGGGTTAGGGTTAGGGTTAGGGTAGGGTTACGGTTACGGTTAGGGTAGGGTTACGGTTACGGTTAGGGTTAGGGTTAGGGTTAGGGTAGGGTTAGGGTTAGGGTTAGGGTTAGGGTTAGGGTTAGGGTTAGGGTAGGGATTCTGATTCTGGTTAGGAGTAGGAATTCTGATTCTGATTAGGGTTAGGAGTTAGGGTTCGGGTAGGAGTTAGGAGTTAGGAGTTAGGAGTTAGGGTTAGGAGTAGGGTTAGGGTTCTGATTCTGATTCTGATGCAGTAGGGTTAGGATTAGGGTAGGGTTAGGTTAGGGTTAGGGTAGGGTTAGGGTTACGGTAGGGTTAGGGTTAGGGTTAGGGTTAGGGTTAGCGTTAGCGTTAGGGTAGGGTTAGGGTTAGGGTTAGGGATAGGGTTAGGGTTAGGGTTAGGGTTAGGGTTAGGGTTAGGGATAGGGATAGGGTTAGGGTTAGGGATAGGGATAGGGTTACGGTAGGGATAGGGTTAGGGTTATGGTTAGGGTTAGGGTTACGGTAGGGTTAGGGTTAGGGTATGGTTAGGGTTAGGGTTAGGGTTAGGGTTAGGGATAGGGATAGGGTTAGGGTAGGGTTAGGGTTAGGGTTAGGGTTAGCGTTAGGGTAGGGTTAGGGTTCTGATTCTGATTCTGATTCTGATTAGCGTTAGGGATAGGGATAGGGATAGGGTTAGGGTTAGGGTTAGGGTTCTGAGTTATGAATTCTGATTCACAGTTAGGAGTTAGGAGTTAGGGTTCTGATTCTGTTAGGAGTTAGGAGTTAGGGTTAGGGTTCTGATTCTGATTATGGTTAGGAGTTAGGAGTTAGGAGTTAGGATTCTGATTCTGATTAGAGATTCTGATTAGGAGTTAGGATTCTGATTAGGGTTAAGCGTTAGGGTAGGGTTAGGTTTAGGGTAAGGGTAGGGTAAATAAAATATTTGCCGATATAACCTTTTTGAATGTTTGCCGCCGAAACTCTGTCGTGACAAGCAAAAGCCGATCGTGACATGTCTTTTTGGATACCGCGGCATCGCTAAACATTGAGTCGTTCAATCGATAAATCGCTAAACCGCTAGGTCTCTACATCGCTAAACCGCTGAGTCGTTCAATCGATAAATCGTTGTTTCCGTTCAACGACTCGCTGCCACGGGTTTTTGCTGCCGTGCCAGTGTTTTAGCCGGGGGAGGCACCTATCTTTCTTTGTCGTTCTTTGCCATGGGCCGTTTTTTTGCTGCTGTGGTAGTGATTTGGGGGGGGAGGTACTGATCGCCCGGGACTGGGGCGATCGCCCGTGCATGGGGCGATCAGTGCCACGCCATCTGAAATAATGTCACGGCGTCAAAAGCAAATGTCACGGCAGCAAGAAATCGCCCCAATATGGGGCGATCGCCCCATGTACAGGCGACGGGTGTCTACTTCTGCAAATTTTTCGTTCCGAGGTACAATTGCGAAAAAAGAATTTAAAATAAATATAATATAAAAAAAAAATTCACAGATTAGAGAGGTTCTTTTACTCGATTGGAGGATGGATGAGTCCGGATGTGATGCACAGTAGTGAGCACGGTGGAGGGCGGTTGCAAGCCTCTACTATACAACTACCAAGATACCAACTCCCATGGCCCAGCATATATTTGTTACAAGAAAATATAATTAACCATGTATTTGTGATAAGAACTAAACCTATTTTTTTTTACTGCTATTTTTTTTTTACTGCAATTAATCTTGAACTAAAATCAATACCACCACAACAAAAGTTGCTCTCTCTCTCTCTCTCTCTCTCTCTCTCTCTCTCTCTCTCTCTCTCTCTCTCTCTCTCTCTCTCTCTCTCTCTCTCTCTCTCTCTCTCTCTTTTTGGTTCCGCGGTGACTCTTTTATTAGAAGAGAAGATACGCAGGTTGGAGACTTGGAGTAGTGGTGCAGGCCACGACCTTGCTACAAGCCTACAACTGTATCGATGGACCAACCACCTCCATCTTAGTGTTCATCAAGTCTCCTCCACCAACTACAAGAAGCAAACGACGAGTACTGCCAGTACACGAGAGAGAGATCATTGATTTCCGTCTTGTTGAGTTGAATTCGTCTCATTTTGGTCCACCGCAACGCGGCATTGTCCGTGCAGATCAGCATTAAGGTTGTGGCCTTGGGAGATCGAGGCCAGGGGAGAAGAGAGGGAGCTAGGGAGATCGATCGAGGTGTGTGTTTGATGATGGACATCGCCGGCGAGGAGGAGGTGGTGGAGGTCGGCGGTGAGCGGCCGCAGATGGAGATCGGGTGGCCCACCGACGTCCGGCACGTCGCGCACGTCACCTTCGACAGGTTCCACGGCTTCCGAGGCCTCCCCGTCGAGCTCGAGCCCGAGGTCGCCGGCAAGGCGCCCAGTGCAAGGTACGTACGCCTCCGATCTTCTCTCCCTGTCTCTCCCTCGTCGGATCTCCGTTCATGTCACTCCATGGCACGTTCTTGCATGCAACTCGATCTTTCAGTTAATTGCTCCTAGCTTCTTGTTTGCATGCACCATGTTCTTGCACGTACTCCCTTCGCCATTGACATATCGTTCCCGAAACAAAAAGAAGTCGATCACTTGCTCCTTGCACCTAGAACAGAGTTAAATTCCCTTCTGGAGTCAGCTGTTACTCCAAATAATGCAAATTAACGCCAGATTTTGTTTGCCCGTCCCTTTCTGGAATGCTGCCTGTCGTCATCTCGATCGTGCAGCAAGACGGTGTTTGGCGTTTCGACGGAATCCATGCAGTGCTCCTACGATTCCAGAGGAAACAGCATCCCAACGATCCTCCTGTTGATGCAGCAGCGCCTCTACGAACAGGGCGGTCTCAAGGTATACATACTGACATTCTCTACCCTTGAAGAATTGCGCACTGTTTGTTGCTAATTTGATGATCAAACTCTGCATTTTCTTCTTGTTATGGTTGCCCGGCCATAGGTTGAAGGCATTTTCAGAATTACCGCAGAGGATAGCCAAGAGCAGTACGTGAGGGACCAGCTCAACAATTGCGGGGTCGTACCAGACGGCATTGATGTGCATTGCCTTGCAGGCTTGATCAAGGTAAAATCAATTCTAAACACCTCTCCTATAATTTGCAAGCCGCAAGAACAACGGAGGCAGCATATCTGCGTGCGTGCGTGTGTTGTTTTGCTAGGAAATTAAATTGGAAGATATATATGTTTGCACGCAGGCTTGGTTCAGAGAGCTCCCCGGAGGGATGCTGGACTCGCTGCCGGCGGAAGAGGTGATGCAGTGCCAGTCGGAGGACGACTGCGCCCAGCTCTGCACCAAACTGCCGGCGGCCAAGGCGGCCTTGCTGGACTGGGCGGTCAATCTCATGGCCGACGTCGCGCAGGAAGAGAAGAGCAACAAGATGGGCACGCGCAACGTCGCCATGGTATTTGCTCCAAACATGACGCAGGTAATTAATTCGACTGAATAAGTTCAGTGCTCTGAAGATCCTCAACCCAAAAAAAAGAGAAATTTTACGGTGGATTATACATGTAGTATAAAATGTGTAATAGAAATCACATTTAACCGTTGATTTGTTAAAGATGTTTCTACTACTTTACTACCAGGTGTAGTATAAGTAAACTCTAATTAACCTGATCCATTGGATCGAAAAAAATAAACGGTTCATATTCAATTTAGTGTACCGTAAAAGAACTAAAAAAAAATTAGAATGTTCAGCTCTCTGGAAATAAAGAGAGAGAAATTAAGTTGTGATCTTTCTGCAATTGATGTTGCTATTTAAATCGATTGCAGGCAGCAGATCCCTTGACAGCACTCAAGTACGCGGTGCAAGTGATGAACTTTCTCAACATGCTGATCGGGAGAGCGCTGAAACAGAGAGAGCAGCAGCAATCCTCAAAGGAACAATCTGAAGGCGCTGTGCTCCAGCTCCATGCTCCAGGAACAAACTCAGACTGACGACACAGCTGCTCGAGATCGAGCAGAAGATACTTGGCAACGTTTCCGGACGTGGAAGTGTACGATGATGTAGTGGTCTTATAATTAAGATGGTGTAGAATGTAAGCACGATTAGTGCAGGTTTAAGCTGTGTGTGTCGGTGTGTGATCAGATCATGCTTTGGTTGTTTAGTTTCATGTACGTTACGTGCCAAACTGACTTGTTTCTGACCGTAGGATCGAGCAAATCAGCGGTCTGCATTTCTCTCTCTTTCGAATATTTGTACCCGATGGTTAATTTGATTGACGTTTGAGATAGTTGTGACTGCCTTTCTTCGAATATTCGGAATGACTTGTGATGGGACGTCTGATTTTTTCGGACCCTCTGCAACATTTTATTCCTAGAAACATTTTCTTTTTACGTGTGAAACATTTTCCTTCGATAACAGTAAAAATGTGCATGCGAAAAAAAAAACTGCAGATGTTGAAAAAAAAATATTGCAGATGTTAAAATTTTTTTGCACAAGTGTCTACAAAATATATGTTGAGATCAGACGTCCGGCTCGCAGTACTCCCCAAAAGATATTTGTGGTTGCATTCTTCTTTGCACGGTTCCATTGGGATGTATAAGTGTCTTTTGTCAAACACAACAATCGACGGAAATCAAATGCGAGGGTCGTAATTTCCATCGTCGAATCCAAATATTTCGTACAACTGCACACGTACAAGTCTTGTTCTAGGCCGACTCTGCCCTAAAAAAAATAGAGAGAAAGAGAGAGTCAGTGACGTCCAGGGCCAGCCTAGCACAGCCCAGTACAGGTAGCTACAGGCAGTACATGGGCCGCATGCCAGCCTAATTCCACATAAGTACAGGTGGTCATCGGAAAAATACCACCCCCGTTTGTACTCAAAAAAAAAAAGAAGGAAAAAAAATAACAAGGGGAAGATGAGTATGCACGTAAAATCCAAGGGGGGTTCCGCAAAACGTCGCTCTTCCAGAAAAAACCCCTTCTCTCCCTTCGTTTACATCTTCCATTTAGGGTTTCTCCTCGACGCCGTCTTCTCGCCGCTCCGATTCGCCTGCATCCTCCAGGTGACGATTCCTGGCTCTTCGCTCCGCAAACATTAGCGATTAATCCCGCTGTTTCGATTTGATTCTTTTGTCACTTGCTGGCGCCTTGCCGCTCTTGCTCGCTCTCGATCTGGGCGCGAAAAAATCTAGGGTTTTGCGCCATTCGTTTGTTTCTTGCAGATGATGCTACAACTCGTCTAATCACTGGTTTCTTGTTGTATGGATCTCAGAATTGCTGCTTATAAGCTCTCTTTTTAGTGAATAATTATCTGGTTTCTCGTTATGCAGATCGCCGGCTTTGCTTTAGTGAATAATTATCTGGGCTCTGCTTATAAGCTCCGATGGCGGAGGAAACCAATGTAAACTCTCGGACTCTCAAAAGTTACTGCATTTTCCCTCCATTGATGCGCCTTTTAGAGGCCTTCTGCTCAGCTTTTGCGTATTGCTGACTACTAACATGGTTCCTTTTGTGGTTACTATCTCCTTTCTTGAAGCAGGGAAAGAAGGAGGAGGAGGAATTCAGCACGGGGCCCCTGTCTGTGCTGATGATGAGCGTCAAGAACAATACCCAGGTTGGCGGAGTTCTTCCATTGAGATCTCAGTTTAACATAGTGCAATTTCTTCTTTACTGTCTCTCCGCATTGATGCTCTGTTTGAATTATAAGCCCGCTGGTGTTTTCATCGTGTTATATGGTCATATGTTAGCTAAAATCTAGTTAACTTAAGTGCTTGCGGGCCGTTTATGTGAATGTGCTGTAGTTTCCTCAATTGCCTTTGCTAGCAATGCTGCCTCTTAGTCCTGCAAAGTTAGATGCATCATTGCGTAACAATACCCAGGTTGGCGGAGTTCTTCTATTGAGATCTCAGTTTAACATAGTGCAATTTCTTCTTTACTGTCTCTCCACATTGATGCTCTGTTTGAATTATAAGCCCGCTGGTGTTTTCATCGTGTTATATGGTCATATGTTAGCTAAAATCTAGTTAACTTAAGTGCTTGCGGGCCGTTTATATGAATGTGCTGTAGTTTCCTCAATTGCCTTTGCTAGCAATGCTGCCTCTTAGTCCTGCAAAGTTAGATGCATCATTGCGTAATATGTGAGTAATTGACCATAGTTCTCTTGCAGCCTTTGTCCTAGTGTGACCGTTGCATTTCAAAGGCTGTCTTTGTGTTAGCCTTTGCCCTGTTTCAGGCTTCAGCTATGTTTCTTAGTTAACTATGTCTCGGACTCCACCTTTTATTAGCTGAAATTTAAGAATTGATGCAGTTGTCTCAGTAGTCAGTATTTTATTGTATTTTGACAAGTGCAAGTATGTCCTGATGATGTGTCCGTATCTTAGGTTCCTTGCACGCACTATTACCTTCACAAGTGCTACCGCTATAGATCTTATATGACACAGGTTCCTAAATCGAGAATTTCCGGAATTATTTTCGTTATTATCAGTTGGCTTGATATATATTATATAGTTCGTTATGTGGGTGTGTTTAGTGACTGGAATGGTTGAGTTCGCTGCAAGATGAGTTACTGTGTGTTTAATTCATTCACTCAATGTTGTATCCTTCTCTTAATTTACTTGTGGATATGATAGCTCGTTTTGCAATATGTAGCCATTAATAAACCCTTGGCTTGGCCCAATGCACCGTCAATCTCGATTATTGTATGGATTGGGAAAAGAAGCTATTGGCTGTTTTGCTTGATAGCTGCTACAATTGTATTATCACATATTTCCGCTTGATGTAATTTTTAAGGCAACTAACTTAATGTAAATCGCACATTTGTAACATTAAGACCTTGCTTGCTGCAAGCAAACTGGTTATATTCATCTACTCTGTAAAAAAATATGTAGGAGTAGATCACTAGGTGTTTACAGAAGTAGCCCATCCTAAGTACTTACGCTGTCTGCAGTATGTTTTCTGCGGTAGTCATTGTTCTGAATGTATGCTCTCTTCTGCCTTAGGTGCTTATCAACTGCAGGAACAACAAGAAGTTACTTGGTCGTGTGAGGGCATTTGATCGGCACTGCAACATGGTTCTCGAGAATGTTAGGGAGATGTGGACTGAGGTATGTGACACATTTTCTGAACTGTTGTTTTATTTCCTTGTCTTGTATTGCTGTGTTCAGTAACATCTGTTGCTCTTGTTACAGGTTCCAAAGACTGGTAAAGGCAAGAAGAAGGCTCTTCCAGTGAACAAGGACAGGTTCATAAGCAAGATGTTCCTCCGTGGGGATTCAGTCATCATTGTTCTGAGGAACCCGAAATAAGTTAGACGATGCCTTGTAAACCAGAAGAGTCTCTTTGCTACGTTGCTATTAATATGTATGCCAAATGATCTAAACCAGGGAGTGTAAGAGACGATTTATTGAGCCAGAATTAGCAGTATTGATGGTTCAATGTTGTAGTTGTGATGTTATGAATTTGCCTCTCTTGTATCTCTAACTTGCACTGGTTGTTTCTATTTGGATCATCAATATATCGGCTGAAGAGAATTTAGAAGTTCAGTATTTTTTTGTCTTGTTCTCATTGAGTTGGTAAGGCCTTGTAGTACCGCGCATTTCAATTTATGGAGATGTCATCCATCCGTCGTTTATATCAATTCCTAAAAGCTGTTCCTGTCCCGCTTTTGAAACTGGAACAGTGGAACTACATCAAGTGAGCACCGATCGAATATCACCATCCTTTCTGGATATCAAATATAAAAATGTTCCAATAAGAGGCAATAGTCATTGAATAAATTCCTGTTTGGAACTGTGAAAAAATGAGATTTTTTTTAAGAAAAAACTTACAATACATGAAAGAGAGATGGTTCTATCCTTTTCTTTTTTAAAGTTGCACAAATATCAAAGTATAAATGAATGGTAGATGGTGATTACTAATCCTTTCGTTTGCTTTAGGATTTGTGCAATTTATATTAGAAAGAAAAACATAAAAGCACTCTTGCATGAAATACTAATTATAAATTTTTAAAACGAGTTAGCAACTAAAAAATTAGGTTAAACATTTTTTGGAATTGTTTTGTTTGTACCAAGAGTGCAGACGATGAGAGAGAAAAAGAAGAGAAGAAAGTGAAGTGTTAAACATTTAAATCATGAAGTGACTCAGTTCCTCACAGGTCAAGTAGCATTGCTCTGTTCTGTGAAGTACTTCATCCCTTGTTCTCATTCACTTGCGCTCTCCTCATGCTCCATGCCTTGAGCTGCGACACGTTGACCGTGCTAGTGCCATTGTTAAACACATACATGTGACAGCCTCCGTCGACAAGCGCCACCGGGTAAACTCTGGCCATGATGCAGACCCTGCCACTGCCGCCGAAGCTCTCCACCGCCGAACGATCGATCTGCACGGTAGAGACATTGCTGTTCGAGCATCCATTTCATTTCTTACATGAGCGCATGAAGAACAGGAAAAGGCAAAGCCTACAACTCACCAAGGTTCTCAAAGATATCTTTCTTTCCTTTTCAAGGTCAAATTCGAAGAAGCCTCCATATGCTGGCGTGTACAGTCCTGGTCTCAGGGACGACCTGTACAAAGAAAAGAAAACTCTATTGCTTATTAGTTTGGTGCAGAATAGAGAGGGGACTTTTCAGATGTCAATTGATTTGGACATTCTAAAGAACACACACACACACACAAAAAGAAGAAGCAAAATCGTAAGCATTAACGCATAAGCAATAACCTTCTTAGATCAGAGCACATAAGGATCATGTACTTCTGCTGTGATTTGTAAACCCTGAAGTGCACAGCAGTGTGCTCCTCCATATTGTCAGAGGCCAGGAGAACAAGTCCAAATGGCCCCAGTCCATCATGGACTGATGCATCCGCTTCCCGGCAATGCTTCTCGGCGTCCAAAAGCCAGGAAGGATCGAAAGGACCAGCTTTATCTATGGATGTCAGCTGGAAATCTATCTCCACATCCGCCTGTTTCAAGAAAATGATACGCCAGATTAGCTCCAGTTGCGCCGAGAAACATACCGAAACGGCTAAACCTCAGTGCATATAGCGACCTCTTGGGCTACAAACTTGTCCGATTCATACATTTAGTTATCACAAGACCAAACAGATTTAACCGACATGGTGCACTGTTGAAGTCAAAGGTTTCTATGGAAGACCAAAGTAGGCGTGTAAGAAGAAGAAACTGGCCTGTAAAGTATCAGTTCCCTTAATCTCAAACAGATCACCCTTCTTCAGCTCTATTCCTTGATGGCTGACTTCATTTCTTCGGAGGGACTCGATCTCTTCAACCGGCCATTGCCGCAATTGCTTGCCATCTCCATCCAACCAAATTGTCCTGGGGATTGCCTAGATGCAATAAGCAACAAATGAGGATACGTACGTTATGCTGATACGCTCGATCAGTTGAATCATTAATTCAGTACTAAAAATACTGCCGCCAAATTAGAGGCAGATTTCCTTACATGGATTCCTGCCCAGCCTTTTGCAACATCATCGGCCGAACTGTCTGTCTCATTAGTCCAACCCCATATTATCCTCCTGCCTTTTTTCGAATCGAAGAATGACTTGGAAGCGTAGTAATTCCCGTGATCAATCCTTGACCACAGTCGTCTGTCAGCCAGGACGGTATCCGGCACAAAGGCATCGCGTTTCAGATCATAAACCCCAACCATGTACTTGTCGCAGTTATCCAGGCTCATTTTGAGCACATGCTTGGCGCCCTTGGGGATAGCCGCGGACAGGTCCAGCCCGCTGTTCTTGCCGGGCAACGCCGCGAAGAAATCCGGGCACTCCCACATGGTGGAGGCGTTGGATGAATACAGCGGGTGATCTACTCTAGTCCAATGCAGAAAATCCTCGCTCTTGTACAGAAGCGCCGCACTGTAGCCGTTCAGCTCAGCGCCGACCGCTATCCTCCACAGCCCGTCCGGTCCGATCCAACCGGTCGTCGGATCCCTGAACTGACCCGGGTTCAGGCCCGGCCCGACCGGTTGGATCAGCGGGTTGTCGTCCGGTTTGGTCCATTCCCTCAGGTACGGGTCGGACCGGTTCTTTGCAAGCACAATGTTTTGGACCTGACGCTTCTCGGTGTCGGCGCCGGTGTATACGATGACCGGTTGATCGCCGGCGAGAACCGTGGCTGAGCCGGTCCAGCAACCGTTTATGTCGCTGGGGGTATTCCGTTCTATTGCTGGTTCGAGCCGGATCCAATTGATGAGGTCTGTTGAGACCGAGTGACCCCAAACTATGTCACCCCAGACCGAACCATTTGGGTTATACTGGTAGAATTCATGGTAGATGCCATTGTAGTACATTGGTCCTGCAATTCAAGGCAAAACATAAGTTGTCGATGCCTCAGTTTCTTCTCCTTTTTGTTTGGGGGTATTTTGTATGAGAGATATTCATACCATTTGGATCTTTTGAGTTGTCGTAGATTCCCAAGGATATTGCCAATCCATCGGATGTATATTTGTGAAGGACAAGAGAATATGTCAAGACTTGCAACAAATGTACAATTAATAAGACTTGACAATTGGCAAACAGGAGCAAAGATGCTAGAATTCTGAACTTGTCAGTACGTCCTTACTTGCCTATGGATATAACAGATCTTTCTAATATTTCAGATTCGTATTTTTGGTTTCGTAATTTGGCCTGCTCGGAAAAATACTCCTGCATTGCTTAACTGTATACTTTCTGACAGGAAGTAGGACTAACAGTAGTGCAAGTACGAAACTTTTCAGAGAATACTGCTAAGCCAAGATGGCAGTAGCAATATAGCATACACCTTGGTGTGTGTGTACAGGGAGTACATAGTTTTTAGTGTATTTTACAAATACCTTTATATATGTACATAAAAAATGGTATGTTTAAAAAATATGCATACCACCTCTAAAAAAATATAAATACCACATAACTAGTCTTATGTATTTGTATACCATATGTACATATCCTCCGTTGCACGAGATACTCCCTATGTCGTGAGATACGGCATAGGGAGTACTAATCCCGAGAATAGAAAAGAGGTTTCCTAGAGAGAGAGAGACAGAGTGAGAGAGAACGCCGGAATGAGGCACCATGATTTCAAATACGCGAATTCAAGCCAAATTCAGGTATATGTTTCAAAATTTTCAGTTTTAGGATATATACCCATCTATAATAATTCAAATAAAACGCACCTTTGAGAAAATATACTCGAATTCAAATATTTTGAATGAATTTAGATCACACGCTTTGCTGATTTATATATAAAAGCAGCACACACATACAATCAAAATATCATTAAAAAAGAAAACTCTAGTTTGAATTTCAGTTCAAACTTGTTTGAACTAGTTAGTAAACTGGTTACAGTCAACACATCATGAGCATATGGTATACAAACACATCATGAGCATATGGTTCAAAATTTTTCGTATGCAATACATAGAGGAAATACCTGTTTTGGATCATGGTGCACCAGATAATTATACTATATAAATTATGGCAATCAAATACCACGTTTCTGCGTTAAATAGTTCCTATTTGTGCAAACATCTAAACACTGCTATCTGCAGCGCCGTAAATGTGGGCACCTATCGTATGCAACATTCAGCAGCAGGGTTGCACAAGTAATGGGTTGGCTACCTACCTTTCCCCTCTCTTATTATGAAACATGAGCACAAAATTAATCTCACCTATTTAGTTTAATCTCTCCAGTTGGGCAAAATACTAACTAATTAGATCGGCTGTGTGTTTCTTGAACCAAGAAAAGCACAACAAATTAGAGAATATACACTTCTCGATCTGATACGGCCATTAGTTGACAGGTAAAAAGTAGAAAGTAATCAAAGCATACACGGTACATACCATTGATCCAGTTCTTGGGAGGCTGGAAGTGGTAGGCAGTTCTGTAGCTCTTGCTCACAATAGAGGAGACCTTTGCAGACTGTGGGTACAGGAAGACTCTTTTTGTGGCCTCTACTCCATGCCTGCAGATAAGACTAGATTCACAGGAGAGAAGTGTAAGGAAGAGGAGGAAGGCCCAGCGAGGCCGAGTTTGGAGCATGGGGGCCATGAGGGAGGAGATGGGGATGTGAGATGAATGAGAAGACTTTGTTAACTTCATGGAGGTGACCGCTAGTACAAAAGTAATAACACTTGCTTAGGTTGGTCCAAAGAGGATTTCAAAGTATTCAAAGAAATACTTTATTTCCACTTGCTGTCCATTTTCCATTCACAACCTTGCGCTGTAGCAATATAGTGAAAAGCGTACCGCGTTAAGTTCCTACTCCAAGTGAAGTCTGGCAAAAATTGAGGAAAAAAAAAGGGGTTTGTTCCTAGATGAGTCCACAAGGGACAGTGCTAAGTGTGATCAAGTTTGTCTGAATTCTAATAAGATTTGACGCTTGGATGTGTGGATATGTATGGCCTGTTTGGTTGCCTTCTCAACTCAGCCAGGCTGTATGAGTGGAGCCAGGCTGGTGGGAGCCAGGCTGAGTGGATGCAATGAGATGCTGTTTGGTTGATTGCATGAGTAGTGCGGTGCAAGAGATCTTTGTTTGGTTGATTGTATGAGCTGGTGCAGGCTGACAAGAGAACATGTTTGGTTGGTTGCATGAATTTTTATATATATCATCACTTGTATATCCTGTATATCACCGTATTTAAATTACATTTATTGTAGTATTTACAAATTAGCCCCAAATGAGTATACCTCCCCTTTTGTTGTGACAACAATGTTGTTGAAATATCCCGCCCAATCAATAAACAATTAACAATCAATTAACAGAGAGATTAAGCAAAATTAATCATTATACTTTATTAATACAATTGAATCATTACAATCTGAATCATTAGTTAAATTACAAGTATTGAACTGTGATTAATAAAAGTTAAATTACAAACTGTCAAACGATTACAATTCAATTGTACAAGAATACAGAAAGGATAAAACCCTAATCTAATAATCTTTCGTCTTCATCTGCATAACATGCATCGTAAGAAAACAACCATGCATTAGAATAGGAATAAGTAAATGAATTGAAATAGGAAATTGAGCTAGAACTGCCGTCAGCCTTTAATTAATTATCGCTAATTGAGGTACCCAAGATTGTCCGAGGGCCAATCTGGCCCCTCTAGCGATTAATTTTGCATCATTCGACAGTATACAAACCTGTTCGGATCAAGGCTAAAGATAGAGCCAAAGCTCTGTCCAAAAGTGGAAGACCTCAGTGCAAAAGATAGAGCCAAAGCCCTGTCCAAGAACCAGGCGCAAGGGAACCAGGAGCCAAACCACAGGGAGCGAGGAAGGAAAAAGGGGAATTGAACCAGCAGAGCACCATTCCTCTTCCCTCCAATCCGTTTTCAGTTTCATCAATCAAGTAAGTCACAGACTCATTTCCAAAATAGAGACCAGAATAAACATGTTTCACAGACTCATTTCCAGAATAGAAAAAGGATTCATGGTCTCAGTACTTTAGAAATACAAAATGCAAGGGTTGCATCGAGAAATCCCTATTAAACATGTTTCTCAGACGCAATCATAGTTAGGAGATACACCGATGCCATCCAACTTGCATGTAACATAGATAGATTTTGCATCACAGACCAAAAGGATAGTAGCTCACCTCAAAACATAGTATCAGTTTCCATCATCTACCATGTGATCTAGACAAGCTTTTTGCATCATAGATTGTAGTTCAGCATCAAATCATCATCTGCTAAACGTATCTCTTGTGAATTGAACTCAACCAAATCAATTAACCCCTCAGCCACATCACAGATCAGAGGATGATCTCAGTATCAATTATTCATCATGAAGTCCACCATTCCCAGATCATCAACATTATAACTAACTGCCAGTGAACTCAACTCAATAGAAGCAAGCATATCCAAATAGAGATGAACTACTAGTGAACAATAGAGGTATGAACTGCACGAGACTGAACCATGTTTCACCATGAGATTGAACAATAAACACGAGCACTAATCGCAAAGGAATCGAGATATAACACAATATAAGCAATGAAATTGAACTAACTGCAGTTATAGCACAAAAGAAGCAATAGAAGCACCGCCAGTATGAACAATATTCATGACATCCACCGCATGGAAAAATAGATCTACCTATGCAAAATGTGCTACCTCGGCGCGCAGGGCATGGCGACGGGCGGAGACGAGACGAGATGACCGGAGACGCGGGAGACCGGGGCGAGACGACCGGCCGAGGCGCGCGGGGTCGAGAAGGCAATTTGGGCGGCGGAGGCGCCGCGGGGGGGTCGAGAGGCAGGCGAAGACGGCCGAGGGCGAAGACGACCGAGGGCTTGGACGACCGAGGAGGCCGCGTGGCGACGGCCGAGGAGGCCGCGGCGTGGAGTGCGTGGGGGGAGAAAGCCTCAGATCTGAGGAGCGAACGGCGGCGTGGAGGGCGAGGTGAGGAGCGCGCGGCGTCGTGGAGGGCGAGCGGAGGAGCGCGCGGCGGCGTGGAGGGCGAGCGGAGGAGCGCGCGACGGCGTGGAGGGCAAGCGGAGGAGCCCGTGCGAGCGGCGGCGTGGAGAAAGCCTCAGATCTGAGGTGCGAGCGGAGGAAGTGCGAGCGTGCGTTGGAGCCGCGCGCGTTGCATCTGCGGAGCCAGGCCCGCCGGAAACGCCCGAAACTTTCGTTTCAGCGGGGCCTGGCTCCGGGGCTACTGATTTGCATCTCAGAGAGCCTGGCTCAGTGACCTGAGAAGCCAACCAAACAGACCTCACTTGCATGTTCAGAGCCAAATCTCCTCAGATGCAGCCAACCAAACAGGCCAGTAATGTTTCTGCAAAACAAGGTTTAAAATAAATAAAAAAACAATATGAAATGGTTCAGAATAAAAGAAGGAACAGTACTAAAAAGAAAACTATAGCTTGAGGAATCTCATTGAACCAACCTAACCATTATTGCTCTAATTTTATAAGACTCGTTCCGTGGATTTTGAAAAGGTTTCTTCGCCCTTCTCACCGCCTGATTTGTTGTTCATGTCTCCCATCGATCCCCCATGTTTCAGCCTCAGCATGACTGGCCCTTTCTCCTCGTTGGAATATTCTCTCTTGTTTAGTCATGCAGGAACAGAGGCTGCTCAGAGTCTTCATGTACCGACAATCTACAAAGGTATCCTCTATTGTGAGGAAGAAATACAGAGCCACCTACCATTGTGTCCAGCCCCACAAGAACTGGATCGACGGTATGTCTCGATCTCTGGTTCTTCTGTGTTTCTTGGATCTTCTAGTGCCAAATCAGTGATCACAAACTTCTCTTTCTCGATTTTATCCGCTAGCCTCTTTGACTGAACCACTGAAAGTTTGAAACTTCACTTCGTTGCAACTGAACATTGATTCAGAGATACGAACCTGTCTTCTCACTCATTGTGGCAACATCGAACTTGTTTGTGCACAAAGGGCCCTACGACACGAAGGGCTGCTGCTCCGGCTCGGCCACGATCCTCGCCGACGGTGAACCAGCTATCCTGTACACCGGGGCAGACGACGTGAAGAACCAGGCTCAATGCATCGCCTTCCCCAAGAACCGGTCCGACCCGCACCTGACTGAATGGACCAGGCCGGACAGCAACCGGCTGATCCGGCCGGTCGGACCGACCCAAACCCGAACCCGAGTCAGTTCAGGGACCCGACCACCGGTTGGGCCGGACCGGATAGGCTCTGGAGGATAGGCATTGGCTCCGAGCTGAACGGCTACAGCTCGGCACTCTTGTGCAATAGCGAAGACTTTGTACATTGGAGCAGAGTTGATCACCAACTGTACTCTTCCAATGCATCCTCCATGTGGGAGTCATGGGACTTTCTTTCCGGTGCTGCCCGGCGGCAACAACCGCGGCGTGGACTTGTTGGCGGCGACAATGTCGGAGGGAGCCAAGCATAGAGGCGGACGGATCCAGCATACGGACATGGTGTACAAATGTGCATCCGAAAATTTTGATAAAAAATCTAGTATATAATAAGTATATTAGTAAGTGAACTCAAAAATACGTATTTTGACCTCTAAATCTATTTTAATGTGTCCCACCCACTCAATCTCCCAATCTTCGATGTATGGCCCAATCGTCCAAGATTCAATCTTCCTCCATTCCTCAATGCAACACCCAACTCCCTCTCTCTTCTACATGTCCCGTACTCCCTTGTTTTCTTTGTGGCGATGGCTCATGCGACAGCTCGGCAATGACAAATGATGGCCACAGAGCAAATGCAAGTCGACAGGGAGCAAGGCAGTGGACGAGCGTCGAGCAGCCACCGACACCGGCGAACGGGCGGAGGTTGCAAAGCAGGCAGTGTCACAGGGAGCGACAGGGTAGCTTTGGCCGCTATAACCACAGTTAGCACCGACTCAAAATAAACAATTAACCACATGAGCATAAGAAACTCACTGAAGAACAAAGAACTCCGAGAGAGTCTCTGTCAGATCACAGGATTAATTCCTTGAAATCCTCTGTATAACATGTACTAGTACAGGAAAAACTAGTACACACAGGAGAAACGGTATCGCAACATATCCAACGTATTGCATCAATTAATCATTTATGTTTACAAAATGAGTGGCACACAAGCTAAATAATAAAACAGCGGAAATAAAGTAAACATTAGCAAAGCCCAATAAATTTGCCATAGGCAATCAATTGGAGCAGCGGCCTAGTTATCCTGGTCCTCACCATCGTAGGGATACTCTTCTAAAAACAACAAGCAAGGGTGAGTACTGAAAGTACTTGCAAGTTATACGGGAGATGCATTTTAATGCAGAACTGATAAAGGAAGGCTATATAGTTGAATTTTACATAAAGCAACAAGTTTTTCAATATTATAAGTATTTTTCAATGGTATATTTTTAAGAAAGATGTTCTTTTTAAACAAATTTTAAAATAGGCATCCCTCTTGGAGTTCAACCAACTTTTTCCCAATTAATGGAATCACTCCATCTGGAATTGTATTTATGAAATTATTTTTGAAAATCCTAAAATCTAACCTGTGAAAGGCTTGCTCAGCATACCTATGATCGTGGGCATGGCTAATTGATTAGTTTTATACTCCGTAGAGGTTATATAATTTTATTCATAAGACATGATTGTCCCCTTTCGCCAAATACACACTTTAGCGACGCCCCTCTGCTGTAAGCCTTTTTTGTTTGTTTGTTTGTTTGTTTTTTTTTTTGCTTGCAGCTCGGAGCTGCCTTTATTATTATTATTTTTATTTTATTTGCTTTTTTTGAAATTTTTTTTGCTTGTAGCTCCTCCATAGAGCTGCGAGCCTTTTTTATTTTTTATTTTATTTTTTGTTGCTTTTTTGTTTGTTTTTTGCTTGCAGCTCCTTCATGGAGTTCCTCCATGAGCTGCAAGCCTTTTTTATTTTAGTTGATTTTTTATTTTTTATTTTTAAAAAAAGTAGGGGAAAACAGAGCGAAACCAAAAGTGAAAAAAAACACACAGCATAGTAAAGTATCTCTTTTCTACTTAGCGAAAGCGCACAACAAATTTTGGTTTACCACCGAGCATCCGATGCAACTTGCATCACACATCATCTAATCGCTGGGCCACTGAGCTATTGGGCCCAGTCGCACGGTGACCAGTGATTATGGGTTATTTCTATAAAACAACATGGTTTATTTGTGTAAATTTTATGTAAAAAATGTTTTTTTAAGAAAAAAACCATTTGGGCTGCTTGTTCTGGCCTGTGACAACCTGGAGGAGTACGATCGATCGACATCAAGCTCAGGCGGGCGCGCGCCCGCTCGTGCCAACGCTCGGCTGCGACGTGATATATAGCCGGCGCATGCATGCGGCCGATCGATCGGGTGCGCCATTTCCATCAGACACTAGCGCGGCTGCGGACGAGCTCCTGCTCGTTTGGCTGAGTGCGGCTCAGCTCACGCAGTCCATCCGTGTTCGAGCGCAACTCGGCGCGGGTGCGCGCAGAGGTGAGGGCAAGCGTGGGTGTTGGGTGCGTGCGTGTGGGGGAGTGCATGTGTACGTGTGTTTGTAGTTCGTCTATTATTCTCTCTTCTTAAACGAATTGCCAGAGCTCCCCGGGGCGGTGCGCTAAGCAGCCGGCCGATGAGGTGAGCTTCTTGTCATACCATGATGCCACAAAAATATAAGTCAGAGAGCCCCAAAGAAAAAAAAAAGTAACAAAAATGTTGACAGCTGTGGGATTTGAACCCACGCCCTTCCGGACCAGAGCCTAAATCTGGCGCCTTAGACCACTCGGCCAAACTGTCCTTGTTGACGATACCTCTCAAGAAGACATCAAGGTCAGATAACCTACGACCGGTTCCAATGCTGAGAAGTCGCTGTTTTGCTATTAAATATTGAAGGATCGCTTGGTTCGTATTATCGTATATATCTATATCTGTCTTCGTCGTGTTTTATTACTTTGATGACAACATGCAGCCGGACATTACGTAACACAGTATGTTATAGTGCAGATGTAATAGAATCGCAACTTCATACTGTTGGAGTAGACAACTCAAGAATTTTTTTTTTCAGGTTGTATCCATATTGTACTTGTTTAACGTTAGGTTTTCAACAAGTCAGAATCTAACACCACCTTCGTTAGGTATCCTTCACTCCATTCATAGTCATAGGTCAACCCGATGTAAGTATAGGCTCAGACTGTTGGAAAATCAATAGCAACCAAACCACTAGAATCATGTCGTCTGTTTGTGCGCTTGATCACGTTTTACACGGATGGCTCACCCCGGTTTATGTGAGGGAAATGTTAGCAAAGGAAAGCGCAAACATATAACATTGGCATTGCCACTAGGTTACCAAATTGGAACGACTCAGAGTATCAATAAGTAATTAAGGGTAGTGTTAGCTAATTGGTAGAGTAATTAGAGTATTTTACATATTGACAAATTGAAAATGCGAGTAGAACGAATAGAATAGAATTAGAGGATTGCTGTCACACCAAGCAGGCAAGGTATTGATCACCAAGATACCAGACCCGTTGGAGTCAAGTCGGCATCTCTCGCTAGATCAGGCTCATCACTCAGCAATTTACTTACCTTTTAGGACTGCATACTCCCGTAGTAATTGAAGCCGAATAGTAGAGCCAATACCCAATAACTTGGTAAATGGCCTAAGAGGGAAAGCTTAGTAATTTTGACAGGAGCCCACAAGACCAGCCAATGCATCCCCCTTGAGCAGCGCATATACCGATGCAAGACAAGGGCAGCCAGCCTTACTTCCTCCCAAGGGGCAGTTGCCAGGCACTTCCTTGTTTCCAGTCAAAACTGAAGATCAGCTTCAACACTTCTTTGCCCAGTCCCAGCCTCTCATCAGTTGAAGGGAACATATGCTAGTTGGTGGGAGAACTACATTGCTGCCCACAAGGAAGCCCAGAACATCACCTGGGATGAGTTTGTTGAAGCCTTTCGGGCTACTCACATCCCTAAAGGGATTATGGAAATGAAGAGGAGAGAGTTTCATAAGTTGCAGCAAGGAAATCTCTCAGTATCAGAATACCTGAACCGTTTTACTCAGCTCTCTAGATATGCTACTGAGGATGTAGCTACTGATGAAGCTAAGATCTGGCGTTTTATGAAGGGTCTTGACCCCCAATATCAAGGTTCAGCTGGTGTCGAATGACTTCCCTTCATTCCAACACATGGTAAACAAGGCTCTGATCCAAGAAGATGCTCAGCGCCAACTCTTCAAGTCTAGGAAGAGAAAAATGATGTTTCAAGCTCAGCGTGGTGCTAGGAGTTCTAGGCTGCGTACTTTTCAGTCCCAGACCAGCAGGCCAGCAGCTCCCAACACTTCTAGGACCCCAATGTCCACTCCGCATAAGATTACTCAAGCCCCTGCCAGCAATATAGGAAATCAAGCCCAGAGGAGCAACACAGCAGCTGCAGGAGTCCAATGCTTCAATTACAGGGAGATGTGACATTATGCCAGCAACTGTCCCCAGAAGCGTCAGCCCGTGACCCCAGTACGGTTTAACTTGGGGACCACACCAGCCCACGCCCCAGCACCAGCTCAAGGTAGAGGTACGCCGCAGACTCCGCGTACTCGTATCATGGGAAGAGGACGTGTGAATCACGTTATTGCTGAGGAAGTCCAGGACGCACCGGATGTGGTGTATGGTAAGTTCATTGTCAACTCGGTACCTGCTTCAGTCTTATTTGATTCTGGTGCAGCACATTCCTTTATATCAGAATACATGGTTAGAAAGCATGGTTGGGATACAGTTCAGTTAAGAAATCCCTTATTAGTTCAATCCCCTGGTAAAAAATTAAGAACAACTGTTGTTTGCCCAAAAATAGATATAATTATAAAAGGGGTAAAGTTTCTAGCGAACTTAATATTATTGGATACTAAGGGTATAGAAGTAATCCTTGGAATGGATTGGTTAACCAAATACAGGGGTCAGATAGACTGTGCTAGTAGAGCTATCTCTCTTACTAGTCCTGAGGGAATTCGAGTGGAATTCTTATCTAATCTTTCTTCTAAGGGGGGTAGTACCTTGAACCGGTTGAAAGGCACATCTTTGGAAAAAGTGCCTATAGTGAATGAATACCCAGATGTATTCCTAGAAGATATGTCCGGTATGCCACCAGACCGGGACATCGAGTTCATAATCGAGCTTGTACCTGGTACAGCCCCGATCTCCAAAAGACCTTATCGGCAACCTTCTAATGAGTTAGTGAAAATGAAGAAGCAGATTGAAGAACTTCAGGAGAAAGGATTTATAAGACCAAGCTCCTCACATTGGGGTTCACCGGTAATCTTCGTCAAGAAGAAGGATGGTAGTCTGAGAATGTGCATAGATTACCAATCATTAAATGAGGCCACAATAAAGAATAAGTATCATTTGCCCAGGATAGATGATTTGTTTGACCAGTTGAAAGGAGCCCAAGTTTTCTTAAAAATAGACTAGATCAGGATATCATAAGCTTAAGATAAGGAAAGAAGATATCCCGAAGACAGCTTTCACTACCCGTTATGGACTGTACGAGTTTACAATGATGTCATTTGGTTTGACAAATGCACCCTCCTACTTCATGAATCTGATGAATAAAGTATTCATGGAATACTTGGATAAGTTTGTCGTAGTCTTCATTAACGACATTCTTGTCTATTCCAAGAACAGAAAAGAACATGAAGACCATCTGAGGATAGTCTTGGAAAAGTTAAGAGAGCATTAGTTGTATGTTAAGTTCAGTAAATGTGATTTTTGGTTGAAAGAAGTTTCCTTCTTGGGTCATGTTGTTTCTACTGGAGGAGTGGCAGTAGACCTTGCAAAAGTAAAGGATGTTTTGGATTGAAAGCAACTCAAGTCAGTCCCAGATATCAGAAGTTTTCTTGGATTAGCAGGCTACTATCGATGATTCATTGAAGCTTTCTCAAAGATTGCGAGACCTCTCACTCAGCTTTTGAAGAAGGAGAAGAAATTAGAATGGACAAAGTCCTGTGAGCAGAGTTTTCAAGAATTGAAGAAGAGGTTGACTTCAGCACCAGTGCTTGTACTGCCGGATATTCATAAGGATTTTGAAGTTTACTGTGATGCCTCAAAGCAAGGTCTTGGATGTGTTTTGATGCAAGAAGGAAAAGTGATAGCTTATGCCTCAAGACAGCTGCGACCCCATGAAGAAAACTACCCAACTCATGATTTGGAGTTAGCTGCAGTTGTGCATGCACTCAAGATTTGGAGGCACTATTTGATTGGAAATAGATGAGAGATCTATACGGATCATAAGAGTCTGAAGTACATTTTCACTCAGTCAGATCTCAATTTAAGGCAGAGAAGATGGTTAGAACTGGTAAAGGATTACAATATCGGAATCCATTACCATCCTGGAAAGGCTAATGTTATTGCGGATGCATTGAGCAGGAAAAGCTACTACAACAATGTTATGGTTCAGAAAAGCCAGCCAGCGCTTTATGAAGAATTCCAACGCCTTAACTTGGAGTTAGTGAATGAAGGCTGTATTTTTAGTATAGAAGTGCAATCAACCCTAGCAGATCAGATCCAAGAGGCTCAAAAGAATGATAAAGGTATTGCAGACCTAAAGAATGAAATGAAGAGAGGAAAATTCCCTGGATTTTCGGAGGATGAAAAAGGTACGGTTTGGTTTGGGAAAAGAATAGTCGTTCCTAACAAAAAGGAGATCAAGTATGTAATTTTGAAAAAGGCACATGATTCTGTATACTCCATTCACCCAAGAAGTACGAAGATGTACTCGGATTTGAAAGAAAAGTATTGGTGGTCCAATATGAAGAAAGAAGTCGCTGACTTCGTGGCTCGTTGTGATATTTGTCAGCTTGTAAAAGCAGAACATCAGAGGCCAGCCGGGTTGTTGCAGCCGCTGCAAGTTCCTGTTTGAAAATGGGAAGAAATCGGAATGGATTTCATCAATGGGCTACGCCGTACTAAGTCCGGTTATGATTCCATTTGGGTGATTGTTGACAAATTAACTAAAGTGGCACACTTTATTCCCGTGAAGACGACCTATTCGGGTGACAAACTCGCCGAGCTTTACTTGGCCAAAATCGTGTGTTTGCACGGTGTGCCCAAAAAGATCGTGTCAGATCGAGGTTCTCAGTTTACATCGATATTTTGGCAGAAATTACATCAAACCTTGGGCACAAACTTAAACTTCAGTATTGCATACCATCCTCAGACAGACGGTCAAATGGAAAGGATAAATCAAATCCTAGAAGATATGTTGAGAGCTTGTGCCTTGACTTATAAAGGTTTTTGGGATCAGAATTTGCCATATGCAGAATTCTCCTACAACAACAGTTATCAATCAAGTTTAAAGATGGCACCGTTTGAAGCTCTTTACGGAAGAAAATGGCGAACAACGTTGTATTGGAAAGAGACAGATGGAGGACAAATAATTGGACCAGAGATTCTAAAAGAAGCCGAAGAGCAAGTTAGAGTGATTCGTGAGAATTTGAAGACAGCCCAGTCAAGGCAGAAAAGTTATGCTGACAATCGTCGCCGGGAATTAAGCTTTAAACCTGGTGATCATGTCTACCTGAAGGTTTCACCTCTCAAGGGGATGCGCCGATTCAGAGTTAATGGGAAGTTAGCACCCCGCTATATTGGTCCCTTTCCCGTGGTAGCCAGAAGAGGAGAAGTTGCATATAAGTTGGAGCTACCTCCGCAGCTGTCGGATGTTCATGATGTATTTCATGTTTCCCAGCTGAAGAAATGTCTCAGAGTACCCGAGCATCAAATGCCGTATGAAGAGATGGAGTTGAAAGAAGATTTGTCGTATCCAGAGTATCCAATCAAAATTTTGGATGAAACTTAGCTTTATGCAAAAGAACCATAATAAGCTTTCCTTAGAAAGCCCTACATATGCATACTTTTCCAGACTTGCTGAGTTCTTTTATACTCACATGCTACACAATTGTTGTCATCAAAAAACTACCAGGATGCAGCCGAAGACGATGAGTTCTATGATGAGGAGTTCTTTGAAGATTGCCAAGATAACTAAGAGCGCGTTCCTAGTCGTCGCCTGTGGAGTTTTATGGGTTTTATCTCTTGTTGCTTTTATTTCCGCTATCGTGAACTCTGGTCATGTGACCGAGTGATGTAATAATAGCCATGTGCCTGATACTTTATGTTTATTATAATATTTTGTTCTGTTCAGTAATGATTCATCACTGTCTAACTGTGTCTACTAGCTATTGATCTGGGACTAGTACAGAAATACAGGAGATTTAGGATAGCCAATCCGGGGTCTCACAAAAACAAAAGGCACGGTTCTTGGCTCCTTAGCTCTGTGCCGGAGGTGGGGACGGGTGGACTGTCAGGATGGGATCAGTAGTGCCAAGTGAGTAGTGCTACTGGAATTCTTTTGTAGGCTCTCGTTGCAAAGAGAGCTTTTGTAGGCACCATATGGTTTATTTCAACGATCCTTCAGCACTTCAAATATGTAAACCTGATTTATAAATCCTGCTGCTTGAACTTGGTGGAACTTAGAGAGTTGAGATGATGAAAAACTCGATTTCCTGTGTACTCGATGTGTGCTTGCTTTTCCATTATTTTAACCTTGTAGCTTAGTAAGGTCACAAATTCGGCAGGTGCTTTATACTGTGAGGTGTAAACATATTACTGGATGATCGTGATAGGGCTGCTTTGCAACAAATTTAGGTGGATTAGAAAATGAGAGGAGCCAGGTCAAACCAGTATGTCCATGGTTTAACGAGAAATGTCTCTCGAAAAGAGTTTGACCATTAGCCGGCCATCAGTTTTCCAAGCCATACCAAGCCACCAATGCTATGCATTATCGTCATGAAATTGACAACAGAAATACTAACCACCTCAACATAGTTGGATCAGCAGGCACATAATGCACCACACGAAGAAATGGAAAAATTTGCTGCAAACAAACATAGCAAAATTTTCATTTCTGTCGACCTTAGACATTTCATCGGCGCATGCTGTTTGGACAGAGTTGCTGAAAACCTAACCTCATTAATTCGTGTGTGTAAAAGAAAGCAATTTCTAAGCAAGGCGCCCAAATATGGTGACAATTGAAACAGGGGAGACCTAGCGAAACGGAAAAGGACACAGAGAGGTGGAGCCGCATTTTATTCTCTTCACGAGAACTTTAGGATCAGAGAAGCACTCAGAAGGGGTGAGGCCTTCATTTTGTTCACAAGCAGAACCGATCCAATCCCACAAGAAGGTTTCTTCATGTCCACCAGAGATCATTGTGTAGGGGTGCTATCGAAAAATTCAGAACTGCTTGCAAACAAATTCATGTGGAGGAACTTTATCAACTGCAAAAGGGGCAAGGCAAGGAATTCACATTAATTCCTAAACTGCGTATTCAATTTTTTTATATCAGTTGTACTTCAAACATAGGGGGAATTAAGAAGCACACCATCTCCCCAGCTGGCCATTGTGGGTTGCGAAGATAACATCTTCTGGGCAAATTTTGTAATATCGTCGAGAGTCATTTCGTCCATACATTGAAGAAAATAATCAATAGGCTTCCTGTGATGATGTCAACAAAGAATAAGAAGGGATCAGTGATTTTTTATGCATTAGGCTTGTGAAAAAAATGGTTCAAAGTGACGAAGATGACTTACCTGCAACCATAAGTCAAAAGCTGCCTCCCTATATCTTCTGCAACAATTACCTACAGTACAAAGTTAACAGAGTTATATCAAATCTTATCAAATATGTGACAACTGGCAAGAAACAGGAAGAGATTGGGGTGTGGTTCCAAAATTACCCTAGATTCAAGATTCATAAACACGGAGGAAATCGTTGAGTTTTTTGCACGTGTCAGTTCAACCTCAGTCACTGAATACATGCAATCACATCACGGTTTAGAACAGGCAGCTTCAGTGAATATGGAAACAGTTTTACCCATACCTTGTCCAGGCGTTGCAATAGCAATCAATTCTTGTATTGCGACATCAACAGCCTTTGCAACAAAATCTGATGGCTGGACTAATTAAAAACAGAGAAAAACAACCTATATTAGAGCTCCAATACAAAAAAAGAGCCGGCAATGTTAACATAAAAGCCAAACCACTATGGTTCATGCTAGAATTAAATGTTATACGATGGCATATGTATCTGTAGCATAGTTTTGCTATGACTATGAGGAAGCAAAACAAGTGTATCTATCATACTAAGGGGCAGCAGGGCAATAATCATGTTAACAGCATTCAACCATTACTGTACTTATTCACATTGAGTCTTTTTTTCCCTATTGACTTATTTTGCCATCGTATCACCAGCAGGAAATCATCAGCGGATCAACCAGTGGAAGTCGTGTTGGGATAAAAGCAACATACTAACTCGTAATATATGTAGAGAATAGAGATAGAGAAGGCCTTGATCGGCACATATCATTACGATTTTAGTTGCTCTAAAGTCATAATTACAGAATATGATCCAATGGTAAAGTTACAATCTAAAAGCAAACACTACAACAAGTTTAATTGAATCAAATACTTAGGCCCACAGAATGATGTAGAAAGATCGGCTCACCGTAGTCAAGTAGATACCAAAGAGGCCACTATTATCATATAAATTGCTAAATGCTGAAAATGATTGAACCATGTGATATTTAGTTAGGACTCGCAGATCTGCAAAGAAACAACAGTTCAACTTAGCCTTTTCCAGAAAAAATTCCATCCCCCTTGAAAACATAAATAACTAAACTTGCAAAATATAAACTAGACAGCACAGTCACTGGAACAATTCAGTTATTAATTAAACAACCACAATGTAATTACAGTTAACACTATGGCAACCCTACTAGAGTAAAACAATTGCAGTGAGTTCATCACTTACAAAGCCGTGAATGCATCCCTTTTCCAGGACCACCAGAGGAGAATGAACCACCACCACCCATTAAAGTCTGCAAAATATTTTTGTTGTTTGCAGACATACGTGTGTTGATGGTTAGAAGATGCAGAAATCAATGTAGCCCTGATCATTACTAGCAAATACCCAAACATTAACTCTACCTGTATGACAGTCATAATTGCAGCATCTCTGTCTTGAAGCCAGCCCCCTGGCACCTCAAAAGCCAACGTAACATGTGTCATCTGCAGGCAGGGAGATGAGCAAAATTTCAATCTAGCACAAAAGGAAACCTCAAAATAAAAAGGGAAAAACAGAGTACAGAGCACAACAGAAATATTACATCTGAGTCTGCTCTGTGTCTGAAATCGCCACCTATATAAGTAGACTTCGGCTTTTCCTCAGGGGGGCCCTTGTGCCAATCAGACAACATAGGCTCTGCAATGTCTAACAAGCATTGATGATCAATGCCGGATGCTGCTATAACCAAACGATCAGCAGTAAAGTTTTCCTGTTACAGAAATAGCATCTTCTCACATTTTTTGCATAAAATTTCTTCATTGAATTGTAGACAGAATATGAATACAACCCTATGAGGTCAAAAGATGTGCAGAGTAATATATGCTATCTAAGTTATTACGATTTGCAAGACCACAGAATATTAGCATCGCATCGTTGCTGCATTCTCTTAAACACAATTATAATACATAGTCTGTTAGGGCCGGCCTTGACAGGGTCTTTGTCAGGCGGCGCCAGGGGCCTAATCCATAGATGGCTGTTTGGGGGCGGGCTGCCTAATTGGTGTTAATAAAATTAGCAGCCTGCGGTTAGTTAGGAAAGGAAGCAATAAAATAGGATCTGCAATAAAGGAGTGGTTAGTTAGGAAAGGAAGCAATCAAATAGGATCTGCAATAAAGGAGGATCTGCATGCATGCATGCGGCTGGGAGGTGAATAAAAGGGCAGAGGCGCTGGAGAAGAGGGACTTTTGGCATTTTGATTCTTCCAAGGAATAAGGCGGTGGCTCCGACAACAGCCCTACCCAAGGCGCCGGCGGCGACGTCGAACTCTTCTTCGTCAAGCCTGCGACCCGGTCTTCGGCCGGGAACTCGAGCTTCTGGCGAGTACATCCATCATGTTGGCTCGTAACAATTTGGTATCGAGCCGGCACGTCGAAGGCGTGATGATTCGATCCAAATGGAAGGAGAATGACCGGACTTGAGGAGGAGATGAAGGAAGTGAAGGCCAACATCAAGGAATTGAGGGAGATGTTTGGGGAGATGATGCGGACTGGAAGGGCAAAATGGTGGAGGAACAGAGAGAGAGCCGGAGTGCTGAGACCCTAGGATGGGCGATTCCATGGGAAAGACAGGGAAGGGCGCACATGAGAAGCATCAGGCGCATGGGGAAGGAGGGAGCCGGGTGGCAGGAGGACGCCTGCGGATGGAGAGGACCCCCGCGCGGAGGGGAAGCCAGGGCCGGGGTGAAGAGGAGGAGGATCGAAGGTGGAATCCCCGGCTACCTCGGCTGGATTCTTAGAATCTGACGGCCAGGGAGATCCATTAAGTTGGCTGCGCCGTTGTGAGCGCTATTTCCGCGTTCACAGGATTAAGGAGGAGGAATGGGTTGAGATTGCTGGGTTGCACCTCACTGGAGAGGCGCAAGATATGCTTGATAATTGGCAAGAAGAGGAGCAGTGGATTGCTTGGGAGGACTTTTATGAGGCGTTCATCCAGAGGTTTACACGCCAATCTAGTGTGGGACCATTAGGAGACTTGGCAAATTTCAAACAAGACAACCAGAGTGTGGATGAATACGCGAAAGAATTTCAGAGGTTGCTGACAAGGGTCCCAAGGATGAGGAAGCCAGATCAAGTTGAGCTGTTCATGGCCAGAGGCATCCGTCTTGGCCCGGGGCGGAGGTGTGCAAGGAGCGACCACGTGATCTAAGCGGAAGCGGTCGGAGGCTGCTAGGAGGCGGAAGCAAGAAAGGAAGCTTGGATCACCGAGGACATGCAGAGGTGGACACAAACGGGTCGCGGGAGAGCAACGTCGTTAAGACCTTGGAATGCTCGGGCGTCTAGCAATCCCATGGATCAGTGGAGCAATGCGGATCGGAGAGGAACTGGAACGGCAATGGGAGGAGTAATGCCTGCGAGCAGCAGAATTCAGGGGGGCTCTGTTTCGGCCAGCAAGGGGGTATCAGCAGGAGGAGGAAGTCTGAGCGGGGGATCAATGCGGGTTGCACCCGCAATCAGCACTCAGAGCACAGCGGGTTCAAATCCACATCGTCTTCGGTTGACAGCTGATCAGTTGGCGGAAAGAAGAGCGAAGGGACTTTGTTATAACTGCGATGAGATATATACTCGCGGTCACAAATGCAAAAGGTTGTTTCATCTGGAAATAGAAGAAGAAGAGGCCGCAGAGTTTGGGGAAGAAGAGCTCGAACCGGAGGTAGCAGTAGAGGCGGCCCTGTCCATGATCGCAGCAGTAGGACCAAAACAGGGGGAAACAATGCAAGTGGAGGTTGAGGTGGAAGGAAAGAAGTGGTTGGGACTGATTGACAGCGGTAGTACGCACAACTTCATCAGTGCTTACGCTGCACGACAGTTAGAAGTGGAGGGGAAGGTGAGGACTGGAATGCAAGGGAACCTGCGAGTCAAGGTGGCGGATGGGTGGCATCTACCCTGCTTGGGACACATGGAGGTGGACTTCACCATACAAGATAGGCGGTTCTCAGCCCCATTCACGGTGCTGCCAGTGGATACTTTTGATTTGATCCTGGGAGTTCAGTGGCTTAAAACACTTGGTAGTCTGAGGTGGGACTTTGGAGAGTTAACCATGGAGTTTGAAGACCAAGGGGAGGAGGTGAAACTACAGGGTTTGCGCAAGAAGAGAGGGGCGGGAGTGATGCAGATCAGTGGAGAAGAAGTTCAAATATTCGAGTCTCTTCTGGACTCGTTTGGGGATGTTTTTGCAGAACCGCAGGGGCTTCCTTCTGCCCGAGTCTGTGACCATCGCATTCCATTGGAAACAGGAACAAACCCAGTGGCAGTTAGACCCTATCGGTACCCTTACAGACAGAAGGATGAGATAGAGAGGCAATGTGCCCAGATGTTGCAACAAGGCATTATCAGGCCAAGCCAGTCGCCGTTCTCGTCACCTGTCTTGCTAGTGAAGAAAGCAGATGGAACGTGGAGGTTTTGTGTGGACTACCGAGCCCTGAACGCAAAGACCATCAAGGATAAATTTCCGATACCAGTCATAGAAGAACTCCTGGATGAATTGGGAGGCGGCCGCTATTTCACTAAATTGGACTTGAGGTCTGGTTACCATCAGGTTCGTATGAATGAAGCCGACATTCAGAAGACGGCTTTTCGGACGCATCATGGACACTATGAATTTCTCGTGATGCCGTTTGGGCTGTCAAATGCGCCTTCCACCTTCCAGGCATTGATGAATGAAGTACTTCAGGACTTTCTGCGTAAGTTCGTCTTTGGTATTCTTCGATGATATATTGATATACAGCAGACACTTCAGAGCACAAGGATCATGTGGGAGCGGTGTTGGTGAGGTTACTGAGAATCGGTTGTATCTGAAGAAGTCGAAGTGTGCCTTTGCACAAGAGCAGATTGGGTATTTGGGGCATCTTATCTCACACACGGAGTGGCGGCGGATCCCGCCAAGCTACGAGCAATGAGGAGTATTCCCACGGTGACGGCCATCGAGCTACGTGGTTTTTGGGCTTGGCAGGTATTACAGAGATTCATCAAGGACTATGCAACCATCGCAGATCCGCCGACGACGCCGTTAAAGAAGAATAGTTTTGCGTGGAATACTGGCGGTAGAAGGAGCTTCGGCCGGTTGAAGGCAGCCCTACTTCAGCCCCGACATGTATGCCGGACTTTTTCGTCCTTTGAAGTGGAATGTGATGCTTCGAACCGGAATTGGGGCCGTCCTATAGAAACAAGGCAACCCGATTGCTTATTTTAGTAGGAAACTGGCGGAACGACACCGGAAGCTCGCTGCATACGAGCGAGAACTTATCGGGCTATCCAAGTCCGTACGTCATTGGCGGCAATACTTATGGGGCCGAGGAATTCACAATCATACGGACCATGGGAGTCTCAAATTTTTGCTGGAACAGGCCCTGATCACACCCCCGCAACAACACTGGTTGAGTAAGTTGATGGGTTTCGATTTCCGAGTGGAGTACAAGCCTGGCAAGCACAATCAGGCAGCAGATGCTTTGTCACGAACTCCGGAGGGCCCTGGGACATGTGCGGCTTTGTCGGTTGGACAGGAGGTTACTCGTGAGCAGTGGCTGGAGATATTGAAACAAGATCAAGAGGTGCAACAGAAGGTGGCGCAGCTTGGCAGTCAGGTGGAGGAGCCTAGTTCGGATCCGGCACCACCGCAGGTACAATGGGAGGTTAAGGAGGGGCTGATTTACCGGAATGGTAAACTCTGGGTGCCCAGCTCGTCTCCTTTAATAGAGAAAATGGTTGCAGCGGTGCATGATTTGACACACGAGGGGAGTGAGAAAACTCTTCATCGACTCCGTGCAATGTATTGGTGGGAGCATCGAAGCGACCGTCTGAGAAATTGTGGCCAAGTGTGCAATCTGTCAACAACACAAAACCAGTACTCAAGCTCCGACTTGTTACAGCCCCTGAATATCCCACATCAAGTTTGGGCTGATATCTCCATGGATTTCATCACCGATCTTCCGAAATCGCAAGGAAAAACTGCACTGTTGGTCGTGGTTGATCGGTTATCCAAGTATGCCCACTTCTTGCCCCTCAATAGGCCGGCGACAGCTTCTACAGTGGCCAAACTCTTCTTTGACCAGATTGTGCGGTTGCATGGCATTCCGGAATCCATTGTTTCCGATCGGGATCCGGTGTTCCTTAGTGCTTTTTGGCAAGGATTGTTTAAGCGAAGCGGGACAACCTTACTGCTCTCCACGGCTTACCATCCCCAGACCGATGGTCAGACAGAGGTCGTCAATAGGACCATTGAGATGTATCTGCGCTGTTTGACCGCGTCAAATCCCTCTTCTTGGGCTCAGTGGGTTCCTTGGGCAGAGTACTGTTACAACACGTCCTTCCATTCTGCCCATCGCCTCACACCGTTTGAATTGGTTTATGGACGAACACCACCGCCTTCGCCATACCAAAGAAGGTGCTACTTCTATCGATTCGGTGGATTGTGCGCTAGTGGACCGAGATGCTCTTCTCCAACAAGCCAAGCTTCAGTTACTTCAAGCGCAGAACCGGATGAAACAATATTATGATGGTCGGCATAGAGATGAGTCGTTTGAGGCGGGATCATGGGTTTGGTTGAAGCTCCAGCGTCACCGGCAGCGCTCGGCTCGCGGTTCTTCGACTTGGACCAAGCTGTCTCCTCGTTTTTATGGACCCTTCCAGGTTCTTCAGCGGATTGGGGCCGTCGCGTATAAACTTCAGCTTCCAGAGCAGTCCAAAATCCATAATGTCTTCCACGTCTCCTTGCTTAAGCGCTTTAAGGGTACTCCACCGGAGGAGATGGTGAATCTTCCGGATGACCTCCTTCCTGCGGCCGACGTGAATCAGCCAGAACCATAAATTTCTTTGAATCATTGATTCGTGGAGCCACCGTCAGTTCTTAGTGCATTGGGCGGGCGAATCGGCGGAAGAGGCTACTTGGATGGACGCGGTTACTCTCCGGCGTTCTTTTCCTGACTGTCAGCTTGAGGACAAGCTGAATTTCGAAGGGGGGAGTGATGTTAGGGCCGGCCTTGACAGAGTCTTTGTCGGTAGCGGCGCCAGGGCCTAATCCATAGATGGTCGTTTGAGGCGGGCTGCCTAATTGGTGTTAATAAAATTAGCGACTGCGGTTAGTTAGGAAAGGAAGCAATAAAATAGGATCTGCAATAAAGGAGTGGTTAGTTAGGAAAGGAAGCAATCAAATAGGATCTGCAATAAAGGAGGATCTGCATGCATGCATGCGGCTGGGAGGTGAATAAAAGGGCAGAGGCGCTGGAGAAGAGGGACTTTTGGCATTTTGATTCTTCCAAGGAATAAGGCGGTGGCTCCGACAACAGCCCTACCCAAGGCGCCGGCGGCGACGTCGAACTCTTCTTCGTCAAGCCTGCGACCCGGTCTTCGGCCGGGAACTCGAGCTTACGAGCAGGTACATCCATCTGTGCCGGCTCGTAACATAGTCCATACATAATGGTGTAAATTATAGAACCATCTTGGTTATTATTGTAATATCTCTCATTGTGGCTGCCATTGGATCAGTAACATACAAATCAGTTCTAGGCTTCTAGCATATTATGTGATAACTAAACTTACATTTGAATTTTAGTATTGATAATTAGAATGCCAATTCCAAGAACCCATTTAGAGTACATCCACCGAATGATGAGGCAAATTAGATGAAGCCAAACAACAAAGTGTCACAACCATACGAAATTGTCACAACCAATGTGCCGATCTACTGATCTTGAGACAATCAGTCTACCGAAAACTATGTATCTGCAAGCACTAAGTCATGTTCCTGAGGAATGTAGAAATCAAATCCGATACAGAAACAAGGCCTTACATGATAGAACTTTTGAATAATATTGTCATTGATTCTCCCAAGAGCCTCTTCAGGAGCTACTAGAGGATTTGCAAGAGCACCCGTGTATCCAACAAGGTTAAGTGCTTCCTGAAGAAACTTGTCAGGGTTCTTGTGCAGTTCCTGGACTTCTTCTCGAGCAAGGGCCAGCTGACAAGCAACACAACCACCACCAAAATTAGTGCACAACAAAAATGGCCAGTTATAAACCATGAGAGTATGAGTCCAGTACCTGCCACTCGACTTCGTCCTGGAGGAACAGCGGGTTGCGGACGCAGTCGAGGAGCAACTCGACGGCTTGCGGCAAGTAGGCCTTGAGCGTATCGTAGCTGTACACCATCTGCTCCCTGGATGCAGAGGCGCCGACGTTCCCCCCGGTAGCCTCGACATCCTGCACGATCTGCAGGTGGCTCCGGTGCGCGGTATCCTTGAACGCCAGCTTCTCCAGCAGGTGCGTGACGCCGGCCGACTCCTCCGTCTCATGGATCGAGCCAGAAGCCACGAATACCCCTATGCACGCCGAAGGCCCCTGTCAGAAGACCTCACAAAGCGTCAGCACCAACGCCGGCGCCGCCGCAGCACAGGCACATCAGGCGATGTGAACCCAAAATTTAAAAAATAAAAAACTAAAGCAGTACAGGGAGGTCCTCGGAGGCGACACGGACGCCGTTGGGGAGCGTGGTGACATGGGTGGGGTGGCGGTCGAGCTGGTCGGGGAGGCACGGCGAGAGCTGCAGCCCGGGCAGAGGGCTCCGGAGCGAGGTGTCGCGCGCGGCCGAGGTGGCTCCGGAGAGCCATCGCGGCGGCAATACCCCTCCTACCTCACGACGCCCGCGCGACCGCGACGACTCGCGTAGCTGCAATGGGCAATCCACACAAGTGTTGAGGTAAGCGGCATCGCTAAACCCAAGGAAAGTAAGCAAGGGGCGGGAGGCTGGCTCACCTTCCTGAGTAGGCGAGCGGAGGAGCGCAACCGAAACATCACGGCTGCCTTTCTGATTGGGGAGGAAGCCGCCGACGGCGAGGCGGAAAGCAGCGGCGGCCGTGGATGGGAAGGGAGGCGCAGCTTCGTTTGGTGCTACTTACTTCGTTTGGTTTGTTGGGCGGTCGGCTTTTCTGGTGTTTCTACCGAGTTTGGGCCGCGGGCCCAACCAGACCACAAGGTTTTGGGTTCATCTTCTTCCTGTCTCTTTGCCTGGCTGCCTGCCTTATCCACCGACGCAAACACAAGGCAGGCCAGGATCGAGCTGCTGCTGCTGCTGCTTCCTGCTCCGACTCTCATCTCTCATGGAAGCCTCCTTGCTCGTTGCCCCCAAGCTTTCCTTGCTCTTCTCCGCTACAAGGGGAGGACGCGCCAGGAGGTGCACCGTCCCCAGCGCTGTCGGCCGCGGAAAGGTTGGTTACTCCCTTGGACTGTGTTCTTCTTCTTCAGGTTCCTATTGGTGGAGCTAGCTAGCTCCATGTCAAGCTGCTGTCCCCCATCTCTCTTTCTTTTCAGTTTGGAGCTTACAACAGTACAGTGCAGCAATCTTGTGTTTGAAAAGTAGGTGATTTAGTAGATAGCAGCATATATGCACTGATTAACAACAAGCTAAGTTGAACTTTGACGTACAAACAATTTTGTTGCTTGTCTCGGCCATGTCCTTCCTTGCCGCTCTCTTAATACCTACGAGACGTACAAACAATTTTGTTGCTTGTCTCGGCCATGTCCTTCCTTGCCGCTCTCTTAATACCTACGATTTTCGCTGACATTCCAGTGCTAAATATCAAGCAGGACCTCGAGGCACGCCCGCATGGAAGAAGCGACGACGTGCAGCAAGCAGCAAGCAACAAGCCGAGGGCTCACGGCATGTTCGCCGTGGCCGCGACAGCCGTGACCATGGGCAACGCCCTCCCATGCCATGCCTCTCCGCCATCGCAGGAGATAATGTACAGGGCACTGATGGTGGTGGGGGACCTGGACCCGGCGACGGCGAAGGCAGCGGTCGGCGTGACGGGGCCGGCGCTGTCGGCGTTCGGGTTCCTCTTCATCGGGCGGATCGTCATGTCGTGGTACCCCAAGCTGCCCGTGACCGAGTTCCCGTACGTCGTGGCGTACGCGCCCACGGAGCCGTTCCTCGCCGTCACCAGGAAGGTCATCCCGCCGCTCGGTGGCGTCGACGTCACGCCGGTCGTCTGGTTCGGCCTTGTCAGCTTCTTGAACGAGATACTCGTCGGCCCTCAGGGCCTGCTCGTGCTTCTCTCTCAGCAGCTTTAGTGTTGTTTAGCCTCTACTAGTTAATGTGTATGTGTCCCCCCCTTGCCTCAATGCAAAATGAGCCTATATGTGTACGTGTGATCGTCCCAAGTCCTAACAAAGAGCAGCAAAAGAGAAAGAGAAACAGTAGCAGTGCAAAAGCAATTGGCTTCTAGTTCGGATTTCAGTTTGACATTTGATAACCTGTAAATCCTCGCTAAACTAAACGCATCGTAATTGAAATCAAAATAAAAACAACATTTCGTCTAAAAAGTTCCACAGTAGACTCGGTACCAAATCAATACGACAAGTCCCCAAGTTGGGGCAACAAAAGTTTCAAATTCAGCAGGTGACTTACTGGAATAAAATAAAGCGTAGTGCAAGGCAAAGAAGTATAAAAAAAATACATTGATTTCTATAAATTAATTGCCATTTACAAGGACACACTTTGTGCCCGTGTTTATACAAATAATTGCTACATGCCACCATTCAATTTTGATGGCAATTGTCAGCTTATTGTGTATTTTGTATGAAATCAATTAGGCTATCCTATTGGAGCCTCCAGCTCCAAAAGCCATCTAAAACCTTTCCCTTCTACAACTCTTTTGTATTGTTCTGCTCTATCTCAATTTTCTAACAACAGTATCTGCTATACCAATTTAGTATCTGGCGCGTATTCTGCATTAGAGCAGGAGTTTATTTATGTGCATTGCTGTTGCCTCCCTGGCTTGTGCATTGCCGTATCCTCCAGTGAAGCAGCAATTAATGATAACCGCACTATGCAACTGACAGTAACTAAAGCCTAACAAAAATTAAGGTGACGTCATCAATTACTGGTGGATTGCACATAGCTCCCACTTTCCTTCACCATCAATGAGTTTCAGTTCCATGGAATGAAAGGGTATGAGAGCGGGCCTCTGTAAATAAATAGATGAGAGAAGGCTTCAGCAACACATTTACGTCTAACAAAAATGTGGATTTAAAATGCGAAAAAGACCCTGTGGGCATGGAAATCAGATCCAACTCCCAGGTTTTTTTTTCTCAATTCCCAGTTACTTGTCAAGGTTTCAGTTTAATGATCAGGATAAATAGATATACTTACTTGTGAGGAGGTGATGACAGTTATCCCCATGTTAGTTGCTAGCCTGTACAAATGCTCCTCAACATCAACGCTTGTGGCACTGCAATGAGTATGCTCTTAAGTATCGCACAGTGATTTATAAAGAAATGGCAACGAAAAATACCAAAAACACAGTGGTACAGCACCTACTTGGTGCACTCGTCGAGGATACCAAATTTAGGACACTGAAAGAACAAACGAGCCTGGAAAGAAAGCGGTTATTCACACTTGATACGAAGGTATAGAATTATAGAATCATGGAAAATGAATGGAAATTCGTTAGACAAAAGGTTAAAACAAACTTTAAGTCTTAACTGACCATGCCTAGCCTCTGTTGTTCTCCCAAGGATAGAACATCTTCCCAGTTAGGAGTAGCATCCCAACCTCCTCTTTCTAGAAGATAGACCAAGCGAACATTCTCTAGAATTATCTTCAGGTGATCATCCAGCGACCCGGAAGCAGTAGACTTGTCATCTACATCTACAAGGTTTATGGTGTGATGCCATGTGTCATGTCATTACCGATCAACATAAACTTGCATATAACAATACAGGAGAAGATCAACATACTAAAATTTTGTTTAAAATCCCCATTAACTAGCAGAAGCAACTTAGAATTAACGCTTCATCTAAGAAAACGAGTTAATAAATGGAGCAACCTATTAATTTAGTTGAGGAGGCTCTATAAATATAACATTTCGAAGGTTAAATATGTAAGTTGAATTCAACAGCTAGATGTTTGTCTCAGCAGAGTACGGTGGCACTTACTTGTTTTGTACAGTGAAACCATCTTCAACTCTGCCTCCTCGCGTGAGAGAGGATATATGATCTGATCCCTCAAGGTTCCAAGACAAGTATATGGACGTTGAGGAACATGAAAAATCCCTTCAGATGGCATAGTAAGTCCCCCAGAAATAATGGGCCACAAACCTCGGAGCACCCTAAAAATGGAACTCTTGCCACTACCATTTGGACCTTCAGAAGACAACATCACATATATTAGAAAAACAATGCTAACAGGGTGCTGAATAAAAGTTAAGCAGAAGCTGTCAGATGGCAAACCAGTCACAAGAAGGCTTTTTCCTTGAGATATATCACAAGACAATCGACTAGCCAATAGCTTTTGTGATGGTGTTACAATATCCACATCATGGAAGGAAATGATTTCTTCGGATTCCGCACGAATACCATTAGAAGGCATAACAGCATCTAGAAGAGCAACAGTACATATTCAGGTGCAATTCATAGCATCAAGATAACAAAGGATAAAACTTCAAATTTAATCATTTCATCAACTGAGTGTGAACATAAAAATTTTCAGAAGCCAATCAACTTGATGAACAAATTTCCAGATTTGGTCAAGGTGGTCAACAATATGCTTCTTAGGCAATAGGCAGTTTCAAACAGTTTACAGTTTTACACTGGCCAAGATGTTGTACTGAAGACTACGGGCAAGCCAGCAATCCAACTAATACTGACTATTTTCCAGTGTCCAGAGAAACTCCGAGTAGGACACAGTGAATTTTAATTTTCCCTCCTTTTACGAATTTGTTGTATCAAAATCTACGCTTGTATCTTCTATTTGGACAAAGTTCACAGATCTAAGAAGATCGATTCTTATGATACCAGATTGAATGTGCTCACATTGAAATTTATGATATAGGCAGTTACTGTTTGTAATTTCAGTTCAACAACTTCGTGGCAGATTTCAATATTTCATAATGGTTGGCCAAACGGTTATGATCCTGTTAGTAATTAACATCATTATATATTTGAATGACATAGCTTTCTGACCCAAGAACATGCTGCGGGAGGTGTTTCATAGCAAGTTAGATCATTGACCTGACATCCCACTGGCACTTACGTTCACAATGAATTGAAAACTTACTTCTTTGATATGCTTGTAGAAGCTCCTCAAGTTCAAAGATCCTATTAATACCACCAGAAAGTTCAAGGAATTTTTTATGCAGCTCGAGAATGTCACCAAAAGCTATGAAGCTTTGTGACACCACAGATGCCAAGAACCGCAGCGCATGTGCCAACTCCCCTGTAATCCCAAAATGAGAACATATTATAAAACTATATGCAAAAAGATTATCACTTAGAACATGGATGGATTTTCAAGATTTATTAACCTTGAGTTGAAGTCAAAGCTCGGTCCCCCTTGTGTTCCATAGCATATAACATACTCAGTCCCCATGTCACATTGTGAGGCAGCTGCTTCGTCACGAAATCATCAAAAATACCATAAAGCCATCTTTTTCTCAAAAGAATCCTCGAGTGGTTAAGCAACGTTGTGAATTTAGCTTCGACCATCTGATTTATAGTAAAATAATCACAATGTGAGGGCATATACTTTTACTAACAGATCATGTAACAAATGTACAGAAGAAGCTACAGGAATTGTGATTTTATCCATTTTATTTTAAGCAGAATATATAATTGTGATTTAACTACATATGACTCACTTCATATTTAGTATTCTGATTAGAATTCAGAATAGTGATTCAAAGATAGCACTGAAACCCCCACCCCCTCTAAAAGCACTGTTCACAAGAATCACAATATGGAAATGTAGAAACTTCAAGCAACATTCATGTGGCGTGAGTGAAGAAACTTACGGCTTTTTCCCTTGATCCACCACCAAAGAAAGCTATGGACTCAGCATGTGTCCGCAATCTCGAGTGCATGAACCTTGCACAGAGGTTACAAGGTCAGCACTTGGAAGTTCTTCAATTAACAAGAGAGTCAACTTTGCCAATACCCAACAAAGTATATGTTACTAACCTGAAGGTACCTTCAAGTTCTTGTTCTTGGTTTGCCAGATCACCGAAGTCAGGGGAAACAGCTCTTAGAAAACCAAGCCCTAGCAACATGTATGCATACAAAATAGCAACTCCTCTTTGCCCAGACAAAAGCTTCATCCTCCATGTAAACCTGGAGAATAATAGTAGCTTTACTAAGAAAACCTGATTAATGAAAGAAATCTGGGCAACAATTGAGACCATGAAAAACTCACCAAAGAATGTCAACTAGTGGTTTCACCATTCCAGTAACTAAGCCAGCAAGATCATTGGTCAACTTCTCCACATCATGTGTTATTCTTTGGTCTGCATCAATATTCATGCTTGACATGTTAAATACCTGCACACAAAAAAAATCTCAAACTGCTTAGCTTTTATGCAAACACAAACATTCTCATAACAGAACAATACTAGAAAATTTAAGGGGAAAACACTGCTACAAAGTGCAACAAAATGACTGGTACATTACATATTCTGTTGGAATAGTTTACCTTGTAAAAAGCGTTTCTTTTCAAATAATATTGAAGCAGATGGTTGGTCATACGGATTCGCCATCCAAGGGCAACCTTTGAAGTAAGGTTTCTGCAAAGAAATACTTATCAGGTCATGAAATCAATTATGTAAAATCAGTTGCCTATGGAATAGTTAAATATATATCACTGGGAAAATAGTACTTCAATTATTGTGGCGAAGACTACATGAGGTAACAAACATCAGTACTATACTATTGCCCAATGGAAAGCGCATATACAAAATTTGCAGGCACTTCATTAAAAAATTTAATACCCAGCATTGCCTCAAAGCTTCCTGGGTAAGTACAGGAAAACGCTTCAAATGCGTGGAACCAAAAATCACCTAAGCGATGGTGCCACAATTGAATTTGCAGCACTTTGCAGAACACTGATCCCAGTCAACCGAATAAAGGCAGCTTTGTCCTGCTCCAGGACATACTTAACACTTGTCCCTGTCAAGATGAGCAACATATTAGTAAAAAGGTACACTAGCAGTTATATTTCTTCTAGTAAATGAAGACACACAAAGAGCAAACCATTCAGTGAAGCTATACGATCTGAAATCCAAGTCCGGGATAATACAAGTAGTGCAACTGCAAGCAACTGTCCCCCTTGTTTATCAAATAGTTTAGGAACCTGTCAAACAAATATTCAGTAAAATCATTAAAATTAAAGATCGTACAAGGCCAATAGATGGGTTTGTGGTAGGTTTGCACTAATTCAATTCTAGTTCTTAGCTTCAAAGTCTTCAGATATAATATTAGTTTCCAGTGGAATAAGTCACTGCATAGCGAATACTAATAAGCAATATTAACTGAGGAAGTAGTTTGATTGAGGAAACAAAAAATATCTCAAAACCATTAATCGACTACAAAACGTAGTTGCATACCAGTATTTTAGACATTGCAGCTGCTCTGACAGGCAAATGTCTCGGTGCGAACTGTAACTGTGGGACTAGACAAGATTGTTCTGTGTGTTCTATTTCCATATTGGGGGAAGTAGCTATGACCTGTGTTGAATAAGAATGTTCCTTGGAACCCGATAGAGCATTACCCTGGTAATAAAATATGTTAAAGGGTAACAAATCAAAACCAATAATAATGGAATAGACAATATGAAATCATAACTACCTTTGAATTGGCAATAAAAGCCCTTTGAACAGCAAGTGCATCAGATTTACGATCAGTTTCTGATGGCTTCAATACGTCAAGCTCCGGTTCAGTGGAAAGGAAGGAGCCATTTCTACTAAAAAGAAAGAAATTTCAACCACTTTGAAACAGCACTTCAAAAGAACAAAAAAAAAAATCATGAATATAACCTGTTATCCTGAACTTTCCACCCTCCTTCACCATCCAAGGACAAAACAATATCATGAAATGCAACTAATGCTGGACGGTGAGATATTGTTATGCATGATGTGCCCATTGCACGAACTCTTTTGCAGAAACGTTCTTCCATATCTGTTGTCACAGCACTAGTACACTCATCCAGGATGGCAAACTTTGGCTTATGGTAGAACAATCTGGCCATTCCCAATCTTTGTTGCTCACCAAGAGATAATTCATCGCCCCAATTAACCTCCTTATCGAGAGGATAGCGTTCTAGCAAGTATTCTAGATCAACCTGCAAAAAAAGGCAACACTAAGGATTTCCAGCAAAGTTTACTACATACTTGTTTGGGACAAAAAAAAGTGCACAAAGGAAAGGAATGAGGTGTAGCTGAAGGGGCCAGTGTATTAACAACATAATCGATACAAGTATTATTACATTCTTTAAAAGATCCACCATGCCACCATAGCTAAGTGGTTCAGTTTCCTGATCTGCTGTAAGTGGATAGATTAGCTGGTCGCGAAGTGTTCCAACGGCTGTATACGGTCGCTGGGGGACATAAAAAATTTCCTTGTTAAGATTAGAACCAACACCAGGTTTGACAATGTGGCCAGATACAAGCGGCCACAGACCCCCAAGAACCCGGAAAAGGGAGCTTTTTCCACTGCCATTGGGGCCTGAAATACGAGGAAAGACGCATCAAAAGATTAATTTCCCATGGCTGAAATTGCCATGCGAAAGTGACAGCAAGGACATAAAAAATAGCATCATATATAGTTATATACATATAAAATATGAAGAAAGAATTTCTACTTGAGATGTTAACCTTACCCAAGTTCAAGTTGATGAACTTTAAGGCAGCTAACAACATAATAGGCTAGAAGTGATCGGCAAATCTAGTCAACTGCTAAGACTGGCCAATAACTTACATGTAAGCCAAACAAACATTTAAAATGATCTACCTAAGGTTGAATATCGAGGAACCAGTGGACCACGTAAGGTTGTTTGACACATGGGGCAAAGAGCCTGCATCAAAGATTTCTACTCTGGTTCAATAATTTTAATTGACCTTCAAGTTGAATTGAATATCCGAGGATACTTTTAATTGTAAGGAAGAAGCTTCAGAATATTCAAATCTCAAATTGAAACAGCAGATAAAAGCATCGAACTAACAAGAAGATCAATTCCAACTGCGATGCCTGAATGCCTCCACAGATCAGGATCAGGCACCTACTGGCCAAATCACTGGTTTTAAGAGTTCTCCCCGAGTGATGGAGAGGTGATTGAAGGTCTACAGTCAACCAACTAACACCAAGCTATGCAAGGGGAACAGAGAGACTCATGGACTACAATGTCGACAACAGGTAACAAATCCTACTTTAAACCACAACCTTCAAATTAACGAAGGAGAGGATTACCAGTGATCAAAAGATTAGAACCCGATTCTACCCGTAGAGTTAAATCATCAACCAAGACATTCCCAGAGGGTGTCACCACCTGTAACCAATCATTTGTTACAATCTTGGTACTTAACAGACAAAAGAATCAGCATAATACTCCCCCATCATGATTACCTTAACACCTGAAAATTCTATATAGTTTGCCTCACTGATATAATTTCCAGGAGAAGAATTTTGACTCAGCAATCTATCATGAACCCCAGATAGCTCACGCGAAACATCCAGTAACTCACGAATACGGTCTGCATAGCCACTGTCAATCAGAAATCAGAATGGAAAGTTAATTAGCATAAAATACTTATCAAACAAAATTCCAAACTCATGTATACTGGAAATGCATGGAATAATCCTCAGAACAGGATGAGACTCAAGTCTAATTGAATGGAATACACAATCTTAAGTTGCAACATTTCCAACGGTGTTGAGAAACAAAAACATGAATTAACAATATAATACTTTGCAACCAAGAAATACTTTGACCTTCTACTCCCGCAAACTACTTAAGAAGAGTCTATAGATCATTTCTGGTTAGCAAAGAACCAGAGAGAATCTTCTTGATGAAGATATTTGAGAAAGTTTCATTAAATAAACAGAATATGCTCTTAAGGCTAAATAAAGATTAAATCCAGGAAATTTGTATCAAATGACACCACAAGAACAATCAATTATTGTGACAATCAAATCTTCAATGGATGCCATGAACAATTTACAGCTATCAAATTGAAAATGAAGACTATTTTATTAATGTTTACTTGGCATATAGGTAGTGCAATAATTTTGCACAAGGGACGGTGCATTCACCTGAGAAGATTTAAGCGTCTTGAACTGATGGAAAGGGTGCTAAGAGACTGAAATAATGACATTATCACACTTGTGTGATATCGAAGATTGCTCAACATCTCTGCCCGTCCTAGAGTAGATGATTCAGATACAAGATTTCCCGCAAAGAAAGGTTCAATAATCAAGATAACTGCCACAGTGGCGCCAAGATACTTAAGAAGAAAATCTTGAATCATGCCAAACCACCAGTTCTCATGAAGAACAACATTCAAGTGCCTCACAAGAGCCTGGAACCGCTCCATAATGTGTGATGCTTCTCTGTTCTCACCGCCATAAAATGCCACACTCTCGGCATGGGTTCTCAACCGTGAATGGACTTGCCGATATTCCCCTTCTAGCTGTTGTTCCATGGATTTCAGCTTTCCAAAAGCAGGAGAAAATTTTCTAATTGCACCACCAGCACCAATTACATATGCCTGAAAGCAATTACTCATTAACGATTTATCTAATTAAAGAGCGAGGTAGTTTTTATAATATATTACACAAACATTAAGGCAGCATAGTTTCCTTAAACTAGAGGAGCATTATTCTTTGACCATAAGAAATACTACATCATACGATGATTCATGAAGGGTAACAGATTAACATTCCTATATAGAAAAAAGAAATTACCAGAACCCAGAAGACATATTTTGGACTTGCATAAGAGCAGAGGCGCCATATGTATATTAACCCATCTGCAACTGCAGTCAGATCATCCTGTACAAGTTCGCTTAGCTCTGAGCAGAACTTTGGAACATCACTAGCAATCCTTTGCTCTGGGTTTGAAATCCGATGATCAACATATGAGATCTTGTAGTAAACCATGTTCTGAACATAAAGTGGAAAATTTTAATTACAGTAAATATGTGGTTCAAAACAGGAAACATTAAGCAATCGACCAAACTAATGGCTAATCTCCGCCCTTGAAGTACAGGAGCTAATTAAATGATCTAAGTTTCACGAGATAAGCTCTAGAATAAGAGGTAATGAAAAGCTGTGGGTAGTACATAAAATCAAGTCGCTAGAACCTTCCAATGCGACAGAATTCAGTATTCACAGGGAAAGAATGAATCCAGCAAGATGAAATAGTAATTCACTTTTTCTGCGTATTGCAGCAACAAAAGTGACTTAACTCTACGAATTAAATGAGTTCGAGTTGGATAGCCTCAGTACAGTTTCAGCACTTCATTATTTTTTCTATAATGAGGTATCCTGGCCCATAAAATATTTGTCTCCATCCAGCTGTCCTATTTGTAGCACTAATAGTTTGTTGCAAGTCTTTGAAATCATTATTCACCAACAATGCTGCCATCCGCAATGTCTACCGATTGAACTATTCCAGTTCACCTCAAAATTAGAGAGTATCAAAGACCTTACTATACATCCTTGGGGAAAGAAAAAAAGCGAACAATATGTGAAATATTACGTATAAGGTGCAAAAAATTAGGAGATCTCAGCTTTATAAAACAATATACCTCAAAATAATCAGCATGGACAAGATCTGTCAGAATTTTCTTGAAGCACAAACCTAAGGACCCTGTCAGGTACTTTGAGGTCTGATATACTGTGGACTGGAGGAAGCATAAAAGAAGATTCTCAATAATTAGGCGCATAAAGGTCGGAACACGCCGAAGAAATGCAGCTCTGAACAGATACCCTTGAACCTTTGCTAATCTGTGACCAACAGCTGTCCGTAACACCTGCAGAAAGATTCATTGATTAAACAAATATGAAGGTGAAAGCTCTATAAATTTTTACATCTAGTCCGACTCGGACAAGCCTGGGTATAGTTACTATAGTATCACATTATACAGATAAGATCCTTAATAATTAAGACTCTAGCAACCCAGTAAGATACCACAGAACATAACCTTCAGCACAAAAGGCAATGATAGACTTTAAGTGGGAAATGCAAATAATGATCACAACATGCTTAGGAAATGAAGTAGAATGAACATTATCAAAACAGCACCTAGACGACCATACAAGTTCTGACATTCAGAACAGTGTTATCAGTATTTTTAACAACTGAAACGAGCACACTAAAGAAAATCATAGAACTTACTGCTGTTATTGTCAAGCCGAGAAGGTAATTCATTCCGTTTGGGCCAATCTTCTTGAGTAAAATAGTAGCCAAAAAATGCAAAGATTTCAATCCATTTTTCTTTTTCCTTGTTTTCGCCAATTTACCATCAACACCATTTTGACAAATGCTCCCTTTATTCCTGGTATGTGCATCTGCATCACTAAAAGCATTTGCTTCCTGATGTTTTTTCCGTCGACCTGACTGGGCATATGCTAAAGTTCCACCGGCAAGTAGTGCGCCAGAAACAATTGCAAGTGCTCTCCTGTGCGCATTTGAAAAAAGAAGAAGCATAAGATAGGAACTAATGGATCAACTAACCAAATTCAAAAACATGCTATTGAATAAGCACACCTTCTTGAAGACAAAAGGTTCCGACCGTGCTCCGTTAGTTGCAATAACTGGAGAGATGCCATTGTTGCTAGATCGCCCTCTCCAAGCAGATATATACAGCCAGAATATAACAGTTTAGCTGTACAAAAATATTAGAGACCAACAAAACACAAGTATCGCCAAGCAAGAGCGCCTGATGTCACAATACACAATCAATGGATCCGATTTCAACCTGTGAAAAATCAGCAGATAACTATAATATATAATAAATCATCATGGATTGCATTGCAAATAATTTTGTTGTTAGAAAACTTAAGTAATGAAAACTTGACAACCAAGAGGATCTAAATAGCGAGTAAAGCTAACAAGTAAACACACAAGAGGGGGCAGGGTCGGCCCTGGGGTGGGGCGAGCGGGGCGGCCGCCCCGGGCCCCCAAATTACTGGGGCCCCTCCGTGACTCCGTCCTAATGTGAAGACTACGCACCTACACGAGAGCCGAGAGCAATCGCTGTTGGTAATCAGTCCAAGAACTAAATGTCAGCGACAAGATTTCTGTTCCTTGTCTGAAAACGCTCCGGCCGGACACGCTTCGGCTGAAACGTTCGTGTGCAACTCTTGCTTGAAATTAACTAGCAAAAGCTTCAGACTTGAACGTTGTTTTCAGAGAAAAAACAACAATCAAACTAAAACTCCAGAACAAACTTGTTTTTGCGACGTGGAAACTGCTCGCGCCTTTTCTGATATCATTGCAATATATAGACTCAATTACAAGAGTTGGGCTGCTTCACATCAAAGCAGAAATCGAAACAAAACTAGACTGAACTTCTATTTTCCATCGCAGGTATCGTAGCACATCCGAGATAGAGACCGAACACAACACACAATGTCTATCTAAAAACTGAAAAATTGTGCAACAACTGCTGAATTGTTGCTTATCGGATCTTACTTACTATGCCGGTAACTATGGCATCAGCTGAAAGAAGCTTTTCAAAATTGAAATTATTGAAAAACTATTTAAGATCTACAATGTCTCAAGAAAGATTAAATGGTTTAGCAACTTTATGTATTGAGAAGAAATTATCATATGACATTAATGTTGAGGCCATAATTGATGATTTTGCATCTAGAAATGTTAGAACTTAGAAGATATTTTCTAAGATGATCTCTACAAAATGTTTGAGGTAAATAATCTCACTTTTGTACTTCCATTTATTTATTGGTAACAATTTCTATAATACACTGAATATTGTCTTTTCAGTTGATACATGGTAATATAAAAAATATTTCAATGCTTATGTTATGGAGGGCCTCCATTTATAATTTCGCCCCGGGCCCCTAAAAACTCAGGACCGGCCCTAAGAGGGGGGTTAACAATACATTAAGCGCAGAATCAAGTTTTGAGGGGAAACGGTTCCTATCCTGCATTGGCAATTGGGAGAAGTGAGATGTATGTTGTCAGTCATGAACAGATTACTAAGGAGCTACATGCCTGCATTCGCATGCCCCACGGATGACGATCTAACCCCAATTCCATAACCCACTACACAAACCGATTGTGGCAACTGAGCACGTTACAAATGCCCTTACGCCTTAGGAACCAATACAATGCTGCAGTTAATATCACATAGTATACATCGCATGAATATACTGATGCTCAGTGATAGAAGGGTCCACATCCAGGTCGCCCAATCCCACATCTGCCCCTTCACAACCATATAGTTGGACTTGCTACCCAAGTCCCATCCCACCTACTGTGTGCATAGCCAACAGTAACTAGCATATTACAGCAAGTACTTGGACCACCTGGTCTCTGCGGGAGGGTTACAAAACTTGCTACCAGGAGCCGTTCTCTGAACCTTGCACTTACGGAGCTGCACATTTGATTTGAGCAGCATCGCCATTAAATGAACTCGTTCGTCGCAGTAAATTTGACGCACCTCAGTTGAGCACCCACTCGAGTATACCCAAAAAAAAAGTGAAGTATTTACTGCACCGGTGCACCCTCCCTACCCCACCCCAGGTGCCTGACGCTTCAGAGTTTGGATGAGAAGTAAACTACTACTCGAGAAATTCAGTTGGAGCACAGCAATGGCGCCGCCGAGGCTTAACTAAACCCGCCTTTTAGCAGCACAGTGCGCAAAACAAGCAAGCATATCCAATCCATGGCGGCCGCCCCAAAAGCACACGCAACCTGAATAACTGATCGAATTCGAGAGGGCACCCAAATCGAGCCAACCTTACGGCGGCCGAGGCAGCCAGAGAGGATAGGAGAGAGCGGTGGGCCGGGCGGTTACCTGGGGTGAACGGAGCTGCCCGATCGGGGGATCGCCGCGCGTGGACGGGGAGAGAGAGGCGGATATGGAGACAGGAGACAGCGAGCGAGCCCGGGGCGGCGAGAAGAGAGAGGCGTGAGATTATAAAAATAATAAAGATAAAGATTCGAGAGACGGATATAAATAAATAAATAAATAAATAAATAAAGGGCACGACGAGGGGAGAGACGAGGAGGAGACGAGCAGGCGGTGTGAACGATCACGGTCCGCGTCTCGGAGTCTGCTCCCCTTCCACGCCAAATTCTCTCTCCTCTTGACGATGACAAAAGTCTGTGTTGGGTTTAATAATTAATCATCCAGCTTCTTTTAATAATTACTATAATCAAAATAATTTTCTGTTCTATATAAGATCGTTTTATTTATTATTTTTACTTTCAATTCAAGCAAAGAAGTCGCTATTAAATCAAATTTCGTTAACCTTTTCTGTTCGAAGTTTGAAATATACTTATTTTAATTTTAAACCTAATAATTACTATAATCAAAATAATTTTGATTTTTGATTCGTGCCTGGACAACTCTTTTTTCCACCCAACGATGAGCTCAGTTTGTTGCTGTGAACGATGCTTCATTGCTTACCGCACGTGGTCTCTCGGTCTCGGCTCGGCGGTCAGAAAGTTGGGTGTTTTTTTTTTCCGGGATGTGAACCACGTGAACGCGTGATCAAATAACGCCGGCCTTACGAGAGGGGCGCGACGCTCAACGGCCCATATAGAGCCCAGCCCGTCAACCTTCTCTTTTGGTTTAATCCGTCATCGTTAGAAACCGATGACGTCTTGCTTATCCATTATCATTGGCACTAATTGTTTGATTAATCTAGGGCCAGTTTGTTTTAGCTAGGGATTGTAGAAAGCAGTTTTTAAAATCTAGATTGTAAAAGTTACATTGTTAAAAGTTAGGGGTTGAAAAGCTAATAGCTGCTTAGCGTGCACAAACATGTTAGCTTTTGGAGTGCTAGTAGAACAATGCCCTGACAACACAGTCAGCACTTATTGATTTTTCACAAGAAATCCTAATCCGTGCGGAGCACAATTTGGATTTAGTTTTTTTTTTCGTGTGTTTTCATATATTTCCGATGCGATGTGACGGAGGCTGTGAGATCGTTAGGTAAAAAATCATCAAAGTGCCGCCCCATAAGATCGCGCGTGTTATATGTGTACCACGGCATGCTAATCTGTATCATATGAAATTTCAACTAGTTCTTATGGATCAGAGAGGGTTTACTTTTCTATTTCTTTTTCTTTCATGTGATGGTTCGTATTGTTTTGTTTTTTTTTGTTTTTTTTCTTTTGAGAGAGAGAGAGGAGCCTGTGATGGTTTTGGTTGTTACAGCTGATGGAGTTAGACTAGGCTGGGCACACTGAAAAGCTCGGCCTGGCACAGGGCCCAACATCCAAAGAACTGCCACGCAGGGCCCAGTTGCAGGAAAAGGGACCAGGCCGTGCGTCGTTGAGTTTGATTTCGGCAATGTAACTGCTAAAGTATGGGAAACATACGCTACTGCTAGAATCTCGATATATATAGCAGCTTAAATTTGCTCCATGAGATTTTGAAATAATAATGCACGTATACAAGCATGTGATTCTCCTCCGTGTTCAACTCATTTAAGGAAGGAGCGGGGATCTAGTTCTAGTCAACCATTACATGAATTTTTTTTTCCTAATGTTCGATTGTAAGGCCAAGCTAATTATTTTCCTTTATCGCTGCTTCGGAAGAAACCACGTGAAGACATGGGTCTTGTGCGACTCTCGGGATCGACTTCGAGATTTACGCGCCACGTGCGACATTTGAGGACCCGCTCATGCGTGCTCATGGTCATGGCCTTTAAATTTTAATTTAGGACTCCAACTAATTAGATTTAGAGCTCCAATGAAATATTCACTCCAGCAATTAGGTCCTAAAACCCAACGAAGATAGGGCTCAATCACAGAGTTGCTAAATATAGCTACTCTCCTAGGGGCTCTAAAACAATTTGCTAAATTTTAATAATTTAGGATCCTTGCTGAAGTATATCTTTTCTCCAAAAGCTTTATAATTCAAATTAGGGTCATATTTAAAACACCCTGAACCAATCTCTATCTTAGCATCAGTGGTGCTGGAGATTTATGACGCGCTAAATTCTGATACTATCCTTCAACCTAATTCGGTAACCTGCTAACTGTTTCCCATTGAGCCTACTTTATCTATTGGTTTTCACAGGGTGAAAAGCAGATCAAATCAGCCTTTCACACGCTTCCTAAGGTCTCAATCAGAACACTAGCATCGTGTATCAAACAGCCAGAAACTTTTTGTTCCACGCCGTTGTCTAAAGTAACTCAAAGGTTGTTCAATGATGCATACATACAGACATCATCAGCTATTCGATGAATTCAAAACCGTGGAGTACACCATACAAGTAAATAGGAAAGAACCGGAAAACGTCGAGGTAAATTCAAAAGAAATTATGTACATCTGATCACAAAAACGGAATATTGACGAAGAACACGTGATGGGTGGGCTGTTCCGCTGACAAGTGCATGCATGGTTCCAACGTAGGTTATTTAGATATATGTCATCTAAGAGTTGCCGTTTTTAAAATATACTACTGCAAAGTTTCTTTTTAGATATATGTCACACTATAGTTGTATAGTTTGGAGATATACTACTATAGGGCAAATTTGACTAAATTACACATGCCTTCTTTCTTCTCTCTTCTTCCCCACCTTCTTTCCCTTTCACTCCGATCCCTAGCCATGTAGCTAGAGCTATCCTGCTAACTCGCTCTCCTCCTCCTCCTTGAATGCCTCGCTTAGGGCTGGGCAAATAAATCGAAAACCGAAACCGTTAAAACCGGAACCGAAAAATCCGACACCGAATTATTCGGTTATTAATTCGGTTAGCTGTATGAATTAACCGAACTTTTTTCGGTTAATTCGGTTTTAACTCTCGGTTAACCGAACTAACAGAATTAACCGATAGAGCCATCCGGCCAATTCACATGGAAAACACGAAACATTAATTTACTTGTTAAGAATTTAAGATGACCATAGATCACGTACATCCAAACACATGTACAGTAGAGTGTACATATATAGCATACGTACTCATTATTATACATATATACAACATTCGACATGCATGCATGCATAAGCACACACCATACAACAGTAGTACTTATCCATGCAAGCTAGCTAGCTGTTATTCCGGAAACCTGAAGATATATGAATATATCAGAGCGACGAACACGGCAGCACTTCAGTTATTTATTTGTATATGATCAAAGCATGCAAGCACACTGTGCTCGCGCGCGCGTCGCCGACGTTCGATCCGGCCGGGCGCACAATCGAGACGCCGGCCGACATGAACGAATGCTTAGCCGAGGGCGCTGGTGAGCGTCGACTCGAGCATGATCTCCTCCACGAAGGCCTTGGAGCCGAAGCGGACGTCGAAGCCTTTGCACTGAGGCTAATTCGGTTAATTCAGTTAAAACCGAAACCGAAACCGAACTATCGATTAACCGAAGTATCGGTTACCGAAATTTTCATACACAATTCGGTTTCAATTTTGGAATAACTGAATTTCCAAATAAACTGAAACCGAAATTTTCGGTTAAACCAAATGTCCACCCCTAGCCTCGCTGCTCCCTCACCCCCTCTTCCCTCTGCTCTACCATCCACGCCACCTTGCCACCGTGTCTCACTCTTCCGAACTCACCCTTAGAGAAAGCGCCAGCGCCACCGCAGTAGTGGTCAATTCACCCACCTGCAATCATCGAGAACAGCCACACCGCTAAGCACCATTGCGCCAAAATCCCTTCGACGCCAAGGACAATGAGTCGATGATCGTGGAGGTAACCACCAGGTGTCGCTGTTGTTGAGACTAGGGGTGCAATCGGATTGGATAGATGCCCACCCACAAACCAAATCTATTCGGATCGAATTTGGATAGTTACCGGATTCGGCATCGGATTTGGATAGTTGGTTTCGGATTCAGCATCGGATTCGAGAGATCACTATTCGTTGGATAGGATAATTTTGATTATATTCTTGGATAATTCCGGATAACTCTATTCGGATTCGGATATTTACAGCCCATATTCTAACAGCTTCAATTGGGACGGCACCGGACAACAGGATGATGGATGGGCCGTCAACAGAGCTTGACATACAAGAATCTGCTTCCACTTGGCTACGTGAATGCATGGTATTCTTTTACGAAACATAAAAGGAATGTTTGATACTTGTGCACCTTTATTAGACTATCTGATAAAATGACTCGTTAAATTGCGATAATCCTGTTGCATATTGAACTCATACGATTGATTAATCATTGCTATATGTGTGCTATATGCAGTATCTATTTTCACGTGATATCCGACAAAAAGTATTCGGTACCGTATCAATTCCACCTCCGTATTCACTTTGAATTCGTAACCGATATTATCTGCGCTGTATCGTATCTGGCGCTATTCGTATCTGACTCCGAGTCTGACAAAAAATATGATTTAGGATACGGAAAGAACGTATCCGACCGAATCTGAGCCGATTGCACCCACCCTAGTCGAGACTCCACCAGCTCACTTTTTTAGCTGCAGCAACCATATTAGTAAAGGCAAATCCGATGATTGCTGGGGGCACCGAAGCGAAATTATTCAAATCGTTGTTGGTGGGTTTGTTGCATGTAGAGCATTGTCGGAGGAATGATGACCAATACCATGATGGTTTTGTCATGGTGAAGTAGTTGTAGTACTGGCCGGCGACCATGGAAGAGGAAGGAGGAGGAGGAAGGTAGTAGTAATTTGGTTCAAAATCGTTTGTAATGGTATAGTTCAAAAGAAAGGGCACTCTAGAGTGACATATATCTAAGAATAATCTTTGTAATAGCATATTTCAAAAGTGATAACTCTTGGATGGCGTATATCAAAATATCCCCTTTCAGATACCGATCGACAACAATCAGCATTACAAGTTGCTGGGCAAGGCCGTGGATCTGACGTCTCTCATCACGCTCAACGTCGAGGACGGCAAGGTTGTCGAGCATCAGGACCGGTAAGTAGATCGAGTGCATGCCTAATGATTAGCTAGCGATGAGCTCTGGCTAATGGCCGGGATCACCAGGTAATTAATTAATCAATTAGCTGATGTAGGTGGGATAAGAAGCCTCTGGTGATCATGAGCTTCCCGCTGGTGAGGCGGCTGGCGGAGGTGAGCTGCCGGGGAGCCATGCTGCTCACCCACGCCCTCATGGGCCGCGCGCGGCAAGGACCCCACCCCCTGAAAATGCCACTCGACTTGCGCGTGCTCCAGTGATTCTTGGCCGCCCGTGTTTCTCTTTCCAATCCACCTCTTGCATGCTTCTGTTGGGATTTAATTGTGCATCGCTATTGATTGAACTGTAAATTACGACTCGTTATATACTCTCCCTATTATCTGCAACAGTAAAGGTACTCGAGACCCCACCGGTTGACATGGTCTGTCGTTAGTACATTTCCTACATCCTTGCTTTTCTACGGACCATATATCATACGTGTTACTCTCCCGTTCAAGTTTATAGGGTATATTTTTTTAATGATTTTATTCATAAATATAAAGCGTATTTATATTATGATGTAAAATTAGTATGATATTTCTTTTATAACCCTAATAAATATTTAGCTTTACTTGATATTTTTTATATACATGCATTAAATATAGTAATGCTTAAGGATAATAATTACGAATAATATAATTATTTTTAATATTTTATTAGTTTATATAATAAGAAAAAAATACGACTTTTAAATGCACCGGCAGCGAGGATGGACTGCTCCATGTTACGTGCTTTGGCCACGTGTATGTAAAACTACTGCGGTACAATCTCTGTCTGCTCTGTTTGTGTGTAACATGGGAGTGGCAACATGTCGACCATGTGTGCACGCATCTCGAGGCGAGCACAGGGGATCGGAAAGAGCCCTTCGCATTTAGGAGTATAACGACTAACGACGACTGCACGTACTCCAACGTGCTTAGCTTGTGCCCCGGGCTCCGGTGATGCAAGGCGTGGTCCGACGACCTCGTCGTCGTCCTCCTCCGCAAACAAGGTAGGCTGCGTTCTTCGTGAATGACAAGCGGGCTCTGCTTTTGTTGGGCCCACGAGAACAGCGACACGGAGCGCGCGCACGATTATTATAGCAAACCAGATAGCGCAGTCTGCTCTCGAATGTCCACAGTTCCCCTCGCTGTCGGATCAACAATTCAACATGGATGGATGGACACGGCGGTGTTTAAAGTTAAAAGCCCTCTCGCCACCGTGGCCAAGCGGCTTTTACTTTGCTTGCGCTGTAGATTTCGTTAAAAGAGAGACTAGCAGTAGAAAAGGGCAAAAGCGCCTCGCAAGGCTCCGTTCTGTGCTGTTCCTGCCGAACAATAATGAGCGGATACTACTACAGTAGTAATGCAGACGTAGATAGTTCAATTTGTTCCCTGACGCCCAGGGCACCACATAGCAGTCAAGGAGTAAACTAGGGTGGATTTGGATGTCTGATATGGATGAAGTTTACACATTAGAGCTCACACATACATGACTGTCCATGCGTGCCCTTTTTCTCGGCAAATAATGGCACCAGCCCTGCAATCCTGCACGAGCTGTTCTCGCTGGATAAACCGATAAGCTATTAAGAATTAAGGGCGAATATTATTCTTTGGTATGGATGATGTGTTGTGTTGTGTCAGCTGCACTGCTAGATGATATCTGCCGTTACGTCAATCCTTAGCCATTCCAGTAAGACTCGCGTTTTACGGTTCTCAAAGGTTAATGCGCACCAACAAAAAAAAAATAAATCTTTAGCGGAGCCGTCATGATCACATCTTTGTCACATGATATGCCAATGACAGGCGGAGTCCAGAGTCCAGACAGCTAGTCAGTGAGATTACTCCATGGATAGAACGAGATCCGCACCGGAGTCCGCGTAAAAGCGAAATTTCTCTAGAATAAAAAAACGTTCGTTTCGGAGCAACCGTAACGCCAAACGAAGGGAGCTCCTCCCTAGTAGTACTCCAGCAGTCCAGCTAAGCACGAAACACGGAATGTCGAAATCCCTAAACTGCCCCTCCACGCTCACCGCCTGCCTGCGGCTGCGGTGCGGGCACCGGTTCACGAACCACCGCCGGAAAATATTCGACTTAAAGCTAAAGGCCCCTGGCTAGCCCGCCTAGCTCGCTCGCTCGCTCGTCTCCCTCCAAGACTCCAAGTCCAAGCGAGATCGAAGAACTAAAGATAGAAAGGCAAAAAAATTCTCTCTGTCGATACTCACCATATATATTAATATCCGTTCCATTCCATCGTGGTGAGCAAATTAGTGAGCTGACCCCCAGGTTGGTAGGTAGCTCGGCTGCTTCCCAAAACCCCAGTTTGTAATAGGAAAGGAAGGCTGGCTCCATGAGGCGCCTCGCTGTCGCAGGCCTCATCCTCCTCGCCGCGGCGGCCTCCGCGCTCGCCGTCGGCCTCCTTGCAGCCTCGCTCCTCCTGCTCTTGCGCCGCCGCTGGAGCAGCAAGCTGCCGCCGCCCCAGCTGCCCATCTCGGAGCCCCCGCTCCCCATGGCCAAGAAGTACCACGACCTCCGGCGCCAGCGCCTCCGCCAACTCCTCCTCCTCCTGCTCTGCTCCCGCCACCGCACCCGCGTCGAGCCGGCCTCCGCCAACTCCGCGGGGTCGTCTCCGGAGCCGGACGCGCGGGGGGAGCAGGCGGCGCCGGGGCCGGAGGAGGAGCTGGCGACGTGGAGGGAGCGGTGGTTCGGGCCCACCTCGCGGGCGCTCTACACCATCGACGAGGAGTCGTCGGACGGCGAGAGCGAGGATCAAGAGACCGAGACGCCGTTCTACACGCCGCCGGCCTCGCCGCCTCGGCCCAGCGCCAGCAGCGGCCACTCGCCAGCGGCGGGCGTGGAAGCCACCGCCCGTTCGATCGATGCATGAATAGATTCGTTTTATTTGAATTTCTTCTTAAGCAGTGCTTCTATATTTTTCTAACTCGTTAATTTTTCCTCTGTTTTGTTTTCGTGAAGGCTTGCTTGCACACGTGCATGGTAGTTACCGTACTTGTTACTACTTGGTGCCGGTAATTAGAGCTTGATCGTAGTTGTTGGGGAATTTACAGCTAGTAATTAACTGTTACTGGTCGTCCATGCAAATCAACCGTGATGTGACCGGTGGTTTCAAATTTCGTTTCAGGGTTTCATTTCGGCATCTTTCGAAATTTCGGTAAAATCTCGTTATTTCAAGCGAAATCCGAACGAAATACAAAAAGAAAAATTTAAATCCGGTAATTTTTTAACCAAAAAATCCAAGATTTCGGCTCAAAATACCAATATCTCGGTGAAATTTTAGGTATTGTCGCAATTTGAATTTTTTATGGTTTTTTTAATTTCATTGGAATTATGATCTACTGATTGTCCCATGTGGAAAATGACGTTGATAATACAATCTGGTCAAATTTTTGTTAAATTTTGGTCAAATTTACCGAGATCTCATCGAGATTTTAGGGTAATGCAGAAACTCGGAGCGTCCGAGATCCGAGATTTCATTCATGAATGCCAGTAATTAGTAACAGGCCTTTTTTTCTGTTCCAGAAATGAAACTTACAGTCGTTGACGCGAAATATACCAATCATATGTTACTCCATGTACGTAGATATAGGAGTACGCCGGGAGGTTTGCACGTGAGTATTTGTGTCGTATGATTACAAGCATATGACGAATACGTACGTACGTTTAATACACAGTACTACTCCAATGTGGCAGTCAGTGTGTGTGTGTTTTCACGAGGGAAAGACAGCAGAGCAGAGTAACAAACAACACTGAGTACTCCGGCACCGATTTTTTTTTAAACAATTTTTTTATACATGAAATATAAAAATATACCTTTTTTTTTTCAAGAGTGGCCACCAGTCGCACCGCCGTGGCGTGATAGATTGCCTGTCGCGGTGACGTGACGCAATAGATTGCCTGTCACAGTGACAAGGAGCGACTGAGCCCTTTTTTATTAATTTCCCTATAGTCGCTGGACCATGCAGCGACTGTCATTTTTTTATTTGCACAATCCAATTTAGTGATTGTCATTTCATTTTTTTTTATTTGCCTGCTAATCCAATCCAATCGCATGGGTAGCATGCGACTGAGTTTTTTTCTTCTCTTTTTTACTTTTTTTCCATTCAATTTGATTTTTTAACTCAATATTTTATACCTTTTGCTAAGAAGCTCCAAATATAACAAAATAAATTTCTAAATTCGTATTAAGTTATAAGAATTCATATTATATAATAAAAACTACTACGTTCTATATAGATATAAATTATTTGAATTAAGTTTACTTGAAGACCCTTTTATGAATTATGAAGAAACTATGCTAACCATGGCTCCAAGAATTGTTAAATAAATAACACTTATTCCTGGGGTCTTAGATGTCCCATTTTTGCATTATTGAATCGTTCTTTAGGTACCGGTATGCATTATTGAATCATTCTTTAATCATGGCTAAACTTAAATGTTTTTGTATATTTGGCATCCTTGTGATCCTTGGAATACAACAAAACTGGTTTTACCAAATTTTATCTTTATTTTATCCATATTTTAACTACTTCATGTTGCATGCAAGAGAGGCTTCATATAGTTATTTGGCTTATTTAACTGAGCTCATTCTTAAATATTTTTGCAAAAATGGGACATCCAAGACCCCAAGAATAAGTGTTATTTATTTAACAATTCTTGGAGCCATGGTTAGCATAGTTTCTTCATAATTCATAAAAGGGTCTTCAAGTAAACTTGATTCAAACAATTTATCTATATAGAACGTAGTAGTTTTTATTATATAATATGAATTTTTATAACTTAATACGAATTTAGAAATTTATTTCGTTAGATTTGGAGCTTCCTAGCAAAAGGTATAAAATATTGAGTTAAAAAATCAAATTGAATGGAAAAAAGTAAATGACAGTCGCTGGATTGGATTGCACAAATAAAAAAATGACAGTCGCTATATGATCCAGCGATTGGAGGGAAATTAATAAAAAAAGGCTCAGTCGCTCCATGTGAGTTTGACTGGAGTCTATCGCGCCACGTCACCGCGACAAGCAATCTATCGCTGGCGTGACTGGTGGCCACTCTTACAAAAAGTAATAAACAAGTATATTTTTATATTTCACGTATTAAAAATGATTATTTAAAAAAATTCCTCCAGGACCTGTACAGCTAGAGTCTATCCTATATTCCTAGGTTCCACGGAGGTTGGTGGGTGCTTTAAAGTCGAGAACAATTGCTCTGCTCCCTCCCTGTGATTGCATTGATTCATCACTCTTTACGAACTGGGAACCTATGCTATGACCCGTCGTAGTTCAAGCAGAACAACATATACTAGGAAAGTGAGCGCGGCGCACGCCGCGCACGTGAGCGAAAAATAAATTTGTGTTGTTTTTTTGGAGAAAAAACAAACAACAAAAACATTTATTTCGGAAAAAAACAAGGAAAAATGGACTACAAAAGCATTCTTTTCAGGGGAAACGGAAAAGTTTTTTTTTCGGAGGAAAAACGGGCCACGAAAATATTTTTTCCAGGGAAAACAAATAAAAACGAGCCACGAAAATATTTTTTACGGATAACGAAAATATTTTTTCTGTGAAAAATGAGAAAAAACGGACCATGAAAATATTTTTCCAAGAAAAACTGCGGCGCACGCCGCGCGCGTGAATGAAAAACGGATTTACATTTTTTTCGGAGAAAAAACGGACAACGAAAACATTTTTTGGTTAAAAACGAGGGAAAACGTACCACTAAAACATTTTCCCATAAAAAAGAAGGGAAAACTAACCCCTAAAACACTTTTTCCGGGGAAAAATGAGAAAAAACGGACCCCGAATAAATTTTTTCAGAAAAATGGAGAAAGGACCTTTTTTTTTGGGGAAAAATGGACCACGAAAACATGCTCCGGAGAAAAAATAGACCACGAAAATATTTTTTCCGGGCAAAACGGAGAAAGGACCTGAACGTAAAGCGCGGGGACCTATTTGTTATAATTTTGGACCTGTTCGCTATTTTGAAAAATTAGAAAAGGGCTCGCTCGCGATTCGTATTTAACGGGAGCCCCCTTATGTAAAATGGCGAATGAGGGGCCTAAACGCGAACCAAGAAAAAAATCTTCCCCTCACATAAAATAGCAAAGGACCTTTTCGTAATTTGGAAGGACCTATTCGCGATTTGGAGAAATAAATGGGTTTTTTCGGAAAATTGAAGGGAGGTGAGGTGGAGGCTTGAGGAGGCTTGAAACCTCCCAGATATAATGGAGGGATAATGCAGTCGAGTATAGCATATGACGTGTCATTTTTTTTTTTGCGAGATGGAAAAGAGACGGAAGAGAGTTGCATGAGTTCGAGATTTTTAGGAAATCAAATATCATAGCATGGAGAGATGTGTTTCTATATATATATATATATATATATATATATATATATATATATATATATATATATATATATTTAAGTTACATAAATATTAAATCATAAATAAAGATTAGATAGTGATTAATTACCTCTTTGTTTACTTTAAGATTCGTACGTATTAGGAAAAAAAAGGTACGAAAGCCTTATGTATTGGGAGGCTTGGCTTGTTATTATTTGTGAGTCTATGTAGTGGTATTAATTTGTGAGAGATCCACGTAACAAGTACGGTCCTGTAGTATCAAGCTTTGGTATTAAATCATTCGGATGGTTGTTTTTTTTAAAAAATCCCACATAATCATTCTCTTTTCCGGTATGAAGGTTAGTATTGTTACACAATCTCGCTATCGAATAGTCCGGGATTGCCAAATAGATCTAAAGTGGAGAACATAGAGAGAAAGAGAGAGACACAAATATGAGGAAGGACAGATCTGCTATTCTTTATTGCTTGTTTCTGTGTACAATGGGGTGACCCCCTACCTCCTATTTATAGACTACATCTAGGGTTTCGGCTAAGGGATTATTGTGGGCCTTCGTGGGCCACGTGGTTTCCCAACACTCCCCCTCAGACCTTTTGCCGCGAGATGCATATGCCTCATTAAAACTCCAAAAAAATCCGGTGGGAAAATACTTGGAGAAAGATTACATAGCATACGATTTATTGTGTTACACGAATTGCCTCGTTAAAATCTTATGTAAGAAAACTTTTGTGAAAAACTTACTAAGGAAAATGAGTACAATTCACCCAAGCTTCAATGTTAATCTTTGAGATTCATGTTGGGTATTCAAACTTCATGTTCGAGATTTATGTAGGAGTATGCGAAAATTCTTCCCCTGAAATCTGCAAGCGTGGTACCAGGGGCGGTGGCTTCGAGCCAAACCAATGCTGAGCGGCCGACTTCGAGTCGGGAGCCAGGCATGCACGGCGCAGAGCCGGTGTGGGGAGGCGCTTCATGGCTGAGGGAACCAGCCGGCGGCTAGCACTTTGAGCGCTGGGTCAATCGGGTCGACATTGTACTGTAGCTTCTTTGTACAGTAGATTCATGTTCTGTAAGAGATGTCACATCGTAGCTTCGTGCCACGTAGAAGAGATGCATGCATAAATACAAATGAGCAATTAAATTCAATCCCTCGTATTTCACCTTTTCTCACCTTTTCAATCTGTTCGTTGGTAGAGCTTCGTGCTGATAACGTGTTAGACAACCTCGCTATCGAATAGTCCGGGGTTGCCAAACAGATCTAAAGTGGAGAACAGAGAGAGACACAAATATGAGGAGGAACGGATCTGGTATTATTTATTGCTTGTTTCTGTGTACAATAGGGTGACCCCCTACATCATATTTGCAGACTACATATAGAATTTCGGCTAAAGGACCATCGTGGACCACTTAGTTTCCCAACAAGTATAAGTATCAGACTTAGGAGTGCTCTAACATGTAAGTCCAATCCATGCCTCACTGCATTGGATTGGATGCTATTTTCCAATTTATGTGTTAGTGCCTAGTTTTCTAGAATAAAGAAAAAAGACTACCACAAGCGCATGCACGTTAGTTTGAGATGTCTATGAATGAGAAAACTTTTAACATGTCCTATACCAATTGGAATATCCAACTGACGACTTAAGACATGTTGAAATTAAACTCCCTTGATCCAGCCTTCTTTAGAATTCCTTGCAAAAGTAAAAGAAGAAGAAAGAAAATTCCGTAGAATGCACAGGTTCTGACATAACTTGCAATCGACGCTTCCGACATGCATGCTGTGTCGCGCACCTTTACTACCGGAGTAAAAAACTCCCCCTCCCCCCTCCCAAAAAAAAAATGATCTATTCCCTCCGTCCAAATTTATAAAGTATAGTTTTTCTTGCTATATCGTTAAGCACTATACTCAATAAATACATGTAAATAATATAAAGTAAAGATAGATATTTATTAGGGGTATAGAAAAAATATAAAATACGCTATATATTTATGAACAAAATTATTTTAAAAAATAAGCCTATAATCTTAGGCGAGAGGAGTAATTTCCTTTGCAACTTTATTCTTCGTCTGAACAAAATTATAAATTTGGTGTCTTAATCTCGGCCGTACATGTATAGGAAAATACCACGTATCATATAGTAGCGATTTGGATGCTGCACCTGTTAAGAGAAAACCATAGTTGCAACTTCTTCAGATAAAAGGTAATTTTTTTAAAAAAATTGAGCCAAGAGAAAAGGAAAGCTTCTCGCTACTGAACTCGCGCTGAACCTTTTCCAGAAAGAATGAAACGCATGACAGGCCGAACCCGACCCATACAGCAGTTGTCGTCTCTGCTGGGTCTTCTACTCTTCTCCTTGACGACCAGAAGCAACCAGCTGGACGGATCTAGTGCCGGCAAAAAAAGCTGAGCTCGAATTAAAATATCTTTGAATGTAATAATTGATAGATTCAAAATTAAAATAAATCCATTTCGAACAAAGAAAAAAAAGGTTGATTTTACATGAAACTATGTCAATCTTAAAAGAATCTATCAAAATTAAAATAAATCCATTTCGAACAAATAAAAAAAAGTTGATTTTACATGAATCTATGTCCATCTTAAAAGAATCTCGACAATAACTCATTAAGTTTGATAGCCATTTCTAAACGGACCTCTCAACCACATGATTTGTTGCATGCAGCTGCAAAGCCAACGAAGCCTTTGTTTATCTCGCTCCTATTAGCTTGATTGTTTTTCAAATCTAACCCTATTCATATATTTACAAATTTAGGTTTTTTCCCGACCGCGAAAGGGATGATAGAGGATATTGACTGCCGTGGTGAGAAAAATGGCTAAATTTACAAATATATGTACGAAGAGACTAGATTTGAATTTATTTTTGTATAATGCCAGGTATGCGAAGAACATCAAAGCAACGCCCTGACGACGAGGATACATATATAATAATAGACGTGGTCTCTGCAAGTCCATCACTCTGTCTTTCTCCATCGATCCTTTCACGCATTCGTCCTGGCTAGCTAGTCATCGACGTCACACTTTTCTTCCTTTGTTCAGTTCATTGCATTTGCATCTGAGGTAATTAAGTTTAGTATTCCATTGGATAGGAGGATTGGTCGTTGTTATAGTATATTCAGAGAATCTGTTTTACTAGATTTTTTCCCGTGATTAGTACGTTCCTAACAGGAACCTGAAGTATTTAAAGCACTTTGAAAGGATCAATCCAAAGAAGTACTTGCCATCGGCTAAGGTACTGTACCCTGTCAACGAAAGCTAGCTGTTGGTTGAGTACTTGAGTCCAGGTCAAGTTCATGTCACTGTGTCAGTGTCTCCTTAATGACTGACTTGGAATACTGCAAATATGGACTTGTCAGGGGTTTCTCTTCTCATCCGGAAGATTAATGCATAACAACCTGAATTTTTTTCTGTCGGTGCCGATCAATCTATCGAGGATGTTGCCATCTATTCTATATGATGACGTGTGAACAAACAGCCGACAGGATGAACTGCATCACTAGTGCCAACCACTATATACGTGCATGTCCATGTTCGACTTCAGTTCAGATATCACACTAGCTGCCTGCTCATGTCCCATCTATAGATGCATGCATGCTTTAACTAAGAATCATGGCGCGGCAGTCAGTCATGCATGTAACCTAGCTATAAGCCTATAAGCATATATCCTGGTGAGATTACACAGTTTCTCACACCACGAGAAAGAAAAGTAATACTTATACTGCAAAAGAGGCAAATATCCACGTACAGTATGGATTGTATCGCACCCTCTTGCCAACCATAAGCCAAAAAAAACTAGGAAGATTTCAAAAGTTCTAAGAAAAAAGTTTTCACTTCAGAAAAGACGCAGACAGCAGGTAGGCAAGAACAATATCATTTCATGCCACGGAGAAGATTGCCGCGCGCATAGCCAGGGTGGAGAGCACTGCTGCAGCTTGCGTTAGCCTCGCCGCAGGAACGCCGGGCGCCGCTCATGAGGTCGGGAGGCGCAGATCAGCTGCTTCCTGGAGCGATGCAGATCAGATCACCACCACCACAGAAGCTCAGGGACACGTTTCCGGCCACCAGATCGGTGAAGCTGCAGAACGGAGTCATCTCCAAAAAAAAGCCGGCCAGCTCGTCGTAGGTCAGGCGCGCGCGCGCGCCATGAGGTCTTGTTGATCGGCGAAAACGTATACTTTTTGCGTAGCTCTCGCTGACTGAATGGCAAGTCTGAGTTAACATGACATCAGGTGTGAGACCTGCATGGCAATGGGTTTCTGGAGCAGGGTCATCCCGGTGATGACGACCAAGCTCAGCTTCTTGATTTCCGATCTCAGCTGTGCTTCCATAGGCCTGAAGGAGAAGGATCTCTTCCACGTATCCACTAGACGAGCTACAGCAGGTATCACCAGATTTTCCACTTGCACTGACGCCAGCACCTAACAATTAAGAAATGTAAGAGCAGGAATTCAAGTGATTACTGGACCCAAAAAAAAAGACATCCTTTCTCATTTAAGTGAGGATGCAGTTTCTGCCATTATTTAAAAAAAGTTTTTTTAAATTACATTTTATGACGTTACCTCTCCCAAAGTGTTAACCACAATACATATGATATGATGATTTCATCAGATGCAGAATACTAGAGCTAATAGCAAGGGAACAGAGAAAGAAACGGTTTTAATTGCACCTGCTCAACAGCCTTAACAAGGCGACGCATCATTCCTTGTTTTTGGTAAGGTGGCAGTGTGCCTGCAAAAGGCATTTCTGTTCTGCCAGTTTTGATAGCCATGGAACCTGCAAGGCTGTAACAAAGAAACATAGCATGTTGATCTGTGTCTTTCTAGAATAAAAGAAAAGGGCGAGTGTGTAGCAAAACTAGCTACGTGGCACCAGGATTTTGATAGCTAGATGACATGACAATTGACGAGGAGCAGAGTTGCGCAGAGCCTTCGAACCACTGTACCAACTTAGGTGCACTAAACCAGTATCCTAGCCAAGGTCACAAAACCGTCAAAAATCATTTGAAAATTGTGGTTTTCACCCGTATTGAACCGGTTCGAAATTCTAAACTGGTCAGTAAACTAGTTTAATTCAAAAAAAAAAAATTTAAAAAAATACGCGATATAAACCGGTCAAAAACCGATGAAAACGAGCGACTTTCGATAAAAATCGACGAAAACCGCTCAAACAATCGGCCGCCCAAAAGGTTTAAGTCGTCGATCGTTTTTCGAAAAAATCGATGGGTTTTCGAGAAAACCGATTTTTTTTTAAATTTTGTTTAAACGCTTTGTTTCGAAACTCTTCGGTTTTTGACGATTTTTCGCTTGATTTTCGCGGTAAATCGGTACCGTCGGGACCTCGATTTTCAATTCAAAAACAGTTTGGTTAATCCTGGTCCCAACCCTAGATTGTTGGGCCTCTATACCCATACTCGGGCCTAACTACAAAGCAACAACAAGGGGTTTTAGGTCATCTCCTCCCAAAAGACTAGCCACGATGCAAGACAACCGATGTGAGACTATCTTAATAAATGTACCGCTCACATATTAGCTGTGCTCCTCGGTAACCATGAAGCCTGGGATGTATTCAAGATATCTAGGCTCGGATACCAATTGTTGTACAGAACCGTCTCAACCCTGTTTCGATATCAATTATTGTGGCACCTTCGGACAGCTATACCTGCGTCCGAATCCAGGCTCATTAAATCAACGTCATGGCCCCAAGGTCGTTTGGTTGCTATATCCGCAAGCCCAACTAGAAAGCAATAACCAAGAGGTCATGGTCAGGGTTCACAAAATTGACGAAAACCACTCGAAAACCGCGGTTTTCGACCGTATCGAGCCGGTTCGAACCCCTAAACCGGTCGGTAAACCGGTTCAATTAAAAAATAATTTGAAAAATTTGAAAAAAAAATTATGCGATGTAAATCGATTGAAAACCGGTAAAAACCGAGCGATTTTTCGAAAAAACTGACGAAAACTGCTCAAAAAACCGATCGCCCAAAACGTTCAACTCGCTAAAAACCGATCGGTTTTTTGAGAAAACCGAATGGTTTTCGTTTTTTTAAATTTGTTTTGAATTTTTTTGTTCAAATGCTCGATTTTGAAACTCTTCAGTTTCTAACGATTTTCCAGCGATTTTTGGCTCGATATTTTCGAATTTCCAATTTCGGTTTTCCATCGATTTTTTTGGTTTCGGTTTGGTTAAGCCTGGTCTTGGTTAATCTTTCAAAAAAAAAAAAAAAGCCTGATGGGTGGGTACACGATCAACCTGATAAGTCGGCTCTGCCTCCTCCCACAACTGATATGGGATTATCCCAATAAATCTAGTAAGCTAGTCACGACCAATTAAGCATCAAGCATTATTGTCAAGTCCTGCAAGTATCTGAACTTTATGTACATGACTGCCGTTGCTCCATATGATCAAGGAAAATATTGCATCCCACTTTTCAGTTTGAGGTGTATGGGTTTGAATGTTTTTTTATAAGCTTAAAGGCTCCGGAAACTTGCTGAAATCGAATGCTGTTATGAATAGCACTTGTATTGAATATGAGGGCCAAAGGCCACAATATATAGAGTACACGAGGGAAAGGAATAGGAATAGGACTCTATCTATAACAGAGAACTTATCTATAACTATAAGAGATAATATATCCTTAACACCCCCCCCACAAATGCAAGGCGTATGCAATAGCATTGCATTTGGAAGAGATGAACTAAAAAGGGAAAATCCAAAGTCATAATCTTGAAGTAGCCGTCGTAGCATGTAACTCCTGAAGAATCGAGCTGACGAAGATAGACAACGAAGAACCGAGTCGGTGAAGAAAAGTCGACGAAGAAACCAATTCGACGAAGAAAAGTCGAATGTATGGCAGAGTCGACGAAGAAGAGCCGACGGGACGAGTCGACGAAGAAGAACCGGGTCGATGGAGAAAAATCGACGAAGAAGCCAAATCGACGAAGAAAAGTCGAATGTATGGCAGAGTCGACGAAGAAGAGCCGACGGGATGAGTCGACGAAAAAGAACCGACGAGGCCGACAAAATAAGCCAAGCCGAGGTATAAGAGTTGACAAAAAAAGTCGAGCCGATAAAAGAGCAGAGCCGAGCGACGACAGAATCAAGATGCTAGAGACTTGGATGGACGCAATAGAAGACTAAAGAAAATGCCATTGACGTGAGGTCTCTGGACTTGAATCTCTGGACTTGAAGATTAAAATGCCATTGACGTGAACTCCTTCACGGACGTGAACAAGCACTTGAACCTGGACTTGGGACTTGAAGCTTCTAGTCTTCCACGTCCAAAACCCACGGCCGCAAGAGCCACCGGCTGGAGATGCTACGTGCGGACGTCCGGACTCTCCTCACGGGTGCGACGTCCGGACCCGGCAGAGCAGAGAAGGCGGCATGGCGCGGCAGGCGACGCTGGGCCCGGCTCGTCGACCGCCCAAGGCAGGATCATGGCGATCTTGCCCGCTGCGATCGGGCGCCGGCTTCGTTCGGAGAAATCTGGAGGCGCGCACGGCATAGATCCAGATGCGCACGCGTATGCAGAGAGGCGCGCACGCAGAGGCGGTCGATCTCGCGGCGCCGACGTCGAGCGGGTAGCGGCAGGGGCGACGCGGCTGGCGCCACGCGTGGCAGTGAAGGTGGTGGCCAAGATGGCCACACGCTCCAAGATCTACCCGGCTCCGGCGGCCAAGAAGCCCACCCAGCGGCGGCAGGAGAGACGGCGGCCGGATCTGGAGTCGCAAGGACCTGAAGCGAGGCTGCGGCGTGGAGCGGCAGGCTCGGCGGGCACGGCAGACGAGCTCGGCGGACGGGTGTTGTCGGCGGGCGTCGGCGCGTCGGACGGCAGGCGCGTCGTCGGCGGCAGGGCAGACGGTCGCCGGAGCGAACGGGCTCGGCGAGATCTCGCCACGCAGCTGCCGCGAAGATCGTGCAAGGAAACTCCTCGACGCCAAGACTGGTCCATGGCGGCGCGATCGTGAAGGCGCATTTAGCGCGGTGGCGGCAATCTGTCTGAAAGCAGCAACGCGAGCGCTGGCCTGGCGACGGAGGAGCACGAGCGCCGGCTTCGAAAGCAGACGACGACGGCAGAGGCCCGGCGACGACGGATGCACGGAAAGTCCGAGGAGTTCAACGGCGGCACCGGATGACAAGCGGCGGCGAGGATGGTGGTGCGGCAGACGTCCTCCTCGAAGACGAAGAACTCGCCTGCGGTGGTGTTGTCGAGAGATCTGGAGGGGAGGCAGCTGTACGACGGCGGCTGGCGGCCGGCTGCACGCGCGCGCGGGGAGGCGAGCGCACGAGGCAGCGCGCGATGAGATAGCCGCCCTCGGGAGTAGAGATTGTTCCTCCCGAGGGCAGCAGCAGCGGAAGAATATTGGAGCTAGGGTTTGAACCGTGGCTTTGATACCATGTTATGAATAGCACTTGTATTGAATATGAGGGCCAAAGGCCACAATATATAGAGTACATGAGGGAAAGGAATAGGAATAGGACTCTATCTATAACAGAGAACTTATCTATAACTATAAGAGATAATATATCCTTAACAGCTGCTACCTACTATCACAATCCATTACCCCTGAGGTTGCACATAGTGCTATAGTGTTCAAGCAATGAACAGAAAACCCAGGCTATTATATCCAATTTAAGGTGCACCATTGAGCTGATGACTCAGTATTAAAGGTCTGATTTGCAATACCCACTACCCCACTACTAACATTCGAGGCCAGCAATAAAATGCCAAAAGCCCCAAAACAGCATCATATATACGAGGCCCAAAGGTCAAAAGAAAGTAGCGCATCTGGAGCCCTTTGGGGATTGCCAAAGTTGTAGTCCTGCCCTCTGAAGGCTTTGCCCTTCGTAGCGCATCTGAAGCCCTTTGGTCATGCTCTTCCGAATGCCTTGTCGTTGGCTCTTGGCTGGGGTTCCCCCTTTGCCTGTAGTCGGAAGGGTCTCTTTTGCTTCATCTGCCCGAGTTGCCTGCTGAACCCCACGGGGCGGTGGCCATCCCCACAACAGAAGTAATAGCATACATTGAAGGGATCATGGGACGACGGAGAAATCTTCATCACAAGAGGTTGCTTTGGGTTTGAAGAATCAAGGTTAACTTATCGCAGAAAATCGTGATTATCGGCCTTATCAGTGAGGTACGGTATCTAAAATCGGCCGGTAAACCGGTTAAATTCAAAATAAAAATTCGAAAAAAAATTATGCGGCGTAAATATCACGATGTCGGTGAAAATCGAGAGTAAATCGCTCAAAAAATTGTCTCTGAGAAACATTCAATTGGCCGGTCAAAATATTGCGATAATCGGTGAAAATCGAGAGAAAATCGGTAGATTTGCGGGGGGTTTTTTGCATTTTTTTCCTCGGAATTTTGGATTTCTAAACCGTACGATTTCTAGCGATTTTTGAAGAAAATCGGTACCGAAGTCAGGTCGATTTCCGGAGTCAAAACGGTAAGCTGAACCTGTGAAGAGCTCTGAAGTCTCAGCTAATATTTGATGAGAAGAGTGAAGATGAAGAGGATGGTATGGTTTATAGTGTGTGCCAGCTATTATCTTGGAAACAGCTCAGACAAACACAGAGATCTTGAATTCTTCCTTTGGTGCATGCAGATTGGGAGGCTATTCCAGATCGTGGTGCACATGATGGCACACTAATGCACTCCCTCAAGCAAGAAGCAAGGGTGTCTTCTTGTAGTTCTTCGAGGAAAAGTAGCACTCCATCTTCGAGACAAGGGGTTCTATACAGTGACCAGTGTGGTTTGGAAAGCGATTTGGATGACAAGGGTCCTAATCGTCGGAGTGGATCAGAGGCTCATGTGACCGAGTACGAGAACAAAGCTGGTACATGTATTCAGGATATCTGTTTTTATCTGTCTAATTAGCTTGTTCATGGTGAGTAAATCAAGGGCTTGTTATTTGGCTTGGTTTTGTAGTTGCAACACAATTTGGGACAAGGCATGACCGTGTTCTTTATGACTCTTCACCTAGCACACGCATAACAGATTTGGAAGGAATTTTTGGAAGTTCGAAGACCATGGAGTTGCCATTCGCTGGGTTAATGATACTGTTGCACTTGCAGTTCTTCGAACTCCATGAGCTGGTAATTTGTTTCTTACAGTTATTTTTGCAATAATCTTTGTGTATGGTTCTTCGTATAGTATGATCTGCTCAGGTAGACATCCATGGTCCCCACCATGTCAATGCTTAACCTGTAAATTTTTTTGATCAAAATGTACAACTACACATTATCCACCTGTTGGAAGCATTTTCTTATACCATATAGGATGGATTAGACGAACATAGTAATCATGGAGAAGGAATATAAAAGTTGATAGCGTTTTATATTTATTTGGTGTAGAAGGACAATACATCCATTCTCAGCTATCTCCCCAAAACTTTTGAACTGAAATGTTAGGTTGTGTCACCATAATCCTTTCACAAAAAGACGATAGACATCCCTTACAATTCCCTTTTTTTCGATTGTTTGTAATGATCTGTGCTATTTCATGATACACGTTTAATTTTGATATGAATGCTGGGAGAAAACATTGTATTTTTAAAGTCCAACATAGACAGCAGAATGCATACTTTACTATGAGTCATGGTTTATCGCTCAAGTGCCATGCTGCTGGTTCGATGCTGTTCTATTCTGTTAGAACCTAGAGCTTCATGCTTCTGATATGAACTTACAAGTTTTCTATTAATTTTGTTTTGTGGCTCTATTGCACGCATCCTGACCAATTAACGTGTAGCTAATGAGGCACAAGCTTGCATATGCCTCCCAAGATATAAAGTGCGATCACTAAAGGAGGAGGATGATCTCTTGTCAAAAATAGATCCACTTGATCCTCTCTCTGGATGATGTGTAAATTATTATTATTATATATATATATATATATATCCTGTACCGCAATCTTAGTATTTTCTTTGATAAGCCTTATCGCATGCCATCTTTTAATTTGCTTTCACGTTGCAGACTTGGAACCGCCCATGACAAGGCCGAAGACATCACACACAGAACAGCGCAAAGGCTAATTGCTCGCGGGATGGGGTTAAGGCAGTTTACGAACTTTGGGTCAGATGAACCGAAGAGACAAGAGGAGGCGACAAGGAACCGAATCGCTGCTCGACAGGCTATGCCTGACGAATGACGATGCATGGGGTTCTTCCGGTTGACCGGACGCCTCTGCCAGACCTCGTTTTGCACTTGGTCTACATTCTTTCCGAGATGCTTGGACCTAATGGCAGCCAGAGTGGGCATGAAGACTCCATCACCATCCAGATGTTAAGCACGGTGGTGTATTGGAATTCTACCCTTCCAAACTGGTACGATAGGAATCCTCCTCCCTGCGGTGGAGTGGAGAAATAGAAGCAACTGAGCTGCTCTACCAGCTCATCCAACCAAACCACACACTACTACGAGGCTACCCCCTGCTTCAATGGTGAATCAGAAGAGCAAGCTCATCTCTTTTCTTTTTTACTCTTCCATCTTATACCAGGTCACTCTAGCTGTCATGGTAAGTTGAGAGCTCCCTTCGCCACCAGGAAGAAACGTAAAGAAAGAAAAAAAATACAGCCCCCATAGCCACAGCTGTAGGTTTTATCTACAGAAACAACTGGAAAGGAACCTCGAGCCAATTACATCCACAATTTAACGGAACAACAAAGCCCGGCAGATGGTAACACTTTCGAAGGGATGAAATACTTTCTTTCGATTTGAAATGTGCCTCTAACTGGAACAGCTACTTAGTACACCATCCTTGTAAATAGATAGAGACAGGGGCAGATATTTACTCCCACAAAAGGGATGTGAATCCCTAAAAAAAGAGAGTCAATTGGATATTCGCGCAGGAGTTCCAGAATAAAGAATATTCGCGCAGGAGTTCCAGAATAAAGAATTATATATGAATGAGAAGATGGCAACTTGGAGGGCACGAAAAATGAAAAATCCTCTTGTCTCAACAACTGAATGATGATCACTGCTTTCACTACCAGTACCACCGGCACCTATCATTTTCGTCATTTCGAAACTCTTTTGAAAATTGGATTAAAATTTTCAGTTGTACCAAAAGACAGTATATAACTTATTGGATTTCGGTGGCAATGCTGAAAATGTTGCCATTAAGCCCTATCCTTGCCCAGATTCCTTGATGTTGGGCAGGTTAGAAATTTTGGAACTAAGTTAGACGAAATGATAAGTTGGGTACTCATGCTCATATCCGTTGTAATCATAATATAGCCTTTCACCACAAACTATATCACGGCAGGCAACCAACAAGACATGGCTCTCACCATCTATGTCGTACCTGACACATTTAATATTCTGCTTCTTCTTGCCATCCCTGCAAAAATTTAACGGATTCAAACGTCGAATTTAGTGGACTCCCTCTCTTGAGGACAGATTACCAAATTACTTCCAACAAATTCTGCAAGAATGTAGAAATAAAAATAGAATGCCATGAAAAAAAATATGCACAATATGCAAATGCTGATCATAACTGACATACAGGTGCATTTAGCACATCTTAGGCAACGACGAGTAAAAAGGCAATTACTTACAGAGTGTGGTTATTAATGCCATTAATAAAGCGAGAAATGTTTCCACGTTTGTCAGGGCAAATAATAAGCCTTTTGGAAGGATCTGCTGTCAAAAGAAGGGTCATTATACTATCGCAATCATCGTTCACCCTGTTCTCCAAATAATCAACATCTCCAGTATATTCAGCGATGAAGGTCATATCCTTAACATCTGCATCAGCTTGTACAGTGAAACTGAAAATAAACGTGCATTAGTTTAATTTCTGTCTACTGAAAATGTTTAAAACATCCAAGCACATGAGTTCAAGAAAGTACCCCTCACGGGAATCAAAAACCACAAGAAGTGGAGGGCATTCTCCCCTTTTCTGCATGGTTCTGCAAAGTTCTATGGTTTCTTTATCCTCTTTTGAAAGAACCTTGAAAGTTGAGGAGTGTATAATTAGACACCAAAAGGTCCAAAAAATTGGAACATTGTTTTATGTAACAGATTTGCTAACCTGCATACCACCTTCCTCCAATCTTGCTTGATTAGAAGATCTAGGGGCCATACTAGGCATGTAAGTCAACTCATTGCTGAACTCCATTTTTGAAGATGTCAAAGCAGTAGCTACAGAAGCCATTTGCTTAAGCCTTTGAACTCTATCTCCAGTTGGGACAAATGGCAGTATCCTCCTCCTCTTCTTGTGCATAACGAGAGGACGCTTCCTTCGCCTCCTAGCATCTAAACAAGTATAAAGTACACTAGTTATGTTAAGTCCATTGCTCCATGCAGCTAAAGCTAAGTCTTGAACTCCATGTTGGACCAACATTCAAGAGGACCAACATTTGAGAGCTTAATTGGCTAGACAATAGATGGGCATGACAAGCTCGTATTGTAGAGTTCAATGAAAATTTCACTACGGAAAAATGTTTATATTATCATCTAGGTGTGGTAGTGTAATTTGTTGTATGCATACCAAATTGACTAATAAAAAACTGGTTACATTAACAAAAAATGTGATTATAAAATTTAGGAGCTAAGAAACAACAGAAAATATGCACATCAATTTGTTTCAGATTCAATCTGATTTATATTTATTTTCAATAATGGATTAGTTTGTGTTTGAATCTGACAATAGTCTATTCAATGAAGTCAAAGGCAAAAGGCACACTTGAGGCACTATGTCCTTAACATAGTGTGCGCTTGAGAAACATCATGTGCAACCAAAAGAAATACTCACCTATAAGTGAATAACTCCATACAAGTTCTAATGAAAAATTTTAGTAGGTCATCTCCTAGTTATCAGGTGCAATAACTAATCCACTAAAGAATTAGATAGCATGGCAAGTCATCTTTTACATCAAATTTTGTGAACAACCGAACTCCTCTAAGTGACCCTGAAAATGCACTTCAGACCATCCTAGTAGAGCTATCAATACATTGAGCAATCAGCAATAAAACCGGTGCGTATATGGATTCTTATGGAAAGGTGATAGCTATTTTTATGGCTCAATGAATGCAAGGCAAATCATCAAGAGGGTTTACGTGCAATATCCCACAATGGAAGTTGATTAATCGATAAAAGTTGGACCGACCTACAAAGCGAGTCACAAGATCTTTGTTCTAATCAGACATTCCTATTACTACAATGAAAACATGCACCATTAACATGAATTAAATGTCTGTTCAATAATTTTTTCCCGCCTATTTCCAGTGGTGACAGCTTTCCCACCTATTTCCAGTGGTGATGTAAGTGAGCACCTCATATTGTAAGGTCACAGTATAGTTCGCTACCTATAAAATCCAATTCATTGGAGATATTTGCAGGTAACTAGTGCATCGACGGGCCAGCCACGCAGCCAAAACAGTTCCAGAATCAATATACAACACCCTGAAAAATAGAATTTCTGCTACTGCTTACTCCTATCGGGTGTATCGCACTTGTAACCAGTCACATTTTAGACACACTATTTACAAATGAGATAATCAGCAGGTTGTAATGCTGTATGTTTATTACATTGCTTTACCTCGTCACCAATGCCAAAGCTTAATAAGCATACAATAGAATGCAACCCAATAGCCTATCCACTGTTTCATCAATCAGCCACGCCATGCAATCAAAATGGTCTCACATCTCACAGTTAAGCAATGGTGCACTATTCATGATCTCCCCTCACTTGCAATTACCTTGAGAAAGCCCACATTTTGCCGCGGCGACGTCCTCCGTGCCCTTCTGAATCCGGAAGAAATTAACGATCTTCGTTTGCGTCATCGGAAACCCTAATGCCCCCTCGCCACAAAAGCCGCCACGAAAAATAGTGAGATTGCAATGCAAGGCAGGTGAGCACGAAAAGGAGTGACAAAACTGGAAAATGGCGAGGTCGAGGTAGCATGGCGCCTCGCGTGACGCACTTTTGAGGGGCTCGGAGGGTGGGGCGCAGTCAGGGCAGAGCCAGGGGCCGGACGGGACCCTCGCGGCGATGGGGCGGAGGCAGAAGATGTGGCGGCCGCGGTCGCAGACGTCGCAGAGCAGCAGCTCCTCGTCGCGGTCGCCGGAGCCGCACACCTCGCAGAGAGCGGTCTCGTAGGCCTGGCCGCCGCGGGCGCGGGCGACGGGGGGCGGCGGGTCGACGCGCGGCGCGCGGCGCATGACGTCGGAGATCGAGCAGAAGCGGCGGGGAGATGGCGGCGGGGGCGGCGCGGCCGTGCGCTTGCGGCGGAGCTCCGGCGCGGTCGTCGCGGATGGCGCGCGGCGGCCCATGGTGGGAGGGGTGACGTGGCTTGCGCGGTTGGCTCACCTCACTCACTCGCGTCGCCTCGGGGAGCTGTGCCTGCGCTGGGGTGGAAAACAAAGCGACGAGACAAGCCAGCTAAATAACCAACCTCCGTCCCGAGGTGACCGTTGGTAATTCTCACCAGCCCGCCTCGTCATCGTCTCCTCCTTCCCATCTCTCTCCAGGTGGTGTCACCACCTGGTGCCATGCAAAGCTTCAAATGATGTCACATTACCAAAAGTAAGTACAGGTCAGAATTTGCAAGCACTTGCTGTTTCTTAAAATTCCAACGTATAAAGCTCCGATTACATTAGCACCTGGCGTTTCCAGACAAACCCGTATGCGCTACCACTTCGTCTTACCTGCCAATTCTTGAACAAACACTAGGTGCTCCAATTTTGGCAGTGCCAAAACGACGTGGACTAGCAAAACAATTGGGCACAAACCAAATGGCCCACGCTCTTGTGGGAAAAGAATGGTTTTTTTTATTCAGTATGCATCGAGCAGCAATCTCTAACATTGGCATGCTCGATTGCTTGACTCTCTATTTGCTCACCTGGCATTTGATTAGGCAGAGCTCGTCATCCCGAGCTTCCAGTGACAATGTAAGATCCAATAGGTACACTTGCAGGTTTCAACCACGTGGATTATATGGAATATGAAATCAGGGATGGAAACAGATTAGAAATCTCACCTTGGCCGCTGCTCACGAATATCAGGAGCTGTGAAAATTTCTTCTTTAGGTACAAGCCATCATACATGCAACAGGTGATCCTTATATAAATTTAATTTTATTAGATAGTCCTAGTTCTATTGACATAGCATAGCAGGACTTGGTTGGAAAAGTTTTGTCCCAAGTGTTGCAAGGAACCAGGATTTGGATAGCTAATCTAGTCTAAATCCAACTAATAGACACACAGAGAGCTCTTGGATTCACAATTCGTTAACCAATCTTCTTTCTTGATCCAGTGCATTTCCCACATTTTGGTCCTGATTGCTTGCGCCGCCTATGAAGGTGCCAACCCTCTCACCAACAATAGCTTTTGCAATATTTCCGGGGTTTTGCAAGTTAAACACGACAACTGCAAGATTACACACCAAATTAAACTTGAAAATCGAAGACAATAAGAACCCTCAGAAACTGATAGCGTCCATACCAGGAATGTTGTTTTCTTGGCATAGTGTGATGGCAGTCATGTCCATCACCGAGAGGTCTCTTGAAGTCACCTCATGGTAGCTCACTGTCTCAAGAAGGCGGGCATTTGGGTTAGCCTTGGGGTCCGCATCATACACACCATCAACATTTGTTGCCTTAAGCACTACCTCTGCATTGACTGTGTGCATAATAAAAGAAAAGACAGTCAATACAAAATAAATAAAGCAAAAAACTTCTGTTGAAAAAGTGATGTTCATCTGAGAAGTCAGCCTAGGAAAGCTAAATTCAAGCTCACTTCAAGATAACATGTTTCTACATGCACAAAGCGCAGTCTGATTTATGATTGCCTATGTAATGAAATTAACAAACACATCGTAACATAAACTTTGTAACAGTCCCTGAACTGTTGAGCTAGACAATCGGATGCACGGTTATTTCTCTAACCTAAATGTTCAACTCCCAACTTTCATTTTGAACGTAATCCGCGCAAGGATCTTCATGCATTCATCATCAGATAAACTCAGAGAGGCGAGGCAACTAACATAAAGTGCTACTGTGGGAAGTCCTATAGTCCTAGAACCTGCAGCTGACAGGAGCGTGACAACTAATATAATGATAGAAATATCATGAATGTTTCATAGTAATACATATGTAGCTAAACCTATGGCATGACAAGGCACATGCACTATCAACTATCAACAGCTACATTAGCATGCTTAAGCACCTTTTTTTAAGTGAAAGAAATACATATCTCCGCAAGCATATTTTCTCTAGGTTTTATAACTAAAACAGTTCACTAGTGAAGAATAGAAGATAAACTCACTTTCTGCACAACGGAGAGCTGCAGCTGTATCAGTTGTAAAGAATGGGTTCCCTGTCCCAGCAGCAAATATAACAACTCTTCCTTTCTCTAAATGCCTGACAGCCCTTCGGCGTATGTATGGTTCTGCAACTTCAGACATACGGAATGCAGTTTGGACACGAGTCGGTATTCCAATGCTCTCCATTGTTGCTTGAAGAAATATTGCATTCATCACAGTGGCCAACATGCTGTATTAAGAAAACATTAAGAAAAAGTAGCACGATGAGGTGCAGCCGCAAACTTTTTTTTTTTATAGCAAGAAATAATGCGGTTAGTATAGCAACAAATGTCTTTTCAACTAAAAGCTGCAGATTAAAAAAAGTATGGACAGAGAATAGGTAATAAATTACACGTGGGTTTGAGCTTACACAAATTTTAGACAACATGTAGTCATGGATTGTTAAATGGTTTGTCAAATGTAACTTCAATTTTCCACTCAGTAGACTATTCCAATGACATCCTGATTCTAGCAGATTTAAATGTGGCTTATGTGATGGCCGGTTGGCCATGATCAGCCATGGTAGTACAGATGGTGAACTGATCAAAAAGTTTACATGAATTACATAGCATTACATGCTACTACCAAGATATTCTGAGATTGGGCTCAGTTCTTGTTTCATTATGGGGCATATAACACACTATATGGCGTTTCAACTTCTTTTCAAGGCTACTTGACAGCCGACTAAAGGATGTTAAGATGATTTAATTATGAAAAGACATCAGGGCATCAGACATTGAACATCGTACCCAATGTAATCTGCGGATGAGCGGTCAAGCCCACTACATCCAGCCCAAGAGGCTCCACGGAAGATATTGCCCCCACCAACGACGATAGCAACCTGGAAGGCGTTCACATCTTTTTAATGTACAGCATATGATTCTACTAGAGAAGACGAGAAACATATGCACATAACATAAGAATGCTGGCTTGGAATGCAATGCAATTTAATCATTGAAATAATGCCTACTATTATATATGCATAAGCACATTTCACTTCATTTAGTTTCAATCTTCAAACAGGTAATCCAATAAGCAGCCATTAAAAAAAAAATGAAAGGCGGTATTACGGACACACCTCTACACCTAGTCTGGTGACGGAAGCAACCTCTCTTGCAATTGCCATTGTAATCTGCAACAGACCACATTAATTACATGACGTATGCACATCAATTGTTTAAATTCAAAGATGCTCCACCAAAAGCAGCCTCACCTTTGGGTCGATGTTTTCTGTGTGATCTCCAGCAAGAGCTTCCCCACTTACTTTAAGCAATACCCTTTGCCATCTATATGGCTTTTTAGACCTAGATCCTTCATCAAGCATAAGGCTGAACGGTGGCATCAGTGATGTTTGACTTCTGACAAATGAATGAGTCAGGAGCTACATTATGAAAGGTAATCACATAATTACTTCAATTCTTCAGCATCAAAAGGAACTAATACAAGATTGACTGCGGATATGATGAAATTGATAGGGAAGCAGCTGATTCCAACAGAATCTAAAGAAAAGTCGCATTCGATGACCTTTTACCATGCAGATGAGTGGCTCGAGCCAATAACTTAAGTCTGATGCAAAAAAATACTAAAAGATGCTCGTCTCATCTCTACTCCAGTTAGGCCTCTCCGCTGGCCGCAAGCATCCTACTACACAAAGCATGGAGTCAATAGCAACACCCTTACCGTCTAGTATGAATTTCTATTCCTCTCTAGGCTGCCGTGTGATACAGCTAAACTATCTAGTCTCGAGGGAAACAGACACTATGAAGAAGCATTCCGTCGAACACCTCGTCGGCGCTCCCGCCCACATGGCCCGACGACACAATCACCCGCCCTCGCGCGCGCGCACCGCCATCCACTACAACGTTGCCATTCGGGAGCCGCGCGCGCGCGCGCACCACGGACGGATAGATAAACAAAATAAATAAAGGGCGGCATTGCAGCAAGCACGTGGCGGCATCGGGCAAAAAACACCGCGTAACCAGCCGACAGTGTGTGGAATCGCGTACCGGAAGTTGGATGAGGAGTCGGGGGCGGCGGCGCAGGCGCGCGGCGTCGCGGAGAGGAAGAGGGGAGGCGCCCGGCGCGACGAGGGATACGACGGGGAGGCGGAGAGGGAGAGAGCGGGAGACAGGTGCCGAGACGGGGAGAGGCGGAGGAGGAAGGGGGTCGACACGCCGGCGGCTGCCATGGTGAGACGACGGACGATGGTAGTGGGGCGGATGGGACGGGGGGCTCACGAAAACCACGCGACCAGAGAGAGATATTTTTGAATGGGATTAATTAGTTATACGTCTGCCGGATTTACCATTGGAATTGGGCTTAGATTGTGAATGGGCCAACGGGCTGGTCTTATGGATGCAGATGCAAATGCAAATGCATGCACACAACAAAGAAAAATTAACCAGGAACAAACACTACTAGTACTCGACTAAGGTTCTCATTTGAAATTGGGGTGCATACAGCATACATATATATTACTAGTACTCAACTAAGGTTCTGATTTGTAATTGGGTTGCATACATATATTAGTAGCACTCAACTAAGGCTCTCATTTGGAATTCGCTTGATGCGATAGACATCATCCTCACACAAGCTTGGATTCAATAACCTCGTGGTCCCATTGATCTTTGACCTGTTGTTACACCATCAACTAATGACCTCTTCCACCCGTTGAATAAGACTACGAATCAAACTACATAAGGAGCAAAAGGGTGGCCACACTAAATACAACCCCTTGGACATAGTAAGCTTTTAACTTTTGTCAACAGCTTATTTTTTCCCCGCCCAACTATTCCACTCCCGCCTTGTTTTTGCTTTGATGCATTTCCCAAGATGGTTGCGCTTTTGTGTCCGTTGCACCTGTTTAAAAAATATTGTTACTCCCTCGTCCAAGTTTATAAGGCTTATTTCTTTTTGATACATAGACCAATAAGACATTGAAAATAACTAAATTATCCATAATTATTAACACTAATTACTGTACTCAATGCATGCATGTAGAGAGCATAAAGTAAAGATGGGTATTTATTAGAGGGATAGAGGGAACTTCACACTAATTTTGCATTGGAATATGAAAAACACATTATATTTATGGACAAAACCATTAAAAAAATAAATTTTACAAACTTGAATGGAGGGAGTACATCCCTAGTTAGGGTGCGTTTGGTTGCGTGGATAAAGTTAGATGGGATATGGTCATCCAGTCTAGATGGGATGAAGCTATCCTTGTGTTTGGTTGGGTGGATAGGGATGAGCCATTTTTTTGTTTGGTTGGATATGATGAACCAATTTTTTATTCGGTTGGATGGATGGGGATGAATGGACTAGTTGTAATCAAGGTTTCAAATTTTGGTTTGAAATTTCTAAACAAAATTTAACCAAAAAAATATTTTTTGCACAAAATTTGACCAAAATATCATCGAAAATTGAATTTTTGGACAAATTTTTTTTTTTGATAAATTTTGATCAAAAATTGACTTTTTGAACAACATTTGACCATGTTTTGACCAAAATTTGAAATTGAACGAGTTCACCTCTTCATGCAGCAAACTGGATAAATCCCTCCGGTCTTTTTCGGGGATGACTCTATCCCGCATCTTGATGGGATATTCTAAAAAACTGGATGACCATATCTCATCCATCCACTCATCTAAACAATTAGTTGACTTCAAATTCAGAGATGGTCATATCACATCCACCCAACTAAACGCCACCTTAATTCAACCAATCTCCCGAGCGCGCATGGTGGGGCTTGCAGTCGGGCGCAAGCGTGGGGGCCCGCTGCCACTGGGGGGCCGGCCATGCACGGGAACCTGTGTTAAGCGCAGTAGGTGTGGACTAGGAGACTATTTTCTTAAATTATTTCGTTTGGAGGTTAGTTTTGTAAAGAAATAACGAGGGGACTAGTTAGGTAAATGCTTCATTGCTGGCACTGCCACCCTCTCATCATTTCATTCTGTGAAGGGTCCAACCGTCCAAGGGAGGCCATAAAATTTCTGAATCTTCTGCAGCCTCTACTGATGGAATCACAGCTTATTGATGGTTTCAGCATAAGCTTGAGAGATTTCAATGTCTGAAGACAATTCAAAATAGTTCACTTGAGCTCGACTTGTGCTGTTGTGCAGACAACCAATTGTGGACTTCATTGCTCATTTTTCTGACCTTGGTCTGTTGGTGGATCCATTTGATGCATTAGGTTCAGATTCACTAGGGTGCGTTTGGTTCGTGGGATAGGGTTGAATGGGATGGAATGGTGCTGTACCATTTGGTTCCATTAATTTAGGTAAAAAGAATGGTTCATCATCTAGAGGGGATATTCCTTAAATTTGTACCACTTGGTTCAGGATGAGATGGTTCCATTCAAACAACCAAACACATTGATAATTTTTTTCTTGAACCATCCCATACATGTACCACTTGGTACAGGCAACCAAACACACATTCGAGTTCCTTCTTTAGTGCCAGGTTCATGTATGTATTATTCAGACTTTAGTTAAATCCTGTCTTCCATTAGGTATTTACTAGTTACATGCCCCTGCGTTGCTACGAAAAACAAAATTGATAACGAAAAATAAAGATTAAAAAATAAAAAAAAATATTTCACAAGATCAAACATCTATCTTTAACGCTTCGTCTCTTGCGAAAGCTGGCTAATTAAAGCAACGCTTCGTTTCTTGCGTAGGGCAATTAAGCAGGGCAATTAATGACATGGGAAGAACGGACCACTACCACCAAGTGCTGCTTTAGAATAGTAGAGATATGCATTAGGGACTTCCTCCATGCTATTTTGAGTAAAATCGAGCATGCACTCCAAATGAGCTAGTTCGAGTTCCTACGTTTGGAGTAAGCTTATTTTTTTTCCTTGTTAATGTTATGTTCTGAACATGATCTGATATTTCTTGTTTGCAGCGAATGTTTGGGATACCAGGATCCAGATGATGAGATACCCTTACAGGTGTCCTGCTTGCAGTTTTTCCTCACCGAAAGTATCACCACAGAAATATCTGAATCTTCTAGGCAAATTGTCCATTTGATGACCAATACCATGCCTCCTATACTCTTGGACACGATTATAAAAGGTAAAACAAGAATTCACATTTACAAACCTTGATATCATGCATATAGAAATTCCAAATACATATGATTATAGTCATGGAGTATGCAGCTCTGCTTAATAAAAAGCCATTCTTGCGTCTTCTCACAGGTGATACCTGGGGAGCAGCAATGGACGCATGCATCCGTGTGATTGATCTGATAGATGCTACCAGCTCTGTTCCTTAAGGTATTCAACAAGTTTGACAAGTGTTTGGCATTTCCTGCGCCTTCGATCGAGTCACACAGGCCCAGTTCTTGTCTTTCTCCTTTCTGATGAATTCAGATCAGCTGCAGCTTCCATTGAAGCATTATACATGTTCTGCTCTTTTTCTTAATCTTGTGGATCATCCTTCCAGCACCTTTCCAAGGCTGTTGGAATGATCATAAAATCAGTTCTCAAAGAGCACCTCACAACTGTTGCAAGCAGCATGACCTGCACAGACGACCTGCATGGCTTCAACAGCTATAGTTACAAGCCTACAATGCCACTATGCCTGTCTCTGAAGGTTCAGGCACCATTTATAGAGGCTACACACTATCTATAAGTTATGCATTCTCACTATAGATACTATAGTGGAGTTTTGCTCCAACAATATGCTTCAGGTTAACGGCAAACACTAGACCTTCAGGTTGGCGAGCTTTCATTGTAATCACACACGCCCGCGCACATAATATATGGCAATATATGGAAAGTTCATTTCAAAACACCAGACTAAAATGAATGTCCAACAAACTGACCAAAACCAATGAAAGATTCACAGTTGCTTCATATTATCACTTGTATGCTTCAACTCATAGTTACCAGAAACGCGGTTCATCCGAGCCGTGGTACGAGATTTGGGTTCGCAGTTCGCCGTTTTTTCTTCCAATTTTCACTGGCAACATGAACCCCATACCCTAAACCGATTCGGGTTAGACAAATCCGGTTCGCGATTCGCAGGGGTTTACAGCGAATCTGGTAACTATGCTTCAACTCTATAATTGAACTTTTAACGATGCTAAAGTGAAAACATTTAACAGGTACCTCATCCGCATCATAGCATAGCTACTTAGCTACATGTCAGTGAGACACATGCGTCAAATGATCAAATCTCCCAAACTTGACACTCCCAAAACAAGCAGGGCATCATCATTGGGATTTGGGAACAAGGAACTAACAATTACCTTCCTGAAAGAAAGCATAAAAAGTCAATAAGCGGCAACTCCGGCCTTCATCTCCGCTGCGGCCTTTCTTTCGCAGCCTTCAAGATACCACTTGAGGATCTCAAGCCTCGCGGTCTCAAAGGCACAGTACCCTAGTGCAGCAAAGCACGCACTGTGCAGCACCCTCGGTCCAATCCCCCGGGACAGGCCCATCAGCCCCTCCTCGGCGACGACATCCCGCATAGTCCCCACTACCGTGCGGCTCCCCTCCTCGATGCCCACCCTGGTCATCAGCCGCGTCTTCACGACGTCCAGCGGGGTGGTGAGCGCCGCCGATATCGCGCCTGCGAGAGCGCCGCACAGCACGCTCTCCCCCGGCGTGAGGCTGGCCTTGTTGCGTTGCTTGAGAGTGAAGGCCTTGAGGTACTCGAAGGAGGAGTAGCTCAGAACCCCCGCGGGGAGGTTGCGGAGGAGGGTGGCGGCGTATCCGGCGTAGAGGCCGAAGAAGCCGTCGGTCTGGAGGATCTGGAGGAGCACTTGCCAGGAGCGTCCCTTTGCGGCGCCTGACTGGAGGCGCTGGGTGATGAGCTCTTTGGGGACCATGATTGCGGAGGAGGAGACGTTTCCGCTGGCGCCGGCGAGCGGGGGCACGAGGAAGGGGGGGAGGTGGGGGCGGAGCAGCGACTTGGCGAGCTCGCAGGTGCCGAAGTAGACGGCGGAGGAGGAGGCGGAGCCGAGGATGACAGCGGAGAGGCCGCGGTAAAGGCCGAGTGGGCCGTCGGTGCGAAGGATGTCGAGGAAGACCTGCCAGGAGCCGCGGGACGCCGCGCCAGCCTGGAGGCGGGTCTTGACGGCGTCGATGGGGAGCAAGGCGGCGTAGGTGAAGGCCCCAGCGGCGGCGCCGGCGCAGGCCCCGATGGCGGCGCGGGCGAGCGGGGTGGTGGTGGTAGTCGTGGCTGAAGCGGGAGCGGGCGCCGCGGGGATGGAGAGGGAGGAGGAGGAGAAGACGGGGGTGGAGGCGGCAGGGGAGTGGTGGCGGAGGAGGGATGTGAGGTCGGAGAAGAGGGAGGGGAAGTCGAGGTGGGGTTGGGAATGGGCGTTGGTGGCGGTCATGGGGACGGGCGGCGCGAGGGAGAGCGGCTTCTTCGAGTTGGACGACGTCATCTTGGCCGTGCCGTGCCGCCGCTAGATGGAGGAGGAGGAGGAGGAGGAGAGTAGAGGCCGAGGGGGATTTGGTGCGGTTTTCGTTGGAGAAGCATGGGGATTTGGAGCCACGAAACGGACCGGTGACAGTACAGAGCAAGTACTACAATAAAGCTCGATGTTTACTCTAACTCTTATTTATATTATTTAAAATAAGTTAAAAACTAATTTATATAAAAATTATCGCTAGATGTTAGCTAATAATTATATCTTTTCTCTTCTCTTGTATATAAATATAATATATATATCCCTGTGCAAAGCTGTTTTTATTTAAGAACCAGTTCTCTTCTTTTCTCACTTTTTCGTATAGATCAAAACTGAAAAACCAGTTAAGATGATCTTATTGTACATGTCATCAGTCGACTCTGGCGAACACCATCAAATCAATCATTGTTTTAACCTATGATAAATGCATTTATTTAAAATGTACAGATCTGAACGGACGACTCGGATCCGTGCGCGCCGCCTCCGGCACGACGAAACCCTAGCTGGCGCTAGTTACACTCGACCAAACAAGAATTCTCCTCCATGGATTACAGGGTTGTCAAACTAGACAGTGTATATACATTCCCACGAAAATTCTACCACCATATCATGCCATCATGGTTTGCAGCTCGGCTCAACGCACATCAACATGTACACATATAATGGGGAGAAACGTGACAAATGATTGAAGATTTTTTTTTTTCTTTCGAATTTTTACACCTGCATTCACTACAGAATGGGGAAGGGTGTCTCACGGCTCTATGAACATCATTCACATCGGGGCAGTATGCCTGGATGGATTCAACTGCGAGACAAAAATAAATAAATAAATAAATACATAAAATTATCGACATTACAGGAGCAAAAAAGAATCTCTTGGGGCTTTCCCACAGTGGCAAGGCCCCCTGAATCCCTGATGCTAGGGCTCTGGAGCCTCATCTCATGTTCTCCGGTGATTGTCAGGCAGCAAGCCGGTCCTCAGGTCATCGGGATGACCAGGTTGATGCAGCTGACGAGACTCCTTCAGAACTACTCACGTTGTACCTCTCATATACCTTCTCACGGTTCTCGTTCCACCAGTTCTCTGCCTGATGCTCAACGAACCGTCTTCGACTGCAGACAAATTAAAAACAAGAGCCAATGGACAGGCAAATTAGACATCGCTTAACAAAATACAAGGCATCTCATGGTTCTCAATAAGATCCCAGTACAAACTTTGTGCCATTAAAAAGAGTAGGCTAGCAGCGCTAATTGCGGTGCTGATGAAAATAAAGAGGGTAAGAAACAATTGCTTAAGTTGTAGTATTGCTCAAAACATTGAAGCAGTAGTGATGAAAGTAAAGAGGGTAAGAATCAGCCTTCTATTTTATGTTCTGGAACATGCCACTACCAGCACCTTGAAGCAACATGTAGCAGCATAAGCATGTTGCAAAAAATTATGTTATTCAAGCAATACCACATCTACTTCTAAATGAAGCGAACAAAAATAAACCATAGCAGTACTTAAGAAAGAAGAGAGAGAAAATCTCTATTTACCTGAAGCGTACCCGCCTCAGATCCCGAGTCCCATCACAAAGTGTTGTCAGTGTAATGTATACACCTGGTTCATACTGTTCAATCCATTCAGCCTGAACTTGGTTGCTGGACAGTGATATTGTGCCTCGAGATTTGTAACCATCTTTACTGCTTGCAGTGAGCAACTCATCGTTACTGATATGTGCTCTTCGATTTGAATGTTCAGCATCATGAGGACTTGAAACCCTATGGCTGTGAGCACTCACTTCGCTATTTTGACCAATACTACCTGGTGATTTATGTTGACTTGAGATTCCATTTGGGTGCAAAGACTGTCCGGTGTTCAGGCTAAGTGTGTTTAAAGCATTGATAGACTCATTTTGTGGCTGGTGAATCCCATTCATGCTAGAGTAAATATAAGCATGCGATTCGACGCCATTTGGAAAGTGTGATTGTTTTGCTTCATTGCCATCATCGGATCCCTGATCTGGAGGCAGTCTTTCAGCCATATCCTTAAGCTACACAAGCCACAGCAAAAGGCAGAAACAATAACCATCAGGTAAAAGGATTTCAATATCAAAACCAAAGAAAGTGGCACTTAACTGAAGAAAGCTCAATTGAGTATTCTGACAGGTTAGGTGCCAAATACAAACTCTCTCACATTAATAGCTTTTTTCAGGAATAAACGGGACATTTTCAATTTGTGTAATCTGATGGCATTAAGCAATTAACGTTCTTGCAATGCGAAACATATGCCGTTTGTTTCTGGTGAAACAATCATCCGTATTTATTATCCCTGATTCGCAGCTCCCCCTGTAGATATTTCTGATAGAAGAGGGAAATCGAAGGAAATAAGAAAAAAAAAAAAGGGCATGTTGCTACTCTTTTGAAAGAAAAAAAGAATAGGAATTCCCGAAGTAATGTCTAAACCCAAGGATTTCACAAATCAAAGATAAAGAATTACGGAACAAGTAAACTCGATTTTCAACTGTCTCAACAATTGAAATGGATCAGAATAAGGAATAAAAGTCAATTCCTTCGAGATGAGACAAAGAAAAGAGTTTAGAGACGACTGAAAAAATTTCGAAGGATTTTTCCTCAAAATTAGCTAACTTGAGTATAAATGAAATTTGCCACCACAAAACCATTAGCATGTACATATCATGGCATTCTTAAAAACCAATGGTGTTATGTACAAGGAATACTACAGGTCCGCAACAGCTAAATATTAATTCATGGGTTTCTACAAAGAAATGAGAGCACTAAGCCAATCAATATTACCTGCGCTGTTAGGGATTTTGCGAGTTCCTTTACAGCTTTGGACTTTGCAGATTCCTCTACAACCAGCGTCGTGGCCTCTTGAACTTTCTTGGCTGATTTCTGTAGCTCAAGCTCTTGAACCTCACAGCGGTGCCTCAGATTATCGACCTAAACAAGTGAATAAATTCAATTATTTGCCCACATAATAAAAACCAAAGCAATGTACTTGCACATAAATAGAACGAAATACCTGTGCATGGAGCCTTTCTACTTCCTTATTTAACATCTCATTTGTTTTCGCAAGATTATCAGCAGCACTTTCCGCGATAGAAAGACCATGAGTTGTTGGAACTGGTGAGGTAGAGCATGGTGGATTGGGCTTGCGGAAGAAAGGGGAAACAGCCCTAGAAGATTTAACTGATCGAACTGCTGATGTGCGAACTGCTCTTGGAACTGATCTGTTCAGATCAAGCCCACCAGATAAAGCAATATCTCTCAGCTGAAGAAGTGGACTCATTTGAGGAGTTCGGAGAAATGACAGCACATCTGTTTTCTTCCCTTGTTTCGCTGCCTTGCTATCCAAACTTCTAATCATATCCATATTATTAGGTATAACTGCTTTAGCTAATTTAGCATCAGAGTTGCTTTCACCCGAGTGGTGAGGCACAGCATCTTTCCTCTTATTAATTGCACTAGAGTCTACGGCATTGTTCAATTTAAAAAAACAAGAATCACAAACACGGTAAGGTTTTGCGGGGTTAGGAGCCAACACTGTCCCCAGAGCCTTCCGTGAGGTGCACGCGTTACAGTGGACAAGTCCACAATTATGGCAATTATGCCTCTTTCTGGTGAGCCCAAATGGTTGTTGACATGATGCACATTGCGACTGCTCGGCTCCTGAGATCCACTTATGCTGGCATATAGCAGCAGTGAAGTTTGCACCACAGGCTATGTGCCTAACAGCCCTGTCTTTCAATGCCTCAATCAGAGTAGGTATTTTCCTATCCTCTATATCTCCATGACCCAATCTTCCATTGGCCCCTTTTCCCCATGTAAAAACCTCACTCTTAATTGTCAAAACTGCAACATGGTAGGAACCACAAGCAACTTGGACAACACGCTCGCCCATAATCTCTTCAACTAGACATGGAAGCTTACCATCTGAGCGGGGATTTCCAAGCTGACCATAAACAGTATTACCCATGCTCAAAACTTGTCCAGATGTTGTCAGGCCTACAGTAAGACTATGACCACATGCTATCCTGTGAAAATCATAATCGATAAGTGAAGCCACACATGTAGGCTTGAGTCGTGGTTCCTTGTCACCATGACCAAGTCGATGCTTTTCACCATCTCCCCATGTGAAGAGCTTTCCAGAAGATACACTTGAATTGGACTGAGTTACTATAATTTCTACAACAGCCGCAGTGTGCCATACACCGCATGCAACAGCAATTGTTTTCAACCCCGATAAAGACTCTACCTCCCTTGGACATGAAATGCTTTCACGGTTTCCATGGCCTAAAACTCCAAATGTACCATCACCGAAGGTAAATAGCTGACCCATTGATGTAATCAAAACTGTATGCCAGGTTCCACAAGAAACATAAGCAACATGAAGACCATCCAGTGCTCCTGAAATCCTTTTAGGAATCCAGTGGCTCACATCATTACCATGGCCTAGAAGTCCAACATTATGTGTTCCATCTCCCCAGGTATACAGTTCCCCAGCTGTTGTCACAGCACAGGTGTGGAACTCCCCACAAGCAACGATATCCACATTGCAAACTGCAAACAACTCAACCAGACGAGGGTGAATAGAATCTTCTCGTGATCCATGGCCAAGGCGTCCTCCAGATTCTTCACCCCATGTAAAGACTTCCCCATTTTTTGTGACCAAAGCAGCATGCTTGACTCCACAATCCACATGATACACATCAAGGACTAGATTGGATTCCAAGGGCTTTGGTAGTAGGAAATCAGTCCTCACAGTTGACCTAATTACTGCATCAAAACCAGCTCTTACAGGGTTATCACAAAAAACTTCACCCCATACATACACATCGCCTGAAGAATCAGAGTCATCTTGTGCAGAACCATGACTCGATGGACTAGGGGCACTAGAAGTGCTTACTCTGATAACGTCAGAAGAAGCCCCTTTGGTGTGCATACTTGTCACATCTGATCTCCAAGTAACTATGGAGTTCTAAGAACAGTACCAACACATATGTACTACTGTCACAGGACTAACAAAACTGATCAAATGTTGAACCTGCACACGTTTAATAACAATGCGGTTAAAACCACTATACAAGATCAAATTGATACGGTAAAGTAAATACGAAGTTTTGCAATGGGCAGTGTTATGGGGAACACAATATCAGCACCCAATGAAGCCGAATGGCAGCAATAAAATTAGATTATTGTGCAGGTAAAAACAATGTTACACTTAATACTAAAATGTAAAAATACCATATGTTTGAGAAACTATAGGTAAACTGCTGCCCCATGGCCCCCATGAGAGTGGGATTTAGATATGAATATGGCAGTTTTGCAACGCCAGATGTAACTACAAGCCTAAAACTACACATTGTACACGTAGTATAGTTGTTTCTGATCTCATCAGTATAGTTCTATGAAGTGATGCAATCGACTAGTTTTAGGTTGTGTTTTGTAAATTGTGCACGATTTGATCATAAGCAACATAGAACGATTATGTCGAGATGCATGAACACACACTATGGCTTCATCCTAAATAGGATCTGGCAGTTGGGCATTACTGCAGCGCCTCCTAATATTCATTAACTACTACAGCACAAGACAATACACCGTGGATTCCAACAGTATGTATCACTTAAAAACGCTGACTACATGTTTGGAAGTGGTAGCTAAAGCACTTTAAGCACGGGGAAATGGCGAGCACAGCAGCAGGTCATTTTGAACATAGTGATTTAACCGAGAATGGATTTGCACAGAACAACAGGGCTATTTTTATCATCACGAATTCCACACGACCCAAGTCGAATCAAGATAGCAATACCCGTAAATCCACCTGCCTTGCCGCTCCACACAGCTTAAATTCTCATACGCTCATTAACCCACAAGCGCACAAGTAACAGCAACTGCAAGCACAAACAAGAAAGTAGCCTCCTATCTTGCCGTTCCAACAGCACAACCACAGAACAAATCTTAAACGGCAGAGCCCCAAACGAAATCCTCACCAATCTAATCAACACCGCAGCTACGAACTAAGGCCCCAACTCTCCCCACGCATCCTCAAAGCAAAACACAGCCTCAAGCACGCGAAAGGAGCCTCCTTTCTAGCCGTTTCTACACCAAGCACAGACGAGGAGCACAAAAGCGCAGTTTTTCCCGACCTGAAGACCCGAGGAAGCAGGAATCAAGCGGCCGAGATCGCCGGGGACCCTAGGGACCCCGCAGCGCAGCCTCTGCTCCTCCAAGATCCGGCCGAACTGGGGAAGGAGGAGGGGGAAGCAGAGAGGGCAGCCAGGGCGGTGGCGGCGGATGGCCGGCGTCCGTACGCCGGGGATTGGAAGCTGTGGAGTCTCGAATTTTATTTTTGTTTTTTTTTCTTCCTCTTTTCGAGGAGGTGGTGGTGCGTGCCGCGCCCGCGTGGGGGAGTGAGCGGAGGCGGAGACCGGAGGGAGGGAAAGCACTGCTGCTGTTGTGCCGCGTCCTCTCTCTCTCTCTCGCTGTCGCTCTCTCGCTATTCTTCTTGCACGAGGGATGCTCGCTAGTCGCTCTTGGCTTGTGACCTTGTCTTACTCTCTCTTTCTTTTTCTCTCGTTTTGTTTGAGGGAGACTTAGGAGCGGTATACCGTTTCAACGGTATAGTCGTGAAACTTATGAAACTTATCAGATTTAGTGTTGGTTTCATGAGTTTCAGTGTTTAGTTTCATCAGTTTCATATTTTATCAGTTTTTAGTGCTAAGTTTTGCAAGTTTCAGTATAAAAATTCATAAGTTTCATCAGTTTTAGAGATATACCGTTCCTACGGTATACCGTAGGTTAGTTTTTCTGTTTGTTTTTTTGTGCTCGTCTTGGCGAAGAAAATCTCCGTTGTCCCTCCTTAACAGCAGTATAAATACAAAAGTTGATACAAAATCCAATCACGTCACGGCTACCTGAGACAGTAAATTCTTGCCTTTTAGGTTAATTGTTTTGTGTCTACGGTCTACCCATTATGTCGTTGAAGTTGTATCATATTTATCACTTATATACATTTACTTTAGGTAGTTAAATTATAATTAGATTGCTAAACCTTAGGTGAAGTTAATCCATTCTATATAGATACGGTAACTTGTAATATTTCAGGTGAAAAAAAATATATAATAAGTCTATGTACCTACGGATATTTATTTGTGCACATTTCTCGTGCCAACATATCAGATAGGTATATTTAGCCTTATCTATCGACCAAACTCTTATAGATGTATTTATTTTCGAGGTTTGAACATGGCTACTTGTGCGTGCTATACTCATGCTACAACTTTTCTGTTGTATCATGCATGGTACCTATCATCAATTTCAATTGCACATAAACTGTTGTATCATGGTTGCCATCTCGCATGTCGCATTTCTTTAGTGAATTAGTTGTACGCTCTTAATTTCTTGCGCCGGTGATACGTACATTACAGACCCAGGAACGGAACAAGATTGCGCTGCACACATCAGGCCATCATAAAGCTTTTAGCAAAAGAAAATTAACCTCGAATTGCAGTTAGTAGCAGCATTTTTATTTGGATTGGTTAGTGAAGGAGACAATGGAGCTCACGTGATGTGAGGAGCAGTGCTGTTTGCTAAGAGCGTAACAGACCCAGTAGGTTAGGTGGTTGACCTATGCCTGGGTATAGGTGACGACCGATAGGATTTGCAGGACAATCAACCTGTTGGCTAGCTTATTTGCAGCTAAATCAATTGACTAATTGTTAAAAACTAATTAAATAGCTAAAAGATGGCTGTTGGCACAGCTATTGCACTGTCAACATTTTAATCAATGGCATTTCCCTAAGACATCACACTATTAATTTGCTCCAGCTAAAATTTCTGGCTTTTGGAGTCAGTAGACATGCGTGCTCACAGGGAAAAAAAAAACATTTGCTTCAGTGTCTGAGACAAGCAGCATACCTTCGAATAATCTGTTTGAAATTACATATCCTTCCATCTTTTCCACTGGCCATTTGTATATATACTGGAAGTTTCTATTGTTGAACAATCCATTTCAAGAGCTTCATACGTAAGCATAGGCCCCCTTCGGGACAGCTTCTGGATTCTGGATTATAGGAGAAACTATTTCTGATTATGGGAGAATCGGGTCGAGCCGGCTACAACTTCTAGGTTTCGAACCGAGCCGGTGAGAATCAGCAAGAATTAGTGAGAATCAGATTTCACGGATTCGATTCTATCTAATCGATTCGATTCTCAGAGAAACTATCCAGAATCTTTCCGTTTGGCAAATAATTAGCTTTTTTCTAAAGCATAAGCTGTGTAGAAGTTGAATCGAACTAACCTTCAATTCCTCCTTGTGGCACCAACCAATACTCCCTCCGGTCACAAATAGTAGTCGTTTTGGACATCGGCACGGTCCCCAAAACTCAACTTTGACCACTAATTTCTATGGTAATATATTTGAAAAATTCAATAAAATTATAATATTATGAAAGTACGTTTCGAGACGAATCTACACATATGATTTTTATCCATCCAATCTAAATATTCAAAGAGATATAAATAGTTAAACTTTTAAAAGTTTGACTGCACGCATCCCAAACCGACTACTATTTGTGACCGGAGGGAGTACCATGCACGGATCGGCGCTCACTTGCACGTACGGATTGAGATTGGCGTTTTGGGGCCACATGTGCTTGGAATTAAAGGACATAGTTTAGGGCCATGCGTAACTTTGTAGGCAATTAAGGGGACAGGTTGATGGGCTATTAAGGGGACAGGTTGATGGGCCCCATGCGATGTCGCAACCATGAAATGCCAACCGGAAAGCTAAGCACTTCGTGCCGTTTGCCGTGTTCATCTTATACATACAAATATAACGTTAATTTTGGTTTTACACGAGGAATAAAGTTACCGTGAAATTAAAAAAAAAACGAGAGAAAATAACTTAAATACATCATTTAATTGTTTTGAAAGATGAGAGATAGTATTTTGTGTGGTTGTTAGTAAATAAATGCATATGATTGAGAAAGAATATATGGAGGTATAGTAGAAAAAAAAACTCATTAAATCTACTTATAGGTTTTATAATTTTAAATAAGATTATTCAAACTATAGAAATTGTATTTTTATCAAGGGAGTACTGCCACTACTCCTCTAATACGTAGTGGACCAAAAAACCTTTCCAAATGGCTAGCTCCATAATTTTGCTAAGCAGTTAGCTCCAAGTTGGCTATTAGTAGTCTCCAAGCAAGACCAAAAAAAAAAGTTGCTAGTGAATACTTCGAATATTAAACCTCATGGTTTCCTGGCACTCGTGTATGCCACGCCGAATCCCGCCGACGTGGTCGCTCCGTGCTGCATCATGTCACCTGTCCTGTTCGCCCTTGAATACATGTTAACCTGTTTTGCAACAAGGTTTTTTCATAGTTTTGAGACAAAACCATGGTTTTGGAGAAAAACTCTGTTTTAGAAACCAAGAGGTGTTTGGTAGCCATTCAAAAAACTCCGTTTTAAAAACCATGGTTTCCACAAAACCATGGTTTTTTCTCTGTTTTGAAAACTTTGGTCTTGGGCAAATTTTTCTGAGTGCTAGTGCCAAAACAACTCTTGTTCCAAGACTTTGTCAACCAAAAACTTTGTAGCCAAACAGTTGAGAGTTCCAAGAAAAACCATGGTTTCAATGGGGTTTGGTAAAGCCATGATTTTTATGTCATGACAATTTCTAAACCATAGTTTTGCAAAACCATGGTTTTGTAAAACCTTGTTGCCAAACATGCCCTAAATAATTTTTTCCTTGCCTCTCAATCACAAGCCACGCGCGAGATCTCGTTTGCTTCGGCTGGTCGCGGGTTTGAGTCCCCGGCCTCGCTCGCCAGCATATTATCACATGTTTTTTCCAAGTGCGAAGCGTGGCAAGGCCGCGGGGGAGTTTTTTTAGTGAAAAGGTCCCTCACATTTTTTTTTGAAATTACAGTTCAAGCCTCCTTTTTACGACAAGGTCTTTGAAAATTCAGAAATTAACCTTTTTGTACAATCGGGCCCGGTTTTTTTTGCGACAAGGCACCTAAAATTTTCAAATTTAGTTTTTCTACACAAAGCTCAATTCGAAAATTAGTTTTTTTTTGTGCAAAGGCCGTCCAAAAGTTATAAAATTACAGTTGGGCCCGATTTTTTGCGACAAGGCACCTAAAAATTTCAAATTTAGTTTTTGTACACAAAAACTCACCCAAAAAATTTGAAATTACAATCGATACCTAAGTTTTGTACAAAAAACTCCTAAAAATTAAACTATTGAGCCGCGTCCACGTATCTAGTTGTCCATAGGAGCAACGAACATGCCAACGACAGTGAGAGCTATAATGGCTGTTGACGCTTTGTTATCTCCATGCCCCTATCTTGGAGAACGCATGGACCGTTATTTATTTTTTTAGAAGAAAACGGACCGTTAGTTGAGGTAAGCATCGCAACATGAAGCATAGGCAGGCCCAGCAATTGGACAGATAGTTAGACCTAGTATAGGTCTATGGCCATGTATTTGTGTTATGCTATGCCAATGAGAGGATTGGGCCGGAACGAAATGTTCAACATGGCTGTATTCTTTCTTGTTTCGTTTTCATAAAAAGACTAGCCCATTTCTTGGTTTAATGTCAATATCCCAAGTGTCAGCCATTCGTTTCGAAAGAAAATTGCCAGACAGACATCACTTCAGTTGAATTGTCATAGTCGTGATGAAAAAAAAAAAGGAAGTGTGATAGTTACCTGCTGGATCACGCTTGATTCGAGACCTTAGATACGCTCTGACGATCAAGATGTCTCATTTGTTCCTTAGCGACTATATATACCTATTGAAATAACACTTTCTTATACCTAGACACCATGTTTGACCAACATGATGGTTTCCATTGGTCCAGACCACCACATGTATAATAATAATAATAACAATAACTTACATTATAGCGGGGGATCAGAGCTAGCCCTCCCGCCGGTGCCATCTCACCATGTTCACGAGAAGGTCTTTTGAAAAAAAATAATAACTAACATTATAGTGGGAGGGATTGGAGCCCTCCCGCCGCTGCCACCTTAGCATCAAAATTGTGTTTAGATCTTGTCACCGGCTCTTTTGCAAAAAGATCTGTGGTTCCATAAATTCGTCGATGGGTCCTCTACCTATTTTTTTCTTCAAAAAATCAGAATTTGTGTTCAGGTCCTCTCACCGGCTCTTTATAAAAAAAGACTTGTAGTTTCATAAATTGGTCGAGGGGCCCTCCACCAGTTTTTTACTAAGAAGACCCCTGGTCCCGCAAATTAGCTAGCTACTCCTAGCTGGCAAACTTTTGAAAAAACCTCCAAACAAAACCAAAATTAAATTTAGGTCCTCATACCATTTTTTTTTTCCAGAAATAACTATCGGTCCAAATTTCGCACGGCGTTGTAAAAAAGACCCCGGAGTCCTGTAAATTCATCGACAAGTCCTCCATCGGTTTCTTTACTAAAGGGACCCGTAGTCTCGCAAATTCATCGACGACTCCTAGCTAGTAAAATTTTGAAAGCTCCCAAAAAAACTAAAATTACATTTAGATCCTCATACCATTTTTTTTTTCAGAAATAACCATCCAATCAAATTTTGCACGGCGCAATGTAGCGCATGATCTTAGCTAGTTTACACCAAAAAGGGTTATTATAGATTCCTTGCGTGAATCGTGGCAAGCCTTTCACCATCACCATCCACCCATTTTTGGAAAAAGGAATTTTGGATGAAGCAATATAGTATTGTAATCCATAGAGAAACTTCCTATACATGTTTGGTTCCTAGGATTACATCAAAGAAACAAAATTATAAATAGCAATTTTTTGTTAAATTTTGGAGGAAATCAAACATGAGCTCTAACATCATGTTAAAATTTCCTTTGAGAATTCCACTGCAACTTCTCTCTTTCTCTCCTTTACCTCTCTAATAAGTATCTTCTAATCTCAAAATTTATGATATTTTTCTATGAAGCATCTTAACATATCTTATAAGTAATTCTTGGGGTTTTATTTCTCATGAGATGTAATAAGTCCTCACATTTCAATCATGTGTTTTTTTTTTCAATTTGTACGTCCCTTGACCCGGACCAGGGCGCCCCAGAGACTCCAAGCACTGAAACACGTGCACGCATAAAAAACACCAAGGTTGCACAGTGGCCACCTTTACCTCTCACCCATCTCGCACGGTGAAGTCCGTCTGTCCTTGCTCGCTTGAGGACTCGTACCGACCGCCTCCGGACGGGCTGGACCATCTTACCTAGAGAATAGAGATGTCAACTGTTCTATACCCGATAAGTATCGCCACCTCGTATCCGTATCCATACCCGCTATAATACCCATACCCGCACATGGGTACAAAATTTACCTATACCCGTAACCGTGCGGGTAACGGGGACCCGGCGGGTAACCCGCACCCGTGTTTCTTGTAACTAAGAGTAAAACATGATACAAACCCATTTGAAATACTTTGTTTCAGCTTCCTTTTGTTTTTATATCTTGTCAACAAATTGTAAACTTTTTCCATTATGACCCATACTAAAAGGTACTGAATGCTTTAGATATATTGCTTTGTCCTACCTCAAAAGATAGATAATAGTATCGAAATAGAAATTCAAGAAGTATCATTGGGTCGCAAAATGGGCTAGCCAAACAGAAAAAGTAAGGATTATAAGACAGTAACTACTTGGAACCAAACTCCTTAGTTCATCTGGTAAACCGATTGAGCTTACTTCCATGTAGAAAATGGATCCACTTAGCAACTCATTAAAGTTTTTGAGCTTCTCCTGAACTTTGTTCTTCCCAACCAATTCCACCTGACCTGCGGGTGAACAGGTATGGGTAATAGTACAACGGATCCGTACCCGTTGGGTAATAACTTTTGCCCATTAATAAACCCGCGGGTATGAAAAATTGTTCATACCCGACTCCTAATAGAGTAAATACCCAGCGGGTTTCGGGTCTCTGTTGCCATCTCTAATCCTACCACCAGCATGGCGCGGCAAGGCACAGAGCACCACGCATGTGATGCAGCCCGCGCGCGGGGCCGTGCACTAGTGCATCTCCCCCCCCCCCCCCCCGCGTCACGGTCGCATTTACGCCTCTTTTACCGTATTATGAACTGTTTACTTTTTTACCCAACAAATTTAAAAAAATTCTAGCTTACAGTTCTTGGACAGAAGAGAGCAGAAATGCTTAAAAAAACTGTTGTTTGATTTAATTTTTACTACTCACCGTATACTACTAGTATAACTAGCAAGGTAACCCTCGCACTTGGGAGCATATAATTATTAAAACATGTTTAAATAGCTTAGCGATATATGTGTGTATGATTTTGCTTTCGAAAAAATAGATCGTTGCAAAACTCTATTAGTAATATTTTATTATTATATATATTATACAGAAGGGAATATACTCACTCCGTTTCCTAATAGCTTGTAACATGCATGTGACCGAAACTTTCTTATCTAAATTATTGCATAATAAAATAGTAAACATAGCATAGCATAACATTCCCCATTTATATCATCATCATCTCTATATGTAATAATTGCAATGGTTGTCTCTTTCCTTAAGCACTTGTTTTAATGCACATCATATTTCTTATACCGGTGTAACCGAGAGAACACCTATCAATCTATCAGCATCTCAATCTCTTCATTCCGTGGTGGTCCACCTAATAAATGATTAGAATGCTTAATTTTTTGAGAATTTTTATCATATTCAAGTTTTTCATTTGCCACTATAAAAAAGCATAATTTTTTTGAAATAGCATATTTCTAGAATTTTAATTCTAAATAAAACAAACATTTTTATGTTTCACTTAGTATGAAATTAAAAAATTATAATTCACTTTATTTTTATTATATTTTTATTTTCTATTTAAATTCAAAATTTTAGTTTTAGGTTATACTTTGTATCCAAAACCAACGGCTAATTTCAGCCCAATTTTCATTCTAAATTTAAACTATGCACACGTTTTAATTCATAGTTTGTATGAAATTCAAGTGGATAATTTCCTTTTATTTTTTACATAATTTTTGTTAATTTTTATTGTTATTTTTTAAAATATTTTAATAGCAATTTTAGGTTACAATTTGTTTGTCGACGATTGGGGAGCAGGCCCCCGCCGAGCTTACTTGTTGGTGGAGGGACCAACTGCAACCCCTTCCTACGCGATGGGATACTCAGAGGAGTGACTCACTGGACTTCAACGGGCAGGAACACTGTGATTTACCCTGGTTCAGGCCTCTCAAGAAGGAGATAATAGCCCTACTCCAGCTCGTGTATCTCTTTTTGCAGAAAAAAAGTTGTCCATCCCCTTCATGGTGGGGATGCTTTTATAGCTTACAAAGGGGTGTGCTTGTTCAAACCCACTAACTCCACGTCCGACCAGGTCCAACGTGGTAACTAACGGATCCTACACTCCTGTCACGTTCCCGCGGGGATCGCAACGAACTAGCGGAGGTTACGCAGCGGGTGGTTACCGACCTCGGGATCACGTCAGGTCGGCTAACGTCTAACTCCGAACTCGGCCACTTTGGCCCGAGCACGAGCTACCGGTCCACCAGGTCATGCGACCTCCTAAAGGTCCGGCTAGACCGTCCTTGGAACAACCTCCTCGTGACCGGGGCGAGAACGACCTCGTCTTTGCTCGTGGCGCCTGGCTAGGTCGTCCCGGGGAACGGCCTCCCGGTGGTTCGGGCAGCAGTGAGCTCGCGCCCCTTGTGGCACCCGAGGTAATTTTGTGGGGTCTACCCGACCCCCCGACAGCTAGCCCCCGAGGTTCGAGTGGAAGAAGGTTTTAGGAAAAGACCTTCCTCTCGAGCCTACCGTCTCCCGAGCCAGCCAGGTTGGTTGCGGCGAACAGCTGCCCCGACCTCCGAGCTGTTAGTCCGCCCCGAGGGACGAGCTCGGTCCCACCGGGCCTCGGGCGTGCGAACTAGTTCCCATCCTACCGATGGTTCCTTCCCTCGGAAGCTTCATTCGGTTAACACGAACCGTTCCCCCTCGGGAACCGTCGTCTGGCAAGACAGCTTTGGTTTGCGTGTCCACGCGTCGCTCCCCGTGTGGTGGACGTCTCAACTGCCCCCTGCGCCTTTAGGGCTTCCTCGACCATAACGGCGGGAACCTCTCCGCCCTCTCGTTTGGTTTTTAAACCCTAGAAGAGGAGCCCTAGATTCACTTGTCCTTTCAATCAATTAGCGCGCCCCATATTTCTTGATTTCGGTGCTTCATCCTCCTTTCCGATCATCTTCTCCATCTTCATGGCCAAGTTCGGCGCCAGCAAGCTTGATAGGCGCAAGCTGGAGATTCTCGAGCGGGCGAAATACCTTGACGCCGGCTCATGGAGAGCCGCTGGTGCCGAGGAGAGCCCCGAGCCGGAGGAAGGAGAGATCGTCTCCACTGAGCTCTACGCCATAAACGGGCTTCGCACGCCCGAAAGCGAGTTCGTCGAAGCCGTACTCGCCTTCTGCGAGTGCGAGATCGTCCACCTCCACCCAAATTCCATCCTCATCATGGCCATCTTCGCCCACCTCTGCGAAGGGTTCGTGGGCGTCGAGCCTACTCCTAGTCTCTTTCTTCATTTCTACACCCTTTCGCGCACCGGCACCCCCTCGCAGGCCGGCTGCCTTTACTTCCGCCTCCGACCTACCCGCCCGTACGAGTACCCGAGCTTCACGCTCAAGGACTCCGTGTCGGGGTGGGCCGATTCTTGGTTCTATCTGAGGAAGGCCGAGGGCGGCTCGCTTTCCTACTCCGGCGCCAAGGGTCGTGCCGTCGAGACCCCAGGCCCCGTCTGACCCGAGGAGGAGAAGGTGCTTATGCTGATCAATGAGCTCACTTGCTCGGGGCTGTCCGGACGGGATGTTGCCCGGGACTACGTCAGGAACCGGGTGTCGCCCCTCAGGCGGAGGGTGCACCCCTTCTTCAAGGCTGAAGGGTGGCAGGACATCACCCGGGAATCGCGCTCAGGTACATTACCGGCCTCGATTTTTACTTTAAAATGAGGGGCATTCGAGCTCACTGTCCTTCCTTGTCTGGTAGCAGCTCCGCCGGAGGACTTGGTGGACATGAGGGTGTCCGAGATGTTTGGCACTCCCAAGGCCAAGGAAATCCTAGAGGGCCGCCAGATCCCGAACAACGTCCTTAACCGGACCGAGGCGGTAAGTCCCTATCTCGGACCCTTTCCGAAGGTCCGTTCAGGCCGGGTTTCTTCCGAAACTTCCTGACTTTATTCGAGCCCACCTGCGCAGGAGAAGGTCGCCCTTGAGGTCGCCGTGGCCCAACTGGCGTCGCAGCCGGTGGGACGAGGTCGGAAGACCAAGGAACAGGCGGGTCGTAAGCGCCGCGCCCGATCTCCGTCGGCTACGCCGTCCCCGCCTAGGCGCACACGCAGGCATCCCGGTCCGCGCGACCGCTCACCCCGCCGTCACTTGGAGTACGCCGACCGGCAGGAGGTGAGCGAACTAAAACTGTGGATGGATGAGTACACCAGGGATAACCCCGAGCTGATGGCTCGTTTGCGTCAGCTTGCCGCGCGGGCGAAGAAGGAGGCGCGGTAGTCCGGGCGGAAGGAGGCACTGGAGAGCCAGATCGCGGTTCTTCAGGCAGAGCTCGCGCGGGTGAGCTCGAGCTCGGCCCCTCTGGATGACGAGGAGGAGAAGGGCGAGCTGGACCCCGTCCCCCTGGTCCCGAGGTCCCGCAGGTCGTCCACTGCGCCCCAACCACGCCCAACGCCGACCATCACCGAGGCCGACTTGGGAGAGGTCGACCCTTCCATTGCCAGGGCCGACAAGGCACGTGAGGACATGGCTGCCCTCCTCGTTCGCGCCCGAGGCCAGCAGAAAGATGCCGAACGAGGTCAGCCTCTTATCCCTGTTTCGTTTGTCTCATTCCCCCTCCGGCACCACACTAACCCCACATCGTCTGTAGTGGGTGTGGCAGCTGGTGCGGAGTTATGGGATTTTTGGAGCAATGGCTGACGATATTCTTGACCTCGTGCTAGAGAGGGAGCTTGCCCGCGCTGCCGAGGCCGAGGTGGGAACTGATGCCACGGAGGCCCAGTCCCCACGAGCCGCTGGTGGTGATGACGCCGAGGTAGAGGAGCCTGCCGCCGCGGAGATCCGGACCCCAGAGCTCGTCTCTCCTGAGGAGGAGACGCGGAGGAAGATTGCGGCTGCCCGGCCTTTCGGGCATGGCGGAGGGCATCCCCCACATCATAATTCAAGACGATGACGAGGAGGAGGATGGTGGTGCTGAGCACGCCGCTGAAGCGCCTCGCGAGGACTCCGCCGGCGCGAGCGACATTATCGCCGCCACGCTCCAAGAGATCGCCGAGGTCTCTCCCCGAGCCCGCGACGCTCCGCCGGACATCAACGTCGAGCTCGACCTCACGGCTGCCGACCCGGCGACTCCGGTCGATCTCGTGCCCGAAGACGCCGCCACGGCCCAACTTCAGGCGCCCGACCTCCTGGCCGCCGGCCCGGCGCCTCCAGTCGATCTCGGGCTGGAAGACGCCGCCACGGCCCAACCTCAGGCACCCGACCTCCCGGCCGCCGACCCGGCGTCTCCAGTCGACCTTGCGCCCGGAGACATCGCCACGGCCCAACCTCAGGTACCCGACCTCCCGGCCGCCGACCCAGTGCCTCCAGTCGACCTTGCGCCCGGAGACGTCGCCATGGTCCAGTCTTGCGAGGAGGCAGGGCCTACCGGGGAGGGAGCTCCCCCGGCCGTGGACATCGTGCTCCGGGCGGAGGACCCCATAAGCCCGGATGCCGAGGAGGAGGAGCCCCCGAGCGCAACTCCTGCTCGGGAGGAAGAGGAGCGGGAGGTGATCCTTGCTCTCGAGGCCGTCCCTCTGCAGGAGATGGGGGTCGATCCTCAGGGGCAAGGTCTCCCGCTCCCAGGGGACGGGGGAGCTCGAGCTCAAGACCCTGCGCTCGATCAAGGAGAAGGAGCTCAAGCCCCCGCCCAGGGAGTAAAGAGCGGGACGGAGGACCCCGCCGAGCTGTTCCAGGAAGGGCTGGAGGCTCGGCTCTGTTGGGTAAGTTTCCTAACACTTATGTGTTTTTGTCCCAAAAATCCGATTGCGACCCGAGATGCCTTGATGCGTAGGTGTTGGAGACCACCATGAAGGACTTCCATGCCGCGACCGTGCCGCCAGAACTCGTCGCGAAGCACCAGGCCGAGCAAGACTCTAGGATCGCGGAGCTCGAGCGCCTGGTCGCCGAGCTGAAGTCTTCTGAGGCCGAGATTCGGCAGAAGATGGAGGAGTCCGCGCTCTTCCTAAAGGAGCGCCTCGAGCAGTGAGCGGCGAGTCGGGGCTCGAGGCGACGGTGGCGTCCCTGCGTGACTCCGCACGAAGCGCCGAACGGACGATCGACCAGCAACGGGAGGAGTCCAAACGGCTTCGTCAAGCGGCAAGCGAGGGTCGTGAAGCTCGTCGGTGGGTGCTTGACCTCGAGTCCGAGCTTGAATCCGTGCAGGACGAGCTCGTCGCTCTGCAGGACGAGAAGCGTGCCGGCCTCCTGTAACTCGTTCCTTCTGTAGCTCATTCCTGCAAAAGACTTTAGCGAAAAAGCTGCCAAGTTGGGCACAATATGATCGTGTTTAATAGATGTCTTTTATTTTTCTCTGTTTTGTCTCCCTCGGAACGACAACGATATGCCCTATCCCGTTGCTCCCTATTGGACGGTCGATAGTCACGCGATCTAGCGAACGGTCGTACTAGGGAGTGACTACCTCGCGCGGAAGCTCCTCTAGGTCGTAGCCACGCGGTATCCCTATAGCCCCCGCCGCCAATGGAGGTCGTGGGCGTAGGCTGCAAACACGACCTTGTTGACGGAACAGAGCCCTGCGGGGACCGTGTGACTTTATACGGTGCGTCTACGCCGCTCACCGGCCGACCTGAGCTGGGAACCGTCCGAGGGGTGCTCATGCGACCCTTTGTCTGCGGCGGAGGCCTGCCGTGAAAAGATGGTCGTCTTACGGAGGAGGAAGCCCTCGGGGTCGAGCTCTGGTGGTCCGATGTTAGGCGGTAGGATGCTCGTCCGTTTGTGCCCTGACGTCCGAGCCCGCTCTTTGATACCGGATCGAGTTTGATCACGGCACTTTGCGGGAGGTTTAAAGAGAGAAAGAGAAAGCGAGAGAGAACGAGGGAGACCGGGAGGCCAAGTGTTGAATTTTTATTTAAAGGAGTAAAGTTGGTTTAGTTAGATATGGAACTTACGCAGTTGGTCGATATTCCAAGTGCTAGCTAGTTCTCGACCATCTTCCATCGCGAGGCGGACAGCCCCCGGGCGTGCTGTTGAGACGACCGTGTAAGGACCTTCCCATCTTGGCGTTAGCTTGTTGGCTTTTGACAGGTCTTGGACCCGTCGTAGAACGAGATCGCCGACGTGCAAGGTCCTTGGTCGTACCGATTTAGCGGCGTGCCTGCGGAGAGCTTGCAGGTAAACCGCGGATCGCAACAGAACCCGTTCACGAGTTGCTTCCGCGAGGTCGAGGTCGAGGAGGCGCTCGCCTTCTGTGTCGATGCTATCAGCTAGGTTCACCCTTGGGGATCCTAGGACAACCTCGGCGGGTAGGACGGCTTCCGCGCCATATACGAGCTGAAAGGGGGTCTCACCCATAGCTCGGCTCGTCGTGGTGCGGACCGACCAGAGGACGGGAGGTAGCTCGTCCACCCAGGCCTGACCATGCTGATCGAGGCTCTTGAAGACTCTCTTCTTGATTCCTTGGACGATCTGCCCGTTCGCGCGCTCGGCCAGGGCCGTCGGCCAGTAGTAACCCATCCAGAAGGCTTTGCTCACCAAGGTCCTAAAGGACGAGTGAGCTCCACACATACCGTCATGGATATCTTTGAGGAGATATTTGCCTTCCTCTTGGGTGATGCACTTGGAGAGGACGCCAAGCGCGCCTTTGCGGTATAAGAGGCCCTCGACCATTTTATAGGCTGAGGAGCGTCTTACTAGCCGGGATTTCTCGGCTTCCTCCTCGGGCAGCGTCCCGTGCACGAGGTATTGGATGAATGGCGTCATCCAACTCGCACCCTGCTCGAGGAAGGAGACGGTACCACCCGTCTCGGTTGCCTCCTCTTTGGTGGGTATGGAGGGCTTATAGAGGTGCTCGACGAGCACCCCCGCCTGGGCGGGAAACTGGGCGGAACCGACCTTCGATAGATGGTCGGCCAGGGTATTGTCCTTCCTGGGGATGTATAGTACTTCGAAGTTTCTGAAGTACTTTTCCATCTTCCTTACTTCAACCAGGTAAAGCGCCATTGAGTCATCGGAGCACTGATACTCCTTGTTAACCTGGTTGACAACCAGCTGCGAGTCGCCCTTCGCAGTTAGTCGTTGGACTCGGCGTCTGCCGCACGCAAGTCCGGCTAGCAGACCCTCATATTCTGCCGCGTTGTTCGTTGCGCCGAAATGTAGTTGGAGGGCGTACTGGATCCGCTCCCCCTGGGGGGATTCAAGGACCACTCCAGCCCCCGAGCAATTGTAAGCTCGGGACCCGTCGAAGTGCATGACCCAAATGACCGTGCTCGGTGCAGTCGGGTTCAGACTTAGATGGGGTAGGATTTGTCCATTCGGCTAGGAAGTCCGCTAGGACACTGGATTTGATCGCGGTCCTGGCCGAGAATTCGATCTCGGGTCGGCGAGCTCCATGGCCCACTTTGCGATCCGTCCGCTTGCGCCCCGATTCCTAGAATCTCTCTAAGCGGGAAGTTGGTCGACTCGAATTTTGTAGGCCTGGAAGTAGTGTCTTAACTTCTTCGAGGCCACGAGGCGCATAAAGGAGCTTACGGACCTCGGGTAACGCTCCTTTGGTCCGTGTAAGACTTTCGCCGATGTAGTAGATCGGGCGCCGCACCCGTCCGTTCTCTGATTATGGCGGCGCTTACCGCCTGGGGGGTGGCGGCCAGGTCGAGCAAGAGGACGTCTCCCAGTCTTGGCGGGGTCAAGACCGGGGGTCTTGACAAATATCCCTTTACTTCTTTGAAAGAGCGATGCGCTTCCTCTGTCCAAGCGAAACCGTGGCTTCCGAGCGCCTTGAAGAAAGGCAGGCCGCGTTCCCCGAGCCGTGAGATGAAGCGACTTAGGGCCGCCATCCTCCCGGTCAGGGACTGAACCTCCCGGGTGCAAGTGGGTGGCCGCATGTTCTCGATGGCCTCTATCTTCTCAGGGTTGGCCCCGATTCCTTGTGGACCGATCATGTAGCCGAGTACCTTGCCAGCCTTGACCCCGAACACACATTTTTCAGGGTTCAACTTTATTCGATGCTTATTGAGGTTATGAAAGGTCTCCTCTAGATCGGGTACATGACCCGAGGCCATTTTGCTCTTGACGACTATGTCGTCTACATATACTTTCAGGTTCCGATCTATTTGGTCCGAGAAGGTTTTCTGCATGAGGCGCTGGAAGGTCGCTCCAGCGTTCCTTAGACCGAAGGACATGGTCGTGTAGCAGAAGGTGCCAAACGGCGTGACGAAGGAAGTCTTCTCCTCGTCGTCGGGCGATATGCCGATCTGGTGATAACCAGAATAGGCGTCCAGAAAGCTCATCGCCTCGGAGCCGGCCGTTGCGTCGACCAACTGGTCTATCCGAGGTAGCGGAAAATTGTCTTTTGGGCATGCGGCATTCAGTCCTGTGTGATCGACACACATGCGCCACTTGCCCCCCTTTTTCTTCACGATAACTGGGTTGGCCAACCAATCAGAATGGTCGACCTCCCGTATGAAACCGGCTTTGAGGAGCTTGTCTAGTTCCTCTCTGATGATGGCTTGCTTCTCCGGGGAGAAGCGCCTGAGCTTCGCCCGCCGCAGGCTTTTGTCGGCAGAATCGCTAGCTTTGTGCTCGACGACCTCCCTTGGGACTCGGGCATGTCGGACGGTTCCCAGCGAACGTGTCGCGCTTCTCCGGAGGAAGGTCACGAGCTCGAGTTCCTATTTAGGATCCAGGAAGCCCCACGTGTACGACCTTGCCTGGCTCTGCGTCGTCTGTGGGATGGCCTTAGTTTCTCCCCGGCACGAGGGTAGCCCTGGGCGAGAACTCCTCGGCTCTTGGTCGGGCCCCATTGTATTGCCCGACCATGTCTAAAGCCTTCTCGTCGCAGTTTAGGGCCGCTTTCGGACTTCCCTTCACTGAGATCACGCCGCCGGGGCCGGGAACCTTCAGACATTGGTACCCGTGATGCGTGGCGGCCATGAATTTGGCGAGCGTTGGTCGGCCCAGGATGGCATTGTAGGCCGACTCGAAATCGACCACCTCGAAGGTGATTAATTCCGTTCGGAAGTTGCTCGGGCTTCCGAAGGTTACGGGCAGGACGATCTGCCCGAGCGGCTTGGCCGAGGTGCCGGGGACTATCCCGTAGAAAGGGACTACGACGCTCTTGATCTTGGACCGAGGAATTTGCATCTCGTCCAGGACCCTGGCCGATATCAGGTCCAGGGAACTCCCGCAATCCACCAGCACTCGTCCTACCGCGGTATTGCAGATCATCGGGCTAACGACCATCGGGAGCCTTTGGGGTTTCGTCATCCCCAGGGGGCAGTCGTCTTTGGAGAAGGTGATGGGCAGCTCGGACCACTTGAGCTGTTGAACGGGAGGCTTCCCCTGGGTGACACGGAGTACCTCGCGTGCGGCCTCCTTCAGCTCCCGACGTGACCCATAGGCGGCGGAGCCCCCGAATATCACGGCGATGTGGTTTCTTGGCTCCTGGTACTCCATGTCCGTATCTTCCTCCTCGGCGGGCTTCTTGCCCTTGACGTCTCCTTCTTGCTCTGGGAGCGTGGGCATGGGACCCTTGCCATTGTAAAATTGCTCCAGGCGGGAGGCCCATGTTCTGCAATTCCGCAGGTCGTGTCCATGCGCCTGGTGGAGCGGGCAAAAATAGGCGCTAGCCCGTCCGCGCTGGTTGCCGCGGTCTTGGTCGTCCCGGTTTTGCTCGTTGTTCCGCTGAACCGGTCGGCCTTTTCCTTTCGCGGCTCCTCCTTTATACGATTGCGAGGTCGGCCGTTGTCGTCGTTCGACGGCCGCCACCATATCGGAGACGGAGGGTTTTTTCTTCTTTTTGATTTTTTTCTCGATCGAGCTCACGCTCTTTCGGCTGGACGCCCCTTCGAGTCCGGGCTGAGGGGGCAGCTTTCCCTCGTCCAACAGCTTCTTCCATTGGACGGCCTCGTCCGCGTTGGCATAACGGTCAGCCATGCGGAACAGCTCGTTGGCTGTGATGTCCGGGTGAATTCGAGGTCCTGAGTAAAGCGTACGTCTCGGACCCCAAACTTGAAAGCCCGGACAACCGCCTCATCCGAGATGCTTGGGATGGAATTGCGTACTTGCATGAAGCGCTGGACGAACTGGCGCAGGGTCTCACCCTCCGTCTGCATCAGACGCTCAAGGTCGCGCTCCTTCCCCGGGCGGACGTAGCAGCTCTGGAAGTTGGCCCGGAGAGTGTTGCTCAGCTGTGCCCAGGACCGGATCGAGTTTTCCTTTTGGTTGAATAGCCATGTCCGAGCCGGCCCGTCCAGCACTGTGGGCAGAAAGTTAGCCATGACCCTTTCATCACCTCCGGCGGCTAGAATGGTCGTGGTGTAAATCGAGAGAAACTCGTCGGGGTTCTGAGTCCCATCGAATCTCTCGATGTGACCCGGCTTGAACCTTATTGGCCAGGTCACACGTTGTAGCGACGTCGCGAACGCCCTGCACCCGAAAACGGGACTGTCGGGACGGTCATTGCGAGCGCGGCGGTCGGGGCGATCCCCACCGGCCGAGCCCGAGGTTAGTGGGCCCAGGCGAGAGAATATCTCCCTATGCCTGTAGGATGGAGAGTGGCCCGAAGAGGAATGTTCGGCTCGGTTCTGCCCGTGGCTCGCATTCCGTTGGTCCCGAGGGAGCCCCCGGGAATTGCTCCGGGTGCCCTCCCGAGCCCGGTCGCGTTCGCGCCGGTCACTCCGGGTGGAGGCGCTCGGACGCCTGGCGGCGGCATTCCCAGGAATTGCTCTGGGCGTCCCTTTCTCGGGAGGCTTCCGTCGCTTTTATGTCTGTGGCAATTTCCTCGAGGTCGTCGGCCACAGCCGCACCCATGGCTTCTAGGTCGACCTGCTCAGGAAACTCTCTGAGGTTGCGCACCACCGTGGCCAAGGCTTGAAGGCGTTCCCCGCTCGGGGGAACGCGGGGTGACGAGCCTGCTCGCCGTCGCACGGCTCCGAGTCCCGTGACGCTGCGGAAATTCTCACGAACCGGCCCTGGTCTTGTCGGTAGGGCCACCACGGACTTGCCGGCGTAAGCTGGCGATGTCCGATTCGAAGATGCTTGCGAGTGCTCCTTGGCCGCCGTAGCGGTGAAGGCGTGTTTCGGGGATTTGCTCCGACATTTCCATCCTCCTCCGCAACGAAGATGTTACGGATTGGACGGATCGCGAGGGTGACATCACGGTGTCTCCCGTGACGCGTCCCCGGTCGAGCTCGAAAAGGTCGGGGATGTCCGGACCATCGTAGAGCCCGTCATACTCGCTGCCCGGAGAGGGCGTCGAGCCGAGCGAAAGAATCGCCCGGTCGGCGCGGTTTCCATGGAGAAGCTCCGGAACCGTCGTGATTCTCAAGGCCCGGCCGACGTCGGCCCCATTGTCGAAGAATCGCTTGTCTTCTTCCTCGATTCGGGCGCCGAGGCCTGGCGATCTTGGGAATTTGTCATCCTCCGGATTCCTCACGAAAGGGAAAGTCGGTCCCCACGGACGGCGCCAGCTGTCGACGATTGGGGAGCAGGCCCCCGCCGAGCTTACTTGTTGGTGGAGGGACCAACTGCAACCCCTTCCTACGCGATGGGATACTCAGAGGAGTGACTCACTGGACTTCAACGGGCAGGAACACTGTGATTTACCCTGGTTCAGGCCTCTCAAGAAGGAGATAATAGCCCTACTCCAGCTCGTGTATCTCTTTTTGCAGAAAAAAAGTTGTCCATCCCCTTCATGGTGGGGATGCTTTTATAGCTTACAAAGGGGTGTGCTTGTTCAAACCCACTAACTCCACGTCCGACCAGGTCCAACGTGGTAACTAACGGATCCTACACTCCTGTCACGTTCCCGCAGGGATCGCAACGAACTAGCGGAGGTTACGCAGCGGGTGGTTACCGACCTCGGGATCACGTCAGGTCGGCTAACGTCTAACTCCGAACTCGGCCACTTTGGCCCGAGCACGAGCTACCGGTCCACCAGGTCATGCGACCTCCTAAAAGGTCCCGGCTAGACCGTCCCTTGGAACAACCTCCTCGTGACCAGGACGGGAACGACCTCGTGCTGCTCGTGGCGCCTGGCTAGGTCGTCCCGGGGAACGGCCTCCCGGTGGTTCGGGCAGCAGTGAGCCCGCGCCCCTTGTGGCACCCGAGGTAATTTTGTGGGGTCTACCCGACCCCCCGACATTGTTTAAAAAACAACATATAATTTTTTTTCTGTTTTTTATTCCGAATTTCAAATATCTAAATGTTTCAATTAGCAGCACAAAAAATCAAATAGTTGATTTCTATTTATTTGTATTATGAATTCATGTTATTTTTTTATTGTACTTCTAAGCTGCTAATTTTACATTTGTTTCTATTTAATTTTGAATACTAGTTAACATTAACAAGATGCATGATGGATAGTGTTTAAGAAAGAAAAATGCAGAAGACATTTGGATGTAACGATATTATAGACTTTTAGAATCAGCGACAACCGAGACCAAGAGGTTACACAGATAGCAGCACTGTCGATCATGCAGCCCACTCGGATTCGAGTCCAAGACTCATCCGGATTGCTCACTCCCTTCTTAAGTAAATGCTAGAGCCCCCGTCCAATTTTTTTTTTTTTAAAAAAAAGAATCAGCGACATCCCTTTGCGCGAGAAAAGAGCACAGCAAACACGCAAGACACACAGTGATTTGTTTACCGGTTCGGCAAAGCCTACATCCCCGAAAGCTAAATTGCGGTTGCTCTGTCTGTATAAAGAGTTTTTTTCTTCTTCTTTTTCATGATTAAAATCACAAGAGGTCAACGATATATATTTATACCCCGATGACATATTTGACCCTGTAGTCCATACCGTAGAGGTTTCACCCTCCACACCCTTGACCCATAATACTAGCATTTCATAATCCTATATAACTGTGCCAGTGTGCCTCCAAGATCTATAGGCCTGTGTCCAGAAAGCAATGCTCCGCTTTCCGAATACAGCACACAGAAGAAAAATACAAGAGAACACTTTCACTCTTGTTACATCCGCGGACTAGGGGTTATCTCCTTCCTCAGTAACTCGTGGCTTCCAATAAATCGAGATAATGCTCAAACTTATTGGCGGCGACAGGCTTGGTTAAAGTATACGCACGCATCGTTATCATGGGTAGTGCCCATCTTCGCAAATCACTCTCCATGGGTAGTACACAAGACCGGAGAGGCCAGAGTAGAACTTGCTTGTGGTGCTGGTCTTGTGGAAAAACAAGATGAATAGCTAGTTCTTAATCTGGACAAGATGTCATGTCACGACGTCGACAACGTCTCTTGTGTTTGGTTTGCTGCCATGAAACGGCACTGCTAATGTTGGTTCTCAATTCCTACACTAGAGAATGTCAAGGGGACCCAGCCTCTATACATCATCCTACCTGCCGTGTCAATTTGAGAGTTTGGTCCAAATCAAGGTGGACCTGAAAAAGCAAGTCAATGTACAATACAATCTTGACAAACCTTGCAAAAATTAATAATGATGTCCTAAGCAACAAGCCATTCAGCCCCCTTTTTTTTAATCACTCCTGCTCCAGTGCTTAAACCCCCAGATGTGGTGAAGCTTAGGCATAGATTGACACCGGTAGCCTGAGCTTTGTTAGCTTAGCCATGGCGAAGTGGTTGCATCTGCCGTTTTTAACACTAGCCATTCTTGTTACCCTGAACGTGTCATGTGCCCAAACAAATATCACCTATGGGTCCTCACTGCAGGCTGCCGCCGGGGCCGGCTGGCCGTCCCCGTCGGGCCGCTTCGCCTTCGGTTTCTACGCCACGGACGGTGGCCTCGCCGTCGGCGTCTGGCTCGCCACCACGCCGAACATAACGGTCACATGGACGGCAAACCGCAACGACACGCCTGCCACGAGCGGTTCGCTCCGGCTCACCTACGACGGCCGTCTGCTCTGGACCGGCGCGAACGGCCAGGACAGGCCAGTTGCCGTGCCGCCCCTGCCGGCCGTCGCGGCCGCCATGCGCGACGACGGCAACTTCGTGCTGTACGGCTCGAATGCGACGGTGGTGTGGTCGACGTTCGTGTCCCCCACCGACACCCTGCTCGCCGGTCAGGACCTCGTGCCGGGGGCGCAGCTCTTCTCGAGTATGTCCGACACGAGTAGGGCTACCGGGAAGTACCGGCTCGCCAACCAGCTCAACGACGGCAACATCGTGATGTACCCGGTGGGCACGACCAACGTGGCGGCCGCGGCGTATTGGGACACGGGGACGTTCCAGATAGGCTTCCCCCTTACGTTGCAATTGGATGCCAGTGGCGTGCTCTACCTGGTGCCCAAGGTTTACAATTCCGGTAGGAAAAAAATTTCGGTGCTCACCGATAAACAAGAAATTTCGGAAATTTCGGAAATATCGGATTGAATTCAAACAAATTCAAATTTTTTTTAAAAAATTTGACAGGATTTCCCTAGAAACTCTCTAAGCCGTCCTACATCACAATTGCATATAACAACAAAGAAATAAGACTACATATCATAAATTACAGCACCCATTAGATAATCTATTGCACTAAGTGTCCAAATGTCATCCTAAATGCAATCTCAAATATTACAAGTCCATAGTTTTGCAAAATAATAAACAGTCCCAAATTTACAAGCACATTTCACCAACATAGGTATTGAATGAATATCAATTCCTGTTCGGTGTCCAGAACCAACAAAATCACTCCATCATCCTAAGTAGAAAGCTTGTAAGGAACACGTTAATCACTATATCAACTGATTCAATTCATAATCACACAAGTACAGGTTTGAGAAGATACAAGCACATCCCAATCACCAGCACAGAAACCACGGAATGGATGATACTGGGAGATTATTCAACTATAGTTCCAGATGCATCCCAATCACAATACCAGCTCGGGGCGGGGGCCGGCGGAGGCGGGGCGAGCACGCGTCGGCGGGCTTGGGGCGGAGGCGGGGTCGAAGCGCCTTGGGCGAAGCCACGGCCGAGCGGCGGCCGGCAAGCGAGGAAGCGTCAGCAATGGCTCGAAGCGAGGCGGGCGAGCACGCTGTCGGCCGGCTTGAGCGGCGGGGTCGAAGCGCCGGTGAGCGACGCCATGGCGGCGAGCGCTGCGTTTGCCGAGGGCGGGGGCGCGCCGACGGGGGCAGGTCGAGGTCGGGCGCGCGCCGCCAGTCTGAGACTCGGACTGGAGTGAGGAAAATGAAATGGTGGCCGGTGGGTGTGAGTCTGTGACTGTGCTAGGGTTAGAGGATTTTGATGGGCCGGTTCGGCGGGGAACATATTTGGGCCTGTTTGGCGCGTGTTCGGGCGGGAGCCAAATTTGGCTGAATTTTTTGGCCGGTAAGGAATTTTTTTCGGGCCCCACCGATAAATGCGAAATTTCGGAAATTTCGACGAAATTTCGCCGAAAATGTGAACCTTCTGGTGGGCAACAATGGCAGCTACACCAAGAACTTGACGCGGCCGGCCAGAGCCGCACAAGCTGGAGAGCAGGTCTACTGCCGAGTTGCGCTTGATCCTGACGGAGTCCTGCGCCTGTATCGCCATGCCTTCGTGTCCAACGGCAACGGAGCGTGGACGACCGACGTCCAATGGATCGGGCCGAGCGATCGGTGCCTCGTCAAGGGCGTTTGTGGGTTCAATAGCTACTGCGTCCTCGGCCGCAACGCGCAGCCCAGCTGTTTGTGCCCGCCGGGGTTCGATTTCATCGAATCGAGCAACGCCGCGCTCGGTTGCACGGTGAACTCGAGCGCCGGCGACTGCGTGGGGGGACAGCAAGACGCTGGCTTCTCCATGGCGGCCATGCAGAACGTGTCGTGGGCGGACACGCCGTACGGGGTGCTGGGCGCGGGCACGAGCGCCGCCGACTGCCAGGCCGCATGCATGACCGACTGCTTCTGCGCCGCCGTGCTGCTGGACGCCAACGATGGCACGTGCACGAAGCAGCAGCTCCCACTGCGGTACGGCCGCGCGGGCGGCAGCTTTACTCTGTTCGTCAAGACCGGGGGAACGCCGAACGCGGCGCTCGGTGGCAGGGACACCTCCAACCACCGCGTCGGGTGGGCAGCCACCATCGCGTGGGTTTGCATCGGGCTCCTGACATGCGTCGCGTTGTCCGCTATCATTGCGTCCGCGCGGCTGCTCTGGGTGAACCGGAGGATCGTGCGACGGCACGCGTCGCTCGCTAACGCCGACGCCGCCGAGGCCTTGGACGAGGAGGCTCCCCTGAGGTCGTATACTTACATGGAACTCGAGCACGCGACGCACAGCTTTCGAGACCCGCTCGGCCGCGGCGCGTTCGGCACGGTGTTCAAAGGGGCGTTGCGCAACGGCGAGAAGGCCATCGCCGTCAAGCGGCTGGAGAAGCTCGTGGAGGACGGCGAGCGGGAGTTCCAGAGGGAGGTGCGCGCCATCGGGAGGACGAGCCACCGCAACCTGGTGCGCCTCCTCGGCTTCTGCCACGAGGGCGCAAACCGCCTCCTCGTCTATGAGTTCATGCACAACGGCTCCCTCGCCGACCTCCTCTTCAAGGGCACCTCCTGCCCGGCGTGGCCCGACCGCGTCGGCGTCGCGCTCGACGTCGCGCGGGGGCTGCACTACCTCCATGACGAGCTGGACAGCCGCGTGATCCACTGCGACGTCAAGCCGCAGAACATCCTCATGGACGCAACCGGCACGGCCAAGATCGCCGACTTCGGGCTCGCCAAGCTGCTCCAGCCCGACCAGACGCGCACCTTCACTGGCGTCCGCGGGACGCGTGGGTACCTAGCCCCCGAGTGGTACCGGGGCGCCGGGCCGGTGACGGTGAAGGCCGACGTGTACAGCTACGGCGTGGTGCTGCTCGAGATCGTGACGTGCAGGAGGAGCATGGAGATGGAAGAGGCCGGCGACGAGCGCACGCTGATGGAGTTGGTGTACGAGTGCCTACTTAGGGGTGAGGTGAAGAGGGCCATGAGCAGCGACGAGCTGGTGGAGGCGGCGGCAGTGGAGAGGGTGGTGAAGGTGGGGATCTGGTGCGTGCACGGGGAGCCTCAGTCGAGGCCGACCATGAAGGGCGTCATTTTGATGCTGGAAGGACACTTGGAGGTGCCATTTCCTCCGCCTCCCTCTTCTACTTGATCTTGATGGATGATATTGAAAGATGTAGACATACAGCACGTCCTTCCATTATAGGTTTCTATATATGTATGTGGTTGAGTGCAATTTCTGGGCACGCAGACATCAGAGAATTAATTGTACGTACGATGTTTGCCGCATCATGTCACCATGGTAGATCGATCCTCTAATTACGTGCTGAAGGCAAGTCACATTTAATTTAACCCATGCGTTGCGTGCTATGCACCAACTACAAATTAATGCTACGTCTCATCCAGTGATCTTCAAACCACGCCTCTTGTTCAGTTGTTCGAAGGGGTGCTAGCTTAGCTGCTCAACGGCGAGAATGCTTCAATGCTAATTGGGATCTCCAGACGGAGGTGCGCGCCATCGCAACCTAGCTAGTGCGCCTCCTTGCCTTCTGCCACGAGGGCGGCAACCGCCTCCTCGTCCACGAGTTCAGGAGCAATGGCTCCCTCGCCGGCGTGGCACGACCACCGTGCCGGCCTCACCGAGGACGCGACGCAGGGGCTGCGCTACCTCCACGATGGGCTCAGCAGCCGCGTCATCCAATGTGTTGTCAAGTCGCAGAATATCCTCGTGGACGTGCCTGGTCGGCATAGCCAATAATCAATCAAGATGCTTGTTTTGGACCTTAGCTTCGTGGATGGAAAAGACTCGGGTTCTTCTATGGAGAAGTTGATTGCTCCATTTTACTGGTCGACGATCACCATTTATGTAAAATATATCGTATCTTTCTGGTTGGAAGCACTACCGGATTTAATGGGACGATTAAGGCTCTAGATGGGCCTTGGCTAAATGGGCATAAATGAGATTTTATCTTGATCGAAAATGTTGATCTATTCAAGGATCCTCATCAGCTAGCTCCCAAATCTTTTTCTTGTCTTGAAACAAGTTTCATGTAGATCGTTTAATATGAAGGTGTGAGAGAGAAAGATCTTCTCCTCTGAAAACGTACGTCCTAATTAAGTGCGAAATTATCGCTATTTTACTGTGAAAAGTGGGGGAATAGTTAGTGTAAAAGGATATAACAAGTCCCCTAGGATTTACCTTATCTTTTCACCGTATATCCTGCAATTTTCACCTCCAAAATATTTGGTCACGTTCTTCCTATTCCTTCGAGTTCTTTCGATCGTTGTTCATGGTGGTTTGGAGCAAATCCATCCTCTTTGAGGAACACATTCTTAAACACTATAATATGAAATTGGTCCACCTAGATCCAAAATTCCATCTTGATCCTCAAGTGTCTTCACACACCTGTGTGAAATTTGTCTTGGCATCCCTCCCTATATCCACTTATTCTGCATTTTTATCAATTTACCCCAAGTAATAAGAGTCAGGACTTATGCGGTAGTGTGTATTTCAAGCTCCATGATAATACCACCGACCAATATCGCAGTACTCTACCAGTCAGGGATTCATGACGTGATTATCACAAAGAGTGATTTTATTCTGATCCGTCGGAGGGTACTAGTCACCTGCTACTAGGAAGCACCTGAGTGTTTTCTTATTAAATAGCACTTAAATTTTGAGTCTTTAGATATAGATTTAATTAATAGAATCAATTTGCCATCTCTCATCACATTTTAAGTACTTTATAGGCAAAAAAAAAAAGAGTGCTCACAAACCTAAAAAACGCTCGAGTGCCACTTAGCAATTTCCAAAATTAAAAATCCCTTACCCTGGCTGTCGAGGAAAAAAGGGTGATTGGCCTTATAGCAACCTTGGGAGCAGCCTTACTAGTCAGGAAAAAAGATCGTTCATGAATCATGACTTCTTGAAGAATAGAGTTAGCCCTCTGAAGAAAAGGGTTCATTTGGCGTGCGACATAGAGGAGTCTAACGATCCTATGAAGGATCAAATTGGAGGTATGTTGTTCTCCTTCTGATTTTTATTTTTTTTAGGTAGTAGATCTGTTACTTAGAACTCTATTGTTTTCATTCAATGTTGCGAGATGCTCGAGTTTTGGATAGGGCATCTAAAGTTTTGGATAGTGCCAATTTGAACTTTTATAACATAGATTCTACCATTACATCAACTAAGGATACAAGGGGATATATGCTAGGGGATCTAAGTCCTAAATTACATCACGAGGGAAAATTTTACTCTATTGCTTCTATTCAGATTCACACACATGTGATCCCTCAGTCTCTGGCTCAGAATCACTATACACAACACAAATAGGCATTAATTCAATTTTAAATTATAATCACTCAACAGAAGCGTAGACCAAATGTTCATTTAGAAACTAGGGATAAACTGATAAGGAGACTTATAAGGAATATGTGGCATCAACTAGTAAAGTGAAGAAATACTTATGAGACTAATCCAGGTCTCCATATGAGTCGTATATGTTCTTTTGGCGCTTCTCGAACTCAATAATTTCAAGAACTATGTCATCAAAATTTTTAGCGTCCATATTAACAATAGGTTGAATGGTAAAGTACAACACAATATTGTTTCACTGGGTCTTATTAAGTTTTCCAATGGATTGCATGTAAAGGTCTACAATATGCTTCGGGATACGATAGTTGCACGACCAATGGTCGGTGCATCCATACATAAAATAGGGTTATTTAGGGTTTGCAATCTTATTTAGCTGAATCTTGCTTCTGGAAGACCCGTGGCCCTTACCTTTACTTATCCAATATGAATTGCCTCTTCCTCTATCTAATCTGCTATTCTTCCACTTATCCCCTTTATTCTTCTGGCCTTTTATGCGGCCATGGCTATTGCTAGCTTGCTAAGCATTAGCAGATGCTTCGGGAATTGCATGACTCCTATTAGGAAGTATGTGATAATTCTCTACCAGAAGTTCGTCATGCTTTTTTTACTTCTAGCAAAATGCATATATAAGCTCAGAGTATTTCTGGTATTTGGAATTACGATACTATTACAGCAATATCCTTCTATTGGGGTGGAAGGTACATAATATCTTGTCGACCATTTTAGCATCAGTAACTTTTTGGTTACAGAATGTTAGCTTAGTGACAAGCTTGTGTATGGCAAAGTTATATGCTGCCACATAATTTAAAAGTCCCGAAAGTGCGGGAGGATTCATTCGTGCTGTGCTTCTGGAAACAGAACGGACGTTTGCTGGTTATATATTTTTCCTTCATAGAATTCAAAAGTACAAGTTGGTCGTCTTTTATCAAATATTTGGACTTCAGGTCCGTACGGAGATGGTGCCTCACGAAGTGCAAAGCCGTACACATGGCGGCTTCGAGAAGAGCAGGGGTACCAGCTTCAGGCTGGGAATAAGTAGCTCTAAAAATTCAAGCTATCACATTAATCTAGTATTCATTACCCCAGTAAGGTAATTGGTGTCATTCAGGGCAATCTCCATAAAGTCCCTTTTTGCGGTGTCTAACATATTCCATTTCTATTATGCAAAATGACTTTTACTACTGGTAAAATCATTATATTGCATACTCACTCTTCAATCAGTAAATCTTGGTCTATATCTATTCAGTATATAATTATCTAAAATTTTTCAGATTTTTCCTAGCAATTTCTATAGTTTTCTGCTAACTATTTAAGGAATTTTTAGAATCATTAGATAATAAAAATTTAAATTTCATTATGGAATTATGCTAGGACAATAAATCTAGAGATGTGGATATTTCATTATGCTATATAAAATTTTCCTAGTATTTCTTATAATTTTCGATAAGAAGCCCTATCAGCCATTTGCTCGTGTAAGGCAATCGGGACGGGAGTCTTCCTTTGTGGGGGCACCACCGATGGGCCGCATGGGCACGGTGTCGCCTCCGGTGAACACAGGCTTGCGGGCCTCCTCTGGGGCAAGCACCTCCGTCACGGGGGCTGATCGTTGCTTGCCGTTGCCAGTGCGCGGGCTCTGCACGGGTGCCGCAGGCGGGTGTCGCTGCCGTGGGCACCGAGGCGGGTATCCCCGTGAGCACCGGCGATGCCGCGGGTGCCGCCTTAGCTTCTGGCAAAGGTGGGCCTTCAACGCGCTTCGGGCATTGCTTCCGCTTCCTGCAAAGGCTCCATCGTCACTTCTTTGCGCGGGTGCCGCGCTGGTCGCTGAGACCGTGTAGCCGCCGTCAGCGCTGGCTGGCTGGCTGCGAGCTACGGTGCAGAGCGTGCTTCGGACGCGATCGGTCAGTTATGGCAGCGCATCGGCGGGTGTGCATCAGTCGGGTGGAGGCCCTGTGGCGATGCACGGTGGGCGTGAGGCGGCCACAATATATTTGTGTGTGTGTTTGTTGATGAACAGTAGATCAAATAGTAATTGGATTGGCAATATGATCTGCGTGATCACAACTTGCATAGATGCTCTCTCTTTATAAGATTAATTCTCTTTGTACAAAAAGATGTCTAGTATATAGTAAAATCAGTTGTAGATAGATTCGAATTCGTCCATCAATAAATAGTGCTTCTATACACTTGACTAAAACTCTACCTATATAATAATAATAACTGCCCAAATAAAATATTCCAAGCTCCAAAGTCGGATCCAGAAAGATCGATCATTATTAATGGAGCTATCCATTCAGCTGTGCACTGTCGGTCTTGTTTAATTCTTTTTTATGAGAGGGTACTTATGTTAATGATAATTAATCCCTGGCAAACTCTTGTGTGAAGCATGTGTGCATCATGTGCATGCTTGCAGTACGTCTTGTGATCGCTTAGTTTGTAAAGCCTTAAGTCTCGTTACAATTCAGCCCTCATATAATTGGTCTGGTCCACATTGCCGTTGTACTGACCATGCATGCAAAACACGACGCACTCGACCATCGTTTTTTTTTTTGTTTCCTTGCATGAGGCGATCTTCGTTGAAACAACCCTCAAAAAATTCAAAATGAATTTATTCGGTTTGTTTGAATTCGCGTTCGTTTGAGTTTTGGAAGTTGGAATTTGAGTTTGGAATTCAAACCTTGTTGGGCCGGATTCCTCTCCTTCGTGGGCCTTCCGCCGCTTCCCGCTGCCGCCTCCTCGGCCTCTCGCCTACTGCCTGCCGCCGGCAGCCGCCATGCCGATCGCCTCCCGCTTCGCCCTGCCAAGGCCAGGCTGCGCCGCTTGCCGCTGGCCAGCGCCTGGCCGCTGCGCCGCCTCCTCGCTTCCCTGGTCTCTCGACGTCAGGCCGCCGCCGCGCTTGCCCTGCCTCGCTTCGACCGCTCGCCTCCTCCGCCTGGCCAAGGCCATGAAGGCGCCGCCGCTCGCCCGGCCACGCCTCTCGGCCCGGCTTATAAAAGCCCTCCTCCTCGCCTCGCCGCTCCTCGCTCTCGTGGTGAGCCCTCCTCTCCCTTGCCCTCGTCTCGCCGGCCCGGCCGCCGCCGCCTGGCCACCGCCGCCCCGTCGCCTCCTCTGTTCCCTGTGCCCTAGCCCTCCCTGCCGTGCCCGACCGACGAGCGGGCCCCCGCCAGCCCCCGCCTCCTCGCCAAGGCCCTCTCTCTCTCCTCTCGCCAGCCGTCTTTGGCCGGCCGGCCAACCAGCTCGCCCAGCGCCACCTTGATGGGCGGCCCATTTCACCAAAGCCAGCCCAGCGCCCAAAAACAGTAAAACGGATTTTTCGGATTTTAATTAATTAATTAATTCCGAAAATTCCTTTTTAATCCAAAAATAGCCAGAAAAATCCAGAAAAATCCCGGAAAATCCCAGAGCTCCACCAAATACTTTTCCCGAACCGTCTCGACCCACTGAGTCCAGAAATGCTGTCCGTTCCCAGATCCGAACCCCAGAAATTCCCCAAATCCCAGTTTCGCCCTCCGTTCTCTTCCGACTCGGTTCCCGGTTTCCGTTTCAGTTTCCGTTTTCGTTTTTCGGTTATTGTTTTGTCGTTTATTTATGTTGGTTGTCTTTTCGCGTTAGATTCGACCGTTGAGACGCCAGTGGAGCCGGAGCAGTCCCTGGAGTCGGGCGATTCGAGCGAGCGTTGGACCAGGCGAGCGCAGCGATTTACTACTTCCCGACGACTCGTCCGATCCAGCTGCCGCGCAAGGCAAGCCGTACACCCTTTGATCATATTGATCCTATCATGCCATGCTATAGTAGTAATTATTTTATATCGCATTATTTTACTGTATTTGAATTAATGAAATCCAGTATTTTAGAATAACATGATAAATAGGTAATACCGAATTGCTCATGAAACCTCCTTGAAATATTTGAACCCTGTTAATCCTTTGGAACCCTAGTTAATTGCTTATTGCCATGAATAGGTTAGATAATACTGCTAGGTTAGTTCAAAACCTGGATTTAAAGAAAATGCTGCCGAATCTCCGATTCGGATTGTTTATAAAAGTGCTACAGTTAGGGGGACAGTATCGGATTAATCCCGGAGTGGATGAGATTCCGATCCCCGACTGGTGATTAATGCCTTGGTTAGTCTGGTGGCCGGTACTGCGAGTACCGGAATGGGTTTGTGGATGAAGGCTTGATCTTTGGCAAAAGTGTAAGGTTAATAATCCCCTTGAGCAAAGTAAATAACTTAGTTTCCGCTCAACCACAGGTCGGACTGGTCAGTGACCCGTATCCGACACGGCTCATTAAGTTAATCATTCCTGAGATAATAATTGGACTGTCTTGGTGGCTACCATTCTCTGGAGAGAATGGGGACCGGGCCTTCCCGGCAGGGAAATGGACCGGAGGGGTGGAACGGGAATGGTCCAGAGTGACATTCTTGGTTCTCACAGCAGTGAACGCTAATGGGGACCCTGAGTCCAAGGTAGCGGTACTATCGGTAAACAACTAAAGGACAGGAATGATTAAACGAAATGCTGTGATAATCTAAACTGGGCCACATGCATTTAAGTTGCATGAAACTCGCGATTGGCATAAAGGTTATAGATATCTTGTGGGTAAAGTTGAGCCGCTCTGCAGAGTTAATCTTAATTGTAATCGATTACGCCGTACTTCCGGTAAATGAAGTTAAGTTGGAATCGGGGTTGATACCCGTAACTAAGCTCAAGTTACTGTTTGGAATTTGGATAATTGTGGTTAAGCGTTGTTGAACTTGCGAAATTCAAACTACTTATTTATTAGTTTGTGCTTCAAATGTAAAATGAATTGTGAAATAAAACTGCATCCAGATACTAAACCCTATTGCCATCCCTTGATTACCCCTACATATAGTATTCAGTGGTTCCGTACGACTTGTTGAGTACTCCCGTACTCACCCTTGCAAAACCCCGCCCCTTTCAGAGTTCGAAGATGTTGGCGCCTTCCAGGAGATCGTAGATGGCGATTTAGTCTGGTTCTAGGTCTTTGTCTTCGCTCAGGCCTTGCCTGTGGTTTCTCTCTTTTGTTAGTGTAAGTTTAGAAGCTTGGATGCTTCTCTTGTAAAACCGGTCGTTAGACCAACTATATTGAATAAAAAGTGTTGAAAGTTGCTTTTGTCAGGCAATTGTACTCTTGTCTTCCAACAGTTAGTCTTCCTGGGTAACTGTTGTGAGTTTCGCACTGCCCCTAAAAAGGCGGTCCGTCACAAGTGGTATCAGAGCCTAGGCTTGACCGTAGACTGAGACCTAAGTTGGCTTAAGGAGTCTTTTTCGAAAGATTATTTCAAACTACGAAATGAGTTTCGAAAACTGTAAGTACTATCCTTATAATCCTGTTTCTCTCCTCTCTCTGTTTCCCACCCTTTCCTTAAAATTCTTTTCTCTCCTTTGAAACTCACTTAAAACCTTTCCGCTCATCTGACTTAAAAAGATTCTCGTTTTGGCAGATGGTGCACCACGTCTACCCACTTCCCGAGGTTCCCGAAGGATGGGTGGGCTAATTGTGGAGAATGCTACAAGATGTTGGAGCTGATCAGATTGAGATCCCGCTTTTCACACGGAGGAGCTTTTCCAGGGTGTCGTCGCGTTGAGTGGAGAGCCTGGTTCAATCTGGATCCCCGCCAAATAATCCAGATATTCGCGTCACTTCCAAGGGCACCGCGTCCACGAGTCGACGCTATTCAGGACTCGCCCGTCGGGCGTGGAAGCACTGCGTCGTCTCTTCGCGGCGAAGTTCGACCACGATCGATTTGATTGATCCCCATGAAGGGGATGCCCCGACAGATGATCGCCTCTGTTCCAGAGGACGAGGCGAGATCCGCGTGTCGATGAAGCTGCGAGCTCCTTGTCAACAAGGATTTCTGTACACTACCCTTCTCCTCGAGCGGGATGATCTTCGGCCGGTTGAGCAATGCCTGGATGGAGATCGGCGAGCTTCGTGAGGAGATAGACCACCCATTTCAAAGACGCAGCCCGAGAAGAGATGTCCGTGGATGGTCCGTCATTTGTGGATCGACTGTCCATGGCGTAAGATGTGGAGGAAGATCCAAAGGAGCGCATCATCTACATCTCCGACGACGATTGAAGATTCCAGTCTTAGAATAGGGCGTTAGTCCTAGAAGTTGGCTTTACCCTTTTGGAGTAGTCTTTGTAATGTAAAATAGGTTGTTTCTTACCTTAGTATGACGGTATTGTAAACAATCTATGTATCAAGAAAATTAAGTTTCCTATCTCTGTATGTTGTTTGCTCTATTATCCTTATATCTTCTACTAATTCCACTAATTCTTTCCCATTTCATCTCGCCTCTCACCTATTCTATCTCTCTACCTTTGTGTCTAAATCTTACTTATCTTCTCGCTTTGCCCAAAACCACTGACAAGACCTAAAAGATAGTCAGATGGATCAAGGTGAAGGATCCCAACACCAAGGTTACGGGAATGAGGCACTCCGGCCGTAAATCCAGTCAACATAGCTCAAATCTTGGCAGATATAGAAAGGAACAGATACCAATGTAACAGAGGCGTAATCGGATGATTGAGATGATGATGGCACGCTTTGCCGCAAGACCCAGATGAATCCCCAGGAAGCAACTTTGGACATGATGGATTATTAGGTGGGTCACAGTCTCTGACTTCCAAAAGACCCGGCCCCTATTTTCTCCATGTCAATCGAGCCGTTATCGCCAGATGATTGGCTCACGGTTATCCAAATGAAGTGGATACCGTGCAAAGGTAATCGAGAAGGAGAAAGTGTTTCTCGCCTCTCACCACCGCAAGGACAAGCAAAGACATGGTGGAGTCAACTTTCGACTCAAGACAGGACAAGAGATTTCGTGGCGGATGTTCAAGAAGCTTTCCGGAAGACTCACATTCCAGCAGGCTTGATGGCCTCCAAGCGGAGGGAATTTTTGTCTCTCCATCAAGGAGGAAGGACTGTGATGGAATACCTGCACCACTTCAACAACCTTTCTCGCTATGCACCCAGAAGTAGACACAGAGGAAAAGAAGATAGAAAGATTCTATGAAGGACTGCAGAAGAACCTTAAGTTCCATATCTCATCAGTGGAGTTCAAGGATTTCTCAGCCATGGTAGATAGGCTGATTGTGTCAGAAGAAACAAGGAATGACCTGGAGGATACTAGAAAGAGAAAGGCACAGCAACAGAGAATGTCAGCAGCAAGTCAGTTCAAGGGAAGGACCTATACCTTCAACCCCAATGTTCCAAACAAGAGACAAGCAGTGGGAGGATCCCGACTGCTCCGCCCAATGCTCACCCAGAATGTTCGATGCTTTACCTGCAACGGAACCATTACTCTAATGTGTGTCCCAAGAAAGGTTCACTTGCTTCCATTGCGGACAGCCGGACACTTCAGCAAAGAAGGTTCAAGAAGGACTTGCCGAGTGATGTGGCAAAAGCTCAAGCGTCAGCTTCCGCCAACAGACAGCCAACGCCCCGTCAGCCTCAGCCGCCCCATCAAGGTTATTTGAGGGCACCAGTCAAGACCGAGGGATATTCCAACAACCGCGGAACCAACCCGCCCAGGAACCCTCAAGGCAGAATCAACCATGTGTCAGCAGCAGAAGCAGCCGAAGCAACGGATGTTATCGTTGGTAAGTTTCCCGTCCAAACCAAGTTGGCCTTAACCCTTTTTGATCCAGGTGCGACCCATTCGTTCATTTCCTTGGCTTTTGCTTGCAAAAGTGGGTTGCCCTATTCTCCCTTGCCCTCTCCATGTGTTTTCCACACCCCTGGAAGTCGGTTGATGGCAAGATTCGATTCTGATAACCTAAGGATAGAAATCCAAGGGATTGAGTTCAGAGCCAACCTCGTTGTTATTAGAGATGGATGGTCTAGATGTCATATTGGGAATGAATCGTTATCTAGACACCATGCTCGGTTGGATTGTTCTCGACAAAGTGACACTCAGGAATGGATTTGGTCAGAAAGTGACAGTTCAAAATGATCCAAGGCTGATCAAGAGGAATCAGAACGTCATCAATGCAGTTGCCCGTGGATTAGACAGCATACCCGTAGTTCGGGAGTACCCCGAGGTATTTCGGAAGAGTTACTGTGAAGACCTCCGAGCAGAGGCATAGAACTGCAATAGAGTTAGTTCCTGGAACAGCTCCTATCCATAAGCAATCCCGTCCAATGTCGCCTTTGGAGTTAAAGGAACTGAAGAAGCAATTGGATGAATTGCTGGACAAAGGATTTGTACGGCCAAGTATATCACCTTGGTCCGCGCAGGTTGTATTTGCCAGAAAGAAAGATGGAAGTAAGAGACTCTGCATAGACTACAGAGCCCTGAATGATGCAACCATCAAGAACAAGTACCCGTTACCCCGGATAGATGACCTGTTCGATCAATTGAAAGGAGCCAAAATCTTTTCGAAGATAGATCTGAGGACAGGATACCATCAGTTGAAGGTCAGAGAACAAGACAGAGAAAAGACAGCATTTGCTACTCGGTACGGATTATATGAGTTCACCGTGGTGCCATTTGGACTCACAAATGCCCCGGCCTACTTTATGAACCTGATGAACCAAGTATGCATGGAGTTCTTGGACAAGTTCATCGTGGTATTCATAGATGATATACTCATTTACTCCCAGACAGAAGAAGATCACAAGGAGCATCTACACTTAATTCTGGGAAGGCTTAGAGAACATCAGCTATACGCAAAATTCTCTAAGTGTGATTTCTGGTTGGATGAAATCGCTTTCCTAGGACACATCATCACCAAGGATGGCGTGAAGATGGATCCCGAGAAGATCAGGACAGTGTTGGAATGGAAACGGCCTGTGTCAGTGCCAGAAGTCAGAAGTTTTCTCGGTTTGGCAGGATACTACAGAAGATTTATAGAAGGATTCTCCAAGATAGCCAAACCAATGACTCAACTTCTCAAAAAGGACAGCCCCTACGTTTGGACTGAGAAGTGTGAGAAAAGTTTCCAAGAATTGAAGACCAAGTTAACCTCAGACCCAGTTCTCACTCTCCCGGATCCGGATAAAGATTTCCAGATCTACTGTGATGCTTCGAAGAGAGGATTGGGATGTGTGTTAATGCAAGAAGGAAAAGTGGTTGCATATGCGTCACGACAACTCAGACCGCATGAAGAGAATTACCCGACCCATGACCTGGAGCTAGCCTCAGTAGTGCATGCATTGAAGATTTGGAGACATTACCTGTTGGGGAACCGCTGTGAAGTGTTTTCAGACCACAAGAGCCTGAAGTACGTGTTCACTCAGCCCAATTTGAACATGAGACAGAGAAGATGGTTGGAGTTGATTAAGGATTATGACCTAGAGATCCTTTATCATCCAGGAAAAGCTAATGTGGTAGCAGACGCTTTGAGCCGAAAAGCATGCCATCATTTAGCTCAAGTTGAGACTCTCTCTCCCGGTGAAGTCGGCACAGAGTTGAACCTGCAGATAGTGTCAGAAGGATCAATATGTTTCCTAGAGATACAGTCAGAACTTCTGAAGCAGATCAAAGCAGCTCAGCAGACAGATGAGGAGATACTAGAATACAGAAAGTTGATGAAGGAGGTTAGTCCCTCAGAGTTCTCGGAAGACAAGCAAGGCATACTACGATTCCGCGATCGTATATGCATTCCGAAGGACAAGGATATAAGAGGATTGATTTTGACAGAGGCTCACTCGTCACAATTCTCAATACATCCTGGCAGTACGAAGATGTACCAAGACTTGAAGAAGGAGTACTGGTGGAATGGAATGAAGAAAGAAGTAGCCGAACACGTGGTGTGGTGTGACGTGTGTCGGAAAATCAAGATAGACCACCAAAAGACGGCAGGATTGCTGCAACCCCTTCCAAAGGCTAATGGAAGTGGGAAGAGATTGGAATGGACTTTATCACTGGTTTTCCCAAGACTCAGCAAGGATATGATGCTATCTGGGTAATCATTGATAGACTGACCAAAGTAGCCCATTTCATCCCTATAAAGCAGACTGTTGGAAGAGACAAGTTGGCAGAGTTGTACCTGACCCAGATCGTCAGATTACATGGAATCCCTAAGAAGATCGTGTCAGATCGTGGAGCCCAGTTTACTTCAAAGTTCTGGAAAAGTCTGCATGAAGCGATGGGTACAGACTTAAATTTCAAGATCTGACCTATCACCCTCGTAATCGATGGTCAGACAGAAAGAGTCAACCAGATACTAGAGGATATGTTGAGAGCCTGCGCTCTAGCATATGGAGCCTCATGGGCCAAGTGTTTGCCATTTGCGGAGTTCTCGTACAATAACAGTTACCAGGCCAGTCTGGGTATGTCACCGTTTGAAGCCTTGTATGGAAGGAAGTGCAGAACCCCGTTAAATTGGACCGAGACCGGAAAGAAACAGCTTTTTGGGCCTCAGTTGGTACATGATGCCGAAGCTCATGTGAGGATCATAAGGAAGAATCTGAGAACAGCTCAAGTCCGACAGAAGAGTTATGCGGATACAAGGAGAAAAGACATAAGTTATCAGATTGGAGACTTCGTTTATCTGAAAGTGACACCCTTTAAGCCCGTTCGCCGTTTTCAGATAAAAGGGAAGTTAGCTCCGAGGTATGTTGGACCATACCCCGTGACTGACAGAATTGGAGAAGTAGCCTACAAGTTACAGCTAAGTCCAGAGCTGTCAAGGGTACACAATGTCTTTCATGTGTCCCAGTTGAGGAAATGCCTCCGTCAGCCGTCAGAGCAAGTGCAGTTGAAAGGGATAGACTTGAAAGAAGATTTGACATATCATGAGGAACCAGTCAGGATTGTGGAGACTATGGAAAGGGAACTCAAGTTCAAGAATGTCAGGATCTGCCGAGTGCTATGGAAGAATCATACACTCGAGGAAACTACTTGGGAGAAGGAATCGGAATTGCAGCAGAATTTTCCCAACCTATTTTCCCAGGCGAAATGAATCTCGGGGACGAGATTCCATTTTAAGTGGGGTAGGTTGAAACAACCCTCAAAAAATTCAAAATGAATTTATTCGGTTTGTTTGAATTCGCGTTCGTTTGAGTTTTGGAAGTTGGAATTTGAGTTTGGAATTCAAACCTTGTTGGGCCGGATTCCTCTCCTTCGTGGGCCTTCCGGCCTGCTCCCGCGCGGCCTGCCCCGCCGGCCTCCTCCCTCGGCCTGCCGTCGCCGGCAGCCGCCGCGGCCGCCTCGCCGCCTCCGCCGGCTGGCTCGCCCAGCGCTGCGCGCCGCTCCCGCCGCCATAAGCGCTGGCGTCGCCGCCCGCCTCCTCCGCTCCCGCGTGGTCTCCCGACCGTGCCGCCGCCTCGCCGCCTTGCCCGTCCTCGCCCGACCGCGCCTCCTCGCGCCTCGCGCCGCCAAGCGCCGCGTCACGCCTCGCCCGGCCAGCTGCCTCCTCGGCTCGGCTATAAAAGCCCTCCTCTCCCCTCGCCTCGCCCGCTCCTCGCTCGTGGTGAGCCCCTCCTCTCCCTTGCCCTCGTCTCGCCGGCTCGGCCCGCCACGCCGCCAGCCACGCCCCGTCTGTCGCCTCCCTCTGTGCCTAGCCCTCCTGCAGTGCCCGTGCCGACGAGCGGGCCCCGCCCCGCCCTCCGCTGGCCCTCTCTCTCTCTCGCCATGCCGTCTTTGGCCACACCGGCCACAGCGCCACTTGATGGGCGGCCCATTTCCCAAAGCCAGCCAGCGCCCAAAAGCGATAAGAAAACGGATTTTTCGGATTTTAATTAATTAATTAATTCCGAAAATTCCTTTTAATCCAAAAATAGCCGAGAAAAATCCGTAAAAATCCGGAAAATCCCGAGCTCCACCAAATACTTTTCCCGAACCGTCTCGACCCACCGAGTCCGTAAATGCTGTCCGTTCCCAGATCCGAACCCCGTAAATTCCCCAAATCCCGCCGCCCTCCGTTCTCTTCCGACTCGGTTCCGGTTTCGCTTCGCTTTCCGCTGCTTTTGGTTATTGTTTTGTCGTTTATTTATGTTGGTTGTCTTTTCGCGTTAGATTCGACCGCTGAGACGCCAAAGGAGCCGAGCAGCCCCTCGAGCTCGAGCAGCTCCGAGCAGACGTTGGGACCAGGACGGAGCGCAGCATTTACTACTTCCCGACGACTCGTCCGATCCAAACCGCCGCAAGGCAAGCCGCATACCCTTTGATCATATTGATCCTATCATGCCATGCTATAGTAGTAATTATTTTATATCGCATTATTTTATCAGATTTGAATTAATGAAATCCAGTATTTTAGAATAACATGATAAATAGGTAATACCGAATTGCTCATGAAACCTCCTTGAAATATTTGAACCCTGTTAATCCTTTGGAACCCTAGTTAATTGCTTATTGCCATGAATAGGTTAGATAATACTGCTAGGTTAGTTCAAAACCTGGATTTAAAGAAAATGCTGCCGAATCTCTGATTCGGATTGTTTATAAAAGTGCTACAGTTAGGGGGACAGTATCGGATTAATCCCGGAATGGATGAGATTCCGATCCCCGACTGGTGATTAATGCCTTGGTTAGTCTGGCGATCATGAAAGTACCGGAATGGGTTTGTGGATGAAGGCTTGATCTTTGGCAAAAGTGTAAGGTTAATAATCCCCTTGAGCAAAGTAAATAACTTAGTTTCCGCTCAACCACAGGTCGGACTGGTCAGTGACCCGTATCCGACACGGCTCATTAAGTTAATCATTCCTGAGATACTAATTGGGTATCTTGGTGACTACCATTCTCTGGAGAGAATGGGGACCGGGCTTTCCTACAGGAAATGGACCGGAGGGGTGGAAACGGAATGGTCCAGAGTGACATTCTTGGTTCTCACAACGGTAGACGCTAATGGGGACCCTGAGTCCAAGGTAGCGGTACTATCGGTAAACAACTAAAGGACAGGAATGATTAAACGAAATGCTGTGATAATCTAAACTGGGCCACATGCATTTAAGTTGCATGAAACTCGCGATTGGCATAAAGGTTATAGATATCTTGTGGGTAAAGTTGAGCCGCTCTGCAGAGTTAATCTTAATTGTAATCGATGACGCCTGCATTTCCGTAAATGAAGTTAAGTTGGAATCGGGGTTGATACCCGTAACTAAGCTCAAGTTCTTGTTTGGAATTTGGATAATTGTGGTTAAGCGTTGTTGAACTTAAGTAAATTCAAACTACTTATTTATTAGTTTGTGCTTCAAATGTAAAATGAATTGTGAAATAAAAGCGCATCCGAGATACTAAACCCTATTGCCATCCCTTGATTACCCCTACATATAGTATTCAGTGGTTCCGTACGACTTGTTGAGTACTCCCGTACTCACCCTTGCAAAACCCCGCCCCTTTCAGAGTTCGAAGATGTTGGCGCCTTCCAGGAGATCGTAGATGGCGATTTAGTCTGGTTCTAGGTCTTTGTCTTCGCTCAGGCCTTGCCTGTGGTTTCTCTCTTTTGTTAGTGTAAGTTTAGAAGCTTGGATGCTTCTCTTGTAAAACCGGTCGTTAGACCAACTATATTGAATAAAAAGTGTTGAAAGTTGCTTTTGTCAGGCAATTGTACTCTTGTCTTCCAACAGTTAGTCTTCCTGGGTAACTGTTGTGAGTTTCGCACTGCCCCTAAAAAGGCGGTCCGTCACATTCGTCTTGCTTAATTCTCTAACCAAGTTGTTGCTATCTCGTGGTACCTATATGTTTTTATTTAAAGAGAGTAAAATATGAATAATTTGTCCTGTACTCATCTTAGTCCTGTTTAGTACAGTTCCAGATTCCAGTAGAAACAGAAATGGTTCCAAATTCTTGATATAAACGTTTCAGGTAGGATCCTGTGAATCGGGTTAAACGGGGTTGATACCTATTCGGTCATAGGGTGGAAAAAGAAGAAACGATCCAAGGAGAATCGTTCCGAGATTTAGGCCATGTTTGGTACGGTTTCAGATTCTAGTAGAAACGAAAATGGTTCCAGATTCTTGATAGAAATGTTTCAAGTAGGATTCTGTGAATCGGGTGGAACGGTGTTGAGACCGATTCGGCCACAGGGTGGAAAAAGAAGAAACGATCCGAGGAGAATCATTTCACGTTTTAGCCCATTTAGTTGGGTTTTTTTCCCCCAGGATCTAGTAGAAACGGCTTGGTTTCAAGTTGCCAAACGGGAAGACTTATGCCATAAGTCGTGGATTCAAATCCGGAAAACATAAGTAATGAAAAATCCATGTAAATAATCTATGATTGTTGGAAATTGAACTTCAGTCATGATCAGCCATGTAGACACGATGCATGATACAGCTACGGTTGGCATATATGCATGTTCCCTCCACGTTTAGCACACCGATCGGCTAAGCTTTCTACGATGGCACAAGTAGTTTACTTTGGTTGCCTTAATTTTGACTTTAGGTCATCGAATACGTGACGTCGGATTGCTTACCTCAGTTACCCGGCCGCTAGGCGTGCTCGGCCGGTTATTTTAGTCGACTCCCATCTTTTGCCAGCGTAGAGAAGATTCTCATTTGCCGGTTAAGTTCACATTATTGTTTATTGTTACTGTTAGGAAACCGGATTCGTATCCGATATGGACTCTTCCTTATCTCTAAGCAGAACCGCTATATATAGGAGGCAGGGGGTCACCCCATTGTACACAAGCATACAGAATAATAAAGCAGACTCGTTTCTCCTCATATTGTGTCTCTCTTTCTCCCTGTCTATTCTCCACTTGAGATCTATTAGGCAACCCCGGACTATTCGATAGCGAGGTTGTCTAACACGTTATCAGCACGAAGCTCTACCGGAGAAAGATTGAAAGGAGAGAAAAGACAAGAAGCGAAGGATCATCGACGACGACGAACGTCTACTACCGGCGATTGATCGCCCGATCCGATCTGCAATCAACTCGCCATCAAGCCGGCATCCACTCGGATTGCCGAAAGAAAAAGTCCTACGCGATAGCCAAACAGTCCTACGCGACTGTCGACGAAATTGCGATCAAAATCAAGCAAAGGTATTGAATCGAATACATGAGTTGTAGTCGCATCTACTATGAATTTTTAATAGTGCGACAGTTCTCGAAATCAATCTGCTGAACAATCTATTAGCAATTTTAGATTGAATCTGCTAGATTTTTCGGATTGCATCTAGTAGATTGGATCTGTTACTCGCGCTTGAAGCGACCTTCATTGCACGCGCTTGAAGCGCTGCCAACGACAATGAAGACGCCACTTGGTTCCGACGCCCGGCTCGAAGCCATGGTCGCCACCACCCGAAGCCTACCGACCTCACGTACGCAAACGCACCGATCGCAGCCGCCCCTACGCATGAAGTTATTGAAAAATCTGATATATAGCGTTGCCTATGGCACGGCCACCGATCGACGCCGGCTCGGCCGACGGACTGCATCGCCGTCGCCGCCAGACGCCTCCGCCCCACCGCCTGAAGCCGGCCACCCGATGCCGCTCTACCGTGTTCGGCGCAAGACGCACCGCCGGCCGTTACCACCGGCGGCCGCTCACGCCTGGCCACCGAGCCAACGCCGCGCCGATCAGCCTTCTGGCTCGCCGCACGAGCACCAGCGCCGGCATGAAGTCCGGCAGCAGCGTTTCGCTGGCCGCTCCGGTCCCACAGCCCAGCATCGCCACCGACGCCCAGCACGAAGGGCACCCCATCCAATCAGTACATGAAATCCAAACTGGACTTGAAGTCCAGAGAGCTAAGCTTCAATCCGGCTTTGGGACATGAAGTACTTTGCCTCCTGGACAGTGGACACGAAGTCCTCGATTCTAGAGGCTTGGTTTCGGTTTTGGAAAATCGTCGGCACAGGAGGGCAGGGAAATTACCCTTTGCCCTCCCCTTTTCCTTTATTCCTTTTACTAATTTCCTTTCTGAAATTGCATTAGAAATTCATAAAAATTGATTAGAAAATTCCGCAAAAATCTGAAAATTCCAAGTAAAATATGAAAATAGCTAGAAAATTCCAAAAATTTAATGGCTCTGTTTTAATTTGTACTTAGCCTTATTTTCTCAGATTTATGAATATTTGCACGCATTTTGCAATAATTGCCTTGTTTAGAATATCTAAATCCTGGAATTTATTTCCTGTATTTTATGAATTATGCAATTATTGTTTATTTTGAATTTATGAATTATGTCATGTTGATATTTGCTGAAATTAAAATTTTCTCTGTACAAGAATTATGAAAATTGCTTGGATATTAGCAGATATTATGAAAAGTGCTAGGAAAATTCCGAATATTTCATATGGCATAAAATGAGAACATGAGTGGTTGGGATTTGATTTTGGTAATGAATAAACAGATATGAGACAATTGGTGTCTAGGAAAACACACATGAGGCTTGGTTCTTTAATTGGCACCGGAAGCGGGAAGTGCTCCCTCCTCATGTGAGCCCTAGGGCGAGTTGACTGGCCAAGAGTCAAATTGACAGAGATATTCATTACCTGCTTTTCGTTCGACCAACAAGAATTATATAAGTTGTAATTAGACTTATGCCATGTTTAATTCATGTTGAAATTTATTTTCTGTTATCAAGTGATCTTGGAAAATTGTCGTATAATTAATAAAATTGCCAAATACTAAGAAAAATTCTCGAAATTCATGAGAGTTTACTTTCCGCATTTTATGAATTATGCAATCACACTTTATTAGATTACACGCAGAATCTAATGTTGGAATCTTGTAAAAATGCAGATGTCCGCATTGTGAATCGTGAGTTTGCGAAATTGGCCCAAAGACGGCCAAAACTACCTCACTTGGGCATCCGATGTGAAGATCGTGACTCGGCAAGAAGCTCCGAGCTGCCATCGGCTTAGGGTCCTCGAAGGACGCACCACCTACCGCCGAGCGTAACGATCAAGCATTGCACTTCCTCGTGCACCATCTCTCACCCACCCTGAAAAATGAATACATGGTCAAGAAAGTGCAATTGAGCTATGGATCGCACTCGAAGCGGTTCGAGAAGCTCAAATACACAATCTTGCCCCAAGCACAGCAAGATTGGGTGCCTGAGGTTTGCGGACTACAAAATAGTGGCCGAGTACAATTACGCTTTGCACAGAATTTGTACTAATCTCTCCTATGTGGCAAGAAGATCACCGAGGAGGAGAAGATTGAGAAAACTCTTTCCACTTTTCACCCCAATGCTATCCAGAGTGCCCGCACTATCGTCAGGACGCATACAAGGAGTATAGCGAATCGATTGATGTTATGCAAGTTGCGAGTCACAAGACGAAGCTCTCCGAAAGAACTTCGCCTCACACCACTGGAAGGAGCATTGTACCGTAAATCAATGCCAACAGCTATAAGGTGAAAAAGCCCGCCCACATGAAGTGGGTCAAGAAGGGTGGAAAAGAGAAACATCGTGCCAAAGGAAAGTCCATAGCCCAAAAGAAGAAGGATGACAAGGAAAAGCCGCAGGCAAGCCGTATGGACAGCAAAACCAAACGTGCTTCAAATGCGCACTTGGGGCATTGGTCAAAAATATGCCGAATCCAAAGAAGTGATCAATGCATATCGTGCCAAGAAGAAGGCCAAAGGAAATGCACCGGCAGAGGCACATTTTGCCGAAGTAGGCAATGATGATGTCATAGAAGTTGACACCCCACATGCTTCATCCTCGCAGCCCTACTTAGACATCAATGATGCAAACCAAGCCTCGGCAAATGAAGAAAACACTTCGTGGATGACATAGAAGCGAAATGAATGCATACTTTACAGATTCCGCTTAGTGCATGAATAACATTGTTAGCACTTTCTATTATATTGTGGTTGATTAGTTAAAAATAGTAAGCACTCGAATAGCATAATTTTACTTTCTCATGAATAAGAATTGTTATTTATTCTTTATTCAAGTATTCTTTACTTGCAAGCAATGTTTGAATTACTTTGCCACCGTCGATTAGAATTATATTTCTTTTCATCTAGAAATCGTGGTAGCACCCAATGGAGGAAATATGCATTGTTGATAGTGGCACAACAAATACCATCTTAAGAGAGTCGAAATACTTCCGCACGATCACGAAGAACGCTGGAAGGATTACGACAATCGCAGAAGCGATACGCATATAATAGGCTCGTGAAGAGCCACAATTATATTGCCAATGGGTACAACTTTGGTAATTGAAGAAGCCCTCTTGTACTCGAATCAACTCGCACTCTCTTAAGTTTCAAGGATATCCGCGCCAATGGGTTTCACGTAGAAACCAATGAAGAAAATGGCAAAGAACACTTGTGCATTGTGAAGCACGCGAATATGGAAAGATGGTACTAGAAAAATGTCCTCATATGAATCAGGTTGTACTACACGAAAATCAATGCACACGTAGTGTATACTTCTTTGAAGACTGCCTTTAGAAGCTCAATTATTTGCTTTATGGCATTGTAGATTAGGTCATCCTGGTCTTAGATTGATGAGAAATATAGTTAACAACTCACAAGGTCATGGCATTAATGTTAAGAATTTCTCGAATCACGAAGATTTTGTGTGCCATGCATGTGCCACGGAAAGTAATAACTAGACCCTCTCATATGAAAGTGCAACATGAAATCCCTGCATTCCTGGAACGCATTCAGGGGATATTTGCGGACCGATTCAGCCATTGTTAGGGCCGCTGATCCTTTATGGTGCTCATTGATGCTTCACGAAATGGTCGCATACATGTTTGCTGTCAACAAGGAATCATGCATTCGCAAAGCCGATCTCGCAGATCATCGTAATTAAGAATGTTTTTCCGATCATCGCGTGAAGTCCATTCGAATGGACAATGCCAACAAATTTACTTCCAAGGCATTTGATGATTATTGCACAAAGAATCGAATAACTATTGAGCACTGCATCGCATGTCCATACGCAAAATGGACTAGTCAAGCACTCATAAAGAGGATTAAGTTTATTGCCGCATCAGCTCTTGCAGAGTTGTAACTTGTCCAACAATTGTTGGGGACACGCAGTCCAGATGCAAAGAAGACTCATCAATTATAGACAATCGGCCTACAACATCCATTCAACCATGCAAACTAGTGCATTGGGTCAACTCAAGAATTGAATGTATGGTATATGTACCTATACCACCCCACAATGATCGCAATGGGCCCTCTCCGCAAGTCCGATATACGTTGGTTATGAGAGTGCATCCATAATCGTGTATTTGGAACCCATGATCGAGACTTGCATACACTCGATTCACTGATCAGATCTTTGACGAGGACCGCTTTCGTCATTAGGGGAGAGAATCAACCATTGGATGAAAAATGCCGAAATAATATGGCATTCCATCGATCCCCGCATGACCCTCGCACTAATGAAGCAAATCAAGAAGTCCGTAAGATAATTGATTTGCAGAATTTAGCAAATGAACTGCTCGATCATTTTTGTGATCTCAAGAGCGTGGTTAAGTCGCATGTACCAGCAAGAAATGCACCGTAGAGGGTGGAAATACCAAAGAAAGCGAAGGTATCCTCATCCTGTTCAGAGGCCTCAAAGAAAAAGAACAGAAATCGCTTCTCAAACCCAAAGTACCCGAGACGCCTGGGAAAAATGGGCAAGAGGACTTACCATAGCCAATCACAAAATGCCCCAAAGCAAGAAGGGGAGCCGCTTGAGACCTGCACCGAAAGAAGCCTGTCGAAAAGGCAATTCCAGATTTGAATCTTCAATTGGAAGAAACCGCAAATAATGTGTGCGCACACATTGGCGGAGAAAAACTAAAGGAACTTGCTCTGGAATGGGAAATAGCAATGAAGAGCAAGTAGAAGTGCATGAAGCACACCATGACGAAATGGCCATAAATTTTGTAATAATAGGAGAATCTATGAAAAGAGCAACAACCATTGCAAGGCTTGTTGTTCAAGGTTTCACTCAACGCCCTAGGGTTGATTATGAAGAAACCTATTCTCCTGGTCATGGGTGGAATTACCTTTAGATACTTAATCTCAATGGTAGTCAACTTGAAGTTGAGAATGAAGCTAATGGATGTTGTCACAAAGATATTTGTATGGAAACTTGGATTCGGAGATTTATATGAAAATACCTAAGGTATCCCTATCCCGAACCAAGACAGAGCAAATAAACCTATACAAAGGTGAAATTGGAGAAATCACCGTATGGGCTAAAACAATCGGGAAGAATGTGGTACAATCGTTTGAGTGACTTTCTCTGCAAGAAAGGCTACACGAACAAATGAAGATTGTCCATGTGTATTTATACAACGATCCACGAATGGATTTTGTATAATCTCCGTCTATGTAGATGACTTGAACATCATTGGGACGGATGAGGAAATTGAAGAAGCATGCACATACTTGAAATCTGAGTTTGAAATGAAAGACTTGGGTAAAACCAAGTTCTGTTTAGGCTTGCAGCTTGAACATGTCCAAGGCGGAATCTTGGTGCACCAAGCATCGTACACGCTGTTAGTGTTGGAGAGATTTGGCTTTGAAAAGGCATACCCCGCAAAGACCCCAATGGCTGAAGGTCACTCCAAGGCACCTAGACCCGTGACAGCCTAAAGAAGAGGGAGGAAGTCCCGGGAGCGGAATTCCCATACTTGAGTGCAATTGGAGCGCTCATGTACCTTGCGTAATAGCACTAGGCCTGACATTGCGTTAGCCGTGAATTTGCTAGCGCGATGCAGTCTGAGAACCCACCAAAAGGCATTGGAAAGGGGTGAAGGACATCTTCCGTTACCTTCAAGAAAGCAAAGACCTCGGCTTGTTTTACGTAAGAAACAATGAATTGAATTTAGTTATTACGCCGATGTCGGGTACCTATCGGACCGCATACCCGCAAGTCACAACCGGGTATGTTTTCCTTTGCGGTGGAACGGCAATTTCTTGGAAGTCGTCTAAGCAGACTCTTGTCTCGACGTCGACTAACCACTCAGAAATCATTGCATTGTATGAAGCCTCTCGGGAATGTGCATGGCTTCGAAGAATGGTTCACCACATCCAGAAGTCATGTGGTCTGAACATGGAACAAACCCCCACTATTATCTATGAAGATAATGCAGCTTGTGTTGCACAAGTACAAATGGGATATGTGAAGAGTAACCTTACAAAGCATATCAACCCCCAAGTTCTTTTATGCTCATGAAATGCATAAGATGAACGAGATAAAGATACTGCATACTAAGTCGTGTGAAAATCTCGCAGATTTATTCACTAAGTCACTCCCGGCATCTTCCTTTGAAAGATGTATTAGAGGAATCGGGATGATGAGGCTTAGAGAAGTGCAGATTTCAGGGGGAGATTTTTCACATACTCCTACATAAATCTCAACCATGAAGTTTGAGTACCCAACGTAAATCTTAAAGATTAACATTGAAGTTTGGGTGGATTGTACTCTTTTCCTTAAGTAAGTTTTTCATTGAAGTTTTCTTACATAAGGTTTTTGATGAGGCAATCCGTGCAACACAAAGAAGCGTGTGCTATGTACTCTTTCTCCAATTATTTTTCCCACTCGGGTTTTATGGAGTTTTAATGAGGCATATGCATCTCGCAGTGAAGAGTCCAAGTGAGTGTTAGGAAACCGGATTCGTATCCGATATGGACTCTTCCTTATCTCTAAGCAGAACCGCTTATATATAGGAGGCAAGTGTCACCCCATTGTACACAAGCATACAGAATAATAAAGCAGACTCGTTTCTCCTCATATTGTGTCTCTCTTTCTCCCTGTCTATTCTCCACTTGAGATCTATTAGGCAACCCCGGACTATTCGATAGCGAGGTTGTCTAACAGTTACTACGAATAACCGGATGCTAATTAATCAGCATGGAATTAGCAGCACATGCAGCATGCCAGCCTGTGCATGCGGACCAGAAAGAAGTTTGTGGACATGCTAGCTAGCTAAACTGTACTGTACGTCGCAACTACCACTGCATAGTGTAATAATGCAAAGGATATTTTGAGATTGTCTTGTGCTAGACTAGACCATCCATCCTACATACACATATACAAATGAAGGTGTGTATGCACGTATTGCAAAAGAGATGAATATATGCGCGAGCGAATTAATGGACCAGCGCGCAGTGGCCGGACGCTCCCGAACGTACGTACGTATATACAGATCATTTCATACACGACCGGTACGTACACGGTACACCGGTCGATCCAACGCTAGCTAGCTAGCAGTTAGCAAAGCTAGATAGATACCGATTCCATGACGACGACGGCGACGACGAGGGGTGGCGTGCTGTAGCGGCGCGCGCGCGTGATCCACGTACGCGCACCGCTGTAACGTAGCTCGATCGCTGATTAGAGTAATTAAGTAGGTGCGCGCTACTGGACAAGATTACGCGGGCGGCGAGCTTGCTTAATCACGTGGATGACCGGCCCCAAGGACGTAACGTACGCGCCGTCGCGTCACGGCTCCTGCTTCCATCGCGATCTGATCGAAACAAGCTAGCTCCTCCCTTGCTCTGTACGTGTCCATTGGTTTCTGTCGAGACATACGCGAGATGCGCGACAACCAGGAGTCGACAGGGACGCAGCGCCTAATTAACGATCATGCGCGTATGTCGCCAATAATTTAGTTGGCGCATCACATTTCTGAGTTCTGACGCACCACACCACGTTTCTTTCTTGTGCAATTCGCTCTCTTCGGCTATAAAAACACGATGTTGCAGATCCATGCTCCACTTCTCCCGCTTTCTCGGTTACCATCGTCACCTCCCTCTGTTCAGCCATAGCTTAATTAGTAGCGTGGTGCGAAGTAGCGAGTGATTAGCTCGATCAATTGGCTAGCTAGCTCGATCATTAATTCCAAGATGGTCGTCGTTGGGAGCAGCTGTGCTAATGCAGGAGGAACGACGATGGTGGTAGGGTCGACGACGGGGGATCACCAGCTACGCCCAGCTGCTAGCCCGATTGACTTGCAGCAGCAGGTGGCCTGGGTGGGGGAGACGACGAACGAGCAGGGGAGAGGCAGACGTGCAGGTGTGGTGCAAGGGTTTGAGGTGGAGGAGCCGCCGGTGGACGAGGAGGCGGCGGCCGAGAGGCGGGCCGATGTGGCCGGCCTCCTCTCCGGCTTTAGGCACCACCTCCACGAGAGGACTGCCCACCACTTGGGTACTGCATGCTCTCGCTGGCGCCGGCGCGCGGCCCCATATATCTAACACATATTACTAACATTGACATGCATGCTTACTTCGTCCTATCAAATGCCTAGTGCTAGCAATTTAGAGGGGTTATCAAATAGAGGGAGACTAGAGAACGTTATACCGTTGTATAGCTGTGAAACTTATGAAACTTACCAGTTTCAGTGCTGGTTTCATGAGTTTCAGTGTTTAGTTTCATCAGTTTTTAGTGCTAAGTTTCATAAGTTTCAGTATAAAAAATCACAAGTTTCAGATATGCCCCCCCCCCCCCCCAAATAAATAAGAGAGTGACTAGGGAACGGTATACCGTTGCAACGGTATAGCCATGAAACTTATGAAACTTATCGTTTGATGTTGGTTTCATGAGTTTCGATGTTTAGTTTCATCGGTTTCATGTTTTATCGCTTTAGTGCTAAGTTTCATGAGTTTCAGTGCAAAAAATCATAAGTTTCATGAGTTTCAGAGGTATACCATTGCAACGGTATACCGTTTTTTAGTTTTTCTGAATAAATAAATAATAATAATAAAGCGAATTGCTAAATAGCATTCGGGTATTTTTTGTCAATTAGATATTGGTGTTTTTTTGGTTTGTAAGCACTCCTTTTTCTTTGCCATTAGATATTATTTTGTGATACACGTTGTGCTTTTATTATTTTGACTTTGCGATCTACATTTTTATTTGTTGTGTTCCTTATATTTTGTTGTATTCCTTTTTTTTTTTACAAATTATCACATTAGTTTTTACATAATTTAATTTGTGTAAAACTAGTACATAATTGATTAAAAAAAGGCTAGACAGAAAAGAATAATATTCTTTTTGTTTATGAATTATCACATCATTTGTACATATTTAACTTGTGTAAAACTAGTATATAATTGATGGAAAAAAGACCATGCAAAAAAATAATGTTCCTCATCCAATGCCTAAGATATTAAATACTCTTTGATAAAATAGTACTCAAATACTCTATTAGATCTAGATCTAAAGACTCAAAATTTGAGTTCTCCCTGCACCCTAAATATCAAATAGCCCAAAACAGTTATAAGCACCCTAACAAAAAAAAAAAGTTCTTCACGAGTTACAAGGGATAAAAAAAAAGTTGATTCGATCTATATTACTCCTGCTCTGTAAATAGTTTCGAACCTACGCTTTAATCTCCCCCCTCCAAACGGTACCGAGGTGAGGCTAACTAAATTAGATCTCACAGATATTTTGCCCTCGATACTTTTTCTTCCTCGCTCATGAACAAGCTGCTCGCTTATTTTTTTCCTTGCTTAATTAGTTGGCTAATTGTAGTTGTCTGGAGTGGTGATGTACCACAAACCAACAAAGTCTTTCATTTGAAAAAGAAAGAAGAAGAAGAAGAAAAAGGTGAAGATGTCATTGTCTCGTAGATCGCCAAGTGGACCACCACTTATTGGCTGGTTCCGTGGTAGTGAATTGTACGAAATCTGCTTGTATTTTGATTATTACATTAAAAATCTGACATGAGTAAGTTAAACTCCACAATTATCACTTATATACTTTAGTATGGCCAATCAACATCCTGAACTCTGAAATCATGCCCTTTATACAAAAGAAAAAACAAACAAGAAGGCTATTGTGTTCTCCTAATTATCTTCACATAGAAGTTGGCACAATTAGAGAATTATTTTGCATAGCAGTTGTCAGGTTCTTGATATGCATGCTGCAGGCATTATGTCACACAAGATTAAAACCTAAGCTACAAATAGCAGCAAAATCTTGTAGTATTAACATCCCCCCCCCCCCCCTCAAATACAAAACTGGTACATTTTTTTTAAAGTTACACCAACCGCACAGTTTGACCATTAGCAACACCTCGCTATCATCCTAGTAGCTCTGAACATTGGTTTTGACTTTTAATAGTTCTCAATTCCTTACTATGTACAAAATAATTAAGGGAATTACTAAGTGACACTCAAGCATTTTTTTTTGTTTATAAGCACTCAATTTTTTTTTTTTTTTTTTGCATATAGAATACTTAAAATGTGAGGAGAGATAGCAAATTGATTTCATTAATTGAATCTAAATCTAAAGGCTCAAAATTTAAGTGTTATTTAACAAGAAAACACTCAGGTTCTACATGCCATCTCATTAGGCCATACATGCATGGATTGTGCATTTCCTTCTCTCTCATGAATGCTCCGGTCTTTTACATTTGCAGGTTACCCGTACAATCTGGACTTCGATTTCAGCCCTCTTGCGCAGTTCCAGAGCTTCTCCATCAACAATTTGGGCGACCCTTTCATCGAGAGCAACTACGGTGTCCACTCAAGGCAGTTCGAGATCGCAGTGTTGGATTGGTTTGCTCGCCTCTGGGAGCTCCAGAAGGACGAGTACTGGGGCTACATCACCAACTGTGGAACTGAAGGGAACCTGCATGGTCTATTAGTCGGGTGAGTACCTACAGTTCCTAACAAATTAACCGTCCTTTATTTATTGGGTAACAAGCACATTGTTTATTGGGTAATAAGCATTCATAAAATTTTAAAAGTTTAGTTGTATCTGTATCCAAAACGATAACTATTTGTGATGGAGGGAGTATACAGTGTTGTTCTGCAAAATAGTGGCTCACTGCACTTGTACTGTGCACAGGAGAGAGCTGTTTCCCGATGGGATTATGTATGCCTCTCGTGAATCACATTACTCTGTCTTCAAGGCGGCTAGGATGTACAGAGTCAAGTGTGTTAAGATTGACACACTGGTTTCTGGAGAGATGAATTGTGCTGATTTCAAATCCAATCTGCTCCAGAACACGGGAAGTCCTGCAATTGTTAATGTGAATATTGGTTAGTATTTTACTTTACTTTCACCTTGCAGGTACACATGCATCCAATGGTTCATGTTTGCTTTGCTTTACCTGATGACTACTGCTAGGTTGATCTTGAGATTTTTCTTTGCTTTTCTTTCTTGTAGGGACAACTGTGAAGGGAGCGATCGATGATCTTGACAAGATCATAAGAACGCTCGAAAAATGTGGATTTCAGGACCGATTCTATATACACTGTGACGGTGCTCTAGCTGGCCTTATGATGCCATTTATCAAACAAGTGGGTCATTTATTTTTTGCTTCGGAATACCATACAAGACAACAGTCGGACACATGCATATAGTTTATTTTGCGCTACACTAAATTCAGTATGAGCCGTGCGTTTTTTTTATATCTAATAGATTAGATTAGCTATTACTAATTAATACTTCATCCGGCAGTACAGTCATGGGCGGAGCTAGCCCAGGCACAAGCCCCAGGCTGGACCAGCTGATTTTAGATTAAATATCTGTTTTCAATAATTTTTCAATAGTTTTTCGTACAATTTTAGTAGGCTTTTGGTACTAGGCCCTGGGCTACAGCCTACTCTGTCCGGGGCCTGAATCCGCCCCTGAGTACAGTAGTAGAAATAGCTTTAACAAATCAATAACTAAATTTAATTTCTACTACACATTATATACTACCAGTGTAATGCGTGTAAGATTTTACTAGTATCGTCGTAGAAGGCGCACACGGACTTTTCACTTTCTAGCTAGCCATACAGGCTTCTCGCATGCCACAGCAATTCAGACAAAGCTCAAGGCGAAGAGGAACAAACCGACTGATTGATCTTGCTTTCGATTTGCTAGGCACAGAGGGTGACATTCAAAAAGCCCATCGGAAGCGTCAGTGTCTCTGGGCACAAGTTCATGGGGTGTCCTCTGCCGTGCGGTGTGATGATCACCAGGCTCGAGAACGTCAGGGTGCTATCTACCGACATCGAGTACCTGTCGTCGCGGGACGCAACCATCATGGGAAGCCGCAACGGGCACGCCCCGATCTTCCTGTGGTACACGCTGAACAAGAAGGGCTACAGGGGCATCCGCAAGGACGTTCAGAGATGCCTGAGGAACGCACACTACCTCGTGGACCGTCTCAGAGAAGCCGGGGTGAGCGCGTCCCTGAACGCTCTGAGCAGCACGGTGGTGTTCGAGAGGCCAAGGGACGAAGCGTTCGTGCGCAAGTGGCAGCTCGCGTGCGAGGGGAACATAGCGCACGTAGTGGTGATGCCAAGCGTCACCGTAGAGAAGCTCGACGGCTTTATCCGGGAGCTCGCCGCGGGGCGAAGCAGCTGGAACCAAGGCGGCGATCTTCCATGTGTCGCGGAAGACATAGGCCAAGAGAATTGCCTATGCGGTCTCCACAACAAGAAGCCAAGGACCGAATAGAACTGACCAACAACCCGGGGAAGGCAACTCTTAGAACGGGATTTTCTTTTTTCTTTCTGTTTCGAGGACGCGGGATTTAGTTCAGGTTCCTTGGGATTTGGAAAGAAAAACCCCTGCCCAAACACACCAGGAAACAAATTCTATGCAACGTGCTATATACCGCGGCCTGTGTAGCACCGTGCGGATTGGCGTCATGTGTCCCACTGCGTCAACCTCCATGCAAAAAACAATTAAGTGATAAGGATTAAGTGCATTAAAGTGCTTGGAGATTGATGGATTTGCATGGAGATTGACGCAGTGGGATGCGTGACGCCAATCCACACTGCTTGCACAATTGCGTATGCAAAGACCGCCAGATGTAATTTTTTCCACACATCAAAAGTGACAATAAATACCAAAGAGGTCGTATATCCTCTCTATTTGCTTTGGAATTATTTCCATTGACATTGCCAAGTCTTCTGTCCAAATAATTATTTAACAAATCGTGTACTTTGCCCCTTGAGTTATCTAAAGCATGGTTTAAAATCTCGCCAAGAAATATTAAAGCTCAAATATTGCAGACAATCTAGAGCGTCAAATATTCCAAAAATTTACAGAAACATCATTACCACCTCAGTGTCATCCTTAAAAATTTTCATAAAATTTAAGACTAGTTTGATAGCTTTAGAAAATTCTAAAGTAATTAAAAGCTTAATTGAAATTGAATTGAAGGCCAAAATAGGAAAGCGTTTGGCTTGAGAACCATTTCGGTCAGCTAGAAAGAGTATTTTCACCAAAGAAGCTTTCCTCTTATAGCATTGCTCTCTCTCTCTCTCTCTCTCTCTCTCTCTCTCTCTCTCTCTCGCACATAAGCACGCACGCCAGCCCACATGCACGCCCAGAACCACTTCGTCGCCTTGATCGGCCATCACGCTACCAGCTTCGTCACTCCGCCGGCCCTGTGCCATTCACGCCACGACTCAGCTCGGCTCGGTACTTGCGCCCTTGCCCTCGCCCTGCCCAACTGCTAGCGCTGCGCGGCTTGCGCCCCACTCCAGTGCCATGCCACTGAGCGGGAATCCCTGGCACTCTGCACTGCGTAGTCGCCAGAAAATCCTGCAAGCACACGCTGCTGTTGGTCATGGCACCCGAGCAGCTGGCCTTCTCTCCAATCTCCATGTCTATAAAAGGGTACCATGGCCATCCCTAACTCCCCTGCACATCCTCCTTCCTCCCTTGCTCTAGGGCCAATGCCACTGCCTCTGACGAAGCTCCATTGCTGTGAAGAGCTACCGAGGTGAGCAAGATTGTCGGTGTTTCGTGCACCGGCAATACGAATTTTTTGTTAGTGGGGGTCGCGCGCTCCCTCTCCCCTAATGGTTGACTCAAGAAGCCAGAGGTTTATACTGGTTCGGGCTGAATGTCCCTACTCCAGTTCGTGTCGTTGGGGTGTATTGTTTTCGTGAGGCGAACCGAAGGTTACAAGCGAGACAAGGGGTTCGATCGATCTCCCTTGTGCTCGGCGTGTTCTGTACTTTCTCGTTTGATCCGTCTCCCCTCCCCCTGGAGCCCTGCTTCTCCTTATATATCTGGAGACGGCAGGTTACAGTGGGAGTTGGAGAGAAAAAATGAAGGGGTACTGTACGCCTTGGAGTCTGGTCTTCTGTCTTGTCGTCCGACCGGGCTCCGATTACCTCCACGCCGGGTTGGTAGCCCTGTGGCGGGGAGTCTTCGATCATACTGACGAGGTGACGACCTTGCTCGTCTGACGTCGGCCCGGCGATTAATGGTATTTGACCTCAGCTTGGCCTCGGGAGGGGGCGCTTCTCCTCTGCGGTGCGTCAGTGACGATAGGACCGGGGCTTGATTTCTTGACGCACCCTCTGACATTCTCGGGAAGGGGCCGCCTACTCTGGTACGGACGTCGGAGGACGTCACGTACACAGAGCGGATGGCCCCTCACCAGCGCGGGTCTTGGCCCTTCGAGCGTTAGTGGAGCCGGCCGACCATGCGCTCCGACCTGGGAGGTCGGAGTCCGCCGACCACCCCCAGGTGGTTCTAAAACAGTACCTGGCCCACTCGTCGCGGCCCACGAACCTTCGCCAGAACTGGGCTTTTGAAGGATGTCAGCCCGCTCGTGGTCTCGGGCTGATGGAGGTACCCATGGTATGGGTACTCGTCAAAGATGAATTCTCCTTTCACGGTGAGCCATTCTGTAATTCCTCTAGTTCAAAACTTCCTCTCAGGGTCCCCTGATCATGATCCCTACCTTTTTTGCAGCTCATATCGCCAGAAAATGCCATCGCCTCACTTCACTTCTTCCCCAACCACATCCACCGCCGCCACACTACTTAGGTGATCCCCTATCGCTACCAAGCCCAAAAATGGGATTGGCATCCCATTGATGCTTTCCCCTCGCTTAATAGAGGACTATCACCTATGTGCTTCTTCCTTAGCTACTCAGCATGTCGATCGCCTCGCTCAGCTGTCGCTCATGCCACCTCCGACCACTCCTCTGGACTCTCTATAGTCCCGTCTTGCTATCCCAACCACCCACAACTAGCACCTCACCGTCGTTCGCCACTGGTGGCCTTTCCTAAGCCGCTACTCTGATGTGAGTCACCAGTAAGTAGGCCTAACTATTAGGCACCCCCCTCTCTCTCTCTCTCTCACACACACACACACACTCACTCACTCACAGTTGCTGACAAGCTAGTACACACATCAATTTTTCTTTAAAAAACTAAATTCAAAGAATCTGTCACTGACAAGTAGGCCCAAGTGAAAATAAAAACGTATTTCATGAATCAAACCAGAATTAAAACATAAGTCACTAACATGTGGATAGCACATGTTAGTCATTTTCAAAAATAAAATAAAATAAATATAAAACCCTGACAAATAGACCCTACCTGTCAACCCCTGGAAAATCAAGTTTAAATTCCCAAAATAAGAAATACACTATCAATTCAATAAGGAATATGTTTTCTCCGTTAGAAAGTGCAGTATCTGAAAGTACACCTTCGACGTGCTCTGCAACCCATGGGATAACCACGGATTCTGTAAGTTCAAGCTCCATTTGGTTTTGGTGATTAATGCTTAATTAATATTTAATGATAAATCTAATTATTGTGAGACTAACAATATACTTGAGTTTACCTTAATTAGTCTCTTTTGGATGAAAGGGTGCATTTATCAAAGGTATGCATTCGATAACACATAGTATATATTGTTGCATTCCTTGGATATACAATTCATGATCATTTTGATAAATCCAAATATGAGACTAACTTTTTTATTGAGTATATTTTTTTATTAATCTCATCTAATTGAAAAATAGAAATCCCAAAGGTATGCATCCAATGCTTTCAATCTTATTTCTATACGCATTTTTTGGATTCAATTTAAAGGGTGAACCCTACAATAGTTTCAACCTTAAAGACGTGTATATTGTTTTCAATTCCATATATACATGAATACACACATTTAGGGAGAGTTCATGCTTTACCTTAAAGTTTTAATAGTATTGATCCATTTCTTCTTGCCAAATAAATTAAGGATCTTTACTTTGAAACAAATACTTGAATATATAAAACTTGTGTAGTTGTAGTATACTCATGTCAATACAGGATAAACTGTAAAGCAATCTCAAATTGAATATGTGCATATTGTTTCAAGTTCAATTATATATATGCACACATTTAATGGAGTTTATTCTATATTTGATGGTCTCAATAGTATTGATCCCTTTCCATCATTCCATATCAATTGGATTATTACTTTGAAACACATCAAAGTGAGTATATGAAACTTGCGTAGTTGATATATACTCAATAACAATTTAAATTGTATTCAGTTGTCGTTCAATCATCAAAGAACTAGATCAATGGATCTAGACTCTCCATTATGTGTTGATGGTGTACTTTGTTGATTAAAAGACAATCGAAAGTGCTTGAGTATATGAAGCTTTAGTAGCACTAATATACTCAAGACAAACAAAAATTCCAATCATTTGTCTTTGGGTTGTGGTCAATCATCAAAGGAGTAGGTCAAAGGATATTGGGGGCATCCATTATGTGTTAATGGAGTGCATTGATGATTGAGGCAATCATGTTTGTTGAATTAACAATCTTCCATGAGTTGTAAAGTAGATTGAGTCCAACGGTGATGAAGATTTAAATGGCATCATGTGTTGATGGCCATCAAGTCAAGAATCGGGATAAATAACATCTTCATATGTTGATGAGCATCAAGAAGAAATCCCGAAGAGCAACGGAGTTCATCATGTGTTGATGAATAAGACGAAGACCCGAGCTTAGAGAAAGGAAGATGATTGCCATCATGAAAAGCTCCAAGTGGATGTGCTAAAGGCAAAGGTATAACTAGCTAGGGCTAAGGATGTGTTCCTAGTCTTTTACCAGTCTCAGTGTTTGGTTGGGAGACCAGGTTGCTAGTATAGGTTTGTCATACTATTAAGAGGGGTCGAGTCTTGTAGCTTAAGCTTTATCATGTGTTGATGGCTCAATCCCATTTGCTCTAGCTCACTCTTAATCGAATTGGTTTTTGTGTGAAGCTCATATTTGCGAATGTGTTTTGCAAATAGTTGCAGCTCATGCTTGCTTTTTAATTAATTTGATCGTTTGCATGGAGCTAGGTAGCTTGCATGTGTTGTAAATAAGGGAAGCTCATGCATTTGAAGTCTTAGCATATGACTAGAATTTGTGAATGTATTTTGCAAATTGCCAGAGATCATACGTTGATCACCACATGGCTAAGCAAGTGTTTAATGTTTAAATCTTGGTTGTTTCCTTGTATTGAGTCAATATTTGAGAATGTGTTTTGCAAATAGTTGGATCTCATGCATTTGCCTTGGAGCATGTGATTAATGTTTGTAAATGTGTTTTACAAAATTAGTGATCATGTGTTGATCTTCACATGGCTCATAATTTGGTCTTATTAATATTGTTTGAATTTCATTTCTTTGGAGCATAAGAGTAGAGTTTGGAAATGTGTTTTACAAACGTCTAAGGATCATATGTTGATCTTCACATGGCTCAAAGATGTGATCTTTATTTCTCTTTATTGCGAGTTGTTATTTGCAAATGTGTGTTGCGAAATGAGCTTTATTGCTTCTTTCTTTAGAGCATATGATTAACATTTGTAAACGTGGTTTGTAAATTGCTATGAATCATGTGTTGATTGTCACATAACTCAAAGAATTGATCTTATTGAGTCTTGACTTGAATTGGAAAGATTTCTATGTGAAATCTGACATTTATCTAGAAAGTTGGCAATACCGCCCCTGAGGCCAGTGGCACCAAATGTCCTATACTATCGCTCCTAGTTAGCTGGTAGTACCAGAGGTCTGGTACTACCGCTCGTCAGGGCTGGTAGTTTTTTTTTTCAAAGCGGCGTTTTCTTTGTAAGTTTGAAAATCGGCACTAACAGGGTTGAATGGCGGTACTATTGGAGTTTCGTTAGTATCGAAACCTAGTAGTCGGTAGTTGCTTTCTAGAGAAGGACTCGAGCTGAGTTTTGTGGTCCGGCACTACTACTGTGTGGAGTCGGTACTACTGCTCGAGTAGTGCTACCGGTCCTAGTTGGGAGGTAACACCGAAGGCACTGTGCAACGGCTAGTTTTGAGCAGTTTTTTTCGAACGTTGGGTTGAGGCCGGTACTACTGGCCTTGCATGGGCGGTAGTACCAGATTTGCTAGGTTTTCCCCAAATTACCCCCAAATCGCTAGTTTCTTTGTGGAGGCTATGAAAGGATGCCTTGGGGAGGCTTTGTGGGGTTGCTGGAGTTTATGTGAGTTGTGTGCTTCCATTTTCATGCTTCTTTAGCTCACAGCGAGCTTCTTCTCACAAATGTGCATGTGTTGTAATTTGTGAGCAAGTAGAGTTATTCTATTTGCATGTATTTGCAATTAGAAGTAGATTGAGATCCTTGTGCATGTGTTGCACTTGGAGAGGAACCATTGTGCATGTGTTGCACTTGGTGAGGATTAAGCTAGAAGCTTGATTTGTTACTCTTGGTATTTACAGACACCTAGATGGTGTAGAGGCGCCATGCGTGGTGATCTTCTCAAAGAAGATTGTGAGAAGGCCCAGAAAGTTTGTGGAGGTCGAAGCTCGCCTACCCGAAGGGGAAAGAGCTACCACTAATTGATTCTGGTTGGGTGCTCAATTCGTGGAGCTATTCCAATTCGTTTGATTTTACTTCAATGTGGATTAGGGGAGACTAGCAAATCTCCGAACACCACGGTAGAAAGTATTGTGTCTCATTTTGGTTTGCTTTACTTGTGCTTATTTACATTGTTGCAATTTAAATTAATAGAATTAAAATGCTTATCTTCTTAGGATTGAAAATCCTTTCTATAGACTTAAATTGTTGATGCACTTAGTGAGCCTAGTTGAGGTTTTAATTGTCAAAGCTTTAGATTTACACTTTCGCATATTATTTAGGTTTTGACTTAGACGATCATTAGATTGAGAAGAATTTTTAAAACTCCTTATTCACCCCCCTTTAGTCGGCATCCTTGTCATTATATTCTTGTCACTCCATCGTCCTTTTCTCCTTGGTCGCGATGCCTTGCTTACGGGCCCCAGCAGCCAACCTCTTCTTCGCGGCTATGAAAGGTGAACCATGGGTCACCTTAACCCCCCCTCCCCATCCTCCTACTCTTCCCCACTGTAGAGCCCAACACCATAACTCTTCGATGAAGATCCATCACTGCGGAAAGCTACCGAAGTTGCAAACTCAATTGTCCTTCTACGGTGAGCAATTCCTAAATTCCTCTGAGTTGAAGCATCTCTGGCATACCCTAACCCTTTCCCTTACCTCCTTCCTAGATTTTAGCTACAGGTTCACCACGGCCTCAGTCACCTTCTTCTCCAGCCACGATCGTCGTCACCACGCTTCCTTAGTGAGTTTCCATCATTGCTAAGCTTAATAATGGAATCCCCTTACTCCACTTATTCTTTCCCCTCAGTTAATTTCACACCATCACCCCTGTCAGCGTATTAAACGCTGGGGTACCCACGCAGCCGCATTAAGTACTCACGCCCAGAGGACAGGTGGCGTTCAGGCCACTCCTCGGGGCGACCGACAAAGGTGCTCGCCAAGAGGACAGGTGGCGTTCAGGCCACTCCTCGAGGCGACCAGCGAAGGTGCTCGCCCAGGACAGTGGCGTTGAGCCACTCCTCGAGGCGGCCGCGAAGGTGCTCGCCAGGACAGTGGCGTTGAGCCACTCCTCGAGGCGACCGGCGAAGGTGCTCGCCAGGGGATGTGGCGTTCAGGCCACTCCTCGGCGACAGCGAAGGTGCTCGCCAGGGGCAGTGGCGTTCAGCCACTCCTCAGGCGACCAAAGCAAAGGTGCTCGCCAAGAGGACAGTGGCGTTGAGCCACTCCTCGGGCGTAGTTCCCAAGAATCAACCCCGTAATCGTACTACAGGCGAAGGGTCAAGGATATTTAATGCGAGACGTGCGCATTAATTGCAGGATATGTAGGCAGTGGTATGGCGGCGCGTCTTCCCCAGGCGCGCATTAATGATGGGTGGTCCCGAATCGACATCCCCTCTCTCCTGACGGAGCCTGCAGGGGTGACAGATAGGCGGGACCCAAGGCGAAGTCTAAGTCGGCTAGGACAGGCATTAAATGTGATGTAAGAGAGTGTGACGGGTGCATTAAATGCACTATGGTAGTGTGTCAGACGTTTGCTTTACGCAAGCTTGTAAACCCCATGCGCCTCAGCCAGCCCGAGTATAAAAGGGAGCTAGGGTGCATGGGAGAAGGGTTTTTTGTTGAGTTGGCAGAACCGGAGAAGGTCGTCTTCCCCAGCCCTGTAAGAACCTTGAACTCAGAAGAATCCACCAAGCAGGACTAGGGTTATTACTCCTTTGGAGGGCCCGAACCTGGGTAAACTCGACTGCCTTCTTGCTTGCTCCCAAGATCCCGTTCTTCCTGTCCTTGGAGCGGTTGCCACAAAAGCCCCCAGTCCGAATCTCTCAAGCACCCAGTCTTAGGGTGCCTGTTGGCCAGTAAGCCGACAACCCCCTTACCCCCTCCTCCACTACTGCCATGGCCACCGCCACAAAGGCTTAGCCACCAGCCTTCTCCAGCCACTACCGATAGTTCCCCTAGACTCTCCTTCGTCCCCTGTTGCTATCTCGAGCACCCACACTGTACAACTAGCCGCCGGTAGCACCCATGCCTCTCTCTCACACAGTCACTGACAGATGGACCCCACCTGTCAGTTTTATCTTTTAAAACCAGGTTTAAAAACTAAGTCTCTGACATTTGGGTCTAAGTAAGAATAAAAACATATTTCATAAGTTATACCGATATTTAAGCATGAGTCACTGACATATGGACCCTACATGTTAGTCCCTGTAAAATGGGTTTAAAAATCTTAAAAATGAGAAACACACTTTTAGTTTAAAGGAGAATACATCTTTTCTATTGGAAGACGCAATTTTCAAAGAATACGCCTTTGACGTCACTTTCTTTCTCATTTTAGGGAATTTTCAGCTGATTTTATTTTAAATGCTCATAACTTTTGGAAATAAACTCCAAATTGAATGAAACTAGTTCTAAATTTTCCTAAAATCATGCTATTTCTATTTATACAAAAATATTTGAATTTGATCTCTGTTTGGATCTATTTGATTTTTATTATTGCTTTACGATATACTGTGTGTAGATACCGATGCTCCAGAAATCTACCTCGTCGACCCTAAACCTACTCTAGAAATCAACAAGGAAGACAAGCACATCATTTGACCATGTTGATCCCATTATTTTACTTAAATTATTTTGTTTTACCAATTTATGTATGTATGTGTGTACTTTCAGTAAATTGCTATATTAAGGGTATCGGTAGATATTCTACTTGTTGCATGGAACTTCCTTGATAAATATGTAAATGTAAACTTTGGAATCCATAAGGTAGTGATTAGGCAATAAATGATGTCAACTTGGGTATACTCAAATAATTACATTTATGCCTAGCCATGCTTTAGACTTGGGAGAACAAATGATCTGTTACAATAATTTTTGGGAATGGGAATTTTGACATGATGAAAATTGTCACTGTTGTTTTAATATAAAATCAAAAATAAAAAGTAGGTTTTAACGTAGATGAGTTATTCATGTAATATATGAAGTGCAAAGACATTTCGTGTAACCATAAGTAATATTATGGGTAGCCTTAACCTATTAAGTTGTTTGGGTTTAGTTTTGCACATTGAAAGGTCAAAGTAAGAGCATTCTAGGTAGAATTGCTTGACGGAGTGCTCTCACCGAGGTATTAGGAATAACACTTGCTGATACAATGTTGTACCTTGCTGTGGGGGGAAATGGTTATGACAGGGATGGATTGTCATGGTTATTGTGTGTATAATAGGGATGGACTGTTATGGTAACTGTGTGAGAATTTTATTTCCGCCGCTATAGCAAGGGTCAAACATCACCGAGCTAGTGCAAAGTTAGGTCCAGATAATGTAACGGTTCTTGTCATGATCTCCTTGCCACATACCAAGTAAGTGTGAAAATATCGGCAACAAGAGTTGATCATATCTTGTGGATAAAGCTGTATACCTCTGCAGAATGTAAATCTTTTTGAAAAGCCGTGTTCACAATCATGAGGGGTTTGGTGCACTGACACTAGTTAGATCTTATGTTTTACCAAAAAGGGTTGAATGGGAAAATAAATGGAGCCATGTTTCGGGTGATATGCCAAGTGTGGTAGGGAATAGATCGATGAACATAATTATAGAAGATTGTGAGTTACTCATATTTATATTATATACTTGTTATTTACATATTTGTCAACTGCTCTTTACAAATTATGTTTGCAATCCATTACTTATTATTTTTGACTAAATCTTACTTTATGCAAAAGAATATGGTAGGATAACCATTTTATTTAATATAGCCAAGCATTTATTTATAAGTATGATACACCACAAGTCTTGCTGAGTCCAATGTACTCACCCTTACTTGTTGATATTTAGTGGGTGAAGAAACCGATGTCCCCGACAACTCATACTTTATCGTAGGTTACGAGATTGCAATGATGAGTTTTTCAAGGCTTAAGCCTGTGGATATTTTGGGCTAAGGCATAACCCTAAATTTTGATATTCCACTACTTTTCCGTTGCATATTGTTTGGCATTTAATGCCTTATTGTAAGAATTATGTTATTTTATGTATGGATGCGATAATTATGTTGTAAATATGTGTACTAGTCACTGATAATGGGACTAGTATGATATGCACACGACGCCCTTTGATATTCCACACCAAAAGAAAGTGTCTTGACAGAAAATCAATATCACAACATTTGAAAAAACAAAGAGTAAATTTGTTGAGTACCATTGTGGTTGTTCGCGAGTTGCAAAATACCATCACAAAGAGACCAGGCTTTCAAATACCATTGCGGACATGAAAAACTCTAGAGAATGACATCATTGTTAGCTTTTAAGTCCATTGCTACTGTTAATGTCCAAGTAGGGGAGAGAGAAATTCAGAAAATATGATGTTACCCCTGGATTTCTTTTCCTTCTCATTTCAACAACAGCGGCGTCACTAGAATTAAGTGAACAACGACACAAGAGCAACGGTGAAGTGGCACAAATTGATGAGGAGGTAATGGTGAGCACCGTGATATGGACGAAACGGCGAGTGCCAACAGTGATCACTGACGACAGAGAAGAAGGCGACTGGCTAGCTTGATTCTTGTCGCCATGGCACGGTAGAGCTCATCCAGGGAAGATGAGGGAGGCACGGTGTCGAACACAATGGCGCAAAGTGGTAGAGGTGTATGGAGGGGAGGGAGCGAAAGCGCAATCCAACAATGATGTCACATAGATGGCGGTGAAGACGACGGGCGTGATCTCAACAAACAGCTCATCGCCAATCGCTTGAGGGGATAGGATGGTGCAAACCGGGAATATTTCGTGACGTGATTGTCTCCGGCAGAAACGCGGTGGTGCGACTGACCAGCGAGCTCATTCCTTCTGCTCCGATGGCGACGGTGGAGGTCTCCAACTATGACGAGCTCTAAATTTCCCCAATACAAGCCATTCACCAGCTCCGCCTTGTCCTATTGAGGGCTTGTTTGGGAGCCCATTTCCCGGTCAGGATCCCGGCCTATTCCCTAGATTAAAAACCCACTGGGTTAGTTTACCCCGGCCTAATAGAAAATGCATTTGGATACCCATGAGACAGGGGTTTCTCGGCCCAACCCATCCGGTTTCCACAGGAAAAAATCCGCACCTCCTCACGTCGGGCAATCTTTCCCCGTAGCCTCGCTTCACTCGGTGATCTGCTTGTGACTCCTCTCGCGACGGTGCCTCCGTTCGCGACTCCTCGGCTCCTCCACTCGAATCGCTCGGCGCCTCCAGAGTGCTCATTAGAGTGCTGTGTGCGGCTGCGCCGACGGGAGTAGGCGGTTCCGCGGCGTGCGACGGCGGCCGTGGGGGAAGTGGGTGGCGGAGATCCGCGACCCCAATCTGGGGAGGCGCCTCTGGCTCGGCACCTTCGACACTGCCGAGGAGGCTGCCTCCGCCGCGCTACGCATCTGTGGGCCTGGCGTTGTCACCAACTTCTCCTCTTCCACTTTGTCTTCGTCCTCCTCTGCCTCTCCTCCGTTGGCGTTGACTAACTCCCCAGTGAGCTCCACACTCCCTCCCTCCTCTACTAAGCACTTCGTGCTCCCTCTCCGGTAGCTGTCAAGGTGAGTCCCCTGCTCCTCTCTCTCTCTCTCTCTCTCTCTCTCTCTACTGAAAATGGATGTACAACTTGTATGGTGGAGGAGTAGTAGGCTTCAGGATAGTTGTACTTGATTTGCAGAGGGTGTTTGGGTTCTTATTGAGATGATTTTCATGGGATTTTTGATCCTCCAAATACTAACAAAAGTGCCATTCTTTGCTTACACATCTATCTTAAAGGTAGAAAGAAAAGAAGCAAAACATCAAGAATGGGGAAGAAAAGTGGTGCCAATTTCTGATCTGGCCTATTTTAGTCTTTTCTTGCAGGTTCCTTAAAGTTGACTGATAGTCTAAAGAATTATGAAGTTGATTATGATAGCTTCCTAACAAACTTGGTATTGGGAGAAGTATGTATTGTCGCATGCTAGTTGGATGAACTCTACAAGTATGGTTCTAGTTTGTAAGTCCAGTTAACTATTCTACACATTCTTGTTCTGTCATGGCATGCAATTAATCTTGGTTTACTTGTAGTTACTTTGTTGTCACATGCTACAAAAATTCAGTAAGTCACATGCTATCGATTTGTTTGGAAGGAATAAAAGAATCTTGCATGAGATTAGCATATTTCACTCATATTGAACTGACACTTTACTAATTCACTGCATACATATTCATTGTTCCATGTCGTAACACATAACTTCTGAATCTTTCTAAAACTGCCATTTTGCCTTAATTTTCAGTCTATTTATACCACTTTCTTCAACTAAACAGTTATTGGATCTAACAGAAATTCTGGTTTCTGCTTCTTAAACTGTAACAAATAAAGTAGTAGTAGACAACTCTCATTAGTGGTAGAAGTAGCAATTTGATGAGAGGATCTGGGAGGAAATTTGGAGATGCTATGGACCTAGGCATCAGTAGTAGGAGGTTGCGTAAGACTATGTTACTTTTATTTTCCCTATTGTTTAATTGCAATGTTGTTTCTAAATTTTTTAATTTTTTTTTATGTTTTTCAATGTCCTGTATTTTCGTCCCTATCTTTCCCAAATGGTAGCAGGGAATATTTCCCAGGCGGGGATATTTTCCCTGGGGATGGAGGGGGATTCTATGTGCCATCTAAAATCCCACTCGGAATTCACTTCCCTGGGTTTTTGTCCCCCTGCATCCAAACAAGCCCTGAATCTATCTCACAACCCCTAACTTCACCTCGCCATCCACAGCTTGCTACCACCGCTACCCTATTTCGGCCAAACGCCAACGTCGTCATAAGCTCACCCTATGCCACAATAGCCCATGTTTGAGCGCAAAAATGGATCCCCCATGCCTGAATCCACACCCTCGTACCTCCCTGAGCCCAAGGATTGAAATTTAGGAACCGAGATTTCGGATTTCGGACCCCTCCGAGATTCAAAATCTCAGAAAATTCAAAAAAAAAATTCAAATTTCGAATTTCTCGGTGAGATCTCGGGAATCTCGGGCGAGATCTCGAGTGTTTTTGCCAGATTTTGATTTTTGTGCATTGTATTTGACATCCACAAAAAATTTCTAAAATTTTTGATGTGTTTTTTACCATTTTTTGGTCGGTTTGCACTGTCTGAATTTTTTAAAATTTCTCAAGATTGATCATTATCTGAAAATTTTATGGGAATATTATGGATGTGTAAGGACCATTCACAAAAAAAATCAAAATTTTCTAAAGTGATTTGAACTATTTTTCAATATGTAATATGTTATGTTGCCCCAATTAAATTACATTATGGCTTCTATGTATGGAATAAATATTTCTCTATAATACATAGGAACATATATAAAACTTTTCAAATGACTTGAAGTTCATTTGTTACATTTGAAAAATTAAAAAGTGATTTTACATACGGTTTTTATGACGACTTTACTACTGTTAGATTTTTTAAAAATTACTCATGCTTGATCATCATCTTAATTTAAATGGAAACATTAGTTATGTGTTAGGACCATAAAAAAAAAATTCAAAATTTTTTAACGTGTTTTGGAACTATTTTTGGTCGATTTAACTTGGACCGAGATCTCGGATTTCTCGGTTGAAAAAAAATCGAATTTGAAATTTGATTTTTATATTTCGTCTGAATTTTATCCGAAATTTCTGAATCTCGCCGAAATTTCGGATTTAACCTCCGGAATTTTACCCAAAAGGAGATTTGAATTCTTGCGTGAGCCACGCCATCGATGGAATCACAAAACAAAATGGTCATTTTACGCTATCGAGATGGAAAACGTCACGACATTGGTATTTTGCAGTCGCACTTGTTTGTGATAGTTATTTCTCAATAGTACCTACCAAATTTACCTAAAAAAACTCAGAAAACGAAAAGAAAAGGAATGAAGGAAAAACAGGGGACAAACTGGTCGTCTGGTCCTGCCTGTCTCGTTGATTGACGGACCGAGAGTCGCGAATAAAGGGGCCGAGCGACCCACGCGGCCTTCTTCAGCTACTCCTCCTCTAGTCCTCTCAGCTTCCGCGGCCGCATCCCACCACCCCTCGGCGTCGCGCTTCCATCTCAACGGTAGTACCCCCCCCCCCCCCCCTCTTCCTCTCAACAACAATCTGCTGTAGTCTAGATCTCTCTATGCACTGGTTCCTGTCTACTCCAGCATTTGGGTGGTTTGGGGGTGTTCGGCGGCCAGATCTGAGCGACCTGGCTCTAGATCTGGGGTCGAACCTTGCGTTCGAATCGCTTCTTACGGGTACTCTCGTCAGATCCGGGGCAACGAGCGCTTGATCCGCGAGCGGATTGGATTGTTGCTTTGTTTGTGTTCGTGGTGGTAGGTGTTTTTCTGATATGCACGCTTGATGAACTTGCGGGGGGCAAATGATAGCTTGGTTGTTAATAGGATGGTGTATTTTTGGGTGTTGATGCATCTGATTCGGGCAAATGACCATGTCGGCTGAGTAGTGTACTTTGCGTGACTTTGGTGTTTCTGGATGTGCTGGAATTGTGAGTTTAAATCACCTTTGATCAGTAGTGGTAGGTGTATTTCTAGATATGCTTCTGGTGTTGATTCACCTGTAGGAATGAGTTTGGAGGTGTGTTCTTCAATCTTCATGCTGTTCTGAACTATAGCAAGTTCAAATTTTAAAGCACTTATGGTTGAATCAAAATAGGAACAAGTGCAATTGGTGTAATCGCAGCCTGTGTCCAATCCTAGTTGCTTTAAAATTCATTGGGAATATCAAATAAGTTACAGGCAAATCCTTGTAAACGACATGCTTTTTATGATGTTTCATCATGATGAGTACTTGTGGAAGACTCAGTTCAAAACCTAGTGCTACAGGTTGATTGTTCCTGGGCTATTTACAGACAGTGTATTGGTTGGGTGATTGAGTGACTATGGAATCAACTAGCATGCCCCTAATTTTTGTAGATTGCGCATCTTGAATTTGGGTGTTGAATGCCTAATGATTTCAGCATGCCAGCTTAGATAATTGTGCAGTACACATTTTAGAGAAATAAAAAGTTTGGACTCTTCCAGCTTCTTGTTCTACGGATATAATGTAGGCCATAAATAAAAAAGGGCCTACCCACTACTACATGTACACTAGTTTGTCTAGATATTGCAATCATCGAAGTGGTTGATAAAGATACTTTAGGTCTTTTAATGATACGTTGGGGCCCAAATTCACCAGATGAACCATAGTTGATGGTGGTGGATTTCATTTATTTTTTATTACTTGTAATTGCAACATTCTCACACGGTGTTAATACTCTACGTTGTCCTAGTGAGTGGCGGTGGACCTTACTTTAGCCTGAAAGTAAGCTCTGTACATATTTTATTGTTAATGAATTATAGATGTATTACAAGAATTTAGTTATTTCAGCTAATATTCGTACGAGTTCAAAGCCCATGTTTAGCAACGCCTCTAAATTTCCTCTGTGCAGTAGAATAACTACCAAAAAAAAAATTTCTTTCTTCATTGTAAACTGATAGCCTTTGTATGCTACTCTCGTGCAGAGTAAATTTATAGGAAATGGCCGACGGTGAGGATATCCAGCCACTTGTCTGTGACAATGGCACCGGAATGGTCAAGGTCAGGATCTGCACCTTTTAACCAGGGTTACATGTATCATCTCCTATTGTAATCATACCAATTTAATTTTGCAGGCTGGGTTTGCTGGTGATGATGCGCCAAGGGCTGTTTTCCCTAGCATTGTTGGTCGCCCTCGCCACACTGGTGTCATGGTAGGGATGGGGCAGAAGGATGCATATGTCGGTGATGAGGCACAGTCCAAGAGAGGTATTCTCACACTGAAGTACCCAATTGAGCATGGAATTGTAAGCAATTGGGATGATATGGAGAAGATCTGGCATCACACTTTCTATAATGAGCTTCGTGTTGCGCCTGAGGAGCATCCTGTGTTGCTCACTGAAGCTCCTTTGAACCCCAAAGCCAACAGGGAGAAAATGACACAGATTATGTTCGAGACTTTCAATGTTCCTGCCATGTATGTTGCAATTCAAGCTGTGCTTTCACTCTATGCTAGTGGTCGTACAACAGGTACAAAATGTTCTCTTGCCTATCTCGTATTCTTGTTGCTTTCCAATTCGTCATTAATTTGCTCACTAATGTATTCTTATGATTTAGTTGTGCTGTTCTTCACTAAACTAAAAGATGTATTTTAACTCGGATGATTAAGACGCACTTGTTCATATTCAATTTATCTTTCCACATTGACATAATTTGAATATTCTATATTTTGGTTAGTACCCAGTAGAGTTAGGGAAATGAATAGATGATTACACAACCAGTATACCAAGAAGCAATTCCACTAGTGTCTGGCTAATGCTGTTTGCAACTGACAGGTATTGTTCTCGACTCTGGTGATGGTGTGAGCCATACTGTGCCCATTTATGAAGGATATGCACTTCCTCATGCTATCCTTCGTCTGGATCTCGCTGGCCGTGACCTCACGGATTCTCTTATGAAGATCCTCACTGAGAGGGGTTACTCCTTCACAACCTCTGCTGAACGGGAAATTGTGAGGGACATCAAGGAAAAGCTTGCATATGTGGCACTTGATTATGAGCAAGAGCTGGAAACCGCCAAGAACAGTTCCTCAATTGAGAAGAGCTATGAGCTTCCTGATGGCCAGGTGATTACCATTGGCTCAGAGAGGTTTAGGTGCCCTGAGGTCCTCTTCCAGCCATCCATGATTGGTATGGAGTCTGCTGGAATCCACGAGACAACCTACAATTCCATCATGAAGTGCGATGTGGACATCAGGAAGGACCTGTATGGCAACATAGTGCTCAGTGGAGGTTCAACAATGTTCGCAGGCATTGCTGACCGTATGAGCAAGGAGATCACTGCCCTTGCTCCTAGCAGCATGAAGATCAAGGTTGTTGCTCCACCTGAGCGTAAGTACAGTGTCTGGATTGGAGGGTCTATCCTGGCTTCTCTCAGCACCTTCCAACAGGTACTGTCCATTCTGATACATTTGCCAAGATATTTATTATATTTAGTTTATAGCTGATCATATATCAGGTTCTCTTTGCTTGCTATACCAGTTTATGGCATCTGATTTAATTGGTTGTGATTGATAAAACAGATGTGGATATCGAAGGATGAGTACGATGAATCTGGCCCAGCAATTGTTCACAGGAAGTGCTTCTGAGTTTCTCTGCCCTTTTGTGTAGTTCTATGTGCCGGTTTTTCCGTAGAGGAGAAATATTTGCAGGCTATGTTTGTCTTCAGCAGCTATGACTGTCCTTAATTCGGATGCCACTCTTATCTGTGGTTGCTCCAGTTATGTGCACTCTAGCTTTGTGCTATTTTATTGCTCTGTGACTCTGAGGTCACTTGTGGAACTTGGTTGACTTGATTGGTTGGAATTGTAATAGCCGATAGTCCTATAAATTGTCTAGGGGCAGATAATTATGTGGAATTTTGAACAATTTTGTGTCTGCGTTATACTATTGCATAACTTCGATGATCGTCTCAGGAAAATTCTCTGGGGGTGATCACTTGGTCTATTTTGTTTCCTGCCAAAGCAAATAATACTATAGAAAACTAGTAACTGGTTACTTGGTTTGGCAAAGCAAATAATACTATATGAAACTATTAACTGTTGGGGCCATTCTGAGTTCGTGTGATGTAACCTATGCGTTGAAAGAAAAAGCGAAGCCGAAATTGCTGAAGCGAAACTATTAACTGTTGGGGCCATTCTGAGTTCGTGTGATGTAACCTATGCGTTGAGAGAAAAAGCGAAGCCGAAATTGCTGAAGCGTGTTAGTAGGGTTTTGATATCATGAAACTAAATGACCTCTCGGTTTCGTCGTCCAATGACATTTGTGGCTATAGGTGTCTTGATTATGCAAACGATGAGTACAACTGTCTTGAAGGATGAGCGTGTGTGTGTGTGTTCATGATTACTTGCTTAACACCCGTTTGGTGGCAGAATATATAGCACTAGAAGGCGACATGGCTGATTGATGGATGCCTTACGAAGTTCCGATGAGCTCCCACTAGTACTTGGGAGGGCTTGTTTCTGCGTTGAATTGAATTATGTCATGTATTGTGCGTGATTAACCGATAAGGTTACTGAACAGAGCAGAAAGGCCTGATATCGGCCCTATATCGCTAGATGTAGAGTTTACTAGCCAGTTTTTTCTTTTGTAATAAACTGTTTACCTGGCTCAAATCCGTCTAATAAAACCCACCCGCGCCGTATCGCAAACAAGGGCCACTCTATAACATATCATCAAAGGAAAAGGATGCTAGCTTAATAGCTTCTTGGAACTTGGCATTCCTGGTGTCAGATCTCTACTATTGTACGAGGGGAAGGGAAATCATATGATAGTACCAGATACTGATAGGTCAGTTAATCTCAAACACAAAATGACACACACTGTGTCATTTACAATAGTAAATGATAAGCCTCGTATATTAGAACCCATAGAGTTCTTGGAACTTGGCCTTCCTGGTGTCAGATCTCTACTATTGTACGAGGGGAAGGGAAATCATATGATAGTACCGGGTACTGATATGTCAGTTAATCTCAAACACAAAATGACACACTGTGTCATTTACAATAGTAAATGATAAGCTATCAGTATTCAGATCGAGAAGAATATAAGGTGAGAATACCTCGTATATTAAAACCCATAGAGTTTCGGCCTCTATAGTGAGCCACGTCGCTTTCAGGGTGACATGGCCCATTTAGCCCCTGTTAGCGCGGCTTAAATAATTTCTACCGGAGCTTGGACAAAATGGTGTCGTAGCACAGTGGTAACGCTCTTCGGTGCGGCGTCGAAGACGCGGCTTTGAGTCCCGCTTCCTCGTACGCGCACGTCACTAAAGCAGTTCTTCCCTAATCCCCAATCTTTCTTTGTCGGAATAATTGATTATTTACTACAAAATTGATGTGTATTTGATGATTTGTCACGTCATACCTCATCGACGTTTAGACCTAAGAACCACATATTAATAAAATATAACATATTAAATCATCAAATGTACATCAACTTTATAGCAAATAATCAAATCTTCCTTCTTAACACAAGCTCCCTTCCTCTCCTCCCGAGGGATTGACGGTCGACCTCGTCCTACTGTTTTGCGGCCAGCGTCAGATCTTAACAATTTTTTTAGAGCTTTAGCAATATAGCCGACGCTGGCGGCAAGATGGAGGATGGCGAGATACGCAGCATTAGCCCGCTGCCCCGTTGGTCTCCTTCATTCTCGGGCCCGCCATGGCCACCATTTGCATACTCTTCTTCATGTCCGCCAGCCCCGCCCGCCGTCTCGTCGACATCTTCGCCCGGAGACACGCTAACGCCACGGCCGCCGATTAGCTCCTCTCCATACAGGAGGTCACCGGCACCCATAGGAGGAGGCCTCGGTGGGGCTGGAGCCCACCCGGCAGCCCAATGCAAAGACTCCCCGCGAGCACATACGTCAGGAGTCAGGACATTTATCGAAGCCCATGGCCCATACGCATACAGCCATACCGCGTACTCGCGTAGACAGGCATGTCAAGTAATTGAAAGATTTATTGCTGTTGAGCATGTTACGGATACATCTTCTGCTTCACTAAAAACAGTTTTGGACTTGTTATTTGCTCGCTTTGGTTTGTCTCTATCTTAACTCAGAGGACAAGGCTATGATGATGCATCGAACATGCGATGTCAATTTAATGGTTTAAAGGCACTAATTTTAAATAAGAACACATGCTCAATATGTGCATTGCTTTGCATATCAGCTACAATTGGTAGTAGTTTCTGTTGTCAAGCCCCCTCTTTGAAACTTTCTGGCTCCGCCATTGCCGGCACCGATGAACAGACGGCCTCGGTGTTGGCCACCCCAGCTCCTGCTCCAGCCCCCATGAAGGTACAAGTTTTAGGGTTTGTTTGGGGGACTGCGGCTGGGCTGAAAAGCTACTTTTGGTTTGTTAGGCTGTAAAGAAGTTGTAGCTGACAGCTATAGTTTTTTTATATATATATCATTTGACAAACTGACCACTGTAGCTGTAGTTTTTGGAGGGCAACCGAGTGGACCCGAGTGAGAAGGGAGTCAGAGAGGTGATGCTTGAGCCGAAGGGAGTCGAGGAGGCGATCAAGCAGGGAGATGACGGGGCGAGAAGGGAGGTGGAGCGAGCGAGGAGGCGGTCGAGCGAAGCTACAACTGAAAAGTATCTCCCTATCAGCTGTGGTTTTTATGTGTGCTTCAGGTGTGGTTTAGCTGTGCAGCTAGGCTGTTTGCGAGAGTTTTAGGCCTAAAGTTGAAGCACAGCTAAAGCGTAGCTCCCCAAACAGGCTCTTAATTTGCTTTCTTACTCTTGGCCCTGCTCGCTGCTGCTCTCAAAATCAATTTATTTGTTTCCATTTACTACTACTATTTTTAAGTTAAGCGACCGTTTTTCTCACCGAACTACTCAATTGGAAAGACCATTTTGATTTCAACTGTAAGTTCTTATTCTTATGATTGATTTGAGAACAAGAGGGGTATTTAGATTGTTGATCATTCCCTTTTAAAAAAAGAAGAACAAGTCCTTGAGAGAGAGAGAGAGAGAGAGAGAGAGAGAGAGAGAGAGATAGAGAGAGAGAGAAGAAGCTTGTGGAAATGGTGCCATATTGTGGGCCTTTTTGGTCTAATTTAATACATGCACCATAAGCAGTTGAAACCATATATGTACTTGTGCAATTAGTCATTTTCAGTTAATTTTCTGCATGTGTTGATCTTGTTGGATCATAAGGGCTTTCTCAACCCCAAAAGCTAGCTTAAGAGGTGAGGGATTCCTCCACTTATAAGTTAGGTCTTTTGCCCTTCCACAACCAATGTGGGACTATTCTAACAATCCCCCCTTCACACATTGGTATCTCTCAGCCGTTCACCGCCCCTTCACCGTACACCGACGGTCCCTCAGGGCCACGGTCCATCAGGCCTTCACACCCTAGTGTCCATCAGGCCAAAGATGTTAGAACCGAGCTCTGATACCAATTGTTGAATCGTAAGGGCCTTCTCAACCCCAAAAGCTAGCTTAAGAGGTGAGAGACTCCCCCACTTATAAGTTAGGTCATTTGCCCTTCCACAACCAATATAGAACTATTCTAACAGATCTTGCAGATTGACACCACCATACTGGCCCTTGATTCTGAGAGGGCCAGGGAAATGCCTTATATTGCTACCGTGGGAATCTTAGGTCCTTTAGCAAAGATGTGATGCGTCGGCTTTTCCGTGAAAAATGTCCTGTAGCAAATGACTTTTGAAGTGAAGTTATTCCTCCTGCAACAGATATTGGAATGAGGGTATGCTCTATGCTCTTGAAACATTTAGCGCCTTTATTTATGTTATTTTCAGTTCATTGCTGCAGCTTTCATGAACTTTCATATTTGATCAATCAATCAATTAAAGGTAGACATTCTTTTGAGAGATGTTACCTGTGTCTTTATAGTTATTTCGCTTGGTTCCTATATTCGTATTCCGTATATTATGTTTGCTTATGCTGCTACTGTGTTTGCTAGGTGCAAGCTTACTTATATGACAGTTACTGGGAAGACATTGGTACTATTGAGGCATTTTATAATACAAACTTCGGAATAACCAAGAAGCCTGTACCAGATTTTAGGTAGGATTTATACACATTTCTACAGCAAAACAAGTCTTGAGATACATATTGCTAGGTTCGCTACCTATTACCTACTTCTTTTGATCAAACATTCTTGTATGCAGCTTCTACGACGATTCTGCTCCAATTTATACATAACCTCGATACTTGCCTCCTTCAAAGGTTCTTGATGCAGATGTGATAGAAAGTGTTTTTGCTGAAGGTTGTGTTACTAAAGTAAGTAGCCTTTTCCCTTGTATTATCGTTGTGCTGCCTTCTATTGATTTCAGAGACTTGTAGATCATAACATATTATGACCTTTTAAGTTATGCATTGGACAAGGAGAACTAAAGAAATTGGTTACCAATGTTTCATAATGCAGATGGTTCATGCCAATGAATATTCTTCTCACTTTCACCTTTGGGGTTAATCTTCAGATGGGTCGTCATACAGGTCACCAGAGCACCACCAAACTAAGAGGCCTCATTTTGGGTTGCTGTTCTGCTGGTAACTAGACTACTTCTCTACCCTTTTTTCCCCCTAAATTGTCAGCATATACTAAATACAGTTCCCCTTATAGGTCAACATAGGACAGAGCTTTCACATATTTATGATGTGCTGAGTTGACAGATGCATGTCTGCTTCCTCAAAAGCTCTGTGCTTTGTGAAGGAACAGCTGTTCTCATGCTTCTGTTTCAGAATTCAGATTAGCCATGCAAAATTCAACTGAAAGTTAGAAAACTTCCTGTTTTTTCTTTGCACGAGTTATTCCTTCTTAGTTATTTTTAGAAGTCAATCTGAATATGCACAAGTCACAATAGTACAAGTAAAAAAGTGCAACTGAAAGAATCAAGTGCCATTGTCAAAAATGTTACTTCTTCATGCGGTCAGATATAGGATTCCTAACAACGGCAATAACCAAATCAGAACTAGAGATTCAATTGTTATTATCAAAACATTGTACTATATGTCTGCAACCATCTGACAAGCTAAAACCTCAGGTGATCCAGTATCGACCAGCCAAGTTTCACATTTTTTTTTGTACATCTGAAGGCAGCATTATTATTAGAATAGAAATAAAAGCACCTAAAGCCAGTTAGTCTCTAACCGGACCACCAACAACTAAGGCCCTTCTCATAATTTTCCAGCTGGTACAGATCAGGTACTGCCCAGTAGGGACATGGTACTAGCCATAATACTGATAACCACGTACACCTACCTTCTACCGTTCCCTGGTACAAAGATGAGAAATAGAACAAGATCATGGTAGTACTATATATTAAGGGATTTAAAAACTATTTATCCAATTGAAAATTCAGTAATGATGTGAAAATACAAAATAAGAATAACGATAGTTGATTCAACTGAAATATTTCCAATTCTTGACATTTGCAGACTCAAAGCTATATTTTTTTTCTTCTTATATTCTAGTCTTGCTGTAAGGTTTATATGCGAATACTATTATTCACCTATTAATCTTACCACCTAACATTTTTTTTATATGCGTTGATTAGTTTATTAGTCGTGTGAACCTTTACCGGCCGCCAATTTATGAATTTTGCAATCGATGGGTTGAGGTAAGTCTGTTATGCCAATTTATAATTAATTGGGTTTCTGGACAATCTTGATTTATATGAACTGTTGACAGTAACACGTCTAGAAAGTTATACATGATACTCACCAAATTTCTGTTTTCCAACACTGATTTTTCTTGTATTTGTCTTTGGGCAAAATTCTCATCATTCATGTGCATATGGACCCAACACATTACTGCAACAGTACCTGTAAACATTTTTGGAGCACAAGGAAGTTAGAATGGCCTCACCATGAACAGCTTCACCTAGCTTGCGTTCAAATTTTTATAGTAGTAATTCCTTACTTGTGTTACAAACAAAAGAAAACTTGGATATTGCACTTTTGATTTGTCATTTTTCTAGGAAATAACTTTTTTTTGCTCTATAAAATCCCTTACGGGTTTGTTCCCACGAGAGGTTGAAGTTTTTGTTTTCATTTCAATCGTGCGTGTTCATTTCGAGTCATCAGGTTGTCTAGATTGCAGATACCACTGTGCTTATCAACTTCTAATGCATTGGTATAGGTTGTGGATATATCTTAGTTGCTATTTAACTATTACAAAAACGTTTACTTTGGAGAGGATAGTGGTCCTCATTTATTTCCTCCGGTATGCTCCCTTCAACTCAAGAACTGAGAATTCCATTTCCTTGGTTATCTTTGATTTTTTTTTTTTTTTGCGCCTAGGGGCAGATGTGTGGGCCTATTACCTTGCGTGGCGTGATGTCATTTTCGACTAACGTGTTCGCTCCGCGCTCGGCTACGTCGCCCGCTTAATTCAACCGATGATATGGCATATATATTTTAAGGGGCCCAAAATTTTCCAGAAATTATAGATTAGTCTATTGTTTTGCTGGAAGGTCCTCGAAATTTCTTTAATTTATTTTTTGCACTCCATTTTTTTTTTTTGCAAAATGGTGTCTAAAGCTCTCCAAAATTACATATTAGCCATTTTTTGACAGGAAGCAACCTGAAAATTTTGCGCAAACAATATCAGTCCATTTTTTTGCTGAAGAACCGGAACTTCCAAAATTTGTTTTTAGCGCGTATTTTTTGTGAAAAGCTGCTCAAAACATCCTAAACTTATATATTAATATATTTTTTCAGGAGCCCTCGAAGCTCCGCACGATTTTTACCGCTAGGCGTGTGACGGCTAGCCTACGCCGCGTCCACACATCTAGTGTAAGATTATGCGCAACAAATATGCCCCTAGAGTGGAAGAGCAACAAAGCATAGAAAGATCTAAATGCCGAGAAAGACGGAGAAAGGAAACAAAAATGCAGAAGTAAAAGCCCAAGAGGAGAGAGGGAGCTGGAGAGAAACTCTAGAAACGGTACACGTCGTCGCCGCTGCCCCCTTCCCCTTGCTTTCCTTCCCCCCCAAACGAGAGTTTTCAGAATTTGACACACTTTAAAATTCGCATTTCGGAATTTGACACTCTGGCCCACTGTCATACACACAGACGGTCCCATATGTCATCCAAATAAGCCGAAAGGCCTGCGAATTGAGTGTCAAATTCTGAAATTACACCCCCCAAACGCATCGAATTCGCGTTGGCGTCGCACCGTGTTGTTGTTCCCTTCCAACCTCCCAATCCCCAACCTCTTCAAAGAAGGATTCCTTCCTATCCCCACACGCGCACCCCTCCCCTCCCCTCGCATCGCATCGCATCCAATCCCCACCTTCCTTCCGCCCCCTAGCTTCCCCGATGAAGATCACGGCGCTGCTGGTGCTCAAATCCCCTGGCGAGTCCTCCTCCTCGTCGGCTGGCGGGGAGCAGCAGGCGGTGGTGCTGGCGAACGCGTCGGACGTGAGCCACTTCGGCTACTTCCAGCGCCCCGCCGCCCGCGAGTTCATCCTCTTCGTCGCCCGCACCGTCGCCCTCCGCACCCCCGCCGGCCGGCGCCAGTCCGTCCAGCACGAAGGCACGCTCGCTCGTACCTCCCTAATCCTCTTCCTCCCCCATCGTTCCGAGCAATTGTTAATATCCTTGGCCTCTCCAACCCTGCAGAGTACAAGGTACATTGCTACAACCAGAATGGCCTCTGCGCCATCGCCTTCACCGACGACCATTACCCCGTCAGGAGCGCCTTCTCCATCCTCAACATGGTACGCTCCACATCCCAATCTCTTCTATTCTCTCCTACGTTGGGTGTGTACTCTCCATGCCTATACCATCGCATTCAATTCAGTGATGCCTATGTTATGCTTACAGTGTTTACCTCCTGATCTGATGAACCATCAACCTAGTGTTTACCTCCTGATCTGATGAACCATCAACCTAGGACTGCTCCAATTTCTACAAGTCGAATAGGAAGACTGCTTCCCTGTGTGATACACCTGTGATTAGTTACTTTTTCCCACCTTATGTTGTTCATGATCGTAGAGCGGATCATTTCGTAACAATTCAGCCCTTTGCGGTGGATTTTGCTGGTGCTGGAGACTAGATTCTTGTAATAGTGATTTTATCTGTTCTGTTCCCATTAGTCTCACAACTCACAAAGGTTATTCCTTTTGAATTTTGCAGGTGCTGGAAGAGTACCAGAAGACTTTTGGAGAGTCATGGAGGACAGCAAAAGCTGATGCCACCCAGTCTTGGCAATATTTGAACGACTCCTTAACAAAATACCAGGTTTGTTTATTTCATCATTTTTACTGTTTCTATCACTGCTGGAGTGAGCGGCTCTTTGGGGATTGTAGCTTTCGGAGAAGTGAATTTACATTCTATGCAGGCTGATGGAGTGCCTTGGATTTCTTAGTTCATAATTATTATTTCCAAGGCGATGCTTAAATGGCTAAATGCATTACAACTAATAGAACAAACAAATGTATAAATATTTTGCCATGCCTATGAGTACAAACTGAACACTTCATCCTGATATTCATTGTACTTTCTCCGGTCCAAATTTGTTGTCTAACGGCGTTGTTCAGTACTGCACCAGCAATACAGCAGGAAGACACTGTTCATTTGGCACTGTAGCGCTCGCCTACTGGCCATTTGGGCTGCTGGTGTGGCAATTGTTGGAAACTAGAGATAAGATCTTAAGAATCTTGCTTAGTGGGTTTATTTCCTTTTTGATGTATTAGAGAACTTTCCTGAAGTTTGGAGATTTTTTTTAGGAGTACAAGGGCACACACCACACACGCACACGCGCGCTTGCGCGTCCCTTACACACGCTAGGAAATTTTTTAGAGATTCTAGGGCCTCCGAAGTGTGGGTACACGCTATATCCCACTGAACGCGCACGCGTGTGTTTACCCGTTTTTAAATTTATAGGGGTGAGGCTCGAGGTGTTCGATCCTGGGATCGAACCCTCAACCGGCCGGGAGCACCACAGCTCCCGCGCCAAATGAGCTAACACTAGGCAAGGTTATTAAGTCGTAAAGTCAAGGCGAGTCGCCAAAAGGGCGACTAGTTTTGACTAGTCCCCAGACTAGGAAGTATGTTAGTAGGACATGTCACACACTAAGTTGTAGCAACAATTAAAAACATACATCACATGTGAAAATCTGGAATTACCAGTGCATTGCAAAATCATCATAAACATCACAATTGAAAACCTAATGACAGTACAACTTACTAGAACAGAGCGGCAAAGAACAGAACATAAAACACTAGAACAGAGCAGCAGAGAACAGAACATTACCCGACTGGACGAGCAGGGGAGGACGGGAGGAGGCGGAGGCGACTTCGGCAGAAGGACTGGCGGAGGCGGACGGGCGGCTGCAACTGAGGCAGAGGTGGCCGGTCGCAGGCGGAGGCGGACGGTAGGAGGCGAAGGCGGCTCCAGTAGATGGGCGCAGGCGCAGGCGGACGGGCTGCAGCCGAGGCTTGATGGGAGGAGGCGAATGCGGCTCCGATAGACGGACGACCAGCCGGACTGGCACAGCCGGTTGCGGCGGCGCCCTAAGCGGAAATCGATCCAGGACTGTAGGCTTTAGGGTTTAGCCACTCCATTCCATGTATATATGTCTCATGTGGTGCGCAGGCGGTTGCGGCGACGCCCTGGGTGGAAATCGGTTTTAGGGTTCAACCACTACATTCCATGTATATATGTCTCATGTGGTCATCTCTATTAATGTGGGCCATGAGTCACCCGGCTAGGCAAGCCGGTCAGTCGTTGCTAATCGTGGATTAGTCGTCTTGCAGCGCGACTAGTCGCTCAAGTCGAGTCAATCACCCTAGTCGTTCTCCATGTATCGACTGGACTACTAATCCACGATCAGTCGACAACTTAATAACAATAACGCTAGGGTAAGCCAAGTTGTCCCTATAAAGGTATATCATTGTATCAATTTTCAATCATCCAAGGAAGGATTAAGTCTCCTGTCTGAAATCTGAAGTTCTCTCGTCCCTGTCATAGTCCAATCTCGCCCATCCGACACCTTAATTCCCATCCAGCCATGTCATCTGGTAGTTGCCCGTTGTGAACTAACATTCTCGACAGAATTACTTGTAGTTTTGGCTCGATACATAGACAGTAAAGAGTTAATGCTTCAATTATTGACATGGTTTTCTCAACACTGCCAATAAGTAATCAATAGGTTCATTTGGTGGAAAATATTGCCTTGAAAAACCAAAACGTCAAGTATTTGCAATCAAAACCATCTTGCTAAAACGTCAGCTATTTTAAACTATCGGTAGTAGCTTGTTCAGGGAGACGGTTCATAGAACATTCTTGTATGCAACCAAATGATTGATGTACCTCTAGTTTTCTGGGGTATTTATATAAATTTAAAATATGTACCTCAAGTATTACATTTATTATTTTGTTCTTGTTGACTATCTGCATGGTTTCACTGGCTAAGCAATGCTTGTTTTGTCAATAATTTAATTTCTTTGTCTTCCAATTATTTTTGTTGCAGGATCCTGCAGAGGCCGACAAGTTGATGAAAATTCAGAGGGACTTGGATGAAACCAAGATTATTCTCGTAAGTAATGCTATCATTTATGAACCAGTATATTCCTCTTGCAACTTATAGCCTATGCTGCCATTTTCTTTGGATGTGCATGAATCATGATATATTTTTCCACTGTTAGCATTAAGCAAGGACTATATAATTTATATCAGCTTTGTATGTAACTCAACCTGGAAGAAGTAAACAGCTTGGCGCTTAACGCCAGTTTTGTGTTATACTGTTATTTGGTGAAGTTTTTGTAAGTCTAAATTTTTAGTCTTGTTGCACCGTGAGTGAGCAGTGCAAAATCCAATGGACTTAGAATTCAATGTGCATATGTGTATGTATGTTTTACATAATGAGTAAGCTGGACAAATCTTAACTGAACTTTGATTTCCGTGCACAGTTGTAAACAAGTCCATATGTGTTGGACATTGGTTGGAAAAAAACTATCAGGGAAAAGTTGCTTCAGAACTGGAGGGGGGTTTAAACAGAAATTTTAATGCCCTGCTCCTGCTGGCTGTTTGACTTAACTTGTGCCATATCAACTCTGTTCCCTATAGTTTTAATAGCTATTCTTGCAGCACTGACTTGAACAAACAATGCAAAGTTGAACATATACTAATGCATTTTTATTTTGTGGCACTTCAAATGGTTTGGCTGTGGATGCTCTGTTCCTGGAGTTTGCTGTTTTTTCTTTTTTCTAAAATGTCTGCCTTTTCAGTTGTTTGCTATTTATCTAGCTAGATGAGTATGCCCATGAATCACTGTTGGAACTAGTTATGGTTCTGTTGTATTTCTGCAAAACTATTCATGTGTTTATCCATAATTTGGATCATTGCAGCACAAGACCATTGATAGTGTGCTTGCAAGGGGCGAACGATTGGATAGCCTAGTGGAGAAGAGTTCAGATCTCAGCGCTGCTTCGCAGGTAGGAATGTTCTCGTTGGGTTATTGTGGTATGCCAATTGACAGATCCACGCTGTGGCTGCTGCTTCTGGTTCAAATGAACCCAGTACCGAGTTTTTTTTAGTTAATACTGTATGTAAGAAAATTTCTCCAAAAAGTTCTGTAGTTCCTTGGGTAAATGGCGCCATGAATCTTGCGTAGAGGACTTTAGGGTTATAGGTTAATCATCCGGTTTGTTTATGATACTTTGTGCTGATTTTTACCCTTGTTCTTCTACAGATGTTCTACAAGCAGGCCAAGAAAACCAACTCCTGTTGTACGATCCTGTAATAAAGTTCAAGTGGTATTGAGCTCAGTAGTGCCAAACTATGTTGTCTTTTTCTTTGCTCTCATTCTGAGACGATTGCCATAAACGTCACGTTGCTGTCCAAAGTGTGAAACAAATTTAACCTAACTTATGCCACGAGTTCTCCACTTTGCGATTCTTTGTAACATAGATGTGGTCTGGTTTGTCGCTGAGGGGGCTGTGTTTGCTATCGTGTTGAAGTCATTTGGTGGACAACTTGAAGTGTCATTTGTTGACTTAGTATGCTCCTTTTGGATAATAGTTGGTCCTCGATGGTGGATAGATTGGCTGCTTAACTTGGGTCGTTTCTACTAGATTTTAGAAGAAATCTAACCAAACGGACTAAAACTTAGAACAATTCTTCTCGGATCAATTTTTCTCTTTTCACTCTGTGGCCGAATCGGTCTTAACCTTGTTACACCAAATTCCTATAATCCTACCTGAAACAAATTTGAAACTGTTTTCGTTTCTACTAGAATCTGAAACCGTACTAAACAGGTCTTAGACTGCACAAGGTGCGGCCATGGGGCTCTTTTCGTCCAAATTTCATCCGAGCGTGGGAGACGCTAATTTTGTAGCATCAACTAGGGCGAAATGAGGGACGTGTTGAATGGAAAAAGTTTAGTCGGGAATACGAATTGCGATTCTGAAACAAAACATGGCGCGCTCATATTTATAGGCGAGTCACAGGTAAAATCCCCTGGTTCATTCCAACATCTCACAGTTGACACCACACCAAGGAATGACAATTAGCTCCACGACGACAAGAGCAACACCGAGGGGAAGATGACCAGAAACCCAATCATGGCGATCTGAGCTCGAACGAGCGCAGCACGCCCCGCCACCTCCTGCAGAGCAGTGCAAGGCAAAGCAAAAGTGAGCGCGAGCACGAAAGAATCACACACACAGTAATAATATACTAACTAGAGAGAGACCAGAGATCACATCACGAAAGGGAAAAGGCCAGCACAAGTGCATCAGCCGGCCAGCTTTAGACCATCTCCAACCATATTCCCTTCATTTCATTCCCTTCCCTGTTCCCTTCCCCATTCCCATTCCCTTTATTTCCACTCATCTCCAACAGATTCCCTTTAAAGGGAATTGTATAGGGAAAGGAGAGAGAATCCCTTCCTGAAGGGAATGGGAGAGAGAATCCCAGGCTGAAGGGAATGCTGAAGGGAACCCGTTGGAGCGCTGAAGGGAATGGGAATCCCTTCGCGAAGGGAATGAGGGAGGGGAGGGGAATGGGTTGGAGATGGTCTTACCTTGCCGGTGCCGTCCCCCCTGTCAGGCAGCGGGAGCACGGTGGCAGTGTCGGTCATGCCGGTGGGCAGCGGCACCGTTGGGTTGCTCCCGATGAACGGGTACCCCTCGCCGGCGCTCGGGGCGCCGGCGGAGGCCACCGGAGGCGCCGCGAAGCCGAATGTCGGCTGCAGCGGGAACCCGAAGTGCGGGGCCTGCTCGGGAGCGCGGTTCGCGGGGCTAAGGGCATCTCCATGCGGTGGTAGGGACGGCAGGTCGGCTCCGGCGGTCGGCGGCGGAGCGGAGAGTGGGGCGAGACCGCCGTGGTGGTCCGCTGGAGTCCGGTGGATGGCACGAAGTGGGGCCTTGTTGCCGTCGTCGTGTCGTTGCGCTGCGGAACCGTAGTGGCCTCGGCGTGTGGGATTAGGATGCCACTGCCAGAAAGTTTTTGCAGTTTAGCGTAGATGAACTTGACTTACAGACGCTCTCTAGATGCAATGCACAACTGGAGATGGCAATGGATCGTTTCTTGTGCTTCAGAAGAAGGGAAAAAGCACGCGAGCATGCCAGATGGACAAGAAACAGCTCAAGTTTCAGAAATGACCAACGCGTTGAGAATTGCGTCAACGTTTTAGTCGACTTTTGGCTGTTAGGAGTTGTCGTTCTTGCCGAAGCATGATGAATTGATGATGCTAGCCAGTAAACCATTGTAGGATGGCGGCATTCAGCACCGGAAAAGATCAGGTGCAAGTGCGACTCAGCACAGCAGAGCGAGTGTTGCTACTGAACTGCTGCCCGAGCTAAAAAAAAGCCTCGCAACGAACAAAGAACAGATGAGAAGCTCGAGCAAATTTACCGTGGAATCGGCCGGCGCGGCGGCCCCGGACGATCGCGGCAGCAAACACGCCAAAATGCCGACGCAGAGAAGGCAGACAACACTGTGGTCGCTATTCCGCTTCATCTCCACCTCCGCCTCCTCTTGTTGCAGCTTGTAGACACTACTGCTAGGTTAGTACCCCTTGCAAAGTTGCAAAACGTGCAACGAGTACGATGGAGAGCTCTGAGCTAGAGACCGAGACGACCGGCTATTGGTCTGCCTCTGCGTGCTTTCTTAACTCTTGCTCTGAGCAACAATGGCAGCAGCAGCTGTGGGCCCCTGGGTCGTCCTGGCCTTTATTGATGTGCCGTGCACTGCAGAGTGCAGGGCCTGGAAACGCATTTCTAGCCAACGGATCAAATTATCCTTTTTTCAAATCTAATCCTCGCGTGAACGCGATTTCAAAATAGTATCCTCTATCACCTTCGCGCTATAGAACCGTAGCAGCAGCTACCGAACTCGGGCGACACAGGGGTGCGGCAACTCCCTACCTAGGAATGCGTGCTCGGTAGGAATCTTTGGCCACATTAATTAATGATTGATTAATCAATGTCTTGACCATTAGTCCTTTCATCAATTAATTGATCTATTAATTAACGATTGATTAATCCATTTAGCCTCTACTCCTACAGAGCATACATTCCTGGTCAAACACCCTTTACGCATCGAGAATAACGTTATTTTTATAATTACGCTGGAAACGAAACCAATTTTTTTTTTTTTTAAAAAAAGTAAAGTTTACTGGTTAGAAAAGTGATGTCTTCCGAGGCCTGCTTCTTTGTAGCCAAGAGAGCAGTGCACTAGTGATGATGACGGTACAGTAGCTACGGGAGCAGCACTACAGTGGCAGTGAGCCCCAGAACCAAAAGCTCGTTGTTTTGAGGGGACTGGGTGGCAATAACGAGGCTTGGAATCTCTGTGCGTGTCTCCCTGCTTCTGCCTGCTTGCTTTGAAGTGAGCGAATAGGGAGTGAGTTCAAGTGATACATACTCCTATGTGAGATGATTAAAAAAAATTATTTATATGTTTGATTGTTTGAATAGAATCATCTCATCTTACATCAAAAGATATAAATTTGAAAAATATTTTTTATAGATACTGAATCACTTCATTGATCTAAAAAAATAAAACCAAATTGTATTCAGAACCATTCCATCAACCAAACACATCCCACCACTCAATGCATGGGATGCCATGCCGCAGGCCCACAGCATGGTTCAGCCTTGAAGTTACACATCCGCGATTGTCTGGCCCTCGCTTTTCTCTTTATCTGTCGCAGCAGATAAATCCCAACCATAAGGCATGTTCCAACGTCCAACTAATGCCTCCATGTTTTCTACCGACCAAGCACAAATGCACAATACAACTAACAGCTGATTAAATCATACACCGCCTTCATTTATTTTTATAAAACTTAATTTTTAAATAAAATTTAACAAGACTTTTCTTTCTACACCCCTATTTATTCTCTCTCAATCACATGCATTTATTCGTTAACACACACACAAATATATCTTCCACCTTCTAAAATAATTAAGCGGAGTTATATAAGTTATTTTCTCTTATATTTTTCTCAATTTCAATGCAACCTTAATCTTTATAGAAAGTCAAAATACATCTTATAAAAATGAACAAATATATAAGAAAGCAAGTGCTGGCTGGCTCAATATCGACAGGGATTCAGCAGATATGCAGTAAAGTTCAAATTCGTAGGATAACCTCGATCCAACTGTTTTCCTTGAAAGAGAGCAAGAGAGAGGGAGAACCGTGAAGGCCGCAAGATTAATCTTGCATCTTTGATTCACGAGATTTACCGATGTGGACTGAGTGAGAACAAGTTCACTGGGCGGGAAGTTGTGCTTTCGCTTCGACTAGCGAAAGCATCGATTAGTGGTTAAAGTTTGAAATTTTTTTACCACTCTACTTATAAAGACGTGCTAAAGGGTAATGAGATGCTAATTACGACGACTTGTTTTGCCGGATTTGAACGGGAACGGAGAACTATACCAGTGACGTCCCTACGCTTTACTAGTTCAGTTTGGAGATGACGCCAACTAATCGGAAAAAAATTCGGTGCAGCCGGCATGCAAACTTCTTCCCGTATATACTTGATGCTGATTGATGCCACGTATACACCCCTGCAATCCAACGCTCGCTAGATCGCCACGTGCGATGTGCCTGGGAGCCGAGCCGCATCCATCGCCTTGGCCTGGGAGCCGAGCCGTGTCCATCGCCATAGCCTGGGAGCCGAGCCATCCAATGCCTCGGATTGGAAACAGCGTTAGGTTGCAGCGGTGTCTACGTGGCATCAATCAGCGTCAGGTATACACGGGAAAAGGTTTGCATACCGGTTCCACCAAATTTTTTTCCAACTAATCGTGCTCGATTGTGCTACAGTACTAGTACACACAATTTACTGTTCCTCCTGTCATTTTCACTAATTGATCGATGTTCTAGGAGTGGGAAAGTGTCCCTTTTTTATTTGGCTAGTTGAACGCATAATAACTTATATGACTTGCAAGAGATCAACATGCACTCACGTCCAAGGATTCAAATTTCGAGATTCAAAATACCGGTTATTTAAAAAAAATTGAAAAAAAAATTCAAAATGCTACAGTACATATTCAAATTTCGGCCGAGATTTGTATATTTTTTACCGAATTTTTAATTTTTTTGACCGGATATGATTGGATTCAGGTTGAAGATCATCCACAAAAAATTTTAGATTTTTTGATGTTTTTTTAATCATTTTTTGGTCGGTTCAAAACGGATAGAAATTTCGGCCGAAATCTCTGTGATTTCGGTCGAAATTTCGGATTTCCCGGTAGAAAAAAAAAAACAAATTTGAAATTTGAATTTTAGATTCCGTCCGGATTTAATTTGAATTTCCGAAATCTCGCCGAGATTTCGGATTTCGGGCACCTTCGAAATTTTATTTAAAACGAGATTTGTAACCCTGCTGACTTCACCACGGCCGTACATACAGCTCCTGGCCACAAGCTAGCTGCGCTCCATTAGAGCAAGCACAATACTAGGAAAATCTACTACAGGTTAATAGTAAATTAAAAATTAATTTGTATAATATACAAGTTAAAAGCCAACTAATATGATCTTATTGCACATGCTCTTAGCCGTCGGGCGCACGGCAGCGCCGACGACGCACACACCATGGCAGGCGTTGATCTCGTTGACGAACGCACGGGGAACTCCCTGCACGTACGGCTCGTCCTAGCTAGCCTAGCGGCGCGCCTCCCCTCCATGCGGTGGCCGTTGGCCGCCTCGGCCTTGTTCTTGATGCAACTGTCGGGACTCAGGATGGTGGTAACTAGTAGTGCTAATAGTACTAGCTAGCTCGAAATATATGTATTAACGGTCGATCTGCGTGTAACTAATGATATACTCCTTCCATTCACTTTTATAAAGTTTATTTTTTTTTGAATAATTTTGCTCACAAATATAAGACATGTATGTAGATTTAATGAGGTATTTCTGTGGTGACCCCCCAGCTAATGACTGTAGTTTTGCCATTAATCTTGAGTTAATTACACTGATCTGGGCATATTAGCTAACAAGATGTCGAGCATACCCGACACTTTATTAGTTAATATGCCAATTCAGAGTGTTGCAACAGAAACAATAATTAGAAATTGCAATGAAAACTCTATTACATTCCATTGCCACGCAAGCTACATGTTCAGTATCTAATTGTACATATGAACCAAGTACAATAAAGATATAATACTAATTACACAAAAGCCGCCGATAGATATTGCCCTCCACAGGAATCCATATTCCGACTAGATGCTTGACCTCCAGGTCCATTATCTAGCAAAGGGGGTTTAGCAAGAGTGAGTACAAAAGTACTCAGCAAGCATTAATAATAGATGCAATATATATGAATCTTTTTTTTGAAATCCTCTCAATATTCCTCAATCCATTTCCAATTACCATCCACCTTTTTCAAATCATTTCCCCCCCACAACTAGGTTTTCTTAGGAAGATCTGTTTCCGATTGTTAATTATGAAAATTCTACTAGCACTTGTATATGAGGCAGACTTAGCTTCCATAGCCTCCAATCCAGAAAACAAGCATGAATTTATGACTTGACCCTGCGCAGGTTTGCACCACTTTACCCATAGTGAACTCAGCCGCAGTTGAGAACCCAGAATGTTTATCACTACTCTTGTATTTTATCTCCAACCTTGTTAACATGCAGCTAACAATTGTACTAGGCTATCGCAACAGCCTTGATACTCAGCCCAGGGCTTTACATATATAGCCCTAAAAAAATCAACCGCAGTTGATTATCACAATTCCGAAGGAGTCAACACGCAGCTGACTGTCCACAATGTGTCCCTCACTGGGGCTACGGCATACCCAGCTTCACACCCCTAGTTATCTACTCTTATCCCATGTGGAGATCATAGCACCATCATAGGATAATATTTTTCTGGTCGTTTCCACACACTATGGTTGATACAAAATATACGGCTCGTTGTCCGAGTGTAGTGGTTTGTCCTTATATAACCTCCAATGTGGAGGGTCCCACCGGTTGTCCTCTTCACAATGGACCCCTTACCCACCACCCACCCACCCCCACACATATAAACATATTTCACCTCAACTTACTGCCTCAGCAGTTTATTCTCAAAATTAACATCAATACTTACATACTGCCGTAGCAGTTTCTCACCATTTCACCTTTTCCATAACCAAACACTGTCGCAGCAGTTCACAAATTCCCATTCTTTCCAACCATATCTGATTTAGGGTTTTTCTTCAAAAGATATTTTCCTATGCAGTGATGTTTTCTTAAAAACCTTTGAAAACGAGTTACAAACATGAACAAAGGAATCTTGCGTGGATTTTGGTGAAAATAATCGTCCTTTCACTGTTGATGAAGATTACTACTGGTCAGGTTGAAGATAATTCTTGAAATTTCAATGACGCTATATGTTAGCGGCTAGTAAATGTTGACAGATTTTAGGGTGTCCAACCTTTTCTTTAATTTTTATTAAATTATTGTACGTTTACTACGTATTTCATTTTTAGGGTATTTTAAATTGACATTTAACTGGACATATTTTAGTTAGGCGTGTTTTAGTCTGGAATAACTTTATCACATTTTATTTGGGTACTATTTTGATTTAGATTACAATTGGGTTTGGGTAGGACTTTACAATTTTAATGAATATGATAATTGCTGCAATTTGTTATTTCTTCATTTCTCTATCCAATTTTAATTTAATGTTAGTGCGTAATGTATTCTATGGATTTCGACTCATTTTTGAATTAGACTAAGTTTTATGCGTTTATTTGGTTTAGTTTATTTTGTCTTGATCATTATAATTTTAGTCGCATACTTATTTGATTTTGAAAGTGCATCTAGGCCCCCTAAAATTGTTTTGAGTGATTAATGACAAACGATTAAAGAATCTAATGTGTTCAACTAGTTTATGAACAGGCAAACGCTTCAAGAAGAGATCGTCTTTGTACGCGAAGTGTTCCCGAGTAGCGTTGAGTAAGAAAAACGTCATTTAAGCTTGTAATTTTAATCTTTTGAGTCATAGAAATGCCGTACTATTAAGAGGGATGCATTGAAATTGACTTAGAGATGATCTCCTCACTCAAGATGAATTTAGTTGAGTCTCTCAAGGGTTAGAAGTGTTCTCTCTAGCTTCGGAATGAGTTTGTGGTAACTTTCTAGTCGGATGTTCCGAAGTTGTATCGGACATTCCGATGGTTCAGAAGTTCCGAAGTGTAGTTGTGCTTTAGTCCGTTGTGTTTTGTTAGGGTCGGACAGTCCGATTTGTTTGCTTCGGATATTCCGATCCTTGGTATCGGAATGTCCGATGTGTGCTGTCGAGAAAAAGGGTGCTCTCTGTTCTGTTCGGACTGTCCGAAGTTGTTTCGTCGGAAGTTCCGAAGTGTTTGTTGTCCTGTTTGGGAACCTTCTGTTTGGTTCGGATGTTCCGATGCCTATTTTCGGATATTCCGATGAGGACTTGGAGTGTTTAGCTTGGTTCCTTTCAGGGTGTCATCGGATGTTCCGAAGTTGTTATCGGACATTCCGATGCTTGTTGTTTTCGACCGTTGGAAGCTTTCCAATTTCTGGTAGTTTGCACACATCGGATGTTCCGAAGTTCTTGTCGAACATTCCGATGTGAGGTCGAATCTTGAGGGTAACGGCTAGTTTTGATCCAAAACTATAAATACCCCTCTCCACTCCTTTTCTTTGGTTACATTTTTGCTAAGGCTGAACTCTTGAGCTTCTTGAACACTCTCTAGAGCATACTTTGAGCTTTCTCTTCTCATTGATCTTAGGGATCATTTAGTGAGTGAGAGTTTGTCAAGTGTGATTGAAAGTCAAGGGCTAAGTGGTTATTCATCTTGAGAAAGTAGAGAACCTCTCCAAGATCGAGATTCAAGTGCATTCATTTCTCTTGGAGGTTGAAGGACTCCTAGACGGCTAGGCGTCGCTCACGAGCCCCCAACGATTGTGGGAAGCCGTGAGAAGTTTGTGAAGGCCGGCTCCGCCTCCGAAAGGAAAGGATCCAATAGTGGAACCAAGCCTCAAGTGTGACCGAGGTTTGGGAGGAAAGGGTTGGAAAAGACCTGGGCTCTTTGGAGCCTCCTCAACGGAGACGTCTGATCCCCTCAAGGATCCGAACTCCGGAATCAAACTACTGTGTTCTCTCTTGTCTCTAATCACTTGATTCATATTATTGATTTTCTTAAGTGCTTTTTTAAGTCGTCTAGAGCTAGTCTTCGTATAGCTCTTTGTACTTGACTCCTTGTGTCAAGAGCAAATCGGATAGTCCGAAGTAATTACGGAAGTTCCGAAGATTTCGGAAGTTCCGATATTAATTCGGAATATCCGACTCTTTTCCGCTGCATCAAATTGTTTTAATTTGAAATTAGCCTATTCACCCCCCCTCTAGGCAATCTCCTAACCTTTTCAATTGGTATCAGAGCCAAACCTTCTCAAGGCTTAACCGCTTGAAGGAACGTGATGGCCAACACCTGGTTTGAAGGTTGTCGTGACGGACGAGCAAAATAGTCCGAGAGCCGAGATGGAACTCCCGGCAAGAGCAAAGAGGAAGCTACCTCTACATCTACTCAGGAGCTCAAATTCCATTCAATTATGAAAAATTAAATACTTCCTCTTCGCATTCATATATCACTTTGTGCCCTCGGCGTGCTCCTTTCTTTGATGGCACGTACTATTCCGCTTGGAGGCACAAGATGAAAATGCATTTGATGTCACTCCATCCTAGTGTTTGGAAGATTGTTTGCACAGGTTTAGATATGCCTTGGGAAGATCGATATGGAGCTCACGCCGAACAAGAGCAAAACATTCACCGAAATGCTCAAGCCGCAAGCGTGTTGCTTGGAGCGTTGAGTCCCGAGGAATTCAACAAAGTGGATGGCTTGGAAGAAGCCAAAGAGATATGGGACACACTCCAAGTTGCACATGAGGGTACATCAAGTGTAAGGGAATCAAAGATTGAATTGCTAGAAGGCAAGTTGGGGAGATTTGTCATGAATGATGATGAGACACCTCAACAAATGTATGACCGGTTGATGATTCTTGTAAACAAGATCCGAGGGCTTGGAAGCAAGGATATGACGGACCACGTTGTGGTGAAGAGGATGTTGAGAGCCTTTGCTCCAAGGAATTCGACTCTCGTAACACTTATACGAGAGCGAAAAGATTTCAAAAGGCTTACTCCTAATGATGTGCTAGGAAGAATTCTATCACATGAGCTTATGGAGGAAGAATCAAAAGAAGTAAAGAACCTTGCCAAGCAAAGCTCAAGCTCAAGACCGAAGCAAATAGCTTTGAAGGCAAGCAAAAAGGAAGAATCAACATCAAGTGATGAAGAAGAAGATGAGAGCGAAGACGAAGAAGACTTGGCTCTATTTGTGAGGAAATTCAAAAAGTTCCTCAAATATGACGGGTCAAGCAAATACAAGAAGAACTACAATGACAAATCAAGAGGAAGAAGAAACACCAAAAGGGCTTGCTATGAGTGCGGTGAAGTTGGACACTTCATCGCCGATTGTCCAAAGAAGAAGAACAACCAAAATGAGAACAAGAAGAATGAGCCGCTCAAGAAGAACAAGACGTACAAGAAGAAGTACTCGGGGCGAGCTCACATTGGAGAAGAATGGGATTCAAACGACTCCGACTCCGACACCGATGATGAAGGAGTCGCCACCCTCGCCATTGAAGCCGCTCCACCAACAACGTCGCTCTTCGGGTATTTGAGCGACAACGACTCCGACCACGATGCGCCTATTTGTCTTATGGCCAAAGGGCGCAAGGTAATGGCTAAGACAAAACCCCCTAGTAGTGATAGTGAATTAGAGAGCGATGATGATGATGATGATGCTTTATTTTGCAACTTAAACAAATCTACCATTGCAAAAATCAATAAACTATTGAAAAGAATAGATAGCCAAGAGGAAACTCTTGAAAAGCAAGAAGAATTGCTAATTTGTGAAAAGAAGAGAAATCTTGCTTTTGAAAAGCTCCTCGCCATGGAAAAGGAGAAAATTGAATTGCTAACCAAAGATCTTGACTTGGCTAACAATTCAATCACGATCCTTAAGAGTTCAAATGAATCGCTTCAAGAGAATGTTATTAGCTTGGAAAACAATCTTCAAGCTCTTGAAGTGCAAATTGAGTCTCTTAATGACCTCAACTCTCCAATCATTAATTCTTCAATGGCTTCTATTCCTTCCACTAGTAATGGTTGCTCTCGTTGCTATAATATTGATATTAATACTTGCTCTACTAATTCCCAACTTGTGCAAGTATTAAAAGGAGAAAACGAGAGATTGAATGCTTTGGTAAAGTATGGTTGCATCAAGACTTATCAATCCAAGGATGCCCTCTACAAAACAATCAACACACGTGGAAACAAAAATAAAGAAGGGCTAGGATATGATAAGTACGATTGCAAGGGAAATGACCGTGTGGTGGTAAAAGGTAAGGAATGCATCAAGTTTGTCAAAGAAAATGACAAGCAACCATTGACCACCACACAAGTCATTAAGACCGGCAAGAATCAAAGAAGTATCTTCAACATCATACAACTCATCCCATTCACTATGCATCATACATGTTGAAGAGAAATCACCGTGGTAAAGTGATTGCTCATTATATCGGTGCCCACCACTCTAATGATGTGAGCAAAAGAAGGTGTGGGTACCGAAAGTATTGATTACTAACATGCAAGGACCCAAAAGGATTTGGGTACCTAAAAACAAGACTTGATGTGTTTTCAGAGGACTATACCTCAGGGGATCAAGTTGGGTGCTTGATAGTGGTTGCACAAACCACATGACCGGAGAAAAGAAAATGTTTTCATCTTTTAATGAGAAAGGGTCACAATATGAAAATATTGTGTTTGGTGATAATGGTAAAGGTGAGGTAATGGGATTAGGTAAAATTGCTATTTCTAATGATCATTCAATATCAAATGTTCTCCTAGTTAAATCCTTAAATTACAATTTGTTATCCGTGTCGCAACTTTGCGAGATGGGTTATAATTGTCTTTTCACTAATGTGGATGTGACCGTCTTTAGAAGAGACGATTCCTCAATTGCTTTTAAAGGATATTTGAAGGGTAAGCTCTATTTGGTTGATTTCAACTCAAATAGCGCTAAACTTCAAACATGCTTAATGGCAAAGTCTAGCATGGGTTGGTTGTGGCATCGCCGGCTAGCTCATGTTGGCATGAGGAACCTCGACAAGCTTCTAAAGGGTGATCACATCATTGGACTAACGAATGTTGAGTTTGAGAAAAACAGGATTTGTAGCGCTTGTCAAGCCGGAAAGCAAGTTGGAGCGCGTCATCCCGCAAAGAACATCATGACAACGACAAGACCATTGGAGCTTCTACACATGGACCTCTTCGGACCCATTGCGTATATAAGCATCGGAGGTAACAAATATGGTTTGGTCATTGTTGATGACTTTTCACGCTTCACGTGGGTGTTCTTTTTGCAAGAGAAAAGTGAGACACAAGGGATAATCAGGAAGTTTGCAAGAAGAGCCCAAAACGAGTTCGATTTGAAGATCAAGAAGATTCGAAGCGATAATGGAAGTGAATACAAGAATACTCAAGTCGAAGAATTTCTTGATGAAGAAGGGATCAAGCACGAGTTATCCGCTCCATATTCTCCTCAACAAAATGGAGTGGTAGAAAGGAAGAATCGGACATTGATCGAGATGGCAAGGACAATGCTTGATGAATACAAGATTTCCGATCATTTTTGGGCGGAAAAGTCGTCAACACCGCGTGCCATGCCATCAACCGATTGTATCTCCACAAGATCTTGAAGAAGACGGCATACGAACTCCTCACCGGTAACAAAGCAAATGTCTCATATTTTAGAGTTTTCGGTAGTAAATGTTTCATTCTTAACAAGAAACCCAAGAACTCTAAATTTGCTCCAAAGATCGATGAAGGTTTCTTGCTAGGATATGGATCAAATGCCTACGCTTATCGTGTTTTCAACAAAACCTCGGGTTGTGTTGAAATAGCGAGAGACGTGACATTTGATGAATCTAACGGCTCTCAAGTAGAGCAAGTTGATTTAAGTGTGCTAGATAATGAGGAATTGCCAAGCATTGCAATCAAGAAAATGGCAATAGGTGAAGTAAGGCCGCAAGAAAAGGTACACCAAGACAATTCATCCATTCAAGTCGAGCCTCCCACTTCAAATCAAAATCAAGACATTCCTCAAGATAGTTCAAGCAAACTAATGGAGGATGATCAAATTGAAGATAATGAGCCTGTCGGCTTACTAACCAACAGGCACCCTAAGACTGGGTGCTTGAGAGATTCGGACTGGGGGCTTTTGTGGCAACCGCTCCAAAGACAGGAAGAACGGGATGCTGGAAGCAAGCAAGAAGACAAATGAGTTTACCTGTGTTCGGGCCCTCCAAAGGAGTAATAACCCTAGTCCCGCTTGGTGGTTTCCTCTGAGTTCAAGGTTCTTACAAGGTCGGGAAGAAGACCCTCTCAGTTACGCCAACCCAATAATCAACAACCCTCCTCCCATGCATCCTAGCTCCCTTTTATACTGGCCGGCCGAGGCGCATGGGGCTTACAAGCTTGCGTAAAGCAAGCGTCGACACGTACTACGGTGCATTTAATGCACCCGTCATACTCTCTTACATCACATTTAATGTCTGGTCCTAATCGACTTAGACTTCGCCTTGGGCCCCTTTGTCTGTCACCCCGCATGCTCCGCCAGAGAGAGGGGATGTCAATTCGGCGCCACCCATCATTAATGCGCGCCTAGGAAGACGCGCCGCCATACCACGCCTTCACACTGCAATTAATGCGCACGCCTCGCATTAAATATCCTTGACCCTTCGCCTCAGAGTACGATTACGGGTTGATTCTTGGGAACTACGCCGAGGTGTGGCCTGAGCGCCACTCGCCCTCTTGGCGAGCACCTTTGCCGGTCGCCGAGGAGTGGCTCGACGCCACTCGCCCCTGGCGAGCACCTTCGCTGTCGCCCGAGGAGCGGCTGAACGCCACTCGCCCCCCGGCGAGCAACTTGGCTGGTCGCCTCGAGGAGTGGCTCGACGCCACTGTCCCTTGGGCGAGCACCTTCGCTGTCGCCAGGAGCGGCTGAACGCCACTGTCCCCGGGCGAGCAACTTGGCTGGTCGCCTCGAGGAGTGGCTCGAGCGCCACTGCCCCTCGGCGAGCACCTTGGCTGTCGCCCAGGAGTGGCTCAACGCCACTGCCCTGGCGAGCACCTTGGCTGGTCGCCGAGGAGTGGCTCGAACGCCACCTCGCCCTTCTTGGCGACAAGATTTAATGCGGGCGGCAGGTACCCCAATACGCCGACAAGAGCTCCGCCCACCCAGAGTGTCTTTATTCTTTCTTTTTCTTCGCCGAACGGTTCAATCTCCGTGGGGCCTATAAATGCCCACGCATGCCGCGGTCTTTAAAAACTTGCCTCTTTTCCGGTCCGAGGTGGATCTGCGCCGTTTCCGTGGCTTCGTGGGACGTGCCCACTTCCTTGAAAAACGCTTTGGTTTTCCCGCATCCGAACCGCCGCGTCTCTTCGACTTTTTCCCGCCACGCTCTCCCTTGAATTCTTATAAATAAGCAGGCGACGGGGCATGTTCCGTTTTGCTCGCCTCTGCTCCTTCCTGCCTTAGCTTCTTTTCTGCTTTAGCTGATTCTGATGGCCTCTCCGACTCCTGTCCTCCCTCCTTCAATCGTGGAAGAGAACGCCGCCGCTAAATGCTCCAAGGTGATCGCTCATGGCGCTCTCACATGCGGGCCGGATCGCCGCTCCTCACTGCCGATCAGGAAGTCATCTTCTTTGTCAAGGCGATGATGGCGGGCTTGGTCTCGCCCATCTCGGACTTCTACATCGCCGCCCTCAACTTCTATGACATTCACAACATCCACCTTCCCCTAACTCCATTGTGCTCCTCTCGTCTTTGCCCACTTCGTGAGATGTTCATAGGGTAATGCCCAATCTCCTCCTTTTCCGCTACTTCTTCTCGCTCCGCGTCGGCCAGGGCTCCAAAGATCTCCGGTGCTGCCATCTCGCGACTTAGAGACGGGGCCGTTCGCGCGCTATATTCCAATGGAGAACCGATCCACCGGAAAATGTGGCGCCACGAATGGTTGTACGTTGAAGACGATAGCGGCATTGAAGCCTGGGGCTTCCACCGGAGCGGTGGGCAAAGAATCGATCGGGATCTCCGTCGCCGACACGCCCGAGCTACTTGCAATGTTGGCTCGGGTTGATCGGCCGCGACAGCCGGCTGGCCGGAGGCATGGTTCTCCGACTTCGTGTCCGAGGATTAGTCCTTTCTTGCGCCGCCACCGCCCACTCGCACTATCTGGCGTGGATGACGGACTCGGACGATTCCCGGAGGTGAGCTTTTATACCTTCCTTCTTCATCATCATCATTCTTTCATCATTCATTTTTTTTTTTTTGTCAGCCGTGGGAAAGCTGGACGCCGCACAGATCGCTTCCTGGATGGGGCGACTGGGCCAGTTGAGCGACGTTCCACACTTCCCGAGGCTGCGCTTCCACTCGCGACATGCGGCCTCGGGATCGGGCGGAGATCGTCAAGGCGATGCCCAAGATGGACGCCATGGGGACGCCCATCATCGCCCATCAAGGGCCCCGATAATCCGCGGCACTCCTACAAATGGGCGCACTGTGGAGGAACAAGCGCCCTACCGACGACACGGTCCCCATCGAACGCCCACCGACCACGGCTATCGTGGCCATCTTCGCTGGCCGGCCGGATCTCCAGCAGCCTTCGCCATCGGGACTTCTCTCACCGCGGGGCTCTTCATCAACGGCCGCGACGCTTCGCTCCGCTTATCACCGCCGCAATCGTTTGCCGGGCGCCGCTTAACGGCCGACTCACGCGCTTTTCCACCACTACCACCGCCATCGCCGGCGGCCGACGGCCGGCTAGTAGTGGCGACTGACCGCGCCGCAGCTCGCCGCCATCGCTACCGCCACGGCGGCCGATTCACGCCGGCCGCTGGCGGACTCCATCGCCAGAAGATCCTCCTCCGCCACCGCCATCGCCGCCGACCCGCCACAGCCGGCGATTCACCGGCGGTTGACTCCGCCAACGCTTCCGGTGGAGCGGTCTCGCCTACCGCCACCGAGGCCGGTGCCTCGAGGGGCTGCTCACTCCGGAGTGCTCGGTTTCCGAGGCCTCACCCAGTACTGCAGTCCTTGAAACACAAAACACACACAAAAGGGACGGTAAAACTTTTTAACCTTCGAATGGAGCCTTACCTTTGCTTGCTTTTGTTTGTTCCAGGCACTCCGCAGACTCTCACCGCTTCCCGCTCAAGTGCGACGGGCCGAGGTAGCTGACGGAGTCGCAGCTGATCCGCCAGACGAAGAAGCCGGCGATCAAGATGCACCGCCCATGGCCGCCGGCCAGGCACTCAGAGGCGCTGGGCCACAGCCCACTCCGGATCCTCCCGCTGACTCGTTTCCTCGGACGCAGATGCATCGCTGCCGCCCTTGACAGCTCTACTCCCACACCAGCCCACCGCTTTTCGCCGAGCAGTAACGGCCGCCGACGCCGCTATCGAGATCACCGCCCCGGCAGAGGTGGCCGATTTACATGATCGAGTGGAAAGGAAGGAGCGGGAGCTGGTGGGGAGCGAGCGAGGCCACTCGCGCCGCCGAGCTCATGGAAGAGCTTCGAGGCGCAATGGATTTAATCGATCCAGCCCGAGGCGTATACTCATGGATGTCGAGGTACGCCGACCGGATGGAGGACACCTCGCTTCCATCAAGTTGGTGCAGCAAGCGCCATCGAGCGGCGGCGCCACGCCTTACGCCGCTTCGGTCGGATCGCGGACTTCACCGCCGGCTTCCGCCGCCCGCCGACCGGTCCACTCAGAGGACGCGCAGAGCGGCCGCTATCGCGACGCTCGCTTTTGGCGTCTTTGCGCGTCCAAGGACGCCAACTTTGATCCTCTCGCCGTCCAGGGATTGAAGGAGATCGGGCGAGGCGAGGCGAGGGTGCAGCGCCGCCGACCACGCCGCCGCCACCGAGATGGTCAACCCGCTACCGAAGCAAGAAGCAGTAAACGTGGCATCGGGCGCCGACGCCTGACTTCTTTGCGGAAGACCTGCAGATGCAGCTGGCGGACGAGGAGGAAGAAGGATAGGATAGCCTAGACCCTTCTTCCCTTTCTCCTTTCTTTCTTTCTCTTTTAACTTGTCATTCCCGCAACAACTTTTGTAAAGCACTTTCATGGAATAGACATGACATTTTTAGACCTATTCAAAGAATGTTTAACTTGTCTTCTTAGCCTTCCACTCTATCGATCGCCAAAGATTAACTTGAATGCTCTTTGCTCGGCTTAAGGCTTAGAAGGAAAAAGAAGGAGTAAAACACCCCTTGTGTCCGGCGATTCTTTTCGTTGCTTTACAAATCCGCAAACGACACGCACTCTTGTGGCCTCGCTGGGCGGACGGTGTAAGACGTGACAGGATGTAGGCTTTTGGTAGCAAGTTTAAATCGCCACTTCACGGGACACCGAGTGTCATGACTGCGTCTTGAGCCGAGTTCAAACCAGTACCAATTGCCCAATCCTGTTCGCCGCACTTACAGAGTGGTCCCGCTTTACATCGGGCGCCACAGATCGAGCGGACTAGAGTGATCGCCGAACACTTTGCCATAAAACACGTAACTGTAAAGGCATGAAGTAATCGCTAAAAACAACGGAACGTAATACTTAATTTCGAACAACAGTTTCCCCGGCTAGTCGGGCGGCACAGACATGATTCGACCGTGCGAGGAACAAAACCTGAAACTTACAACCGCTCAAGGGTAGAACTTGCGCAGTTCTCTATATTCTCGCGAGTTCGCCAGCTTCCTCCTCGCCTCGCTGGCCAACCTGACCGCCGGGTCGAGAGATCAAACCACCTTAAAGGGGCCCTCCCACTGGGAGAGACAGTTTGTGCAACCCACCGCGATCGATCTTTCGCAAGACCAGTCGCCATCGCCGATGTTCTCTCACCGACCGCGGCGTGGTACCTCCTGAGGCTTTGCTGATACCGAAGCGGCGAGGCCGCACGATCCGAGCTTCTTCCAGGAGATTGACGCTGCCTTGGCGCATCTCTTCCCGATCTTCTTCCGCTAACGCAGAACGCGCGACCCAAATGTCAATTTCAAGGGAGGACAGCCTCCGCTCCGTAAACCGTAAAGAATGGAGTCTCTCCAGAGTCGGTGGGAGTGGTCCGAGTGACCACAAAGATCGCCGGAGTTCTTCAACCCACCGTGAGCCACGCTGGTGAAGTCGATCAAACGCCCGAGTCTTGAGGCCCTTCAAAGACCAAGGCATTGGCTCGCTCGACTTGGCCGTTGCTTCTTGGATGGGCAACGGAGGCAAAGGCACTTCGTGCCCATTTCTTCGCAAAGTCCGTAAAAGCGGCGCCGTGAATCGGGCGCCATTGTCGGTGATGATACGGTTTGGCGACCCGGCCGGCGAAGATCCTCGCATGAACTTGACCGCGGCTGCGGCGGTAATGGTTCTCACGGCCAGCTTCCACCCACTTGGTGAACTTGTCAATGGCGACGAGCAGATGAGTGTAGCCTCCTCGTGGCCCGCTGAACGGACTCAGATATCCAGCCCCCTGCATCGCGAAGGGCCATGAGAGCGGGATGGTTTGCAGAGCTTGGGCTGGTTGGTGGATTTGCTTGGCGTGGAATCGCACGCCTCGCATCTCCTCACCACCGCAAGCATCCTGGAGGCGGTTGGCCAATAGAACCCGTGGCGGAAAGCTTTTCCCACCAGGTTCCGACTGGAAAAATGGCTCCCAGACACGCCTCCATGGATATCGAAAGCAAAATGCTTCCCTCTTCCCGAGTGATGCACTTCGAAGAACTCCGCTTTCCACCCCGCCAGACAGTCCCCATCTACCAGGGTGTAGCGCTTGGCCTTCCGCGCTATCTTCTACGGCCGACGCATCATCGTCGGGGCATACTTGATCCCGCAGTAGGCCAGGATCGGGTCCATCCATGTGCCTTCCCGGCCAAGCACGGCGACCACAGAGTGATCGTCAGGCACTCCGCTGGCTAAGCGCTTTCCACCGTGCCACTTTTCCTCCTCGCAACGCTGGTCGGGCGGCGCCACCATCGCCCCCATCGAAACGGAGGTTGCGATAGGCAGCGTCGCCTTCCCATCCGAGGTGAGGGCTGAAGCGATCACCATCCTCCCCACCGCAGACGGGCCGAGATGGACTGGTCGCGGAAGCCTTTCTTCAAAGACTCCGACCGAACAGGGCTCTTGTCGAGGCGAGCCGAGCGAGCTCGTCCGCCAAGTAATTGTCGCGCCGGGTATGTGTGTATACCCTAGCCCTTCAAGTGTCTCTCCATCTTTCTAACCTCCGCTGTAAGCCGCCATGACGGATCGTGAGCAGTGAAGTCCTTCCTTGCCTGGTTGATGACCAAGAAAGAATCGCCTTTAATCAGAGGCGCCAGATGCCGATGGCTGCGGCACTCGAGCCCACCAAGAATCCTTCGTATTCCGCAACATTGTTGGTAGCTTTAAAGTCCAGATCGACTATATATTTGAGGGGGTCCCGGTCGGGAGACCAGAGGAACCCAGCTTCCCCGCGCCGAAAGCCTCAAGGATCCATCGAAGAGGAGCGCCCAAGGCGTGGGTACGGACTTCCTTATCTTCCCCATCTCGCCGGAGTCCATTCAACAATGAAGTCCGCCATTTTGACTCTTGATAGCGATCTGGGGCAAATTTGAAGCCAAATTCCCCAGCTCGGCAGACCACTTGGCGTCGACCTTCAGCTTCACGATTGTGAAGGATCTCCGCAGAGGATACGAGGAGACCACGGTGATCTCCCTTCCTTGGAAATAATGTCGCAGCCTTTCTTGATGCCACCAAAGACAAAGATACACCATTTTCCGGGCCTGGGATACCTAGTTTCAGCATCATGCAAAGACCTTGCTCACATAATAGACCGGCCCAGACGCCCTCTCGCTCTGCTACTAGTGTCGCACTCATCGCCGAGGGGCTTGCCGCTACATAAAGGAGAAGCGGCTCACTGTGCCTCGGGCGACCAAAGACAGAGGCGCAGGAGAGATACTTCTTCAGATCTTCAAATGCCTGCTGGCTTCCGGGTCCACTCGAAGGAATTAGTCTTCTTCATCGGCTTGAACAATGGGAGACTTTTCTCCCCAGTAGGGCTATGAACTGCCGAGGAGGCCAGCGACCAGCTAAGCATCAAGCCGCTTGAGCCGGACAGTGGCTTCATTCGCTCAATTGCTTCAATCTTGTCTCGATTGGCTTCGATCCATGGTGGAGACCAGAAGCCAAGCAACTTCCCGTGATGACACCCGAACACGCACTTCTCGTGATTCACTTTAAGCGGTAGTGCCGAGATGGGAGAAAGTTTCCTCAGATCTTCAACCAACCCATCACGCCTTAGCTTTTATCACCAAGTCATCAACATATACCTCCAGGTTCTTCCCAATTTGTGACTTGAATACAATATGCATGGCTCATTGGTAGGTAGATCCGGCATTCTTCAACCCAAAGGGCATTCGAACATAACAAAGACACACCAAAAGAGGTCACAAAGGCCGTCTTTTCTTCGTCTTCCTGCGCCATTCTAATCTGATGATATCCTCGAGTAGGCGTCTAGGAAGCATAGAGCTTCACATCCTGCCGTAGAATCGACAACGAGGTCAATCCTCGGCAGAGGGTAAGGGTCCTTAGGGCAGGCTTTATTGAGGCTCGGTAAAGTCTATACACATTCGCCACTTCCCATTGGACTTCTTTACGAGTGCACGGGTTAGCCACCACTCGGGGTAGGCGGCTTCCCGCACAACTCCGGCTTGCAATAGCTTCTCCACTTCTTCCCGAATGGCTTCTTGTCGCTCTGGCGCCCGCCTCGGATCTTCAGCCGGATCAAGTGCGCTCGGAGAAGCGTTGCCAATCGGTGCTCGATCACCTCCCTAGGGACCCTGGTCATTTCAGATGGTTCCCAGGCGAACACATCTAGGTTAGACCAGAGGAAGGTGACGAGCGCGTCTTCCTATTTGGCGCCGAGATCGCCAATTCTCAAACCTTGCCCGAGCCTTCCTCACCCACGGGGACCACCTTCACCTCACCCAAGGGATCGGGTGAAGCGCGGGCCTTGGCCGGGGAGCACTCGAGGGGTCTTCGTGCCACGCGCCGAACAAAGCGGCTCAAATAAGTCTTGCACTTGCTTACCGAGGCGCAAGGCTTCGAGCTTGTCCACCTTTACCACAATTGGGCCCTCGGCCAGGATCTTCATCGACAAATAAGCATGATGCGTAATCGCCATGAATTTGACTAGCGCCGGCGGCCAAGCGTATGCTAAGGGAGGTCAAGTCGGCGACCTCGGTTGATGAGTTCCGTCCGGAAGTTTTCGCGCTTCCGAACGTGACGGGCACCGGACTTGTCCTGTGGGCATTAGGCCCATCCGGGGCAATTCCATAAAAAAGCGGCGCAGCTTCTTCATAAGGTATTTGGAGTGCTTGATACGCCGATCGACAAAGCAGTTGATGGCACTTCCTCCATCAACTAGTACTCGCCAAGCTTCGCATTCCCGATCGTAGGGGCGACCACGATCGGGAGATGGTTTGGGCCTGAAGTGTTCGCCGGTGGTCGGCCCGACCGAAAGTGATCGATTGATCCGACCACTTCAAGCAAATCGACTCGCCCCGGCTCGCATGGTGGCACACACTGTCTCGGCTCGCTTGTCTTGCGAGTTGGAAGAGTAGGTGGCCGAACCCCCATGAATGTATGCCACCGTGTGCTCGGCTTGTTGGAAAGCCGTGGGGTGTCATCTTCGCCGTCATTATCTTCGCGATCCTTTTCGCGGCGCTTCTTGAGCCGCTTTTCCACCAACTTGGACACAACCTGGCAATCTTCCAAGTCGTGCCCATTTGTGCGGTGGATGGGGCAAGATGGCTTGCCCTGTCGTCTTCACGGCTGGAGAACGGCGGTCCCTCGCGATTATCTCGGCTGGTCCCGGCGATCTCTCCTTCGCTCTCGATCGTCGCGCCACGAGGCTTGGCTTCCGGATCGCCACCAAAACCTCTCGGGCGACGGCCTCCTTGCGCTTCTTCTTTTTACGGTCGGAGGACTTCGACGCTCCGGCTTCGTCAGGGTTTGAGGGCCCTGATGCACCCTTCCGAGCCTCCGCTGCCCGGGCACACTTGTGAGCCAGGGAGAAAAGCTCGGAAGTGGTAGCTGATGCGGGTAGCCATCTTCTCCCGCATCTTCTGATCCCTAACCCCCCTCCGGAACGCAATAATAACCGACTGCTCAGAGATCCGGGGGATCGTGTTGCGGCAATGGCTAAACCGCCGAATGAACCCCCTCAGGGACTCCCCCTCCTTCTGCTCCAAAGCGTGGAGGTCGTCCTCCACACCCGGTTGAGCGTAGGAGCCCTGAAAGTTGGCGACAAAAATGTCGCACAGTTCCTCCCACGAGTGTACCGAACCCCGAGGAAGGTTCGGCCCGGCGGAGCCTCACAAACTGTCGACATCGGGAAGTAGTTGGCCATAACTCTATCGACCCCGGCAAAGACGCACCACCGTCGTATAAATCTGCAGGAATTCTTCAGGGTTGGTGGTGCCGCCATACTTCTCGATGGGCGCGGGGACGAAATCTTTACAGCCCACGCCGATTGGCGTAGACGGAGGGAAAACGCCTGGCACCCAACATTATATGGGGAGTAGTGTCGCCCACCAGGCCCCTGACCCTGAGATGGGGTCGAGGAGTGCGAGTCTACACTCTCCCCAGAGTCGGAAGGGGAAGCCCCCTTCTGACTGACCGGCAGCGGGGGTTCGGCGCGTTGTTGCGGATGACGCCTCCGAAGAACTTGACGCAGATCGTCGCCCCGCTGGAGCCGCCCCTCATTGAGGCGTGCCCTTAGATCCCCGCGGTTCTCCTCCGGCATGGGAGTACCGCGGAAGATGCGAAGCTTGTGCACGCCCCTCATGCGAGAGGGGCCGCGGCGATACTCCCTTCCCTTTATCCCGGCTCCTGCGGCCGGGAGAGGTCGCTAAAGAGCGATCGAAGCTTGTGCATCCACCATATGAACTCCTTGGCGGAGGGGCCTAAGCCCCAGGCTGAATTGCCACAAAGACAACTGCTTCTTTGGGCCGAGTCCACTAGACGGCAATGTCCTGGAGCCAAGGGGTGGCTGGGGTGTCGCCCGTCAGTTGGACCGGAGGATGATCCAGGAGCAACCGGGCCGCATGAAGGCTTTGCATTGGGGTATCTTCCCCCAACAGCAAGCGCCGCTGGACCGGCTGAACTCCGGGCTTGGATGCGACTCGCGCCCCTCCCGCCGCAGAAGGACCCGGCTGACCCGACTCCCTTACCGGGAGCCGAGATCGGCTTCGGGCGCTGCTTTCCTCGGGGAGGGCGCTACGCTGACGATGAGATTCCGCCATACCGGATGATCTTCGGATTCTTGCAAACTCCTCCAAAAGGAATGGAAGAAAGGAACGATCTAACCACTAAGCCCCTACCTGGCGCGCCACTGTCGGCTTACTAACCAACAGGCACCCTAAGACTGGGTGCTTGAGAGATTCGGACTGGGGGCTTTTGTGGCAACCGCTCCAAAGACAGAAGAACGGGATCTTTGGAAGCAAGCAAGAAGACAATCGAGTTTACCCTGTGTTCGGGCCCTCCAAAGGAGTAATAACCCTAGTCCTGCTTGGTGGTTTCCTCTGAGTTCAAGGTTCTTACAAAGGTGGGAAGAAGACCCTCTCGTGTTACGCCAACCCAATAATCAACAACCCTCCTCCCATGCATCCTAGCTCCCTTTTATACTCTGGCCGGGCCGAGGCGCATGGGGCTTACAAGCTTATGTAAAGCAAGCGTCTGACACGTTACATTACAAAGGCATTTAATGCACCCGTCATACTCTCTTACATCACATTTAATGTCTGGTCCTAACTGACTTAGACTTCGCCTTGGGCCCCGCCTGTCTGTCACCCCTGCATGCTCCGCCAGGAGAGAGGGGATGTCAATTCGGCGCCACCCATCATTAATGCGCGCCTAGGGAAGACGCGCCGCCATACCACAGCCTTCACACCCTGCAATTAATGCGCACGTCTCGCATTAAATATCCTTGACCCTTCGCCCTGTAGCACAGATTACGGGGTTGATTCTTGGGAACTACGCCCCGAGGTGTGGCTCGAGCGCCACTCGCCCTCTTGGCGAGCACCTTTCTTTGGTCGCCGAGGAGTGGCTCGACGCCACCTGCCCCTGGCGAGCACCTTCGCTGTCGCCCAGGAGCGGCCTGAACGCCACTGTCCCCCGGCGAGCAACTTGGCTGGTCGCCTCGAGGAGTGGCTCGACGCCACTCGCCCTTGGGCGAGCACTTTCGCTGTCGCCGAGGAGCGCTCAACGCCACTGCCCCTCGGCGAGCAACTTGGCTGGTCGCCTCGGAGTGGCTCGAGCGCCACTCGCCCCTGGCGAGCACCTTGGCTGGTCGCCAGGAGTGGCTCAACGCCACCTGCCCCTGGCGAGCACCTTGGCTGTCGCCGAGGAGTGGCTCAACGCCACTGCCCTCTTGGCGACAAGATTTCACGCGGCCGTGGGTACCCCAGCTTAATACGCCGACAAGAGCCCTGCCCACCCAGAGTGTCTTTATTCTTTCTTTTTCTTCGTCGAACGGTTCAATCTCGGGTGGGGCCATAAATGCCCACGCATGCCGCGGTCTTTAAAACTTGCCTCTTTTTCCGGTCCCGAGGTGGATATCATGCGGCTTCGTGGCTTCGTGGGACGTGCCCACTTCCTTGAAAAACGCTTTGGTTTTCCCGCATCCGAACCGCCGCGTCTCTTCGACTTTTTCCCGCCAGACTCTCCCTTGAATTCTTATAAATAAGCTGGCGACGGGGGCATGTTCCGTTTTAAGCTTTTCGCCTCTGCTCCTTCTGCCTTAGCTTCTTTTACGCTTTAGGCGGATTCGATGGCCTCTCCGACTCTGCCCTCCCTCCTTCAATCGTGGAAGAGAACGCCGCGCTAAATGCTCCAAGGTGATCGCCATGCGCGCTCTCACTTATGCGGCCGGATCGCCGCTCCTCACCGCCGATCAGGAAGTCATCTTCTTTGTCTGGCGATGATGGCGGGCTTGGTCCCGCCATCTCGGACTTCTACATCGCCGTCCTCAACTTCTATGACATTCACAACATCCACCTTCCCCTAACTCCATTGTGCTCCTCTCGTCTTTGCCCACTTCGTGAGATGTTCATAGGGGTAATGCCCAATCTCCTCCTTTTCCGCTACTTCTTCGCTCGCGTCGGCCAGGGCTCCAAAGCATCTCGGTGCTGCCATCTGCGACTTAGAGACGGGGCCGTTCGCGCTATATTCCAATGGAGAACCGATCCGGTGGAAAATGTGGCGCCACGAATGGTTGTACGTTGAAGACGATAAGCGGCATTGAAGCCACAGGGCTTCCACCGAGCGGTGGGCAGCAAATCGATCGGGATCTCCGGTCGCCGACACGCCCGAGCTACTTGCAATGTTGGCTCGGGTTGATCGGCCGCGACAGCGGGCTGACCGGAGGCATGGTTCTCCGACTTCGTGTCCTGAGGATTAGTCCTTTCTTGCCGCCGCCACCGTCCAGCCTGGCACTATCTGGGCGTGGATGACGGGACTCGGACGATTCCTGGAGGTGAGCTTTTATACCTTCCTTCTTCATCATCATCATTCTTTCATCATTCATTTTTTTTTTTTTTTGTCAGCCGTGGGAAAGCTGGACGCCGCACAGATCGCTTCCTGGATGGGGCGACTGGGCCAGTTGAGCGACGTTCCACCCTTCCCCGAGGCTGCGCTTCCACTCTGCGACATGCAGCCTCGGGATCGGGCGGAGATCGTCAAGGCGATGCCCAAGATGGACGCCATGGGGACGCCCATCGCCGTCCATCAAGGGCCCTGATAATCCGCGGCACTCCTACGGCGAGCGACCAGGAGGAACAAGCGCCCCGCCGACGACACGGTCCCCATCGAACGCCCACCGACCACGGCTATCGTGGCCATCTTCGCTGGCCGCCGGATCTCCACAGCCTTCGCCATCGGGACTTCTCTCACCGCGGGGTTTCTTCATCAACGGCCGCGACGCTCGCCTCGCCATCACCGCCAGAATCGTTTGCCGGGCGCCGCTAACGGCCGACCCGCCGGCGCGCTTTTCCTCCACTACCACCGCCACCGCCGGCGGCCGACCACGCCGCGCTAGCGATGGCGATCGACCGCGCCGCAGCCGTCGCCACTACCACCGCCGGCGGCCGATTCGCCGGCCGCGCTGGCGGACCCACCGGCGCAGATCCTCCTCCGCCACCGCCATCGCCACGCCGACCGCCAAGCGCAATGGCGTGATTCACCGGCGGTTGACTCCGCCAGGCTTCCGGTGGAGCGGTCCTCGCCACCGCCACCGAGGCCGGTGCCTCGAGGGGGCTCTCACTCCGGAGTGCCTCGGTTTCCGAGGCCTCGGCCAGTACAGAGTCCTTGAAACACAAAACACACACAAAAGGGACGGTAAAACTTTTAACCTTCGAATGGAGCCTTACCTTTGCTTGCTTTTGTTTGTTCCAGGCACTCCGCCAGACTTCAGCCGCTTCCTCAAGCTGGCGATCGGGGCCGAGGTAGCGACGGAGTCGCACTGATCCGCCAGACGAAGAAGCCGGCGATCAAGATGCACCGGCCACGGCCGTCGGGCCAGGCACTCAGAGGCGCTGGGCCACAGCCACTCCGGATCCTCCCGCGGACTCGTTTCTACGGACGCAGATGCACCGCCGCCGCTTGACAGCTCTACTCCCACACCACCCACCGCTGCCGAGCAGTAACGGCCGCCGACGCCGCCATCGAGATCACGCCCGGCAGAGGTGGTCGATTTACATGATCGAGTGGAAAGGAAGGAGCGGAGCTGGTGGGGAGCGGGAGCGAGGAGCCACTCGCGCCGAGCTCATGGAAGAGCTCGAGGCGCGGCCATGACGAACCGCATCGGTCTACCGGACACTCTGCGGATGCCGAGGTACGCCGACCGGATGGAGGATGACCTCGCTTCCAAGTTGGTGCAGCAAGCGCCATCGAGCGGCCGGCGCACTACGCCTTCGCCTCGGCCGGATCGCGGACTTCACCGCCGGCTTCCGCCGCCCTGGCCGACCGGTCCACCCAGGAAGGGCGCGCGATGGCGGCCGCTATCGCGACGCTCGCTTTTGGCGTCTTTGCGCGTCAAGGACGCCAACTTTGATCCTCGCCGCCGTCCGAGGGATTGAAGGAGATCAAGCGGAGGCGGAGGCGAGGTGTGCAGCGCCGCCGACCACGCCGCCGCCACCGAGATGGTCAACCTCGCTACCGAAGCAAGAAGCAGAAAACGTGGCATCGGGCGCCGACGCCTGACTTTGCGGAAGACCTGCAGTAGCGTGCAGTTGGCGATTTAGGAGGAAGAAGGATAGGATAGCCTAGACCCTTCTTCCCTTTCTCCTTTCTTTCTTTCTCTTTTTAACTTGCTTTGTCTGCAACAACTTTTGTAAAGCACTTTCATGGAATAGACATGACATTTTTAGACCTATTCAAAGAATGTTTAACTTGTCTTCTTAGCCTTCCACCATCTGATCGCCAGATTAACTTGAATGCTACCGCTTCGGCTTAAGGCTTAGAAGGAAAAAAGAATGGAGTAAAACACCCCTTGTGTCCGGGCGATTCTTTTCTCGTTGCTTTACAGTCCTGCAAACGACACGTACCCTTGTGGCCTCGCGGGGCGGACACAGTGTAAGACGTGACAGGATGTAGGCTTTTGGTAGCAGTGTTTAAATCGCCATTTCACGGGGACACCCGAGTGTCATGACTGCGTCTGAGCCGAGTTCAAACCAGCCCAATTGCCCATTCCTGTTCGCCTCACTTACAGATTGGTCCCGCCTTTGCCCTGGCGCCACAGGATCGAGCGGACTAGAGTGATCGCCGAACACTTTGCCATAAAACACGTAACTGTAAAGGCATGAAGTAATCGCTAAAAACAACGGAACGTAATACTTAATTTCTCGAACAACGGTCGTTCCCCGGCTAGTCGGCACAGACATGATTCGACCGGCGAGGAACAAAACCTGAAACTTACAACCGCTCAAGGGTAGAACTTGCGCAGTTCTCTATATTCTCGCGAGTTCGCTTCCTCCGCCCTCGGTGGCCAACCCGACCGCCCGGGTCGAGAGACTCAAACCACCTTAAAGGGGCCCTCCCACCGGGAGACAGTTTGTGCAACCCACTGCGATCGATCTTTCGCAAGACCAGGTCGCCATCGCCGATGTTCTCTCACCGACCGGGCGGCGTGGTACCTCCCGAGGCTTTGCTGATACCGAGCGGCGCGCAGGCCGCACGATCCCGGCTTCTTCCAGGAGATTGACGTCGTCTTGGCGCATCTCTTCCTCGATCTTCTTCCGCGAACGCAGAACGCCACGGCGACCCAAATGTCAATTCGAAGGGAGGACAGCCTCCGCCCGTAAACCGTAAAGAATGGAGTCTCTCCAGAGTCTTGGTGGGAGTGGTCCGAGTGACCACAAAGATCGCCGGAGTTCTTCAACCCACCGTGAGCCACGCCGGTGAAGTCGATCAAACGCCCGAGTCTTGAGGCCCTTCAAAGACGCAGCATTGGCTCGCTCGACTTGGCCGTTGCTTCTTGGATGGGCAACGGAGGCAAAGCAGACCTTCGTGCCCATTTCTTCGCAAAGTCCGTAAAAGCTACGGTGAATCGGGCGCCATTGTCGGTGATGATACGGTTGGCGACCGGCGGCGAAGATCCTCGCATGAACTTGACGCCGCTGCAGCGGTAATGGTTCTCACGGCCAGCTTCCACCCACTTGGTGAACTTGTCAATGGCGACGAGCAGATGAGTGTAGCCTCCTCGTGGCCCGCTGAACGGACTCAGATATCCAAACCTGCATCGCCGAAGGGCCATGAGAGCGGGATGGTTTGCAGAGCTTGGGCTGGTTGGTGGATTTGCTTGGCGTGGAACTGGCACGCCTCGCATCTCCTCACCAGCTCGCAAGCATCCTGGAGGGCAGTTGGCCAATAGAACCCGTGGCGGAAAGCTTTTCCCACCAGGTTCCGACTGGAAAAATGGCTCCCGCACACGCCTCCATGGATATCAGAAAGCAAAATGCGTCTTGATCATTATAATTTTAGTCGCATACTTATTTGATTTTGAAAGTGCATCTAGGCCCCCTAAAATTGTTTTGAGTGATTAATGACAAACGATTAAAGAATCTAATGTGTTCAACTAGTTTATGAACAGGCAAACGCTTCAAGAAGAGATCGTCTTTGTACGCGAAGTGTTCCCGAGTAGCGTTGAGTAAGAAAAACGGCATTTAAGCTTGTAATTTTAATCTTTTGAGTCATAGAAATGCCGTACTATTAAGAGGGATGCATTGAAATTGACTTAGAGATGATCTCCTCACTCAAGATGAATTTAGTTGAGTCTCTCAAGGGTTAGAAGTGTTCTCTCTAGCTTCGGAATGAGTTTGTGGTAACTTTCTAGTCGGATGTTCGAAGTTGTATCGGACATTCCGATGGTTCAAGTTCAAGTGTAGTTGTGCTTTAGTCCGTTGTGTTTTGTTAGGCTCTGACACCGATGATTTGTTTGCTTCGATATTCCGATCCTTGGTATCGAATGTCCGATGTGTGCCGCCGAGAAAAAGGGTGCTCTTCGCTCTGTTCGACTGTTCGGTTGTTTCGTCGGAAGTTCCAAGTGTTTGTTGTCCTGTTTGGGAACCTTCGCTTGGTTCGGATGTTCCGATGCCTATTTTCGGATATTCGATGAGGACTTGGAGTGTTTAGCTTGGTTCCTTTCAGGTGTCATCGGATGTTCCGAAGTTGTTATCGGACATTCCGATGCTTGTTGTTTTCGATCGCTGGAAGCTTTCCAATTTACAGTAGTTTGCACACATCGGATGTTCCAAGTTCTTGTCGGACATTCCGATGTGAGGTCGAAAATCTTGAGGAGTAACGGCTAGTTTTGATCCAAAACTATAAATACCCCTCTCCCACTCCTTTTGTCGGGTTACATTTTTGCTAAGGCTGAACTCTTGAGCTTCTTGAACACTCTCTAGAGCATACTTTGAGCTTTCTCTTCTCATTGATCTTAGGGATCATTTAGTGAGTGAGAGTTTGTCAAGTGTGATTGAAAGTCAAGGGCTAAGTGGTTATTCATCTTGAGAAAGTAGAGAACCTCTCCAAGATCGAGATTCAAGTGCATTCATTTCTCTTGGAGGTTGAAGGACTCCTAGACGGCTAGGCGTCGCTCACGAGCCCCCAACGATTGTGGGAAGCCGTGAGAAGTTTGTGAAGGCCGGCTTCGCCTCCGAAAGGAAAGGATCCAATAGTGGAACCAAGCCTCAAGTGTGACCGAGGTTTGGGAGGAAAGGGTTGGAAAAGACCCGGGCTCTTTGGAGCCTCCTCAACGGAGACGTACGATCCCCTCAAGGATCCGAACTCCGGGAATCAAACTACTGTGTTCTCTCTTGTCTCTAATCACTTGATTCATATTATTGATTTTCTTAAGTGCTTTTTTAAGTCGTCTAGAGCTAGTCTTCGTATAGCTCTTTGTACTTGACTCCTTGTGTCAAGAGCAAATCGGATAGTCCAAGTAATTACTAAGTTCCGAAGATTTCGGAAGTTCCGATATTAATTCGGAATATCCGACTCTTTTCCGCTGCATCAAATTGTTTTAATTTGAAATTAGCCTATTCACCCCCCCTCTAGGCAATCTCCTAACCTTTTCAGATTTATTGTGTTATTTGTCTATTTTGATTGGAGAGTGATTATTGGTATTATTTACTTCCTTATTACTTCATTTGGTTACGTGAGTACACCTCTTTATTTAATTTAAACTTTTTAACATCAATATTATAGTTACTATCTGGATGTCTTGATTTACCTTAGTATATTATCTTTATCCTTATTATTATTATTATTATTATTATTACTATTATGTTTATTATCCAAATTTTTATTATTTAATCACAGGCTTATATTAGCGCATATAATATCTATATCTATGTGAATTGATCTGTGTTGTAAATTAATTTGGCCAAACTTCTTACTCAATAAGGTATTATTTTTCCTAGTTGACTTATTAAAGTGACTGATAATATTATTTACTTTATTCACTATGTTTACCCAGTCGCACATTAGCTATGCGATTAGAATAAAGTCCTGGGATTGCATAAATGCCATATTTAGTGGCAGATAAGTTTTTCCAAGTTTTAAGGTGTCCAACTCTTTTGAGTTATTATTTTAAAATTTATAAATTTTTATTTTGCGATTTTTAGAACTTTACTCGATTTTATATGGTCGAGCTTCATTAAATTTGTGTACTGATTAAAATTTGTGTTTCCCGTTGTTTTGGCTTATTTTGATTGATTCTTGAAGTTTAACAGGAACTAAAATCATCATTTAGAATGCTTTATCCAAAATTAATTATTTTCTTATTTTTGTCTTTTCTTTTCTCTTCTTTCTATTTTTATTTTCTATTCTCATATTATTTTCTTTCTTTTCTTTCTCCCACACGTTGAACTTATCCCTTTACTTTCCCTCTCTCTTCCCATTCCACTTCCCCAATCCCTTTAGTTTCTCTCTGGCTCTCTCTCGATCCGGTTGCTCCCCTCTCCAATCCGGTGCCTCCACCGTCGGATTCCGCGTCTCCCCTCGTCGGCGTTGGTCACCGACCACCTGCGCCGCCTCCTGCCTTAGCGCACACACGCGCATGCGCCCCCAATCCAGCCGCTTGCCCTCGATTCCTCTCGCGGCCTGCCAGTCCACTGGGCTCCCCTATCGGTTCCGACCGCCGTCGCCTCGCGGTTTCGCTGGCCCGTCGACTGCCTTCCTCTGGCCATCTTAACCCCGCCTCCTCAATCACCCATGGCTCATCAGGCCGATCTCCTTTATTTCTGTTTATTACTAACCTTTGATTTAATCTACACGATTTTGAAGTGAGGTTTGTGCTTCACAAAAATGATTTATCTGCTCTAGTGCTCACCTACGTCGATTACCCTATTTTTGCCCTCGTGGATTTATTACTTGGGCTATATGCTGAGGGATCATGGTTTACTTGCACTGAGATCGAAAGTATATATAATCGGTGATGTGCTGGAATGATTAATATAGAATGTTTGTACTGAAGTTATCGTGGAATGGATGAGCTTAGTACATGATGAATTGATGCTAGGCTATACTCTGAATGTTCTTGAATGCCTAGTTAGAGCATACTGGTGGTGCCTTTGATATTGATTTAGTTACATGGTAGATGACAAATTTGATGCCATGCCGTGCGGTTGAGCCATTTTCTTTTTGGTCTATGATGATTCGCTAACTAGCGATTCTACCGGTTGGATGACTTTGTGGCGATGACTTTAACTAGCAATACTTTCGGGACCCGAATTTGCAAATCCGGACCCTCTGTGTATTCAGCACTAGTCCAGGATCATGCTAGTGCACACAGTCTCAACATTGGTAATATCACAATCATACACATCGATAGTAATAAAATACTTTAATTAAGATAACCAAACTGGTTGCTCGACATTATGGTCAAGTTACAAGAGTACGCCACACAGGGCGAAAACTTATTAAGGAAATAAATTGCAGCGGAATAAAAGCATCAACGTGGCGCCATCCAGTATACCACAGGCAACTGACTGGGCTCGCTCCCTAAGTAAACGACTCCTCCTGAAGTTCTTCCAAAGCTGGCGTCGCTTCTCCTTCAACTGATGATGTGTTGTGGCAAGGGTGAGTACTTGGTACTCAGCAAGTCATGCACATAATGTTGCTAATATTCTATATGCATGGTTTATTACAAAGGATAGGCTAACAGGTACATTTGCAGTAAACAGCAATTTAATAAGTAGCATAAGTAGATTCAAAAGCAGTAAATGTAAATGATTATATCAATAACTTTTCCAGGAGTTAATTAAACACTTTTCCTTTCCAAATCCACATTTCCAACAACGTCATCATTTAACCCAACCAAACTTTCCAAGTCCAAGTTGTTTTCATGAAAGTCTAACTCTTGACTGTAATCCCCGAGCAATGTCTAGTGCCGCGGACACGGCTATTCGAATAGATTTTACACTCTGCAGAGGTTATGCACTTTACCCACAAGATACAGTCAAACACCACAAAGGCGAGTGATCATAACAAAGCATTTTAGAGACCGCAAACCACACAAGTGAACCTCTCCGGTTTTTGCTATACACCATCCCTTCCCTTAATAGAGGCGAAGTCTGGGACTGACATACCGTTGGACGGGTACCATGCCATAGCACTGGTACGCTCCCCTTTCAAGCTACACAAAAGGTGTAGTTGACACCCCGAGGTACCACATGCAAGTTATTAGTAACTTACTCAACTAGGTCCGTCCCATTGCGGACATGTGGTTGCATGTTTGACTCAGATCAAAGGCTTGCAAGGTTAAGTCCTTAGGGTGACTAGGGCAAGATTACCCGAAGAACCAAAACGACATCCCCGGTGCCACTCATAGCCCACCATATCATTCTTGCCACTTGCCCCAGTCTAAATCTATTTATCAAACCCAGTTGATTACCATGCACCACGTGCCATCAACAATCACAACACGTGACACTTCTCCAAAACAGGTTCAATACCTCATTAAGTCAACATTCACATTTCATTGTCCAAAATCATGACATGTGCACGTAGCAGGTCTAAGCAATATACTACAACGGTCTAAATACACAATGTTGGCAATTTAATAATGTCCAACTATATAAATTCCACAACTAGGGTGGCAAGGGTTCATGGCACATAATTAAATAGTCAAGGTGTCATACTCCAATTGGCATTTATCTAATTCCCAGAAATAATTTAAACAATTTCTAATTAAATTAGCATGCAATAATTTAAACCAAATTAATTTTAAAAATGGGATCAATATGGTCAAAGCATAACTTGCCTTCAAAAAGTACTTGATCTTGGTCTTGAGCTGGCTCCTGGGTCAACACTTCACCTTCGAAGCCTTCGGGTACTTCAACGTCTACTCGTAATGCGTGCAAATAGCAATAAATAAATAAAACAGTATATACACATTGCTCAAAAATTCAAATAAAGTCCATGAATAGGAACAACATAATTTTACAAATTTTTAGAAATTTGAATCGCCCAAAACGGAGTTAAAATGCAAAAGTTATAATCGTTTAAAGTTTAAAGAATCTACTAATTAAATATAAAGTGATAAAATTTCATAATAAAAAATTTATTAAAATTCATATTTAAGTAGATCTCAATTTTATAAAAATTTAGAAATTGGAATCGTTCAAATCGGAGTTGGAACGCAAAGGTTATAAGCGTTTGAAGTTTGAAAATTCAAATAAAACAATAAACCGAATTAATAAATTTATTTTTCTATTGAGAAATCCGAAAAATGACGTCAGCATGACGTCAGCACGGGATTTGATTTTCCACCGAATTATTTTTCTATTAAAAAAATCGAATTATTGCGTCGGCGCGACGTCAGCGGGTCCATGGACTAGGTTCACGGTTCGGGTCCGGCTCACCGTGGACCCGGCCCACGAGTACATGTCTCACTGACATGTGGGACCCCTCGGATGACGCGTCGGCCGGTGACGCTACCACGCCGATCGACGGCAGATCGACACGCGGGCCCCACCTTGACGTCAGCGGTGACGTCATGGTGCGGTTAGGTCTCCGTGACACGCGGGCCGGCGTCGACGCCACGCGTGGCGTCGGCGCCGCGGCCGACTGCCATGACCGCTTGCGTCGGTTCAACTTCTGGACACGTGGCTAGATCTCGTCCGTTGATTTGAAAATCAACGGCCCAGATCGGATCTAATCCCGCACGTTGCGGGCAACGTGGTTAATCTGGACCGTTCGATTTAGATCGGACGGTCCAGATCCGATCGGGTTTCACCGCGTCAAGGGGCGACGTGGCACAACCCGGGCGGCGACGTGTGGCTCAATCTGCACCGCTCGATTCCGATCGAACGGTAGAGATTTCATCTAACGCTACAATGCGGGTTAACGCTAACCGTACGATCTAGATCTAACGGCTGCTAATGCACCCAAGCACGGTGCGGTTCACGGCTACATGGCACAATCTAGGGCGTTGGATCTAGATCCAACGGCGGAGAATAGATCTAAAGAATAACACGTGAGGCTTACCCGCGGTGACGTGGACGAATCCTGGCCGTGCGATGAAGATCCAACGGCAGAGAAGCTTCGCGGTTCCGGCGATGGCGCGGCGGAGCAGAGGTTGCCGGAGACGGAGACGACGACACAGCCAACGGCGCCGTGGGCGTGCTCCGGCAAGGTGAGTGGCACTCCCAGGTGTGTCTCGTCGCGGTGGTTCTGGATCTGGGCTCGGTGACGGCGGAGGACGCCGAGTCGGCGGCAAACGACGGAAAACCGCGGCGGAACCCTAATCCAACTACGGCGAGCTCTAGCAGGCGAACGGCGGCTCGGTAGCGAAGGTCTAGGCTACAGTGCGCATGTAAGAGGGCTACACGATGGTGGCGGCGGCGTATTAAATAGGGGCCTCGGCTTCCGTGAAACTCGCGCGAAACGAGGCCCACTCGGTTGCGGCGGCGGAGTCCGACGAGGACACGGAGAGGGTGACGTGGCGCAATCTCGGCCGTTGGATCGAGATCCAACGGTGGAGCGGTTAGGGCTGGGTCGAGTTCGAGTCGGACTCGGACTCGAGTTTGACTCGGGCTCGGTCGGAGGAACAGTACAAACCCACTCGGCATTTTCCAGCGATTTAATATTCAAATTAATTTCTAGAAATTCTAATAATTCAAGAAAAATAGCAAATTAATCAGAAAAATTCCAGAAAAATTCTGGAAAATACTTTGAGACATTTTGGACTCAATTAAAATATTTCCAACAAAAATTTATTTGTAAATTTAGATTCTTTAATTATTTAAAGAGGGAATAAATTCAAATTAAATCCAAATAAATTCTAGAAAATTCCAAAAATCCAGGAAAGTGCAAGATTTCATTTAAATTCATGAAAAGCAAAAATTTGGGGTGTTACAAATACGCCGAGGGAGTATATGCCAGTTGAGGGAACGTATAATGTAACATCGGTGGATTTCTTCTACAGAGACCACTTTTTCTATTCTTCCTCATTTAAATCCTCTACTACCCATTTTTATTTCTAGCTCATTTTTATTCCTACTGTGGCTATACTGACTCTACTGATGAAGCATCTAGGCCCCTAATTTATTTTGGTTTTGGTAATTAATGATAATCGACTTAAAGGGCTGATCATTTCTCTCTAGAATTTGAGAACAGGCTGATCGCAATTGTGGCATCACAGGGTTGAGCATAAAGAGGACAAGAAAAGACGGTTAAAGACTTGTGATCAAGGTACAAGTATAGAAAATTGTCTTTTTATGTTTTTACCGATCTCAGAGTTTCGGAGAAAAAGATCGGATTTTTAGAAGTGTCAAATGGTTTGAAATTTGGCACAAAATATCTTTCAAAATTCATGTTAGAAAGTTTCATTTGAAGTTCAGATTTAAAATCATGCATCTTCTGCAAAACCAGCACTACCGCCATTATATTTGCGGTAGTACCGTAAGTGTGGTACTGCCGATATTTCTATAGCGGTAGCTATTTTCCAGAGACGACTGTTTTCTAAGTTTTCTTAGTTTTCTTAGGGACGGTACTACCGTGGTTAAATATGCGGTACTACCGCTTGAGCGGTAGTACCGATACTCTGAGTGGTAGTTAATTTCCAGAATAACCCCCTCTTGCGTTCACCTTACCAGCGGTACTACCGTAGCATTAATGACGGTACTACCGTAAGTCCGATAGTACCGAATGCGTTTAAGTGGTAATCTTTTTCCAGAATGGGGTGGTTTTGGACTCATTTGCACTGATTCAAAAGTCGGCACTACCGCTGTGCATATAGCGGTACTACCGGAATTGCAGTAGTACCGAAAATTGAATAGCGGTAGCTAAATTCTAGAAAGTGTCACTTTTGAGTTTGATCTCGAGTCCATTAGCTGTACTACCGCGTTTTCAACGCTGGTAGTACCGGACTTCAAATAAACGGTCGGTTTTAGCTCGCATTTAATGCGCACAGTCGACCATTACAGTCAGTCTGCAGTCGAGCGGTAGTACCGGTATTTTGCCGGAGGTACTACCGCTCCCGCTGATTTTTTTTTCCAGAAATGAGGTTGCAACGGCTAGTTTAGTTGGTGGAGGCTATAAATAGCCTCCAACTGCATTTCTAGAGCCCCTTAGACATTCATTGATTACTCTTGAGCTCTAGCAACCTTCTCCTCTCTCATTTGCATTCAATTCTTCTTGTGAGAAGATTTAAAAGCTTTCAATTGCTTTGAGTGAGTTTGAGCCAATTGAAAACCGTTTTCGCACTCAAGTGAGGATCCACCTTCTATTCTCTTGGAGGTTGCCGCCTCCTAGATAGTGTGATGGTGGTGAATTGGTGATCTTCTCGGCGAAGATTGTGAGAAGGCCTAATTCGGTATAAAGGCAAGGAGCTCGCTTGCCCGGAGTGGGGAAGAGCTACCCCGATTATACGAGGAAGGCTCAATTGCGCAAAGGAGCGGCTTGAAGTGAGTCAAGCTATCTCAACGTGGATTAGGGGAGACCGGCATGTCCCCGAACACCACGGGATAAATCTTGTGTCTCCAAATTGTGGTTTGCGTATTCGCGTTTATTTTGTTTAACTTGCTTTACTAGCTTTCTTAAATTAAACTCTAGCTAAAATCAATTTAAGTTCTTAGATGTAGCTTTGGTGGTGCACATTAGTGAGACATAGAATTTTTAGACCTTGATTGCAAATTCTATTGTTCCTAGTTATAATTGTTTATTTACTGCAATTAGAGTTGAAAATCTTATAATCTCATATTCACCCCCTTTAGTTGGTTATCCTTGATCCTACAACTAAAAACAATAGAAATGAAGGCATACCTGGTTTTGGGGAAATTAAAGTGTGGCTGTGTGTGCTTGTGTTGAAGGAGAGGATGCAAACCGTTACTTTCTCTTGACCCTGATTGTGCTTGTGCTTGGCTAGTGTTCATCCTCCTGGTGGTTGGCTCGCCCGGGTTTCTTGGGGTATAGCTCCCTGATGCTTGCTCCTTATCGATGGCTTCAGGTGATATGTTGCTAGCTAATGACTATTGGGAGTTTCTTTCGGTTGTACATTTCCTTTGGGTTTGGATGCCTTATATTGGCTTGGCTGGTTCTGGAAGTGGGATGTGCTGTCCCCTATGCATAGCATTTCGTGGTTATCCTGTTTCACTGTGGGTTCTTACTGTCTTACTAAGGTTAAATTATTCCTACCGCACGATATTTTCTAAATACGCGCGTCTACAGTTTAAACAGGTTTGTATATTATCGGATGATGCTAATAGATCATGAGAGGTACCAAATTGGCCCCCGGACAATATCGTGTATTTCATTGAACGATAAATTAATTTATCGGGCTGACGGCAATTTCTAACTCAATTTCATTTATTCACTTGATTTTTTTAACTTCAATCTAATACCTATTTAAATTTTCTATCGCAGGTTGGACAAAGGGAATCAAAAGACATCGAAGCTTTACCATTTATTCTTGTATTTGGACTTAATATTCATTTATGTAGTTATAATTTAATTTTTCATACTCAGTTTGGACTGAACAATTTGTATTAGTAATTCATCTATGATTGATTTAATTTAATCCGATGATTTGTCTATGGTCATTATCTTTTAATCATCGCTATCATTTCATAGCTTACAATAGTACTTCTTTAATGTTTAAATTGATTTAATTACGGGGTTTAATTTATTTTCCTGTCTAGTTTGCATTATTTGATTGACCAGAGTATTTCAATTTCCTTCCATACCTCTATTTATTCTCTCTCAACTATATACCTTTATTTATTACCACCCACACAAAATATATCTTTCATCTTCTAAGACAATTAAGTGAGGGTATCTAAGTCATTTTTTCTCATACCTTTTCTCAATTTTAACACAATCTTAATTCTTGTGCAAAATTAAAATACGCCATATAAAAATAAACGGATGGAGTATGTAGTGTTAATTGAAGCAACAACCCATTTTTTTTAAAAAAAAAGAAAAATCCATATAATACCTTAATTTTGGTCGACAGTCCATCAAACACACCAAGTATGAAACCAGATATTTAATCTCTGAACTTTGCAATCCGGTTCAAATAACACTACAATCCGGTTTTGTATAGTGGTATTCCTCGTGTGGTCCAATAAGTAAACGATTTTACCATGTAAGATAATAACGCTGAACTAGTTAGATCAATAATAGACGGGTCCACGGATGAATCAATTCAGGCACACTACCGTCATTCGATTGCGTGAGTAGTGAGTACTGCATGCATGTTGCCCGCCCTTTATTTAGCTCAAGCGGCCTCGGCCCTTTTGTTTTGTTTACCGATCGAAAGAAATGGATAAGAAGCATCTCGATTATTATTTTGTATTATCTATTATTCCCCCGGCTGGCTGGTCGTATATCGCATACAATCCAAGTAAGATCCGACCAAAACGACACGCCTCCACTGGCTGGGCTGGGCTGGGCTGGGCTGGGCCTGAAGTGCATACAAATCCAAGCAAGATCCGACCAAAAGACCAGGTCACTCTCCAGTCTCCACTCTCCAGTGGCACCACCAGTGGTCACACCCTGAGTCGTGATCGATTGCTTTGCTTGTGTCGGTCAGGTCAGCCATGGCATCACCTCGCCGGTGTAACATACACTTTTTTACCGCCCGCTCCGCACTACACATTTGCTTTGATCTTTCCCTGCCCCCTTTTTTCTTCAAGGAATATATGATCAAGATTTGCTTAATTAAGTCGGGGTTAATTAATTATGACTCGATGCATGCATCTTGTACCACGATGATCCATGGGCACACGGTAACAATACGTCGGCACCAAAGTGACGGGAGGTAGCAAGCATGCATGCACGCACGCACGTGAAAAATCAAACGACCGTGGTAACAACAGTAGTGCCAGGTGAAGTGCACAGCTAGCTAGCTAAGACTAACAGCCAAGCGTACGTGCGCGAGGTTTCTCTTTCCTTTTCGAAAACTAATTAAGCACAATTAATACATGTAATGGTACCATCAAGACGCGCTAGCTAGCTATGCAAAAAGGAGGATGAGTACGCGCAGACTATATATTGTCAGGAATGATGGAGTATATACGTATTGCTACAGTTTTACTTACATATAGTACTATCAAGTCAAGATTTGCATGGCCCAAAGACTACTAGAGAGTAGAGACAGACACGTACGTACTGGTAATTGTGTGTTCTTTCAATTCTCAAGGAGGATCGATACGTACGCCAGAGTAGAGAGAGACACGTACGTACTGGTAATATTAACCTGGTGCACCCTGCGCTCTACTAATCTACTCCACTCCACTTAGCAATGGCAGCCCAGTCTTTTTCTAAACAATGACAGCCCAATAAACAAACAAACAAACAGAAATACGGAATTCCATTCACATTTATCGATACAGTATAGTAAGAAACATCCAAAATTGAGGGGGGGAAAAAAAAGGCGAAACGCGGCTAGAGAGGAGACGTACCACTGGATCTCGATCTGAGCGGTGGGCCATTCCATTCTATCGCTGCCCATCTTTAAATACGATCACCTCACCTCATCGCCACCACCACCGACATCGCCTCGCAACCCGAGAGAGCGGAACACCGAATCCCGACTCGCCACGTGCATTTCGGATCCGACCGTCGCCGCGGGACTAGGGGAGGATGTCGTCGCCGCCGCCGCCGCCGACCGGAGCGAGGGTGGATCTGGACGGCAAACCCGTCGTGCCCCTCACCATCTGTATGATCGGGGCCGGTGGCTTCATCGGCTCCCACCTCTGCGAGAAGCTCATGGCCGAGACTCACCACGTCGTCCTCGCCGTCGACGTCTACTGCGACAAGATCCACCACCTTGTCGACCCCACGCCGCCACACCTCGCGGGCCGCATCTCCTTCCACCGCCTCAACATCAAGAACGACTCCAGGCTCGAGGGGCTCATCAAGATGGCCGATCTGGTCCGACTCTCTCCCCCGCATTCTCTCTCTCCCCTGTTTTTCTCTTTCCGGCGTGTTTTAATTTTAGGGCGGGTGTTCTTCTCGTGGATTGATTGGTTTCAAAAAATCCGGGGTATTTCAGCTTCCGTTATCAACATCGATTTTTTTGGGGAATTTAGGAAATTTATGGACTTTTTTTGGTTGATTTCGGACTCAACTGTGTTTTTATCTAAGTGACTCCCGTAATTTTAGCAAGTTATTGACGAATTTTGCTTTGTTTCCTCTCTGCGCCTGCTCGGATCTGCGAAGACGATAAACTTGGCGGCGATCTGCACGCCGGCGGACTACAACACGCGCCCCCTCGACACCATCTACAGCAACTTCATCGACGCCCTCCCAGTGGTACACCACCATTTCTCACCCAGATAACCGCAGATTTTTTGGGGTTAATTTTGGCGCTTCCGTGTGCCAAAATGAGATGTGTTCGTGTTGTCCAGGCGAAGTACTGCTCGGAGAACAACAAGCGTCTGATCCACTTCTCCACGTGCGAGGTCTACGGCAAGACCATCGGGAGCTTCCTCCCCAAAGACCACCCTCTCCGCAAGGTGATGATAATTTCTCCATCCCCTGTTAAGTGTCTGCCTGCGCATGTCATTAATGTGAAATTTGTGGATAATGTGGTATCTGAAGTAGTCTTACCTTTTTTTGTTTGGTTGAATAAAGAAACGGATTGGATTGTGGGTGGAATGGATCTGGTGCAGGTTGTTAGATTGAGATGTTTTAACTGCAATTATTCTGTCCTTCTAGTACGGTCCTTATATAAAGATTGACTAGATTTGGTTGGCAATGGATTTTCTAGCTGAAGCTTGTTTGTTTGTTGGCTGGCACTGGGATATTGCTCTCTGATGGTGATTTTGTTTGACGATTGTGGAATGTTTTGACTTCTGACGAATAGCAGAGTTTGACTGCATATCTTAGTGTTGGTTTTTTTTATGTTGCTCATTCGTTAATCTTTGTAGATTTTTCATTACCATTCTATGGTAATTTCTAGTGTTAGCTATGTGAAAGGGTGCTGCATGATGACACGGTCCCTTTTCTAGCTTGGCAATGCTTATTTGTTCAAGCTATGTGATGCTTATGCCTGTTACAGCCAAGGTTTGAAATTTCGTTTTCGGTATATATCTCGGAGGTGATCGAAATCCGAAATCTCGGAATTTCAAATAAAATCCAGACGAAATCCAAAAACCAAATTTGAAATCCGGTCGTTTTTCAACCGGAAAATCCGAGATTTCGGCCGAAATTACCGAAATTTCGTTCAAATTGAAATGACAAAAAAAATGTCAATTTTTTTTCAAATTTTGTGGATAATCTTGACCCCAATTCCAATCAAATCCGGCCAACAAATATCAAAATCCGGTAAAAAAGTCCGAGATTTCGGCCGAAATCACCGAGTTCACGCCGAGATTTTAATAGTACTGTTTTTTTTTACCCGGCTGAGATTTAGGATCTCGGGGGGAGGGGGTCCAAAATCGGAAATCTCTGCCGAGATCTCGCCTGGATTTGGATCCATGGTTACAGCACATTGCATTGCAAGTGGACGCTGTTAATTTAGAAAACATGGCGTCATAAGGAGCTGTCCTTTTCTAATTGCATTTTTTTGGGACAATTTAGTTTTTCTCTAGTCATTTATGCCGTTTTGGGGATATATTTTTGTTGTTTCTATCTTTGGATTCCTTCTTTGTCTTAGTACTGTTCTCAGGCCAACTTCTATGTAAATACTTTGATCGCTGATAAACTGGTGATGTGTTAGTCTAGTCTATTTGGTGTACGCTCTTTAGTTGAACCTCAATACACATTGATAGAAAAAAAAAATGTTGAACTCTGAACCTCTCCATAACTTTGTTGTGCGCAAAGTGCAATAGAAGAACCTTACACAATCACTGTTTTGGAAACAAAATGACAAGGCATAACAGTCTTTATTGTAGGCTTGTCACAGTTAAATAGCTGGTATGCATATTCCTTTTGATCAATATTTGTCTGTTCTCTGATGTTTGTGTGCCTCCTACCTTTCAAACAGGAACCTGAATTTTATGTGCTGAAAGAAGATGAGTCACCCTGCATTTTTGGTCCAATTGTGAAACAACGATGGTCCTATGCATGTGCAAAGCAGCTAATTGAGAGGCTTATTTTTGGTGAGTGGAGTAACGTGTATTATTTGTGTCATTAGCAACTCTTTTAAGTCTTAACTTCTCTCTGTAACCATGGGCATTTTGTGTTTCCACTAGCTGAAGGTGCAGAAAATGGGCTTGAATTCACAATTGTGAGACCTTTCAATTGGATTGGACCAAGGATGGACTTTATTCCTGGTGTTGATGGCCCTAGTGAGGGTGTTCCTCGGGTTTTGGCTTGCTTCAGTAATGTACGCACACTTGTCCTTTGCTGAGAATGAATACCTTCATTGCGCTATGTCCAGTCTTTTTAGAAGATATACACCAATGGATTTGCAGAATCTCCTCCGCGGAGAGCCCCTGAAGCTTGTTGATGGTGGCCAGTCCCAGAGAACTTTTGTTTACATTAAGGACGCCATTGAAGCTGTTCTTTTGATGATTGTATGTCTTGTCCGTTTACCTTTGATTCCTTGTTCTCACATTAGTATTTACCACATTATTGGAGTTGAAATACCTGTTTTTTCCGTCAAAGGAAAATCCTGCTCGAGCTAATGGTCATATCTTCAATGTTGGGAATCCTAACAATGAAGTCACTGTCAGGGAGTTGGCTGAAATGATGACAGAGGTATGCCATTGACTCTGCCACTGTATTTTGTGCTACTTTGGTCTGTTTTAAATCTGACATGGCCTTCGTGTACAGGTCTATGCAAATGTGTCAGGAGAGACGCCACTGGATGAACCCATGATTGATGTGAGTTCAAAACAGTTCTATGGTGAAGGATACGATGATAGTGATAAGAGAATTCCAGACATGACTATAATCAACAGGCAGCTTGGTATTACTCTGCATTCTGCAATAATGTGTTCTGGCTTTGCTATCCCTAAGACCTTTAACTGGTGGTTAATGTCCAAATGTTGATTAACTGTAGGTTGGAATCCAAAGACCCCTCTCAAGGACTTGCTAGAGACAACATTGACCTATCAGCACAAGACTTACAAAGAAGCTATTAAAAGGCAAATGTCGCAGGCTTCAGCATCAAGTTAGATAACATGTTCCACAAAGGTGGCGACATTGCTCGTGTAGAGCACAGCCGCAGCGGTTATATTCTTTTGGAAGTCGAATACGTATACTCTAGTAATTTCTTTTGCGTGTCTAGTTACTCCATAGATCCCTATCTACTTAGATTCGATCTGTGTAACCCTTCGAGGGGTTATCCATATCTGTGGCAGAGTTGATGACATTGTGCTTTTGGTTGCGCCTCCCGTGTCATTCTTTCATAGTACTAAATTGGTGAGAGCTATTCTTGTTCAGTATTAGATGATTGGGAGTGTGTAGGTATCATCCGGATGTTTTTGTTCTAAAAAGCATCCAAACTTTGGACCGTACGATCAAAACATGTATCCGTAGGATCAACCCATCTCGAATTTACGGGGAGGGGGTGCGTTGATCTGAAAGCAAATCCGATGACCAGGAATCAACGAAATTACGGGCCGGAAGTTATATTGGTAGTTCTGTGAGTTTAGTATTTCGACTTCTCTGCTTACGTTATTGGTGTTATAAATAATGACATAAAGAGGTGCTTCTATGCTTTACAACTACAGTTGATTTGTGATAAACTGATAACCGTTTTGTCTTCCTACAATCTACACCCCCCAGTTCGAAACTTCGAATGGCATGTTCTTTGCTCTCGTGCTTTACAACTGGAGTTGGAACATTATGGATTGAACCGGGTAGTGTTAAAATTATTAAGACAGTAGCGCATAGAGGTGGGAGTTGGACCGGTCGTGCCAGTATGGCACAAGACCTAATGAGCTTGGGGGCGTGGTGTGATGTGTCTACACAGCACGATCACCTTGTCATGTCATGCTGACCTGACTTGCCTCCGACGAGGCCTAAGGCAAATCGTGCTGCTGTGTTGGTTCTGGCCTTGTCCTGTTGGACATGTGGAGTCATAGACGTCGCTACCGTCAGTTCGTTACTGTGGACGGCACTAAGGACAAGGATTTTGCATCGACTGTCGGCAATCCAGTATACACAATTATTTGGGGAAAAGAATTAGTTTTTATTTATTCCTTGGGGAAAAAGGTCGCTGGATTCGGCGCCAAGGTGGTGACGATCGTTGAGATTCAACACCATCGCTGTCTTCTTCCTCGGGATGGTTGGCGAAGCTGGTGGTGCGGTGCCACAAGGTCGCATTGATAGCGGTGTGATTGCAGGCCATTGGATTTGGCATCGAGACGGCGGAGGAGGTGGCAGTGTGGGAGGAAGAAGGGTCGGAAGAGAGAGAGAGAGAGAGAGAGAGAGAGAGAGAGAGAGAGATGACGACTGCGTTTGATGGTTCATGGGAGGAGGCAAAGTGAAGAGGTAGTATTTGATGATTGGCTAAGTCACTGAGGTAAGATAGTTGATAATAGAGTGGAATGTAGATAAGATATTTTTTTACGAAAAAAGCTACTTTAATGTCAGCTTGTCTCAGGCTCGGTTCCATCGGTATATACCATCTATCGTACCGAATTTTTAGATTCAACACGGCCCATTATTTATATTGTACGAACTACCAACCTGATCCAAAGATATCCGTATTATACCGTGCATGGCCATGCTCGGCAGCCGTGCCCCCGAGGGAGCCAGCCTAAAAAGACACGGACCGTTAGCCAGGTCTAAATGTGCATCCTTTTTGAGAGGGGGGGATAGGTTTGCGTCCTAGTTCCAGGCATAAATGTCTGTCTTATGAGTTCATCAAGTGCACGTGAAAAAGTACTGATTGCGTCAGGTCTGAGCGAAGAACAGGTTCATCATGCGTTTGTTAGCTTACTGTTTCCCGAGATCAGAATCCATTTTTTTTTTCATGTGGGTTTTTTGGGGGTACCTATTGGCTTTGCTTCTCCATTATTAACATACAACAAATCCAAAACAAATTGGGAGGAAAAAAGTGAACAAAAACAAACGAAAAAGGGGTGTAATTTGGCGTACTATTGGGCTTTTGCTTGACACGATGCGTTTCTTCCAGTAATAAACTTAGGTAAGGTCGCTTTTGGGGTTTGCTTAATTCCTGGTTGGATTGGATAAACAAAAAGAAATCCAAGTGACGAGGAAAAAAGAAAAAAAAAGAGAGAGAGAAAGAGAGCAAACGCAAAAAAAAGAGAAAAGAGCGTCAGATTGATGACGGGTGCAAGTAAATTAGAAAAATTGATATTATATCATAAAATTGATATACATTTGATAATAGTTACATTATATTTCGCTAATATTTAAACTTAAAAACTACGTATCAATAAAATACAGTGTAACATATTACCAAATACACGTTAACTATACTGTATATTACAAACACGACTCGAGGCGCACCAGAAATACTCACCGTCATATCGACAGGAGGGGTTCGGGACATTTTGGGTTTGGAGCCGGAGATTGAGAGCTGCAGCGAGCGAGAAGCAGGAGCGGGAGGCGATGGGCAACGCTGGGAGCGCGCCGGAGCAGGCCAAGAAGGCGGACTCCGAGGACGAGGAGGGCCGCCGCCCGCTGCCGTCGACGGTGCGCTTCTTCCCCAGCGCATCGCAGCACAAGGCGAGGCAGCCGCCGCCGATAAAGCTGGAGGAGGAGGACGTGCCCCCGCCGCCCGCGACCGAGGAGGACATGGCCCCTCGCAACCTCTGGCAGGTGCGTCATCATCTGCTTCCTCACCGTACCACTCACCCTCCCGCAAGCGAATTAAGCCCCACCCAAACCCCTGGTTGCCATGGCCCGGATCTTCTTAGGTTTTGACAAGGGGAGACGCCATCATCTAGCCTTTTCCTGCGATTCCCAACGCAAACCCAACGAATCACTCCTTATGCCGTGTAGTATTTGGATTTTTGATGAATTGATCCTGTGGGCTTCTTGTCATGGTTCAATCTGAGAGCTGAATGCCTGCATCTAGGCTTTTTGTATGTTAACTGAACTGAACAGGAGGAGATTTTGAGCAGGCTTGGCCTTCTTGTCATTGTTCAATCGGTGAGCTGAAACTAGCCTTTTCATATGAACTGAACTGAACTGAATTGTATAGTGCTTGTTTTTTTTCAGGAGCATATGTGTTAGATAAGTTGTTATTTCTCAATTGCCCGTTTACTGAGATCCTATTCGTAGAAAACCTGTGATTACTCTATAATAGACTGCAGAAATCTTAATAAAGTCGCGCTACTTGCATTACTGTATAACTATACGCTAGGTTGCTGTTTAGGTGTTCCATTTGGGGATTACACAACACACGCCTATAGTACTTTTTAGCATGTTGTTTTTTGAACAACAAAACTCGAGATTTTATCTTCTTTGCTTCCCAAGTATATAATTGCCATGTCCATGTATGTTCTCCAAATTGTGCATATGGATTAAATTTGCCACCAAGCTCAAAGCGTCAAGTGTTGAATTGTACTTGCTGCGCGCAATTTCTGAAAACACAAATAATACGTTGTCCATTGTTGAAGTAGAAATGTGTGTCTTCAAAAGTGAAATGCGCATGTTGGATATAGTACAGTTTCATCTTTACTTAATGTTGGATTTAGTAACCAGTAACCACTTAGAGGTCATCGGGGTTTGAGGCAATTACCTATCTTGGAAGGTGCTGTGAGACATCTTCTGTTATGCCTCGCAATTTAAGGTTCAGTAAGAAGCTACAATTTGGTTACTTTAGTTGATGCAGAGCCTATTATTGTTTTCTGCCAATTGGTGACTGCCTGCAGTCTTCAGAGAAATAGCGGTGCAGTATATGATTCATTGGTCTATATCAAATACTATATATTTCTGAAACATATGATGCCTTCTACTCTCATAGGTGTACGCACTTGGAGCGTTCATAGTGTTGAGATGGGCCTGGGCTAAGTGGAAGGAGAGCAAGGACAGGGATGACTCGCCGGATGGCCAATCACCAGATGGGTCATCTTAGGTTGCTCCTGCAAGGAGCTTCCAATCTGAAGGATTACTAGCAAAGAAGATGAATGAATATCGTTCTGCAATGATGATGATGCATCACTGTATCCATCTGATCACAGATTTTCTTCCCGTCATGGTTGCTGTGTAACTGGATTCTGTATTTGCCCATAATTTGCAAGCGACTTTCTTCCAATCATTCTAGTATTTCCTACTTTCTGAGACCTGTTACAAGTACCATCTATGATCTGAACACCGGTTTGCCTAACTTGTTTTCAACTTCCTTGCATGTTTACGACATAAATATGCTACGTAGCATACGGGAAGGCTACCGATAAGTTTACTTTATCAACAGTGAAAGATTCGCTGGACAAGAAAAGAGATGAAAAAGCTCTACCCTTCGCAGTTGATTGTTAACTTTATATTCGTTCGTCATGTTAGAAAACGTACAAGTTTTGTAAAATTACAGGTTTCTAGTAGAAAGTACTAAAAAATGATATGTTTTAGCATCCATTCCGAAGAACAGTAGATTTTAGGAACATTTATTTCATAAAACTACATGTTGTACCCAGAGGCAGAAGTAGATTAGAATACCCGGTGTCACAGGACACCGGGTCAGAAAAAAAAATTACACTGGATCAAAAAAATTTTAGTGTATATTAGTCTATATATAGTATATGTGAATTTCCTTAATCTAAATCTTGTGACACCGGGAGGCAAATAACAAGCAAATAGTAATAGTAATAAGTTGTTATCACTTATATGATAAAGTGGTGAACCCCGATGATTTTATCTCTAGTTCCACCCCTGGTTGTACCATCTACTGCAACTTATGAAATGCTGAGTAGGCATGAATTCCCCTAATTTGTGACCTGGATTGGATTTGTTATGTAAATAGATATATATTCGCGATTGCATAGGCAACCATTGCGGATAGATTGATAGATGCCCAAGACCATGTTACTATCGTTTCTTTGTCCTCCTCCATATTGACCTTTTCGATTTTTGCTAATAAATGATGAGCTACAAAAGGAATCGTTTTTTCCCGTGTCATAGGTCATTACTCCTTTTTTAATTTTAATGAGTGGCATTGTATGTCCAATATTACCATAGCATAGGCATTCTTTTTAGCGAGAATTATTGCGCCAGGATGTTGGCTAGGAGGATTTGAAAGGCATTAAGGAATAAGGTTTCCTGGTTTAGCCAAGGCTTAGCTCAGGATCCCACTACTCGTCGTATTTGGTTTGGTATTGCTACCGCACATGATTTCGAATGTCATGATGATATTATTTAGGAACGATCTTTATCAGAATATTTTTGTACCACTCTAACATATAGGGCCGACATGGCAGTTAGAAAACCACTTTGTGCCATTTGGTTTTGGCCAAATCTAATTGTGCGATTGTCAAGTGGGTTTCAACTGTTAGGGTGGCAATAAATCTACAACATGTAGTTTTACGAAACAAATGTTCCTAAAATATGGAATTATCTATTAAATGTTCCTAAAATATAGAATTATCTTAAATAGATGTTAAAATCTGTAGCTTTTTGATAATTTGTGTAAGAAACGTATAGTTTTGTGAAATTTAGTCAAAATGTATTGAGCTGTGTGTGTGTGTGTCTGCTGAGTAAAAGAAAATATTTTGTTTCTGCATACTTGGGTCGATTCAGGGCCGGCCCAGTTGCTTATGTGGCTATGTGCTATAAGGCTAACGGTTTAAGGGTGGTAGTGTGAATCTCTCTCGATGCGCACCAAATTGTAAAAATCTAGAGTTGTAAAGCACTAGGAAAGGATGTTCAGGTTCCGGTAGAAATTATTCCACAGAGACAAACTTTAAATTAACCGCACAACAAGGAGAACATAATGAAGCAACAAAATAAAAACCAGAAGAAAAAAAATCCGAGCTGGCTGTGTGTGGGGGTTCGAGAACCCACGCGCAGTTGACTGCAGAAGATCTTAAGTCTTCCCCCTTAACCACTCGGGCAAACCAGCAAGTGTTTCTTTTTGCAGCCATTCTGTTAAACTCAGAAATAAACATTGGGAAAATAACTATATGTGTGCGTGATGAACGTATGGCCGGGTTGACGGCGATCAATGTTGGACGGAGCTAGCTGGATCGATGCATGCACGTACTCACCATGTATGCATCGATGCTGTGCTATATAAAATTTGATCGGGTTCTTGTTACAAAAAATATAATTTTGATTTTTTCGGTGATGTTTTTTTTTAAAATGCCGGTTATAAGCCGTCAATCTTTTTTGTGAAACCACGTGAAAGAACAAAAACCCGGTAAAAGACCTGTTCGCGAATGCACGGAACTACGGGGTCATTTTTGCAAAATAATCGGTGTAAAAACCTAAGAGTAATTTTAGAATTTGCATATGACCTTTTTACAAAAAAATGACACGTGGACATGCTGGCTAGCCTCCAATTCCATGCGGCATATGAATAAGTATATGTATATGTATGTATGTATGTATGTATGTATGTATGTGTGTATATATATAATACAATTACCTGGGGCACCATTATCTAAAACATGTATTTTCCCTATGTATTTACATTCAAATTTTTTTGAAATTTTGTTGGATGTTGAGTTTAACCGGTTTACTAACTAGTTCAAACAAGTTTGAAGTGAAATTTGAACTAGAGTTTTTTTATGATAGTTTGATTGTAGGTATGTGTTGATTTTATATATAAATTAGCAAAGCATGTGATCTAAATTCATTCAAATCTTTGAATTAGAGTATATTTTTTCAAAAGATATGTGCTTCATTTGAATTGTTATAGATGTGTATATACCTTACAATTGAAAGTTTCAAAAAAATATACCTGAATTTGACTTAAATTAACATATTTAAAATTATGGTGCCTAAGCCCTATAATATAATACCCCGTTCTATCGTCTTATATATATATATATATATATATATATATATATATATATATATATATATATATATATATAGCTACGTGTATAATTGCTTATTCTACTCTCCAGTCAATTAATCCAGTCCGACTGAGTTATGCAACGCACTAATAAGCGCATCGGACTTGCTCTGGTTGACCGAGTCATGCATCCCACTAATCATCTATTAAATATGGCTCATTGTTTGTAATGAATCTTTTTCTTTGTTTTAGCCATAACTTTTTATTCACAGCTTCAATCCACGAACAGTTTCACCAGTAGTTTACTGACGATGAGTGGAACAATGATATGTCTCTAATAAATAATTATTTTTACTGTCTAATGACAGATATTTACTATTTGAATAGATAGATTTTACTACCATACAGAGGGTTCAGAAGCCTGTGTAGTCTCTATAGTGGTAAATTCTTACAATATTTGGATCGTAAACTCTATATAGATTGATAGTAAAATCGAGTCATTATGTGCGCATGTTGCAGTTCGTCATTGCACTTTGCATAAGTTGTTGTATGAGCGCACAGCCACGCACGATTCATCGATCTTCAAAGCTAAGCCTGGCTTGAATTATCAGTTTGGTATACGTATGTGCCATATATGCTTGTGGAAACAAGCTACGTACGTATCGTAGCACACTTGATGGTGTGATTATTAGTACCCAATCGATTAATTTAGATGGCCGGTGCATACATCTTTGCATCTCTCGATCACATACATGCATGCAATTATCTAGCTCTCGTTTGACAACTCTGATTAACTAATAAATCCATTTCTAGTTTGTACATTAATTGTTCTTCTTTATTTTAGCCGTAACTTTTTATTGACAACTCTGATTCCCGTAAGGTTTTCATTAGTAGCTTACTGACGACGAGATGAACAAAATGATATGTCTTCCCAATAAAAGTCATACTAATCATATTTTACTGCTAAATGAACATCAATTTACTATGGGATATTACTACTACATGGAATGTACAGTCTGCTAAACCCTCGGGCATGATAGTAAATTGATGTTCATATAATAGAAAATTGATGTTTCATTCGGTAGTAAATTTTGTTTTATATGATGTTTACTAGCGAGATTTATATCATATTATTCCTTTGTTGGCGTAATATACTGAAGAAATTCGTTCATCAATCGGAGCTGCGAATAAAAAATTAAGGTTAAAAGAAGGAAAAAAAATAGATTCATATACAAACTAGTAAACGCATTATTAGTTAGTTAGCTACGGTTCTGATTTTAGTAGTAATGTGTTTTAATAGTAAATTGATGATCATACAGTAGCAAGGTGATTTTCATTTGGTAGTAAAATTTGATTTATATAAAATTTACTAGCCACTGATCAAGCATTGTACATGAGTTATTTCTAACAAAGCAAAATACATAAGTTGTAGTAGTAATAGAGCTAGAGCTGGAGCCCTACCGAACGGGCCCTAAGTTTGAACTGAAATTCAAATTAGAGTTTTTTTTATGGTAGTTTGATTGTAGGTACATGCTGATTTTATATATAAATCAACAAAGTATGTGATCTAAATTTGAGTATATTTTTTCAAAGGTATGTGTTTCATTTGAATTGTAATAGATGTGTATATTACCTAAAACTAAATTTTTTAAATAATATATCTGAATTTGGCTTAAATTTGCGAATTTGAAATTATAGTGCACAGGCACCATAGTGTGTATATTTCGTGATGAATATGTTCCACATGAATCTTGTATTAATTACATACAAAATCATGTATCCAATCTAACTAATTTTATGTATATTGATGGTCAAATATGAAAATGTTTGATTGGAATATTTATTTCAAGTTGCATTTGATCTTTTTTTGTTGTGCATGCGCTCATTTAGCACCTTACATTTGGAATCAGTAGCGGAGCCACGGCCGGGGCAGGGTGGGCCCCGGCCCCGGTCGGAGTGTTGGTGTCGTTTCTGATTTTTTTATTTTTGTTTTGTGTAGTTACTGAATTTTCTATTTTGAAAATTTCTCTCACTTGGAGCGATATCAAAAGAATAAAGCATCAAGCTAGGTCGAGTCTCTTCCTTCATGGTAAAGATAGTTGTTATGTTTGGCTGCTCCTTTTCATCTGATTTATTTTCAACATAAATATTCATAATTATATTTGCAATGCATGCAGGTCCCACCTCACAGGAAAGCATCAAAATTTGCAAAGAGGATAAGCTTTACTGTCAACTCGAAAATATCAACTATCGCCTCATGTGAAATAATTAGTGGTACGTTTTTATTTATAAATTCTTGCAAATTACAAGTGTTACATATTGTATTTATTATATACTGAACTTTAAATATCAATCATCAGTAGAGATTCTTGCAAAGAGGATAAGCTTCGCCACTGTTTGGAATTAGAGAAGAGTATATATTATAACCCGTTCTTAGCAATAGTACGAAGGATGGACAAAGTAAACTGGCTTGAACATAACTTATCAAGTTCTCTGCGTGGTAAATAACTACCCCCCCGATACGTGGCTGTGTAGGATTTCTACATGTATGCGCCCAACAATCATCTACTCCTACTCGCCACGTTAAACACCGACACCAAACTCAAATTCAAATAAACACAAAAACCAAAGTTTTATTTTATTATAAGTTTGATTGTGGCTGCCATAAGAGAACAGATAGCTCACAATTCCGTTCTAGCGTAAAAGATAACCATTATTCCAATGGTGCTATCTCTAGGGTCCTGGGGTCTCACTCACCCTGCACTGAGGAGTGAAGACCCAGCTTCCCTTGCCTTGAGTAGGGCCAGCTCTGCCTCCGCATCATGAAGCATCTGGCAGATCCTCCTTAGCTTGGGTCAAAGCCACCTGGCTACTGGCTAGTGAGAGTACTGCACAGCTTTGATAAGTAAGGTCGACCTATCCCATGAACAGCTGTTTGGGCTGCATTTTGTACTCCAAAATAGAAGGTGTTTCTGGCAAGTGGAGCACGGAAGGTGTGGAAAACCTTGCCTGCTTGGTCATGTGGATTTTTTTTATAAAAATGTACAAATTTAATTATGCTCTGAAAAATTTATGGTATCATCTTTATTAGTCTAGGATCGTACTGAAAAATTTTCAGAAGAAATGAACTTTATTTGCTATTTTTGTTAAACAAAATCAAAAACAGAAAGAACAATTCGCGTTGGCGGTCAACTCATGGTAGAAATGTCAAAAAGAGGAAGAAGAGCACATACTAGTGTAAAAAATGAAACGAGAAAAAGAGTAGTTGCATAAACGAAATTAGGTATTTTCTCAGTGGCACGGAAAAATTTTCCTAAAAAATTTATATTTCCCCATCACGTCAAGTCGGTATCGTCAGGATCGACCTGCCCAGCGCATGCCCTCGGCTTTGCCTCCGTGCCTTCGGCTTCGTCACGCGTCCGTAACTACTTCACTGTTTTTTGTTAGAGATTTTTAGAGGGATATAATTTATTTGTTGGTATATTATTTCTTTTATTAGATAATATTTAGTGAAATAAAATTTGTTTGTTGGTATATTATTTTTTTCTATTTTTGTCAGAGATGTTTTAGGGTGATAGGAAAAAGAGGCGAAGCAGGAGACAGATGACCGTTCTTTTAAAAGCAGTAAAGATAAAGATAAAGATAAAGATACCAAACATAACGGTGATACACATACACAGCGTGTGTCATGCATAGGACAGTGCTACCTACGTACGGTAGCTATCTCAGAGGGTTTGCGCGAATCACACAATTGAGACAGCAATTTCGCGTGAGCTATATATATACACACAGAGACGTCGTTTTCGATCACGGAAAGTTGGAATCATGCATAAATAAATGCAAAACAACACTAGAGCCTAACTAGGACTAGGAGAGACCATGTGGATTCCATGTAAACAAGTGTGCCGCGTGCCTTTATTTTTTTTTTCATGTGTTTGGCCACGCAAGCCATTCCCTTTATTGTCTATACAGCCGTCCACATTATCTATTAACAAAACTAGGGATAACACTTAAAATAGGACAGACAACTATTATCTGTGCTTTGGCAGACCTCACAAATCACATTGTGGGTACACGGACTTTGTGCAGCGGCATGATATCGATGTTGTCTGTAAGTATAATGGTTCATGCTAATATATAGATCTTGTTCATCAACAGGCGACCTAGCTCCTCAGTCTCCTCCATATCAATATGAATATGATACAGCATTATCAACCATTGTACGTAATATTCCGAGCAAAAACAACTAGATATAGATAAAAGACCATGCATGCATCTACATCCTTCTTTAGTAGAAAATATTTGGCCATTTATTATTATTATTATTATTATTATTATTATTATTATTATTATTATTATTATTATTATTATTATTATTTCGGTTGGGTTTATATATGGAAATAATTCGGCCTTTTGAGGCAGTGTTCGTTACAGTAATTCCACTCATTCAGCGTGCGTGGGATAAAGCCTAACTAATAATTAGCACGTCATTTTCGGGCAGTAGCAACTTGCCGACCGGTTCGGGCCCCTCATTTCTAAAAGGTGTTGTTTTTAGTTGGATTCGGCCGGTCGGTCGGACATTGACGAGCAAATATCAGGGTGCTTGTCGACTGATTAAGATATAAACACAGATTTGAATACAGTTGTAGCTTATATAGATCTATAGCTACCTTTTTTGTTAATATATATTTTTTTACTAAGTATGTAATGTGTCTTACACTCCACTTATACAGTGGGAGATGAGAGATTTTTATTGTAAACTAAATAAGGACCCAGAGTAATCTATTAGGACTGCTAGTCATCATAGAAAAACACCTAGAACTTTATATAGAAAACTCCTAAAATTCGTTTAAAAAATTATTCACACATATATGGAATAGAATATTCCACAACACTTTTTCTTAGATACTTTTCCAATAAAATATTCTTTCCTCGTTAAAATCTCCTTATGAAAATTCAATGGAAAAAATGGGCAGGAGAAAAGAGTAAATAACTCACGTCTCGTACTATTGAAATGTTGCATCATTAAAAACCGTTAATTGAGAAAATATGGTAAGACAAAACTCAATCAAAGAAAACAGATTACAACATATATATCATCCCAAAGATGATCACATACCGAGTTCAAATATCCCCTCTTTTCATACATATGCCTCTCACATGCTTCTCAAACGTGAAAATCAGTAATGCTTTGGTAAATATATCAACTAAATTTTCACTAGTATGGATCTTTTATATTTCAACATTTTCTATCTCTTGTTGCTTATGGTAATAGAAATACTTAAGAGATATATACTTTGTCATGTTTGTATTTACATATCTGCTCTTCATTTATGCAATGCATGATATATTATCTTCATGGATAATTGTAGGGATTTTATTTACCTCTACACCACATGAATCTTGGATATGATAAATCAATCTTTTAAGCTAAATGCACCCATGAGTCATCTCATATAGTGTAATTATCTCAAAATGATTAGTTGGCTAGCAACTATTGACTAGTTAATTACTAATTTACAAGAAATCACAGTTCTTCTACTTAGAAAGACATATATGGTTTGAGATCTAGCATTACGGGGATCAAACAAATAGCCAGCACAGAGGTCAACCCGCTTCAAATATGGAACATGGATTCTGGCTATGCAAGAGTAACCACTTATTTTTGCATCTTGAGCTTTTGGGTAAAAGAGTCCAAGATTAACTGTACCTTTTAGGTAATTGAGAATTTGTTTAATTCCAGTCTAATGCCTCTTCGTGGGTTCAGACGGATATCTTGCCAAATAATTCACTGCATTTGCAATGTCCAACCTGTTAAAATTAGCACGGTATATAAATACACTAATTAATAGCACTTAAATATGGATTGTCTAGCCCCAACACATTGTCATCTTCTCATCTATGAAAATCCTCATCTTCTCATCTAGGAAAATAAGTCTTTCTCCATATCTAATGTCCTAATGACCATCGGTTTACTAAGTCTTTGTAAGGTCGAGGAGGCTAACTAGAGAGGGTAAATATGCGGCTTTAAAATCTTTTTGGCCAAAACCAATTTTATATGTGAAAGCGTAAATCAAAATGATTTTGTACAATCAAGCCTAAATTGACTAGTCTCAACCAAGTGCACCAACAACCTATGTCTAAGTTAAGATTTGCAATCCTAAGATGACAAGCAAGTAAAACAATTATAGAAATATAAATTGCAACAATGTAAATAAGCACAAGGAAGCAAACCACAAGATGACACACGATCTTTTTATTGGGGTGTTCGAACACTTGCTGGTTTCTCCTAGTCTACGTTGATGTAAGCCCAAATGAATTGGATCGGTTCCACGAATCAAGCCAAAATACCTCAAATCCACTAGTGATAGCTCTTTTCCCCTCCGGATAGGTGAGCTCTAACCTTCATAACACACCAGACCTTCTCACAAGTAGAGATGCAATCGGATCAGATATATACCGACCGACCGACCGGATATTATTTATTCATTAGGAAAAAGATCAATGGATCTGATGCCGAGAAGGTGAGCATCGTTGAGATCTGGCACCGTCATCGTTGAGATCTGGCACCGTCTTCTTTCTCTTTGGTCGATGTCGCCTTCTTCTTTAGGACGATTCACGAAGCTAGTGGTGCAGTACCGCAAAGCCATGTCTGATGACGGCGTGATTGAAGGACACTGGATTTGGCATCGACGAAGGAGAGGGCAATGAGGAGGGGATGATGTGGGATGGTGGAGAGAGGTGGTAGTGCGGACTAGAGGTGGGCACTCGAGCTGGGCTTCTTTGGGCCGGCCCAAGGCACAGCGAGCCTAGCCCAGCCCAAGCCCGACCCAGCCCGTAAGAGGGCTGTGCCGGCCAGAACTGTAGCTTGGGCCATTCCGGGCTTGAAAATGGGGCACGATGGGTGGCACGGTCGTTTGGGCCGAGCCAGTGAAAGCATGGCACGTCAACGACACACTGGCGACATGCGACACGGCGCTACTGCCATGATCCGCGATAGGGCACGGCCTCACCTCCGTGCCTGCTTGCCCGTTGTTCCCTACCTAGTGTGCTGCGGCCTCATCGCCCACGCCGCCTCGCCGCGCCGTGGTCGCCTCGCCTCCCTGTCGCGCCACGTCGCCCGTCGCACCGCGGTCACATGGTTGGGTCGCCCGCTGCGCCACGGCTGCCTCACCTTACCGCATGAGGGTAGGAGAGGATGGAGGCGGCCGCCTTGCCACACTACACTGCATGAGGGGAGGGGACTAGGGAGGAGGGAGGCGGCGGGTGAGGTCGTGAGGGGAGGAACCAAGGCACCGCTATGCCCGCCGTGGCGCGGAGCATGAGGGGAGGGGATTGGGGAGGATGGAGGCAGCGGGTGAGGCCGTGAGGGGAGGGGAGGACGGGAGGAGGGAGGCCGGTGGTGCGGGTTCAGGGAGGAGTGAGGCCAGCAGTGCGCTGATGTGGGAAGGGGAGGAGGGTGCGCTGGTGCAAGGAGAGGAGTGAGGCCATGAGGGGAGGGAAGGAGGCCAGGAGTGGAGAGCCTAGGATCCAGGAGGGTGCACCGAAAGAGAGAGAGAGGGAGTGGGGTGGGGAGAAATCGAGAAAGAGAGAGAGGGAGGGAGTGGAGAGAGAGAGATTGAAATGAGTTTGAGTGTTTGACTTAAGGATTAAAGCCAGTAGCCAGCGCCTCACATGCAGAAAACTGAGAAAGAAAAGAGAGGAGGGAAAAGAGAGGGGGAGAAAGAGAAAGCGGAAAGTGAGGGTTTCGCTTAATTTTCCTCTCTCGCAACGTTCGGCGAACAAACAGCGATGAGACGTGATGAAAGATTGAAGACGTAAAGTGACGCGACATGACACATTGGAACATATAAAGCGACACGAAGTGATTGAAATGAAGCGTCTGGCTGATTCCATCCCACGCGCGTTTTTCAGATTTCACTCTCCCACGCGTGATTCCAACCCATCTCGTGACTACGTTGAATTTCCAGACAGCAAGGTGACACATTGAAAGGAATAAAGCGACACGATGCGACGTAAAGTTAATTTTAACATTCATCCCACGCGGCCACGCCTGATTTCAACAGTCATGTGCTTGCTAATCGCTATAAAATCCCTTTCACTCTCTGTTTTGCTCAGAACATCACACTCTCATTTATTCAACATATTCTGCAACATCCCACTCTCTCTCTCATTTGCTCTCTGTGTTTAGTCCAAATTTGCTATCTCTTTTTTCCCTTCCTCCAGGAAACAAAATATTTGGCAAAAGCAAGAGCAGGAGAGAACGCCCTCACTCTCCAAGCCCCCCCTCACCGGGATTAAAAGATCGGTCCACGCCAATAGTCCTCCAGCATAGGAGACTATGGCATGTATGATCGTCATCTGGACGGTACGCACGGCATCAAGGAAACCTCGTACATTCCAGATGCACCGAGCTCCGATGCCACTACATCGGTGTATCCGGGACAGGTGTCGGTATCGGCATCGAGCTCGGATGCTGCTACATCGATGCAATCGAGACGGACGTCCATATCCAGCACTCGACGAGCATGGTGCTGGCAACATATGGACATAATCGTTGAAATTATGGACGAACGTGAGGTGGTGTATGCTATTTGCAAATACTGTCAAGCTAAATTGTTTGCACATGCATGTAGTGGAACATGTCATTTGAAGAGACACGCGGAGACATGCTTGAAGAAGATGGAGGACGGAGGCTGGGCGAGGGCGTCTAGATACAGCTCAACTTCAACACCGACAATTCATTAAGTACGTGGGTATACAATGCCGATATAGCCTGAGATGAAATTGCATGTTACATGGTTACGGAGGATCTTCCACTTAGAATGGGTGAGAGCTCTAATTTTGAAAAAATGATGCAACGTGGTTTTTACCTACAATACCAACATGTCAGTAGAAGAAAAATTACACATGACATTTATAAAATGTTTACAAATAAACTAGAAATGTTGAAATAGACTTTTATGACAATTAGTTTTCTCTTTGCCTTAACATCATATATATGGACTTCCTCACATCAAAGAGCAACCTATATTAGTGTTGTTGCGTATTATTTATACAACGACTATGTACTAAAGAAAAGGGTCTTAGGGTTTATGCCAATCTCCGAGTCATATATTGGAGAGGCTATCGCTAATCGTATACTTGAGGTTATTACCGAGTTTAAAATATAAAATAGAGTTATTTCCATTACTCTTAACAATGCATCAGCTAACATGACGGCCACGGATTATCTCTCATCGCATCTAGAGACTTATGTTGGAGGTTTTGTACTCCACTAGAAATGTGTATACTACATTATTAATCTCATTATGCATGCAGGTTTAACTGTAATGAAATCTAGCCTTGATAACATACGCAAAGCTATCGAATTTGTTATAGTTTCGCTTGTAAGGTTTGCACAGTTTTCAAAGTAATACATGGCCAACAATAAGGAACCAATAAGATTCAACCGTGATATGAAGGTTAGATGGAACTCGACGTATACTATGCTGGAGCGGTGCAAGGACTACAAGCATATTATCACTGTCTTTGTTAACTACAATAATAGTGAGCCGTTGGTTACTGAAGTGGATTGGCAAATTTCCAGTCATTTTCGTAATTTTTTAGAAATTTTTTCGATGCAACTAAAAATTTATCCTGTGTGCACTACCCAACTTCTTCCTTAATCATCGAGTGGCTTTGGACTATTGCTAATGCTTTTAAAGAAAAAATAGAGATAATTACATTTTACATCCCATTATAAAACCAATGGAGCAAAAAAATTAAATATTTTTAAGTTATTCCACATCTCTACTGTTTTGCTACTATTTTGGATCCTCAGAGAAAATTATCTGACTTGCAGGGCGCCTTCAATGGAATAGGTGAGGCATTCGATCTTGGTTTCTCCAAGGCCTATACTCATATTTATAACGAGTTTTTTTAGAGTTTTCAACAAGCATTATAATAAGTTTGGCATCAAAAGTGAAGCAAGAAGATTTATCTCAACAATGCAACAAGTACGAGGCAGTTTGACTGCTTCAAGCATATGGAAGAAGTTGAAAGGCAAGTCATCTAGCTTTTCTTCCTAATTGCCAAGCAGGTCGTCATGGAATCCACGAGTAGAGGTCAACCACTACCTCAACACGTCTTTTGTGGAGACCGAGCTTGATATGGACGAGGAAAATCAACTCAGCTTGCTCCTGTGGTGGAAGAATAATCAACGTATTTACCCCGTGCTATCCCATTTTTCACAAGACGTACTTATGGTTCCGATGTCTACTGTCTCGTCGGAAGCCACTTTCAGTTTGGTGAGGAGGGTACTTGAGCCGAGGAGGTCGTCTCTTAGACCTAAGATGGTTGAGGCAATTACATGCCTAAAATACTGGGAGCGTGCAGAAGAAAGGACACAACATCAACCTGAGGATCCGAAGATTACAGACGCGATAGCTGATTTTAACAATCTCGGCCTCGGGTAGTCTGTGTATTAATGTATATATATACATAGTTAATGTACTCTTTTTCTTACCAGGGGTATCCACACAGGGGTTTAAGGTTTTTAACAAGGCAATAACTTTGTACATGTTCAAGATTGGATAAAATTTACTTCTTTTCCCAATATTTGCGTCCATTGCCTCAGCTCCATGCATCTCCGTATTCTTTCCTCTCGTCGTAATAGTGCAAATGAGCCAGGCCTAGGCCGGCACGGCACGAAGCGTAAATGGGCCGTGCCTGGGCTCGCCGAAGGCCAGCCGAACCAGCACGGCACGATGGGTGGTTGCAGTTTGGGTCCAAAGCACAATGGGCCCGTGCTAGGCCGGCCCGACACGACACGGTGCCCACCTCTAGTGCGGACAAGAAGTAGGGGTAGAGGAAGGCGAGAGGATAGAGAAATGAGACGATGGAGGTACAGGGAGATAGCGCCTGCGCTAGATGGGTTATGGGAGGAGGCAAATGGAAGAGACAGTATTTTGATGATGGGATGGGCTGTTGAGGTGAGGTAATTGATGATGGATTGGGCTATAGATAGGACCTTTTTACGAAATGGCCACTTTCGTACCGAACCGGTCCAGGCATGACCAAGTCGGCCATACCGTGCTGTGCTGTCCATTGTGCTGAGTTTCTAGACCCGGTTTGACCCATCATTCGTATCATACTGACTAGCCCCGAATACTTTCACACTGTACCGTGCTTTGAGCTATACTCGACCGTTAGGCCGAGGGTTAAGACATTCACGAAGACGTACACAACCCATTGGCCAGGTATACTAATGAGTCATGCATATTTAGGTATGGCACATGCACATCTCTTGTAATCAATCATCACATTTGTTTAAGGTCAAAACAACGACACACATATACCTATCGGAGCCATTTATGGGCTGATTGGTTGGCTGCATCTAAAGAGATTTGCATCTGCAGGAACAAAAGTGGGTGTTTGGTTGTCTTCTCATCCAACTTAGCCCGGCTCTACAGATGCAAAACACCCATTTCAGCCTGGCTCCAGGGAAACAAGAAAATCCACCGTTTCCCAGAGCCAGGCTCTGCCGAGCCATGCATGCATGCTGACATCAGCATTTACTATCTAGTTTTCTTCTTTTCTTTGCTATATCTTTTGATTAGCATATCCGATCAACGAACCGATTTCACCTACGTGTTCTTGATATTTTTTCGAACAAAACTAGACCATACTTGCTATATAAATTTCAAAAGATTAAAATTTTAGTTTTTCAATTTATTGATTTTCTAGAATATATTTTAAAACCTTTTATTTTCGTTTGTTAAATTATTGATTTTCTAGTATTTTTAAAATTTGTTTCATCCCTCTTGAATTTGCCTATTACACTTTCATTCCAGTGCAGCCAACAAAGCAACATCTCTGTGCAGCCTGCCCAACCTCATACGACCAACCAAACAACATCTTCTTGCATCTACTCAGCCTGACTCCCACTAGCCTGACTGAGCTCATACAGCCTGGCTGAGCTGAGAAGGCAACCAAACAACCCATTAATTATTATGTTCTCATGTATGGATCCGCTGTACACAACCCAATTCAGCTACGTCCTCCCTCCGGTCACAAATTGTTGTCATTTCGGATATCAACGCTATCTCTAAAATATAGTTTTGACTACTAATTTTTACTATAATATATTTATAAATCTAATAAAATTATACTATTATGAAAGTACTTTTCGAAACAAATATACACATATGATTTTCATATATCTAATTTAATTATTTAAAAATATATTAACGGTTACAGTGTTAAAGTTTTAAAAATTTAACTATACAAATGTTAAAAATGATAATTATTTATCACCGGAGGAGCATGAGGCAACAAAACAACCACGCGACACCGCACAACAAACGGGAAGTACTTAACACGTGTCAACAAGCTACCAATTTAAGTAAGAGTTTTGATAAGTTTCATCTGGATATTTTCTTTAGCAATCATCATCCAAATTCTTAGCCATTGGATTTGCTTTCAGATCGATGCACACCCCCTGAATTCGAGGTGGGATGATCCTACGCATGTGTGTTTTGATCGTGGTCCAAAGTTTAGATGTTTTTCGGGATAAAACATCCGGATGATGCCTATACACTCTCAGTAAGTAATGTACACAGATGGTTCATGCATGTACTGATGTACGTACGGTGATCAATCCATCCACAGCTTGCAGTCCATGTGGCAATGCTCGTCGTCGACAGCGCCCCAGTCGACTCCCCTCCTCATCGCCGGCGGCGTCAGCAGCATCCCCCTCGCCATGTCGTTGATCAGCCCAGGCATATCGAAGATCGCGTCCTCGTCCAAGAACACGGCCGCCTCTCCGGCGCCGCTTGTGCCGGCATAGGTAACCTCCGGCAATGCCAGAGGTGGCGGCGGCTTCACGCTTGGCCGTGTGGCGTCTGATACTCGGCTTTGACTGCCGCGGCGGATGTCCTCCGGTGAGGCGGTGCGCGCGCGCGGGAGCGTGACCTCGGAGTCAGGGAAGTTGAGCTCAGCGCCTCGTCTTGCGCGGAGGCGATGGCGGCGGCGTCGTGGCGCGCGCCATCTCGGTCGGATAGGTGCCGAGCCGATCGGCGCTGCGCTGCGGCTCGCGCACCTCGCACACCCAACGGCTGCCTCCGGCCCGGGCTCGCACGCCGCGGTACATCGGGTGGCGCGTCTCCCGGAACTTCTTCCGCCCCGCCCGTCGCTTCGGCGGCAGCCGGTGCTGGCACCCGTCGCCCGGCGAAGACGGCGGCGACAGCGACGACGACGAAGCCGACGACGTCTCCTCGGTGTCCATGGCCGCAGGAAAGAGCTAAGCGAAGTATACAGCAGGCAGGTGTAGCGTAGTGCAGCAGCTGTGCAGGTTAGCTGGAAGTGCATTCTGTTCTGCGGGTTGGATTAATATATGTAGGTGTGTGTGTGGTTCGCGGGTTCGGACCCGTCGATTTCTCCATCGAGCGGCACGCGACTGATTCCGTCGGGTTGTGGGTGTGAAGTGAGCTCGACACAGCGGCTCGAGGGGAGCTGGGACCCGCTTCAGGTCCGCCCCATTCCTCACGTGGGGCCCGGATTCGGATTTAAGGGGTGAAACACGTGCGTGCAGGTTGGTTATATTATAGTTAGAGCTGTCAGGTTTACGCATGTATGGTACTAGGTAACGTTGCCTTTACCTGCTTACCAGTGTAAATGATAAGGTCGGTGTCTGTGCAGTGAGTGCAAGTCTCTTGCGTTTTCGTGGACTTTGAAAAGGATGTGCTTTTTTTTTTTTTTTTTTAAAAAAAAAAGAAAGTCCCTTCACAGAAATTAAAGACTTTTCTTATTAAAATATCATAAGGTAGGTATTTTTCAGAACTCGCGCGTTTTTAGGTATATTTGGATATTGAGTTTTATTAAAAAACCTTAGAACTATTTGTATCGTATTTTTAGTAAATTTTAAATATATATGTTGGATTTATGATATTACGAAATCGTTATACAAGATCATAGAGTCGTACGTGTGAAGTGTACATCTTTAACAAATTTTTTTTTAATTTTGCCACTGTAGTAAGTTGTTTTGTACCTTAATTTCTGAATGCATCATGCATTTTTCTAGTGCCGCCTGCGAAGTAGACCACAAGGCTGTGACGGTTGAGATTATGTGATCGAAGATCCGTTCTTCTTTTCCTTAAAAGCAAAAATCCATAGCTCCTCTTGTGTATTCTTTTTTTTTTCTTATCAGTGTTGCTCTCTTTTAAAATCCATTCCCATGTTCCTGAATAATTGTTTTCTCTTCTTTTATGGTTTCTAATGTAGTACTCTTTTTTGTTCTTTTTTATTTGACCTCATCGACTTTGTAGGGTTAAGTTTTCAAAAGTTTGACCGCCAATAAATTTAAAACTCTACCTTAGCTATATGAGAATTATATCATTAGATTTATCATTAAAAGTATTTTTATAATATTACAATTGTATTAAACCATCTCAATGTAAGGTTATAAAAGTAAGATCAAAGTTGTGTCTCGAGAACCGTAAAAAATAAAAAAAACATCAAGTAAAAAGGAATGGAGGGAGTACATATATATTTTAGTATGAACACTTGTGATGTATGGTATTTTGAAAGTATCTTGTTTTGAAAAGTTTTGTAATATTTTTTTTTATATTTCCACTCAAATTAAATATCTTTGTTTATAATAGTGGTTGATTTTCTAAAAAAAATGCTTTCACAACGTAAGAGTCGGGCTTCCATAATTTATGTTAATATGGCGATAATTAATTACCATAAAGCTTGTGTTCTGGAGAATAGCTATGCAAGGTGAAAAATGATATTTAACAAGGGCAGAAATTATGTCTTATTTCGTTAATACAGAGATGAGAAAAATCATCTATTTGAACACTGGCGACATACATTTTTGACTGGAGATGGCTAGACATTATATATATATAATCGAGATTCGGGATTGCTACTATGTTTTTGTCATGCGTTTAGCATTGAACAAGGGATTATGTAAAAAAAAGGGGGGATGTTGCTGTCGTGGGTGTGTAGCATTGAACAAGCTAGGAATCCTGTAAAAAAACCAATTAGTTTTCCCATGGCATTTTGAAACCATCAACATCGCGTTATATAATGTTGCTGTCGTGGGTGTGTAGCTAGCTTTCGATCGATCGCGGCGGGCACCTAGCTAAAAAAATTAGCAGGCGTGATCGATCGATACTGTTGCCTGCCTGGATCGCCTCACGTAGGTATACGTACGTCATCAATCACGTGCAACTAGCTACTGCACTTTCCCCCGCTTAATTTGATCGCCATCTTTTTTTCTTTTTGCTTTGATAGTAACTAATTAATTCAATTAATTAACAACTCGATCGCTTGTGATGATGGTAGGAAACGTTGCAGCACGAAATTAAACTTTTTTCCTGCGATGCGCACGAAACTAAACTAACTAAGCAAAGCTTCACCGATAATTTGTTCGTATACCCGTTTTACATATGAAAAATGGTATATAGCAAGTATCCCACGTAACGTGGCGTCACACAAAACAAAAATAAGGCGGAGCACGTTCAAATCATTCATGTACGCCAATTAGTAACGTGGCCACCCCGCACAACGGAACATTCTTATAATAAATAACTAATAAATGCTACTTCTTTTTTGTATATGAATCTTTCTATTTTTATTTAGCCATAACTTTCAAATGAGAATGATTTTTACCTTCAAATTTTACAGTTGTAGAATATTACCTCCTATGTATGGTATTTTTTGAGAATTTTTGAAAATATGTACATGTGGTTTTTATGAATTTTATAGTTTACAGGATATGTTACATTTTACACTACTACAGATAATAACATCACAGATAGTTCAAAACTGTCATCACAGACGATTTTTCGAACCGTCTATGACCATATATCAATGATATAGCAGCATATCACAGACAGTTTGGTCACCGTCTATGATGTTTATATCATAGACGGTTCTAGTTAGAAACCATCTATGATGCTACAGTATCTCAGATGGTTTCTAAATAGAACCGTCTGTGATACTATAACACCACAGATGGTTTCTAACTATAACCGTCTGATCCCCTTTTCCCCCTAAATCCCAGCAGAACTTCCATTATTAGTATCTGTTGTTTAGAATTTTCTTTTGTTTAGATATTTATACAACAACATTTACAAGGCACAACTGGCTTTAGATTTTGTAATTGAATATCCAAATATCATAAATGCATCGAGGCAACAGCTTGTCTGATGAGGATCGTCTTAAAATATGAATATTTGTAGCACTTTTATCTCCTTTCTTATTATAATATTAATGGTTTCTACGGCAAAATCCATTTTATTTCGTAGTTCGTCCTGAACGCTGTCATGCTCTGATTTATCGCTTCCACTTCATCCTCATCTCCAAATGAGAATACCATAGGCAACCTAGCTTCTTGAATTATAGAGTTGATTAACTTATCGTATAGGGTCTATTTCATGAATTAATCAACTATATATGATGAATTAATTAACTATATACGATGACTTAATCAACTCCATACGCTGAGTTAATCAACTCTATAATTCAAGAAACAAGGATGCCTATAGTATTCTCATTCGATGATGAAGATAAAATGATAGCGATAAATCATCGCATGACAACTTTTAGGACGAACTATAAAATGAAATGGATTTTACCTTAGAATCCATCAATATTATAATAAGAAAAGAGATGAAAGTGCTACAAAACTTCATATTTTTAAGACTATCCTAATCAGACAAATTATTGTCTCAATGCATCTAGGATGTTTAGATATTCAATTAAAAAATCTATAATTGGTTATGCCTTGTAAATGTCATTGTAGAAATATCTAAGTAAATAAAAATTTTGAACAACATATACTAATGACGGAAGTTCTGCTGAGAAGTGTAGGAAAAACATTTGGTTTCAACAAGCAAGACACTATTAAGTTATTGCATTCAAGATGAGCAAATATATATTAAGAATAATGTCAAGTGACAATACATTGACAAAATATGATACGACAAATTGACAAGAAGATATTAGGGCCTTTTCATAGTTGAAGACAAGAAGACCTTAGGGCCATTTCATGTTTGCCATCATATGTGCCATAGCTTTCGCAACAGAGGCTTTTCGATTCTCTCTGAAGTTCCACAACTCCAGTTCAGTGCTCATTTGTTTGATACCAATAACCGATTGATCTCTAGTCATATCTATTAAACCCTACAAAAACGATCATGTTATTGTCAAAATGGTGTCTTGGTATACTATCAATAGCTGCATCGAATTAAATACTAGAAACCTTTAAATTACCTTTATAAGCTTAGCTTTGTCTTCTTCCAACTCTGCATTCGCCTTGCGGTCCTTAGTGATGAGTGTCATGTTAACAGATTCAATATCTTGCAAGCGATCATCTATATCTTTCATATATTATTTTATCTCATAAATCTTTTCTGTAGATTATTAAGATGTCTATTCTAACATTATGACACATAGGCCCTCAATATTTAAAACTGCAATTTGTCTGCTATCTGAATGACATGGATGATAAAAATGAGTAGGATCCAGTTCATATGGAGAACAAATTAAGACTTATGTTCCCTCTACTTCCTCCATATATGCATGTAGGGGTACTAGGATAGCAAAATAGGGAAAAACAATGTCATCATCGATACACACATTCTATACTCAAGAGAATACCAAAAGCTAGCATATATACATGAATTGCTACAAGCACGACAAAATAAATATTAGCATATGTGCATTGAGAAGTAACAAATGATGAAATCTTACTATTAATCAGTTCTCTATTAGAGACTGTAGTGAAAAAAAATTCTTAAGATTATCTATCATGTTCAATTTACATTTAACTTAAAAAAGGTAAAGTAACATTTATAAAGATAAGGGATGAGAATGATAAAGAAAAGAGAGGAGCAACCATCTTTCTCTGATGCCGTCGGAAGAACAGCTCCCAAGCATGCTTCATGTATAATAATCCTATAACTATTTTTAACCAACAAGGGCTTGTGCAAAGCGCATCCAACCACCAGTAAGTATGGATTACCATTCCGATACCTACCATTCCCACACCGATCCTTTTGAAAACTACTTCTTTCTCGTTAATTCATCTAGCTAGATGCAGCTTTAGAGACAAGAATATGGGTCCTCCAAATAACACAAACCAGCAACTGTAAAATAAGGTAATGATGTAAATACTTGCATACAACACATGTATCCATACCCTCCAAACGTAGCGCAGTTACAGACTTGCAGACATAAAGCCGGGTGAGGATCCAGCACAGATCAAAGGCTCGCGGGAGGAGGAGGAGGTCGCCGGGGAGGAGGTCGTCGAGACAAGGAGGAAGTTGCCAACGGGGAGGTCGCCCAGAGGAGGTCGCCAAAGAGATTGCCGAGAGGGTGGTCACTGAGGAGGAGGATGACGGGGGGATAGGGTTTGGGAGAGGCGAAACACGCTAAGGTCTGTGCGAGGAGCCTCGGTATGTATTTATATAGGTCTCATTCGTATCACAGATGGTTTGTGGCTAGAACTGTCTGCGATAATGTGATATCACAGATGGTTTTAGTTTAAAACCATCTGTGATAGCTACAAGACTCATCAATGATGGTTTTATACTAAAACCATCTGTGATATTGATATATATCACTGATGATTTATGAAGAATACCGTTTGTGGTATTATCACTGACGGTTTCACTATAAAACCGTCAGTGATATTCCCCATCACAGACGGTTTTGAAAAACCATCAGTGATGAGGCATCTAATACAAGCCTTTCTGTAGTAGTGTTACTATCCAAAAAATAATATATTACTCGCTATTACACAACATGTTACTATATCCTGTGTAAATTATTTTATTGTGTAAAATGCATAAAAAAAATAGGAATTATTCCATATATGCCACTTCTCAATTTGAAAATTGGACGCCATGTTGAAAAAAAATACCACTCAATGGCATGATTTTCAACATGCCATCCAATTTTCAATTCTTGGAGTGGCAAATATCCAATTGGCCCTAAAAAAATACATATACAAGTTTTCAAAAATTCTTAAAAAATTACCATACATAAGGGAGGTGAGTTTCTACAACCTTGTAAAATTTAAAGACCAAAGTGAATAGCATTGAAACATATGAAATTGATAAAATGCTAAATAGTGAAAAATCACTATTAAATCGAATTTGTCCTTTTCATATCTTTCAAGTGATATTAATTTTGGTCTTCAAATTTTACAGGGTTGTAAAATCTCACCTCTCCTACATATGTTAATTTTTTTTTTGATAATTTTGAAAACTTGTACATGTGGTTTTCATGAACAAGAATTTAATTCTATTTGTCGGTCCTGCAGTAAAATATTTGAACAATTCTTAGAAAGTTACCATACGTAGGGAATGTGAGCTTATACAACCCTGTAAAATTTGAAGACCAAACTCAATGACATTTGAAAGATATAAAATCGACAGTGCGTTAAATAGTGAAAAATCACTATGTAGTTGAATTTTTTTTTCACGTTATTTCATTTACATAATAGTAGCAATACCAATTGTCGTAGCTTCACAAATGAGTTTAAACAAAGTTTGAAATGATTCCTATAACAGCATAATACCAAAACGTTTAAGCTGGACTAAGCAATTCTACACTATTATACTACAATGCTAATTATCACTAAACAATTAGATAATGTCATCTAGGGCAACAAGGATACACAACGATCAATGTTGAAGGGGTCATAACAAATTTAGAAATTTAGCTAAGCCTTAAGACCGACTTAAAGTACACTAGTTATATGTCCGTGCGTTGCTACGAAAAATAAAATTGATAACGAAAAATAAAGATTAAAAAATAAAAAAAATACTATTTCATAAGATCAAACATCTATCTTTAACGCTTCGTTTCTTGCAAAAGCTGGCTAATTAAAGCAACGCTTCATTTTTTGCGTAGGGCAATTAATAGGGCAATTAAACAGAGCAATTAATGTGACGTGGGAAGAAACTCTCACTTTATATAGTAGAGATTGCATAAAAGTAAGCATGTGGTCATTTGAAACAACATAAGCATTTAATTTGTAAACTGGGTTCAACATGATTAAAGTACAACTTACCTTGGAATAGCCCTTTCTCTTGCTCTGGACCTTGGTCTTGAATCAACGCTCCACTCTCGTACAGTCCCGGTATTTTAACGTAATAAATACTAAAATAGAGAGCAAACAAACTCTAAAAATCAAATAAAATTCGCCATTAACTAAATGAGCAATGCTTCTATGCTTTTCCTCCTAATACAAATTGCACAAATTTTGAAGCAAGCGAAGGGGTAAGTAATCACCATCTACCCTTCATTCATGCTTTAATAGTTGTGCAACTTTTAAAAAGAAGAGCATAGAAGCACCTCTCTAAATATATATATATATATATATATCAATTTTACAAATTTTTAGAAACTGGAATCGCCTCAATCAGAGCTCGCATGAGTGAGAACAGGCTCTCAAAAATTTGAAATAAAAGAAATGGAATAAATCCTAATTTTACAAATTATTTTTCTAATGGAAAATGGATTAATGACATCACGGATGACGTCATCCACCATTTACTTTTCAGCCGAAATAATTTTCTGAAGAAAATTTGATTTATGATGCAATTCTGACGTCAGCATTCTAATTTCCTGTAAATAAAATAAATCTAGAAAATCCTTAGAGGCTGACATGTGGGCCCTCGGTCTGTAAACCGGGTCCACAAAATTGGCTTGGTCCACGGTGGACCGGTTCACGGTTCTAGGTCTAGGACTGACGTCATTGCCGACGTGGCGATTGACTGGGCAAAGCGGTTGACACGGCTACACATGTGGGCTCTAGGCTGAGGTGGCCGCACACACGGGTGACACGGACGAGGATGCTTAGTTGGCAGACACACGGCTACCACACGGTGATGACATGGCTTAGGGTTTGATCGACGAGCTCACAACGGCGCACTCATCGGAGACCGAGAAGATGACCTTTGATTCGGCGCTTCAGCAACAATTTGACAACGTGCCAAATAAGGACACGGGCAACTCAGCGAACACCTCGGCTCTGGCGGAGACTGGCCGGTGGCGTAGATAAAATAAATAAGACCTTGGCTATGGTGACAGACTCCAGCGAGCTCGCGAGAACGAACGGCGGTGCTCGGGCGACATTGAGGGCAGCTACGGGTGCATCGTGATGAGGGGAACCTCAGACGAGGAACCTCGAGAGCTTAAATAGCCTAGGGAGGTGGGTACGATCCAGACTCCGAGATTGGCGGCTCAGACGTGGAGGCAGTGGACTGAGACAAGGAGATCCTTTATCTCCAATTTTATTCAATTTAGTTGCCGATGTTCTTTCAAGAATTCTTCATAAAGCTGCTAGTAATGATTTAATCAATGGTTTATGTAAAGATTTTTGTCCTGGTGGTATTATCAGTTTACAATATGCCGATGATGCTCTCCTTTTTGTTGAGAATAATGAGAAGGTTGTTCTTCATCTTAAATGGTACTTAACTATTTTTGAACAAATGTCTGGCATGCGGATTAATTTTCACAAAAGTGAGTTGATCACTGTCGGTTGTGATGAAAATGAGGTAAAAAGGTATAATGAGATTCTTTGCTGTAAGGTAGGCTCCTTCCCCATAAAATATCTTGGTATTCCCCTGCATTATGAAAAGCTTAAGTGGGAAGATTTTCAGCCGTTAATTGACAAACTTATGAAAAGAATTGCAGGTTGGAGAGGCAAGCTGCTCTCTTTTAGTGGCAGGTTAACTCTGATTAAATCTTGTTTAGCTAGTATTCCTTTATATTTGTTGTCTTTCTTCAAATTTTCTAAGTGGGCTCTGGATATTATTAATTCACATATGGCAAACTGTTTGTGGAATGATTATGAAGGACATGGTAAATTGCATTTAGCCAATTGGCAATTAGTTTGTATGAAGAAGGACTTTGGTGGTTTACGTATTCCAAATGTTAGAGATATTAATATGTGTCTGTTGGCCTCTTGGATTAAAAGGCTTTATTCCTCAAAAGATAGTTAATGGGAAAAGCTAGTAAATTTTAAATACAAAACTGATAATCCTAATGTTTTTCTTTGTAAGTCTGATCATAGCTCTATTTTTTGGAAAGGTGTTATGTGGGCAGTGAAAGCCACCAAGTTTGGCTATCGTTGGGATGTAGGTAAAGGTAACAAGATCAGATTTTGGGAGGATATTTGGTTTGGTTCGTCTTGCTTAGCAATTCAGTTTTGGGATCTCTATGTGCTTGTAAATGAGAAAGGTAGTACTATTGCGGAAATTTGGGATGGTTCTAATATTAAATGCACTTTTAGAAGATCTTTTTCAGAACACATGATGATTAGATGGTTTGAATTGGTTGAAGTGGCTAATAGCATAAAGTTAAATGAGGACGAAGATGCGTTAGTTTGGCAGTTTAATAGTAATGGAGTGTACTCTGCCAAATCTTTATATGCTATAATCAATTTCAGAGGTGTTGTTCCTGTTTACATTCCCGCTGTTTGGAAATTGATTGTTCCCCCAAAAATTCATTTTTTTTTCTGTGGCTTCTTTCTCATAACAAAGTGTTGACCAAGGACAACTTATTAAAAAGAGGCATAGACAAAGGGGAATTTTGTAGTTTCTGTGATGAGTGTGAGTCTGTTATCCACCTGTTTTTCGAGTGTGTGATAGCTAAAAATATATGGAGTCTAGTTGGGGATTTCTTTGATTTGAATATAGGTTACAATTTTGAATCTATTGCTCAGTTATGGTTGAGTAATAAGGAAAACGCTGCTATTAATACGATCTGTGCGGCAGTTTTATGGAGTATATGGAAGAGTAGAAATAACATTATTTTTGTTTCTCAGAATTGGTTAGATGTAAAAGCTTTATGGAGGAGATTACTTATCATGTTGAGGAATTGGAGGCCACTATTCAAGAGGGAAATGTTGATCCAGATGGACCAGTTCTGCAAAAACTTGGAGGAAAGGATTCAGTGTCCACTTCCACTTACAATGCCAGTGGGGACGACAGGGAGCTAAATAAATCAGACGACTAGATTGATAAAAACAAGACAGAGGATGAAATTCCAGCTGAGTTGGTGGCTCTCTCGGCGTTTTTCAGCGATTTGGCAAACTGAAGTTGTGTTCTGCTGTTTTACTATCCCATGTTTGGCCTTATAAGTCACTTAGCGTTTGTGTTGGTTACTTAATATTCTGGTGACCTGAGAACTGTGTGGTCGGAACCTGTTATGTGAACCTTATTGTATCCCTTGTTCAGTTTCTCTTATAAAAAGGAACTGGGTATCAACTTTGTTGGTATCCTCTTGATCAAAAAAAAAGACACGGAGGCAGTAAGGGTTAGGGTTCGCTGGGCGGCGGCACGATGCGCAGGCGGAGGTGGGCTAGGCCGAAGCGGACTTGCGAAGCAGGCCGATGGGTGGACTGGGTTGAGGCAATGCGGCGAGCCGGCTGACGCGGGGCTGGACGAGGAATAGGAACAGGTTGCGGGAGAAAACGATTGGAAGAGGTTTTCAAAAGAAAATTTATTTTTTTGATTAATAAATCACCAGAATTTCAAATAAAACCAAATGAATTCAAACAAATAGCAAATAAATTCAAAAAAATTCCTTAGAACATAAGGAACTCAACTACATACAAAAAGGCCTATATAAGACACCTCATCACAGACAATTTTTAAAAATCATTTGTGTTAAATCTAATCATATAAGGTTTTAGAAGAACCGTATGTGGTAATGTTTTATCACAGACGGTTGTGGCTAAAACTGTCTGTGATATGTAGTGATATCATCATAGGCAATTTTATTCACGAACCGTCTGTGATGTCTATTGATATCACAGACGGTTTTATGCTAAAATCGTTTGTGATGATGCCAATAGACATCACAGACAGCTCTATAATAGGATCGTTTGTGATAACTTCAATATATATTCGAGTCTCTCCCCGGTCGAAACCCTAGCTTAGCCCCGCGCGGTAGTTTCCAAAGTCTTCGTCCACCAGGCGGAGGCTGCCATGCATCCTCAGCTTCTCGGTCGCGCGCGCCCGCCTACTCTGGCGCCGCTTCCTCTTAACCGGCCTCCACCCCTTCTCCATTCGCCTCCCCTCCCATGCCGGCGTCGGAACCACCGTCCATGTATAGGCCCCGCCGAGGCCCGCGCGCCGCCCCATCTTCCTCCTCCATGGCTTTAGTGCCTCCACCATGTACCCAGAGGCTGAGCGGGCTGTCATGGTGTGTGCGGGGGTGTGCTTGGAGGAGAGCAACTTGTTGCGAGGTTCTTCCCCGCCACTGGCATCAGCGAGGCCGCTGAGCTGCTCATGCCACTGCGGCCAGCTGACATACGGTGGCTCGTGAAGCTCAACTTCGTCCGCCCGCCGACCCTCATGCCTTCTTGCTTCCTTAAGGACTACATAAACGTCAGGTAATTAATCATTTGTTAATTTCATTTTCTTTTGCTTATGCGTACTATTAGTCCTCTAGTTGATTCTATTGGTGTTGATTCATCTATTATTATAATGGGTGTATGGTATGATAGATGCATTAGGTGATGGGCTCAGATCATGTTTAGGAGAAGACTGAGCTGCTGCATGCTCTCATCAACGATAGGAAACTTTCAAATCTAAGTCTGGGGCAGGTCCTCCTCCAAGATGAGGCTTTAGAGCTCATATTTGGTGCTGCGATGTACATATGTTCTAGATACTACACAGCTCTAGAGCTCATATTTGATACTACGGAAGTACGGAGTACACAACTGAGTTAATGAAAATACCAGCTAAGAATTTTATTGCTGTTTATCATAGTATTAGAGGGTTGTACTGATTTTAGCTAAATGTCTAAATTTGCTATGACTTAGATGTTATAAATTTTAGCTAAGTGCACGCGTGTTAATTACCGCCGCCTCCCTCATTTCGTATGTCGTGTTTACATTTGATTTAGTTATACACACACCTATAATGTATGTAAGTAGTACTACTCGATATGATCGATCTCCACATCGGTCGGTCAGCATGAAACTAATGCGTGAGATTTATTTCTTGCCGTGAGCTGCTTCTTGCTTCCGGTCGATGCTGTCCATCTCATTCTCATGTATGTTGGAGACTTAACAGAGGGATGAACACTAACAAATAAGAAGGGTGGTAACGTACAAATGACCAATCTAGAGAGGCAAAAAATAATAGGCGTGGTTTTCGTTTTCTGCGGACTAACACGGTGAAACTAACAGGAGGACGGGATCAGTAAAATGGAGTACTTGATCAGTTGATCCGTTGAGTTTATCATGCTGATGCATACATGCGCGTGCACATTCTCATGACCCCAGCTAATAAATATGACCATCCATTATTCCTTTAGAGAGAGACGACGACGACTCTCATGACCCCAGCTAACACATATGACCATCCATTATTCCTTTAGAGAGAGACACGACGACTGCGACGACGACCATGCTGCCAAACTGTCTCGGCCGTTCATCCGCTTACGCTAAGTACGGTTATCACTTCACTTTCCTACAGAGACAGACTACCCAATTCGCCGCATGCCCCTTAATAAACCCTGAATGGTCAGCAGTGTAGAAGATGTGCTCCACCAGTGCATGTACCATATGCAGGCCCCGGCCACCAGGCCACTAGAATTAATTCGAAGCAACCGAAAGTGGAGTACCATTCACTATGCAGCAGGGTGTTTTCCACGCCTCCGGTTTCTCTGTATTGGAACCGAAAGTGTATTAGAATCTATATTGTCCTTCCAAATATTTAGCAAGGTAGGAGTAGTAGTGCAGAGTCCAAACACGCTCCCAGTCTCCAAATACATGCTGCTTGCTCTTCCACTCAAAGCAATATAAAAAATGGTTAATTAATCAGAGAATTTGACCCAGTTACCACAATCAGGATGCTCGGGAACAGTTGCACGGAATGAAGAAGAGAGATAATCATGAACAACCGAAACTGCAAACGGTGGTCGCGTGCTTATGAACTCCGGCCTTCTGTTTCAACCTCTGTACTCTTTTCCTGTGGCCTCGGCCTTGCTTGTGCTGCTCCCACTCATGTGCCCCTCGAAGGACCCGGTTGTTGCAGGCCTGCAACGCAGGATGCAGAAAGACACGAAAGTTTGTCAAATTGATGCTTCCCATCAACACATGGAAAAAATAGCGCACACAAGATAGTTCAAGACACGAAAGTTTGTCAAATTGATGCTTCCCAACAACACATGGAAAAAATAGCGCACACAAGATAGTTCAAGTATCGGTATTTGTTTCCTTGTAAGCAAAAAGCCAAAGCATAACAATCACCTCACAAACGTATTGAGTCCACAGCTCTCTTGAAGCCACCCTAGGGCTTCCAATACCACTGGAAGAATCTGTGCTTGCCAAGGTTGTATCGGTAGACAAAAATCTTTTAACAATATCCAAGCAAGGTTCAACAACTTTCTTGTGCCATGAGTCTCCAGAGGTACCTACCATCAGAGAGAGAAAGGAAAAGGAACACATTATATTTCTACAGCAGGCCAATTCATTTGACTATAAACTAATAAATACAACAAATAGCCTTACAATAGAATGCTTTTGTTGCATCAATGTGATGCAAATTCCACCCGAAATCTTTATTCAGCCGATGTAGCCTCCGTCTCTACAGCAAAGATTGACAGTCAAGTATTGGTTTTTGCTCAGATTATCTTATGAACAAAGGCAATAATTTAATAAATTCACAGGAGCAAGTTTAGTGTTTACTTGACGTCGAACAAGTCTACGTGTGTTTGCTTTTAGCTGGGAGACTGCTTCATCCAACAACTTCTTGAGCTTATTATCGTGGAGATGTAGCATAGTTCTAGAAGAACCAGTCTTAATCTCATCAGATTCTTTTCTTGTTAAATATAATCTGAAAAACTCATCAAATTCACGAACTCCAATGGCCTGCCGCAGTCCTTTGGTATAAACAGCATCTGGATCATATATATTGCACACTTCATCCAGCAGGCCAGCATCAATCATGCAATCGACCCTTTGATTGACATAACTATCCAGAACATGAAGATTGGCATCTACCCACAAGAAACAACAGTCAAATCTCGAGTTATTAGGCCGACCCCACTTCTGTCCTGACAAAACAAATGATCTCATTTAGGACATTTGTAGTCCAGAGGAAGTCTAACCTCCTAGAGAAAAAGTGTGCTGTGGTGGCAATTAGTGGTTCACATTCTTGGCATAAAGTGGACATTTGAACATGTGCACACCTGAGTGCGTGACAATATGAATTAAAAGGAAAGGCAAATTTCCTCACCTCTGCGGCTTCTCCTTGGAAAAGATCACTTGGTAGGGCACCTGTGGTTGCATACAACTCAAGGTAGCGTTTTATCTGTGTAATAGAGCAAACCATGAGGAATGGGATAAGACAAACAGGGCAATATCATGACAACAATGAGCACCTGCAACAAAACAAACCTAACTGATTAAGACATGGTAAAACTGTGCAACACCCTTACTTTTCGATGGTTGTTCGGGTGGATCCTTTGAGCCGCAACAGGATCGATCTCCTTCAAACGTTCATACCCGCTGCCCTCGCCATCATTGTCAAGGCCTGATTAATGTATTTAAGCGATAATAGACAGATCAAACACCAATTGAACACAAACATTGAACTAAGGACACTAAGAATAAGAAACATGTGTTACGATTTCATTATTCACCCATCTCATCTAGGTGGTCACTCAAAGGGCAGCCCTGCAAATCTTCTTCCATATCATCAAAGAGGAATGGGCTAACAAGAGCCTATTATGAGGGCACAAAAGACAGCATATCAGACACATCGATCATTTAAAATGAAACGACCTAAGATAAAGAAATCTACATGCGTCAAGCAATGAACCTGGATATAGAAGTTCGTACCACCAACAATAACAGGGAGGCCACTACGATCCAATATATCTTCTATGATCTGTCGCCACTCAGAAAAATGTGAACTATTAATTCACTGAACATGATTCGCTAGAAGTCCAGACACTGAAACTTGTAGTATAATCATTGTTCATAGGCTTACCGGCACGGCATGGTCGCGGAAATCGCAACAGGTGAACTCCACGGAGGGATCAATTACGCCCAGGAGATGATGAGGAACACCTGGAAACACGCCAAACTTAGCACTGTCGGGCTCAAACTGAAGCGAATTTGAGAAAGCAAAAGGGGGGTGAAACTTAAAGGTTGGATGGGGAATTCGGGGGGAGAGACCGTTCTGCTCGTGGAGGGGGACCTTGTTGGTGAGGACGTCGAGGCCGCGGTAGACCTGCATGGAGTCGGCGCTGACCACCTCGACGCCGGCGAAGTGGCCCGCGAGGTCGACGGCCAGCCGCGACTTGCCGGCGCCCGTCGCGCCCATCACCACCACCACCTTGCTTCGCCTCCTTTCAGGCGGCGGCAGAGAGCAGTTGGCCTCCTCGTCGGCGTCGGGGTTAGGGTTTAGACCCGGCGGCGCGGAGGCGGAGGCGGAGGCGGCGAGTTGGGCCATCTCGAGGCGGCGGGAGCTGGCAGATCGGCGAGGGTTTAGTTTAGCTGTGGGGAATAATACAACTTACAAATGGTATTTAACTTAAAAATTTGCCCTCTTTTATAGAAATAAGGTATTTTCATATGATCCAAAAATCACTTTGCAAATACTACACCTTTTTCCCCGTAAAACTATAAATACAAAAAATACGCTTGCAAAGAAAAACAGAAATACTACACATTGATCTCGAACTTGCTCATAGATCATAGCTTGACACAAGCATTAAGAGCAAGATGCTTATGTACGGCCGTCCTAAATCTGAAATTGTTTTTACTGTATTAACCCCTTTTTTTTTTTGCAAAAATAGCCACCGGACGTCAGTATTTTTAGAAATAACCCCTGTCGCGCGGGGGATTCGCTTGCCGCTTCGTAGGAGAGAGGCAAGGGCTTGCCCCCAGAGGGAGAGGCAGGCTGTTATTTATTTATTTTTTATCTATTTTTTTGTTTTGTTGATTTTTTGTAAAAATAAGTAGAGTGAAAATTATGCTGCAAATTTTTTTTTGTACTAAGTTGAATATTATTTTTATAATCAATGGAACAGCCTAGCGCGGAAAGTTTTTAATTTGTTTATTTTATTTGCTTGACCAGTGTATTGTCAATTTTAGGCTGACAAAGATACTAGCACCGTGTTGTCACATCAGAGTAGTGTGTCTGTCACTTGGGTCTGAGAAAACAGGGCAGAGTGTTGTCAAATCGGGGTAGTGTGTAACATTACAAAACATGAAATTGATCCAACATTGTATTCCGTGTATGAGCTGAATCTCTCTATAAATTGTGAGTGCTGTGATGGTTTGGTAGACTGTGAGAGTAACAAGCCAGGGGTAGAGCGAGAGAGTTTTGCCGATTTTGAGCGAGGGAGTTCCTCCGATTTTGTGCGAGTCGAGAAAAATGAAAAAGTGAAGATGAGAGCTCCAGGAAAGTTAGTTCGGAATCTTCCGAAATATTAGTATAATATTCTTGTAATATTAGTATAATTAGTAGAATATTAATGTAACTAGCAGTACATAAAATCACGATATTAGTAGAACGAGCAGTAGTAATACAATTTTTGGTCCTCGGTATAATTGGTCTGATGTTAGTGCAAGTAGTTGTAACACCCTTATCGCGTAAACTTTAGAAACATTTAAGCCTTTTCGGCAGCCCGTAAAATATCTTGCCTAAATGTAAATTTTGGGAAGATCAGCCCAGATACACTCTTTGATATATGGACTACCATATGCTGAAAAAATATCATATTTTTATTTTGTTTTGCATCTGAATCCTGTTAGTGCAATAACCCTGAGTATTATGGTCGCCAACAACATTATATCAGTAGTTGATCTAAGAAAACTTTAGCTAAAATACTTGCGTCATAAGAATCTTTGCGTAACCATGTAGATGTAGCCAGTAGCCTCATTTGTTTGTGCAAAACATACTGCAATGTATGAAGTAATACTACAATGTGATGGTATTGTATGTTGGTGTCGGGACCCCGAATTTGCAAATCCGGACCCTCTGTGTATTCAGCACTAGTCCAGGAACGCGCTAGTGCACACAGTCTTAACATCGGTATATATCACAATCATACCAAACGATACTATCAAAGTACTTTATTTAAATAATCAAAGGGTTACTCGACCTTATGGCCAAGTTACAAATATATGCCTTGCAAGGCAAAACTTATTGAAAGAGAATTAACAAGAAATGAAAATCAAATAAACTTAGTGGCGCCATCCAAGATACCACAGCAACCGACCGGGCTCGCATCCCTAAGTAGACGGGTCCTCTTGGAACTCCTCTTCCGAACCGCGTAGTCTCCTCTTCAACCTGTATTGTGTTGAGGCAAGGGTGAGTACTTGGTACTCAAGAAGTCATGCACAGAATGCAAGCTAATATACTATATGCATGGCTTGGTACAAAGGAATAGCTCAGGTATATTTGCGATGCTTGACTTTTGACAAGTAACAAAAGTAGATTCGAAAGCAAAGAGAAATAAGTAAAGCATAAATAACTTTTCAGAAATTTGATAAACATTTGCCCCATCCTAAACCACATTTCCATCATCTTCATTATTAAACCAACCCAACTTTTCAAATCCAAGTTATTTTCGTAAAGTCTAACCCTTGACTGTAATTCCCGAGCATTGTCGATCACTGTGGACTCGGCTATTCAAATAGATTCTACACTCTGCAGAGGTTATGCACTTTACCCACAAGATACAATCCACTCACCACGTCGGTAGTGAATCGCCATACAAAAGTATGCGAATGAGCGATCATAACAAAGCCTTTGGAAGCCTCAAACAACACAGTGGTCCTCTCCTGTTCGTGCTCTACACCATCCCTTCCCTTAGCCAAGGCGAAGTATGGGACCAACACACCGTTAGATGGGTATCTGGCCCACGACCACGATACGCTCCCCGCATAATCACACAAACGGTGTAATCGACACCCTGAGGCTCCACAAGTGAGTCCTTAGCGACTTAGTCAACTAGGGCCGCCCCATTCCAGCCATGTGGTTGCAAGTATGACCAGTTCAAAGGCTTGCAAGGTTAAGTCCTTAGAGTGACCAGGGCAAGACTACCCGAAGAACCAAATCAACACTCCCAATGCCACAACTGGCCCACTGATTACTCTTGCCACATGCCCTGGCCGAAATCGCTTATCAAACCCCGCTGATTACCATGCACCACGTCTGTCAACATCACATGATACTTTTCCAAAACAGGTTCAATATATCATTAAGTCCATATTATCATTTGATTGTCCAAAATCATGTCATGAGCACGTAGCAGGTCTAAGCAGCATACTACAACGATCTAAACCCATGTTGGCAATTTAATAATGTCCAACTAGTAAACCACAACTAGGGTGACGAGGGATCATGGCACATACTTAGATAATCAATGGTGTCATAAAGCAAATTGGTATTTATCTAACCCCCATGTTTAAACAAAGTATCTTTCTAATTAAACTAGCATGCAATAGTTTAAATCAAAATAGATTTCGAAATAGGATCAACATGGTCAAAGCACAACTTGCCTTCAAAAAGTACTTGCTCTTGGTCTTGAGTTGGATCCTGAGTCAACACTTCTCCCTCGAATCCTTCCGGCACTTCAACGTCTACTCGTAAAGCGTGCAAATAGCAAATACCCAATAAACAATAGGCAAAAACATCCCAAAACTCCAAATAAAATCCATAAACAGAGAGAACGTAATTTTCTGGATTTTTAGAAACTGGAATCACAAATTTGGAGTTAAAACGCATAAAAGTTATGATTTATTAAAGTTTAAATAATCAATTAAATAATATTACAGAGAAAAACTTTAGTCCAAAAATTAAATAAAATTCATATTTAGGTAGATCTCAATTTTATACAAATTTAGAAATTTGAATCGCTCAAATCGGAGTTGAAACGCAAAAGTTATAAGCGTTTGAAGTTTGAATCTAAATTTGAATCAATATTTCGAATTAATAAATCATTTTCTTTTCGAAATTAATTATTGGCGTCAGATGGACACGTGTCGACCTCTGATTGGCTGGTCGACGTCGGCCGGTCCATGGACTCGGTCCACGCTTGGCTCGGTCCACGGTGGACTCGGCCCACGACTCTACGCCTCATCGACATGTGGGCCCCACCGCCAATACGGGTTTCACGCCGCTGCGTGGATCGTGGTCGACACGTGGGCCCTCGACTCGCGGTCCCGCGTGTCGAGACACGCCCCACGCCGCTGCGCGCGCGAAAGCACACGTGGCACAATCTCGGCCGTTGATTTGAAAATCAACGGTCGGATTGGATCTAGACCTCTCGTTCAAAACTACGGTTGATCCGGCCGTTCGATCTAGATCGGACGGTCCAGATCTAACCCTAAAGCTACAACACAACTAACCACGACCGTGCGATCTAAATCTAACGGTTGAAACCTAATCGAGAGGCGAACAAGAATTGGCGACGTGGCCTCGCCTCGTCGCGTTGGATCTCGATCCAACGGTGCACCGAGCTTCGCGGACGACGATGGCTCGCGCGGCGTTGCGGCTGCCGGCGAGGGCGGCGACCACCCTAACGGCGCTTGGGCGTCTCCGGCCAAGTGAGTGCACCCGAGAGGTGCGCCGACGCAAGGTTCTCGATCCGAAGCTTGAAGGCGGCGGAGGATGACGAACGGCCGGAAGCGAAGAAAAACCACGGCACTCCCCAAACTCCGGCGAAATCGCGAGGCGACGGCGGCTTGGGCGTTGGAACTTAGGGCAATAGGCGCGCACACGAACGGCGATCCTCGGCGATAACCCACGCCTTAAATGGCCTCGGCAGCGTGCACAAAGCGGAAACCTAATCGGTCCACGGCGGCTATGCGGCGGCGAGTCCGGCTTCGATCCACGGAAGACGACGCATCCCAGCCGTCCGCAGCGTCACGATCAACGGCCACGATCGCACGGCGCGATCGGGTCCGGGTCGGACGCGGCTCGAACCGGTACGGGCGGATCTCGGCCGTTGGATCTTGATCCAACGGTTGGGATCAAATAGGTTTTCAAGTTGGTTCGGTCGAGTCAACTGGCTCGGGTCGGACTCGAGTCCGACTCGGTCGGATGAACAGTACTTGACCCGAGTTGGATTTTCCAGCGATTTAATAATTAAAATAATTCCCAGTAATTCATTTAATTCATTAAAAATAGCAAATGACTCAGAAAAATTCCAGAAAAATTCTGGAAAATACTTTAGATCATTTTGGACTCAAATAAAATATTTCCAGCAAAATTTTATTTGCAAAATTAAATTCTTTAATTATTTCAAAATGGAATAAATTCAAATAAATTCCAAATAAATCCAAATAAATTCCAGAAAATTCCAAAAATTCACCAAAGTGCCAAATCACACATGAATTTAAGAAAAGCAAAATTTTGGGGTGTTACAGTTGGCAAAACATACTAACTGTGGCCAAGGCAAGTGACTTGGTGTCATAATGACAGTTTGAAGAGGAGCGGCCGTAGACGATGGCAATCACGGTGAATCCGTAACGACATGGACGCAAGTCAGTGAGGAGACGTGCCAGCTCCACGGAAGTGTTGGTTGTGTAGGATAGTGGAGCATACAATAAAGAACTACCCTAATAGAGCAGGCTCGTCGATCCGTCGATAGCGACCTTCGATAAGTCTTGTTACATTATTGGACCAATTTCCTGTTCATATCATATCCAATTCATGTTTATCTATGCCGTCATACTGTTAAATTAATATGACGTGCAATGGTTCCATATGTTGGTGCCATTTTTTCCCGCCGAATGTTTCCACTGTCTCCATAAATAGTCCTCAATCATGCCTCCGCTTCCTCATGTCCTCTTTCTCTTCATCCCACTTCAGTGTCCTCCACTTGTGTAAAGGTCATGTCCAAAACGTCGAGCTCAGGGAATCGGAGGGCCTTTGCGCTTGCCACTGTAAAGCAGGTCGATTGTCCTAACTACCATGTGCAAGCTAATGTGTTCTATACCAACACTTCGGAAAATAACGGTCGGGTGTTTTATAAATGTTTTTTTTCTCTGTAAGTGAAAATGTAGTTTGATTTCTTCAGATTTTGATGATTATTTTCCTGTTTGAGTTGTCTATTTCTTGTGAAATCTTTTTTCTTTCCACTGCCTCAAAACATATTCACATCGTCACGTGGGCTACAAGATGCCAATATTTCCGGTGGGTAGACACCATGAATACATCTATGGAGCATCCTAGTAGTACAGTACCACAGATGATGCAGCTTGAGCTAGAGCAGAGGATGGACCATATGCTCGAGCAGAGACTTAACATGTTGATATTTAAGATGAAACGCATTTTAAATCATATCAAGTGATTAGAGAGAGAGAGAGAGAGAGAGAGAGAGAGAGAGAGAGAGAGAGAGAGAGAGAGAGAGAGATCTGTTTACATTATGTGGGGACGACGCTCGGATACCTTAATTGCCGCTCAAGAGCTGGCGGTGTGACACATCAGAGTAGCCTCCAGAAACACACACACAACAAAAGAAGGCGTTTGCTTCAAGATATTACACTCTTTCTTTCACTATGGTGGTTCTCAGCTGCCTGCTGCTCCATTCCAACACTATGGTGTCTTTGTGTACTGGTTTTGGGGAGGACCCTTCTCCGTGGAGTTCGAAACAAGACCACACCGACTTGCATCTACTCATCCTCACACTTCTAATCATCTTCCCCTCCGGATTCTTCAAAATGATGGAAAGATGTTAGCATCATTTTTCATCGTCGTTGTTTTAATCAAGTTATCACAAACTGCTTAGGAAATCTTTCGAATACGCACATTTGGGCTATCGTAGCCTTCTTCAGAAGCATCACAAAGATCCAAAGCCAGCTTCCTTAGTAGCGGTAACTGCAATAAACATCAAAATAGGTTGCAGTTACAACTTACAAAGCTGCAAGGACCGGATGAATTACACAGAAGAGAAGATAGGTACCTCTCTGATAGCATCATTTACGATGGTTCTTCCAATACCTCTACCCTGCAATTCTCAAGTCTCAGAAACTACTTAACCATTATAGAATTTACATGTTTTCAACAAAGATTGTTGCAGAAATACAATTTGCAATATTTAAGTCATTTAACGCTCATTCTTGTTTCTTGTGCGGGATTGATCGGTAATGACTGGATAGAAGAGGGTAGCTCTTATAGATATACATGACGCCGTAATGGGACACCATGGTGACCAGGCACCATGATTTTAAATGCATGAATTCAAGTCAAATTCTGGTACATTTTTTGAAACTATTAATTTTAAGGTATATACCCATATATAACAATTCAAATGAAACACATACCTTTAAAAAAATATACTCGAATTCAAAGATTTGAATGAATTTAGATCACATGCTTTGCTGATTTATATATATATAATCAGTACGTACTTACAATCGAACTATCATAAAAAAAAACTCTAGTTCGAATTTTAGTTCAAACTTGTTTGAACTAGTTAGTAAATTGGTTAAACTCAACATCTTAAAAATTTCAAATATTTCGAATGCAAATAAATATGGAAAATACACATTTTGGATCATAGTACCCCAGATAATCCAAAATGGGTATTTTCCATACACACACGTGTATATGTATATGCATATGTATATATATATATACATACATACATACACACATACGTGTGTATATACGTGTATATACACACGTATATATATACACGTGTGTGCGTGTGTGTATAGGACGGCGGAATGGGGCACTATGGGGCTTGGGCACCATAATTATAAATGCGTTAATTCAAGCCAAATTTGAGTATATTTTTCGAAACTTTCAGTTTTTAGGTATATACCCATCTATAACAATTCAAATGAAATACATACCTTTGAAACAATATACTCGAATTCAAAGATTTGAATGAATTTAGATCACATGCTTTGCTAATTTATATATATAATCAACACATACCTACAATCAAACTATTATCAAAAAAAGAAACTCTAGTTTGAATTTCAGTTCAAACTTGTTTGAACTAGTTAGTAAATTAGTTAAACTCAACATCCTAAAAATTTTTGAATGTATTTTACATTGGGAAAATACCCATTTTAAATCATAGTACCCATGCACCATGATGCCTTAGGTAATTGTGTGTGTGTGTAGCCCATTCTTCTTGTAAAGTGGTAGGCAGATATCTCGAGTCTATACAACGTATGCTATAGAAAACTGCATTGGAAGAATTTAGTACAATCCATAAATTAAATGCAACTATATACCACTGTAAGCAGTATCAAATTACAATGATCAAAAGCAAATTGACAATCAGATGCAAAACCCAAACCAAAATAACCACAGGTAGTCAAAGATCTATTCGAATAAACTAAGTAGTGTGCATAGATTAGTGTTGTAGGGTCGAACTTATGAGACTGCAAAAGCTTTCGGCACAAAATGGCATTGTCAATTTGGCGCATTCTAATGAGATTGCTGTGTACTGCAAATGGATTATGAAGTGAGGCTTGATGCGAGGTTAAAATTGCAAAGGCATGCATCTAAAAGAAAATAGAAACATCGTGGTGAAAAGTTTATTTTGACAGCAGCAATGTTAGGCAGCATTTCCCTTTGGGTAAAAAGCATCAAGTCGTTACCATCCTATAATATGATTTAAAGTATTTATTTACAGGAACACGGTATCAAACAAAAAATATTTAGGCTTTAGGAATGTTTAGATCATATCATCTATCTCAAGAACATGACTACAACATTTTTCATACTCACTGTGTGCCGAAGTAAAACATCTTCCAAAGCTTTACAATTTAAAATAGAAGAAACCCCATCAAGGGTTATCTGACCACATTCCTGCATATATCGAACAAAACTGCTGCCCATAAGAGATGGGATTTAGAAGATGTCTACGATTTCAGCCATAAATTAGAATATTCAAAATTTACAGAGTATACTTTTAAAACATTGAAAACCTAACAAATATGTTAAATAAGTTTCAACAAAATTTAAAACATTTACTGGTGAAGGAACTGCAATTCTAGGTGATGATGCATAAAATATGGACTGACTTTTTTTTGGTTCTTTCTGTTGGCAATATTATTTTAAGAGAGATTGTTATGCCACCACTAGGAGCACATCATGGTGGATATAGAGATTAGCAACTGAAAGCCACAATTTTGATTTTAAACAAAAAAACAATAGATATAAAGTACCCAAACATAAATATAATTTACCCAAATGTCCTATGTAAAACTTACAGTTAGTTCATACCTCAAGGTGTAAACATGTCAAGTTTGGCCACCCGGACGAGATTATCTCTTGAGAGTCTGTAGGTCAAGAAATATTCAAATTAACAACATGACAAATGGAACCACATATTGAACATGAAAGTAAACTTACTGTAGTCAAGGAGTTTGCAACCAGATAGCGAAAGTTCAACTAAATTACAATTCAGTATAAGGACTGTCAAGTCATCGTTTGTGATCCACGGAGCAACCCACTCGAGGCGTAATATTCTTAATGCTGGTGCTTTTGTTTGGAAGCTAAATGAAGTTAAACTGCCAAGACAATAGTGCAGGCAAAGCACCTGAAGATTTATTGAGGATTCAAATAGATTTCTTACAACTCTGTCAGAGATCACCTGGATGTAGATCATCCGATTGTTAAAGAGCGAAAGGCACAAGTAGTTTTATTGGTTAACACATTGTACAGAGTAGGGACACACCTGAAATCTAAGAACTAAAGACTCGAGAAATGGGCAAATGTCAGGAAGAGCATGCAGGATATTTTCCGCTAATGTTGTGCCGAGGCCAACAGTCATCTTCCTTACTTTGCTAAAAGAAGAATTAAGGTCTTCGATTCGAATAGGGCAAAATGCCCAGCCCATTTCGACATCCTCCAAACAGCAAGTACTGGTTATCTCCTGTAGAAAATCTCCATACTTGTTACCACTCATGGATTCTACTTCACTGTGTTCAAATAGCAGGTTACGACATCCAGCTGTTTTCAGACAGCTCAAATTATAATTTCTTCGTATAAGTGGCGCTAATGATACCATAGAAACCTGCAATTTTATGGCCAGAAATAACATCAGCAATATATACCAAAATGGAGCATGGTAATGGTTCTGTTGTGGCATAGACGCATAGTGACTATAGATGTTGGGACTAGAAGCTTTATTCCTGCGGAGGATAGATTACAGCAAGAACAAGGAAGAGGAGGAACCCCAATCCTGCGGCAGGCTTAAGGGTTATTCTTTTCCTCCCTTTGTCTGCCTCAGGTGCCCTCCTTATATAGCCTTGGTAGGCATCAACTTGGCCCTCAAGATATAAATCTAACTTACCAAAACTCTAACTTAACAGCTATAGAAACTAATCAACTTGACTCCCAAGGTAAATATCTAAATATAGAAACTAACAGATTTATTCCACTGTAGCGCGGTTACTGTTCACGCGGCTACTGTTCACGCGCCTCCTGGCCCGCTGGCGCTGGTTGGGCCTTCCCAGACTTGGGCCGGCGCTGGTAAGTCCGCCCAATGAAGGTGTCCACAACACTTCCCTCCCCATTATGAAACAGCTCGTCCTCGAGCTGGAAGGAGGGGTAAGCATCCTTGAACTCCGGAACCTTCTCCCAAGTAGCATCTGCAGCCTTTGACCTGGTCCATTTGACAAGGAGTTCCCACACGCCACGGTTGAGGCGCGCGCAGACTGATCCGGCGGTGGAAGCACCTGCCATGCTTGACGGGGCGGCAATGGAACCATATCGCCAGGAGGCTCACCCACAAACTTCTTGAGAAACACCACATGGAAGACGTTATGGATGCGGTACGAGGAGGAGGGCCACCGGTAGGGCGATCGAACCGACACGTTCCAAAGACTTGGAATGGTCCATAGAACTTAGGTGCCGCTTGCCACGCGCCTTGTCTGTCAATGTGGTCGCGAGGACGGTGATGGAGACGCAGCCACACCCAATCGCCCACCGAAACTCCAGCCACGATGATGCTTGTCATAGTTGCCTTTCATTACTTCCTGGCGTGTATCAACCTGTCCTTGATCTCCAGCAGGAAGTTATCGCGATCAATCAATTTGTTTCTCCACAAATGGCACCTTGGTGCCCGCCTCATAGGACAACAAGGTAGGGGGTCACGACCATAAACCACCTTGAATGGAGTCGTGCGTAGGGCTGTTTGGAAGGAAGTGTTGTAGCAGAACTTCAGCCCAAAGGCAATGCACCAACTCTTCTGGTCGCCCGCAAGGCGAAAGGTAGACTCCCAAAATTTGCTTCGTCACCTCTCGACCGATCGGCCGTCTGCTTATGCGGGTGGAAGGCGGTACTCATGCGAGTCGAACACCGGAGAGGCGGAAGAGCTCCGGCCCGAATGTCTTTGGTGAAGACAGGATCACTGCCGCCGACGATGGAACACGGGATACCGTGCGGCAGCGATGTTGTCGAAGAAGACTTTGGCGACGGAGACAGCAGTGTACGGGTGGCCCAAGGAAATGAAGTGGGCGTACTTGGAGAAGCGATCAACCACAGTTAAGACCACTGTCTTCCCGCCCACGCGAGGGAATCCCTCCACGAAGTCGAGGGCGATGTCAGTCCACACCGAGCTAGGTAGCTCGAGAGGCTGTAGCAGCCCTGCAGGATGGAGATGCTCGGATTTGTTGCGCTGGCAGACAGCACAACTCTTTACGAACTCCTTGACGAATTTAGCGGCGTTGACGTTGTAGAATGAGGCACGGAGGCGGTGCAGCGTCTTTTGGACGCCTTCGTGGCCCGCCCCATGAGCCGTGGCGAGAATGGTCGGCCATAGGGAGGACCCGGTTGGAACAAAGACACGGCCGGAGTAGACAGCGAGGCCGTTCACCACCGACCACTCGGCGGCGGCCTCCCCTTTGCCAATCATCTCTAGGAGGCGCTTGCCGTCTTCCAGCTCGGTTATTTCACGACGGAGGTCGTCAAAAAGGACGAAGGAGGGGCTGGACATAGCCAGCGCCATGGCGGAGTCCTCGTCGCCGTGAGAGCGCATCGGCCGTGTTGGCTTTTCCTGGCAAGTACTGACAAAAAGTCATATCCAAACAACTTGCTCACCCAGGTATCTTTGTGGAATGGTGGAGAGGCGCCGATCCAAAGAAGAATTTCAGCGCGTAGTGGTCTGGGTCGCACCACAAAAGGACGAGTCCAGAGGTAGGGCCGCCAGTTGTCGCATCAGCTTTGACTGCACCCAATGAGCTCCCTTTCATAGGCGACCAATTTGGAGTCTTTGTGGGGCGATGGGCCGATCAGAGAAGGCAATGGGCCAGATCTTGATGGAGCACTGGCGCCAAAGCGTCTGAGGCGTCGCGATTGACGATGAACGCGCGTTGAAGTCCGGAAGCTGCAGAGTAGGCCCGGCGATCGTGGCACTGAGGGCGTCGAAGGCCTGATCGGCCGGTCGAGTCGATGGAAGGCCTCCTTCTTCAACAGGAGGTGGCCGAGCGCGCCACGAGCCCGAGTTACGGATGAACTTGCGGTAGTACCCGCAAGTCCGAGGAAGCCAAAGTCCCTTGGCCAGTGGGCCCGCGGCCAGGCTGGACGGCCTCCACCTTTGCCGTCCATGGCCACACCGCCTCCGAGATGATGTGACCGAGGTAGGAGATCGACGATTCGCCGAAGGAGCACTTGCTCGCTTGACCGCCAATTTATCTTTGGCGTGGGGCGAGGAAGGCGAAGTCGAACATGCCGAGGTGCTCCGCCACGTGTTCTTGTAGATTAAAATATCGTCAAAAAACACAAGCACAAACCGGCGGAGGTAGGCGCGCGACACGTCGTTCATCAATGCCTGGAATGTGGATGGGGCGTTGGTGAGGCCGAACGCCATGACTAGGAACTCAAAGTGGCCATGGTGCGTCAGGAATCTTTGTCTTGGCGACGTCGTCGGAATGCATTAGCACTGATGGTAGCCGCCGCGGAGGTCTAGCTTGGTGAAGCGAGCCCCTTGAGCTCGCCCGGCACTCGTCGACGGCCGGGATGGGAACTTGTCCTTTCATCGTCTTGGCGTTGAGGCGCGGTAGTCGACGCAGAACCGCCATGTCTTGTCCTTCTTGCGGACCAAAGACCGGCGCGCGGAGAAGGGTGACGGTCTTTGGCGGATGATGCCTTGGTGCAACATGTCGTCACACCGCTTCTCGATCTCGTCCTTGGCGATTCTGCGGGTATCGATGCGGCTTTGACGGTGACAGTGGTGTGGAAGGCGGCGAGATGAATGCGGTGGTCGAAGGGTCGCGTTGGAGGCGAACCGTAGGCTCGGCGAAGACGTCCGTAAATTCCGCCAAGAAAGCTGCGGTTGTTGTCGGCGGAGAGGCGAACGCCGTCGGATGGGGCGCCTAGCCCGCCCACTTGACCCGATGATCGATGTGCCGAACGCCATGGCGAGGCGCGAAAAGTCCTGCATTTACGGGGCCTGTGGTGCGCACGATTGCACCCGAGCACGACCTCGTAGCCCTCGAGTGCAATGACAAGGAAGTTGATGCGAAAGGCTCGCCGATGGAGAAGGAGAACGCTGGTAGACCGAGGCAAGGTAGCCGTTCGCCATTGGCCACCCCCACCGCCATGCCGCCCCTAGTGGTGGGGCTCGAGGTTCAGCGACGCGCCACATGGGCCGCCATGAAGCGATCGTCGACCGAGTCGGCGAGTGACGTGGCGCCTGGTCATGCACGATGATGGCCATCCGCATGGTCTCGGCGGTGCATGCCCCTCCGCAGCGTGGAGAGAGATCTCCGCGTCGCAGCGTTGCTCGGTGATGTCGTCGAGGTCGCCATCGTCGGCGTCGAGGAGGTAGAGGCCCTTCATGGTGCAAGTCTTGAGATGCGCCCGTGAGAATTTCTCGGGCGGTTGAAGCAGAGGCCCTCCTCACGCTGCGGGCCATCTCATCCGGCGTGAGTCGGGTCATATCTTGCGCCATGGTGGCCGAGCCTTGACAGAGCCCTGGTGTCTCGGCCAGAGCCACACGTGGTACAGTAGAGTTGCCGCCGTGGCCGTGGGGAGGTGCAGAGAGAGGCTGGGAGCCGACCGGCGGAGCGATGGCGGCGCCGCCCGCCAGCCTCGGAGTTGCGCCGAATGTACGCTCGGGCTAAGCGCCACGGCGTCCTCCAAAGGTCGAGGTTGGTCCACTCGGCGTCGGTCTTCGAGGGTTCGCCGAGACCAAGTAAAGATGTTGATCTCCGAGGTTCGTAGAGGTCGGCGCACCGAGTTAGATGCTTATAGAAGGCGTCCAAGTACTCGTCGAGCGAGCCACAGAGTTGAAGACGGCACGGCTCGCCAGGGGTTCTTTCGGGTAGAGGGACCGGCGGATGTTGGCGAAGTTGGGAGAAAGCGGTCCCAGGTTGGGACCCCCGTTACGCTCCAACCTCGTAGTACCACTTCTTGGCGGCGCCCTCCATGTAGAAAGGCGGCGACCATACCTTCTCGATCTCCGGTGCGAGCGTACGGAAGAAGCTGCCATAGCGGTGAAACCACGGCGGTGGAGTCCTCGAAGCCGTCGTACTTGGGAAACGTAGCTTGTGGGTAGCGGCGTTGATGAAGGCGACGGCCTTGTCCCCGGCGTGGGTGTTCTTTGGCGAAGCGGCGTGGTCCGTAGCGAGCTCACGCTACCGGCCACCGGGGCGCACATTGTTGACGGCGACGTGCGGCGGCCCTGAGTCGACCTTCATGGAGGACACCTCGGTGGACAGCACCGTGAGTTTGTCATTTGTGGCCACCAGCTTAGATTGCATCTCAGTTTGGGAGAGTAGGATCTGGGTGATGGAGGCCATAAGGTCATCTATGGTGGTTGGCTTGTTCGTGGCTGCAGACATGGTGGTGGCGCAGGGGTGGTGGTCCGTGGTGGCGCATGGTGGTGGGGTGGTGGGGGCGCAAGATCAAAAGCTCTGATACCAAGATGTTGGGACTAGAAGCTTTATTCCTGCGGAGGATAGATTACAGCAAGAACAAGGAAGAGGAGGAACCCCAATCCTGCGGCAGGCTTAAGGGTTATTCTTTTCCTCCCTTTGTCTGCCTCAGGTGCCCTCCTTATATAGCCTTGGTAGGCATCAACTTGGCCCTCAAGATATAAATCTAACTTACCAAAACTCTAACTTAACAGCTATAGAAACTAATCAACTTGACTCCCAAGGTAAATATCTAAATATAGAAACTAACAGATTTATTCCACTGTAGCGCGGTTACTGTTCACGCGGCTACTGTTCACGCGCCTCCTGGCCCGCTGGCGCTGGTTGGGCCTTCCCAGACTTGGGCCGGCGCTGGTAAGTCCGCCCAATGAAGGTGTCCACAACAATAGAACTCAAGAAACATGAACCAGCACTATACTTTCGAAGCTTGTCCTTTGCAGCCATCAAAGCAACAAAGGTGATGGTTCTCTTATTCAAACATAAAAGTAGAAAGATTCATCATCGGAATCCTATAATTCTATTTAACTCTTGGAATAGGATATCAGCTTGCTAGAAAAAATAAATGTTCCACATTCCAGTATGTGTTACCCTTTGCTAAGCTAGTGATAAAAAAAAATCTTGTTCATTCATATAGTCTCCAAGCTCACTAAATGTTCCAGTCTAAGCATTTCTTAAATCAGTCAATTGTGGTGTTCGATTCATTAAAGTTCATAACTGAAGATCATATAATTAGGATAATAAATATTTTTTCAAAAAAAAAAAAAAACAGGAAAAACACCTAACATATAAAAAAGGTGACCGGGTCCCTTTAACAGAACATAATTCAAACAGATAATCATACCGCAGTCTCCGAAATATCAAAATACTCAAGAGAAGAGCCGACAAAGTTGCAGAGAGCGCCATCTGTAAGTGATGTCTCCCTTAAGCATAAGAACTTCACGATATTCATATTACTCATTAGCTGGGACATAGCAGCACAACCAATACCTACACATAGATAAATTTATATTATTACCCAGATTCATCACGCTAAGCTACTGCAGAGTAAAGTGAATAAAACAAGCAGGCCATCATACTCCTGCTGTCCTAAAGAAGTTATGATCTGCTTAGTTGTGGAGAAAGCTTGGACACGAAACAAAAGTATGGCATTTACCATTGCAGCCATCCAAATGCAATTCTTGCATCCTGAAAGCCATAACATAAGTACGTTCATCCTTGTGGTTAGGGAAGCTGTCAGAAGGATTGAAAGTACATAGCGTTTGAATCGAGTGATTTCCAAAAGAAGTATAAGAAAGAACCAGCGAATGGATCTTTGTACACTTCAGCAGTAGTGCAGATATACCATCATCTGTCAACAGGGTGCAATTTCTAATGTTTATATAACAAAGAGAATTTTTCAGCACAGATAGCTCCAACAAGTCCACATCTGCACACAGACACACATAAAACCCTCGGTTACAAGATTGCAAATAACCATATGCATAATTATAAAGGACATAATAAGCACATAGCTTTTTTTCCTACCAGTAATATCATTTCTGCCTTCCAATGTCAATTTTGATATATTTGAGAAAACTGTGTTCATTGAGGTGTCATATGATGGGTCTTGTACATGATATCTTGTCGGATTTGGATTTATTCCACCTCGTACTTCAAATCTAGAAGAGATAATAGAATATTTGGGTACTATAATGCTCGTATCAATAGTCAAATCAATTTCATTAATCCACAGACATCTCAGTAACAGATATAGCAAATCTTCAAATAGAAATAGCAAACAATAGGAAGCTCTGAATGTCCTCAATTCCGGAAATGCCAAGTTCAACCAGTCAATTGCTGCACCAAAATGCACATTTGGACATTTTGAAAGATCCACCACGTGTACATTTCTAAATGACAAGGTTTTAACAGTCTTCTCCAGCTCATTGCAAAGGATGAAATTTCGGTAAGCAACTTGAGTGTATGAACTTACTATCCTTCTCTTAAATGCAGCATCCAGATCAGTGGGGAGCACTGATATGTACAAAAATTCAGTAGTTAATTGGGGACATCCCGAAAGCACTATTTTCTGCAAAATAAAATCATCATCTGTGAAAAATATGCAGAGGGCATGATCTGCTCTGGACAATGAAGGACCAAAAGCCAATTTTGCAATGCGGGATGAGATTGTGTCAATTGTCACAACAAAGATATCTCGGAGTGCATGAAGCTTGCAAAAATACTTAGTCAACCTAAAACTTTCATAAGTCCCATAAGATGGATCCTATATATACAAAAGTAAAGCGTATAATTTACCTTTTTTCCAACAGTTGACCAGAAAAAAGTAACAACGCAGTCATTCAAACATGGAAATATATGAAGAGGTTGCAGCGCAGTTTGTGTATGGTATACTCACGTAAAATGTACTACTATAATTTTGTGAAACAACAAGAGCAAAAGAACCAATCCTAGAGACCATGAATGCTAGAAGATTCAAATGTATCACTGTATCACAGCAATATTAATACAACAGAAGTGGCTTCAAAGGAAAAAAAAACCTTAGAATATTCTGTTATTCGAATACGGTAACTCCCCAAGTTGTCATTAGCAATTGCATCCAGTAGATTTTGCAAACTGTCCTTGAGCAGATTAAGAATTGTGCATACGATGGTGTTTCCAAATACAGCCCAGTTTCTCTTTGTCCCTAAAAATATTTTTTCAGGAATCAGGACATAATGCATGAAAGGAATGTGTAACATAGAGAAAGATCAAGCATGACATCTGCATAACAGAAATATGTATTATCAGTTTGTCACTTAAAAGCTCCTGACCAAGGAATTATACCTGCCGCAAATCCCAAAGGTAAAAGGCATATCTTCACCTGCAGAAAAAGTTCAAACAAAAAGATATAAATAAATCAACATGGCCAAATATGCGACAAACTAATACTACAACAAATGTGCATGCATAGTCAATAAAAACGTCAAGGAGGCAGCACAAGTCAGGTAAAAGTTATATATAAGTTGCAGAGAGGTGTACGCTAAGAAGACAGAGCTGGCTATCTACTGAGTTGGGGAGTTGTTGTTCACAGGGTTGCATATTTTTGGAAATCCAATATAAAATTGCTTCACACAATTGCTTTTCACTGGGCAAAGGTCAGCAAATCATTTTTCAGCATAGAGGGGAAAGCATAGCAATCTGTTTATGGAATAACACTGAAAATACAAATAAACAAACCTATCCACAGTAAGATGTGGGCATTCAATGGTAGAACATAACAAACCATAAGGTATTTTAGCAAATGACCTCCTGGAGATAACCTGTACCTGCATGGGATTCGAACATAACAAATCATACACGAACTACATTTCATGCCAGAGATATACTCATTGAATAACAAATTGCCCTATTCTGCAAAGGCTTCCCATATGCACTTCTCTTAAACTAGTAAGTTGGCCTCTTATCATTCAAGTTACCAAGTATCATAATTTGTGACACTGGGAAGTCTTTATTCAGAACAATGTCAAAAAAAAAGCAAGACATGCTAGGTGATAAGTTTTACCTATAACAATCAGCAAAGAAGTCATCAGAAATGCCAAACGTTCAGCACGGAATAGCTTATTTCACTTTGCATGACTAAAAACATATTTCATTTAGGTAAAAAAATAATGTCCAATCATAAGTGCAGATACAAAGCTTCAGTTCAGAAAGATTCTGTCTTGTTCAAAGTTTAGATAGGTTGTCGAAGTGTAACTTATTTCTGAATGGCAGAACCACAGATGATTTGTGGTATAGATGTGATGTTACTTAGCATAAGCATCTCCATTTCAAGAAGCTAGGAAGCCTGAAACCCATAAGGATGAAATCATAACTTGCATTTTTTCCCCCAAAGAGTAAATCAGTGAGCCTTTTCTACTTAAAAACTAGACACCCCTTTCAAAAAATTCAACCAATAATCATGAGTGCTGAAACCCACGATTGTTCATCAATCTTAAACAGAGCACATGAAAATTCATCCAATCCCTACAGTTCCTAGAATGTTTTTATTTGAAACCTGCAAAATCATAAAATCAATTGCAGGCAAGGAACATGTTTTATGGGACTCACACAAGTCCTTCATGTTTTAGAAACTTCGAATGGAATAGGAGTCAAACAAACAAAAAAACTGCTAGTGGAATCAGTAATGTATGAGTATATTAAACCGAAAAGCAAACATTGCAAGGAAACAAATTGTTCAAATAATATGCAGAAAGCTATCGCAACATTGCAATGTAGTGTGTAGTACCTACAAAATTCTGAGCTAAATATCCTGGGCATATATCTTGAACAAAAGTAACCCCTGCAACAATATCAAATGTCAACAAGCATACTTCAAGCGTTGACTAGATTTTGTTAAAAAAAAAAGGTGTGACAAGACCATTACCCAAAAAAAAAACACTCACCGCGCTCTTGAGCAAAGTGCCATATCTCAATTATGAAATCCAATGGAACCAACAGGGAGGAACTTTGAGAGCCCATGGCGCTGAACCACCTTTCACACTCCATTAGAAGGTTCTCAACAGCAAGAAACAGAGCACCCTGAAATGATAAGTAACACCTTAGCATCGCAGACACAGACCACACACCCAAGGTAATAGCGGCTAGGCACTAGCCACAAATTAAGTGAAGTGCATGATCTAAATGGCCAACTAGCTCAAGGTTTCCGCTAGGCACCGGTTAATGGGTTTTCATGGAGTTAGCAGCGCCAGACACTAGTACTGCATGGAACTTTCATTCACATTACACAAAATTTCTGAAACATGGTAGATTTACTAAAAGTAAGCTAATTGGCCAAGTAATTGTCTTGTATCAGCAATCACAACTTGTAAGTACAAAAAGGCCACAAAACCAATGGCCGCACCCGCACTAGGCACTAGCAACACCATCTCGAAGGCTACTGATAAGAAGAAATATTAGACGGTAGAAACGTATTTGCATGCGGAACTGGATACCTCCAATAGAAGGAGAAAGTTGTCGTGCGTAATCGCGAAGCTCGTGGAAGGCTCAAACAGATGCCGCAGGACTTGTACGGCTGCCTCCAGGTTGCAGCTGATCTGCACATACCCTCTACCCGATTCACTGCAGCCAGAGAAATTTAGCCCAATTGCTTGGTATTAAGAAGCAGAGGGCTTGGAGTTTTGCAGACCTGAAGCTGCCGCCGAGGAGAGCGCGGAAGTAGGAGGAGCTCTCGATTAGCCTGGATATAATTATACGCCGGTGGATTAGATCAAAGGAGTCGATTTCCGAGGGATCAGAGAGACGAGAGGGAGAGCGCTTGCCTGTTCCGGTCGGCGCGAACCGCGACGGTCGGGGACGGGAGGAGGTGCAGGCTAGCGAGGTTGTAGACTGAGATCGGCGGCGGCCGAGGCAAGGAGAGAGCGCCCGCGGTGGAGAAGGATGCGTCAGTGATCTCCAGGACCACCTCGTCGGGGGCGGCGTCTTCTCCGTCGACGGCGGAGGCCATGGCTACTGTGTTTCGGCAATTGGCTGTGTCTCGACTCTCGAGTTCAAGTCGGCCTCAAACTCCTCATCAGGTCGACGTTTACACGACGAGTTCCACCACCAAAACGGGGCAGATAATCAATTTGTTCTTACGAGAGGTTTGAACTAAGACCATCTCCAACCATATTCCCTTCATTTCATTCCCTTCCCTGTTTTCATTCCCTTTATTTCCTCTCATCTCCAACAGATTCCCTTTAAAGGGAATTGTATAGAGAAAGGAGAGAGAATCCCTTGCTCGAGGGAATGGGAGAGAGAATCCTGCATCGAAGGGAATCTTGAAGGAATCGTTGAGCGAAGGGAATGGGAATCCCTTCACGAAGGGAAAATGAGAGGGGAAGGGATATGGTTGGAGATGGTCTAAGGTCGAATACAACCACATTTGGACCTATATCCAACTCTCACGAAACTGTGGGGGGCTTGGTTGCCTTCTCTAGTAAACCTGGTTTGTTCTACTCAGCCAGGCTGATAGGATACGAGATGTATAGATACAGAGATGGTGTTTGATTGAGTGTTTAGTAGTATGTATTTTGAAATTTAAATATTTTAAAATTTATATAGCAAGTGTGGTCTACTTTTGTTCGAAAAAATGTCAGAAATATATTTTTGAAATCGGTTCAGTAATCAAAAGATATAAACAAAAAAGAAAAAAGAAAATTTTTACATACCCACGTGGCACCGCATGCATATGCATAGTTTGCTATTGTGGCTGACAGTGGCCCCTTGCGCAAAACACGATGTTGCATCCAGAGATACGCTCATTTTCTAATTATCTCCAGAGTCAGACTGCATAAAGAATCTTGCATCTAGAAAGTCAGGCTCAAAACTAGATGCATGCAACCAAACACGAAAAAAAAACAAGATTCTGCATCTGTAGATGCAAATCTCTGTATATACAGGCAACCAAACAGCCCCTGTATGTATTGTGTGTACTTCAGTCTGCCCTTCAAATTTTGTCTCAAAAAACAAAAAACTGTTCGTCAAATTTCATACTTTCTGTTGAAGGTCACGAAATCGACAACAAACTTATATACTCAGGACCTTCGAATATGTAGAGTCAAACACAATATCAATGGCACACGATGTAGACAGGTTCGGGCCTCTAAACTGAGTAATACCCTACTCCTGTGTAGATGTAATATGAAGTCGACGAAAACAGAATACAGAGCAGAATGCCTAGCCTCTAGTTACAATAGAGATTGTCTCCGGGATGTGGTTAAGGTCTAACTTATGAACTATCGAAACGTAGTCCGTCGATCTCTGAGCTCTCCGTCCCCCCCTTCCTTTGTACTTCTGTTTTATATAGATGAGATAACCCCTTCACGGGGTGTAGCCAGTTTGATATACCAAATCGTCCCCAATGAGGAGTCCACAGTTCCAAGATCTTCGTTGCATATCTGAACTTCTTTTGACGTCTGGGGTACTCGAGTTGGTTTTTTCGTAACAGGAATACGACTGAGTCTTTTCTAAACGTGGAAATATCCCCTCCATGTATATCTCGTTTCGCAGAATCGGGTCCATGATATCCGAAGTTTCCAAAATACTTGCGTGAATATATATGGTATTATTTTTAAGTTTCATGTACATGTTCATATCCCATATTTAGATATTCGACACTTTCAAAAGCAAAGGATCAACGACTGAGCAATTTTTGCCCGCCGTAAAATCTTCCGATCTACCACGATGACGAATAATTTACAGGTGTTACAACAAAGTAAAAAGTTTTGAATTTTAATTACTATGAATTTTTTTTTGAGGAAAAAACTCATTAAATCATAATCATTTGATGTTATTAGATAACATGTCCAGTTGCAAATAAAAAGAATAACTAAACCTAAACAAATACTACAGTGAATTGAATTTAAGTACAATTCTAATAAATAGAACTATCTAAAAAAGTGAATATTTCAAAAAAGTTAGTAAAAAATTAAAAACTTGTTGTTTTAAATTCTAAGTTACAAAAAGCATATGATATGAAAGAATATTTAACCAAAAGAGGTATAATTGATCCTACTCAAATACAACTATAATGAAAATATTTCGAAGTTTCAAATCGAAACATGGTATCTCCTTGGCAAAAAAAATAAATTTGAAACATGGTATCTTGGAAATAAATTTTGATATTAAAACATACCGGTGAACATAATTTCAAACCCTAAATAAGTACAATTGATCGTTTAAATTCAAGAAGGGTAAGAAATGATCCCACCATATATAAAAACAACGCCTATAAGGTTTTGTTTGGGACACAGAGATGTTTTGTATGAGATTCTTACCTTCCAAACAGACCCTAGCAATATTTGTCTAGGTCAAAAACCTGAGTTACGAAAAATTATGACGACTTGGAGAGCCGAGTTAGCTCGGCTTGCAGGACTGGGCGACGCCCATCCAGCCTGCCCAGTTTCGAGCCGTAGTTCGTAGAGCTGGGTGTAGCATGTGTATGTGTAGGGATGAAAACGGGTCGGATATTTCCCGCCCGATCCGAAACCGTATCCGAAAAAAACCGGATCCGGGAAGATGTTTTTATATCCGGATCGGATCCAGATAGTCAAATACGGATACGGGTACGGATTCGGGGCGTCCAATATCCGTCGGATACGGATAATTCCCGTATTTATCCGGATATTATCCGGTAACCAAAACCGGATATCCGGTGGATGAGATGAGACCAACGACTCCTAGCCTAGGGCACGCACGACCGCATCCTAAATTCCTAATCCTCGTTCAGTCTCGGTCATTCTCCTTCCTCTTGTGACTCAGTGACTCGGTCATTCTCCTCTCAGATCTGAACGCCGCCGCCGTCGAGCCGTCGTCCAGACGTCCACCGCGCCACCGCGCCCTCGTCCACCGCCCTCGCGCCCTCCAACGTGCCGCCGATCCCTCGCGCTGGATCCAGTTCACGGCGGAGCCCTTGCACCCTCTACGGCGCCGCCGAGCCGTCGCGCCGGATCCAGTTCACCAGCGAGCCCTCACACCCTCCACCGCGGCCTCGAGCCGTCGCGCCGGATCCGGTTCACCGCTGAGCCCTCACGCCCTCCACCGCGCTGCCAAGCCGCCGCGCCGGATCTGGTTCCTCGCGCTGAGCTGTCGTCCACCGCGTCGGGCGCCCTCATCCACGGCTGAGCCCCTGCGCCATCGTCCACGGTCGAGCCCCAGCGCCCTCGTCAACCGCCGGGTGCCCAGATCTGAGGTAGGTCCGTAGGTGAACCATGAACCATGAATGCTATGTTGCCATGTTGGCACAATGCTGGTGATTGCTAAACTGAGAGGAAGATGGATAAACTGAGAACAATCTTCCATCTTGTGACATCTTATGTTCCACCTGGTAGCGACATTGTGTATATTCTAAATGGAACTGTGGTGAATTTTATGATTTAAATGTGTATATTCTCGAATCTAGAATGGAATTCTCAGTCAATGTTAATAATCTATTAATTCATACATGATTCAACAGTCATTTCTCCAATAGTTGTCAATTTTATCTTCATATGTACATATAGTCTATTCAAACCTAGCCCATATTATAAGAATCAAGAGACACTTTGAACTTTGTTGTGGCCCCGGCATTATGATAGCTAAATTGAATAAGTGAGAAAAGCACCAAAAATAGAAATATTGAGGGGAAATCAACCTGTATTCACCTGTGCTATAATAAAAACATGTTGCTTATCCAAAGAGGGGAAATCAACCTGTAGCCACTTTTATTGTATGACATCTGCGCCAATTGTCAAGTAATTTAAAGTCGCTAGTTCACAACCGTAGAGGCAGGTGGCCTGTTCTAGCTTATGTGCACTGTTTGAAAGGTTTGTGACAGTCGTGTGGGAATTAACCAATTGCCATAATCATGTTCATGTGTAACAACCTGATTGTATGCCTGCTATTATGTTTGTCACCTGAGAACTCAACCTTTTTTTATATAATATGTTGTTACAGGTGGCACCAGCATAGGCACATTAGGCTGCATCAGAGCTTTATTTCATACTGCAGGCTTACAACTGTATGGAATAAAGAATATGTCTATGATCTGCTTTAAGTTTGTTGTTAACGATAAATTGTGGCTACTAGAGATGTGATTTTGTAAGTCAGGCAAGATTTTGAGGTGCTACGCTTCTCAGCCACCATGAATAATCTTAGTGCAGTGGAAGTGTTGAATTTAATGTTTGTGAACTGCGAATCTTGTACCTTTATCTCAATTGCTTAGTTGTTGTTTTGATGTTTTGTTTTGTGATCTACATCATCTCATGTTTTGAATCTGCACGATTGTGTGATTTATGTTTGTGTGAGTTCCAAATTGCAACTACTCCTGGTTTCTTAACCTAACTATTTGATCGACTCGAATCCACCTTAACTAATTTGACAGATTATTTTCCACGATTTACATAAGAAGTCGTTTGCATGTGTCTGATGTGGTACATGCATTGATGATCGAGCTTGTCGCTAAGTTTATTATTGTTATTGTTAATTGGCCATGACCATAAACTATTAATTCATATCAAGTTGTTGTGTAATTTCTTCTCATTTCTCTTTTGGATGCAGTCATGGCGTCAAGTGCATGTGGAAGTATATCTCAGAGTGTGGGTGTGCATGAATCATCTGCAACACCTGTTGAAAGTGAAGGGCCTCCAACTATTGGCAGTGGCACACATATTTCAAATGATGATGTTACTCATGTGGCTGCAGAAGCAGAAGAGAATGACGAGCCCGAACAAAAGAGACAGAAGAAGACCACATCAATAGTCTGGAATCACTTCATGAAGTCAACAGTGACGGTTATGGAGAATGACAAGAAGATTATTCAACAGTGGGCCAAATGCAATTTATGCACATACAAAGCTAGATGTGAGAGCAACAATGGCACAAAGGTCTTTTGGAACCATTTGAAGAACAAACATGCATTGCAGCCAGGCCAACAACTACTGAAAGTAGAAAAGAAGCACGAAGGTACAACCGCTGTTGAACCTTATAGGTATTGTAACATCCCAAAAATAGGCTTAGCATAAATGGTGCATTTAAACATTTGATTGAACCAAAAATCTGAATTTATAAAGTTTCACTTCTTAAATTGGAATTGGTTTCCAAAATAAAATCAAATAGAAAATAGTAAAAAGGGTAAAAGTGAGAGAGTAAAAGTAAAATGGTAATAAAATATTTACACTAAGGTAGATTTGGTCATATCAACTTTTTCCAAAAGTCAAAAAGTAAAAGTGAGGGCATTAATTAAAAGAAAGGATTTGAAAACAATAGAATTTTTTTATTGTCATTTCATTCTTGTCACATTTATTTAAAATAAATTGCATGTCTTCTGTAACATCCCAAAATTCACTAAGCAGTAAAAACAAAATATTAAAGTATGAATTTGATTCATTGTTGTTTTCCCTGAAATTTAAATGCTTTTGATGTATACCTTGCTAAAGAGAATTGAACTTTAGAATTTAGGGGAAGGAAATGATGAAAGGGGTAAAAAGATAAAATGGTAAAAATGTGAATAATTACCCAAAAGCAGTAGAAAGATAACTCTATCATGAACGCATGTAATAAGCTCCAAGACTTTAGAGGAATATTTCATAGAGTTAAATGCACTTTTCTTTGCTGTCCAGAAGCTCCATCTTGCTTTCTCCTCATATCTAGCTTTGGCCACTTGACAGAATCACATAGCTCCATGTCTGTCGACGATCGGTTTCGCCGGCAATGAGATTTGTGATTCCAGGGGATTTGTGCGGGATCTGAGCTTGATGGTAACACAGGATGCGAGGGCAATCTGTTTTTAGACAGGTTCGGGCTCTCTCGGAGGAGATAATACCCTAGTCCTGTGTTCTTGGATATCTTGTGAGCCTCTCTTTCTTGTTTCTCCCTCCTCCCCTTATATATATACTGGGGGAAGGGTACATAATAGATGGGCGCCACCGGGCCCTGAACATGGTGGCCTGGCCGACATGTGCTTTGTCCTCATTGGCCCTCGCGCTCTACGTCTTGGAGAGGTGGTTATGCTTTCCCCGACCCACGCCTGCCGCCCTGTCAGGTTCCAGCATCCGCAGGCTCTGGCAGTGTCAGGCTGCATGCTTCGTTCTTGGCGGGTTGTTCGGGCGTGGCGCGAAGCTTCCCCGAAGGATCAGGAGTTGCCTTGGGGAACAAGTCGAAAACCTCCTCCGGGCCCGTCGTGGTGCTTCTGGGCTTTGGGCTTTCTATTCCGCCCGTCAAGCCCAGTCGGGTGTAGGCCCCTCTTGCGGGACCCCTGTCTCTAACATCCCACAGCAGCCCCCAAGTGCTTTAGGATCGGATTTCCGTCTCTTATCCTGTCATAAGGATTATGCGGGAAAAAGATCATAAAGAACTTGTAGTATGAAGCCACCGTGGTTGGTTAGCTCGTGGCCGAGTGGTACCCGCGCTTTGCTACGGTCTTGTGCGGCAACCGCTTGTCGCTCGGTGGCCCTCATGGGGCGTATCAGCGATCTTCGGCTCGTGGTCGAGTGGTACCGCTACCGCTTACGGTCTTGTGCAACCGGCTTGTCGCTCGGTAGCCCTCATGGGGCGTCTCAGTAGTCTTTCGGCTCGTGGCGAGTGGTACCGCGCCGCTTACGATGCACGGCGGCCGCTTGTCGCTCGGTGGCCCTCATGGGGCGTCTGTAGTCTTTTTGGCTCGGGCGAGCGGTACCACTTGCTTGCGGTGTGCGGCGATTGGCTGGTGAGACCCAACCGACCCTCATGGGGCATACCTTGGTCATCCAGAGTAATGCCTGTGCCCGCTTACGGCGCACTGCTGCAGACCCTCATGGGGCGCATTCTCAAGACCGATTTAGTGAAAATCCTCGCACGTCACCCAATCACGCTAAGAAGCAGTGACCAGCAATTGGCCCCAAATCATGGGGCATACCGCTTGGGGATGTTCGGAAAGTGCCCGGCCCCAAACTTCCGTGGCGGCCGGCGTTCGGGCCCATCATGGGGGCGCACTTTATCCCAAACTTCGAACCAGACTTGACACCTGGTCGCGTTTTGCGCAACCCAGCTATCGGCCCAACATGGGGCGTGCCCTAGATCTGGCCCAGGATCGAAAGTGGAGGCCGTTGCTTTCCCCCGTAGTAAGCGAAATTAAGGCTTGCTCCTTATAAATGAGGGAAAACTTGCTAGGCGAAGGTACCTCTGCCCTTCCCACCACCGTTGAGAAACCTTTGAGCCTCTTTCTGGCGGTTTGGGCGACTTAGGGTTTCTAATTTGCGCCCAAGGCCCCCGACGGTTCCTCCCTCCAGGTCTCCTTCACAGAGATGTCTTCCTCTTCGGGATCCTCTTCATCGTCGGGAGGTAGCACCGTCCCTGCGTCTGTGGGGTGGGAGACATCCATCACCACGACGTCCCGCTTGGAGGGATCGGTCGCCGGCGTCCTTCCTCCGTTGGAGTTGATCTCACGCCGTCCCGCCGCAGTGACCCTTACCCCACACCTCTCCGAGAATGAGATTGTGGTGTTCGAGTCCTTCTTCTCGCGAGGATTTAGCATTCCCGGGAGCGCCTTCTTCCGGGCTCCTCCACTTTTACGTAAATCGAGTTGATCAATTTGAACCCCAACTCGATTCTTCACATTGCTATCTTCGTTCGACTTTGCGAGGCGTATCTTGGGATACGTCCTCATTTGGACTTGTTCCGCTCCTTCTTCTTGCTCAAGCCTCATCCGACCGGGCCGCTCCAGCGTCGTTGAAGCGGCGGGCTCCAGCTGGGAGGGCTCGAAGAAGCGATATTTTGTCGTTCCCCTCAAGACCTCCCTCAAAGGTTGGAGGCGGGAGTGGTTCTATTGTGCCAATGTTGACCCTTTCCTCGCCCCTTCGCTGGCCACGCTCCTAAAGCTTCCCGATGTTGGAAGCGACGCCGGATGGAGGCGGTTTGGCCCAAATCCCGAGCTTCGGCATTGATTGACGATCTGAAGAACCGAGGTGGCGGGTCCCGGATCGCGATCGACTTTGTGAAGCGCCGGTGCAGCCCTTAAAGGAGAGAGTCCATTTGGGGTTCCAAGATTACAACGGGCCTCTGGACCCCACTCGGAAACGGATGCGTCCTTGTCGATGGAGGCGCGGCGGCAAAGACGGTAGTTGATCTCTTCGTGCACAGCACGATGATCACCAACAGGGCTGCCCTCATAAATTTTCGACGGCAAGGCCTCCTCCTGTGAGTGCACTATTCTCTCGAAAAGTTGTTCCATGATTTCTTTGGTCGATGTGTGATTCAAGCGAGTGTGATCGTTCCTTTTTCAGAGCAGCGTCCTTCCTCTCTCGACGCTCGGTCGTCGGCCTCTCTCGGTGAAACATGCTCAGCGAGCGAGTGGTTGACACCTCGGTCGACGAGCCGCGGGGAATCGGCGGAGGAGGTCGTCGGTCTTTCGTCACCGGGCCTTCGACCTCCGATGCACCGGATCACGGCCTGAGCCACGACCTTCGTCTCCCGAGGCAGCCCAGTGCAGCGCTAACTTCCCTCCGAGTGGTCTTTGGGTCTCGGATGAGACACTGGATGAAATTCAAGAAATCCAAAAGGTATTCTTTTGGGCGATCCTTGTCTTTTATTCTGCCTTTCTTTGAGGTGTCTTCCCTTTTGCCGATTCAGACTCCTGCTATGGACGTCCGGTGGAGGGTCTCTGAAAAGGAGCCCAGCGGAGAGGCTTCCCAAGGAGCCCCGCCGCGTCGGCTAGGTCACCCTCGCCGATCGCCGGGGCGTCGCCACCGGCGCCGGCAGCCTAATCCGGTCGAACCATCCGGTGGTCCGTCCGCCGATGAGATCGACCTGGCACCGTCTCCCGGAGTGGAGGAGGTGCCTCGAGAGCCACCGCCGCTCGGTCCTCTGCCGAAGCCTCCGAATCGGACCGTATGGTGGGAAGGGGTTCCACCGAAAGGGATGGAAGAGGACGACGAGATGGAGAGAGCGGCTCGGACGGAGCTTTATGAGCTCACCGTCGGTGTAGCACGCTTCGTCGAGTGAGTTTCTTGTCTTCAATTTGTTGCTCTTGACTTCTCCTCGAGATTACGCCTGTTACCTAGGACATGGGGGGCGCTCGGAGCAAAGGTCGCGGTTTTTCGGAAGGTGCTCCCGAAGCTCAAGGAGCGTAAGCGATGCAGGACAAGCTCAACGAGATCAGCAGACGAGATGGAAAGAGGTCCACGGGCTTGAGCGAGTGTATGACGATCCGGAGGAGAAGACGAAGCTTGAGCATATGCTCGAAGGTGAGATTCTCCCTGGATTCGGTTTGGATGCCTTTTGGATGGTTGGAGAGGATGATGGCGCTCGTGTTTGAGCCAGCGACTCGACCGTTCTTTGGTGAGGGCCCGACCGAGGCTTCAGAGAACTCGGCCTCAAGCTCGAGTCGCCTTGGAGAGGATGCGTGAGCCGAAGGGTAAATTTCTTTGACTTGGGTTGAACATACTTGGCGTCGGGTGTGCTCTTGATGGCCGTTTGACTTTGTTGCAGAATGCAAGGAGAAGATGGCCGCTGCCGAACAGGGCCAGACTGAACTGAGCTGCGCGTCGCCTGCGAGCCAGTCCTGCACCTTCTGCGTATTGAAGGAGTCAAGCCGGGCCAGGGGCGATCTTTGTTCCGCTTCTCTCCGGAGGAGCCGACAGATCGTAGCTTACGCCAAGGAGTCCGCGGCAATGAGTGCGAACCAGGCATTGGCGGTGGTCAAGTCTCATTATCCGAGAGTTGACCTCGAAGCTGTGAAAGAAGGTTTTGCCTGTGATGAAGACAAGGCCAACGCGCTCCTCGAAGAGGTGTCCGGTGCATCGCAAGCCTTGTTAGAGAATCTAGAATTCTGACTTCGATGTGGACCTTGATGCCGAGTGCTCGCCCTCCTTGTTTGAAATATTGTGTCTTCTCACTTGAATATAATTTGTCTGTATTGTCCTCTGCTGAGTGGGCTTCAGACCTCTTTCACTCTTTCTCCTTTGTCTGAGTTGCTAGAATATAGGCCCACAGCCTTTTGGATCCTGTTGCGCCTTTCTGGGTGGGTTTCAGCCGACTGGTTTGGCTCCTAGGCGCCAGGGTCTTGGCCCGTGGCTTTCTTGCCCCAGACACGCTTTTCCGAGAGGCTGGCGTGCAGCTCTCGAGCGTCGGGACTTACGCCAGGCCACCTGGCTGAGTGGTTTAGCCCCCAGGCTTGCGTCGTTTGCTAGCTCTCCAGCCCCCGGGCTTTTTCGCTTAATTTGGGCGAATTAAGCGGGAAGGCCGAATGAGCTTGAACTGCTCATGACACGTGTCTGGCGAAATGCCCCTTGATTTTGTTCAATGTACCGATTTTCTTTGGTACTCCGAACGAATTGTCAGTCTTGCGGCGTCGCTTCGTCTTTTGCGTCTTTGAATGGCGTCGCCTCGATTCCGGAGCCAGGTACAGGTTATAAATGGGACGTCACCGCCCTCGAGCGATCGTCTCCTTCTTCTTCTTCCCAGCCTTCCTCCATGGCTAGCACGAGGAGATTCATTGGCCCCTACGCGGCATTCTTCCGCCAGCGATTCTTCGGGCTACTCCATAACTGGGAGGAGGCAGAATTTTGGGAGGAGCTCGACTTCACCACTCTAGAGGCGGAGGAGGAAGAAGGAGCCACCAGTAGGGATGCAAATGGGCCGACCCTAGGGTCTTCTTTGGCCCACTTTAGTTCATTTGTTTGCATTAAAAATTTAATTTTTACTCCACCTTTTAAGTTTTAGTACAAACAAATGAACTAGAGTGGGTCAAAGATGACCCTAGGGCCGGCCCATTTGCATCCCTAGCCACCAGCGACGCCGCCGCAGTGGCCGCCTTGCTGGAGGTGGCTCCGGGGCTCCACGAGGTGGCTGAGATCATCCTGGAGATGATCGGGCGCGAGCGCCGCGACGACCTGGCCATCAGGTCTATCGTCCGCCTCGTACCGCCCCTTTGGGTGGTTGAGGACGAGATCCTAGCGGCGCTACGTCGCGCGCGTCGCGTCTGATCCCGACGACCTCTCTCCCAGGCCTCGCGCCGCGTAAGCGGCAGCCGCAGGATTAGCGGAGCCGCCCGCTTTCTCCCCCTTTTTTAGCGAGAAAAGAAAAAAGAAAGTTAGTAGTGTAAATTACTAATATTATGAATAAAATGTGGAATCTTGCCCAATCTATGCCGTCATGTTTATTCCGAGTTTAGGGTTCCGCCGATCAATCGTTTCTAGTCGGTTGCTCGATTAAAGAACGAGGCGCTGAGCACGAGCTTTGACGACTAGAATCTCTCGATCGAGCAAATCTCGGTTAGATTCTCGCGCCAGAATTGTAGTCCCCGAGTGGTTAGTGCTTTCTACCCATTCCGTTATGCGGCGTTGGTATAAACCGCCGGAGTTTTGTGCTCATCGCGGTTTTTATTTCCGTCGCGTTTTGTACCGGTAGCGTCGAGGATTAGGCGTTACACGGTCGGGTAATAACCACTCGGGACTACCATTACATAGTAGGGCTTGAGAAAATAAAAGGGGATCACCATTTTATTCAAGATGTGAGAGTCGGGTACATAACTTATGCGTAGAAGCGGCGGAGCTGTTCGGCGTTCAAGTATTCGCCAAAATTTCGCCGTCTTCACGCCTAAGTCGATAAGCACCGGCCGGACCGTCTTCTCCACAATGTACGGACCTTCCCAAATTGGAGAGAGCTTGTGCTCGCTTTTACGATCCTCCTCGTGACCAGATCTCCTTCGAAAAGGTTCTTCCTCGACATTGCGAGAGTGGTAACGCCAAGTCCCTGGAGGTACTTAGCCGATCGGATGGTCGCAACGCGTTCGAGCCTCCTCGAGTTGATCAAGCTCCACCATTCGGCTTCCTCGGACTCGGCCGTTGTAATTCGAACCCTCGCGGATTCGAACCCTAGCTCGGTCGGCAGAACCGCCTCTGCGCCATAGACCAAAAAAAAGGGGTTTGGCCAGTTGCTCGGCTGGGAGTGGTTCTGAGTCCCCAGAGTACCGACGGTAACTCCTTCACCCATCGGGCAGCGTATAGTTTGAGTCGGTCGAAGATCCTGGCCTTGAGGCCTTGGAGGACCAGGCCGTTAGCTCGCTCAACTTTGCCCATTGCTTCGTGGGTGAGCCACCGAGGCGAAGCAGATCTTGATCCCGACGCCTTCGCACCATTCTTGGAATTCTTCACTCCTGAATTGGGTGCCGTTGTCCGTGATGATCCGGTTGGGCACTCCAAATCTGACCACAATATCCTGGAAGAACTCCTTAGCCTTAATTGCAGTGATAGTGGCAACTGGTTTGGCTTCGATCCACTTGGTGAACTTGTCAATGGCCACGAAGAGGTAGGCGAAACCACCTTGAGCCTTCTTGAGCGGGCCCACTAAATCGAGCCCCCAGACTGCGAAGGGCCAAGAGATGGGGATAGTTTGTAGCTCCTGGCAGCAAGTGTGTCTGTCTTGCATAGAATCGGCGACCCTCGCAGGTTCGAACGATCTCCTTGGCATCCGTTATCGCTGCTGGCGAAGAAGCCCTGTCGGTAGGCTTTACCAACCAAGGCGCTTGATGCCGCATGATGGCCACACATCCCCGAGTGGATTTCTTGGAGCAGCTCTCTTCCCACTTGTCCCGAAATACACCGCCTGAGGACACCTGAGGCACTCTTCCGGAAGAGCTCGTCGCCCACCACCACGTAGGACTTGGCTTGTCGGGAGACGCGCTCTGCCAGGGTGGTCGCTTCCGGGAGTTTGTCCTTCAGGAGATAATCAAGGTACGGGGTAGTCCAGTCGGAATCGATGAGCAGGACCCCGGTCCCAGGTTCATTATTCGGCTCTTGTCGTTTTGTAATGGTTGGCTCGTGAAGATCCTGTACGAAGATGCCACTCGGGATATCTGCCCGAGTGGCTCCCATTTTAGCCAACTCGTCAGCTGCCTCATTATTGCGGCGGAGGACATGAACCAGCTCTAGACCGTCAAACTTGCCTTCCAATTCTCGGACTTGCTGGCAGTATGCCGTCATGGTCTTATCCACGCACGACCAGTCCTTCTGTACTTGGTTCACCACCAACTCGAGTCGCCCGAACCGCCAAATTGGCCGGATTCGAAAGTGATATGGCGATACGGAGCCCATGGACGAGAGCCTCGTACTCTTCGGCATTGTTCGAGGCCGGGAAGTGAATCCGAAGGACATACTTCAACCTGTCGCCCTTAGGCGAGACAAGGAGAATTCCCGCCCCGGCTCCTCCAAGCATGAGAGATCCATCGAAGTGCATGACCCAATATTCTGGCTCTTCTTCCGTGCGGGGAGCCTGGGATTCGGTCCACTCGGCCATAAAGTCGGCCAAAGCCTGGGACTCGACGGCGGTGCGCGGCTTGAACGAGACGTCGAAAGCTCCAAGCTCGGCTGCCCACTTTGAAATTCTTCCAGTAGCTTCCCGATTACGGAGGACCTCTCCCACGGGGAAAGAAGTCACTACTGAAATCGAATGTCCTTCGAAATAATGCTTCAGCTTCCGTGACGAGATCAGAATGGCGTCACGGCCTTCGGATTTGAGGATATCGCGTCTTGGATTCGCCCGACTTCACGACAAAATAAACCGGGCATTGCTCGCCGTAGCGGTGTCAGATTCTTCCCGCTCCACAACTATCACTGGCCCGACTACATGAGTTGTCGCCGCTATGTAGAGCAGAGAGGTTCACCTTGCTTGGCGAGACTAGAATTGGAGGGTGGAGAGGAACACCTTGAGCTCTTCAAAGGCTTGCTGCGCCTCCATTGTCCATTCAAAGCGGTCCCGCTTCTTGAGGAGCTTGAAGAAAGGCATTCCCGAACTCCCAACCGTGAGATAAACTCATCAAGCGCTACCATGCACCCAAAGTGAGTTTTTGGACCTCTTTTTGGCTGGTAGGCGGGGCCATCCTCATGATGGCCCCGATTTTCTCCGGGTTCGGCTCGATCCCGCGATGAGAGACAATGAACCCGAGTAGCTTCCCGGAGGAAACTCCGAAAACACACTTCTCGGGGTTTAGCCTCATCTGGAACGCCCTCAGACTTGTGAACGTCTCGGCCAGGTCAGAGGTGAGGCTGTCTTCTGCCTCGGTTTTGACCACTATATCATCCACATAAGCTTCCACGTTGCGTCCAAGCTGATGGTGAAAACATCACAGATCGCTACCGATAAGTCGCGCCGGCGTTCTTCAAATTTCAAACGGCATGGTGATGTAGCAATATGCTCGAACAGGGTGATAAACGAGGTCTTCTCGCAATCCTCCTCTCGAAGCCGGATTTGATGATAGCCTGAGTAGGCGTCCAGAAAACTAAGTAGTTGGGATCCAGCAGTGGAGTCTACCACCTGATCAATACGGGGGAGACCAAAGGGATCTTTCGGGCAAGCCTTGTTGAGGTCGGTGTAATCAACACACATGCGCCAGCTTTTATTCTTCTTCTGGACAAGTACCGGGTTTGCCAACCAGTCGGGATGATACACTTCTTTGATGAAGCCTGCGGCTAGCAGCTTTGTAATCTCCTCCCTGATGGCTTGTCGGCAGTCTTGGGAGAATCGTCGCAGCCTTTGCCTGACTGGCCTGGCCGATTGGTCTACATTTAATGCGTGCTCGATCACCTCCCTGGGAACTCCGGGCATGTCCGACGGCTTCCAGGCGAAGACGTCTCTATTCGCGCGAGAAAGTGACGAGCACGTCCTCCTATTTGTCCTCGAGCCCTGTCCGATCAAGGCGGTTCGCGACGGATCGGACGGGTCGAGGAGGATTCTTTGGTACCTTCTTCTGGCCAATCCGGGAGCGCTTATGCGGGTGGGGACGCCGCCTTAAGCTTCTCGGAATCCGCTTCTCGCCGAATCCTCCCGACCGCTAGCGCCTCCAGGGACTCGGCCATCTCGCGGCTTTCCTCATCACAGAAAGATCGCTTCATGTCACCGCTACAGAGCGATGATACCACTCGGCCCTGGCATCTTCAATGTCAAGTACGTGTAGTGGGTACCGCCATGAACTTGGCGGTATTGGTCTCCCAAGATGGCATGATATCTTTGTTGCAAAATCTGCCACCTCGGCCAAGGTTCTCTGTTCGGTAATTCTCCCTTGCCGAAAGTGACCGGCAGTGGTGATTTGTCCAAGTGGTGTCGCTGAAGTTCCGTGTATGACACCGTGGAAAGGCGACGATCCGCGCTTTAGCTCCGACCGTGGAATCCCCATATCGCCAAGGGTTTTGACAAAGAGGACATTGAGCCCGCTCCGCCGTCGATCAATACCCTCTTGAGCTTGATGCCGCGGACGACGCGCCAAGACGAGAGGATACCTGCCGGGAACGGGCGTGATCCGTGATCCGAGCGGTCGTGAGTTATCGCGACCTCGGACCGAGATACATATTGGGCGTTTCCGGCCGCACCGCATAGATGTCCCGGCGGTGAGCTTTTGCTTTCGCTTGGACTCATATGCAGCTGAGCCCCCGAATATGTAGTTGAGCTCGAGATCGGCTTCCTGATAGTCCTCGGCTTCGGGGGGAGGTGGCTTGTTGGCGGCGTGCCCACTCGGATCTTGTCCAGCCTGCTTCTTGCTCTCGCGGGCGAACCTCTTTAGGGTGAAGTAGTCCTTGGCAGCATGCCTCCCCTTCGGATGGAAAGGGCAAAGCGAGTTCATAACCTTGTCATATCCATCCTCTTTGAGGGCACGAGGGTGAGTTGGTGCCGCGGCGCCTGACTCTTCACCCTTGCGCTTCTTTTCTTTCCGCCGGGGGGGTTCAGCCTGATCCTTCCCCTCGTCACGCCGCTCCGCCAGAGCCTCGGAGGCTGAAGCGTAACGGTCCGCTAGGGCGAACAGCTCCCGGACAGACGTCGGTGGCTTCCGGGACATCTTCTTGATGAGGTCGGGGTCGCTGACTCCCTTCTGGAAGGCAACTATCACAATCGCATCTGTGACATCCCGAACGGTGCTTTTCCTGTGCATGAAGCGCTTGACGAACTCCCGAAGGGTTCGTTCCTCCTTTGGTGTAGCTGGTATAGGTCCCAAGGGGTGCCTGGACGCTCGTAAGTGCCTTGGAAATTTGAAATGAACTGCTCACACAGATCTCCCCAGGAATCTATAGAGTTCGCTGGAATTCCGGTGAGCCATGCTTGGGCCAGGGGCGAGAGGGTAACCGGCAAGTAGTTTGCCATTACTGATCTCTGGCTGCCCCGACCGCAGAGCATACACTTGTAGCCAAGCCTCTGTCCCTCTCACCGTCGAACCTAGTGATGCCTTTAGGATTAAATCCATCGAGGCCAAACCACTCGGCGTAGGTGAGGGGTAAACGCGCGAACCCTTCGATGACCGCGACACCCGGGTGGTGATCGACGGAGGGATCGCGCTTGGCGTGCCAGCGATCTCGCGGAAGGATGCCGTAGCGTTCATATTCGCCGGCTTGACGGGCGTTGTTCCTCCCTTTCTCGATCGCGCGCTGGCGTCGAGGTCTGAACGGAGGTCGCGGTTGATCTTTGTGTCGCAAGTCGTCTCACGAGGTAGAACATGATGTGTCTGCGGGCTTCCCGACTGGCCGGCCGCCGCCGTCTGGTCCTCACCGACCACGTGATGCCTCCTTCGCCGCTGGTCGGTTTGGGCTCTTTGGATAGCTGCCGCCGTCACCATGGCCTTTACTTGGGCCATGATCGGGCAATCGATCACCCGCCTCCGAGATAGGGGTCGTGGTATCCAGGAGTGTCTTGGAGGCGGCGATATTCTGCGTGAAGTGCAACAGCCTGGTCCCCATCTTGGCTTGCGAATGTCTTCATTGACAGCGGTAGCGGTCGAAGAGTACGCCGCGCGCGTCGAGTTCGATTGCTCGGCCACCTTCCAAATCGGCGGCGGCTGAGGTGTCGAGGCGCTGCTGCGAATCCGCCCGCGAGCCCTCGATTACGCAGACTCTACGGAAATTCCAGCAGCTCTCTAGGCTTTCTTCTGACTCGGCCGCTGAGCTGGGTGAGCCTGGAGAAGATAAATAAAGGAGCTCGGGGTTGCCGAGTGGCTTGGCGGCGAGAACCCCCGCCATTCGCACCTCGGCGTCTTCGAGTCCGACTCCCAGGCCGGAATGGGCCTTCGGTTCCCCACTCGGCATTTTAGAGCACGAGACAGGGGGACCCTCCAATCGGCGCGGAAGTCGTGGTGATGGCTCGCCGGAAACCTCGCCGCGCTGCAGCACGGTTTCCTTAGAGAGGGAAAGGCTTCCGAGGTCGTTGGAGATGAAGGTCAGGCTTCCGAAACGGAAGACCTGGCCCGGGAAGAAGGCTGTGGAGGCTTCGCTCGTCGTAGCCATCAAGCTTGACGAAGATCTTGACACAAGCCCCTACCTGGCGCGCCAACTGTCGACGATCGGTTTCGCCGGCAATGAGATTTGTGATTCTAGGGGATTTGTGCGGGATCTGAGCTTGATGGTAACACAGGATGCGAGGGCAATCTGTTTTTAGACAGGTTCAGGCTCTCTCGGAGGAGATAATACCCTAGTCCTGTGTTCTTGGATATCTTGTGAGCCTCTCTTTTTTTGTTTCTCCCTCCTCCCCTTACATATATACTGGGGGAAGGGTACATAATAGATGGGCGCCACCGGGCCCTGAACATGGTGGCCTGGCCGACATGTGCTTTGTCCTCATTGGCCCTCGCGCTCTACGTCTTGGAGAGGTGGTTATGCTTTCCCCGACCAACGCCTGCCGCCCTGTCAGGTTCCAGCATCCGCAGGCTCTGGCAGTGTCAGGCTGCATGCTTCGTTCTTGGCGGGTTGTTCGGGCGTGGCGCGAAGCTTCCCCGAAGGATCAGGAGTTGCCTTGGGGAACAAGTCGAAAACCTCCTCCGGGCCCGGCGTGGTGCTTCTGGGCTTTGGGCTTTCTATTCCGCCCGTCAAGCCCAGTCGGGTGTAGGCCCCTCTTGCGGGACCCCTGTCTCTAACATCCCACACCTGGATAGTGTAACACGACGAAACCAATAATCGGCGATGCGCAACTTTATTGATTTAGGCGAATTACAGTGAAAAGATTACAAATCTAAAGTACTACTCCTAGTCAACGAAAAAGTAAAAAGTAATGCGAGTTGGTTGATTGATTGTCGATTTCTATGTTGCCCGTCGTCTTCTTTTATAGCATCTAGTGTTCCCGTCGGATCCGTACAACTTTCTCTGTATCGGTTTGAAACTTCATCAAAATACTTTCCTTTGAAACCGATATAGCTCTTATTCCGATCGGTCTTATTCCGTTTTTATTCGACAGTTACCTTAATCAAACAGTTATACCAAACTAACCTATGCCAAATCGGCTATGCGACAGATTTTAGTGTCAACACCTATAATAGGTAACAGTCCATTAGATCCATTAGTGTAATTTAGTCGCATATTACTTATTTGGTTGAGAGGTAGGAGATCGCCTCTGCGTATATATATAAGAGAGGCATAGGGCTCTTATTCTACGTACATCCAAGAAATATCAACAAAGAGAGTGAAGGCCAGCTGGGACTATATTTGTGTTTTTGTTCGTCTTCTTCACTGTTTATTCTAGATCGATCAGTATCGTGATTGCTATATGGAGTCCTAGCTAATATACAAACAGCATGAACCGGCGCCGGTACCGGCACGTACGCTCGAATTTCTTAGCGATATTAATATACATCAAGACAGCACTAGCTAGCTAATCTGCCGCAATAGAGGACGATCGACCTACCACAGTTTACATATATAAGGCTAGAGTGATATATAGCAGTGACATGCATACACGCATAGGATACGTACATATATAGGTAGCGTTTGACAATATGCGCGTGCTTTTCGTAGCAGCAAAAGCTAGCTGCGTTTCACCTTATTAATTTGTTGTGTGTGTATTTACTGGCAGTCCTTAACAATGCAGGCGAAGCAACTGCCATCTGCCATGCTATGGCAGATCGATGCATCTTGAGCACCATAAACAAAATAGAATTATATTATAGTTAGTTCTATATACGTACGTACGCCACCCACCACTCGCTATGCTGTTCAAATTGATAAAGTATCAAAAATCGTGCTATGAACTCAAAGTGTGACTTTATCCAATTAAGTAGCTAGCTAGCATCTCATGCAAAAAGGAAGTAGCCATATTACAAAGAGTTCACAAAGTTTAATATAAACTTAGTAATTAATCAGTCAGGCTAACAATGGAATTACAAGCGTTATATAACACATTTATTCAAAACAAATCAATGGTGTACTCATTATTCGTTCGATTGAAAGAGCTCCTTACTAAGTACCAGCATACATGCTTGAAGTATTGACTTAAGCACCAGCGCTTGAAACTTATTTCTTCCAGAAGGTACGAGGTGCACAGTAGTACTCCGCTAGTATGTTTGTATGACCCTACACGATACGGTTTAATTTTGATCAATATTGATTTATTTCATGGTGCGTTCGTATGCATGGACCAATGCGAGCGATCAATTTATGAGGCGAATGCGACGACACCGCCGGCGCCGCCGCCGCTGCGGCGGAACTTGGAGACAGCGCAATCCGTCGAGAAGAGACCGGACGAGAGGTACTTCGGTGCGCCGCCCATGATGGGCATCTTGGCCCTGACGTCCAGCTTGTTGACGTAGTCGGGCCGGTAGGTCTGGCCGAGCACGCCGTCGACGCCCTTTGTGAGGGTGTGGAACTTGAACCCCAGATCGAGATGCGCGAGGCTGTCGTTCCCGGTCTTGCCGTAGTTGTGGATCCGGGAGTCCTCGTCGGTGATCGGCACGGCGTTGGCCGAGATGCTGAACACGCCATCGAGCTCCACCAGGATGGTGTTGACGGTGTCGGTGCGCGTGACGGACAGGTCGGGCAGGGCCTTGGACACCCATCGGGCGTTCTTGACGGTGTCCACGTCCACGGGCTCGCCGTCGAGTGTGATCTGGATGTGGTCCTCGTCCTCGTCCCACTTGACGACCTTGCGAGCGCCGATGTAGAGGCGGTGGTCGCCGAAGTTGACGCCGATGGCCTGCACCCATGTGAAGTCGCGCTTCATCTCGGGGTTGTGGTTGCCGATGAAGCGGGCGTTGATATGGAGGTCGGCGTCGGAGACTATGCAGAAGTCCTGGTCCTTCTTGCCGTGGAAGTAGAAGGTGTTGCCGTCGCCGCCGGTGAAGCGAGGGTCGCCGCACGAAGTGCCGGGGAAGATATCACACACTGCGTACGTACATGCGTGTAAACGGACCAATTAATCAAGATCGAAGGAGTACAAACGATCGATGTACATCAAGATTGAGTAATTAATGTCATCAAATTTGGTTTTTCGTAACGACGAACGTACTGCAGAATGCCTCGCAGTAGCTGCATGCGGCGAGGCACTTGTAGGGGCACTTGGATGGGCAGCTGACCACGCAGGGCGGCCCGCCGGTGTCGGTGCAGGTGACCTGGTAGTTGCGCTTGTGGAACTTGTTGGTGACGACCCGGAACTTGGTGTTGGGCGGGGGCTTCTTGGGCTTTCCCCCGGGGCCCTTCCCCAGTGAGGCCGCCGACGCCACACTGGCACTGCACGCCAGCGCAAGCGCCACCACCAAGAAGCAGCCTACCAGGGCCATGCCGCGGCGCCTCGCCATTGCCACGACGAGGTAAAGCTCGATCGGCTTGGTAGCTAACTCTCGATTGCTTGTCCGAAGTGCTGCTTGCGATGGTTTGGTGTGGCAGCCAGTGAGGGGTTTTTATGGGAGATGGAGGGCTGTAACTTTGAGGAGCTTAATTGGAGGTCAAGTGGCTTCTTTGGGAAGTGACGTAGGGGGACACAAAGTGACAATACATACGTACGTTCCCTTCTGGAATTACGCTAGGATCCAGCAGGCATGCTACCATGCATTCAGTTTTACGCATCCCATAGAGCCCTACAGAGGTGCGTTGACTTACATAAAGTTTCAGTTCCCAGCTGTAAATTGCGAACGCACGTACCCGCCGGGTTACGCTGCTGCTCTCTCGCTCTCCGGAAAGATGCAGGCTTGTTGGTCAACTCAACTTTGCCATCTCTCGCCGGCGTCGAGGCGTGTAGGAAATGACCAACACCGATGCCGGCCAGTTGCCACCTCCGTCACCGGCCGTGACAAGCGCGACGGGACATACATGCATGCTGCTCAGTGCTGACCGCCCGTACCGGCCAACGGCCTCGGTTGCAGAAGCGGTCAAGGTCAACCCCATGGACATGTATACACTTTAACCCAATGACAACTCTTTGCACGTGCTGGGCCAGTTTTCATGGACTCTTCTCGACTAGACTCAAGGCTGTTGTGCTCGGTACCTAGTTTTCAGTGTTTGTTAACTTTTGCCGTGCCACACATACGCTAGATGATATATATTATCTATTGGTATTTTTGTAATTAAGAAGATGTCTAATTTTATAATTATCTGCGTACGGAGGTTAGATTTGCAAAAAAAAAGAACGAATGTAGTCTATGTGGGGGCTCCGGTCTTAGATTAGCGATAAAGACTCTTACTGTTGCATCGAACTGGATATTGATGTAACCCGAAAGAAATCCAATCGCTTATCTGAAACCGTACTCGGATTGAGAACAACAAATCGGCGCAACACACGTGCTCTTGCCAACCGGTTGGAATCAATCCGAGCTTCCCGCATATATGTTCGGTGCTAGTTCCCAAGATCAACACCTAGCACCCACATATTTGGCACTCGAGATGTTTCATCACATACAAATATGTAAATGACATAAAGGTAGTCTAGAAACGATTACATCTACTTGATATTACACAAAGAGTAAAGAGCAGCGAAAATGACCTTAAGTCCAAAACAGGGACAGCGGTGTGCCAACCATAACCCATAGGCAACCGACTGGGGAAAAACCCAGTTCATCCAACCAAGAAATCGCTTGACCCCGGTTCGAAGTAAGCGCCGTCAGGAGCGTCCTCATTACCTTCCTCTAAGCATTTTTAAGTAGAGCAAACGGTGAGTACACGTATGTACTCGCAAGACTTTAGTGTATGGAAGAAATTATACATGCAAGGCTACTCAATGAACGAACGCTTTTACTCTAAGTTTGAATTTCAGCATAAAGCAACTTTTATTTGTAACCATGCAATTGTTAAACATCGGTAACATTTGAAATGAGCATTTGATTAGAAACTATAAGTAACACGTAAGTACTTTGAGTAATCATTCATGACCCTCCATGGCCATGAATAATATCCGAGACATAACCAACCCACCAATGTCTTATACCAACACACTAAACACCATTTTTCCAAGTCATTTTGCAAAACCAAAACCAAAACACTATATTTGACAATATGTTTCCAAGCCGCTCGTGATCGTGAGCATAGCTAATCGATTAGATTTAATTCTCTGCAGAGAGTGTACACTTTACCCACACGACATATTCTAGCAATCATGTCGACCATGCCACGCGATACGCAAGTACCCGTTTTGCTAGACTATGACAAAACTTTTCGACTAGCTAAAGCCTAACCTTGCACTAGCCCGAGTATGACCTGTCCTTGCTATGGCGGCAGAATTTCAACAGTCACGATGGTCTCGCAGGCCATCGCCCTCGTTCTCCCCATAGCAAGGCATACCCGTTGTATTGGAATGCTTTGTTCCCAACGCGTCAGTGAAGGGAGCACCTAGAACGACACCGCTTACTCGGTTCGTCCATACTCTTCTGCCTACCGACGTGCAAGATTGAGACTTTAACTAGCTTACTAAGTTGAGGCCATCTCATACTAGCACATGTGGTTGCACCAATTAACTCAGTTGATAGTATCAAGTTCGGTCCTTAGGTTGACTCAGGCGAGTATCTCCCCCTATCTACGTGCAATTACCAATTCCATACAACACCAATCCATCTCTTGTCTTGTCTGCAGTGCGCTCCTCAAATGCAGTACAAACCAATTCATTGCACTTTCAATCATACATAACTCGCCCGGGTCTAAAACATACCTTTATTTTCATTTTTAACCACATACTAGTATCCTTTACTGCCATTTTCAACATTTGTAAAATTTCATAAAGATTCAAGCCTAACATTCTACCCATAACTAAAGCATGGCTAAGCATAGTATTAAGTAACGATAATACCCATTTTCATTTCACAGCATGAGTAATCCCTAGCCTAGGTTTTAACAAGTTTCATGGCAATGTCATAAAGGTAATCTCACAAGTTAGGAATATAACTACCATGACCCACAATATAGCAACTTTACAGAAATTAAACGCATGCATAATAGTTTGATTAAAACAAACTAAACTTTGTAAAGTATGGGATCAACATGTTCAAAGGAGGATGCTTGCCTGTTTGCTCTTCTTCTAGTTCGTTTTCGGGAAGGTAGTCGGGGTCGTTATCAACGGACTCCGACACGTCGTCAGCTACGCGCACGAACGAGAGAAACCCGCAACAAAAGCAAAAAACCACGAATTAAAATAGGGCAAAAGGAAACCAGATGCAAACAACAACTTAAATCTCAACAAGAGAACAAGCAACTCTAGGAAGATCAATACATTGCTAGCATACTAGTTCCACACACAGCAGGTTAATTACATGCATCTTAGTGTTTAAACAATCGAATTCAGGAAGCTAAGATTGTTTGGATTAAAGAGATCTAAGACTAGCTACTTAAACAATGCACTCTTTAACCATAAAACTTAGACCTATTGTGCTAATAGGATTCAGATGCAAAGCAAGTTATAAATGAAATGTTTTTCCTAAACATGGTAGTACACATGATGTAGGATGATTCTAAGCTAGTCTCCCTTAAGTTTGTAATTAGACGAGTAGTTTTACGGATGACCGAAAAGGCCTAAAAGAGCACATTTGCACATGTATAAGGTTATGACTTACATGCTTAAGTTGAGATAGCAACATGGTAAATGGTTTACTCAAATTCGTAAATTGTCAAGGAAAGCATATGAGATAACCTAGGGTTGGTTTAACTACATCTTGAAGTCTATCGCCAGGTTAATAGCATAAGTGAACATGAAAGCCTTATTATCATTCCATTCTTCCCTCATGAGTATGCATATGGAATTGAGCTCTTGAGCATGTAAAATCTGTGAGCAACCCTAGGTAAAGCCATACAATAGCATGAGCATACCATCATAAAATTCTAGTAACAAGCTCTAATGCATTTGAACTCTAATTGCACCTGTTAATAGCATTTCAACATGTTTAAGCATGAAACATAACAATCATCACATCAATGCAACTCAAGTCCAAATTCAAATAGAATCAAAAATTTGGAATGCTTATAGACCAATGATTCAAATGAAGTTGGTTTCATGCATTTTGGAATTGAATTGCAAGAGTTGCATATCAAGCACCTACTAACCTAAAGCATTTATTTGAGATCATTTGCTGTACACTAAACCAACATGAAATATTTCCACATATTCATAAAGTTCATGATTTTACAAAAAATTTTGGAAGTGGTTTCATCTCAATTGGAGCTGTGTAGCAGAAGTTATGACTTTTTGAGATTGGTTCGGTCAGAAAATGTATGGAAAATGGGAGAATACGTTTCCTAGAAGGGAAGACGTATTTTCACTAGAGCTCATGTGCTCCAAAGGCTTCAGCCGCCTGGCAACGGGGTCCATAGGTCAGTGGGCTCTCGCGCGGGCCACTGACCAGTCGGGCCCGCATGCCAGCGAGCCGGGGCAGAGCCGCTCGGGAGCGAGCTCGCTGGCGGCGGTGGGCGGCCGACGACCACAGGGTGAGGGAGAGGACGATGCGGCGAACCTGTGAGTGAGGTCGATTCAGGCCGGGAGACGGCGAGGCGGTCCAGCAACGGAGCGGGGCGGGGCTCGTCAGAGGGAGCTGCCAGGGAGGAGGAAGAGGAGGAGTTAGGCTCGGATAAGGTGGGGAAAGGAACCAGGGAGGCAAGAGAGACCTTGTGGAGACGTTGGTTCCGCCAGAGGTAGCGCGGAACAGCCTAGCACCGGGCAGCCGGAAGCGAAGGAGAAGGGTGCCACGGCGGCGGCACTACGGCCGACGAGACCTGGAATGAAGCATGTCACCGTGATCAGCAAGCACCCAAGATGCTAAGGCTCGGTTGGATTGAAGGACTACTTCACCGATTTGCTCAATTGCCAATCCTTCCTGTTCGGCGCTTCACTGAAGGAAATGGCAGTGCGAGGCGCTCGAAACTGGTTCGGCAATGGGGCAATGAAGCGAAAGGGAGAAATGGCGAGGAGCAGGCGCTGATTTAAGGGGTTTGAGGCGGAGAGGGCGATGCCACAGGGCACGGCATGGGCGGCGGGGCGCTCGACGCTCAGGCGTGGCAGCCGCGGCCGCGTGGCGCATGCGCTCTGACAGCGGCATGGCCGGGAGAGAGGAATGGAGGGTCGGGCGACGCCGTGAGCGAGGCAACGGCAGAGGGGAAGCTGAGCGCGGCAGTGATGCACGGGCGGAGATGGCGAGGAGGGAAACGGCGACGTACGGCGTTCACTCTCGCTTGCACAGTCAGGTTCAAAGGGTTGTTGCCGTGATTTGCTACAGTGCTGGCTCAGACAAGAACATAAGGTTTGGTTGGTTCAGAGAATCGTTGCTTCAGGCAAGGAGGTGTCAAGTTCGGACTTTGGATTAGACACAAGTGATCTGAAGATCTTTGAGTTGGAAAGCTTCCAAACGACTACTTCTGTTTCAGCTCAAGGAAGTGATACAACGTTTTGAGTTATGAATGCTAGGAAGAGAAAGGAATTCCGTGGTGCATTGGTACACATTGTTCAGAGAACTGCCGGAGCCTCAGACTATCGTGGAGGAGCTGCTTGAGTTGTCTGAACCAACATTTGATTGGCCCAAAGAGATATAAAAATATTCGAGCTTGCAACCTAGGAAATGGAACTCATGGAAGCAACATTCCATGCTCGAGTCGGTTTTGCAGTGACCTGATTAGGGTGCTTCAGAGGAATACTTCAGACAATACCCATGTTCAGAGAGTAGCCCCATGACCTGCTACATTGAGTTGCCAGTTACAAGTACTGGATTGGGCAAATGCGACCTAAGGATATTTGAGTTGGATAGCTCCCAACTGGAAGCATCGGCTCCAGCTCAAGACAAGTTGGTGCCTGAAATAATTTATTTGGAAAGATAGTAAGTACGAGCTCTATTTGGTTATCAATGTACCCAATGCAAGCATTTGCTCAGAGTCCCATTGATGAAGTAAGGATCATTTGGACAGAGTTTCGAAAATATTGGAAATTGAGACTAAAATGGTTTGGAAATTGCCGGAGTTGATAAACGTTAGATCAACATTGATTAGGTTTGGCATTGCAGAGCTCTAATTGGGATGCTCGAAATGTGCACTGTATTTAGCTAACAAGGTTTCGGACGATGCAATATTTGATTGCTGCATTTAGTCACCAGACTTCCAGCCAAGGATTGGCCAATTTGATTTGATGAAATTTGAGCTAGCAAGTTTGAAGATTGACAATCTAAAGCAACCATTCCTTGTTTACAACAGTAAAGGGGTGCTTTAGTCTGAAAAAGACACAGAATGGAAATTCTATTTCATTGCCAAAGTTTCGGATGTTACAGTCTATACCGTTTTTCACAACATGGATATGTACAGAACGGAAGAAGTTGTAGCCATGATTTACAAAATCGACGAAAACAACTCAAAAATAGTGGTTTTCGAGCGTATCGAACCGGTTCGACATCTAAAATCATTCGGTAAACTGGTCAAGTTCACATTTAAATTTTAAAAATTCAAAAAATTTGGAGAAATTTACCAAAAATGTGTTAAAATTTTTTGAATTTTTTTTGTGAAGTCCTGAGGCAATGATAATGATGCTGTAAAATTTTTATATCATTATCAGATCTGCATATTTTTTTAAAAAAAATCGGATAGTGTTACTGTCATTGTATGCTCTTTTATTTTTTATTTTATAGGGACACTAAATGAGGTAATTATAATGATGTGAAATTTTCAGATTATGATAATACCAGTGTATTTTTTAAAATTCTGAAATGCAACTATCTTTGTATATATTCTTCTATTTTTTTATTTTCCAATGGCATAAATGAAGTCTAATATTTCTAAAAATTGTAATACATAATCCTTTGGAACTAGATATGATGGCACTAAAATTTCAAAGCATGAACAAGCTTGTAAATTTTTATAAAAAATCTGACAGTGTTCATGTTCCTCTTCCTTAATTACTGTTTTTATTTTATTTTCTAGAGGCACTAAATGAATTCAAAAATTTCTAAAATTTCTCTGATATGTTTTATATATTAATTAGGATTAATTAAGATTTTTTTATTATTTTTTCAATACACCTTGTGTGTGCTAGAAATAAAAAATACCTTGAAAATAAAAAATCGCTCGAAAATTGAAATTTGCTCAAAAATCAGTGAAATCAATCAATTTTTTTTATTTTTCGACGAAGTTTGACCGTCGATTTTAAATTTTTTGACTTCAAACTCATTAAATTCATATCGATTTTTTATCCAAAATTCTCGATTTTTTTCTTCAAAAAACACTATTCATTCAAAAATCGTGATATTGATTTTGTGAACCATGGTTGCGGCTGGAAGCTATCCTCGTTGTTGTCTTCTGCACACGCACCCTTGTGATGGTCAAGCTGCCCCATCGAGCTCGTCGGCGTGGTCCTCTCCCACCTCGTATGCGAATGCTTCGCTGTCCTTCACATTTTCTGAAAATTGTGACCATATTCCATCATTTGCGCGTATTTTATATTTTATTTTGCCCATTTGGTCCGTTTTACATTAACTCAAAATCTGATGTTTCGAGACCGTTTCTTCACGCCAACCCCACCGCTCCCCATCTGTTAGCCTCTCCCTCGTATTCAACCAACATGTGGGAATGCATATCAGCATGTTCCATACTTCCAGCTCCCTGAGAATTTCTGACAAGAAAATAAGTAGGGTCATAAAAAAATAATACAGTGCAACTGAGATCATCTATTAAATTAGCAATAACTTGGAGGGCTCCTTGCAAAAACCGCCAAATTCCGTAATTAACTTTACCCTAGCTACTCTACCATTGTTAGAATTGAGCCAAGTACTACTTGTCTATCTTTTTCTTCTTCTCTCCTCCTTTCCCCCTCTCTTAGCCTCGGCACCGGCAAGGCCGAGCAGACTCGCAAATGGCCGCAACCACCTTCGCCACTATCCACAACCTTTCCGCTCCACTCCACTCCACACCACCACTAGAATCCCACCGTGGCCACCTCTCCTCCTCCCAAATTCATCACATCCAGGGCCATGTTCACTCCTCCACCCAAAATCCAAAAGCCACCATCTCCTCCTTATGCTTCGTCCCCTTCGCCGCCGCAGCAATGAACTCACCACTTGTGAGCTCCCGTGACTCCGACCCCTCCCTCCTCGGCTCTAGTTAGCCACCGTCGTGTGGATGCGTATTCGACGAGCAACATGGTCATAGCAGTGGCAATCTTTGTGCTTAGCATTGTAGCCAACAAAAACACACCCAACTGACTAAGTCGTCAACTTCTTGCACTCATATGGTAGAAGAAGAACAAAGCATATGCAGCCAAAAGCGTGAAGGTGAGTACTGAGACCTACAGTACAGACGCTAGTTAGGCGGCAGTAGAAACAGTCTCAATCCAGAAGTTAGGTGGAACAGAAGAAACCAACTCGGAGTATGCATAGGCAATTTCAAGAAGATGGTGATGTTTACGCTCACAAACACCATTTTTGAGCATGAGCATTAGGACAAAGTACTAAGGAAGAGTGTCGTGTGACGAAAGAATCCGACAAAAAACAGTATATTAGGTACTCACTGGCAGAATCAACCCGAAAGAAATCAGACCCCATATATCATAGTAGTACGTGTTCACGGTAGTACGGTTTGGCTAGGAGAAGTTTCTTGTTGTTACCTTGTATCGAGTCTTTTGCACTCGAATATTGCAGTGCTTCCCTTGTTTATAAAATCTGTCTTTCCCCGGAAAGAAAGGATGTGTTCGGCGCAGGCAGGCCACGATGGAAAGGCGCGTTGAGGTCTAACCGGTCCAACCCATGCATAACGGCCGTCTGTGCAAGGTCCAATTGGGCAGACAACAACGGGCCGGCCGGGCCGGTTTATTGCACGGTCCAATCTGGTCACAAATCTCTCAGGTTTGGGCTAACTAATAAATCACCAATCAATATCTCTGCTACAGGTTCGATCAGTATGTGGTCACGAGAAGTGGCACTTGGGCGGTTTTTTTTCCCCGGCCCGGGCACGGCGGGATGGTCCTGTTTAAAGCCGGGCATGGAACAGTTTCGTGTTGTATTAGACCGGTATGTAACTGTAACATAGGTCGTGTCGGGTCTGAGAATCGGATATGATGGGCGGCACGGTACGAACGGGCACAGAGTCACGGATTAAGACTTGGAACTTGGCAAATATTATTGATTTAGGGCATCTTCGAGCATTGCGTTTATGTTTGAAATTACATTGATGGGATATGTTGATGTGATTAGTCACTTAGAGCATCTCCAAGAGGGGTCCTAAATATGACCCTAACTTGAATTATAGTGTTTTTAGGGGGGAAAATCAACTCCAGCAAGGACCCAAAATTGTTAAAATTTAGCAAATTGTTTTAGGACCCCTAGGCGAGTAGCTATATTTAGCAACTCTGTGATTCGGTCCTATCTAATTAGATGGTAGTTGGGTTTTAAGGCCTAATTGCTGGAGTGAACATTTCTTTGGAGCCTTAAATCTAATTAGTTAGGGTCCTATATTGAAGTTTAGGGCTTTTTTTTAAGAATCTCTCTTGGAGATGCTCTTATGTGATTAAAACAGGTAGTTTAGTAGTGTAGTGAGGTGTTTTATTTCTTTGCTCCACAGGTTGCCTATTTGCACTTTTGGCTCTTGGATCAAATGTTGTTCATAAGCTGAGAAAGATACACGAGAGAGAGCTCTCAGAGCCTGAGAGAGATTGAAATATACGGACGAGAGAGGGGAGAGAGATTGAGATAAATGTGCAAGGGGGATTCAAGAATAAATAAAATTTACATCATTTTCCCCTAATATTTGTGTTCATTGTCTTAGCACCGTGTGTTTATAATTTTTTTCCTCTCATCGCAATAGTGCAAATGAGCCGGGCCTGGACCGGCACGACACGAAACAGACACAAAGCGCAACTACGTTGTAACTAGGCTCGCCAAAAGCAAATCAGATCAACACGGCACGACACGACAAACACGATAAAGCGTCACGATTCGATACGGTTCAGACACGAAATAAGATAGACTCGTGCCTCGACCAGCGTAACGCCAACCTCTATTAACCACGCGAGCTACCAAATGCATCGATTATGCATGTAGCGCGCGTGTTATGCCTACACTACGCACGCAAGGTCTGGGTACGTGCTCGTCGGCGTCTGACATGCATGTTTCCAAATTGAACTTTGAGGAGATTTCCGAGCGATATATCGATCGGCATGTACGTACGTCGGGAAACGAATATGAAACCTTTTTATGTAGTGTGTAACAGTACACATGGCTTTTCCAGCTTTGATTTTTGCGTGGTTTTTGGTTAGCCACCGATTGCCACCACATGCTGCACCTCCCAATTCGACGCCAGATCTTAAATACCCATGTTGCATTTTCTTTTTCTCCGTAATTGCAAAATAGCTATCTTTCTAACCACAAAAACAACAGTAGACGTGTCACCTGCCACATCCATATACTATGGCAGCTAGCTGAACCCATGACAACCCGATCGACCGCGGCAACATCTGGTAAGCCCAACACGACAGCAAGGCTACCGTGCTCCCCTAACTCGGCAGGCAGGCTGCTGAGCACCACGACCGTGGTAGCAGTACGTGTCGAGATATGGTGGCTCAGCAGTAGGTGGGAACAATATTGTTGCTACCGTGGGACCGGCTAGCTTTTATGGTTTACGAGCGCGGTGGGTGACGCTCCTTCCGTGTTTAATTAGGAAAAAAATTATTTTTGTAGATTTATTTGCACGAAGGCCAAACATATATATAAAATATGTCACATGACTAAAAATGAACGCTAAGAACTTTCCCAATGCCTCCCATCCCACATTCACTCAGAAAGCAAAGCAAAGAAACATGCATTTACGCGAGAGAGAAAAGAAACAAAAAGCCTACCTATCCTAGCTAATAAGAGCGCATTTTCTTTACCAGAGTATTTAATTAGCTAGTCTTCGACTCTTCAACACCCGCACGTTCTGCTCGTCATTTCGAGAAAGCCGGCGGGCTGTTTCTAATGTCACGGGCACATATAATTCAACATAACTATCTCCAGCAATTTCCCTTCATTCTATTTCATTCCCTATTTCCTTCTCTATATTCATTCCCTTTATTTTCTACTATCTTCAACAGCATCCCCTAGAACGGATTTCTCTCTGAGATTGAAGAGAGAATTTGTTTCTAAAGGGATTCTCTCTCCGAATCTCTTCTGAAGGGAAGGCTGAAGGGAATCTGCTGGAACACTTGGGATCTGTTCGCGAAGGGATTCAAAGGCTGAAGAGAATCCGCTGGAGATAATCTTATATAGGGTTCAGCTCAAAAAGAAGAAGGAAGCATAAGGGTTGGGATGATGTGTGTGTCTATATATATATATATATATATATATATATATAGGGCATATTCAGTGCAAACCTCCTTTACCGTGAAAACTCCGTGAAAACCACGTGTAAAAGTTTTGAAAAATTCTCAAAAAATTATCATAGGTAGGGGAGGTGAGGTTCTACAACCCTGTAAAATTTCAAGACCAAACTCAATCGCATTTGGAAGATATGAAAAAGACAAATTCAGTATGAATAGTAATTTTTCACTGTTTAGCACTATTCATTTTGTAATTTGTCTTTTTCATATCTTCGAAATGCGATTGAGTTTGGTCTTGAAATTTTACATGGTTGTAGAACCTCACCTCCCCTACCTATGATAATTTTTTGAGAATTTTTCAAAACTTTTACACGTGGTTTGCACGGAGTTTTCACGGTAAGGAAGGTTTGCACTGAATATGTCCCCATATATATATATATATATATATATATATATATATATATATATACACATTATTTTTGTGATATTATAAACTAATCCATCTAGAACTCCAGATACAAGGAAGTTTTGCATGCGTGCTGCTGTTTGGTTGATCTGAATATTGTACGACCTTTTAGCTTGGCAAATTGCTTGTTTTTATATCAAAAAGTAAGTGATTTACAGTACTAGCTCGCAACTCGTTCATTCGGCTAGGTTCTTAGATAAAGTATTTAGTCTCTATCTCAAAGCTAAAATAATTAAGTACAAAATTTCATAGATTGTGAAAATAGTACTTAATATAAAATTTATGGAGTAGTTAAAGTACCACCTAATTTCATTTTTAACAATAATCACCAATGACTGAGAATATATCTAAGTTCTACAAAGGACAAAGTGCTCCATGATTGATAAACTGATACGCACCAAATCAATAAAACTTTTGTTGATATATTAAGGAAGAAACCAGAGCATGATTGATAGAGATGACATAAAATCTAGCTACTTTGTTTGCATGACCAATTAAGAAAGAAAAAAGTTGGTGGCGTAACGTGACACACAAATAGTTGATATAGTAATTTCTAAACCTAATTTAATTCCAACATATATTTGCATATTTGTTACTCTAAATTTCTTTTACTTGAATTTTATATCGTACTTGACATAGAGTCTTTATTTTATTTATATTAAATTTATTTTATTTGTTACTCTAAATTTTATGTTGTACTTGACATGAATGTTTTCGTTTAATTAATATAAATTTTAATTCCAAATATATATTTAATATTATTTTATTTGTTATTCTAAATTTGCACATTTGTGGAATCCTAACCCTAGAAATTTTGAATTTCTTTATTTGGTTTTATTGGAAAATTTCATATTTTTGTCATTTCACCCTGTAACTCATATACATATCAAATCTCTTATTACCATTTAATTTTTATTTTGAATTTGCAATAGGTTGGAATGTGGTATTTTTTCCACTTATAAGATGGAATTTGTATACAAATTTAATTTATATTTATTATTTTAGTTATTTATTGATTTTACTTTAGAATTGATATAGAAATCGAATTGTTAATTTGTTTTCTTAATTTTAGTTAATTCAAATTGTATTGGACATGAACTATGTATTTTGATTTAATTATTATTCCAAATTTTACTTATTTTTTATGTTACTTTGAAAGTCTTATGGGAATCAAATTGCTAATTTTATTTTATTTTAATTATGAATTTTTTTATGGATTTTACTTTGGAAGTTGTACGAAAATCAAATTGTTATATTTTCTTTTTTTTATTCCGAATTTTGGTTTCAATTTCCTTTTTTTTATTCTGAATTTTGGTTTTTTTTGTTTGTTGAAATGGCTCTTTGTTTTAATCTAAGCCGCTAGATCTCGGGTCCACCAGATGGATGGTTAGATTTTTTTTCGTTAACATGGGAGCTTCCTCGGAGTGCAAAATTGGTATAGGTGTACAAATCAATTGATTTTTATTTTATTTATATTTCTTATTTTAGTTATTTATTGATTTTACTTTAGAATTGATATAAAATCGAAATGCTAATTTTTTATTCTGAATTTTAGTTAATTCTTATTGTCTTGTACATGGTCTCTTTCTTTTGGTTTTATTATTATTCCGAATTTTACTTATTTTTGGATGTTACTTTGTAAGTCTTATTGAAATCAAATTCACTACTAGAAATCCCCAGTTTCCCTACCGTTTTAACCATTCCCTAGTAGTAAGATTCCAATCCAAGGGATAATTTGTATCCCTATGGTGAGCCTGAGAAATCGCAGGGAAACAAAGCATCCCGTGTCATTCGGTTAAATTTGTAGGGAATGATTGGGGAGAGAGAGAAATGAGGAGCGTTATTGTGGCATATTTCCCTAGTTGGATGGACAAAACTATAGGGAATGATATTTTCATTTTTGCCTCCAATTATTTTAGACTCCCCCCCAATTATTTGGTCAACCGCTAAGTCTTGAGCCACCAAAGCCATTCTCCGTCCTAGGCATCCCCCCAATGCGATTCTCCCTGTGCGCCCTCTGCCTCCTCTCCCTCAACGCCATCCTCCCTGTAGGTGCGCCACCCTCCTTCCTACTTCTTGCAACGGTTCGCCTCCTCCCTATTGCACCTCCCTCCTCCGTGCTACCTGCTACGCCTCCCCTCCTCCTTGTTGTGCCTTCCCTCCCCCAAATCCATCTTTCCCTGTTGTGTCTCCCCTCCCCTCCCCTCCCCCAAATCCGGCCTCGTTGGAATCAGTAGCAACATCGAAGCATCAACGTCGAGAAGAAGAGGAAAATGAAAGAAGCAGGCAATCTCGAAATGCTCGTATAGCAAAGGAATATGCACAAACTGTGTTAGAGTGGAGTAATAGTGTGTACAATTACAATAGCAGCATACAGACATTTATGTAGGTGCATCATGTCATTTAGCTTTTTTTGTTTACTTTCAGATGATAGCTATTGAGCTATTTTAAACCTATTTGCTTTTATATCTTCTAATTGCACAATGCAGCTTAGCATACTGGAATGCCTTCAAGTGTAGTTCCACCTCAACCGCCTCCACCACCTCCTCCCCCTACATATGAAGATTCAACATCTCGAAATCCTTCTACTATAAATGTATGATTTTGACTTCCTATTGATTGTTTCATAAGTTCTGGTGAAATTCTAAGTTATTAGATAGTAAGTAAATTATGTTTTTCCACGTCATTGTTATTACTTTTTTTTCTCAGATGTACAAATCTAGACATAGAAATAGTTTTTCTTGACAATTGGCCACAATCTGACATGAACTAATTTTTGTTCATCAAATTGTATTCTAGTCTGTGTGTAATCCATGTATCTTCGGGCTATGGATGCCTTCCTATCTTATCTTGCTTGATTTCCATGTGAAACACCTACTACCTACCCAACTTTCCAATTTTTACATATGATGTAGCTGAGAACTGTGCCTAGGCATAATATAATTGGTTGGACTTGGATTGCATCTTTTTCATGATTGCATGGACCAGAAAATGGATAGGTAGCATAACTATATATTCTTTTTTGATTTTTTTTAAACTTTGATGTTCTCTTGTTCTATAGGCGCACACAATTGGTCCAGCTGTTGGAGTAGAGAATGCAGATTATACATTGAATAAGATCACCCAAGGAATGTTTGGCGGTTATGTTAACGCATCAGGTAGTGCTGTTGGAAGTTATTCTCCTTTGAATGATGATCTCACCCCATTTTGAAATTCAAGTTGTCCGAGAACTTCTGGAAGGTAAACTTTTGGTGCCAGTGGCTGATGTATGCGTGTGTGCTATAGTGTACGCATGCATGTGTGTGTGTTTTTTGGAGTCCTGCTAGCTAGAAATATTAAAAATGATAGAAATGTGCTTAAAATTGCAAGAAATTGTTATTTACATATAAATTTTCTATGTTCATCTTCAGTACGGCCTTGTTTTGAGTGATAATGATAATGTTACTTGTGTGTTGTCCAATGTTATGGTTCATGTTGATCAATATTTGAATGATGTATAAAAATATTAATATCTCAAGGGTTTGTGTGAAACCTATAGGAAAAGAATTTCTATTTAGGAAAGGAAAATAATGTTCATATTAAAATATTCCCTCGGATAGCAAAGATGGAATTGTAGGGAACTCGTTTATATTTTCCTTGGGGTGGCATTAACAAAATCTAGGGAAAGAAACTTTACACATCATCAAACATGGCATGTGGACAAGATTCCCCTACCGTGCAAAACAGTGGGGAACGATTCTTTCCCTAGGTTTTTTTCAAGAAAACCGCAGGGCACATTTTCTTTCCTGACATTATTTTCTTGTGGGTTCATTCCCTAGGAATACCATTAGGGAAACCATTTCCCTACCGTTATTCAGTTGTTCCCTAGTATATTTTGTAGTAGGGGGGAATGGGGATTTGTAGTAGTGATATTGCTGATTTTTCTTTATTTTTAATTACGTATTAATTTTTTGTGGATGTTACTTTGGGAGTTGTACAGGAATCAAATTGTTAAATTTCTTTTTTTATTCAAATTTTGGTTTAAATCTCCTTATTTTTATTTCAAATTTTGTTTTTTTGCATTTGTTGATGTCGCTCTTTCTTTTATTTTAAGTCGTTGCAACTCGAGTCCATCAGATGGATGGCTAGATCTTTCTTATTAATGTGGAAATTTTTTCGGGGTGCCTAATTATATATATATATATATATATATATATAGAGAGAGAGAGAGAGAGAGAGAGAGAGGTTGTTCTCATCAGAACGAAAAGGGGATGTGTAGCAATTGAATGTACAGTTATCTTAACGAAGAAATGATCATTTCTCACCCACAAAAAATTTAAACTGATCACATTCTACGTATACCGTTTTCAATGCAGGATGGAGGAAAAATTAAAATTGCTCCAGGTTTTCTATCAAACGAAATTTCTTGTAGTTTTGGGAGCCTAGAAGAAACTCACCAATGCCCAAGGTCAATCCAAGGAAGCAAACATACCCATGGTGACAAGGTTTCTCCTCTCTCTTTTTTTTCAAACCTCTTTGTTAGTTTTCTTTTCCCAAAGTATTATTTACCCTAGCACCAAGGCAAGGCAAGGGAAGCGGGACCAAAACGCGAAAAATTTTCTGTGGACTTTGGAAAGGAATCTTGCTTGTGTCTCTTCAGAAAGCCTGTGGAGCCCTAGGGGCATCAAGGAGAATATATCCTAGGGCTTGCAAGAGTTCATATGCTAGAGTCCAAGGGCTTAACACTAAACAAACCCCAAAGGCAAAAAGGACCAATATTAGAGGGTATAAATCTGGTTTAGGACCTTGGGCTAAAGTCAGCTCGCAAGCAGACGCCTTCCCACTCTTCCAAATATTCACCTGCCACCTAGCTTAAGCTAGCTCTCTTGCGATACGATCCTGTCCTGCAGCACAGCATGCAGCTGGGTTTGATGCGATCTTGCTTGCCTGCCTGCGTGCTTCGGAAGCTTAGCGAAGTTTAATTATAGTTTATGTAACTAACCAGTCTCTCTCGTATCTGTAGAATCGAACACGTTGCCACTGACTGACTGCCTGCCTGCCTGACTGACTGACTGACATGACATGTTTATGACACTACCCCAATTACCAAATTATATATGAAGCATGCTATATGCATCGGTCTTAAAATCAATCAATATTGGATTGCTTTTTGACTGCCTGCTGATTGCTGAATCGATCAACAACTCAAGTTTCAAATTAAAGGCCATGTTTCTTGAGAACAATAAACCTTTTGAAATGGATATGTACATGTCGAAATGTGTAACTTCAAGAAACATGTTTGAAATGCATGATTTTCCCAAGAATTTCGTAGGAAATGAAACACCCAGGGAGAGTGAATCTTTCTTTTCTGTACGCCAAGTTCTATTCATACGTAGTTCTAGACTAGTATTGAACTCAAATAAACAATGTCGGAAGGTAAAGGAAAAATTACGCTGTGATTCTACCATTGTCTATGAGATCAGGAGAAAGCTTCCATCAGCGACAAGAGACACGGCAGTACATGTACTTACCCCTGCAAAACCTGCGGTTAATTGTCATAAATCTAATCTCTATGGCCAAGCACCACGTACTATGTAGCTATAGCCAGTTCCTCGCAGCTAGCGAGCTATCCTTGCAGTTTTTTATGCATCTAGTCAGAAATTTTAAACAGTGGATGGTGATCAACTGATCATCATCTAGCTAATCCCTGACGCTGCTTCCATGGGGAGGAATCTAAGTGAGACAAAGCCTTGCAGGCATGTGACTAGCTGACTGGGCGACTGGGCGTGCATGTTACTATACAGTGTTAGGTATGCATGCAGCAGCTATAATTTTGAAACGTTATACTCCCTCCGGTCTTAAAAGACGGACTTTTTTTTAATATCGATCCGATTTTCAAAAGACAGCTTTGATTATTAATTTTTTTATAATATATTTATAAAACTCAATAAAATTATAATATTATAAAAGTACTTCTCGAGACAAGTCTATACATACAATTTGCATATATCCAATTTAAATATTTAAAAATATACTGATAGTTAAAGTTTCAAAAATTTGATCATCGCTATATCCAAAACATCATATTTTTAAGACTGAAGGGAGTTATCTCGAAGCCCTTAAGCCAGCAGTTAGCATCGATCCGGTCATTCTAAATTACTCAACTCTGTATTTGTATGCATGTATCTAGTGTATATATGCATATGCATGTTTGCAATGTAATGGCACCCGCGACATGCAGACGTGTTTGGATCTGGGGTCCGTCCATAAGGATTTGCCCTACTCGGATACGTACAAAAGCTGCTTGACAATGATATTATTATACGTACACGTACGTACAGAAAGTCATGGAATGGTAAACTACTAGTCGTCTTGACGTGCATGTCCAAATCAAAAGTTCGTTAAGGGAAGGCCTTGAAACTAATTAATGACAAGATGCAAAAGATGAGGACTCCACGCCTGCATTCCATGCCGGCCTATGTATGCTGCCCCCGGCCTGCATGGGCAGGCACCGACAACTTTGGCTGCCGCGTGAACTTGACTCCAATGCAACTTACTTTTAAAGGTTTATACAGTAAAATTATCTTAATTTATTTTTAATATATATGCATCAGTTTTATTCTATTTAAAATGGTGAGAAAAAGAGAAGATAAGAGAGTCAGCTCTCATACAAGAGCTAGCACCATATGAAAAATAAGATAGATTAGTTATGTACACGAGAGAAGAAATAGTTATTACACAGTATCTAGATACAACATCTAGAGATAGTTATTGTACAAACTACCTTTATTGCTTACTCTAGATAATATAGATGAGAAATAGAGTAAATAGTGAAATTTGTTGTTGTACTTGCTCTAACTAAAATCAATTCGGGGCGTGACAAGTTTTGTATCCGCGATCCTTTGCGTCAACATATGCTAATTTTGTGTGAAAACTAACTGCAAATCTGCCCCAGTGTTAATTGAAGTAGTTACCACGTACGAGTAGCTCCAAGATGCATGAGAACTACTAGGTAGAATATTGTAAGAAGAAACCATGATAGTTTGCAGCTTGGAAGCCTCTTAAGAGTCACAATAGCCTGATGAAGAGGGCAGACAAAAATACATTAGAAGGGTCATGAGGTTAGGTTGAGACTTATGAGCCATCCAAGGTTGAACACGCACACAGGTGGCATTACTTATGTCAGGCTGCTTGTTTGTTTTCTTGGAATCTTGACTCCATTGGGTTTGCTACAAAAGAAAAAGGAAAAAAAAATTGATCTAGAAGATAGCTCGAAAACGAAATCTTTGACAATCTCTGATGAGATCGATATATATGGTATAACTAGGTAGGGTTGTGCGCGTTGCCGCGCCGTGCGAAATTTTATTCAAGTTTTTTTTCTGAAAAAAGTAGGAAGATCTAAACGTTTTTTTTGTTCTCTTGGGTTTTTTTTAATAAAAAATATGCTAGATAGGAACCGTCGACGAATTTGTGTAACAACAGGCCTTTTGCCAAAAAATAAATAAATAATACATGTTCCGAAAAATATTAGATTTTGAGTTGCCAAAAAAATTATAGATGCCGAGCTTAACACCCTATGTGTTCACCGGGTAATAAGACCATCTTCAGCAATTTCCCTTCATTCCATTCTCTTCCCTATTCCCTTCCCCATATTCATTCTCTTTATTTACTACCATCTCCAACAGCATCCCCTCAAGGGAATTTGTGAAGGGATTGGAGAGAGAATCCCTTTCTATCCAGATTCTCTCTCCAAATCCCGTCCGAAGGGAATCGCGAAGGGAATCCACTGGAGCACTTGAGATCTGTTCGTGAAGGGATTTGGAGGCTGAAGGGAAGCTGCTTGAGACATGTTTTGGAAAATATTAGAGATCGAGCAGAAAAAAAACTCTAGGGATAGAGCTGCACATATCTCTTTGGACGAAATTGTTTTTTTTTCCGGAAAAAACGGAGAAAGGACTCGGATGCAAGGAATGGGGACCTAAGCGCTATTCCGAAAAATTAGAAAAGGGCTCATTCGAGATTTGTATTTACGGGAGTTTTTTTTCGTAAAGTAATGAAGGAGGGACTTAAACGCTATTCGAAAGAACACACGATCTATTTTAGAAAAAAAGGTTTTTACCCTCATAGGTTTGGGCAAAAAAATATATAATTTTTTTGATGTTTTTTTTGTAATTTTACAGGGACCTATCTGTAATTTGAAGTAAGCCGAGGGAATTTTTTGCAAAACCGGCGGCGTGGAGGCTTGGGTGAGATGTAAAACTTCCTGGTATAATAGAGTTGATATATATATATATATATATATATATATATATATATATATATATATATATATATATATATCTTAGCAGCATGTATCTTGATTTAAAAATGTTGAGGCAGACAAGTAAAAAAAAACAATGTATTCAACATCAAATTAGTCCCCTAAAACTAACTTCCTGGAAATCACTTTTTTTTCTGACCAGTATATAACATCAAACTTGTGATGTAGTACACCACTCTCGCGAGGAGTAACCAATTAACTATACCACGACAGGACAGACATGCATGTGTGTACAGATCGAATATGGCATCAACATGCACCCAATGCACGAGTCACGTGCATGTATACGGCCGTACATATCCATGCACCACATTATCGAGACATGCATGTAGTGTATCTGTAGGAAAGAAAACACTGTAGCCACTGTAGGAATCAGTAAATCAAAGACCAGCAAGAGAGATCGTATGCATGTGTATGAGATCAATGCCTGCCTAGGAGCAAGTGAGTTGGGTGTTATTATTTTTTTTTAGTTTTTACTAGTTACATGCCCGTGCATTGCTACGAAAAACAAAATTGATAATAAAAAATAAAGATTAAAAAATAAAAAAATTATTTCACAAGATCAAACATCTATCTTTAACGCTTCGTTTCTTGCGAAAGTTGGCTAATTAAAGCAACGCTTCGTTTTTTGCGTAGGGCAATTAAGTAGGGCAATTAAACAGGACAATTAATGACGTGGATAGAACTCACCACTGCCACCAACTATTGCTTTATAATAGTAGAGATACGGTATAGTACCAGTGCAATCGTCTTTGCAGGAGACAGAGGTGTATGCGCGCAAATGGAAGCAGATTGGAGGCATCCACGCACAAATATTCCATTTCGTGTCGTTTGCGCCGTCGCCTACCCCCCTGGCCGCTTCTTCGCGCACCCATGCATGCAGGAAGCAGCGCGCACGTGACGTGCTTGCCCCGCCGCGTTACCAGTGCAAGGGCGCTCCCAGCTTTAATTTGCCGAGCCAGCTACTAGTCTACTACTGCCGCTACTATGACGTATAGTTACACTACTACTCAGGTACATATTAAGGCATTAAGGCATGTACAATAAGATTATCTCAACTAATTTTTAGCATATACATATTACTTTTGATCTATATGGAAGAGTGAGAAAAGAGGAATGAGGAAAAAAGCTAGCTGTACGTTATTTAGTAGCCAATTTTGCACAGAAACACAGGTAGATTATTTATGTACAAGAGAGAAGATATAACTATTGCACAACATCTAGATACAACTTTTAGAGACAGTTATTGTACAAGCTAGTTTTTAGTTTAAAGGGCTTTGCTATTGTACTTACTCTAAGGGGTATGTATAATAAGTCTATCTCAACTGACTCTTAGGGCTTGTTTGGCAACAAAGTATTTTCATAGTTTCTAGGCAAAACCATGGTTTTGAAGAATACCATAGTATTTTTGGCAACATAGTGTTTGGAAGCAACCCAAAAAACTCTGTTTTGAAAACCATGGTATTGCCAATACCATGGTATTTTTGGAGTATTGAAAACTCCACTCAAAGTGGAGTTTTGGGCTTTTGGTGCTAGTGTAGAGAGTGATAGATGTCAATACTTTGAAAATACCATGAAAAAACTTTGTAGCCAAACAGTTTGTAGTTCCAAGAAAAACCATGGTTTCAATGGTGGTAGGTGAAACCATGGTATTTATGCCAAAATAATTTCTAAGCCATGGCTTTGTAATACTATGGTATTGAAAAACTTTGCTTCCAAACAGGGCCTTAGCCTTTACACATTAGCTTTGATCTATGTGAAAGAGTGAGAAGAGACCTAGCTCTTATTTAGTATCAAACTTTGCACAAGAGCATAGAAAAATTATTTATGTACAAGAGAGAAAAGATGATTATTACATATATAACATCTAGAGACAATTTTTAGAGACAGATATTTTATAAACTAGCTTTTAATTTACTATTAATTTGTAATAAATTTTACTATTATACATGCTCTAATTGCTGTGTGGGTTGGATTAATCAATCGAGCGTGTACAGGGCAGATATCTTGTGGGCGTTTAACAACTTTTTGGTGTAGCTAGCTAGTATTGCCTCGTACTACTACTAATTTGCCCCCTAATCCATGCCTCGTGGCTCGTGCTACGCGCGCGTGGTGAATTGGTGTGCTATTACCGGTGTAGGCTAAAATTTATAGGACATATATTTTTTAATATATAGATAAAAAAATATTAAAAATAATTAAGTTATCTATGATTATTATCTATAATTATTATATCTAATATATATATAATATAAAATAAAGATAGATATTTGGTAGAGGTACAGAGAAAACATCACACTAATTTTATATTAACTAGTTATATGCCCGTGCGTTGCTACAAAAAACAAAATTGATAACGAAAAATAAAGATTAAAAAATAAAAAAAAAATTTATAAGATCAAACATCTACTTTTAACGCTTCGTTTCTTGCGAAAGCTGGCTAATTAAAGCAACGCTTTGTTTTTTGCGTAGGGCAATTAAGCAGGGCAATTAAGTAGGGCAATTAAGCAGGGCAATTAATGACGTGGGTAGAACTCACCACTGCCACCAACTGCTGCTTTATAATAGTAGAGAAATATAAACTATACCATATATCTGCCTATAAACAAGATCACTAAAAGAATACTACCTACAAAATTAACTTGGACGGAGGGATTACTGCTGTCTCGTGTACGTACCTAGCAGAGTTTGAGAAATGCCCGTGCGGCCGGCCGGAGCTACGAACGAAGGCATCCAAGGCAAGCAGCAGGCTGCACTGCACGTAGATTTGACCTCCGCATCGCCTGTAATTTGGAGTAAATTTTTTAAAGGATTAAAAGCTACTCCGTAGTCCGTACTAGTGTTAATTACTACTCCTACTACTACTAGCTTGTTTAGTTACCAGCATGCATGCTAGGCGCCGTTGATTTTGGTCGGTCAGAAGATCGATCTTTGTAGCAAAAGGCGCGCGTATTTCCACGTACTATACTTGACGTGAATTCGTGCGCTTCGTAAATTACACCGTCACATTTGACTTGCTAATTGATGCCAATTAAATAGAGTAGTATGTATATACGTACGTACATGGACATTCTCTTGGATATTTGGCGAGGAGACGGGGAGGTAGGTAGGTATGCACACACCACAAATAATAATATATAGTTTGATTTGATTACTCGAATTAACAAGGTGTACGTAGGCGATCTCAGTGAAGTTTTTGCCCACTTTCTACCGAGTTATACTCCGAAGACCTTATAATCTTATATAGGCATACTTGGCTTGGCTTGGCTTGCCTACACACCTCAATGATTTTGTTCACGGAATCACGGTAGATATAGTGACATTTTAAGATTTGCTATCCCTATGAATCATGATATAGGTATGCCGGCCTGCATAATTGGACTAATCTCTACTATATAAAGTGAGAGTTTCTTCCCACGTCATATTAATTGCCCTGCTTAATTGTCTTACTTAATTGCCCTGCTTAATTGCCCTACGCAAGAAACGAAGTGTTGCTTTAATTAGCCAGCTTTTGCAAGAAACGAAGCGTTAAAGATAGATGTTTGATCTTATGAAATAGTATTTTTTTTTTAATTTTTATTTTTCGTTATCAATTTTGTTTTTCGTAGCAACGCACGAGCATATAACTAGTCAAGTTTAATTTCAAGTGTTGTTGGACGTCGATGGGTTTACCCCCTCCGAATATAATATACATGATACATCTGAGGCAATGTCCACCCAGATATCCTCGTATCATTTACACTGTGGTGCGCTGATAGTGAAAAAGAAACGCCAACGACTATTGACGCAAGAACTCCTCCCGACATAAACAAATTATTATTAATGAACACTGACTCAAGCTCCAGTCTAGTCACCAAGCACGCATGCATAATTGGGACCCTAACAACTACTGGACGTGACCAATCGATTAACCAAATCACATGAGCCCTCTTATAACACACACACACAAGCTGATCAGTGAAACAACCTCAAATTTCAAAATGAATTTGATCGAGTTTCTTTTGAATTTGCGTTTGAATTCGAGTTTGAAATCGTTTACCTCGTGGGCCAAATCTCCTCTTCTTCTTGGGCTTTGCAGCCCGTTTCCCTTTGGCCCATGCGGCCTGCTCCCTTCGGCCGTTCGGCCATTGCCGGCCCGGCCCGGCGTGGCCGCCGCCTCCGCCTCCGGCCTTTCGCCAGCGCGCCGTGCTGCCTTCGCCGGTAGCGTCGCCGCTGGCCCGGCTGATCGCCACCGCGCTGCCTCGCGCCGCCCGCCGCCTCCTTGGCTCCCGGTCTTCCCGACCCGCGCCAGCCCCCGCCGCCTTGCACCGCCTGCGCGCGTTGAAAGCATCTAGGCCCCCTAATAATTTGTTTAAATTATTTGTTGGGTTTTGGTGCTTGATGATCAACTAAATCTGTCTTATCAGATTTCTTCAGAAAAGAGGATCAAGATTAAGGTTTCATTATTCTTAGTCCTTTAGCTCATAAGTCTTTTCAAGTCTTTTTAGATAAGTTTTTTCGGGTTTCAACTGTACTATAAAGAGGGACTATGCACAAGTTCAATTCTTGGTTCCTAGGATTTCTGTTTAAAATCTATTTGGGGCTTAAGTTAAATCATTTCAGATTCCTTTAATAAACCTTGTTTGAGTTCATATCCTTTTCAAATCAAACTCTAACTGAACTCAAACCGAGCGTTTCCCATTTACAACGGACCAAGTTTTTGGGTCTCATTGCGGTTGTGTTTTCCTTGAAAATCTCTCAAGTGCTTTTAAGCTACAACGGACCAAAAGCTTCCATTTACAAATGCACCAAGTTTTTGGGTCCGTTGTAAACATTAAACTTACTGGTTTCTCGTGTTCAATCCAATTCCTTTGTTGATGTATAACCAAGAAGCTCTCCTTCGCGACGGACCAAGTTTTTGGGTCCGTTGTAAACTTGTTCTTAAAACTCTCCCAACGGACCGGCATTTGCTCAAAGCATGTGTCTGACGGACCAACTTTCTTGGTCCGACGTAAATGCCTTTTCATTTGGTTTGGGTCCGTAGTTCTTTGAGCCTCTTGCATATTTTTGTCAAACCTTGTCGATACAATCATTTCGTGTTGTCACTTGATCGACATTGGCAAGCGGCTACTGTTGCAAATAACGGCTATTTGCTTCCTGTAGCCTATTTAAGCAGTTGAGAGGCTCTTCCAAAATAGAACTTTTGCCATCTCTTGACATCTAGCATCCGAAAGCCAAAATTCCAAAAAGAGATCAAGCTCCATTCTCAAAAACAAAATCCTACACTCTTACAGCTCCCAAGTAAAGTCTAGTTTTGATTGTTTCTAGTGAACCAAGAGACAGGGCTTGTGGATGGTCTATTACTCTTGGAACTAGCTGTTCCTAGGCAGTTCATTGGTGATTTTAGTGCGACTGTCCAAGCTGTGTTTGTGGAAGGCCACTATTATTGTGAAGAGGTTTTGACTCACCTCACCAAAGTGGTAAAAAGAGTTACAATAGTGAAAAATCCAAGATCGCCTCTGTGAGTTACTTGGAGGAGCAATACTTCGAGGAAGTGCTCTAACGGGGACGTAGGAGATTTCTCTCTGAACCTCGGTGAAAAATCTCTTGTCTCTCGTGTGATAGTTTGTCTTTTTCTTGTTCTCACTATTGCTTAAGTTGTTCTTAGTCTGTTGGTGCTTATTCTGTGTGTTTGCTTAGATCTTATCTTTAAAGCTGCTTAGTCCATGCTGGTTTAATTTGTTTAAAATTGCCTATTCACCCCCTCTAGGCCTTACCGATCCTTTCAAGTGGTATCGAGCAGGTTTTACCCTGTTCAAGCTTAATCGGCTTGGGTAATGGCCGAGGGAAATGGGTCTGCTCTTGTTAGTGTAGGAAGGGTTCCTGCTGATGGCTCAAATTATGCTTATTGGAAAATTCGCATGAGATGTTATCTTGAGGTCATCGGCTATGACGTTTGGAGAGTGACAGAAAAACCTTTACCTCCACGCGTCATACACGATGGGACAGTCCTCTTCCTCAGAACCCACTCTGGAGAAATTAAAAACATGCAATATGATGCTCAGGCTAGAAATGCTATATTCTCCTGTCTTAGCATAGAAGTTTTGATAGAGTGAGTAATTTGTCTACCTTATGATATTTGGACCACTCTACAAGAAATTCATGAAGGTACCTCTGATGTGAAAGAAGAAAAATATTTTGTTGTTAGAGAAAAGTTTGATCAGTTCAAAATGCTTCCTCAGAAAATGCCAATGATATATTTTCTAGACTTAATCCTATTGTCAATGAACTTAAAGGTCTTGGTACTAAGGTTGATGATGTGGAAGTTTGCGGGAAAATGATAAGGGTGCTGCCACGTGCTTATCACAGCTTGATAACTTATCTATCAAACAGTGGAGATCTAAAAAATTGACACCTCTTGAGTTACTAGGAAAGATTTACGCACACGAACTTACTTTGGTGAAGAAGATGCACCCAAGAAGAAATCTATTGCTCTCAAAGCCAAGGATAAGGTGGAAGAGTCATCGAGTGAAGAAGATGATGCTTCAAGCTGTAATGAAGACGAAGATGTCGAAACCGGCCTTGCTTATGAGATCTGCAAACAAAATCATGAGAAGAGTTAATGCGAGAGGCAGAGGAAGGTATATAATCATTTTTCAAAGAAAAACCCTTTTCGAATATTACATTTTGAATGCAATGAAAAGGGACACATAGCTGCACGATGTCCAAACAAGAGCAAGAAGAAGGGCAAGGGCAAGGGCAAAGATGAAGAAGCCGAAGAAAATGCCTACAACAGTCACAAAAAGTTTCATCACAGAAAGAAGTTCTCCAAGAAACATTGGAGAAAGGGAAAGAAGGAGGCACATATTGGTGAATGGGTCTCAGATGAAGAAAGTTCAAGTGATGAATCCTCTTCTTCCTCCTCTGATGATGAAGATGGTTCAAGGTCTAAGGGGTTGGCTGGACTGGCGTTGGATGAATCTACTCCACCCTCACCTTCTCTGTCTGTTTGTCTTATGGCAAGAGGTGATGAGGACAAGGTAAATGATTCTCCCTCTTATGATGAGCTAGTGGAGATCATTAAAGAGCTTAATGATGCCTTGTGTGCTAAAACTTCTAAGGATAAATCTCTTAAGAAAACTATTGCCAGTTTAAATGATGATAATGACTTGCTTGTCTCTAAGGTCAAGATTCTTGAATCTAAGTATGAAGAAGTGAAAACAAGTTTTACTGTTTAGAGACTAGTCATAATGAGCTCAATGTTGTTCATGATAATCTCACTCTTACTCATAATGATCTTGTCATCAATCATGATTTACTTACAGCTGCTCATGATTTCTTGAATGCAACTCATGTATTACTTATTAAGACTCATGATGACTTGCTTGTCAAACATTGTGAACTAGAAATGAGTAAGGAATTAACTACAAGCAAATCAAAGAATGTTTCCACTCATGATAAATCTATTACCTGTGATTTGACTTGTGATGAAATTCCTATTGCTAGCTCTTCTGCATGTAATGACAGTCATAGAAATGACTTGTGTCTTGAAAGTCTCATGTTGGAAAATCAAGAACTAAGGTCAAAAGTTGCTAAATTTGACAAAGGTCTTGAAAAATGCTTTCTCGGAAGTGTCACTCTTGATAAAATTCTTGGAGAGCAAAAGTCACATTGGGCAAAAGAGGCATTGGATATAAAACAGATAATATGCCCAAGAAGGATTATTTGCCAAAATCCAAGATAAATTTTGTCAAGAAAAGCACTAAGTGCTTTGCTCTTGTCATAGATTTGACCACAGTTCAAATGTATGCATGTATGCAAGCACGCCCAGAAACAAAGGCCAAAAGAAAGCTGCATGGTTGATGCTCACTACATGTTGTTTAAAGATTTCAGGAAAAATGAATGTGAAATTTGTCGGCCCCTCTAATCTTGATAGAAAGCTTAAAGTCGTTTGGGTGCCCAAATCTTTGCTTATTAATCCTTTTGGCCCCAAAATTGTTGAAACTAACATCCATGGACCCAAAAGCATTTGGGTACCTAAAATCAAGAAATGATTATGTTTATTCAGGTGAACTACAAGAGTGGTGGTCATCACTGGGTAATTGACAGTGGATGCACTCAACACATGACCGGCTCATCAAGAATGTTCACCTCAGTTGAAAAAGAAAGTAATTCAAGTCACAAAATTACTTTTGGTGATAATAGTAGAAGAAAGGTAAAGGGAAATGGTAAGATTGCCATCTCTAATGATTATTCAATTGATAATGTGCTTCTTGTTGATTCCCTGAATTTCAATCTTTTATCGGTTGCTCAGCTGTGTGATCTTGGTTTCCATTGTACCTTTTCTCTTGATGGAGTAACTGTTTTTGACAAAAATGAAAAGCTTATCTTCAAAGGTTTTAGATTTCAAAATCTTTATCTAGTTGATTTCAACTCTAACTCCTCATGCATCTCGACTTGTCTGTTGGCAAAAGCCTCTCTTGGTTGGCTTTGGCATAGACGTCTTGGGCATGTAGGCATGTCTAATTTGAAGAAGCTTTTTAAAAATGAGTTAGTGGTGGGCTTGAAAGATGTAAAATTCGAAAAGGATAGATTGTGTAGTGCTTGTCAAGCCGGTAAGCAAGTTGCAAATTCTCATCCTACTAAAAATATCTTGTCCACCACTAGACCTCTAGAGCTGCTGCATATGGATGTGTTTGGCCCAACCTCTTATGCCGATCTAGGTGGTAACTCATCTTGTTTAGTCATTGTGGATGACTTCTCTCGGTTCACTTGGGTATTCTTTTTACCTAATAAAAGTGAAGTTGGAAAAATCGTTAAAAATTTTGCAAAAAGGGCTCAAAATGAATTTGATTGCCCCATCAAGAAAATCAGAGTGACAATGGAACTGAGTTTGTTAATACTAATGTCATTGATTTTTGTGTTGAGCTAGGAATAAAACATGAGTCATCACTACTTATACTCCTCAACAAAATGGTGTAGTAGAAAGAAAAAACAGAACACTTATTGAAATGGCAAGAACCATGTTGGATGAATATGGAACACCAGACGCTTTTTGGGCTGAAGCAATCAACACAGCTTGTCATGCAATCAATAGACTCTATCTACATCGACTACTCAAGAAAACCTCTTACGAGCTGCTGGTTGGAAGAAAACCAAATGTTACTTACTTTCGTGTGTTCGGGTGCAAGGTCTACATCTACAAAAAGAGAACACACCTAGGTAAATTTCAGAAAAGGTGTGACTCAGGTATTATGCTAGGTTATTCTTCCAAATCTAAAGCCTATAGAGTTTTTAATAATTCACTGGTTTGGTTGAAGAAACCTATGATGTAAAATTCGATGAATCTAATGGCTCACAAGGTGAGCATGAGAATTTAGCCGATGCAGTGAAGATGCCTTGATGGAAGCAATGAAGAAAATGGAAGTTGGTGAAGTAAAACCTAGAGAAGATAATGATGAGAAACCAACAACTTCCATGATGCCTCAAAATGGATCACTACAAGAAGAAGATGAGAAGAATCAAGAAGGATTAAACTTGATTAAGAGTCATCATACTATTGCCAAAGACCACCCCGTGGATCAAATAATTGGGGATTTCAGTAAGGGTGTTCAAACTCGATCTAGACAAGCTTCCTTTTGTGAACATTACTCTTTTGTTTCTTGTGTTGAACCCGAACTATAGATGAAGCTTTGGATGATGTCTTGTTGGATTATTGCCATGGAAGAAGAGCTTAATAGCTTCAAGAGAAATAAAGTATGGGATTTGGTGGAACGTCCAAAAGATCAAAATGTCATAGGAACAAAGTGGGTTTTCAGAAACAAGCAAGATGAAAATGGAATTGTCACTCGAAACAAAGCAAGATTAGTGGCACAAGGTTTTACTCAAGTAGAAGGACTGGATTATGGAGAAACTTATGCTCCTGTTGCTCGACTTGAAGCTATACGGTTCCTTCTAGCTTTTGCATGTCATTTTAATATAACTTTATTTCAAATTGATGTAAAGAGTGCTTTTCTTAATGGAATCATTGAAGAAACTGTTTTTGTTGAGCAACCTCCTGGTTTTGAAGACTTAAAATATCCAAATCATGTATTTAAGTTATCTAAGGCTCTCTATGGTTTAAAACAAGCCCCAAGGGCATGGTATGAGAGACTTAGGAACTTTCTACTAGAAAAGAATTTCAAAATTGGGAAAGTTGACCCAACACTCTTTTTAAAAGACTTCAATGGTGCATTAATGATTTGCCAAATCTATGTTGATGATATAATCTTTGGTTGTACTAATCACTCTCTTTGCAAGGAATTCAGTGATTTGATGGCAAAGGAATTCGAGATGTCAATGATAGGGGAACTTACATTCTTCCTTGGATTTCAAATCAAGCAATTAAAAAGGGGAACTTTCATATCACAAGAAAAATATATCAAGGATCTCCTTAAACGCTTCAAATTGGATGAATGTAAGCCACTCAAGACACCTATGGCAACAAACACACATCTTGATCAAGATATAGGAGGTAAGTCTGTTGACCAAAAACTCTTTAGATCCATGATTGGATCTTTACTCTACTTAACAGCATCTAGGCCTGATATCATGTTTAGTGTCTGTATGTGTGCTAGATTTCAGTCTGCTCCTAAAGAAGTACATCTTAGTGCCGTAAAAAGAATTTTCAGATATTTAAAGCACACTTCAACTATAGGCTTGTGGTACCCTAAGGGTGCTTCTTTCAATCTTATTGGCTACTCAGATTCTGATTATGCTTTGCAAAATAGATCGAAAAAGCACTTCAGGGTTGCCACCGCTTGGAAGGTCTTTAGTATCTTGGTGCTCTAAAAGCAAAACTCAGAGTAATCGCTTCATCGCCGAGGCTGAATATGTGGTCGCCAGCTTGTTGTGCTTAGATTTTATTCATCAAACAAACCTTTCTTGATTACGGCATTAAGTTTGAAAATGTACCTCTTCTCTGTGATAATGAAAGTGCAGTGAAAATAGCAAACAATCCGGTCCAGCACTCACGAACTAAGCATATTGAGATCCGACATCACTTCATCAGAGATCATGTTGGCAAAAAGGACATTATGCTTAGTTATGTTAGAACTGATGACCAATTGGCTGATATTTTCACCAAACCTTTAGATGAAGCCAGATTTTCAAGACTGAGAAATGAATTGAATATTATTGATCTTTCAAATGTTGTTTAAAGCTTGACTTCTTATTTGAACTATTTGCCTGTTGATTTACCTTGCAAGTTTTTCGGAGTTTTAACATTAAGGGGGAGTCAAGAATGTTTCTCAATACATCTCTTGTCACCTACTTATGTTAACAAAAATAAGTAGTGCTGATGCAAGTAAATTGTTTTTAAAAAATAAAAATTTTATTATTTCAACTACTTAAAAAAAATAGCTAGCCTCTCAGCACATGAGTTCTCTTTATCAAGCTTGAATTTGTCTATAATCCTGCTTAAAAGAGTGGAACTCATACAAATTAAGAATTCTAAAAGTTCTTCAATTTCCTTTTTGCAAGTTCACAACGGACTCAGTGACAACAGTGGGTTTTCCATCTACGACAGACCACTCTTGCTCGTAACACATTCACGATGCACTAAAGAAAGTTAGTCCGTTGTAAATGTCCTTCTTGCAAAAGCTGGTCCGCGTAAATAGAAAACTTCTTGCTTTTCTCAAATGAGTCCTGTGTGCTCTTGCAATTGCCGCTAAGTGAGGAAGTTGTCTTTTTCACTGTCAACCAATCTCTTAAAGTCACTCTCACTTCCGCTGCAGTTACTATTACTCAGAATAGTAACTTTTGGTCTGTCTCCTCCCAACACTCCCTTGTCCTCAAAATCCATCTCAGAAAATTACCACTCTCCCCTCTCTACTTCCTCTCCCGAGCAACATTCCTTTCTCCATCGAAGCAAACCCTAACCGTGTCGGCGACTGACGGTGCTCGATTGCTTTCGGAGAAGTGTGTTCAGAAGTGGTAAGCTTTCTCTTCTGTTTTGATCAAACCTTAGTCCTAGAAATCTTTGTCTTAAGGTCTTTCCTCTTATCTCTGTAGACTTAGTCTGTTGCGTCAGTTCTTGCGCCGATCTGAGGTCTGAAAGACAGAGTGAGTCTGTTAGGTGTTTGACGAAATGCCTAGGAGAAAAGACACAGATAAAAGAAGTTTGATGGATAGACTTGGTGAGATAGTGTCAAAGAAGAAACATAAATCCACCCGGTCTTCACAAGGGACAAGACATCTAGAGGATACTCGCACTCGGCTTGGTTACAAAGGTCACAACATCAAAGCCTCCTAGAAAAGATAAGCAACTCAGATTCCGATCCAGCTTTATGAGTCTGAATCGATGATGCCGATTATGAGCCAAGTAGGGATCTCGATTCAAGAAGAGAACCTAAGTCCTGAGATTGATATGTTAAGTGGAAATGAGCTAGCTACACTTGGAGGAAAAAGGCTGAGGTCAATCAGGCTAGTAAATGAAAAAAGTTGGTTTCCTTTTGATAAACCCCCACTAGATGAGAAGTTCATCACACTTCTTCAGAAAAACATCTTTTTGGGATATAAGAATAGACTTGACAAAAAGGGAATGAAGATATCTGCCTTGAGCAAACATCAGTTTGTTGATTGGAATCAAATTTGCTCCATAACTAGATCATACCTCATACTTGATTGTGTTAGATCTACCCCAGGATTGCTGGAAATGGTGTCAGGTAACATTTCCTCATGGAATGAAGATAGAATCCTAGAATTCTATTCATCTTTGCTGGTAAACAAAAGAAGACACTATATTCTGTTTTCAATCGATGGAAAAATCAGAAAAGTAAAAGCACCACACTTTGAATCAGCAATTGGAGCTGCAGGACCTCAAGTTAACAGAACAAGGATTCATGACAAAATGTTTCCTGGAAATAGATGGAGACAAATTGGAGATATGCTCGATCTTCACTTTCAGCTCATATTTATAGAGATATCACAGAAGAAAACTTCAATGCAAATCGAGCTAGTTGTTTGTCTGGAGAAGCTAAAACACTGCTCTTGATCTTAAGGCACACAGTTTTTCCAAAATCTGGATATAAGGAAGGTGTCACTCCAGTGTTAGCTTGGTCGCTTCACCTAATCCTCTCCAAGCAACCCATTGATCGATAGATTACATTTTTGGAGAAATGGAAGAAGCAATCTATAGAAGAATGGGGAGTCCACCGCCTTTTGCTCAAGAAATATCCGAATCTTTGCTAGCCCAAGGGATAATCTCACAAAGAAGAAAGTAGTAGATCTTTTACCTGTAAACCAAAGAAATACAAGTTGCTTAAACTACCCACCGAAGTTGCTGCCCAAGTACCCAGAGTCTTTGCATCAAATGATCCAAGTGATCATGAGGGAGACAAGTGATGACAAATTTGACTCATGATGGAGATGATCAACCTGTTTCAAGCCATCACAGTTCGAGATCATCACAGATTAGTCATCATACTCCAAGACTCAATACTCCTAGCTATCATAGCCATCCTCCTGTTACTCAAGATTTTGCACCTCCTCACCAAAACCTTGAGGAAACAGAAATTCTTGGAGGAAGTTCTCGTAAAACTTTGCAACAATCGATGCACAAGATGAAGCAACTCAGATTTTCCTCGATTCTCAATCCAATCATGAAACAGATGTTGCACTCACCAAGGTGGACATTTCAGTCCTAGTCACATTTCTCGATTTCAAGTCATCGCACCCTACCTCCAAAGAAACATTCGATTATGGGTTTTCCTTCTCAAAGATGATGAAAATGTCAAGGAGATGAACTTGGAGAAATTGATAAGCTAAGAGAGCTTCTTTCTTGCATCAAGGTTTGTTCAAGATCAGAATTCAGACTGCAAAGACATGATCATGAAGCAGAGGCTCTAGAGTTCCTCAAAATTTTTCAAGACCACAAGACTTCCATCACTCTGCTCAAGAAAATATAGGAGAAAATCCAGATGATAGACAACATCATGCTTGGAATGAGGAACACCGCTTGGTTCAACCTTTTTGAAACAAGATACAATTCGTAATTGAAGGATGTCCAAGAAAAATTTGTCAAGAACGAGAGGTTAGTCTGCGTTAAGGCACACCGAGCACATGGTCGCTTCTTCAAGAATATCATGATCAAGTTCAGAAAACTCATGAGTTGTTGAGTAAGATATATCAAGAACGAGGCGATTAAAGGATGAAACTTCAAAGAATTTTGATATGCTAAAGAGCAATCAATGGGATCTCGAGGACTTGGCTCACCCAAGTAAACACCAATCAAAACTTGCTCAAAGACAAGGCTTTATGACCTCAATACCAAGCTGAATACTCAAGATACCAAGTTTCATCAGTTTCTTGATTTCTCAGAGAGGATGTTTAAGACCAATGATGACACAATTCATGGTGTAGAACACACTCTTCGAGGCTATATTGATCACTTTGATGCTTCAATAACAAATTTGGTATCAAATCAAGAACGACTTGGTGACATCATCTTTGATCGAGACAAATCCAATTCTTGACTCAGTTCATGATCTTCAAGAAAACTTTCAGAATCGACAGCTTGAGTCTCACCAGGAGATCCAGATTATCCAAGTTGGCATGATCAAATTATGGTTTCAAAGAAGACAACAATCGTAACAAGCTACTCCATTTCGGTCTTCTCCGAAGCATAGTGTCGATCAAAGAGCTTCGACTTTGTTCAAAAGAACTTTCTCCAGCGCAAGAAGTGATATTCTTTTGGAGAGTTGATGCCAAAGGGGAGAAATTAGTCTAGAGAGTAGTAGAAGTAAATGTGTGAACTTGTGTTTGCTTAACTTTGGTCTCATTGAAGTCTGTTGAAGTCTGTTGCTTCTTTATGCTTATTTTTGGGATGTTGCTTCTTCTGCCTGTTTAGACTACTTGCTGAGTTTCTCTTAATCATAATTACTCCATTGTGTGTGCTTAAAATCTTTGAAAAATAGTTCTTGTTAAATTTAAGCACGGTTTTAGGGGGAGCTCATTCCTTTAAATTATACTTTTGTTCTGTCAGACTAACATTCTTTTGCAGAAGAAGGAAAGTTTTTATCTGAAATCAAGAAGATTGTCATCAATCACCAAAAAGGGGGAGATTGAAAGCATCTAGGCCCCCTAATAATTTGTTTAAATTATTTGTTGGGTTTTGGTGCTTGATGATCAACTAAATCAGTCTTATCAGATTTCTTCAGAAAAGAGGATCAAGATTAAGGTTTCATTATTCTTAGTCCTTTAGCTCATAAGTCTTTTCAAGTCTTTTTAGATAAGTCTTTTCGGTTTCAATCAGTACTATAAAGAGGACTATGCACAAGTTCAATTCTTGGTTCCTAGGATTTACGCTTAAAATCTATTTGGGGCTTAAGTTAAATCATTTTGATTCCTTTAATAAACCTTGTTTGAGTTCATATCCTTTTCAAATCAAACTCTAATCGAACTCAAACCGAAGCGTTTCCCATTTACAACGGACCAAGTTTTTGGAGTGCATTGCGGTTGTGTTTTCCTTGAAAATCTCTCAAGTGCTTTTAAGCTACAACGGACCAAAAGCTTCCATTTACAATGCACCAAGTTTTTGGGTCCGTTGTAAACATTAAACTTCTTGGTTTCTCGTGTTCAATCCAATTCCTTTGTTGATGTATAACCGGTAAGCTCTCCTTCCGCGACGGACCAAGTTTTTGGGTCCGTTGTAAACTTGTTCTTAAAACTCTCCCAACGGACCGGCATTTGCTCAAAGCATGTGTACGACGGACCAACTTTCTTGGTCCGACGTAAATGCCTTTCGCTGGTTTGGGTCCGTAGTTCTTTGAGCCTCTTGCATATTTTTGTCAAACCTTGTCGATACAATCATTTCGTGTTGTCACTTGATCGACATTGGCAAACGGCTACCGCTGCAAATAACGGCTATTTGCTTCCTGTAGCCTATTTAAACAGCGATTCAGAGGCTCTTCCAAAATAGAACTTTTGCCATCTCTTGACATCTAGCATCCGAAGCCAAAATTCCAAAAAGAGATCAAGCTCCATTCTCGAAAAACAAAATCCTACACTCTTACGGCTCCCAAGAAAGTCTAGTTTCAGCTTGTTTCTAGTGAACCAAGAGACAGGGCTTGTGGATGGTCTATTACTCTTGGAACTAGCTGTTCCTAGGCAGTTTCTTTGGTGATTTTAGTGCGACCTATCCAACTGTGTTTGTGGAAGGCCACTATTATTGTGAAGAGGTTTTAACTCACCTCACCAAAGTGGTAAAAAGAGTTACAATAGTGAAAAATCCAGTACTGTCTCTGTGAGTTACTGGAGGAGCAATACTTCTGAGGAAGTGCTCTAACGGGGACGTAGGAGATTTCTCTCTGAACCTCGGTGAAAAATCTCTTGTCTCTGTGTGATAGTTTGTCTTTTTCTTGTTCTCACTATTGCTTAAGTTGTTCTTAGTCTGTTGGTGCTTATTCTGTGTGTTTGCTTAGATCTTATCTTTAAACTGTTTAGTCTGTCTGGTTTAATTTGTTTAAAATTGCCTATTCACCCCCCCTCTAGGCCTTACCGATCCTTTCACGCGTCGCCGCCGCCGCCGCGTCCGCACGCTGCCGCCCGCACAGAGCCGCCTCGCCCCTATAAAAGCCACTCCTCCCCGGCCTCCTCAACTCGCCCCGCTCCCCCTCCCCGTGGTGAGCTCCCTCCCCTCTCCCGTCCCTCGCCCTCGCCTTCCCGGCCTCGGCCACGCATGCCGCCGCTAAGCCCGCCGCCTCGCCCCCTCAGAGCCCTAACCCTAGCTCTCTCAGGCCCCCGCCTCGACCGGTGGCCCCGCCTCGACCCATCGACCCTTCCCTCCCCGTCCCCCGCCAGTGGCCCCGCCTCTCCCTCCTGCCGTCTTTGGCCGGCCGCCACACTCCTTCCGCGCCGCCTTGGCCGCGGCCCATTCCCGCGCCGAAGCCAAGCCCAACACTGTTTTAAACAGTGTTTTGATTTTCGGATTTTAATTCATTTAATAATTTCCGAAAATCCGTTTTAATCCAAAAATAGCCCGGAAAATCCAGAAAAATCCCGGAAAAACCCAGAGCTCCACCAAATACTTTTCCCGAACCGTTTCGATCCCCTGAGTCCAGAAACGCTGTTCGTTCCCAAATCCGAAACTCAGAAAATCCCCAAATCCCAGTTTTACCCTCCGTTCTCTTCCGAGTCGGTTCCGGTTTTCCGTTTCAGTTCCGTTTTCGATTTCCGGTTATTGTTTTGTCGTTTACTTATGTTGGTTGTCTTTCCGCGCTAGATTCGACCGTTGAGACGCCAGCGGAACCAGAGCAGTCCCTGGAGTCGAGCGCTCCCGAGCGTACGTTGGACCGTGACGGGAGCACAAGATTTAATTACGTCTTCGACGATTCATCCGATCCAGCTGCCGCGCAAGGCAAGCCGTACACCCTTGATCATGTCGATCCTATCATGCCATGTTATAGTAGTAATTATTTTATATCGCATTACTTTACTGTATATTGAATTAATGAAATCCAATATTTTAGAATGACACGATGCTTAGATAATGCCGAATTGCTCATGGAACTTCTTTGAAAATATTGAATCCTGTTAAGCCCTTGGAACCCTAGTAAATTGCTTATTACCATAAATAGGTTAGAGTATACTACTAAGTTAGATCAAAGCTTGGAATTTCAAATAAAATGCTGCCGAATCTCCGATTCGGATGTTTGTAAAAGTGCTGCAGTCAGGGGGACAGTATCGGATTAATCCCGGAGTGGATGAGATTCCGATCCCCGGCTGGTGATTACTGCCTTGGTTGGTCTGGTGGCCGGTACTGTGAGTACCGGGTTGGATTCGTGGATAAAGGCTTGGTCTTTGGCAAAAGTGTAAGATTAATAACCCCCTTGAGCAAAGTAAATAACTTAGTTCCCACTCAACCACAGGTCGGACTGGTCAGAGGACCCGTATCCGACGTAGCTCAGTAAGTTAGTCATTCCCGAGATAATAATTGAACTGTTTGGTGGAACTATTCTCCGGAGAGAATAGGGACCGGGCCTTCCCGACAGGGAAGTGGACCGGAGGGGTGGGACGGGAATGGTCCGGAATGACATTCCTGGTTCTCACAACGGTAGACGCTAATGGGGACCCTGAGTCCAAGGTAGCGGTCTCTATCGGTTAACAACTAAAAGACGGAAATGATTAAACGAAATGCTACGATCATCTAAACTGGGCCACATGCATTTAAGTTGCATGAAACTCACGATTGGCATAAAGGTTATAGATATCTTGTGGGTAAAGTTGAGCCGCTCTGCAGAGTTAATCTTAATGGTAATCGATTACGCCGTACTTCCGGTTAATGAAGTTAAGTTTGAACCTGGGGTGATACCCGTAACTAAGCTCAAGTTACTGTTTGGAATTTGGATAAGTGTGGTTAGTGTTGTTGAACTTTGTGAAACCCCAATTACTTATTTTATGGTTTGTGCTTCAAATATAAAATGAATTGTAAATAAAACTGCATCCAGATACTTAACCCTACTGCCATCCCTTGATTGCCCCTACATATAGTATTCTGTGGTTCCGTACGACTTGTTGAGTACTCTGTACTCACCCTTGCAAACCCCGCCCTTTCAGAGTTCGAAGATGCCGGAGCCAACCAGGAGGTCGTAGATGACGATTTAGTCTGGTTCTAGGTCTTTGTCTTCGCTCAGGCCCTGCCTGTGGTTTCTCTCTTTTGGTATTGTAAGTCTAGAAGCTCGGATGCTTCCCTTGTAAAATCCGGTCGTTAGACCGACTATATTGAATAAAAAGTGTTGATTTGGCTTTTACCAGGTAATTTTACTCTTGTTTTCCAACAGTTAGTCTTCCTGGGTAACTGTTGTGAGTTTCGCACTGCCCCTAAAAGGGCGGTCCGTCACAATCAGCTTCAAATCCAGCTCAAATATCCCATCAAGGGACCTCCAAATGAACCCCTGAATCGAGAGGGCGACTCAAACAGTATCCATTGACGATTAGCGTTCAAGATTGGAGATCGAAAAGCATTTTGGGAGCAACAACGACGACTTGATCCAACCGATGGGACAAGTGTTCATCCAAAGAAAAACAAGAAGCTAGCAACGAGGTGTGCATGCATGTGGGTCGAGGCCAGAACAGAGAGAGTAGGACATTCAGTGCAGAGTGCAGGAGGCGTTTTTTTTTTTTTATAAAAAAATTTACACAAATAAACCACATTTAAATTCTTTGACCTAAAAAACCTATAATCGTTGGGTCACCGCGCAACTAGGCCCAATCGCTTGGTGGCCCAACGATTAGATGATAGTCGCGCGATGGTGGCGTGACTAGAGCTGTCATTGTGCAATGCGCAGAAGACAGTGAGCCACGTGTCTTCGTCACAATATCATCGCACGACTAACCGCCAAATCACAGCCATGTGGCACAATTGTAGCCAACCACGGTATGGAGGTGCGATTGAGGTAGTTATAAGCCCGATATGCGAACAATATTCCAATCGGGAAAAGAGAAGAGAAGGGAGGGGAGGGGAGAGGAGAAGAGAAGAGAAGATAGTGGAGTATGGAAAGAGAGAGGAGAGAAGAGAGGAAGGGAGAGTAGAGGGGAGGAGAAGACTTTCTCTGAGTACTTTGTTCATTGTTGAGGTTCTTATGTTCAAGTGATTTATTGCTCATTTTGGGAAACACATGCTAGGTTAGTCAATAAACATAAATAAGTGGTAGTAGTTGTAGATCAACATTTTTAGGGTTTATAGTTGTAGATCGATATTTTTAGTGTTTATGTCTAGTTTAGTTTTAGAACGTGTTATTTATTTAAATTCTTTAGCTTAAAAACGATAGGCTACCCCCACTAGTAAATCAACTAGGAAAATACGCGCGCCGCACGCCGCACGCCGCACGCGTAAACGGAAAACGAATTTGTGTTTTTTTCGGAGAAAAAACGGACCATGAAAATATTTTTTCTGGGGAAAACGAGAAAAAACGGGATATGAAAACATTTTTCTGGGGAAAACGAAAAGGTTTTTTTCCGGAGAAAAAACGGACTACAGAAACTTTTTTCGGGGGAAATGAGAAAAAACGGACTACAAAAACATTTCCTCGTGTAAAAACCGTGGCGCACGACGCGTGCGTGAATGAAAAACGAATTCGTGCAATGAAAAACGAATTTGTGTTTTTTTAGGAAAAACGGACCACGGAAACATTTTCCCCAGGATCCGGAGAAAAACGGACTACGAAAACATTTTTTTTCGGCAAAAACGGAGAAAGGACGAACGAAAAATGATTTTTTGTTTTTTCCCGAGAAAAAATGGATCACGAAAACGTTTTTCCCGAGGTCTGGAGAAAAAACGGACAATGAAAATATTTTTTCCGACAAAAACGGAGAAACGACGAACGAGAAACGAATTTGCATTTGTTCTGAGGAAAAACGGCCAACGAAAACATTTTTCCCTTGCTCTGGAGAAAAAAGGGACAATGAAAACATTTTTCCCTTGCTCTGGAGAAAAAAGGGACAATGAAAACATTTTTTCCAATAAAAACGGAGAAACGACGGACGAAAAACGAATTTTCATTTTTTCTTGGAAAAACGGCCAATGAAAACATTTTCCCCATGCTCTGGAGAAAAAACGGACCACGAAAATATTTTTTTCGGGCAAAACGGAGAAAGGACTTGAACGTAAAGCGCAGGGACCTATTTGTTATAATTTTGGACATGTTCGCTATTTTGAAAAATTAGAAAAAGGCTCGTTCGCGATTTGTATTTAATGGGAACCTCTTTCTGTAAAACGGCGAACGGGGGGCCTAAATGCGAACCGGGGAAAAAATTTCTCCCTCACAGAAAATCGTAAAGGACCTATTTGTAAATTCGCATGGATCTATCCGTAATTCCGAAGAATATGATGACTTTTTCGCAAAATGGGGGGTGGGACACGTGGGGGTCCTGTCTGAGGACAGTTTCTCCCGATTATAATGGAGGTATGATTAGTGGAAGAACTGGCATACTTAACTTTAGATCCGCATAATCCAAAGATCGTAGTTTTATAGTATTTATAATATTGTAATTTCATTGAGCATTTGTAGCCGTGATTTTTTAATTTAATTGAAATAAAGAGAGTGTTTTTATATGGATGGTAAGATTTGGTTTTTGTTATACTCAACGTACGTAGCACACTTATTTAGCGTGCGTTCTAAATATTTTGAGTCGTGTGGCATGTATGTCATGTCAACATTTTTTCAAAGTGTTTTATGGGCAAGGAGAAGTTAGTGAGGGGGCCATGTAGGGTTTATTTGAGTAGTTTTTTTGTAGATCACAATGTATCACCTGAGTTCGGATAATCTTAAAATCTGGGAGGTCTTGCATTGGCTGACATGCAGCTTCTTGCTGAACCCAATACTGTATGCCTGTATGGTGTCCTTATGAGATGCTTGTGGAACCGTTGATCATCGGAAGTGATCCGCTAGAAGTTGACTTTGATGGAGAGCAGGGTTCACAAAACCGCCGAAAATCGCGTTTTTCGAGCGTACCGTTTCGGTTCAAGATGCAAAACCGCTCGGTAAACCGGTCTAATTAAAACAAAATTGAAAAAAAATTAAAAAATTTGAAAAAATTTGTATGTTCGGTTTTTCGTGAAAAACTGCGGTTTTTCGCGTAAAACCGTTTTCGAAAAGGTCGGGTTAGTTTTTCGTGAAACCCTAGCGGTTTTTCGTAAAAACCGAGCGGTTTACCGTGAAAAACCGAACGGATTTCAATTTTTTTCAATTTTTTTGGATTTTCCAACTCTTCGGTTTTTGACGGTTTTTTAGCGATTTTTACGCCTTTGTTTTTGAAAGACCGTCGCGAAAACCGGTTCGGTTTCGCGATGCATTGTGAACCCTGGTTGGTAGCATGCAATCGTCGTAGCTATGAATGGGTGTTGGTGGTGCAAGCGTGTCTGGGTACATTTAGAAATGGCAATGGGTCTGTACTCGACGGGTATCACCACCCTGTACCTATATCCGTGTTAGTAAAATTCACCCGCTAAAATACCCATACCCACACAAGGGTACAAAATTTACCCGTACTCTTATGAGTAACGGGGACCCAGCGGGTAACCCGCACCCGCATTATGGACAGATGCCCCTGCAGGCTGCAGCAGCATATCTTATAAGGCAAATCAATGATAATGAAATGGATATCCGTATTAAAAATTAAATATTATACTAGAGCGCACAATTAAGTCTTGGGCAGCATATCTTATAAGGTAGTTAGAGTTTAGAGATTTTGATAGACTGGCCAGCTAGACTGCAGAGTTGGGTCTTGGGCAGTTGGGCCAGATCACTAATGGATCAGACCCACAAGTGAACGAGTACAGATAATAGCAGAATGGACCCGTACCCACTCTACCCGCTATGTAGTAACTTTTGCCAATTATTAGACCCATGGGTATGAAAAATAACTCATACCTGACCCCTAATAAAGTAAATACCCACCGGGTTTCAGGTTTTGGGTCCCCATTGCCATCTCTAGGTACATTTGGCAGTGCTTGTGAAGTGGGGGAGAGTAGTGTGGGTAAGCAGGTGGAATTTGAGGATGGTGGGACAGAGGATGGTGGTGCATATGCAGTTGTAACGAAGGCAAGCATGCCGATCCTAGTAGACAGGTAGACAAAGGGTAGGACATTGAATTTATAGTTGATGATATGGAGTGGAAAGACCAGAGGACCAGGGCCGAAGAACAGGTATTGGAAGAGGAGGAGGAGGATGACTATTCGGATGATGATGATGATGTTAGAATAGTTCCACATTGATTGTGGAAGGGCAAAGGACCTAACTTATAAGTGGGGGAGTCACTTACCTCTTAAGCTAGCTTTTGGGGTTGAGAAGGCCCTTACGATCCAACAATTGGTACCAGAGCCCGGTTGTAACATCTTTGGCCCGATGGACACTAGGGTGTGAAGGCCTGATGGACCGTGGCCCCGAGGGACCGTCGATGTACGGTGAAGGGGCGACGAACGGCTGAGAGATACCAATGTGTGAAGGGGGGATTGTTAGAATAGTCCCACATTGATTGTGGAAGGGCAAAGGACCTAACTTATAAGTGGGGGAGTCCCTCACCTCTTAGGCTAGCTTTTAGGGTTGAGAAGACCCTTACGATCCAACAAATGATGTCCCTGATGCATCGATCGGTGCCTGATGCTTGGAATAGACATGACCTAGGGGGCTTAGTTGTGAGTGATAAATCAGCTAGGTTAGTCAATAAACAGCTAGGTTAGGGGGCTTAGTATGAGCAGAATGTGTGCGTGTCAATGCCATGTTTGCAGATAAATCAGCTGGCGTTTCTCTGTACTTGGTGGAACCTGCCCTAGTTGGCATTTCTCGTCATGCAAATTACATTTTGTATGTTACTTACTTTGATGTTGCATTTCGCAGATCGACTTCGGGATGGATATCGGTGGAGGTGTGCACTCCATGTGGGACCACATCTGTTTGGGTGTGGAGATCACACGGGAGGGGGTCGGATCGGTCCTAGGCCATATCTACGAGCTGTCCTGGCACATCATCATCTTGACCTCCTACCATCAGCTACTAGACAATGTGGGACCATCCGCATAGCGTCCCACTGAGCAAACCCCTTGAGCCACGACATGTCCACCGTGACACCTAGGATCTTCCTTGTAGACCAGCCAGGTAACTCAGCATGGCAGTAGGCATACTGTTGGGAAATAAGGGTAACAAGGAGGAAGATTATTAAAAAAATTCCATCTACCCGAACTCACAAAACTCGCTGCAAATGAACTAATATTACATATTATGATTTTAGCGTTACCACTTGACGCACAGGTGTGACTTCTCAGCACCGGAAGAATTGTGTGTCGTATCACGTTAGCACATTGAGGTAGTAGCAGCCTCGTTCCACGAGTATCCACATGAATAGGAAGAAGACTCTGCACACTGGTTTGCCAAAATCTTCGCAACACGGTCCTCTTTGTTTTCACCAAAATTAGTCTCTTGAGTTCGGTTATCCCTATGGAGCCCACGTGCATTTTTATTTTTAACTAAGGAGTCATAATAAGATAAGCCTGGAAGTTTTCTATTTTCTAACTTGATAGGATTTGACATAACCTTTATCGGTTCAACTCCTTACCCAAAGCTGACTCTGTATTTAATTCGTATTACATTAATCCAAATCATATAGGATTGCTATTTCATATTCAAATAATCCAAATCAAACAGTATTTATTCTGTGTTTAATAATTCCAATGAATTAATTATCCATATAATAATATATAGGATTTATTAACAAACAATTAGGTTTATATTCTTTCGTGTGACCCTGTATGCCCATTGTGATGTTGGTAGTGTATCAAATCATCGTTCGACGCACAAGCCGTAAGTAGCTCCTAGCAGAACATTATGACTTTTCAGACCACATGAATATCATTTATCTGACAAGCCATCAACGATATATGTTTGATCCTCTATCACTTTCAGATATCAAGATTAAACCCAAGGCAAGATATATGTCATCCTTGTGCTGTTTAATCCGTTGTTTCTCGAATATCCAAAGCTAGAATAAATAAATCAAGCAGTTGACACCTCATCTTGCTCGGGCATGGTCATGCACATTCTTTAGTCTATCTTCTTCGAATGGGCTTAAGATAACTTTGTCCTCATATAATGAAGAGGATAAAATTCCATCTTGACCCTCCACATTTCTAACACATTCTCGAGTGTAGCTAATATAATGATCCAATTACGGATAATAATTAGTAACATCAAAGAATGTGATCCTCATGTTGAGATACATGTATGTCTCAGGTCAGAGGATCGAGTATAAACACTGTATGAAACCAACCAATGACACACGTGTAATGCTCAATGCAGTGTTTCATTATGGGTCAATCCAAGAACATGTTCACCAACACTTTATCCATATAATTGTGTTTATATCGCATATCCATAATCCAGAAAACATGATCATCACACAGTCATACACTTGTCTATGTAAATAAGCAATTGATGTTCCAATCAACTAAACGACAAGGGACAATTTATAATAATACCACAAACACGTTACAAAGTCTCACGATTAAGTCACATACTTGATTATCTATAACATGATATTTATTAAAGGAACATAAAAACGTAAACATTTATCAATCATCTCTATGATTGGCCATTAGGACATATTTCCAACACGTTAAACATAGTGTGTATCATTGTACATATTGTCACAACCAACCAAACAAGTACGACAAGGCATTCATTTAGCAGAAATACATGTTGAACTACGCATTTGCACTCGCGGTCTTCACTTGTTGGAAACCTTACTCAACAAAAGCAGGGAAGATTAGGGAACAGCACCGAATGTCTCTGATGCCCTTGTTGTACCAAATATTATTTTAGACTCAGAAAGGCCCAAGAAGAACTTATAGCCGAGTACTAAGCCCGCGAGAAGGCTCATGACCACAAGGGGGAGTAGGACACAACATCATCGCAATCCTAATTTGATTTCCATCCGCCAAGTATTTTCCTTTCTAAAAGGCGTGTTTGTATCGCAGTTGTAGTTCATATCAAAGGTTCATGCATGTAGCCATTTATACCGTAGCACCAACCAGACTCTACGTGCCATGTAATTCAGACCTTCATAGTCAAGTGTTATGCTAGGCTTGCAATCTTATCTTTATTGCTCTATTCTCGTCTCGCAGAAGCTTATAAAGTATTTCACCAAATTTTGGGTTGTTTGTGTAAAAACCAATGTAAAACAATTAAAATATGATTTATTTACAAACAATTGTAGTTAGCAAACTCGCGCTTCTTTACCGCTAACAATTATTCACAAACAACTTTTTGAACCGTTTAATTCTGTAAAATTAAAGCTAAGTTTATTTAAATTATTATTTTTATAAAAAGTTGCTTACAATTGCCGGTCAAGAACACGATTGGGCTGAGCCGCCTTCTGACCTAGTGATTGTATCATCAGTCGTGCTGTCGGTTCGCATGATTCCATCGTGCTACTAGACAACTAATCGCTAGGCCATCGGACGATTGGGCCTAGTGATTGTGGTTTATTAAAAAAAAAAAGAAACGTGGCTTATTTGTGTAAAATTTTTTTAAAAAAATTGATTTATTTTACAGAAAAAAAATTCCGCGGAGGCTCTAGAGGCGGTAATACTTTCGCAAAGGGGGCGAGGTTGAGGTTGAGAGAAAGGGTGGCGGCAGCACATTATGGGCTAATCATGCCAAATGCAAAGGCACCAAGCCAGAGCTTTTTACCACCATTCTCCTTTCCCGATCTTTCTCCTCATCATATGTGTCATGATGCATTGCACACCCACGCTAGCTACACTCTGCCTGCTGCACAAACACCTTTTTACCACCAAACATTTTATTACTATATTTCCTCTCTCTCTCTCTCTCTCTCTCTCTCTCTCTCTCTCACACACACACACACACTTCTCTCTCTCTCAGTATGGCTCTCTTCCCTTCCCCTCTATATTTATGCAGTTGGTGGTGTTGTTGCTGCCACTAGCTTAGCCTGCTTAGTAATGACCCACACCTAAGAGCAAAAGTTGCCCTTTTGTCTCCAGAGAGTATAGTAGTTAAGAACAAGCAGTAGAAGAACACAAGAGAATTCAATCCCAACAAGAGCTAGATACCGAGAAACTGATCGAGCCAAGAAAACAATGGCGAGTGATCTCACCATCTCCAACCCTTTCGCTCCCCTCACCAACCAGCAGCCGCAGCAGCAACCGTCGTCTCAAGACCACCCTCTCCCTCCTCCCCCCAAGAAGAAGCGCAGCCTCCCCGGCACACCAGGCAAGTGATCCGTCGATCCTTCCATCGATCACACCAAATTTAATTAGCTTCTTGATCAATCCCTCGCTGCTTTGCCATCGACATGCACATGGTTAACTACGTGCTATGATGTGGTGTGGTGCAGACCCTGAGGCGGAGGTGATCGCGCTGTCGCCGCGGACGCTGCTGGCGACGAACCGGTTCGTGTGCGAGATCTGCGGCAAGGGGTTCCAGCGCGACCAGAACCTGCAGCTGCACCGGCGCGGGCACAACCTGCCGTGGAAGCTGCGGCAGCGGAGCGGCAAGGAGCCGCGGAAGCGCGTGTACGTGTGCCCGGAGAAGAGCTGCGTGCACCACAACCCGGCGCGCGCGCTCGGCGACCTCACCGGCATCAAAAAGCACTTCTGCCGCAAGCACGGCGAGAAGAAGTGGAAGTGCGACAAGTGCTCCAAGCGCTACGCCGTCCAGTCCGATTGGAAGGCTCACTCCAAGACCTGCGGCACCCGCGAGTACCGCTGCGACTGCGGCACCCTCTTCTCAAGGTACGCCATCGATTAGCCTAGCTTACAAGCATCAACGCCATGGCCGTCTTCCATGCAAATTTTTCATGGTCGTGCTCTTCTTGTTGCACTAGCCTAATTCGATGCATGCATGCTTCGATGCATGTATGTGCAGGAGGGACAGCTTCATAACGCACCGCGCGTTTTGCGACGCTCTGGCGGAGGAGACGGCGAGGCTGAACGCCGCTTCCAGCGCGGCGGGGGCTGCCACGTCGCTCTGCAGTCAGAACTTCCTCTTCGCCGGCTCCGCGGCGGGGCTGGCCGTGCGGCCCAACATGCTGCTCCCGCCGGCCGCCGCGCACCTCAAGCCCGGACAGCTGCTCGGCCCCGCGGCGGGCGTCGGGGACCTGTGCGACAGCGCCGCAGCTCGGCACGGCGGGCTCTCGTTGTGGGGCGGCGACACGCTGCGGCCCATGGACCACATTGGTGCCCTGGCCGGTGGTGGCCCGCCGGTGCCGCCGCAGCTTTACGCGGATCTCTTCGCGCCGAGCTCCGGCGCATCGCTGCAGTTTGACGTGGCGCAGCTGAGCTGGATGTACGGTAACGGCAGCAAGTTCTCGTCGTCGAATGCCAGCGAGCTGACGAGCGCCGAGGCGTCGTCGTCGAAGGAGGCGGACAGCGTGCCGTCCGTGTTCAGCGGCCAGCATCACGCGAAGGCCTCTGCGCCCACCGACATGTCCGCGACGGCGCTGCTGCAGAAGGCTGCGCAGATTGGCGCCGTGACTTCCAGCGCTGCGATGCCGCTAGTGGGGGCCTTTGAGCCGGCCAAGTCCTCGCTGGTCAAGGAGTGCAGCAAGTTCGACGGTGGAGCTCTATTTGGCGCGGGGCAGCACAATGCTAACATCTCTGGCGCAGTGAGCGAGCTCACGGCGGACGCCGGAAATGTGCCGTACGACGTTTTGTCTGCGGTGCGCCACGCCGGCTTGAAGGACGCCGTCGGGAGGGAGGAGACTAGGGATTTCTTGGGCGTCGGCGTGCAAGCACTGTGCTCATCATCGATTAATGGGTGGATTTAATCCTTAATTTGCAGGTCAATCATGTAGCCATGGATAGATCGATGAGTAGTGTTAAGTCGAAGCTATGTAAGCAAGCCAACTTCAAAAAGAACCAGAAGGGCATTCCATTTCATTTAGTTTACTCAACTGCCTTTTCCTGTCTTGGCATATTATGGCCTTTGTTACTTACACTTAATGGAATTTGAGCCATGAAGAGAAGAGTAATTAACGGAGTTTGATCTTGTATTTGATGCCTAGCTAGTAGATGGAAGAAGATATGGAACACAAGGATTCGAATTTCGCCAAAATTCAGCGAAAATTGGTTCTTTCGGTGAGTTCCGAAATACACTTGTACCAGTTGCATTTCGGTGGGTTCATTCGAATTTTATCCAAAAAAAAAATCAACTTTCGGTCCAATTTTATCAAAAAATCTATTTTTTGCCCAACCATTTCGTCCCAAAATTACTCTCAAATCTCCAAAATTACAGAATTTTGGTGGGTGCGAAAAAATTTTTGAAACGAAATTCAAAACCCTGATGGAACAAGGATATGACTCAAGCATAAAAGGTGGCACGAGATCCATGCATATTCTGATCAAGAACCATCGATCAAACAGTAGCTCCCTTTATTGCGCTAATTTGTTCTTAACAAAAGAAAGCAAGGGGAGGCCAGCCACCTTACAAGTTACAACTCTATTATTGCACAAACCAATTTACCTTTTCAGTGCAGCTAGCTTGATCCTGTTTTAACATTTGTGCACTTTTATTTCTAGCCATAGTGGCATATAGATAAAGGAGGATCTTTGCCCCTGACGATCAAGAAATTTAAGTAGCTGTCTTGCTGTGTGCTTGGCCAAATGTCAAGAGGTATAAGGTTGGAGCAAGCTAAAAGGGAGCTTGCAACATAGCAATGAGGTGCCCAATAACCTACCAACAAGGGGAAGTGGTTATCCAATTGAGGAGGCCACTAGTTTTATTTTGGCCTTCCAGAAATTAATTTGCATTTGATTAGCCAGGGATGCATGCACATCCACACATTGGGCTAGTGCTGCTTAACTTAATTGCCTATTTGTCTGCATGCTTAGTGCATTTTGGTTGTAATGGAAGGTGTGTTGAAACAGGATCTTGTCTGGAGATATTTCCATTAGTTTGTTCGAGAGTGTTGCTGTGGAAAGCAGAATCAGCCTTGCTTGATCCGTAGTACATGATTGCACATTGTATTAATTGGGGGTAAAAAAAAGACGGAACAAAAGGTGGATATATGGTAGTAATTATTTTTTGGGCGTTACTGGAGCAGGATGTCTGATCCAGCATATTTCTTTAGACGCTCGTGCAACATTATTTTCTAACGTTTGCAATATTTTTTTTCAAAGTCTGCAATTTTTTTTTTCGCGTGCACATTTTTACTGTTAGCGAAGGAAAGTTTCACACGTAGAAAAAAATGTTGTGGTACATCCGAAAAATCGGACGTCCGATCACAAGTTATTCCGTTATTTTTTTACATGGGGTAAGTGTTGCACTTGTCGGGGGGAAAATGGCTACGTTAGGGAACTTCTTGGGGTTGGTCAATATCAACATTGAAGTGTACATTATACCTATATTACAATCCGGAGGTTACGAGGACCCTTAGAGTGTCCGCGTGTCGCTTCGCTTCGAGACCGCCTCGGTTTCTTGTGTTTCTTGCGCTTTTCGTTTCCTTGCTCCGTGCGGCCGGGTTCAGCTCCATCTCCTTCGCCCGTTCCCCATATTGCTGCCCTTCCTTGCGCCGCCGGCCGCCTTGCACCGCCGGCCGCCTTGCACCGCTTCGCCGCTGCTCCACCACCGCCGGCAGTTACGGCTTCTCTGTGGATCCGCTGCGTGCGTCGCCTATCGTCGCCTGCTTCGCCCGCGTTGCCTGCGTTTTCGTCCAGGATCTGCTGCGGTACGGCTCGACCATGCGCTTCCTTGTTGGATCTGCCGCACCGCCCTCCATCGGTGTAATGTGCAGTTCGTTCGTGCGATGCGCCTCCTTTCCGGATCGACCGCAGATCGATTCACCACATGGGAGTGCTTTGCTGCGCTGCTATTTCGGACCTGGTGTGTGCATCCGCTGCTACGCTCCACTCCAACATGGGGATTCGGCCAAACCGACCGGTACACCTCTCCGTCGCCGACACACTGCGGTATGGCACCCCGGTATGGCCTCCCTTGTTTCATATACAATCATTGTGCGCGCTGCTATCTGCTCATTGGAGTTCACCATTCTCTTGCGCCGCATCACTCGGCGTTGCTGGCACGCGTTGCGCTTTTGCGCCGCGTCGCTCGGGGCCGTCGCCACGCGCTCCATCGTTGGTTGTTTGACGGTCTCCACCCATGGGTTTCGGATTTCAAGTTCATTGCGCCTGTATAGCCCAGTGCTTCTGCTCTCGCCCTCTTGCTTTTATGCCTTTTATTTCCCCTGGATTGTGTGTCCCCCGTATTCTGTGTTGTTTGCTCTTCGTTTCTTTCTTTCCATGGATTCCAATTCTGCTCTCGAGGCTCGCCGCTGGGAGATTTGGTGTGGTAAACAACCCATCGCGCTGGTGCTGCTGCCTGCATCATTTACCGTGCCGCCGGCGTTATCGCCTCCATCGTCTGCTGACTCGCCTCCGTCTCGAACTGAAAGTGCATCTAGGCCCCCTAAAAGTGTTTTGGGTGATTAATGACAAACGATTAAAGAAACTAATGTGTTCAACTAGTTTATGAACAGGTAAATGCCTCAAGAAGAGATCGTCTATGTGCGTGAAGTATCCCCTAGTGATGTTGAGTAAGAAAAACGGTATTTAAGCTTGTAATTTTAATCTGTTGAGTCATAGGAATGCCGTACTATTAAGAGGGATGCATTGAAATTGACTTAGAGATGGTCTCCTCACTCAAGATGAATTTAGTCGAGTCTCTCAAGGGTTAGAAGTGTTCTCTCTAGCTTCGGAATGAGTTTGTGTTAAAGTTCAAGTCGGATGTTCCGATGTCATATCGGACATTCCGATGTTTCAGAAGTTCCGAAGTGTAGTTGTGCTTTAGTCCGTTGTGCTCTTCTAGGTTCGGACATTCCGATGTGGTACATCGGATGTTCCGATGCCTGTTGTTCTCTTGTTTGGGAACTCTCTGTTTGGTTCGGACTGTCCGAAGTTGCCTCTTCGGAAGTTCCGAAGTGGTTGTTTTCCTGTTTGGGAACTCTCTGTTTTGATCGGATGTTCCGATGTCTATTTTCGGATATTCCGATGAGGACTTAGTGTTGTTAGGTTGGTTCCCTCTCTGGGTGACATCGGATGTTCCGAAGTTGCTATCGGACATTCCGATGTCTGTAGTTTTTCGACCGTTGGAAGCTTTCCAAGTTCTGGTAATTTGCACTCTTCGGATGTTCCGAAGTATGCTTCGGACATTCCGAAGAGTGGCTGAGTGCGAAGGTAACGGCTAGTTTTGAACCAAAACTATAAATACTCCTCTCCCACTCCTTTTGCTGGTTACACACTTGCTTGGGCTATTTACTTGAGCTTCTTGAGTATTCTCTAGAGCATCCTTTGAGCCTTCTCTCCTCCTTGATCTTAGGGATCATTTAGTGAGTGAGAGTTTGTCAAGTGTGATTGAAAGTCAAGGGCTAAGTTGTTATTCATCTTGAGAAAATCGAGAACCTCTCCAAGATCGAGATTCAAGTGTATTTATTTCTCTTGGAGGTTGAAGGACTCCTAAACGGCTAGGCGTCGCTCACGAGCTCCCAACGATTGTGGGACGCCGTGAGAAGTTTGTGAAGGCCGGCTCCGCCTCCGAAAGGTAAGGAACCAAATAGTGAAGCCAAGCCTCAAGTGCGACCGAGGCTTGGGAGGAAAGGGTTGGAAGAGACCCGGCTCCTTGGAGCCTCCTCAATGGAGACGTACGATCCCCTCAAGGATCCGAACTCCGGGAAACAAATTATTGTGTTCCATCTTGTCTCTTTTCGTCTTCTAGTCACGTGAATTTACTTTGTTGCTTATTTCTTTTGCTGAGAACAAGTAGTTCAAATTGCTTGTCCTAATCTTAAGTCTACTTATTCAAAGTGAATCGGATATTCCGAATTGATCTCGGAAGTTCCGATACTAGATCGGAATATCCGTTCCTTTTTCCGCTGCTTTAAATTGTCAAAATTTTAATTAGCCTATTCACCCCCCTCTAGTCAAATTGTCTCCTCTTTTCACGAACTATGCTGCCTGTGGCTTCCGCTTCGCCTTCCTTGTTCGTCCCTGCTACTCTTCTCGCTTCATTGCCGGGTATAAGATCGCTTTGAACGATGTTTCCTTTCTATTATGCATTGTGCTGTGCTCCTCTTTACTCTCATCGTTATGTGCCTGCTGTGTGTTTTTCGCGCCCGCTCTCGTTTGTCCACACTGTCAGTTATTCCCATTTCACTTCCTCATTGTGTGCCTCCTGCTACTCCGTCTTTGTTACCGGGTATGTTATTTTCGCTTCATCGCCAAATGTGCCATTGCTTTAAACAACATTTCCATTTTGCTATGCATTGCGCTCTGTTCCTCTTTGCTCTCATCGTTGTGTGCGTATTTTGTATTTTTCGGGGCGCCTCCCACTTGCCTACAAAATCCGCCGCTCCTGTTTCTCTTCCTCGCTATGTGCCCCCTGCTACGTTGTCTTCGTTGCCGGGTATGCAATTGCCTTTTTACGATACTCGTTGTAGGGTCGAGGGTACGCTCAAGATACGCTCTAATCAACCCCTATGTCAAAACCTAACAAAAATAATGCGGAAGCAATAAACTAAAGTTTTGACAAATAAAGCCTAAATCAACCCGTCTCACTAAGTGCACTAACTAAATTATATGTCTCTACACAATAAATTACAATTCTACAAAAATAAGCAATATGAATAAGAATTGCAAGAATGTAAAGCAAGAGACACAAGGGGACACTGTTAGTGTTATGCCCTTGAGGCAGTCATATAGATGATTGTAATATGACTATGTTTATGAATAATAATATGATTATTGGTCCAATGAATTTATATCATTATATTGATTAGTAAGTATGTGACTTGCTTATGAAACTCTCTACTCATTGATATAATTCTGTAAGTATCTCTGATCGGATATCATCGTAGTGGACAACGTGAATTGATTAGCACATGTACTGATCGATGATCATGTTTCATATATCATGGGATATGGAGATATCATCAATACATTGTGAACGCATGTTGGAGAACATGTGTTAGATGGACTCGCAATGGGACACTGCGAGAATGTTGCATTCTTATATGTCATCAGTGTATCTCATACATAGTAGATGTATGATCCTTAGACCTGATATTGTCACATTCCCTACGTATGTAATAGTTTACCTTGGGGTTACCAAACACTATTTCCTAACCGGATAGTTATAAAGGTAGCTTTTATGTGTTTACTATGAAACATGCAGAGGGAAGTGAGCAGTCAAGATGGAATTTGCCACTCCAATGTAACGGAGATATATGTCTAGGCCACTCGTGTGGTATGATTAAGGAAGTGCATGGCCATGCCGTGATTGATAAGTCAATCACAACTTATTAATATATCACGGATACGAGAGATGGATTGAACTGTCAAAGGATGACATGCTTCTCGCCTTGAGTTCGATCTTCATATAGTTTGGCAAAGGGATTATTACATTAGTACTTTAATCATATGTGTTTGGGAGTTGGCATGCTTTACAAGGAGCCGCTACTAACTATTGGATTAGAAAAGGGTTTTTCGAATCCATGTCCAAATGTGCATGAACCTCAGGGTCACACACTTAACGGGCTGGGACGCATTAATTCGGATTGGATCCATAATTAATGGACCTCGTGGGCTTAGCGCGTAGATGGGCCCTGACTGCCTAAGGTTTCACCTCGTGGCTATATAAGGAGGGGAGGAGGCTAGACGCAGAACACACTTTCGTGCGGTTTAGAGGTGTTTCGCCAGAAACCTTAGCCACCTTCTCTCGTTGCCCCTGCCGAGCGACCCGGTGCTTGCACACCGACGCACGGTGTTCCATCCCCGGACGTGTGGACTGCTGTGGTGACGCAGCTGCTACTGCGGCGTGGAGAGGACGATCCATGCCGAGAATGATCCACTACAACGACGTGCGAAGGATTCCGCAACTGTGCGTCTAGTGGTAATAGATCTATGATCCCCTTCTTGCGAGTAGCTTTTCTAGTTTGTGGTAGAAATTTTAATTTGCTAGAGTAGCATACCGCGTTCCCCAATAGACACACCAATTTTTACCGTGGTGTTCGGAGACTTGCCGGTCTCCCCTAATCCACGTTGAGGAAGTCCAACTCACTTTGGATTGGCTCACTCGCTTGAGCCTTCCACCTCAAATTCACTCGGTAGTTTTTCACTTTGTCGTGTAGGCTCAACTAGAATCTTCACAAACTTCGTAGGGGCGTCTTACAAACCTTTAGAGCTCCCACGCACGACGCTCCTACGCCGTCTAGGTGGCGACAACCACCAAGAGTAACAAGTTAAGCACTCCGCTCAAACTTCACTTAGCGCAACACACGTGCTTCCGGTGATCCACCTAAGTGCAACACATGCAATAGGCTCCTCTCAATCACACTCTAATTGCAACACATGCAATTAGTATCACTCTTGAGCTCAAAACCAAATCGATGTGTGCAACACATGCAACACCCTCACAAAAACACTCAAGAGAAAAACCAAGGCAAGAACAATAGCTCATCAACCAGCACAAGCCCCCCAAGGGATCATTTTATAGCCCACAAGCCAAAACTAGCCGTTGGGGACAAAATCTCAGAAAAATTAGCAAAACCGACACTACCACACTCATAGGGACGGTAGTGCCGCCCTCAGCCCCAACGGTTCCACTTCCGCGGCACAGTGCGATTTGCTGGTTATTTCATTCTAATTAGCTTTTTTAGACCAATCGGCTATTCCATTCGTTCATTTTTATAAGTCGTATTTGGACTTTGCACAAGGATTAAGGTTGTGTTAAAATTGAGAAAATGTATGAGAGACAATGACTTAGATGCTCCCACTTAATTGTCTTGAAAGATGAAAAATATACTTTGTGTGGGTGGTAATGAATAAATGCATATGTTTGACAGAGAATTAACAGGGGTATAGAAGGAAATGCATCATAGCCTGTAGGGTGAAGTTCTATCTTTTGTATGCATCCCACACCACTACCCCCTCGTTCCACAATTTTACTAAATCATTAATCAGTGGTGCTAGACACATATCAATATCATTTCCCGGCTACTTGGGTCCTGAGATTAGCAACGACATCATGATATACTTCAACTTCATGCACAATTATGGAGGGAGGTTGTAGATACACAACAGAATTGGCCAAGTGCTGTGACGACTGCTCATATTACCAAATAGATTCATTTATCGGTACTCAATCCAAATCTTATGTTCCTCAACTCGGCACAAAACTCCTCATATTTTTAATCAATATTTCTCCATTGAGCCGAATCAGCGGTGTGTCTCAGCTTGCCATCTTCCTTTCGAGATTCATAATGCCAACGCAACAAATTTGTCTCTTTGGGATTTGCAAACAACCGCTACAAACGGGGAATGATAGACAAATACCACAATACCTTCACCGGTGCCCCTTTGTTCACATCTTCACCATCGTTGGTTCGGCTTTTATACTTCTTGTCATTACGCTTTTCCTTTTGTTTATATTGAGGTAAACCACAAACTGGACAAACTCGTAGTTTCTTATGAATCTCGAATAAAAGATCGAATAAAAATGGGGGAAAAAAAGAAAAATGGAGCAATCGCTCCAAGCAAATGCGACTAAACTTAAAAAATAAAAAATGAGCAATCGCTCGATGGTTCTGCGATGGAAGAAAAAAAATATATCAGTCGCGCCACGCTAGTGCGACTGGGATGTCTGTCGCTGCCAGGTAGCGCGACTGATCCCAGTCGCGTCACCGTGGCGCGACTGATGGCTATTTTTCTAAAAAAAATCAAGGTATATTTTTGTAATTTATGTATAAAAAATGATTAATTAAAAAAAATTCACATACAGAGTGGACATCGCTTGTAGCTTGACGGTGAAGCATAATGTGTCTTGTAATCCCACTGTGAACAGTTGGATTTGTTTGTCTTCGAGAGCATGCCAGTGCAACTGAGGAGCGCGAGCAATTGCGACTAGACTTAAAACATAAAAAAATGAGCAATCGCTCAATGGTTCTGCAACTGAAGAAAAAAATAAAAAAAGCGTGGTAAGGATGTCTGTCGCTGCCAGGTGGCGCGACTGATGGCTATTTTTGTAAAAAAATCGAGGTATATTTTTGTAATTTACATATAAAAAATGACTATTTAAAAAAAATCACATCCAGAGTGGACGGCGCTTGTAGCTTGACGTTGAAGCATAATGTGCCTTGTAATCCCACTGTGAACAGTTGGATTTGTTGGTTTTCGAGAGCATGCCGGTGCAACTGAGGAGCGCGAGGAACTGCTCTTGATACTCTAGGATAGAGCTCGTGCGCTTGAGCGACACCAATTCACCGAGTGGGTTATGGCGCACAGGAGGTCCAAAACGAAGGTTGACCATCTTTGAGAAACACCGCCATGATGGCTGTGACGACCCGTCTTTTTAGGGCAAGTCAGAACATCACAACAGCTACCCAGGAAGACTAGCTGTTGGAAAAGACAAGAGTATTTTGCCAGACAAAAGTGAATTCAACTCTTTTTATTATATAGGGCCTAACGACCAAGTTTTTACAAAAGAGGGCGCATCAGGGCCCGAATATAATACAACCAAAACACCGCACAGGCAGGGCCTGAGCAAAAGACTAAGACCTTAAAACCAGACAAGATCGCCATCTACGTATTCCTGATACGCTCCAGCTTCTTCATACTCTAAAAGGGTCGGGGGTTTGCAAGGGTGAGTACGGGAGTACTCAACAAGTCGCAGGGGGAAGTGCTGAATACTACATGTATGGGATAATCAAAGGATGGCAATAAGGTTGTAAGTATCTGGATGCAGTTTTAATTCTAACAACATTTTACATTTGAAGCACAAACCATAAACTAATAGTAAGGGGGGGTTCCAAAGTTCAACAACACTTAGCCATATTCATAAATTCAACAAAGTTACTTGAGCTTAATTACGGGTGTCACTCCAATTCAAACATAACTTCATTAACTGGAAGTACGGCGTATTCGAATACCATCATGATTAATTCTGCAGAGGTGCTTAGCTTTACCCACAAGATATTTACGGCCATTAATACCAAGCGCTAAATTACATGCAACTTAAATGCATACGGCCAGGCCGAGACTATCACAACATTTCATTAAATCATTCCTGTGTTTAGTTGTTAACCGATAGGCCTAACGCCATCTTGGGTTCACAGACTCAATTGGCACCTACCGTTGTGAGAATCAGTGAATGACACTCTGGTCCATTCCTGTTCCACCCCTTCGGTATACTCCCCTGCCAGGGAGGCCGATCCCTATTCCACTCCGGGAATAGTACCACCAAATTAATCAATTTCAATTCAGGAATGATTAATTTACTTAGCTATGTCGGAGACAGGCCCACGGACCAGTCCGACTTGTGGTTGAGCGGAAACTTAAGTTATTTACTTTGCTCAAGAGGGTTATTAACCTTATGATGCCAAAAATCAAGCCACACAACCACAAACCAATCCGGTACCAACACGTAACGGCCACCAAACCAACCATAGCAATAATCACCAGCCGGGGATCGAACTCAACTCCACCACGTGGATAGCCCAATACTGCCCCCCAGACTGTAGCACTTTTATAAACATCCGAGCCAACGTCTAGACATCACTTTATTTCCAAAAAGCATTTGAACTAACTAACAGGATAATAATAACTAACTTAATAAGGCGTAAGTTAATAATCTAGGGTTACAAAGGATTTAATATAGTCCGATATTTTTCAAGGAAGTTCCATGAGCAATTCGGCATTATCTAGGTATCATATCATTCCAAAATAACAGTTTTCAATATTTCAACATACATCAAAATAATGCAATATAAAATAATTACTAAGTATAACATGGCATGAATAGGTTCAACATGATCAATGGTGTACGGCTTGCCTTGCTCGGCGATCGGATAGGCTAAACCGTGGTCGACGTAGTCGTACTTGACTTCTGTCGAGTCCGGCTCCTGCTCCGGGTACTGCTGATGCTCCTCGAACTGTCCAACGATCGGATCTAGCGCGAAAAGAACGAACGACAATAAACAAACGGAAAATGAAACAAAAATGGAAATGGAAATGAAAATGAAAATGAAAATGAAAACCGGAACCGGGCCGAAAGAGAGAGAGAGCGGAGGGCAATTTGGTCATTTTGGAATTTTGGAGACTTCGGATTTCAGATCGGAGGTTATTTTTGGACTCAGTGGATTGAAACGGTTCGAAAAATGAATTTGTGGAGCTTCTAGCGCGGCCGGCACCGGAGGCAGAGGGGGCGGTGGCGGTCAGGAGCTGGGCCGCGTGGGCCGGCGCGGGACGCAGGCCGAACGGCCGGGCCGCGGGAAAACGGGCCAAATGACCAAAAGCCAAAGGAATTTGGGCCCAAAATCAAAAGAGAAAGAAAACAAAAAATAAAAAGGAAGAGGGAAAAAAATCCAAATGAAATTCAAATTCAAATTCATTTTGAATTTTAGGGTCATTTCAATGGCGTACCTGACTCCCGCTCCAGGTGAGTGTACCAAAGCTGTGCTGGACCGGTCATATGAAATGCTGCCAGCCACACCTTTTCCTCCTCGAGAGTTCGTTGGCCACGGAAGAACTGATCGCACCGATTAAGCCATGGTAGCGGGTCCTCAAATTCCCACCATAAACCGAAAAATCTAGCTTATGATAGCGGGGGTGCGTGCCCCTCTCCCGGTGCTACATCAGGTCTCAGCAAGAGGCCGTCGCCGAGGATCTTGCATTCACTCGTCGCCGTCGGCTGGCCGTTTCCTTTCTCCAACCGAGTGATGGCCAGGTTGTGCGCCCTCTGCTGGCTATCGATGCCGTTGATCTTGGCCTCCACAGCGTCGAGCTTGTCCAATCTCTTCATGATTACTCCCAGTAGATCGGTCACGGGATCCGACTTATCAGTGTCGAACGCCATGATGATGGGTGGATCTCATACCAAGTTGCCACGGCCGAAGGACCGTAACCAATATGTGTGAGGTGGAGGGGGCTTCAGCCAAGGTAGCTAAAGAATTGGAACATCTTAAACTGAAGCTCGGTGAAATCGATCGAGCGCCTTGCTAAATGACAAGGCCTTTCAGGAATTTTGAACTTCAAAGGCGTCCATGTACCAGAAAGCGCCATGGCAGCAACACCTACTTGATTAATCAATTCAACTCCGGTCGCACAAAACAGGATGTTATGTTGGTGATGCGCACAACACATCAAAATTGGCTGATTATTTTCCTCTCTCCTGTCACAGTTCTGTGATACGGTTGTTATGCCCATTGTTTTTGTGAATGGATCAAAGTTTATGGAGGTTGATCCAAAGACACCCTGAAATAATAGTGTTGGGGAAAAAGGCACTCCACCATAGATTTGCTACCGGCTCCGATCTGTAAAGCAGGTTACTTCTGGGTAAGTAACCACAGAACTGTCAGAACAAGATATAAAGATGAATGTAATCTTACTTTGGCTGCCAACACATAAAGCAGACAAGTATGGTTATGAGGTGAAAATTTCTCCGTGTCTATTAATTTCTGGTGATATATTGCGTGAGATTGACAGCATGTCTGAGGTAAATGACAATCTTTTGCTAGACACATCTGTGAATTACTCTGGAAGAATTTCTATTCGGATACAACGTACCCGTCACTGCTTATCTTGAAGCTTCTTTGGTGAACCATACATATCTCGTCTTGCACTGTTGCGTGATATATACTAGATGCATTTTTGTATTGCATAAACGTAGCATATTCTCTATTTGATAGGACCAAATCCAATACATATATAACTCGTTTGTTCCCACAACCGCGTGGTACATGAATTACATCATGCACGCATGCATTACATGACGTAGGATTTGTCAAATGAGCTGCTTATACTGATTATACGTGTGGCTTGCATGTACAATGTGTTCGAAGTTTCCTTGCCCCTATTTCTTCGGTGAAATCTTCCCGTGAGCAACCTACAAAACCGTAACCCTCCTTTCACCTTACTCTCTTGTGACTGCATTTATACGTACGTGTACATGCATGCGTACGCGTGCATCTGTGCTCTCTGCGTTGCCACAGAAGCTAAGAAACCATACGCTATGCTGTGAACTTGCTGCTGGGTTTTATTAGTTGTTCTGGGCTTGGAGCTCCTCCCTTGGCTGTCGTGCGGTGCGGAAGGACGGACATGACCGGCGGCGCATGCGCTGTGTGCAAGCACCAGCGGCGCAAGTGCGAGCCCAACTGCGAGCTGGCTGCCTACTTCCCGGCGAACAGGATGAACGACTTCCGTGCGCTGCACCTCGTCTTCGGGGTGGCCAACCTCACCAAGCTCATCAAGGCCAACGCCACGGAGGCGGCCCGCCGCCTTGCCGCCGAGACGCTCACGTGGGAGGCGAAGTGGAGGGAGCGCGACCCCTCCGAGGGCTGCTACCGCGAGGCCTCCTGCCTCCGCCGCGACAACGCCGTGCTGCGCGCCGAGAACGCCGCACTCCGGCGGCAGGCCGAGCAGTGCAAGTGCTGCGGGGGCGGCGCCTCGACCCCGCAGCAGAAGCTGTTGCTGGTCTCTGCCTACAACGGCCACGGCGGCGCCAGGCCTGGCATTGCGCTGCACAGCGCCAGCAACGGCGGTGCCGTCGTGCCCGGCAGCTTCGTCGGCAGTTACTACAACGGCAATGGCGCCGGCGTCCGTGGCGCCAATGGCAATGGTGTGATGGCCATGAGACCTCACGTGCCAGCTCCGGCGACGCAGGCCATGATCCGCTACGCGGCGCATGACGACCGCTACCAAGCCGCGTTGGTTTGCCCTGCCGCAGCGAACGCCGCCGGCGCGCCGAGGTCCGGTGCAGCCATCAGAGGTCAAGTGGACTCTAGGGAGACAAGAACAGCGCGAGGTAAGATGACAGCACTCTCTTTCTTTTGCTGAAGCTAAGGTTTGCATGGTGTATATGTTGGCTTCTCTGCGTTGTGTTTTGCAACTGCAGGTGACGTTGGTAGCAACTGGACAGCATGCAGTGGGTAAAAGAGGAGATTAAGTGTTGGTTTTGAAATAAGAAAGGGTATATGGGTTGGTTTCATTGTTTTCTTTTGTCCCTTTTGTTACTTATCTCCTGCTTGAGCAGGACACCAAAAAATTCCAAGTATAAAAACTTAGCTTTGTACGACTGGTAACTACGAAACCAGAAGATGGTACGTTCTGGTCCCTTCTCCCAAGTATACCTTCTTGTACTTTGATCCGACCATCAGAGATGAACTCCTGCTATATATGTTGATTTAAGTCGCTGGTCATCATCCTGCAAAAGTATAACTTCAGACCCAGATATAACCTTTACTGACTGGAGACAAGCTCAAATAGCTAGTTACATGCATACTCAGTCTGTCCATTTTATGTACGATTCTCAGATAAATAATATTGTCATCTCGTAAATGAAAATGAATGGTATCATCTTAACTCTAGAGCATAGATACCGGATTCGTTATAAATCTCCGCGAATTACAAACCGGTTTAGGGTAGAAGATTAATGTTCGTAGTAGAAATTGGAAAGAAAAAAAAAAGTAGCGAACCACAAATCTGAATCCTATACCACGACTAGAACAAACCGCGTTTCTAGTAACTACGCGTGTACTCACGCTGCTGTAACTTACAAATATTATACATCCAAATGTGAGAGAAAACTGCATGAGTACCGCAAATTCTACATCAGCACAAACTGGAGCTAACTCACAATGACAAAACGCCTGTCCCTTTTTTTTATAATACCGGTTGGATCAATTTGAGAATGAATGAAAGGGTCACTGTTAATTCATATGAAAAATGATGACAAACGATTGTCTCCAATATTTCCTCAGTAATCAATATGTGGATGGAGACACAGTTATATTTCTAATACGACCAGCACATGAGGCTTTTTTCCCTTTCTGCTCCAACCTCCACAAGACACTCAAAATTCTACATTAAAATAATATAATTCGAATGCTGAACAGAACCAACTCAGGCGTAGAGAGAGCAGGACCGCAGGAGAACAGCCATACAGATTTAACAAGTCTCATTAGGTACTCTCGCTTCACCATCTCTGACCAAACCAGCATCACCATTACTAATCAAGATGCAGAAAGACAAATAAATCAGTCTAGTAGTTCGTGCAAGCATGACATTCTAGTCAGCAAGTATGACCCAAAGATCAAACTAGGTTTAATAGTTTAGGAGAACTCACCTTGACTGGGCAGGGTCTTGCAGTGAGGGTGAGTCGACATGCATTGTTACAGGGCCATCATTTACTAAAGAAACCTGCAAAAGTTTCCGATTGACACGTATTCTGAAAAGCACATGCGATACAAAATTTTTTTTTTTGAAAAGCCACGTGCGATACAAAATTCAATTAGAACGTATGTTTGCTCAGAGGCACCTTCATCATTGCTCCAAAAATGCCATCTGTCAAGACAAGTTGGAAGTAGGGACATTGTTAGAAATAGGTTCACGTGACAATAACTCATAGAAGAAATCCTTCAAACATACATGGAGCAGATTGCAAAAGCAATTCATCAAGATTGTATTTCTGCGCATAATATACTTCATAAATAGACATTCTCATGGTAAAATATCAGGAAAGTAAAAAACTTAAAAGAACAATTAGAACATTGTTAGCAAAAAGTTGCTAAGTTACCGCAGGACAGAATCGATTGTATATTGAGTGAATACTATATAATGGACTATTTAATGCAGGAACAATGAGAAACATGAGAAAGTATCCATGCATCAGTTACAATATGCAAAATCTCAACATAGGCATATTCATGTCAAATTTTGCAAAAAGAACATTTGATAATCAAGAATTCAAGATGGCCAACTTTGTAAATGCACAATGAAATATTAGAAGCACAGTACATATTACCTTTCACTAAATCAGTTGAGTGTGACATCTGAAACTTCTCAACTAAAGAAGCGTAGAAAGGTTTTGCTTTCGCAGGTGGCATAGCCACATGAAAATCTGGCTTGTTGCCCTTCAAGATTCCATATAAGGTAAACTGACTGACTGAATAACATGTTAGAAACAGAGTAATTAACAACAGAGCTACTGGAGCTTATGAGTTTTCAAACTTGGGAGTAGGGACAGGGAGTTGCATTGTATAACCTATTAGGACCTCGAAGTTCCGCTGCATAACCTGCACAAAGGGGGGGAAACTGTTTAAATTTATGTTGGAAAGTCAAAACTAGAATGAAGTGCAGAAGGTAATCCACATGCTGAATGCTCTCCTAAAAACTGAATTGCCAAGATAGGCGACTCCAAGACTTACACTCTGATCCCATGCTTTTCCAGTATTCTCATTAGGAAACAGCCTCATATTTAGGACCTTCCGACAACTACATAAGCGTAGTGTTAGCATGAAAACTGAGACTATAACACCAAGATATGTTTACAGAACATTTCATTATAAGCAAAATTTGATGAAATATCTTTACTAATGTATAAATTATTAACTAATATAAAAATACGAGTTGGTGACCGTCGTCCGTCATCCCTCTCCTCTCTAAGGAAAGCAGCACTTGAAATATGGGCCGTGGACTGCGACAAGCACCCCCGCCTCTCGCGAATAAAAAGGAAACCAACCACATCTGTCTCTTTCCACCCACACCCGCTCCCCCTCGTCGAGCCATTCCCCACTTTTCCATCCCTATGACAACTTAATAGTGCATTTTTATTTTTATAAATGAATGGCATGATTTGATTATTTGGTTCAAAAAAGTGTTTCAACACATGGAATTTGACTAGTAGACGATAAAATGTCAGAAAAAGCGAAGGTGGCAAGTGACAACTTTGGTAAGTGAAATAGAAATGAGCTAATTAACTAGAATTTTCCTAATTACACGCGTTCGCAAAAGAAACATTCAAACAACATAATACAGCAATAAGTTACTAGCATTAGCTATTGATTTGTCAACAACTGTCATTTTTCCTCCATTCTGCATCTTAATCACTCAGTCCATCAACACAGCTATCGAATTACTAAACCACACTGTTCCCCTAGGTGGCGCCTAGGCGCTAGGCTTCACCATCCCATCTAGCTGTGTAGGCCGATTTATCCCGCCTAGGCGGCCGACGAGCCCGCCTAATTACCGATTAGATGCTAGGCACCGGTATGTCGCCCAACTAGGCGCTAGATGCCACCTAGGCTTCACCATCCCATCTAGCTGTCTAGACTGATTTATCCCTCATAGGTGACCGCCGAGCCTGCCTAATTACAGATTTACAGATTAGATGCTAGGCACCGGTCTGTCGCTCAAATAGCGCCTAGCGCCTCGGTGAACACTGCTAGACCAACACATCGTATCTCCAGACTCCAGTGGAGAACTTCCCTTCGAAAGAAACAACTAGTAAACAGACAAGAATGAGATATAGATGCAACTAAGCAAGGAAGGGGTGCGCGGAGGATGGAGGGTACATACATATAGTCGGCGTCGGAATTGGTATCAGCCTCGTGGACGCCGACGAGGACGAGGAGGCCCGGGCCAATCGCCGACACCACTCGCCCTTCCACCTGCAACCCCCCGCAAGAACCAATGAGCGCTCATCTCCTCCAAGATTCCGTGCAAATTACAGTGACGTGGTGAGTTTAAGAGGGCGGTCACCTCGACGCTGGCGGAGAGGACGCGCTGCACCACGGCCCTCATCTTCTCCTTCCTTCTCGCCCCCGCCGCAGTGAATCTCCGAGGCTCTTTTGCGGTGCGGGATGAGTCGCCGGAGACACCAAAGACGGCTCTGGTGTGCAGAACTGCGGAAGCGGAGGCCGCAGCGAAGGCCACCACGGGCCGGGCTTTCCCAGTACAGAAACAAATTGGGCCGGACGTTACTAGAGCTCGAAACAAAGAGCTACGACTTAAGTCTTTTTTTCCCTCCTGAAATCAAGACTCAAGAGTTTAGCTGCCTGCATACCAGTCTTTCTTTTCCCTTGGTCTTGAGAATTTTGGGTGTAATTGCATTTCTCCTGTTACTTTTTTCAGATTCATTTCTTCTGTTACTTAAAACTTTGCATAATCTGGCGTACTTATCATGTAGAATGCTTTTCAAGAACAAGGGAAAAGAAAGACTGCCACAAAAATGACATGGAGAAAAGGAGCACAGAAGAAAATCTATAATTTGTATGAACGTACCTGAGTACGTTACAGATTGTCAGGAATGTATGCTAATTATATATCTTTACAAGTGTTGCGTCAAAGAAAGCCATCTTACAGCACGAGCTCTTTGAGTGCACAACATACTGCCCTTTGTAATATTTTAGAACCATCTCTAAATTGTTATTCTTCACACGTATGCACTATGCACAAAGCAAACCTACAAGCAGCAGCAAGCCAGCACAGCAGCAACAACAACAGCCACTGATCTTGCAATGATTATGAAGCCTGAATACTAGTTTCTGCTTCTCCTGCAACACCATCTCCGTTGCCATCTTCTGTTGTCGGACGGCCATCTATTGGCTTACCCTCAACTAGAATAGGCCCTTCATTCACCAACTCAGATTCATGAGCTTCAATCTGCTCCGGAATATCTGACAACTTGTCCTCCGGTCTCTTCGTGGAAATCTTCCTGCTCAATGTGCTTGTTAGTGATCTACTTGGCTCACCTGCATTTTTCTCCACCACCTTTGCTACTTCTTCTGTCGAGTTGTCTGCATCCCCTACCTTGCTTGCCGGGCTCGCATCTTCATCGACGACAATCTTTATCGATGTCCGCTTCTCGCCAAGCTGCTTCAGGTTGGGACGTGTGGTTTGAGGGAGCTTTGGATCAAGCTCTATCGCACTCTGAGGACCTGGAGTTGTGGGAAGACTAGGATCAAGATCACGGGAGCTCCCCTTGCTCGAGTTCTTCCGGAAAAACGAACCAAGATTGAACAGACCCCCTTGTCCACTGCTTTTTGGGGTAAGGATTTCCTTTGATTTGCCAACCTCTTGGTAAATCTCCGTGTCTGGACTACGTGCTCGTCCTCTCCGGGATTCCCATGTCTTGGGAACTCCAGTGCCAGGGCGATGTACATACAATCCTCCGAGTTGTTCTTGTCCATCAATGTTAATGTGCTCCACTTCATCCATTAAGACTTTCTTTTCTTCAGGCAGTTCAGCAGCATCCAACTTGTTGTCAACAGAGGTTGATATTGGCAGTTCAGCATCAGCTTTCCTCAATGATTCTTCCAAACCTGCTACATCCTTCTCCTGCAAGAAAAACTGGGATTGAGTTCAGGCATGAACTCAATCAGTATCAACATATCCACCTATCTCCCTTTATTAGAAAAAGAAGGTTTGAACGCACTATTAATTTATTGTCTAGCCCATCAATTATTTTACTAGATAAGGTCCCACTGAAGAGATTGCACGTAGTATTACCAATCATCTAGGTTCTACCTTCGTCAAATGACCACTTAAATGGTCTTAAAAAATTATGGCAGAAAAATTGATAATGTTATCACCAACCTCTGATATATCTTCAACTATTATCGCCAAGTGAATCCTTCCTTTCTTGACATTCTTCAGAGATATCCATTTGTCATGTCTTTGCCCACCTCTCAGCTCATGTACGTCTATGGTACATGCTCTGTAAACAAAATGGAATGCAGCATATTTTTGTTTTCTTTCAGTAAAAGGCCAAATAGATCAATTAAGTACAAAACAGCAGGAAGGGCTAATAGTCAAGCTGGGATTAAACAAATGACAGATTGTCATCTTTTACAAACCACCGTAATCACAAAATTGGAATGATACAAAATATAGTTCCAGTGCAAGACAGTTCAAATGTTATCCTATATATTACCTGATCAAAACATCATTTAACAACATGAGTTCAGAGAACGGAACATACCCAAGTGAGTCATCAAACATGGGATCCTTATCACGAACTTCCATAACAAGTTCATTTGACGCCTCCCATGACGTGATGGGTATTTTGAATTCTTCAAACCACTTAGGGGATAGTGTTTTCCTCTGTATCTGTGTTTGGAATTTAAAAGGACCAAGACGACCTTTCACATAAGGGTCCGCAAGCCCTATACAACAGAGCATGAAATGAGTTAAACAAATGATGAGTAACACAAAAATTGCCACTGGTAATTCTCACCATTTATATCCGATGGTTTCATGTCAGTTCCTTCTAAAATCTCAAGTTTCACATATGCAACAGGAGGCCTCTCCTCAATACTAAACCAGCTATTTTCTGTAGAATGTGAAGAGATTAGTGCAAGGAAAGTAGACAAAATAGCAGGAAGGGGATCGAAAGCTCATTGAAATGCCCCAGGATCTTAATTAGATCAATAATACCATTAGTTAATAATTAGAATATTAATTGACGTATTTTGCTTTTATAAAATTCAAAGTGTGAGTAGAACGAATGGAATTAGGAGGATTGCTGTCAAACCCGCAGACGAGGTATCAGTCACCGAGATACCAGACCCGTTAGGGCCAGGTCGGCACCTCTCGCTAAATCGAGTTCATCATTTGGCAATCCTAACTTATCTGTTCAGATTGCGGGTATCCATAGCAATTTAGAGCCGGATAGCAAGCCACCACCAAGGAACTCAGTAAAAGTAAAAGGGACAAGGTAACTTAGTAACTTTGACTGTCCCCAAGACCAAGCAACCAAGCCAACACAACTAGCCAACCGAGCACAGGAGGTTCACTTCCCCTTGAGTAGACAGCTATCGAGCAAGGCAGGAGGCCATGCCTCATTTACAAGCGAGCAATCAAGGCAGCCACCACTCCATTCCTTTCTCACCAGCCTAGAGCAACCAAGGCATAAAGCACAACCATTTCTTTTAGTTCAGCCGAGAGCAACCAAGCACAGAACACTCCCATTTCTCAAGCTAACCGAGAGCAACACCACAGAGACCCCCCCCCCCCCCCCCGGCCGGCCGCCCCAGCAAACCGAAGGACCCCCAAGAGAGCAAGAACCATGGGAGCAACCAAGAAGCCACCAGAGAGCTCAGCTCCCATTCCAGAGCTAGCACCACTCCTCATCCCCCCTAGCCGAAAGCAAAGAGGAGAGCCAAGACCAAGAAGCCAGAGGAAGACCCTCAAGAGGAGGTAGAAGGGAACTGCAAGAGGAGCCAGAAGGAACTGCAAGCCGGAGCGAGAAGGCCAGCTTGAAGTAGCACACAGCAACCTCTTCTTCCCCTTCCCCGGCAATCATCGACCACCACCATCCTCATCACCAAGTAGGTGCATTGCCTTAAGTAGCAACAGCATATCCAACTTGAGTGTTGCTTAGATGGGGTAGATCAGGTAGTCGCCCTTAGCCTTAGTAGGTTGAGCACTAGGGGTTGCATAACTCGTCCCCGGGACATATATTGCTCCTCAACAATAGGAACCGTGGGTATCGTCGCTAAGACATCCAACCTAGAGCCCCAAATCATCATCGGCTAATCTCTTTCAAATAAAAAATGCGAACTAAAATTTGAAATCTTGCAAATCAATCAATAAGACTCCATTAGAGTAGCTCGGCAGTAGAAGGGGAGCAGAGAAGAGGGAGTAGGGGAGTTCGGCCAGTAAGGAGAGTAGGGCCGAGAGGAGAGAAGAGAGGGAGAGGAGAAGAGAGAAGAGGGGGAACCGAGAGGCTAGAGGGAGTGGAGTCGGCCAGTAGAGAGGAGGTGACCAGAGAGGAGGCCGACAGTCGAGGAGAGAGGAGAAGTTGGTGGTAGGGGGAGCGAGAGCGACGGCCGAAGTCGAGCCGACCATAAGGAGCTCGGCGCTGACTGAGCCAAGGAAGGGAGAATAGGGTAGAGAAGAGAGGGGGAGAAACCGGCAAGGCGAGTAGAGGCGGTGCCGGCCGGCGGCGGTCAGGCCGTGGTTGGCATGGCGAGGGGGAGCCGAAGGGGATCGGCAGGTGGGAGGAGAAACCGAGATGGAAGAAGAACCGAGAGGAAGAGGCCACAGGGTGTCGGCCAGAGAAAAAGAAGGAGAAAAAGGAAAAAGAAAAGAAGGGAAGGCGAGAAAAGAAAAAGAAGAGAAGAAAAGAAAAGAGGAAAAAGAAAGAAAAAGAAAACAGAAGGGAAAGTAGGAAAAATTGTCTTCCACACAAACCGCGTAGATTAAATTACAGTTTCTTGACCGTAGGAAAATTTTAAAATGAATTTCTAAAATCCGCGATAAAATAGGTAGCAAGGGTATAAATTCGCAAATATCATATAAATTAAATTGTTGTTGTCATTACTGTTAAAATATTGAATTTTGAGGTCAAATTAGTGGGTTTTAGTTAAGGAGACAGCACCCCGTTTATTACCCTAGTCAACCGTAGAAAATTTGGTCCCCGTCATGGCGTCATGTTATTATAAATTAATTCCTGTAGATTTAATACTTTATAATTGTCAAGTCCATAACCGAGCTAGTCAAACCACCCACCCCTGTATTCAAGCGAGGCCATACCTACAAATTTTATTCCAGGCAAGCTTTCCTTTGATCAATTTCCATTAAATGTCTTTAAACTGATTTCAGTATATTTATATTTATCATTCATACATCAAAAGCTCTATATATTAATTGAAAATCTTAAATTGAAATCGGTCGAATTATGAGTTGATTAATTGCATTGCGGAGGTAATGGTTGTATTTTAATTGAGAAAGTGATCAGTGGATTGAATTGTGAAGTTGATAAGTTGTTGGAATTGAGGACTTATTAGTTGGTTGTGGCGTAAATTATTATGATGGGTAGAGGACGCCGATGAGAAGGTTATGGGCTAGCGGGGTCCTCTACGTAGGCTATTGTCGGTGTTTCGTGCACCGGCAATACGAATTTATGGTCGGATGGGGTCGCGCGCTCCCTCTCCCCGAATGGTCGACTCAAGGAGTCAGAAGATGTATACTGGTTCGGGCCGAATGTCCCTACTCCAGTTCGTTCGGCGTGGGTGTATTGATCTTTGGGTGATGAACAAGGGGTGTACAAGCGAGGCGGAGGGTCACCGTCCGATCCCCTTGATGTTTTCGCTAGGGAGTTGGGCTACCTAGAAGGCCCATTTTCTCCGCCCCCTCCTCTGGCCTGCCTCTCCTTATATAGACGGAGGAGGCGGAGTTACACGGGAGTTTGGGAAAAACACGAGGAAAGGGCCTGCGCGTCTTGAAGTCTCAAGCTTGTCTTGTCCGACCAACCCCTGCCGCCCCGAGGCAGGTTGGTGGCTCTGTGGCGGCGATCTTGCGTAGTCTTTGTCAGGTGGCGTGTCGCGTGGTGCTCTGTCGGCCTCGGTGGCTTTAATGGCGCTTTGACTTTGCCTTGGCCTCGGAGTGGGCGCACTCCTGCGGTGTGCCAGGCGATGGGGCGGGGCTTGACTTCTTGGTGGCTCCTCGACGGTCTTGGGAAGGAGCCGTCTACCGGTCGCGGGACGCCAGGGACGCCGCGCACAAGGCGATCGTCGACACGGCGTGGGCCATGTTGCTTTGTCTTGAGTGGAGCTTGAGCTTCAATACTAGGCGGCCGAGCATGCCGACCGCCCGAATCGAGTCCGCCGACCGTTCGGGTCGGCCTGCAAGTCGGGGCTCGCTCGCGCCAAGTACCTTTCGGTGGTCTTTGGGCCTTCGCCGTGATTGGTCGGCCGTTCGTGCTTCCGGTGATGGGGTACCCATGGCGTGGGTACTCGTCGCCAAGAGCCGAGCCCCGAGCGGGTCGGAGAGCCGCTCGGGGTTTAACTGGCGGTGGTAGCCGCCGTCGGCGGTCGGTGATGCTAGGTCGTCGTGGATCGCACAGGGAGCCGCGCCACCTAGAAAGGGCCCGGCGCAAGGAAGACCTGGTGTAGCTCTGAGCCCCGAGCGGGTCGGAGAGCCTGGCTGGGTTTAGCCGGCCGTGGTATTCGTCGACCGAGGTCGGTGGCGCCTAGGTCGGCGCGATCGCTGGGGAGCCGCGCCACTTAGAAAGAGCCCGGTCTTGGCGCCCGCTGGTGTAGCCAGAGCCCCGAGCGGGTCGGAGCCGGCCGGGGTTTAGCCCGGACCACTGGCAAGCCACGCCGTTCGTGGGTTTTTTCGTAGTCGGGTGGCGAACGACGCTTGCCTTCGTCGGCTTGAACGTCGTGCTCGTCGCGAAGCTACTATCGGGTAATCCGAGTGGAACCTTGGCGATCTCGCCGGGGATCGTTTCCAAGCGGGCGTAGCTCCGTCGTGGGCGTCAGGCCGCCGGGGCGTTCCATAAAAACCTTTCCTTACTGCGTCCGCGTCGGCCGGGTCGTCAGCCAACCCGGGCGCGGTGCCGCCACTCATCGATGAGCTCGCGAGAGTGTGAGGTATGGTCTCGGACGGGCCACGATGATTGGGTCGTCCGCCGACCCTAACTAGTGGCCCTCTGGGGGCTCACTGCGACCCGCCTCGCTCTCTTTTTACGTGTTGGGCGGCTTTCATTCCACTGGTGGATTCGGCCTTCGTAACCCTCGGCCGCGGTCTGGGCCTCGTGCGAGCGGCCGCCGCTTGCTTTCCCGAGGCCGGGCGGCCCAGTGGGCCGTTTTCTTACCTTTCTTGGCACGGGGGCGCCCTGGCCCGTTGTGGCCGACGGGGCCTGCGATGCGGCGTGGCGTCTTGGCGAGGCGGCCGTCCTGTCGGAGCAGTTAATGCTTAGTGGGGTTTAAATGAAACGCGGCACGTTCACGAATCTTGGCGTGGTAGCGGTGACGGTTAACAATCTGCGTTGGTCCGCGAGGTGGCGTCGGTTGGCGCGAGGCGCGTCCGTTCCGCCAGCGTCTATAAAGGAAGGAAAGAAGCGGCGCGGAGGAGCAAATCCTCCTGCTCGTGTCCTCTGAAAAGAAAAGGAGAGAAACGCAAGGAAGAAGAAAAACTTCTCGCTTCATCGCGCCGCCCTCCGCTCCCACGCTCATTTGGAGATGTCGGCCGACCCGCGCTCGGCCGCGGCGGAGTCGCTACCTCGGCTTGGAGAGGAAGGAGCTCCTTCCTCGCGGCCTCGATCCCGGCCAAGGTGTTGGCCGGCCGGACCGAGGTCCCGAATCGAAGACGGCGAGATAGTCTCGGGCGGCCTTCTACGAGCGGGCTTCGCCCCACTCCACCCGCTCGTCCTGGCCGCTTCACTACTACGGGGAAGTTCACCACTGAATCGAGCGGAGTCCTCCACATTTGCGGTCTTTATGACGCTGTGCGAGGCTTTCTGGGATCGAACCCCACCGGGACTCTGGCGCCACTTCTTCTTCGCGAGGCCGCCGTCGGCGCCGCCGACCTTCTTGGCGCTCTGGCGATCCAAGCTGCGCCCGCCTCAAGTCGCTTTACACCGATGTAAAGTCTGACGCCCAACCGGGGTGGCATAGCGAGTGGTTCTATGTCCGAACATCAACAACGGTTCTGGCCTTCGGTGGGAATCTCTGACGCCGCATCCTTGCCGACCTGGGGTCCCGTCACGAGGACCGGCGAAGGTTGATGAGATTCTCGAAAAGCTCGCGAGACTGAAGCGGCGAGGTCGGCGGGCAAGGTGATCCTCCGTGCGTTCATGGAGAGGCGCATTCAACCCCTCAAGGATCGGGCGCATCCCATGTTCGAGTACACGGGCCGACCGACCTGCGAGGTCGTCGGGCGGAGCTTCTGCGTCGGAGGTCCTCGCACGTGTGGCCGCGATTTCCATCGAGGAGATACCGAGCCGGGCGCGGTGCTCGCGCCGTTTTCAGAATCCGCAGTAACTTGGTACGCCTGACGGCCTCGCTTTTGCTTTTGCTTTTGCTCGCTTCCTTCGCCTCTTACCCGAAAGGCAGTTCAGGCAGGCTCGGTGGCTCGATCTCCCGCCCCTTGCTTCCGGAAAAGGAGGCGCGAGCGGCCGAGCGCCTCGCCAGGAGCATGACGCCGACCTCCTGGCGAGGAAAGAGGCCGCCAGACGCGGAAGAGAGAAAGAGCGCCTTGACAGCTGCTGGCGAGGAGGTCTCGACGAGACTTTGAGTGACGGTGACGAGGCGTCGCTGCCGAGCGAGGGGAAGCGGTTGTCGGAGACGACTCGCGGCCGTGGACGTGGGTCCCACCATGGGCCGGCGACCGTGGTTCTTCGGAAGAAATCAGCGCGCAGGTATATCCTGAAGATGCGCAGACCCTCACGCCTCCTCGCAGGGTCCGCGAAGAGGGCTCGTCAGTGCCGTCGTTCGCTCCTCTCGGTAAGTGATTTATGTGCCCCTAGTTTGATCTTCTCTGGTGCTTCTTCCTTCGCAATTCTCGACCGATCGCGCAGGGGCTCACTACCGGGAGGCGCCGAGTCCTACCCCCGGCGGTGAGTCGCACCCTTCCGGCCCCATCCGCGGCGTCTGCGGCCGTTGGGAGCGGGGTCCGGATCGCGCCTCGCAAGAGAGCGCCGGCCGTTAGTGGCCCCGACAATGCAGAAGAGGCTTCGGTGGGCGCGCTTCTACCCACGCTGTCCGGTGAGACCGGTGAGGTCCCGCCGCCACCCGGGCGCCGGACCGCTCCGTCGCGGCGATCGACGGAGACGTTCGCCATCCTTGCCTTCCCCGTCTTTGCCGCCGATCAGGAGTTTGCGCGACTGCCAGCCGGAAGTATCGATTTATGGCGTTCGCGACACCGGCGTGCCGAAGTCCTGCCGCTTCGCCGCCGTGGCCACCGCCGCCAGCGGTCCAAGTGTTGCCGGAGGGCGCGCAATCGGCCGCCGCAGACGCTTTGGTAGGCGAAGCGAGGCGGGCGGTTGCCAACCGCCCGACTTGGCCCTACCGACCAGCCGGAGGGCCCGTTCGTTTCCGACGATGAGGCCGAACGCGCGGATCGGAATGTCTTGGAGGTGGAGATGGAGAGGATCCACGCCGACCTTACTCGCGGCGCCGACGCCAAGGCCCAGGGCGAGAAAGTCCATTGCTCAGGAGTCCCGCGGCGGTCGGTAAGTCTGACGGATTTGTCTTTGTGCATCTCTCGGCCAAAATGGAGATCGACCGGCGGTATTCGCAGCGCTTGACATCCGGCGGTGGACAAGTCGATGTTCCTCCGGCACTTGCACACCGGGAGTGCCGTAGGGAAGAGCCGCCGACGCCTTTCGGGCGCTTGTTGCCGAGCAAGGAAGGGCCGCCACGGTGGTCGTGGTGGGGAAGTCACCGAAGCCTTGCAGAGGCTCGGCGACTCGTGGAGTCGTTGGCCGTCGAGGAGAGGGCCAGGTCGTCCCTGGTGGAAGCGGAAGCGGCCAAGACTTCGCGGTCCGCGCAGTATCCGCCGGCGAGGCCGCCTCTTCCGAGAGGAATGCGAGTCGGCCCGCAGGAGGCCGACCGGCCATGCGGCGGATCTTGCTCGGGGAGCTCGTGGACGGCGAGGAGCTTGCCGACGCGCCGCGGCCGATCGAGAAGCACGTGCCAAGGTCGAGGAGGAACCGGCGCCAAAGAGGCCTCCGTGGCCGGTGAGTAGTTCAACCCCTTGGAGCCACTGCGACGGGCGTCTTCTGACGCTGTCTCTCTTTTTTCTGTGTCCCTGCAGAGCTGCGAAAAAACCTTAGCGACGTGCTAGAGTCGCGAAGGGTGGCGGTGGAAGAACGGGATGCGGCGGTGGAGTCACGGGACTCGGCCCACGGGGATAAGCGGGTGGGGGAGAGGAAGCGGCGATCGACGGCCAAAGCTAACGGATCGCCGTGTGGGCACCGGTATCTGCGGCCGGTTGTTCGGGCTTACTCGGGCCCCGGTGCTATTCCTGCCATGCTCGGGTGGATTCCTGAGCGTGTCGAGGCGTCGGTGCGGGAGGCGGCGGTGCTTGGCGCTTCCTCGGCCCTGGTCAACACCGTCTCTTATTATGACGGCGTCGACCTTGAGGCAGTTGGGAGCGGCGTCGCTGCCGACCGAAGCGACGAAGAAGTCGACGCTTTCGTGGCCCGGGTCGATCCGTGCGCCCAAGAGATTGCCCGCCGAATCTCGCCGCGAGAAATCCTCCATCGGAAGGAGGGAGATGATTAGTATCCCTATTTTTGCTTTTTTGGCAGTGTATGTAATGAACATGATTACCCTGACTGAGTTCGAAGTGTCGGGTTGCTTTAAGTTATTTCGCTCGTCTATCCCGTGCTTCTTCTATGAAATTGGGCAATCTTACGACCATAGCTACGGGGCCCGCAGGGGTGCCCTGAGAGCGTAGGTGTTGCCTCAATCCCGTCCGGAGAGATCACGGGATAGGACGAGCTATCTCGAGCGATAGCCTTGCGGAGGGGTGCCTAGGTCGGACCGCCCTTTTTGCGAAGCTTGCGCTTGGTAGGTTAGATCGCTGACCCGAGCGGAGGTGCTTCGACCGTCCCTAGCGTCTCTTGCTCGGAGGACTTGTTTCCCTCCCGCAGAGTGCTACTTCGAAGCCGTAGCCGCGGAGGCGTAGGCCGTAGTACTTTTGGGCTGGGGGAAACAAGTCATGAGGTAGATAGCTCGGTCGGTCGGAGTACGGCTTGGGTTAGCGACCCGAACGCTTTCTAACGACGACCGGGGTTGGTCTGCCCTGGTCGATCAAACTATCTTCTGCTTGGGCGGCTTCCTTTTTGTGTGGAATGCTACTCGGGAACCATAGCCGTTGGGGCTTAGGTTGTAGCATTCGGTTCGAGGAGGTTGCCACGAGGGAGATTTGTTTGATCGGTCGGCTTGCCGACCTAAATCGAAAGGCTCCATCCGCCCGCCGCTTGGCCCTTTGCTCAAGTAACCTCCCTTTTGCTCAAAGTGCTACCTCGGGCCGTGGCGCGGGGCGTGGGTGTAGCGTTTGGGTTTGAAGAGGTTACTATGAGGGGTAGCCGTCGGAGTGGTTACCGTGTCGATCTAGGTCGCCGACCCACGAGGTCGGGAAGTAGCCCCGAGTGGTGCGTGGGACCTGGGGGTAGCGCCACGCACCGCTGAGTCCGCGAAGGATTTTAAGTTTTCTTTGGAGATAAGTGTGGATTAACTCGCTGGGGATCGTCTTGCCGATTTTCGGAGCGATCTTTGGTAACCGTCTTCTGCCGTTGCGTGACCCCAGCGCTTCTGCTCCTCCCTTGTTGTTTTGGCTATAAAGGAGGCGCCGGCGCCGTCACCTCGGCAAGGGTCGCCAAAGAACGAACTCTCCCTGCGCGCCATGGCGGATCGCGATACTCGGCCCCACGAGGAAGTGATTGCCCATCAGGCCTGGCTGCGGGAGGTGGCGGAGGCTGAGGCTGAGGCCGTCCGTGAGGACGTACGGCGAGTTGGCGTCCTCGTCGTGGGCGTTCCCCAACTTCGGGAGGCGAGGGCGCCGCTGCTGCGGGCGGTGGTGGGGCGACGCCGCGCAGAGCTCGGCTGGCGGGGCGCACACCAAGACCACAACGGGCGGTTCGTTCTTGGTTGGGGTGATGCTCCTCCATGAATAAATAAAGCGCTTCTTTGCTCCATGTTTTCTTTTTCGAGGATTTTGCACTTGCAATTTGCCCACATCCGTGGATTTTTGGGATCGCAACGGATCCAGCGTAGGTTAGAGGCGGTTGCGCCCCTTGCTCTCCTCGACTTCCTCGCGCCTTCCCATTAGCTGGGCTTCTCCTTGCGTCGCGCCAGAATGTGTGTTTATTCTTTGGAATGGGACGGTCCGACCATCTGTAGGTCGGTTGTCCTTGCATTCGTGGTCTTTACGGCGGGAAAAGTACTACTTCGGGACCTCGGCTTTCGGGGCGGAGGTCGTAGTACTTGCAATAGTTCAGATGAGAGAGAGCACTCGGTCGTCCGAGAGCTGCGGCTTCTTTTGCTCAAAGTGTTTGTTGAGTGGTAACAAAAAGGGGGTAGAGATTGACTAAGAATAGAACTTTCTCAGCTTCTCTATGTTCCACGCGTTTGTCACGAGATTCCCTTCGGTGTCCTTGAGGCGGAAAGTGCCGGGTCGGAGGACTTCCGCGATGGTGAAAGGGCCTCCTGTATGGAGAGCTTGTGCCTGTCCTTCGCGGATTGGACTTGGCGCAGACTAAGTCGCCGACTTGAGCAATGGCGGCCGGACCGTCGGCTGGTAGCGGCAAGCGGCGCCTGGCGATATTTAGCCGCAAGACCGCGACATCCCGAGCCTCGTCGAGTTGGTCGAGGTCATCTTCTTTGTTCCTCGATTGCCGTCTTGGCGTTGTAGTTCTGCACCCTTGGCGCGCCGTACTCAAGGTCGGTCGGGAGGACAGCCTGCTCCAAACACCAAGAAGAAAGGAGTGAACCCGGCCGACCGGCTCGCGTGGTTCGCAGACTCCAAAGCACGGGTGGTAGCTCTACGGCCCACCGTCCCGCGAATTTCTTGATCGGTGAAGATTCGCGGCTTGAGTCCTGCGAGGATCATGCCGTTGGCTCGCTCGGCCTGGCCGTTGGCGAGATCTTGGCTAACGCCCGGATCGACTTCGGATGTTGAAGTCGTTCGCGAACTCGAGGAACTCCTTTCACGTGAATCGCGTCCGTTGTCGGTGATGATGGAGTTGGGCACCCGAACCGTAGACAATATCGCGGAAGAAGCCTGCCTGGGCCGACGTGATCTTCGTCAACGGCTTGGCTTCGATCCACTTTGTGAACTTGTCCACGGCGACAAGCAAGTGAGTGAAGCCCCGGCGCCTTTTGAAGGGTCCGGCGGTCGAGCCCCCAAACCGCGAAGGGCCACGTGATGGGGATCGTCTGCGAGGGCTTGCGCAGAAGATGCGTCTGCTGGCGAAGAATTGGCATCCTTCGCGGTGCGGACGATTTGGGTCGCATCTGCTACGGCGGTCGGCCAAGAGAAACCTTGCTCGGAAGGCCTTTCCTACCAGGGATCGCGGCGTCATGGTGCCCGACACCCGTCGTGGATGTCCAAAGAAAGGTGCTTCCCTTGGCCTGGTCGGAACGCACTTCCGAAGGATTCTGACGGGCTCCTCTTGTAGAGGGCGCCCTCGATCGAGCGAAAGACTTAGCCCGCCGAGCGAGGCGCCGAGCCTCGGTGGTATCGGCGAGGAAGCGACCGTTCGTCAACCGATCGACAAGCGGTTGCCTCGGTCGGTTCGACATTCAGACGCCCAAGTCCAACCCAGCGGTGGGCATCGGCCGAAGATCAATGGGGCGCCCGCTTTGGTGGGTCGGCGGCGCCCTCGGCCTTCGGGTCCAACCGGATTGAAGGGTCTTGAGGTCGGAAACGAAGATTCGAGGAACCGGCCCTTCCGAGGCGAGGTTGGCGAGGAGTCGGCTTCACCGTTGTAGCGTCGGTAGCTATGATGGAGCTCGAAACCCTTGAACTTCTCCTCAAGCTTGCGGACCTCGAGGCGATGGCGGCCATCCGAGCGTCCACGGGGCTCGGTGGCTTTCATCACTTGGTCGACGACCGGCTTGAGTCGCCGTGGGCGTAAGCCGTCGTGCGCCAGTCGGCGGCGATCCGAAGGCCATTGACGAGGGCTTTGTACTCGGCGACATTGTTGGTGGCGTCGAAGAAGTAGGCGTATGGCATACCGGAGTTTGTTCTTGCGAGGGGAGATGATGACGACCCCGCGGCCCGTTCTTGGTGTAAGACCCATCGAAGTACATCGTCCAGTACTCCGGGTCCTCGACCGCCGCAGGGACTTGCGCCTCGGTCCATCGGCGACAAAGTCCGCCAAGACCTGGGACTTGATCGCCGTCCTGAGGACGTATGATATGTCGAGGCCGTTGAGCTCGAGAGCCCATTTGGCGATCCTTCCCAGTAGCGTCAGCGGTTGTGGACGACTTCTCCGAGCGGTGAGGAGGTTACCACGGAGATGGGGTGTCGATCGAAGTAATGGGCAAGCTTCCTCTTGGTGATGAGCACCGAGTACAGTAACTTCTGTATCTGGGGATATCGGACCTTTGTTTCGGAGAGCACCTCGCTGACGAAGTAGACCGGCCTCTGCACCTTGAAAACGCGGCCTTCCTCCGCTCGCTCCACAACAAGTGCCGCGCTGACGACCTGAGTCGTGGCGGCGATGTAGAGGAGCAAAGGCTCCTGTGGCTCCGGGGCGACCAGGACCGGAGGTGAGGTCAGAAAGGCCTTTAGTCGACTAAAGGCTTCCTGAGCTTCGTTGGTCCAGGAAAAGCGGTCGGACTTCTTCATCAGCTTGTAGAGTGGCATCCCGCGTTCGCCGAGGCGGGATACGAAGCGACTTAGTGCCGCGAGGCATCCCATCAACCTTTGAACTCCCTTCAGATCGTTGATTGGCCCCATCTTTGTAATAGCGGAGATCTTATCTCGGTTGGCCGATGCCGCTCGGAGACGATGAATCCCAAGAACTTGCCCTTGGGGACCCCGAAGACGCATTTCTCGGGGTTGAGCTTTATCTTGGCAAACCGTCGGAGGTTCGCAAAGTCTCTTCTAGGTCGGCGATGAGGTCATCGGCCTTCCTGGTTTTGACAACGATGTCGCCGGCGTGAGGCCTCGATGTTACGGCCAATTTGGTGCGAGAAACATGCTGCATACACCGCCGTATGCGTGGCGCTGCGTTTTCGGACCAAAAGGCATCGTGGCGTAACGATATGAGCCGTGCGGGGTGATGAAGGAGGTCGCGAGTGATCGGACTCCTTCATCGCAATCGTGATAGCCCGAGTAGGCATCCAAAAGAAAGGGACTCGCACCGGCGGTGGAGTCCACGACCTGGTCGATGCGAGGTAATGGGAATGGATCTTTCGGACGAGGCCTTGTTGAGGCTCGTGTAGTCAACACACATTCTCCATTGCCCGACTTTTTCTTTACAAGGACCGGGATTGGCGAGCCACACGGTGACGCACCTCCCTTACAAAGCCGTGGCCAAAAGTTTGGCGATTTCTTCCCAATGGCCCGACGCTTTTCTTCGTTAAAGCAGCGGGCGCACTGGCGGCCGGTCTAGATCCCGGTCGAATGTTCGTGGAGTGCTCGGCGACCTCCTTTGGGACTCCTGGCATGTCCGAGGGTCTCCAAGCGAAGACGTCTCGGTTTACTTGGAGGAAGTCGGCGAGCGCGCCTTCCTATTTGGCGATGAGGCGGCCCCGATCCGCACGGTCTTGGCGGGATCTTCGGGATCAACGGCGACCTCCTTCGTGTCCTCCGCGGACTTGAAAGAGCTAGGCCCGACTTGCCGGGAGTCGGGGCGGATCCGAGACCTTCTCCTGGAGCCGGGCGAGCTCGGCGAAGCGGCGACGGCCGAGGCCGGCTCGCGCCGCTCATGATTGTAAGCGGCTGGAAAGATGTGGCCACGGTGATGACACCTTGCGGCCCTGGCATCTTCGGCTTGAGGTAGGTGTAATTGGGGACCGCCATGAACTTCGCGTAGCATGGTCGTCCCGAATGGCGTGGTAGGAGCCGGGAAAGTCCACAACCTCGAAAGTGAGGCTCTCGGTGCGGAAGTTGTCCTGCTCCCAAAGGTGACGGCGGCCGACCGCCCGAGGGGTGGGCTGTTGGCACAGTGCGACGCCATGGAAGGCGCCTTGCTCGGCCGGAGGCGGAAGCGAGGACCCAGGGCATCCAGGGTCTCAACATACATGATGTTGAGGCTAACGCCGCCGCCCATGAGCACCTTGGTCAGCGCCGTCCCAGCGATGGGGTCGACGACGGCGGCGGAGTAGCGTCCGGGTGCGGGATGTGGTCGGGGTGGTCGGTCCGGTCGAAAGCGATCGGGCATTCCGACCACCTCAGTAGGTGAGCACGGCGGGGGGTAGCTGTGTGGACCTCTCGGTGGGTGAGCTTCAACCGTCGCTTGTCGGCGTAGCACTCCGCCCCTCCGAAGATCATGAGGCAGCCGTCGAGTTGTGGGAACTCGTCGGCTGGCTCATCGCCCTTTGCCCCGGCGTCGGACGTCGGGTCGCGCTTCTTCCCCTTACCCCGCGATGTCGTGGGGTTTCCGGAGAGAAACCGCTTCAGGACTTCGCAGTCCCGATACTTGTGTTTGACGGGATAGTCGTGGTTCGGGCACGGACTATCCATCAACTTCTCGAATCGGTCGGGCGCCTGCCGAGCCTCTTTGTTTAGCGGTCGGTCGGCGGCCAGCGACCGATTCGGCCTTCAGCGCTTCCCCTTCCGCTTCCTTTTGTCGGGCGGTCGGAGGGCGCTGCCCGAGGTCGGCTGTCTTGTGGGCCGTCTTCCTTTCGAAGATGGCCCCCACTCCTCGCCGGAGGCGTGGTTGGTGGCAATGTCGAGGAGCTCTTTGGTGGTCCGGTTTCGCGGCCAACTTGTGGACCAGGGCCTCGCCGCGTGGTGCCGTAGATGAAACGCCGACGACGCGTCGGCGTCGCGGATGTCGAGGAGCTCGTTGCCTTCTTTGGGAGAAGCGGCGGATGTAGTCCGGAGGGTTTCCCATTTCTTGTTTGCGACTCTTCAAGTCCAGGAGTTGCCGGGCGTTTATGCGTGCCACTGGAAATTCGACGAAGAAGGTTCGTCAGTCGGCCAGTGCCGATGGTGTCCATGAGCAAGTACTCGAGCCAGGCTCGAGCCGAGTCCGCAAGGTAGATGGGGAGGTCTTGGATAACGAAGGAGTCGTCCGTCGCTCACCACTCGACAGCGAGCCGATAGTCTTCTAACCGGACATCGGGTTGGTAGCCCCGTACTTGGCTATGTTGGTCGGGCCCGAATCGGCCGGAAGTCGGCGTTGCGGATGAGGCGGGTGAACGACGCGTCCGGGACCGTCGAATCCCAGTGTCGGGATGGTTGCGTCGCCCGCTATCGGCGACGGCGAGGGCGCCGCCATCGGTAGCTCTCGCCGCGCCTCAAGGGTGGTGCGAAGATCATACTTATCCCCAGGCGATGGCGCACCGGTGTATGATGCCTGGGAGCTCGTGAGGCGAGGCCGTCTTAGGCTGAGCTCGCCGATCTCGCGAGGAGTGGCCCGAGCGGCCCGAGGTGGCGCCCGTTAAATCGGGAGCCGAACCTTGGGCGTCTTTGAACGACGGCACGTTCTACCCGGCCGGAGGTTCGATAGGTGGCCTTGGCCACGGCTCCGTTGGCTCGAGCGACCCTGAGCGGCATTGCCGCGGCAATGTTACGGTTGGCGTGAGGAAGAACGGAAGGCCGTTCGTCTCCTCGACCAGCTATTGATGCACCCCAGCGCCTTGCAGCGCCGGAAGGCAGGTGGTGGGTTAGGTGACGGCGCTCGATTCGGCCTGGAGCTTATCGAGCTCGGCCTTTCGAAGCTTCTAACTCCTCGCTGCCGGCCGAAGGTCGTGGCGTTATAGGTCTTTGTCGTCGTCTTCCGCCGGATTCCTCCGCCGCGTCGCCTTGGAGGAGAGGTCCCGAGGGTAACGAAGTGGAGGATGGCTCCGCCGCACCGTCATGTTGCACTCAGCGAAGTGCATACTGCGGCGAGTGCTCTCCTTGTCGGGCTGGAGCCGTGGTGGAGGAATCCGCGGCCAGTCGTGGAAGGAAGGCCAGTGCGTAGCCGGCCATGGCCACGAAGTTGAGAGCTTCGTGGAGGTGGAGTCGCCGCCGCTGCGGCTACGTGGCGGCGTTGCCAGGAAGCGATGTCGGTCTGCAGCAGGCCCGCCGTCACGGCCATCTGAGGAGCCTCGGCGGAGAGGTTCTTGAGGCGTCGGCAACGCGCCCAAGCTTCATGACGGCGCCCGGTCCCGGACGGTAGCGGGGATGAGGACAAGCTCTCCCGCCGTGGTGACGATGAAGTCGAGGGCGCCGAAGCGGATCCAGCCCCTCGATATCGGCGAATCGCGGTGGGAGGAAGCCATCAGGGAGGAGAATGGGAACCCGAAGATGAGGATGTCGGTGAAGACGCGCGAAAGGCCCCTACCTGGCGCGCCAACTGTCGGTGTTTCGTGCACCGGCAATACGAATTTATGGTCGGATGGGGTCGCGCGCTCCCTCTCCCCGAATGGTCGACTCAAGGAGTCAGAAGATGTATACTGGTTCGGGCCGAATGTCCCTACTCCAGTTCGTTCGGCGTGGGTGTATTGATCTTTGGGTGATGAACAAGGGGTGTACAAGCGAGGCGGAGGGTCGGCTGTCCGATCCCCTTGATGTTTTCGCTAGGGAGTTGGGCTACCTAGAAGATCAGCTTTTCTCGCCCCCTCCTCTCGGGCCTGCCTCTCCTTATATAGACGGAGGAGGCGGTGTTACACGGAGTTTGGGAAAAACACGAGGAAAGGGGCTGCTGCGCGTCTTGAAGTCAAGCTTGTCTTGTCAGACCAACCCCTGCCACCCGAGGCGAGGTTGGTGGCTCTGTGTGGCGATCTTGCGTAGTCTTTATGCAGGTGGCGTGTCGCGTGGTGCTCCTGTCGGCCTCGGTGGCTTTAATGGCGCTTTGACTTTGCCTTGGCCTCGGAGTGGCGCGCTCCTCTGCGGTGTGCCAGGCGATGGGGCGAGGCTTGACTTCTTCGGTGGCTCCTCGGCGATCTTGGGAAGGAGCCGTCTACCGGTCGCCAGGCGCCAGGGACGCTGCGCACAAAGCGATGCGTCGACACGGCGTGGGCCATCTTGGCTTTGTCTTGCGAGTGGAGCTTGAGCTTCAATACTAGCGGCGGAGCATGCCGACCGCCGAGCAGTCCGCCCGGCCGTTGAGTCGGCCTGCCTGGTCGGGGCTCGCTCCCCGCGGCCCAAGTACCTTTCGGTGGTGCTGGGCCTTCGCCGTGATTGGTCAGCCCGTTCGTGCTTCCGGGCTGATGGGGGTACCCATGGCGTGGGTACTCGTCAGCTATAATATAAGGATAAACAACTAATACTCCGACAATGAGTTGTATTTCCAATATCAACCATAGTGTATGACATCGGTCAGAAAAGATCGTCCTACGAAAGTATTGTGATCTTCACATGGTGGTTAGGTAGTAACTAGGACGCTAAATCTGGGTATGCCAGAAGGCCCAGAGAGACAGCGGCAGATGGGAACCTAGCCATGTAACTGAGGTTTCCCTTTCCCATATTGGCTCTATATGTGAAACCAAGGTAATACTGCCACCATATGGTGGAGTACAACTGTTAGCTACGAGTTTGGTGGGATGTTCTTGGGAGGATCCCTCACTCGAGTAACAAGGTTAGAGGTCACAATTACTGGATTAGTGATAAACGTTCTGGAGTCTCTCTTATAGGGGTCATTATGAGTAAAGTGGTACAAACCTGCGCATGTCTAAAATCATAAATTCATACTTGTCTCCTAGATTGGAGGCTACGAAAGCTAAGTCTGCCTCATACGCAGGCGCTAGTAGTCTTTTTAAACTAAAATGTCTAACCCTCAAAGAAAATCAAAAATCTATTTTAATAAAAATCAGAATTTGAGAGAAAGTAAGCTTAAATGGAAAAATGAGAGAAAAAATCACGTATTGCATTTCTTCTTAATGTTTGCTGAGTACCCTGTACTCACTCTTGCTTAAATCTCCCTTTACTTAGAATGTGAGTCTTATAGATCCATCTTTAAGGCATCGGTGAGGTTGATCCGCAGGATCAGGAGTTATCGGAGGACGACTACCACCACCACCACCAGCAGGAGTAGGGGCTTTGGGAGACCGTCACCTAGTGTTATGCGGTCTTTGGGGTAAATATATTCACATTCAGTCTCTAATTATTGTTCTGTTACAACACTCTGAACACAGTATAAACACGGTATAGTAATTGATAAAATATCGGGTCGCCTGATATTTTGTTAGTCACTATGCCGAGATTTGTGTAACTAACTCGGTGTAATAACAGTACTACTGTTATTACCCTAAGCTAATTATGCAGGTCGCCACACTCATCGTAAAAAAAATTATAACAAAGAGAACTATTATTCTTCTCAGAGATGTTTGTCAAAATATACTTTGCAAACATAGGCCAAAGAAGTACAAAAGTTGTTTAATTTTAAGTATGGGATTTGAAGGGACATATCATATTAGCAATTGCTAGCACACTCAGGTAAAGCAACTAAGCAAGTAACCTAAAGATGTCGATTCATAGACACTACACCCTACCAAAATTGTTTGATACTACCATTAAGTGCAGCAGGATTTATGAAACTACAGTTAAAGATTTTTTTAAGATAACAAGAACGAAAGGGGGATTTCTGAAACACAAGCAGAAACGAAAGGTTACTTATTACCTGAAGGAGTGGATGCAAATTTTTCCACATTGATGACAAACATATTGGGCTGGAAGAAGAAAAGATATTTTAGCAATGAAAAATTATACAATGGACAACCTTCAAAATGTGCTCATCAAAATTAAAACCAAGATTTCTAAACCGAGAAAAATATAAGTAAAACAGTTGTGATCTAACCTCAACTAATGTCTGCCCAAATGCAGTATCCATCAACTTATCCTGGAAAAAAAAACAGGAGGCCAAGTGATCAGTAAGAAACAGAATCATCAATGATACCAAAAGGTTTAGAAAAAGGAAAATTATGGTACAGGAGAACCTTACCAGCCATCCTGAAATTCCTGGAAATTCAGTGACATCAAGTCCATGACCAATGAGTGGTTTTACAGTCATCTGAAAATAAGGAGGCTCCACAAAGCATAGTCTTACTCGACCAAGAAATGGCCAACTCCGAACAAACTTCACACCAACTAAAACCTGCACAATGAAAATATTCTTGTGCTGAGTACAAGGTAAGGATATAAAGGGGAAGAAACCGGAATGATGATTTGCTAAAACTTTAAACTGAACTTTTTCTTTCTCTTCTGTTTCCCTCTGGAAGGATATTTTTATTTTTTTACTAATATTTTGATAAATTTGTTTCTTTAGTGCATCGGCAGAACTCCTGCCTGTTCTTTCAAAGATGTTTCAATACATTTGTGCAGTATTGTGTTCCTTTAAAAAAAGAAGAATACGTGTAGGTCCTCTGTTGACTGGAAAGTTTCCATCGCCTTCTTTAGGGTTACAGTTAGGTGGTCACAACAGAGTAGATGCAACCAACCTAGACAAGCAATAGTGGTGTTTGTCTCCAATCACCCTAGAGTGCATAAGTGTTGGCTGTTGCCCCCACTAAGGTAAGGAATGCTCTAATACTTTCCTCCATTGAGCAAAGTGAATTTATGCCCTTGTCTCTATTCTGAGCAAGGATAGTGGAGAACCTTCTCCAAATTTGAGCAAAAGGCACAACAACAATTTGTGGTATCAATATAAATTTTAGTAATATCTCTATTTTGAGCGTAGCGAAAACAAAAGGCTTCTGCTATATGTGTATTTCGTTAGTCATTTTCTTACTTCCTCCACATGCAATTCTGAGACGCAAATTATTAATCCACTTAGTTAATAACAGCATGACGAAGCTAACTAGGTAACTTGCCTTTCCCTCAACATGCATGCTAGTCAAATGCATGTTTGCAGTCATTCCAAATCCCACACTCTTATGCAGCTGCATAGCAAGCACAACACTCATATCTTCGGCAGATAGAAAATTCATCCCTAGCTCAAGAACCTGGATCAATCCATTGGATGGTACAAAAATTATTACAAAATGTATTGCCTATAGAAGAAAACGGAAATATTCAGATCAAAAGATGGTGATGCCCACCAAATGGTCATCATCTGATGTCTCAGGTAGAACTCTCATCGAAGTAAACATTGGTGGATTCCTACCCATGTAAAGTTCCTGAATGCTTGCTTTACTCTGCAGAACAACTACATCAACTGAGCTATTGACCGGAATACCTACTTAAAGAAATTAAATGTTAACTTATTAAAAAAAAACATGGTTGAAAGAGCAGTTCCAGGTACAGGCCATGCAATAGAATATTATGAAGTAGAAAAGTAAGATATAACAAGGAAAGCATACAACTGTCCAAGGTTTGAACTTATCCAAGAACCATGGTATGATGGGCCGTAGAAGTTGTGAAACGATCTTCTCCATACAGATAGGCCACATCTTTTTTATTGCATGATTTAACCATCGTACTGATTCTGCATCAGAAAGCAGCTGATACATAAAACAATATGAGTTGCATCTACTCAAGTGTGGCCAGACATCGGAATAGAAATAAAAAGGAGAATGGATGAGCCAGCCTAGCCAAGCAGGCTCATCCGGTACATACTCTTCGTTGGTAGGCAGATTTCATTTCCTCATGTTGTATTCGCTTTCGCAACCTCATTGCACAGCGGGCATTTACCTGCAATAAAAAGGAATATAATTGTTCTTTTAGTTTTGGAACCGAACAGGTCATATAATTTTGATCTGTTCTGATCATCTGATAACTAGACACGTTCAAGCAAACATGTACATTGTTATCTAAAAAGGTAAAAACTAATGCATGCAAAAAGCTAGAGCTTAGTAACGAAAATCATGTTAAAGCTACAGCATGTCAAATGGAAAGAGAGGAGAGTAAACTGGCAAAGAAAAACAGTGCAGTACACAGAGTTTGAAGAGAAGGAAAATATCATGGTAATAACTAATATGGTATACCATCAAAAATGGGAAAATATCAGCCACAGTGGCAAGTATCTCAAATATGTTAGTTGCTTCAATGTTGATGAATGTGAGATTAGTCTGGAGAAATAAATGTGAGATCTTATAAAACAATGAAGTAAATTATTGGATCGTGCTTGATGCTCCAGATATTTAACATGATTTACCAAATCTTCTAAAAGTGGGTGTGTTGTTCAACTGCACATACCAGCCCAACATACTGCATTGCTTGCAAATTTTGCTCTTGCAATTAATATTACTCAAAAGAAAAGACATACTATTAAGACATACACTTTCGTGAATTATGAGTCTATACTAGTTACATGCCCGTGCGTTGCTACGAAAAACAAAATTGATAACGAAAAATAAAGATTAAAAAATAAAAAAAATTATTTCACAAAATCAAACATATTTCTTTAACGCTTTGTTTCTTGCGAAAGCTGGCTAATTAAAGCAACGCTTCGTTTCTTGCGTAGGGCAATTAAGCAGGGCAATTAAGTAGGGCAATTAATGACGTGGGAAGAACGGACCACTGCCACCAAGTGCTGCTTTAGAATAGTAGAGATGCTTATATCTCACTTATAGCAGCAAAACTTCCATGGTTTCATGCAACATGTTTAATTAATGAGTTTACCAAAACCAAAAGGAATTTAATTAATTGGGAGTCAAATCTGCATTTATCTTTGAGCATAGAATTATTAAATTGCAGTTTCAAAAAATAGTTATATTCCAGAAGATAGACTTTCGCACGACATCCCCAGTAAATGCCCAAATACTAAATAGATAGGATTAATGGGCTGTTCATGCTATTCCTGCCATTTATGCCAAGTAATATACACATGGAGAAAATTATCGGCAGCATGTGCCATGGTAATCAACCAGTCATAGCCTTCCAACAACCACCAATGCATTCAGCTATTTCCTAGCATGTCCCCGGACTTCATTTCTCTATGGCACACTAATAACACTACACTCTGAAATTGCTAAATCGTCAGAAACATCATACCACTCAAAGTCTCAAACAGACCAAATAATTAAAGAAAAGCAAGTCACCCGGAAACGTTAGAATCAACAAGCACAGACAGAACCAGATACCATGTACCTTTAGAGCTTTGTTAATATCAGTTACATCGCTAAAAGGTAACGAATTTAAGACATGAAAGAAGGGGGCAAATAAAAAAAGCAAGAAACTTCTAGCAAAAGCGATATAATGGAAACGTATGGTATAAAGCCGGATGTAACAGGCGAGCATGCAGTTCTTAGAACAAGATCAAATCTTGGGAGGGGAGAGGTGGCGGTGGCAAGAAGCAGCAGTATAATACCATGTAGAGGTAGAGGAAGGCGAGGAGGAAGAGGATGGAGTGGCGCCACCCGATGGAGCCGGCAGCCCACAGCGCGGCCAGCACCAGGCCGATGTGGTAAACGATGGACAGCTCGCCGGTGTCCATTCCTGCTTCGATCTTCCTTCCCCCGCCAGCTGGTGGCTGGCTTGCGGGGGCTCGGCTCCGCTCCGGCCGGCGATTTTCTTTGCCGCGAAAAGGAGTTGGAGCAGGAGGTGGCAAATCTGGAATTCTGGATGGAACGGACCGGCCGGACGACGGGCAAGCCGGCGTGCGTGTCAGGAAAATGAATTGTGAAAATGACGGGGGGTGAGTAAGAAATTGTTGACACCCAACCTGACACAGAAATGGCCAAGTGCGGTGGGCTGACATTTTAAGTTCAAGTTTTGGCCTATCTATATGTATCCTGACTAAAAATGAGCCTTTCAAATAGGACTTAAGAAGGAATTAAACTAACGAGCAAGAATTGTATAAAAATCATAGTACAACAACCAGGTTATCACACTAGCACACCGTTGCATTTTACGCTATGATATGACATTCCGGATCAATACAAGAAGAATCATTATATGGGTATCCAAATGAGATCCTCTGCATCACTTCCTCTGGCGTTGGGTTACTGCACATAGGTCCTACTATGTGTGGATCCCAACGTGTCAGTACCCAAGTTCGGATCGGGTGATCAAAGAGGACATAGTACTTGGTCTATTTCATTTTAGCTTCCTTAATCTTTTGTGCTTATGAACGCAATGTAGGAGTAATTTGGTTGTTCCGAGACTCGCCCATGTTGTGAATCCAGGGTACGCTTTCATAAACTTGTAAATGTTGCTGTAGGTGTATCTTTTGATCGTGTCTCCGTTATATTAACAGCATTAGTGTTTGAGAATGAAATGGAATATAATATTAACACACAAATACCGAGTGTGTATTGGGTTCAGGTTCATCTATTGACCACGAAAAGTTATTGTACCATTTTGAGCAAATTCCTTTCCCTTAACTAGGACGGCAGGGAAGCAATTTATTCACTGGAGATACTCATTTTATTCTGCAAAAGCTAGTCACGACCATGGCACGAGGCTTCCTTTGGCTACAAGAAACCTAAACAATTATATAGCTTCCTTGTCAGCAATATTCAGTTGGTTTATCCAAATTGGGCCTTATAGTCATCGTAGTGCCCGCTGTTTGTAATGTTGGTGCTGTCCTTCTGTTGCATGCTAGTTGTTTGAGAATTATACTGTAGTTTCCACGACATTGCTCCATAGCAAAATGAGCTTGCAATGTATACTACCAGAAAATAATGAATTAACTCAATTGCAGTCAGCTGAGCAGATTGTTTATTGAGTGGTGTTGAAGTTAGCACCTTTGCATTTCTTAGCATGGCATGGTGTTCCACTGACTGACATTGGTGGCAAGGTTAGCAATCTTTGCATTTTTTTAGCACAACATGGAGTTAGATGGATTTGGCATGAAAGGTAGTTTTGTCCTTTTGATTATACTGGCCGTTTGGCTAATGTAAGAGAAAGTAGGAAATGCAGTGGTCTTGTCCTTGTCCCTGATGATTTTAGGGAGCCCCCATGCATATCTTAATATTCGTGCAGCTTCTAATTGCACCCGGGCTTAATGTAGTGAGCCTAATCTTGCTGGGTTTATTCAATCAAATAGGGTCTTGGTTTCAGGATGATTGGATACCACTAAAGAATGCATTTCTTTCTACACCGGAAACTTGTTATTGCAGGCAAACTGTTCGCCATATTGCAATCAATCATGGCATCTTGCATATAAAAACTGCTAGTTATCCACAGCATTTTTGTTACAAGGTTTATTCAGCTCAAGATTATGAAGCGGGTATCCGTGGACACAGTCATGATCACCTTCCTTGCTGTGGTATTGATATTGACTGGTTTCTGTAAGTGATCATTGTTCTATTTTGATCTTTTGATTGTAGTTTCATGTATCACTATGCTGACAGACAATTTCAGTACAACTATGCTGTTGATATAGCTATAACTGCTTAATGCTGGTGATAAATTCTCGTTCTGAAGATTCATAATCGGTTTCTTCCTTGGTGCCATTCCCTGGTATGTTGGAGCCCTTCTGCTGTGGTGTTCCAGAGTGGATTACAGGGAGAAACCAGGATATGTGGCATGCACAATAGCGGTGAGTACAGAATTTATTGTGAAGTTCATCATACATAGTAGGATCCATCAGATACAGTAACAACATTCGTTGCCATGCTTGTTCCAATTGCTGATTATGGCACTTTTCCTTTCTTTGCCATTGTTTTTTTTTTCTTGTATGAACGAACTGGTGATTTTAGTATTTGGGCATACGGAGTCTACTATAAGGTGCTGTTTGTTGTGTTTTGGAAGTATTATTTGTTAGAGATATAGTCCTATTCCTTTTCCTATTGCTTTCCTTGTATGTTAGGGATAGAGTCCTATTCCTATTCCTATTGCTTGCCCTCTTGTACATGTATATATTTAGGCCCTTTGGCCTCATGATGAATACAAGTGCTATTCATAACATGGTATCAGAGCAAATCTAGGGTTTACTGTTTGGCGTTGCACTTGCGCCGTTGCATCTTCTCGTCGATCGTTCCTCTCACGATCGTTCCTGACGCCTTTGCCGGGAGTCCTTCGCCGGATGCGCCTCTTCTCCGGCGCTCTGCATCTGGCTGCCTGGCTGCCGCGCCTCCTCTCTGGCTGCCGTGCCGCCTCTGGCCACCAGGCCGTCTCTGGCTCCATCTAGCTGCCTGGCTGCCGCGCCTCCTCTCCGGCTGCAGCGCCGCCTCCTCTCCGGCAGCGCGCCTCTCTGCCAGCGCGCCTCCTCTCCTGCAGCGCCCGCCTCTGTTGCCAGCGCCTCCTCTCCATTGCCGTCTCCTTGATCCCGCCCGGGCCGAGAAGCCGCCCGCCGGGCCGGGCTGCCACCGCCCTACCTGCGTGGATGCTATCGCTGTCGCAGAGCCGGCGCCGCCGCCGCCGCCGAGCTCACGTGTTCTCTCGACGTGAGCCAAACTGCTCTCTGTTTGGACTTCAAGTCTGTGAAGTGAGTTTGGTTCACGTCCGAGGGATAAGTTCCAACTCCAAGCCCCAAGTTCACGTGTACAGACGTCAAGTTCCACCAAAAAAAAATGGTGTCATCTTCTGGTTCTTCAGGGACTGTTTCTGTTCCTCGTTGCCCGGTCACTTTTGATGGTCTCAATTATCGAGATTGGGTTCCTCACATGCGCCTTCACATGCGTGGTCAGCGTCTGTGGGAGTTTTTTACCGGCGAGCTATCCTGTCCGCCTCGACCTGCCACGCCTGTTATTCCCAAGGAGGCCGATGATGCTACTCGCCAGCAGATCACCGATGACTATACTGATGCTGTGGAGTCCTTTCAGACTCAGTTTGCTGCCCACAAGACATGGATTGACGAAGATGCTCGTGCCTCTGCTATTCTGGTTGCTAGCATGGAGGTGCATCTTACTGGTGACATTGTTGCCTTGTCTTCGGCACAGTTGATGTGGGCACATCTTCGCGATCGCCATGAGCCAGCTGGAGACTCTGTACCTTCTTTGTTGTCACAGCGACAGCGATCGCTTCAGCGAGGAGATTCTCGTGGATGAGTTCTATGCACAGTTGTCCTCGGTGTGGCATCAGATTGATTCATTGGGACCGGAGGTTTGCCGCACCTGCCAGTGTTGCCAGCGTCAGCATTCTCATTTGGAGCTTCGCCGCATCTATGACTTCCTGACACGTCTTCGGGCTGAGTTCGAGCAGATTCGTGCCCAGCTGCTTGCTCGTCATCCCCGTGTCACTCTGTTGGAGGCCCTTGCAGCTATTCGTACTGAGGAGACTCGTCTTCGTGGCGCGGGCCTGCTTGTGTCTCCCTCCGTTTTGGCGGCACCACGCTCTACTCCTCCGACAGTGTCGCCTCTTTCAGTTCCAGCCACTAAGGGGGGAGGCCTTCACTGCACATACTGCAATAAGAACGGACATGTGGAGCAGTTCTGCAACAAAAAGAAGAAGGATCATGCTCGTCGAGGAGGACGCCCTTCTAAGGGCCCTGGTCTCTTAGGTGCCCCTCCTCAGCAGATTTCTGTTGGCTCAGACTCTACTCAGGAGATCCTTATGCTACTACGTCGCATGGCTGCCACTACACCGACAGGTTCCGCTGGTTCTGCTACTCAGTCTTCTAGTGAGAAACCACCACCCTCCTCAGGTATCACACCATGGATCCTTGACTCTGGAGCTTCTTTTCATATGACATCTGATCCTACTTGTCTTCATTCCATCAGTCCTCTTGTTGCTCCTATCACTGTGCATACTGCAGATGGTACTTCTCTTTCTGTTGCAGGACGAGGCAATCTTTTGTCATCCTCTTTTCATGTTCCTGCTGTTTCTTATGTTCCCAAACTGACCATGCAGCTCATATCTGCTGGCCAGCTCACTGATCACGGTTGTCGTGTTATTCTTGATTCTGACTCTTGTTGTGTTCAGGATCTCCGCACGGGGGTCCTAGTTGGGACTGGCCCTCGCCGCCGTGATTCTCAGCGTCTTTGGGAGCTTGATCGCTTCATCTACCTTCCGCGCCTCCGCCCGATCTCTCCGTTTCCTCCACCGGCAAGATCCGTTGCTTCTTCTACCGGGACTTTCGCTCAGTGGCATCACCGTTTGGGCCATCTTTGTGGCTCGCGTCTGTCTTCTTTAGTTCGTCGTGGTCTTTTAGGCTCTGTGTCTGGTGATGCCTCTTTACACTGTACGGGTTGTAAGCTTGGCAAACAGCTACAACTCCCATACCATTCTAGTGAATCTATCTCACAGCGTCCTTTTGATCTTGTTCATTCTGATGTTTGGGGTCCGGCTCCTTTTGTTTCCAAAGGGGGTCATCGGTATTATATTCTTTTTATAGATGATTTTTCTCGCCACACTTGGATATATTTTATGTCCTCTCGTAGTGAGGTTTTATCCATCTATAAGACTTTTGCCACCATGATTCACACTCAGTTTGATTCTCCCATTCGTGTTCTTCGTGCTGACTCGGCAGGGGAATATCTGTCCGGAGCTCTTCGAGCTTTTCTTGCCACACAGGGCACTCTTTCTCAGTTTTCTTGTACTGGTGCTCATGCTCAGAATGGTGTGGCTGAGCGCAAGCATCGTCATCTTCTTGAGACAGCTCGCGCTCTTATGCTTGCTTCCGCTGTTCCACCTCACTTCTGGGCTGAGGCCGTTTCCACTGCTACCTACTTGACCAATATTCAACCTTCTTCTGCTCTGAAGGGTGGGATTCCAGTTGAGCGTCTTTGTGGCATGCCTCCTGATTATTCTGGATTTCGTCTTTTTGGGTGTGTGTGCTATGTTCTTCTTGCACCTCGTGAACGCACCAAGCTGACTGCTCAGTCTGTTGAGTGTGTTTTTCTGGGATACAGTGCTGAGCACAAGGGATATCGTTGTTGGGATCCTGTTGGCCGACGGATACGGATCTCCCGAGATGTCACTTTTGATGAGTCTCGTCCCTTCTACCCTCGTTCTTCTTCCTCTCCTACTTCTCTTGTTGAGCCACTGTCTTTTTTGACTTTTCCTGACACTCCAGTTGTCACTTTTCCTTCACGATCGGCGTCTCCTTTAGCGCCGGTTTCTTCGCCACCGTCCTCTCCTACACAGGGCTCTTCAGATGTTGTTTCTCCTTATCCTCTCCACTACACTCGTCGTCCGCCAGCTGAGGACTCTTCTGATGTGCCATCTTCTTCTTCTGATGAGCCATCTTCTTCAGTGTCTCCTCCTCGTTATGCTCTTCGCGATCGACAGTCTATTCGGCCTCCTGAGCGTTTTGCTTGTGTTGGTGCAGCTCTGGCCGAGCCGACTTCTTACCGTGATGCTGTTATTCATCAGGAATGGCAGCATGCGATGGCAGAGGAGATTGCTGCCCTTGAGCGCACTGGCACGTGGGATCTTGTTCCACTTCCTCTCCGTGTCCGTCCCATCACTTGTAAGTGGGTCTATAAGATTAAGACTCGCTCTGATGGTTCTCTTGAGCGCTACAAGGCTCGTCTTGTAGCGCGTGGTTTTCAGCAGGAGCATGGTCGTGATTATGATGAGACCTTTGCCTGTGGCTCACATGACCACTGTTCGCACTCTTCTTCTTTGTTGCCTCTGTTCGAGCATGGTCCATCTCTCAGCTTGATGTCAAGAATGCCTTTCTTAATGGTGAGCTGCATGAGGAGGTCTATATGCAGCCACCACCGGGGTATTCTGTTCCTGAGGGCATGGTTTGTCGGCTTCATCGCTCTCTTTATGGGCTCAAGCAAGCCCCTCGTGCTTGGTTTGAGCGTTTTTCTTCTGTGATCACTGCCGCTGGTTTTTCTGCCAGTACCCATGATCCTGCGCTCTTTGTTCACACCTCTTCTCGTGGTCGGACTCTTCTCATACGTATGTTGATGACATGATCATTACTGGCGATGATTCTCAGTATATTGCCTTTGTAAAGGCCCGCCTTAATGAGCAGTTTCTCATGTCCGATCTTGGTCCTCTCCGATACTTTCTTGGTATTGAGGTTTCTTCCACCTCCGAGGGCTTCTTTCTCTCCCAAGAGAAGTATATCCAGGATCTTCTTGATCGTGCCTCTCTCACTGATGAGCGTACAGCCGAGACTCCCATGGAGCTCAATGTTCACCTTCGACCTACTGATGGTGAACCTCTTGAGGATCCTACTCGCTATCGCCATCTTGTTGGGAGTCTTGTTTATCTTGGTGTTACTCGTCCTGACATTTCTTATCCAGTTCATATCCTGAGTCAGTTCGTTTCTGCTCCCACTCAGCTCCACTATAGTCATCTTCTTCGTGTTCTACGATATCTTCGTGGAACCATCTCTCGCCGTCTTTTCTTTCCGCGCTCCCGCTCTTTACAGCTCCAGGCATACTCTGATGCTACATGGGCTAGTGATCACTCTGATCGTCGGTCCCTTTCTGCTTACTGCGTTTTTCTTGGTGGTTCTCTCATTGCTTGGAAGACTAAGAAGCAAGCAGCGATTTCGTTCGAGTCTTGGTGAGTTGCGAGCTATGGCTCTTTGTGGCCGAGGTTACGTGGCTACGGTGGTTGCTTGAGGATTTTGGTGTTTCTGTTTCTACACCGAGCTCCTCTTTTATCCGACAAGACAGGCTATCAAGATTGCGCGAGATCCAGTGAAGCATGAACTCACCAAGCATATTGGTGTTGATGCTTCATATATGAGGTCACAGGTACAGGATAAGATTGTGGCTCTTCAGTATGTGCCTTCAGAGCTCCAGTTAGCAGATTTCTTCACGAAGACACAAACTAGAGCGTATCATAACTTCTTTCTCTCCAAACTCAGTGTTGTTGATCCACCATGAGTTTGAGGGGGGTGTTAGAGATATAGTCCTATTCCTTTTCCTATTGCTTTCCTTGTATGTTAGGATAGAGTCCTATTCCTATTCCTATTGCTTGCCCTCTTGTACATGTATATATTTAGGCCCTTTGGCCTCATGATGAATACAAGTGCTATTCATAACATTATTTTCTCACGACATGCTGATGGGACTCTAAACAATGGACCAAGTTCTGGGGATTCATATGTAGTCAATATCAATTCTCATCACTCATCAGGATTCTGTTTTCAAAAACAAAAACAAAAAATCACTCATCGAAATTTCTGCATGTTTTTTCTCCATCTTGTTCTTGCAAGACTTGTTAATTTTGTCATGTGAAGATTGAATCCTATATCAGGAGTAAGACTTGTTAACTTTGTTAATTTTGTCATGGCTCATTCATGTTAGCCCCCAGTTTCCAGCAGAAAAAAAAATGATGAGAAATATTAGCTTAGTGTTGGATCTGATTGTTGGAAAGAAGCAAGATATTGGACTCAAATGAGAGCAGTGCTTCTATGTATTCAGTCATCTAGTGAATCAGGTGGCTGTTGTGTCGTATTCGAAATTTTTTATCCATGCTCTTCAGCAGTTTTCTACATGTATGTAGCTAGAGAATATTTATGTAATATTAACAAAGATTGATGCGGCTTGTTTTTTAAAAAAACAAAGAGCAATCTGAGAACGTGGTCAGTCACACTTTCAAAAGAATGCATGATATTCTTTTGGTAGCGCCAATAGGTAATGTAGTGTTCTGTGGAAACTACTTTCTAGAGTGTCCTGATGAACTCATGATTTGATTGCTTTTCTATCAGTCACTTGCCACCTCTAATTTTGAAATTCCAGTGATCCTAATAAGAATTAATTGGTTTAACAGGCTGTCCTTACCACAATTGCCGTAATCATCGGGGCTACCGCTAGAGCTCATGTTTGTTGATTTCATTTTATGTTGTATCACTGTACATTTCATGGATGCACAAAGATTTCATATCATGTCATCTACATTGTAATGGAGTCATTATTTTGCGTTGAACTTTGAATATTTAATGTATAACAAGGAGAACAAAGTCCATGTTCATGGTCATAAATAAATCAGTTTGAGATAACCTTGCCTTGTGAATGTCCAAACTGTTATGAATATGACTTGTATTGAATATGAGGGCCAATGGCCACAATATATAAAGTACATGAGGGAAAGGAATAGGAATAGGACTCTATCTATAACAGGACTTATCTATAACTATAAGAGATAATATATCCTTAACACCCCCCCACAAATGCAAGGCGTATGCAATAGCATTGCATTTGGAAGAGATGAACTAAAAAGGGAAAATTCAAAGTCATAGTCTTGAAGTAGCCGTCGTAGCATGTAACTCCTGAAGAATCGAGCTGACGAAGATAGCCAACGAAGAACCGAGTCGGTGAAGAAAAGTCGACGAAGAAGCCAAATCGACGAAGAAAAGTCGAATGTATGGCAGAGTCGACGAAGAAGAGCCGACGGGACGAGTCGACGAATAAGAACCGGGTCGATGGGGAAAAAAATCGACGAAGAAGCCAAATCGACGAAAAAAAGTCGAATGTATGGCAGAGTCGACGAAGAAGAGCCGACAGGACGAGTCGACGAAAAAGAATCGACGAGGCCGACAAAATAAGCCGAGCCGAGGTATAAGAGTTGACAAAAAAGAGTCGAGCCGATAGAAGAGCCGAGTGACGACGGAAGACAATCAAGATGCTAAAGACTTGGATGGATGCAAAGGAAGACTAAAGAAAATAAAAACAGTAGCCCGAAAGCCATCGAGCCAACGAAAGCCAAGATGAACCGAAGCCGGCCGAGCCGACTGAACTAAAACGGCAGCCATGTTACTAACCTTAACACAAACCACATCGATTCTAAAATGGAAATTGTAATTGTGGCTTGGTGTATGATTGTCTTCTAGTTCAAGTTTAATCTAGGAAGTGTCTGATAAGGAGAATTATGTAGAAGGTTCTGCATATTTGTGATTCCATCAAATAGCTTCAACATAAAAAATAATAAAAAAAGTTTTTTAAGGCCATATAAAAAAGGTAAAGTTAAGGTAAGATTTTGCTGTCATTGTCATTGCGGATGCATGTGCTACACTGCTACATGCTGTAGAAGCACCTACATTTTATATTGTTTGAAGGAATCGTGATAGCACAATTTTTAAAATCAATAAATCACATATCGTTCATGGTGAAAATATGAAGACCTTGCAAAGTTGACAGGATGGTGAAAATCACATATCATTCTATGTTCCAGTGGCAATCATGGTATTACATGGAGTAACTCGTTCACATTCTATTGTAGTAAAGGTCCCTGATTTCACCACGGAACACCTGACGCATATTAATTTGAGGGAAAGAAAATTATATTCTCGATGTAGGAAACGAAGTGCTGTGCGCCAACAGAAGATGTTGGAACTTGGAAGAACTAAGAAAAGTTGCAGGAACAGGAGACCTTCATAGAAGATTTGCAAGTTTTCTCGACTAAAGAACAGGAAACATGACAGTGACATTGGTTTTGCTAAGACTCTTTGACATACAGTGACTTAAGGTGCCTATACATAAGCTTGCTATCGTGCACGGCCAAATGGAGCTCAGAATCATCCGACCACCATTGCTGCAACCCATGAGCTTGAAGGAACTTCTTTGGCCCTTTGGAAGTCACAAACAACTTAGCATGCGCCTCAGAATGACTGTGGAACTTCTCGGTAGTAACAGTGGCGACGCCGCTACGGTCAGCATAAAAGCAGCAAATGTAATCGCAGTTGTTTATGTACAAGTTTGGCACCCATCTCTTTACCTCCTTGATCAGCTTTTCTTCAATTTCAGCAACGATCTCTCCCTCCTCTCTTGGGCTAGAAATTTCGGCAGCATTTGAAGAGCTGCCACTTATGTATGGCTTCAAGACCTTGTAGGCTTTCTCCTGAAGTTTACTTAGGCCCATGCCAAGTGAGACTGATGGCGGGTTAAACAAATGACATTCTACAAAGATTCCATCCTTGGCCAAAGTCTTGCCAACCTGAAGAGCAAAGCCAGCCCCCAGGGAATGCCCAACAATGCACACATTGTTGCTGCCATGCTTATCGATTGCCGACTTCAGCACCTCCAGTGCGCCAGTGAACCTGACAGAACCCCTTAAGCTCTCGTGAGCGAAGAACCTGAAATCATCTTCCAAGTCTCTCACAACAGTTAACTGCTTAAGTACTGTTCCCCTCAGAGCAAGGACAACCTTTGGAGCACCATTAGGCCTCAGCACTATCAAGTCTGAGAGTGCAGCGAGCTGGTCCCATTTTAGAAGTGCACCATATATGGATCCGTCTCTCGAATCAATTAGAGGCCACACCAGCTTATATTTGAATGGCTTCCACCAGTTAGGAGCAAGAGCGTTTTCACCAGTTCTGTTCTCTTGTCTGTCAAGCTCCAGTAGATACGCGGCCTGCACGAAGCATGAAAACGCAATTCTTCTGTAGTTGGGATCTGTCCTGCAGAATCGTAGGTATGTTTGTTCATCAGTACTACAAAAATCACTAGTTTGGTTATCAAGCATTACAAAAGGCAAGAGTAATTTCCAGAAATAGCCGAAGTGACTGAGAAATGTTTAACTTTCAAGTTTAAATGCAAGCAGAATAGGAGAAGCTCAGAAGACTCACATTCCTTGGACAAAATACTGGATTTAATTTCAGCTACATTTCAATAACATTCTTTACATCACATTGTACACTGTTATGATCCAAGATCCGTAGACGCCGATTTGTGGAAAGAAAAGCAGAGAACATTGGAAGAGAAGGGTAAAGAAGATATCGAGAGTCAGTAGAAATGAGGAATTTGCTATTTCGTCATTGTCCAGATCGTAACAGAAAGGATTCCCTCCTCTATATACTCCTCACCTGCCCTACTTACAAGTGGGCCCCTATTCCCCAACCCAACCAGGACACCAATCTAGAAACACTTAACAGCTTTGACAACTTAGCACCAACCCCCACACCCGATGCATACTCTGCTAATTACTGTTCACAATCCGACACGCAACATTACCCCCTCCTTGGAAACCGGCTTGCCCCCAAGCCGGTGCTTCTGGAAATTGGGTGCGCAAGACCTCGAAGTTCTCCCAGGTGGCTAAGGAAGCAGGTAAACCTGTCCATTGAACAAGCACCACCGGAAACACTATGTTTCCTTGCTGAATCAACTTCCGGTGAAGAATTGCTGCTGGAATCGGTGCTTCGGCCATTGTGTCAGTGAGCATTGTCAGTTCAGATTCACGTGGGGTAGAAGGAGAAATGTAAGATTTGAGTTGGGAGACATGAACCACTGGATGAATCTTGCAGCCTTCTGGCAGATCCAATTTGTATGCGACGCGACCAACTCTGGCCAACACCGTGTAAGGTCCGTAAAATCGGAATGACAACTTCTGGTTACTGCGGAAAGCCACAGAGGTCTGAACATAGGGCTGCACCTTCAAGTATACTCGATCTCCCACCTGGAATTCCCGATCAGAACGGTGTTTGTCAGCCTGAAGTTTCATTCGCTGACTGGCCCGCTCCAAATGCAATTTCAGCAATTGATTCATCAATGTCCTTTGAGTTAGCCAGTTCTGGACATCCGTCACTCCACTAGCGCTTGCGTCAGTAACTCCAAAGTGTCGGGGGAAATAACCATAGAGTACCTCAAAAGGTGTCTTGCCGATAGCTGACTGATACGTTGTGTTATACCAGTACTCCGCTAAAGGAAGCCAATCAACCCACTTTTTCGGACAGGCATGCACAAAACAGCGCAAATATGTTTCCAAGCATTGATTAAGCCGCTCAGTTTGTCCGTCGGTCTGTGGGTGATATGCAGAGCTCATCTTCAATTGAGTATCAGATAACTTAAAGAGTTCTTGCCAAAAGGCACTTGTGAAAACTTTGTCCCTGTCCGATATGATCGCTTGAGGGAGGCCGTGGAGTTTATAAATCTGATCACAGAATACTTGAGCCACCTGTGGGGCAGTGAAAGGATGAGCTAGAGGCGGGAAATGCGCATATTTGGAGAACTTGTCAATGACTACTAGAATTGTGGTGTATTTGTGGGACATAGGCAACCCCTCGATGAAGTCCATACTGATCGTTGACCATGCTTGATCTGGAACCGGCAAAGGTTGTAACAGGCCCGGAAGTTTGACATGTTCTGCTTTAGCTTGTTGACAAACTTCACACTCTTTAACATATTGCTCCACTGTTCTTTTTAGTCCCGGCCAAGCAAATAGTGTTTTCACCTTATGGTAGGTTGCACTCATGCCAGAATGTCCCCCTATTGCACTGTTGTGCAGTGCCTGCAAGATATGCTGCTGTGCCAATGTGTTATTGCCCACCCATATGCGACCCTGAAACCGAATCACTCCTTGCTGCAATGTGTAACGTTGTTCATTGGATCCAGTCACACACAGTTCTTCTAGCAGGTGCTTAGCATCTTCATCCGAGTGATATCCAGCAACCAAACTTTCCAGCCATTTCGGTGTGCACACAGAAATTGCACTGACCTCTCCTTCATTTGGCCTGCGAGATAATGCATCTGCTGCTGCATTATTGATTCCTTTCTTGTACTGGATTTTGTACTGCAACCCGAGCAATTTAACAAAAGCTTTGTCTTTGCATTGTTGTTGTTAACCTCTGATCGGCCAGATGAATGAGGGCTTTCTGATCTGTGCGGATGATGAATTCTTGATGCTGCAAATATGCCCTCCACTTACTGATAGCCAACAGAATTGCCAAGCATTCTTTCTCGTATGTGGACAAAGCTTGATTCCGGCGACTAAGTGCCTTACTTAAATATGATATAGGATGCCCATCTTGCATTAACACTGCCCCTATACCATCATTACTTGCATCAGTCTCCAGAACAAACGGCTTGGTAAAGTCTGGCAAAGCCAAGACAGGAGCTTTAACTAAGGCATTTTGCAAAATATGACATGCTTCTTCAGTAATTGATGTCCTTTGAAAGCGACACATTCTTCTTAAGCATTCCCGTCAATGGTTTACAAAGGATGCCGTAGTTTTGGATAAACTTCCTATAGTATCCCGTAAGCCCAAGAAAGCCCCGTAACTCCTTTTGATTCCGAGGTACTGGCCATTCAATCACAGATTTGATCTTGGTTGGATCTGTGGATACCCCACCCGGTGTGATAATGTGTCCGAGATAGGTTAGCCGTTGTTGTCCAAAAGAGCACTTCTCCCTCTTCACAAACAGCTGATGTTGCTCAAGAAGCTGAAACACGTCCCTCAAGTGACTGACATGCTCATCTAGTGTGTTGCTGTAAACTAATATATCATCAACGAACACAAGCACACAACGACGAAGTAACTTGTGAAAAATCTGATTCATAACACTTTGAAATGTTGCGAGAGCATTTGTGAGACCAAACGGCATGACCAAGAACTCGTACAAGCCATGATGCGTGCAAAAGGCTGTTTTGTACTCCTCACCACTCTGCATCCTGATTTGATGATATCCCGAACATAAGTCCAATTTTGTGAACCACTGAGCTCCCGCTAACTCATCCAATAGTTCATCAATGATTGGTAGAGGTTGTTTGTTCTTCACCGTGATAGCATTCAAACGGCGGTAATCCACGCAAAAGCGCCAAGAGCCATCTTTCTTCTTAACCAAAATCACCGGCGAAGTAAAAGGACTAGTGCTCTGTTGTATCACTCCTTTTTGTAGCATCACAGTGACTTGTTTCTCAATCTCGTCCTTCTGTTGCGGAGAGTATCTATAAGCCCTTGAGTGCACAGGTTGTGCTCCTGGCAATAGCGGAATTGGATGATCATAAAACCGCCTTGGTGGTAGTTGCGTGGACACCTGAAACAGATGGTCAAAGGCTCGCACTACCTCTTGAAGTTCTGTGGGAACCACTTCCTCCTCCACATTGCACACCTCCTCTTCCTGTGCTAAATGATCATGATACACTTGAACAAGATGTGTGACTGCTCCTCTCTTCAACAACCCGCGCAACTCCTTGGCTCCAATGTTTCCTGATATTGTTTGATCATTATTTATGCCCTGTAACATGATGCGCCTGCCTTGATGGGTGAACTTCATGCATTTTTGCCCCCAATGCACCCACATCGGGCTATGTTCCTCTAACCAATCTGCCCCGAGAATCAAATCATAACACCCTAATGCCAATACTCTCATATCTTGGGTGAAAGAATAACCCTGAACCCACCACTCCAGAGATGGAACCATCTGATTGCACTGCATGGCACTACCATCCGCAATTGACAGCTGCAACGGCTCAATCTCATCTGTCTTGCACCGCAGGTCTTGCACAATGTCTTCGCTGATGAATGAATATGTACTTCCAGAGTCAACCAAAATCAAGATATCTCTCTTGCCAATCCGACCTTGGAGTCTCAATGTTCTTCGCTTGCCTACCAAATTGTCTTTCTTTGCCGTAGTGACAGACAAAAGCTCCTCTTCTAATTACAGTACCTTCCACCTCCTCATTTCTTTGTTGGATTTGGAACACCTCCATCAGCTCTTCAATTATATGCAATGGTACCCGATCCGGACACTTGTGGGTTCTACTCCATTTTTCCCCACAAGTAAAACACAACCCATTGCTTTTCCTGTAGGCCTTCAGAGCCTCCAATTTCTCATCCCATTTACTTGTGTACGCCTTCTTTACTTCTTCAGTGGGCCTTTGGTCCTCCACTCTTCCATACGGTTTAGCCTTGTCAGGAAACTTCACTGCTCCCTTGCCAACTTCTTTGGCATAACCTTTGTGATAGCCTCCCTTTCTCCTGTTCTCCAATTCATCCTCCTGTAAAAGAGCAAGTGCTATAGCCGTTTCCACGTCTTCCGGGTTATGCAATACAATGGAAGTGCGAATCTCTTCCTTCAATCCACTCAGAAAATGTGTAACAAAAAATATATCATCTTGAGCAGGATTATACAGTAACAAATGATGCTGCAACACCTCAAACCTTTCCACATACTCTGTTACCGAACCGGTCTGCCGTAAGTTGATCAACTGACTCATCTGTTTCTTATAGAGGTTTCTGCCAAACCGGCTTTCCACAGCTTCACAGAGGACCTCCCACAATTCAAATCGTCCCCTGGACTCCATCTTTTGCAGCCAAAATGCAGCATTACCAGTGAAGTTCAATGCCGCTAATCGTGTGTAGAGACATGGATTCACTCCCATAATCTCAAAATATGTCTCACATCTTTCTCTCCACAGCTTCGGGTTGTCCCCATCAAACTTAGGGAACTCAATCTTTGGCATGGACTGCCGTGTCTGCCATTGGGACAATAGATTCTGCCCTCCCCCAGTTCTCTGATCGAACATCTGCAGAGCATTCTGCGAATCGGGCCTTCAGATACCTTTGCCTTGGTCGCGATTCTTTTCCAGACCGCGCGAACCCTTCAGTGATCTGCCTTCTTCTCCCGATGGAGTTCCTACCGCTGATCTAGCAGAGTGTTGTGCATCTTCAACTGGCGATCTGCCCCGATTAGCCGGTGGAAGGCTACTCTCGGGACGGGCCTCCAGCACTTCCACCCGCCCACGAACCACATCCACCACTGATCTGACCTCGCCAATCTCCGACTTCACTCCCTGGACATCATCTAAGATTTGTTTGAGCAGGGCATTCACTCCCTCAAACTGCGCCTCCACGGATGAGATTGCTGCAGACATTTTGACCTCCAGAGGCGATGGCTTCCGCTTTGGCGCCAGATCGATGATGCTCTGATACCAAGTTGTTATGATCCAAGATCCGTAGACGCCGATTTGTGGAAAGAAAAGCAGAGAACATTGGAAGAGAAGGGTAAAGAAGATATCGAGAGTCGGTAGAAATGAGGAATTTGCTATTTCGTCATTGTCCAGATCGTAACAGAAAGGATTCCCTCCTCTATATACTCCTCACCTGCCCTACTTACAAGTGGGCCCCTATTCCCCAACCCAACCAGGACACCAATCTAGAAACACTTAACAGCTTTGACAACTTAGCACCAACCCCCACACCCGATGCATACTCTGCTAATTACTGTTCACAATCCGACACGCAACATACACTTGCACTATAGAATATAGAGAGAGTTGTGTCACCCTTCAGTAACTTATAGTTCTTTTTTCTTTCATACATTATTTGTAACACCCTGCGGCATAAAATTCGCTAATAGCCTAGCCCATCAACAGGGCGGGCACGCATGTGTAACACCTCACTTGAGTTTTCATTCTCGCTTCACCCAAAAGGGCTAGCCTAGAAGTGCTACGATTTGGACCAACAAGCATTATATGCTAGTGAAACTCAATGTAAATTGGCGATGTAGTACTAAAGGGCGGGGTGTTAAATGCCCCCCTCTTAATGGGTTGCCTCCCTTGGCATTGTGAAATGCCCAGAAACGAGCCCCTCAATACACGACCCGTGCCATACACGCACACGCGCGTGGCCCGTGCAGCAAGGATTAATGCTCTGATACCATCAGTAACACCTTGCGGCCCAAAATTCGCTGATAGCCCCAGCCCACCCACGGGGTGGACACGCATGCACATATAACCCAAAATTCGTCCTCACTTCGCCCAAAAGGTTTAACCCAGAAGATCTATGATTCGTGCTAACAGACATTATATGCTAGTGGAACTCAATGCGAAATGGGAATATGGTACTATAGGACGGGATTTTACATTATTATGCTAAAACCGTAAAAAGTGCATTACCCTTTCCCTCGGAAATTAGCTTCGTCACATGACCAGCATTCAAGGCGCCAGAGGGTAAACTTCCATACTGCCATCAACACTAATTTCTTATGCCCTCAATTTATTCACAACCTTGACAAGTGAGAAAAACATGATTTTTGCACGATTTTTAGTACTTATGACACCTAAATGTTAGAAGTTTAGAATAGAATATTGAGACCATTATCATACATTGTACCTGTTAATTGGTTATGACAAGTTGACAACTCTTGCACTACATTGCTTTAATGCTTGACTGCTTGGTTATACTGGTTACACCAATTCAAGGCAGTAATGCCTGTTTGTATTGTGGGAATTTTTCTCGAATCCTGAGGGAATTGAATAGTTTCTTGTGAAATTCCTGCGTTATAAATGGGCCTTAAATCAGGCCTGCGTCATTTCAATGAACAGCTCTCCCAATTCAGTAGATTCAATCAAACAACACGAAAAATAAAGTCAGCCACAGCCATTTCAAGGCAGTAATTCAGCTCCAACAGTGGGCGGTGCAAAAAAATAGGAAAACAAGGTCTTGTGGGAGTAGATGTCCTAATGGTCAGAGAGCATAAGAATCGATAGAATAAGACCTGAAATTATTTGAGAATCCAAGTGGCATTTCAGCAGGAAATGGCAAAGAGCAGACACACGTGGTTCGCTAGCTTTGACCTCCATGTAGAATAACCACTGCCCAGACACTCGGTAAAAAACCCCTAATCTAAGCAAGTCAACATTCAGATTCCTAAAACCCGTACATAGATTGTGACCAACCATGTCACCATGTGTTCTAGTGTCCCACGAGACGAGGTTCAATCAAGAAGCAGGTTCACGGTCCAGGTAAAGCGAAAGGAGGGGAGGAGAGGAGAGGAGATAGTACGACTGCGTAGTGCGAACCAGCTAGAGCGGATGAGGTCCCTCCAGCTGGGGTTGGAGAGGTTGCGAGGCCCCGTCGCGTGGAACTCCCACGACGCCGGCCTGCCGCCGCTGCTCCCCATCTCTTCTGCTTCTTGGAATAGCGGTTGATTAGCGCGAAGGAAAAGGTAGAGGGGCGACGCGCCGAGGAAGCGGTAGCCGGTTCGTCAACGTTGGAGAATTTGGATCCATGTGGAGAATATACCGTGCCAACGCGGCGGTTTTTTCTTTCCTTCCCAAAATCCCACACGCGAGAGTCGCGGGAGATTTCGGAAATTTCGGCTGACCTTTTGAAACCCTAAATCTCGACTGAATATAAAAATTTAAATCTCAGCCAAATCTCGGTGTTAATAACCGGATATCAATTTTTGTTGGCGGGACTTAATTGGATTTAGGGTCAAAATTATCTATAAAAATTTCAAAAAAATTTAAAGTGTTTTTGATTATTTTTCGATCGGTTCAATTTGAGATGCATATGTTATGTGAAAATTTTAAAATTAGAAATTATTTAAGGATTGTTCAATTTTAAGTGATATTATTTTGACATTAAAAACTTAAGCGGTCTGGGATCCTTTCTTGATCTTTGTAGTAAGAGCAAAACTTATATAACTTAATTTGCAGGTAGTAAGGATGAAATGTTCTTCGACTCTCAAGCTTGATTGGATTCTGATTGCGAGGGTGACTTTTATAGTGTGAATGGAGGTAATCAAATAGCTATACATGTTTATTAACTAAGGAAATTTTAGTCTGGTGTAATGGACTTCTTTTATTCTTGTGTGCAATTATTTTTGGCCCTTTATACTGATGTTATTGTAGTGCCAGTGATTTGGTTTATGCTGCTTCCTTTTTTAGGCTGATCTAATATCTATGAGCTGCGTTGGACCCCCACCTATAGCTCTAGTTACCTATTCCATGTGGCCCTTTATCATTGAAGTTTCCCAGGAAATTTTATTTTATTGTACTAATATTCTTCTTACCAAGAGGATGTCTATAAATTTACTTGTGTTCTGTATAATGAAGCTTGAAAACATATTGTTCATGTTTCATATTGTACCTAACCTAAAAGTTGAACAACACTTGTTACTAGTAGCACTGTTCAAATTTTTGAAAATTCCTCAAGGTTGATCATCATCTAAAATTTTTATGGTAATATTATGGTTGTGTTAGGATCATTCACACAAAATTTTCAAAAGTTTCTAACGTGGTTTGCACTATTTTTCATTCGATTGAAATTTACCGGTCAACCTTTTATCAAGACAATAGTACTGTTAGATTTTTAAAAAATTCCTCATGTTTGATAATCATCTAAAATTTTTATGGGAACATTAGTGATGTGTCAGACCATCCAAAAAAATTTCAAATTTTTTTGACGTGTTTTTGACCATTTTTCGGTCGGTTCAATTTGGACCGAAATCTCGGTGATTTCGGCTGAAATCTCGGATTTTTCGGTTGAAAAAATCTGGATTTGAAATTTGGTTTTTAGATTTTGTCTGAATTTTGTTTGAAATTTCGAGATCTCACCGAGATTTTGGATTTCGGTCACTTCCGAGATTTATACCAAAATGAAATTTTAAATCTTGCACGAGACCGAGCGTAGCTCGAGTGGTTGACTAGTTGGCTCGCTAGGTGAGCACGCGGCCCGCCCGCTAACACTTCTTCTCAGACTCGGATGCTCCTTTTACCGTTTGGGCTGAAATGTCGAACGAGAAAAATAAAGAGTAGCGTACTTTCAGTGCAACAACGTATTACGAAAATCTTGATGCGTTTAAAAATTTTTCTTAGCGTGTGTAATGGACGTACACGTGTGTGCGTGTGGAGTGTATGTGTGAGGTGTAAGTGTGTGTACGTCCTTGTACCCCTCAAAAAAATCTCACACGTTGATGCACTAGCCCTAGGTCATTTTTTACTACAACAAATCTTGCTTTTGTTGAGATATGGATTGACTCCACACTGACGCACTAGCCCTAGGTCATTTTTTACTACAATAAATCATGCTTGTGTTGAGATATGGATTGACTCTTAGTCTTTGTTCAAATATGATTGGACTCTATCTCAGTATGAGCGAATCCAAATCTATATCACATTAGTTTGTAGTATGTATATTGGGCACCCCTATACAGGATAATCAATCAAAAAAAAGAGAGAACAATTTTGCCTTCTTACATCATGTGCATTCCATATTTTTTCTTGCTATTCTATGGATGACATCGTTTTACAACATGTTATCAGCACGAATCTCCGCCGAGGCCGATTGAGATCGTCTACCTGCATTAATCTATATTGCATCGAATTCGACCGGCAACACGCGATTAAATCTAAAACCCTACAAAGTTTGAGCTACGTAAGTTAATGGCATCTGAACATTTATTTTTAATCCTGCAGATTAATTTGTCTAATTGCTTTTACTACTTGTTTAATCTAAACTGAGATTAGGATTCTTGATCGTACTGTTCATCAATCAACACAAAATTTGCGTCGACCGCATCGGCCAGCGCTCACCAACTGCCTCAGCCCTGGCCACCGCGGATCACTTCCGATTGTTAGACAACCTCACTATCGAATAGTCTGGGGTTGTCGAACAGATCTAAAGTGGAGAACAGAGAGAGACAGAGAGGGAGATAGAGAGAGACACAAGGTGTAGGAGGAATAGACTGCTTTATTATTTCTGATTGCTTGTGTTGTGTACAATGGGGAGACCGCCTGCCTCCTATTTATAACCTATTCTAGGGTTTCGGTAAGAGTCCACATGGGCTTTCGTGGGCCTGGTTTCCCAACACTCCCCCTTGGACCCTTTACCGCAAGATGTATATGCCTCATCAAAACTCCAGAAAAACCCAGTGAGAAAAATACTTGGAGATAGAGTACATAGCATACGCTTGCTGTATTGCACGAATTGCCTCATCAAAACTTTATGTAAGAAAATTTTCAGTGAAAAAAAATACTAAGGAAAAAGAGTACAATTCACCAAAACTTCAATTTGAGTCTTCGAGATTCACGTCGGGTACTCAAACTTTATGCTCGAGATTTATGTAGGAATATGTGAAAATTCTCCTCCTGAAATCTGCATTTATCTAAGTCTTATCATCCCAATTCCTCTAACGCACCTTTCAAAAGAAGATGTTGGGAGTGACTTAGTGAATAAATCTGTGAGATTTTCACACGACTTAGTATGCAGTATCTTCATCTCGTTCATCTTATACATTTTATTAGCATAAAAGAACTTGGGATTGATATGCTTCCTGAGGTTGCTTTTCACATATCCCATTTGCACTTGAGCAACACAAGCTGCATTATCTTCATAGATGATAGTGGGAGTTTGTTCCATGATCAAGCTACATGACTTCTGGATGTGGTGAACCATTCTTCGAAGACATGCACATTCTCAGGAGGCTTCATACAAGGCAATGATTTCTGAGTTGTTTATCGACGTCGAGACAAGAGTCTGCTTAGATGACTTCCAACAAATTGACGTTCCACCACAAAGGAAAATATATCCAGATTGTGGCTTGCCGGTGTGCGAGTCCGATATATACCCAGCATCGGCATAGCCTACCAAATTCAATTCATTATTTCTTCTGTAAAACAAGCCATGTTTTTGCTTCCTTGGAGGTAACGAAAAATGTCCTTGACCCCTTTCCAGTGCCTTTTGGTGGGTTCTGCACTGTACCGTGGTAGTAAATTCACAGCAAACGCAATGTCCGCCCTAGTGCTATTCGCAAGGTACATGCATGCTCCAACTGCCCTCAAATATGGGAATTCCGCTCCTAGGACTTCCTCCCCCTCTTCTCTAGGCCTGTATGCGTCCATGTCTGCTTGTAGTGACCTTCCGACCATTAGGGTCTTTGCAGGGTATGCCTTTTCAAAACCAAATCTCTCTAACACTTTCTGTGTGTAGAATGATTGGTGTACCAAGATTTCACTTTGGACATGCTCAAGCTGCAAGCATAAACAAAACTTGGTTTTACCCAAGTCCTTCATTTCAAACTCAAACTTCAAGTATGAGCAAGCTTTTTCAATTTCTTCATCCGTCCCAATAATGTTCAAGTCATCTACATAGACGGAGATTATACAAAAAAACCATTTGGGGATCGTTGTATAAAGACACATGGACAATCTTCGTTGTTTGTATAGCCTTTCTTGCAGAGAAAGTCACTCAAGCGATTGTACCACTTTCTTCCTAACTGTTTTAGCCCATACAGTGATTTCTCCAATTTTCATACTGTATAAGTTTCTGTTTGCTTTGTCCTGGTTCGGGACAAGGATACCTTCCGGTACTTTCATGTATATCTTTGAATCCAAGTTTCCATACAAATATGTTGTGATAACATCCATTAGCTTCATTTTCAACTTCAAGTTGAATGCCATTGAGATCAAATACCTAAAGGTAATTCCTCCCATAACCGGAGAATAGATTTGTTCATAATCAACTCCAGGACGTTGAGTGAAACCTTGAGCGGCAAGCCTTGCCTTGTACCTTACAACTTCATTGTTTTCATTTATCTTCCGGACAAAAACCAATTTGTGACCTACGCAGTTTATATGGGGAGGCATGCGACACACATGCCCAAACACCTCTCTTTTGTTCAGAGAGACTAACTTTGCAGTGATTACCTTCTATTCTTCCCAATCAAGCCTTTTCTTTCACTCTGCGAAAGATGCAGGCTCAAGATCATGATCAATGATCGTGGCAATCTTCTTTGTAAAGTATGCATCGATATTGGCTGTTGCTCTATTCATAGATTCTCCTGTTGTTACAAAATTTATGGTCATTTCGTCATGGGGTGCTTCATGCACTTCTACTTGATCTTCACTGTTGTTTCCCATCGCAAGAGCAAATTCCTTTAGTTTTTCATCGCTCATGTGTGCGTACACATTGTTTCTGACGGCTTCCTACAATGGAAGGTTCAGTTCTGGAATTGCCTTTTTCATAGGCTTCTTTCCAGTGCTAGGTCTCAACTAGCTCCCCTTCTTGCTTTGAGGCATTTTCGTTATTGACTGTGGTAAGTCCTCTTGCCCAGTTTTTCCCAAACGTCTCCGGGTACTTTGGGTTTGAGAAGCCCGATTTCCTATTCTTTTTCTTTGAGGCCTTTGAATAGGATGAGGGATACCTTTTGCTTTCTTTGGTATTTCAACCCTCTCTGGTGCATTTCTTACAGGTATATGCGATTTAACCACGCTCTTCAGATTACAAAAATGATCAGGCAGTTCATTTGCTAAGTTTTGCAAATCAATTATCTATCGGACTTCTTGATTTGCTTCATTAGTGTGAGGGTCATGTGCGGGGATTCCAATGGAATGCCATATGATTTCCTGGCATTTTTCATGCAATGGTTGATTTTCTCCAGTCACGGGTTCCAAATATCTTATTATGGATGCACTCTCATAACCAATGTATATCCCAGACTTGCGGAGAGGGTCCATTGCAGTCTGCTGTGAGGGTGGTATAGGCACATATATTATACAACCAAATTTTCTAAGATGAGAAATCTTCAGGATGATCCCTTGCACCAATTGCATAGGTGAATGGATGTTGTAGGCCGATGGTCTAAAATTGATGAGTGCTGCTGTGTGCAGGATTGCGTGTCCCCAACAAGTGTTGGGCAAGTTACAACTCTGCAAGAGCAGTCGGGCTATGAACTTAATCCTCTTTAGTAGTGCTTCAGCTGGTCCATTTTGCGTATGGACGTGCGGTACAGAGTGCTCAACAGTTATTTCAGCTGCTGTGCAATAATCATCAAATGCCTTGGAAGTAAATTCGTCAGCATTGTCGATTCAAATGGACTTCACACGATGATCAGGGAATGCATTCTTAATTCTGATGATCTGCGAGATCAGCTTTGCAAATGCATGGTTTCTTGTTGACAACAAACATACATGCGACCATTTCGAGGAAGCATCAATGAGCACCATGAAGTATCGGAATGGCCCCGACAATAGCTGAATTGGGCCGCAAATACCCCCTAGATGCGTTCCAGGGATGCAGGGATTTCATGTTGCACTTTCATAACAGAGGGTCCAGTTATTAATTTTTCGGTGGCACATGCAGGACATACAAAATCTTCATGATTCGAGAAATTTTTAACATTAATGCCATGAGCTTGTGAGTTGTTAACTATATTTCTCATCATTCTAAGACCAAGATGACCTAATATACAATGTTATAAAAAAATAATTCAGAGCTTCTAAAGACAGTCTTCAAAGAAGTATACACTTCGGGTGCATTGATTTTCGTGTAGTACAACCCAGATTCATATGAGGGACATTTTATTAATACCATTTTTCCATATTCCGCATATTTCACAATGCACAAATATTATTTGCCATTTTTTCCATTGGTTTCTACGTGAAAACAATTGGCGCGGATGTCTTTAAATCTTAAGAGAGTGCGTGTTGATTCAGGGTACAAAATGGCTTATTCAATTACCAAAATTGTACCCATTGGTAATATAATTGTGGCTCTTTCAGAGCCTATTATATATGAATCGCTTCATGCGATCGTAGTAATCTTTCCAACGTTCTTCGTGATCGTTTGGAAGTATTTAGACTCTCTTAAGATGGTATTTGTCATGCCACTATTAATAATGCATATCTCCTCTATTTGGGCGTTACACAGTTTATTTCGATTTGTTCACCGATAGAGCTTCGTGCTGATAACGTGTTAGACAACCTCGCTATCGAATGGTCCAGAATTGCCGAACAGATCTAAAGCAGAGAACAGAGAGAGAGGGAGAGAGACACAAGGTGTAGGAGGAATAGACTGTTTTATTATTTTCTGATTGCTTGTGTACAATGGGGGGACCCCCTGCCTCCTATTTATAGCGTATTCTAGGGTTTCGGTAAGAGTTCACATGGGCCTTCGTGGGCCTGGTTTCCCAACACCGATAATGTTGCCCGAGGCCCCAAAGCACTGCTGCCTCCCCATGGCCCCAAAGTACCGCCCGCGCCCAATGTTGCCCGCAACGAGTCAGCGCCTACTCATATCCGGTCGGCCGGCCAGCCGGCCGCCATCGTGCACTGCATCAACCTCCCAAGCCACCACCTCCTCGGATCCGGCCGCCGCCCATGCGCCACACCGACCGCCCATCGCACGCCGTGTGTCACGTCCAAAGCGCTCGAGGAGCCGTCGCGAGCTATGTCGGAGTTTCTGCCATGCCCAGTAGCTCCTATGCCTGAATTACCGCGACCCTTGACGTGCGCGCCCGCCATGCCAGCTGCTCCGCGCAACTCACGACATGCTGCCGTGATTCGAGCTCGTCGCCGCGTCGGCCATCACCTGCTCCTGTGGGCAGTGCTTCTACGCTTTCTCTCTTGATATAAGTTATACAAGTCTTAAAGCAAGTAAATGATGAATAATTACTGTCTACTTTTTATTCATACTTTAACATTTGTACAACTTAAAAAAAATACACATAAACACTCTTTTGCTTTATTTGGCCCAGCTTTATAGCGAAATGTTTACTGTGTTATGCGGGTTTGTTTCTCCGTGATTTAGCTTGTGATTTTATCGATGCATAGACCTTAGCACAATTATCCGCTTGTATTTTACGTCTCGTAGTTTTTGTATCAAGTTGAGATCAAACTTTTTTTTTTTGGCAAGAACCAGCAGAGCTCTGCCATGTATCAAAGAAGAGGAACAACAAGTGCAAAGTTAGAGGCATATATCCTACCAACATTTGAGAAAATATGACTACATAAAAAGAAGGAAAAAAAACTACTGCTATGACGAAGCTTAATAATCTGCCAAAAATAAATAGAAGATTGCAGCCATGAACCCCTTGCAAAATTGTGAAAAAAAAAAGAGTGCGCTGTCTGCCTTGTGAGGAGCCATCTATTCGCTGAGTCTGTCTCTTCCCTTCTGCCTTGATTTTCCCATGCTCTGCAGATCAGTCTTGAAACTTTGATCACTCATGTAATTCCTGTGAAAAACGATTCCGTCTGGCCGAGCCGCACTTCTACTGGAATCTCCCAGTATGTGCTTCCGGTCAAAGCCGCTTCCTGCAATGCTTTGCCATTCTCTGCAAAACATGCCTGAGAACCTTTGGAGCTCCCCTGGAATGTAGGAGGTTTGATTCTTTGCTGGAAACATAGTTGCAGCAGGACATTAAGACCGAAGGGAGCAGCCAAGGTGAAGTAGCAATGTAGCATCCTTGTGAAAACACATTGTGGCACAAAGCTAAGGGTTTGTAATTTGTCCCTGTGGTTTCCTGTCGCTAGGCCTTTCATTGTGAATTTGGCTGTTGTATGTGTGTCGCGGTCATTTAACCATGCCATTTCTCGGTTGGCCGCATCCTGCGAGACGAGGCCGAATACCATTTGCACCATTTGATATCGGTTGTTGAAAATACAACCATTCCTTTCTTTCCAAAGATTCCAAAATTCATAGATTAAAATTCCATCTACCTCCTTACGACGTTGCTTCGGAATGCTGTTGTGAACGGTCAGCCACCAGGAAGAAATAGATAGTGCGGCAGCAGCTACCCGCGGTGGTATTAATTGAATTTGCTTCCATTGGAACACCCTAAACCATATCTACCTTGCAAAAGGGCATATGAGCATTAGATATGTGGCCGATTCGGGGTTCAAACCGCACAATGAACATACGGTGCAGTGAGGCCAGTCTCATCGCTAATTTGTCGGCTGCTTTGGATCTATGTTGAACAAGTAGCCATGCGAAGAACCTGTACCTATTTTACATCTCCGCTTTCTATATTATTTTGCAATTATGGTCTGGTATCGAACTATATAATTGCACCCTGTACGATATCTTCATTGAGAAATTTTCATCTGTTGTCCAGCGTCAGTTGATATCATCCTGAAATTAGGGTTGTAAGGTGACCTTTTATATGGTTTGCACTAGGGAAAAGAACTCATAAAGCTGTGTTTCTACCGTTATTTTTCTTTAACTCATGGTGCTTTCTACTTTGGTACTCCAACTCGGACTCGGTCGGACCAGCTCAAGATTCAACGCCTCCGTGTTTGCTTTGCGCCGTATCCTCTCCCTAAGATAACTTAATATAATATGGGAATTAGTCAGTTTTCTTTCGGAAATTATATTGCTTTTATAAATCTCTGTGAAATTCCTATAACATTCTGTCGGTTGTTGGAACATCTGGAAAGAGCGCAACGCTCGCATTTTTTAAGACACGGCCAGCTCAGTTCACAACGTTGTTCAGCGAACACGGTAGGATCTGGCTGAGTTCGCGCTTGCCTCGAAGAGAATAGTCTAGGTGTGTTGCGCCCATGGTGTCTCTCGTCTCCCTTCCCCCGTCTTGCTTGATTGTCTTGCTCGCCTTGCGAGTGGGAGGCTAACTTGTGTTTTGTAAAACTCTTTTGTTTGGACTTCTCTCCTCTCTTCTGAAATAAATAGGCAGAGCTTCTGCCACTTTCTTCGGAAAAAAAGAAATTCCTGTAACATTGTTCCATTCCAACGTAATACATAAGATTAATTACAAGATAAAAGACATAACATCTGTAGCACAAATGGAAAAGGCCATGTGTTACGACATTCCGTGCACAGCTGGTAAAGGAATTTCTGAACTGCACCTAGTATACCGATACCACTTTTGAGAATAATTTACCTCTCATACCAGGGCTGAAGTCACCATCTTGTTTCATAGCAAAAGCCTGAAATGAGACTCGACTCTTAACAAATTTAATACTGTTACCATTTGCTGTTTAGATGAACAAGTAAGAAAAAGGATCACGAGCACGAAAAACCCCATTTCCCGTTCTTCATCACAAGGGAAAAGATCGATTCAGCCGAAAAGAAAAAACTGACGTGTCCTTCAGAAGACGACGGCAACGGGACGCCCAATATCGCCGTGCCCTCTACTAGAGGTGGAAGTTGGACTGTGTCGTACCGGCACGATCTCAACGGGTTTTAGGTCATGACGTGCCGTGTTGTGTCGATTCAACTCGTATTTAGTGAGGTCTAAGCATGGGCCGGGTCATACCATATCCTGCCGATTCAGCATTTATCTTGTTGGACGTGTAGAGTTGTAGACGTCTTCGCCGTCTGTTCATCGCCATGGATGGTAACAAGGACAAGGAGTGAGCATCAGCTGCTGGTGAGGATCCGCTACACACAAGTATTCGAGAAAAAAGAACTAAAATTTATTTATTCATTGGGGAAAAAGACCGCTGAATCCGGCGATAAGGATCATTGAGATTTGGCACCATCTTTTTCCTCTCCGGTCGTAGCCGTCTTCTTCCTCGGGACAGTCGGTGAAGCTGGTCAGCTGATGGTGTTGTGCCACAATACCGTATCCGACAATTGCGTGACCAAAGGCCGATGGATTTAGCACAGAAACGACGTGAGACGGTAAGAAGGGAATGGCGTGGGTTGGCGGGAGGAGGTGGTAGTTTAGGGAGGAAGTAGGGGTGAAGAAGGGTGAGAGAAGAGAGAGAGAGAGGAGATGATAGAGGTACGGGGAGATGACGACTGCGTCGAATGAGTTATGAGAAGAGACGAAAGGGAGAGGTAATATTTGATGATGGGTTAACCACTGGAAAGGTAATTTGATAATGGTTTGGACCGTAGATATGATGTTTTTTATGAAAAGATCGTTTACATGCCAAACCGATCCATAATTTAGTCGGTTATGTTGTGCCACCCACGTGCAGAGTTTACAGACTCGACAAGACCTATGATTCTTGTCATGCTGAATTTACTTAAAAATATCTATACCATACAGTGTTTTAGACCATGCCGAGAGTCAGCACAAAAGATAAGGCCTATCGCGCAGCTCTACCCTCGGCCTCCTCGTTTCGTACTCGGAGTCACCACGAAGTGTGCAGCCAGAGAACATTTTACCAGCATAAATGCATGTCAGGATTTTCAGGCAGAGGTGAGTATACAGTAGTAATACATTAATACTTTTGGCAGCAAACGCTGCAGGCGGCAGGCCTCACCGTGATCAGGAAACCAGTGTCAGGCAGGCCGACCTGTCTGTACCGCGAGCAGAAGGAATCAGAGGAAGCTTTCTGCTTAAGCGTTGCTTAATTTCTGGTATTAGTTTTAAGTTCGATCGACGACGTTTCTACGAGACTCCCATTTGCGAGTTCTCTCATGATGCAATGTAGAGCAACATACAACCATGTGCCTAATCTTGACTCTCTGATGAGTGATGAGCAAATTACCAAGCTAACCATTTCCCGTTCATTCGTAAAGCATTTTTTTTCTCAGTTAAACTTGTATTTCTTGACACTTTATCAAGATAAAACATCAAATGATTTATGTTCTCTATCTCCTGCAGAAATTATCATCTTTAAGCTGCTGCGAGAAATGGTTCCAACACTCTGGAATTCGGCTTGACCAGACAATCAACCACAATGTTGAGGAGCTGCGAGTTCAGGCACAAATTAACCCTAACGAAAACAAAACTCCTAAGCCCAATTAACCCAACCAATCACACCATATTCCCCAATCACAGCATAATCCACATGACACGGCAATCCCAATCTTGTTTCAGAGGGAGAAAAACATTTCAAGAACAGAAGAGAGAAAAGAAGAAAGGAGCAGAGCAGCATTACTTATACAAGTATCAAGAATTTACAAATCATCATCATCATCATCATCATTAGCAGCACAATTCCCTCCTCAAATCCCAACCCCCCTCGCAATAATAATCCCACTAATTAATCACCGTTATTTCTCCAAGCCACCCGAGCCGTCGTGTCATTCTTCTCCAAGGACCAAACCCTCACCTCTCGATCTCGGCCTCGTCGCCGGCGGCCGCCTCCTCCGCTTGCGGAGGCGGCGGTGAGGATAGCTGGGCCGCCGCGAGCGCGTCGGCCAGCGCACGCATGGCCTTAACCTGCATCTCCAGCGCGGCCACGTAATCGGCAGTCTCCTCGAGCAGGTCCGGCGCCGGCACCTTCCGGCAGCCCGGGACGAGCCGGCCCAGCATGCGGAGCCGCTCCTTCACCTTCCTCTCCTTCAGCACCGGGGGCTCGCCGGCGGCCGCAGCCGCAGCCGCCTTGGCCGCGGCTGCAGCGGCGCGCGCCTGCGGGCGGCGGTGGCGGCGGATCTTGCCGCCGGCCTTGACGAGCACGCGGCGGCGGCAGGAGGCCGCGCCGGCCAGCAGGATGGCGCGGCTCCAGCGCGACTGCCCGCGCGCGGTGAGCGCCAGAGCCGAGTCGGCCGCCGCCTTCACGGCGCGCGACTGTGGCGGCGCGAGCCCGCCGCCCGCCCCCGTCGCGCGAAGCGCGTCCAGCAGGCGCCGGCCGTATATCCTCTCATGCGTGCCGCTCCGCCACTTGGTGTGCGCCGGCGCAGGCGCCGCAGCCGTGGACGGCTTCCCCCGCCTTTTAGCCCCGGCCATCCGGACCGCCGCCGCCGTCGACGACGACGACGACCCGCCTACAGAGATCATCCCCACCTCTTTCTTGCCCACTCCGGATTAAAGAAACAGGATGGCGTGAGGAATTGGGGCGGCTTAAAGGTGGGGGTGGAGGAGGCGGTGGGAGGAAGAAAAGAAGAAGAAGAAATAGATTAGCTTTTCGTTGTTGGGTTGGGTGTACTTATTTGATGCGTGGGTTGCTGATTAGCGAGCGGATTAGACATTAGAGTAGTGGCGAGGCGAGGCGAGGCGAGGTGGTGGTGGTGGGGGTGCTTGTCCGTCGCCTCGCCTTTGTTTGGTGTGGAATTTGGCGGTGTAGCGTGGCTCGCTGCCTCGGCACGGTAGGCGTAGTTATTGAGTGCGCGCTTTGTGCTGTATTTTATGCGTGTTTCCCACCCTTTTCTACGAATGTCCTACTTTAGTATAGCTGTATTACTCCCACCAATCACAAAATAAATTTATTTTAGACACCCATACGATCAATAAGATACAATTTTGATCATTCTCTCTTCTCTCTCTTCTCTCAAAAAAAAAAAAAGATACAATTTTGATCATTTTTTTAGTGTAACTAGTAAATTTACTCACGCAATTACGTGACTAGATATTGTGATACAATTTTTTTTAATACATAACTATATTTTTTCTATAATTGTGTATTTGTTATATAACTCTAATATCTATATATGATAATATGCACCGTTATAATCTGGCCCACCAAAATAAGTGGTGGAGATCCTTCTCTCTTTTTTCTTTTTGATTAATGTGAGAATTTTTAGGATTTTTTTCTTTTTTATAATTATGCACCAAGCCTCTTTTATTTCTTCTTATTTGATAAATTTTGTGTACAAAAATTTCATCAAACAAGTAGCAGGATGACGACGACGCATTAATCGATTGCCCTGAAGGTGTGTGATGAGTTAGCGTCATGCGGTTGATTTGATATAAGCTCTCATATGCACAAGTATGGTACATGTACATGTCCCTCAACAAAATTATCATAGATTACTCCTAGCGAGATAAGTTTGTTAGGGTCCACCAGATTAAGGGCCGATTAAGAATTACGTATTTAGTATGGACTCTTTCTTTTAATCTAAACCGCTATAACTCAGGCCTGCTACATAGACGGTTAGATATTTTCTTTTAAATAATAACATCCGATGGCTACTATTATTCAAGTTTGTTAGGATCCTGTTAGCACCCAAAATTGAGCGGCCGAGACAGGTGCGATCATGGCGCGAGTCTAAAAGGACCGGCACGAACTAGGTTGGTAAAAGGTGGTGAATAGATAAATTAGATGGTTGTGATCATATGGTAACATATGGATCAGAAGGAAAGACCAGAACCAACATGACTTGAAACAGATGCGGTCGTGCTCAAGATGGAAAGAAGAATTCGAGGCGATACGAAGCGGATGAAGAGATCAAAGCCAACACGATTAGGTCTAAGGGTTATAAAAGGAGACCGACGAGCTACGTCGAACACACACACACACACACAGCAAACCAATCTATACTTTTCTTTTCCTTTGCATTAGGAGTAGACACTTAGCTTGTAATCTTTGTCTTGTAATACACGTTGATCAATATAAGTTGCGCGTCGTCGGTTGTTAATCTTTGCTGCATTACACCGTACTAGGTGCTGCTTCCTCTCCGATCTTGTTACGCATCGCCTTTTTCGGGAGAAGTAGCATTTACCTCATCTGATCGGCTCGTAGAGTTGATTAGGTTTATCAGTTACCCCGATCTGTGTTGGTTTGCCTCAAAACCGGCTACAATCAACCTGTTACCTGGCCCCAAATCGGTCCCTTGATCAATCTCCTCGGGAAACACTTCTCTCTTGCCGATTGTAGGATCAAATCAGCTAGCACGCTCGCGAACCAAGACTAAACCCGACGTTCTCGTGTGTTGGTGACGATCAACCCTTCGTCAATTTTTTTTTTGCGTCAACAGGTCCACTAGATTAAGGGAGGATGTTTTGCTTTTTTGTGAGAATTTTTAGCATATTTTTACTTTTAACAAAAGATCTGATGACGATTGTAATTAGGGTCCATCAAATTACAGATCAGATATTTTTAGCCACACTCATTTTGATCGACGTTGTCGTTATGGAATGCCACGGACCTATGTAGAATCGTAATGTATATTGTATAATTTGTAATTGAGAATAAATCTATTTTACCGTCTGTATTTTGAGGACGCGACTAATCCACTTATGAACTACAAAATTTTCTAAATAGCCTCTTAAACTATGAAAAACTGTTCAAATAACCTCATTCATAGATATAAATTCTTCCTCATTGGGTCTATGTACAAGTGACTCGTATCCTTCTCCTCTATTTCCCCTTCTCTCTCCATGAACTCCACAGCAGCCAGCATCAAACCAAACACCTCTCCAAAAGAACCAATAAGCAAACTTAGCTCGAGCTTTATTAATCACTCGTTCTTACCAAAGCGAAACAGCTTCTTGAAATCTTACAGCACAAGATCACAAGATGCTTGAATCACAGCACCAAATCAAAGAAATTCCCAAAAAACACAAGAGGTACCAAAACGCTGGAATCGAGCAAAACCTCGAAATTTCGAGCTCGATTTTGAGTCCAGGTTCCTTGATTTGGGGGGAGAAAATGGGGAGAGAGCTGAGCAAGAAAGAGATGCTCCATGCTTTTCTTCTTGAAACTCAGACCTGTATGTAAACCACTAAATTCTAATGGGTACATATACAAAAATGACTTTTCCTATTTCTTTTTATAAAAAAACCATTTGTAGAAAATCACTAGGGAGGGTGAGTGGAATGGAATATGATTTTTTCTTTTCGCTGTGTCAGTGGGGGTGGGATGGAGACATGTGAACAGGGTGGGGCCCACTCGCCGGGTATGGGCCGGCTCATGTGAATTCATGTGATTCCCCTCGTCCTGAGGTTTTTTTTTTTTTTTTTATGGGGGGGCCCTTTTTATCTTGTACTTTACACTAGTTTAACATTTAACACACTAGTCTAAGTAGCAGCCGTTGCAAGATTGCTTTCTTGCTCATTTTTTGTGTGGCCTCCATGTGCGCCTCCTCGAGAATGAGCTTGTTTCCAAGCTTTCTAGAGAGGACTCGTGACCATATATTGGTTGTCATGTCTTCCTTTCTGCTCTGGTTGATAATAAGATGGTCCTACTGATCTATTAAAAACTAAATTAGTCCTGCTATAGCTGGTACTGGTTAGCTATATCTGCAATTATTATACCTTATTACCAGATAGTTTTAAAACTCATTTGGTGGCGAATGGGTCAGTGTAGCTCATTTACTTACGAATCGAATCGGTCGGTGTAGATTTCGCAACAAAATGGATCAGTCAATGTAACAAAATTAAGTTCGTTTATGTAACGATGCCCCCTCGTTATTAGTAAACGAAACAAAATCCTGAAGAGTTGACGGCGTCATAGCTTCATCTAATTAATAACTTTACTTCATTAATTAAAGTCCGCATACTAACATCATGAGTAGCGAGACAATTTTATCAAGTTACCTCAACTTCTATTCTTCGTGTTCACGTTAAGAAACAGAGGAAAAATAGAATGGTGGCTAGCTAGCTCGTCATTTTTTTCTTCTTTCTCTCAGTGGCATAACAACCGGAAGATAGAGACTAATTAATGATCATTTCACTTGAAGCCCCTTATCTAGTAAGCATGGTGACTTGGCGAAGATTATTATTTTCCTATGAAAAACAAATCCAGCCAGTCAGCTTCTCCCCTTATATTTCGCAGCACCGAATTTGATGGTCATGAGATGGATCGGTTTTGACCTTCATACATCAAGGCACTATTTTGCTCACCCAAATTAATGCGGCTCTTTCGAATAAGTACTTGCACTGGTAGCGAGTAATTAAGCAGCTTGGCATGTTGGGACTAATTGGCAGTAAGCTTTACTCCTGTTAGGTCCTTGTCGCCGTAGTTGTAATGTTGTTGTTGTCGTCCATGAGAACGTGCAAGCAGCGCACGTTGGATCCGGCCGGCAGGTCACATGTCCTTGCTACCGACCTATCGAAATCCGGGAAAGGGTAAATAGAAGAGGTTTCTCCTTTTCTCCTCGTCGCTGTCACTCCACTGCACCACAAAAAGAAGTATTTCGCGTAACGGAGAGTATGTACGTGTAGTATATAAGTATATAAGATTATTTAGGTGGTATTTATATTTTTTTTTAGAGATTGTATGTATATTTTTTAGACATACTTCTTTTTATATGCGTATATAAAGGTATTTGCAAAATATGCTAAAAACTATGTACTCCCTTGCAATTTTTTCATGTGGATCTCATTGGGATATCTTATAATTAGTATATGAGTGTATCCAAACTGATAAAGGAGTATTTCAAGTATGTTTGGGTGGTATTTCAGATATAGAAGTAATTACGAAGTATTTTTCCTATATATATTATAGGTACATGCATCTAGGTACTAGCTAGTTGAAGATGGCGTATGGGACTAGAGAGGAAGGGTTGGATGGATTGGGCACGGTCGCTGGGATGCACGGCACGTACGTATAGTAGCGTGTTTGGTTGGGCCGGCAGATGAGCTGAGCTGAGCTGAGCTGAGCTGATCGATCGAGCAAGTTGTACTAGACTGTAGTGTGGTATGCATGTATGGTATGGCCTAGAGCAGAGTGGGTGGAGCACCACCCATGAATCGATATCCATGATTGCGGTTGCGGTGCAACAACTGGAGCAGCATCCTCGATAGACAATGGATGCAACAATGGAGCTGTGTGGGACTCGATTGGGGGCTGGCTAGCTAGCTAGCTAGCTAGTAGCTAGATGCATGTATGCTCAGTGGTCACCACATCATGGGATTGCAATTTGCAGCGCACCCTTGCTTTTAAGTCATGAAATGTTGTTGATACGTAATGTCCATATATAACCTATATATCGTGTATATATAGATAAGAAAACACTAAATCTAAGAAATGTTAATGCTGTTGGATCATACAAGCCCCTTTTAAATGGCGTACTATAATTGTTCGTTCACTTTTTTCCATATCAAAGCAGAGGTATATGATGAAATATTATATTTTTCGTCATTAAAGCAGGGATTAAAGCAGGGGTATATAGCGAGAATATTATAGTAACTACACGTTGGATTCGCACAATATACTCATATTACGAGACAATGTTCTTAATTCAAGAACGACAACTTATATGGCGGGAACGTAAGGTGTAGTATATAGCTAGGCTCATCGTCAGTGGGTGATCGAACGAATTAATTTGCGCCTGAAGAGACTGATGAAAGTCGTTTAGGGCTTCGTAGGTCACTTGAGACACGAGCTTAATTAACGATATCATGCACCTATTTTTTTTTTTCTTACATGCATGGCGACAATTAAGTTGGCTAACACAACTATATTGGGACTTCCCCGGCTGGTATATATGACAGCGCATCTTGGCGTCTTGCGTAGATTTTTTTGCTTCTTTCTCACTTCCTCTAGTTTCCATTTGTGTATAACTCCCACCCTAGCTACGTCTCCATTATAGAAAGTAAAAAAAAAAAATAACGTGCTAATTGCGTTGTGTTGTACGTACGTCGCAATACGTACACCAAACACCAATGAATGGATACCACGTGTATATGTACGCACGTATAGGAGCCGTACCGGGATATGTATATGTACAGGTACAGGTACAGGCAAGCTCCACCATCTGTCGGTCGCACAGTGGCCGCCACTATGCGACAACGTGCCATGTCGGAGATCAGGCTAGCCATATGCGTGCATGGTCCATTATTATATTATTGGCTCTAGCTATGGCTATACATGCGTACATATTGCATGTGCACGCACACTGACACACTCCTGATTCCTGACTCCATCGATCGATCGATTGCAATGGATATATATGGATCGAAACGATCCATCCATATTCCATCGATCGGAGACACAGATTGGGGCCCCATCGACGAGGCTACGTATGATCGATCCATGTTCGTCTGGACTCGTAGGCTCGTCCACACGCATTTCGGTTTGAAGCTAGCCTTGTAGCTTGATTGCTTGATGGGTAACGTCGAAAATAATTTTTTTCAAACCGGTAAAGGTTTGAGACAAGGCGACTCTTTTTTCTCAATTCTTTTTAATTTGTTTGTCGATATCTTTACTAGGATGTTATATAAAGCCTCTAATGTGGGGATGATAACGGGCTTATGTGAAGATTACTGTCCTGGTGGGATAATTAGTTTGCAATATGCGGATGATACTCTTTTGTTCATTAAGAATGATGAGCGTATTGTTTTACATTTAAAGTGGATCTTAACCTGTTTTGAGCAAATGTCTGGTATGAGAATTAACTTGCATAAGAGCGAATTGATTCCTATTAACTGTGACTCTAATGAGGTGAAAAATTATGCTAACATTCTCAGCTGTAAGATAGGATATTTCCCTATTAAATATTTGGGCATTTCCCTTCATCATGATAAAATTAAAAGGGAAGACTTTCAACCGCTTGTAGATAAGATGTTGAAAAGGATTGCAGGGTGGAGGGGTAAATTACTTTCTCATAGTGGCCGGTTAATTCTCATTAAGTCCTGTTTGGTCAGTATCTCGCTTTATCTTCTTTCCTTTTTTTAAATTTCCCAAATGGGCTCTTGATCTTATTAACTCTCATATGGCAAACTGTCTATGGAACAATCATGAAGGGCACAATAAGCTTCATTTAGCTAACTGGCATTTAGTTTGCATGGATAAAAATATGGTGGTCTGGGTCTTCCTAATCTTAGAGATCTAAATATGTGTCTTTTAGCTTCTTGGGTCAAAAGGTTTTGCGATAAAGAGCCCAGGCACTGGAAGGATTTAGTGAATTTCAAGTATAAAACTAGTAGCCCGAATGTTTTTGGTTGTAAACATGAGCACACTTCGGTTTTCTGGCAAGGGGTTTTGTGGGCGTTACAAGCTACCAAATTTGGTTATAAGTGGAGTGTTGGGAATGGGAGAAAGATTAGGTTTTGGGAAGATATTTGGTTTGGCTCGTCCTGCTTGGTGACTCAATTTTGGGACCTTTATAGTTTAGTTAATGAGAAAGAGTCTACTATTGCTGAAATTTGGGATGGCATTAATTGTAAATGCACTTTTAGAAGAACCTTCTCTGACAATTTGATGATCAGGTGGTTTGAGCTGTTGGAGGTTGTGAAAAGTATTAAATTTGTGGATGATGAAGATGCGTTAATTTGGCAATACGAGAGTAATGGAGTTTATTCGGTTAAATCTCCTTATGCGATTATCAATTTTAGGGGTGTGATCCCTGTTTTTATACCTTTTGTGTGGGGTTTAATTGTTACTCCAAAAATTCACTTTTTCCTTTGGCTTTTGTCTAATAATAAGTTAATGACTAGAGATAATCTTCTGAAGAGAAGTATGGATAAAGGTATTTCTTGCAGTTTTTGCGATGAGATGGAATCTATCACGCACCTTTTTTTCAATTGTGTGGTTGCTAAAAATATGTGAGATATAGTTGGGGACTTTTTTTTATTTGATTATTGGTCATAACTTTGAATATGTGGCTCGGTTTTGGATAAGTAACAAGAAGAATGCCGCTTTAAATACCATTTACGCCGCTGCTTTATGGAGCATATGGAATATTATAAATGATATGATCTTTCGTTTTCAGATTTGGTCAAGTGTGAAAACAGTGTGGAGACGGATGCTTGCTGTTTTAAGGAATTGGGGTCCAATGTTCAAAGAAGGTATGCTGTTCAAGGTGAAGTCATTTTGCGAGAATCTGGATTCCAGATTTCGATCCCCGCTGATGCTAAGTCCTGGTGCAACCTAATTGATAAAGAGAAAAGTGGTGTTGAAGCTCCTGAAGCTGTGCCGATTCCGGAGGAGCTGGTCTCCTTGTCAGTTTACCTGGATATATAGTCTCTCGGCTGATAAGTCTCCTTGACTATTATGTGTGCTGAAGTTGTTCTAGGTTGTCATCAGTTTCTGTTTTGTTTGCTTGGCTGGTTATCTGTATGTCTGTTAAAGTTTTCGGTACGTTGATGTTCGGTGGGCTGCTTGACGTAATTTTCTGTTGAACTGAACTTTGGAGTAAGACTATGTTTCTGGTTTCAGTTTTCTTAATGGAAATTGGGGCATCAGTTGTGGATGCCCTCTTGATCTAAAAACAAATTGCTTGATGGGGTTGCAATTGCAATAGTGTATTGGCATGCAAGAGTACTCACATATCCTATACGAAATTTGATAGGTGTAGGGCTTCTTGACCAGAGACATGCCAGATGGTACTGACTAGAGGTGAGCATCGTACCGTGCCGAGTCGGCTCGTCACAGGCTCATCATGCTTCGTGCCTGAACCATGACGGCCCGTCGTGCCTACCGTGCTATGCCAGTCCAGCCCCGACCCATTTACACTATTGTGATGAGAGCAAAGGTGACGGAGACACACAATGCTCAATCTCTTTCAATTCTCTCTCGCCCGTTGCTCCCTCTCGCATCTCTCTCGTCCATCTTTCTCAATCTCTCTCACCCGTTGCTTCCTCTCTCTCTCGACTGTCTCTCTCAATCTCTCTCTCTCTCTCTCTCTCTCTCTCTCTCTCTCGCATGTTGCCTCCCTCTCTCTTGCTCATTGGCCGATGAGAGAACGAGAGATAGTCATCTGTAGAAAGCCCAGTAGTATTTGTTCTCTCTAGAAAAGATCATCAGACTTATAACCTCGACAGTAGTAGAAATCTAGTGAAATAAAATTATTGTAGATAAGTGACATAATATAGCCATCAATGACAATGAAGTTGTGACAGTAGATCTATGGATGTTGGATCGGATCTAGACTATAAATTGCACATACTTGAGGCTACAAACGGCCGCACCGTGGTGTGCCTATGCCTCGGCCGTACCGTCCATCGTGCCCTGGTCTCAGGCCCGGGATGGTCCATGCTACAGTGTCGTGCCAGCACGGTACGACTCACCCTCGTGCCGTGCCGGGTTTTAGATCGGGCTGGACCATCGTGCCTCGGGCCGGTCCAAAAAGACCCAGCCCCAAATGCCCACCTAACCGTTGAGATATGCATGCATGTGATCCCAAGGTGTTTGGATCCATCTTGGATTTGGATTTACAAATTATCAAACTGTACTTCTACAGTGTCATGATGGTTGGCTTGATTAAGTATTTAGGCATGAGGTTTTCTGCGCCATATTCGATTACAGGTTACTTCTAAAAGACTATAACTTTCTGTGGATAAAGACAAGAATAATAAACTTTTTTAAAAAAAAAATTGGTCAGAAACTTTAACATTATTATATATTAAAAGCTCATCAGAGTAGCTAAAAAAAAGAGAAATTGGCTAGAAATTCTCGCAAAAATGCAAAACATCTAGCCTTTAATCTGGTAGACCCTAATTAAAACCACCATTGGATGTTATTATTTAAAAAAATATCTAATCGTCTATCTAGTGAACCCGGGTTATAATGGCTTAGATTAAAAGAAAGAGTCCACTTAATCTGGTGGGTACCATAATTACAACTACCATCGGATATTTTTTTTAAATATCTATCCGTCTATCTAGCGAACCCGGGTTATAATGGCTTAGATTAAAAGAAAGAGTCCAAAAAACTCATCCACTTATTTTGGTGGGACCAGATTATAACGGTGCATATTAATTATATATAGATATTAGAGTTATATATAAAATACACAATTATAGAAAAAATATAGTTATATATCAAAGATAATCGTATTATAATATCTAACAGCGCAGTTACGCGGATAAATTTGCTAATTTGTATAGAAGGAGAACAACAATCGAACTACAAACACACACATCCACACACGTATTTACACCCCACGCACACATACATACTTGCACCCGATCTGTAAGCACCCGAACGAGACAAAGGCTCGATCCAAAACAAGCGTACTGCATGACCGCAGCCACAACCAACTGAGCCACACTCAGTCCTCTCAGTCCTCGTAATAATAAACTTACAAGGTACACACGAATAGATTAAAGGGATCTTTTGGGGGACAACACAGCCGGTGTATAGCATATGTACCGCGTAATTACACCTGACAGGGCAAGAAAACCCTCCCGTAAATCATTTTCCTGTTAACACATCAACAATTGATCATAGATTGAAAAAAGAAAGAATGCAAGCTGGCCTGCGTCAAAAAACGTGCATGGTCGACACACACAATTAATCACACCCCTGAAATAAACAAGGCAAAATATATAGTGTAATTAAAGTTTTCGTGCAACCACCGTATAACCCTACTAAAAAAATTTCAAAAAATTCTAAAAAAAAAAATCATAGATGTACATCTCAACTTACCCCATCTATGTATAAAATTTCATGATCAAATACATACTATGCTAAAAGTTATAAAAAAGACAAATTTTCGTTTGGAATCTTGCTATAGTAGACATCACAAAATTTGTTTTTTTGTAACTTCTAGCATAGTACGTATTTGATCATGAAATTTTATACGTAGATGGGGTAAGTTGAGATGTATATCCATGATTTTTTTTTCAGAATTTTTTGAAACTTTTTTTAGTAGGGTTGCACGGTGGTTGCACGAAAACTTTAATTGCACTGAATATGTTGCCAATAAACAAGCTCTCGATCAGCTAACAGAGAGGAAAGAAGAAACAACGTGCATGTGGCTAGACCTGGGAGTTGGGACGGGCTCGGCACGGAAAGGCGAACGGGCCGGGCCGAGAGACATTTTACAGAGCTTGGCCCGGTCCGAAAGCACAGCGGGTCAGAGTCGGGCGGGGCCGGCCATGAACCAACTACAAGTGCTTGGAATCATTTTTGTGCTATCTTTTGTACTCGTGCTTCATTTTTTGGTTTCTTTTAATGTTTGAAATGGCAAGATATTTAATATAGTGATATTAAGTAGCCATTTCTGTCATTTGCATGTGTGCTCACATAAAATGGTCAACTTCTGTCATAGCCCATGGGCCGCTCGGGCCGGGCTGGGCCGAACCCGGCCCATGTAGTCGGGTCGGGCCGGGCAGCCCGACGGGCCTCATTTCTAGGCCCGGCCCAGCCCGATCGTTCGGGCCGGGCCGCCCGGGAAAAGCCCGGCCCATGTCCCAGCTCTACATGTGGCATATGGAAAATTGTTCTATACCTCTGGGAGTATGTACTCCCACTTTCAATATATCGCTTAAACTCTTTATTCTTTTGAATATAGTTTAATACTAATTATAAGATACTTCAAAATGTGTTCTACGAAAACTTTTATCAAAATCCACCCTTTGTAACATAATTTGTTTATATACTTTTTTACATATGAAAATTGATATATATATATATATATATATATATATATATATATATATATAAAATGCTCCGATGAATTTTTTCAATAATGTCGTATTGTAGTATCTTAGAATTATTATTGAAATACACTGAAAGTGGTAAAGTAATATAACACATTCGTTTAGATGGTATACTGCATGTGTACGTACTCCCAGGATTACGGAAAATGCTACTTGTGTGTATTTATGTATATATTATGTATGAGAGATGCTTCTATGCTTTCCCTTCTAATATAAGTTGCACAAATCTTAAAGCAAACGAAGGGGTAAGTAATCCTCATCTACCCTTCATTCATGCTTTAATATCTATGCAACTTTAAAAAGGAAGAGCATAGAAGCACCTCTCAGTATGTATGTATGTATGTATGTATGTATGTATGTATGTATGTACAGACACCAAGCCTTCAGCTAATCGCAAGGCACGTCCATGCTCTTAGGAGCGGGGCAGATCAACCTCTGGTGCATGCCGTATCAGGCAAATAACAATAAATACTCACCGGATCAATCGATGCCCGCGCGTACGTACATCTGGTTTCGTTCGATCGATGAACGAACTAGCAGGCAGGCAGCCAATCATCCGCACAACACAGATGATCCTTGATTAACGGATGCATATGCACGCCCGAATCATGCACGACATCACATGCAATGCATACACCAGCCAGCCAGCCATACAATGCAACTAGGCCACCGCCCGACAACGCCAACAAGCCAAGTCCATGCAATTAATCATATATATGCTGATTCATCATTCATCGCATATATATGCGTGTATCTTACCCGCCTATACCTAATTAGTTGTTCTCATCTCCTCACCAGTTTTCAGTTACGCGAGAGAGGGCAGATTAATCATATAAAAAGGCTTTTCGATCTATCAGTTCGTACAGTTTAATCCCTCGCGTCGACGTCTGGCAAGCCATCTGATCTAATTAACCCCACCATTCTTGTCTGGGCTAAATTATATTACTGAGGTCGCCAGATAGCAGCGGTGGATCTATTGTGTAATCATTGGGATTAAACGGTACTAACACCCTCCAGCATAACGCACATGGTTCCTTTAGTATATAAACATATAATTCTCTTATTACAAGTTAGTGGTATGAATTCATGATGACCCCGACGACCAGCGGCGGAACTAAAAAAATTTCGATGGGTGTGTACATGGTTTCAAATATCGATGAAAATCGTGATTTTCAATTGTATCGAGCTGGCTCGATAAACTATACCGGTCGATAAACCGGTCCAATAGAAAAAAAAATCCAGGAAATTTTATGCGACGTAAACCGCTATAAAATCAGTGAAAATCACTCGAAAATCAGTCAAAATCGGTTTTCGAATTGTTTCGCTTAGTTTGTTGATTTTTGAAAAAAAAACCAGTAAAAATCGCTCGAAAATCATCAAAACCGGTCAATTTAAAAAAAAAATTACCGTTGAGTTCAAAGAATTTGACTTCGAAACCATCCGGTTTCTACCGATTTTCATCCAACATATATATTTAAAATTTAATAAAAGTATAATACAAATAGTTCTAAGGTCTTAAAAATCTCAAACCATTAGAATCAAAACTAATTTAAATCAACAAATTTAACCTATTAAAACTATGAACATATATAGCGTTTCTAAAATTTTTGGAGATGCTGGAATATACCCAGCACTCCTAGTACCGAACCTGCCGACGACCCGATGACCTTTTTTTTCTCTCTATATTCGCCCTTGCCAGCTAGCCTAGCAGAAATGCATGGATGATCTCGACATAATGGAATAGCTAGTGTGACAACGAGATTTATTTACGTAAGTTGCGATCAAATCACCGGGCCGGTTCATAGCACATTGACGTCTGACAGTGCGGATGTCTTTCCTGTGAAACCAATTATCACCGGGGTGGCTCAATTACCCGTGCGTGTATCGAGACGTGCTATCAAAGATTGCTGTAGTTTCGATCGACGACCTGTTTGTCGACAATATTGTGATTTGTGAGTACACGAGTCTTCCAAACTGTCCGTTGAACCGAGCACGCATGCATGTTGCTGATAGCAACGACCGACAATACAGGCGACTCCTGTGGAATCCGGCCTACTTGGGGAAGAAATTAAGGCCCTCTGTTTGGCAACATAGAACCGGGCCGTTTCTATTAGAATCTGAAAGAAATCCAACCAAACGGACTAAAGCTCGGAACGTTTTTTCTTTTTCCACGTCGGAGCCGAATCACCCTCAACCCTGTTCCACACCGATTCACAGAATCCATACAGCTAGCCAAACGGTTTTCAGACAGTGATTCTGATTCTATCTGAAACGTTTCTACCAAGAATTTGAAACCGTTTCCGTTTCTACTAGAATCTGGAACCGTATCAAACAGGACTTAAGTAGTGCGATCTTTTTTGTTGAAATGCCGTGAATCAACACAGCCAAACGATGGCCGTTCCCGGCCCCCCGGTGAGATCTTGGTCACGGCGGATGCTGGTACGGATCAGCGTTCGGCTGTTCAACTTGGACGAGGGGATCGAATCATTACACAATCATCTCTGATCATGGGAATTGGATCCTGTATATACGGATCGTCCATTCATATTGCTGTATATATCCTAGTATATATCGCGGATCATGGAGTGACAAGGACCTGTTGATTGATCCGAAAAAATGTGAGGCCAACCAACAAATCTGATATCTATGTATCGGTGGGAGCTTGTAACTGCAAGGACAAACAGAGACTCTCCAAGATTTATCGACCTTAGAGTTGAATGCATGCTCTCTCAAAAGAAAATTGCATAGATCCTTAAGTACTTGATGCTGATTTGCGCCAAACCATTTACCGTGCAACTATACAAAAACTTGTACGTTCTTTTTGAGAGGGCATGGTCTTTTTTGTGTGTGTGTGTGAGAAAGAGAGGGCGTAGTCATTATATATATGGAATTTCTATAGCATGAAAATTAATGATACCGAGGGAATTTTTTTTAAATAGTACATTTTTTAATAGCAATTGCGGTATTAATACGCGGAAAACAAAAATTGCAAAAATAACACATATTCGCCAAACGGTACGGCGAAATAGCTATTTTCGTTAACGGTATGGCGAAATAGCTATTTTCGCCAAACGGTCTGGCGACAAATGCTTAACTCGCATGATTAACGATCGTCGTCGAGTTTAGGGAAAGAGGTTTAACCTCTTTCCCTAAACTCGACGACGCATCGTTAATCATGAGTTAAGCATTTGTCACCTCTTTCCCCTAAACTCTGACGGACGACTGTTAACTGCGGAGTTAAGCATTTGTCGCCAGACCGTTTGGCGAAAATAGCTATTTCGCCATACCGTTGACGAAAATAGCTATTTCGCCGTACCGTTTGGCGAATATGTGTTATTTTGCAATTTTTGTTTTCCGCGTATTAATACCGTAATACATTTTTAAAAAAGTATTATTTTAAACAAAAATTCGATACCGAGGTGTGGCACTAAACCGAAGAATTGAACATAAAAGGGAAAAAAAAATGAACATACGTGTATATCATCATCCTCAATCCTCATCTCATCGCATTAGTTAGCCAGCCAATTAACGTTGGGCAGCCAACAACCCGAACACGACATTTAATTATCTCGATTCTAGAAAAAAGACATTTAACTAATCCCTTAGTTTTCAAATACATACTATCATACTAGCTTTCAAATTTTATTGCTAAATACATATCATTCCATAATTTCGAGATGGTTTTTTTTTTCTTCTATACCTCTTTCCTTATTTCTAATGTCGTTTGCTATCATGAACTAGAATAAAACATATTATCCAAAGATATAAAAAAATAGTAATACAATCTTTTATAAATATAAGAATCTAGGGGTGTTTAGGGAGCACTTAAGTGTTTTTTTTTATTAAATTGCACTTAAATTTTGAGCCTTCAGATCTAGATTCAATTAATGGAATCAATTTGTCATCTCTTCTCACATTTTAAACACTCTGTAGACAAAAAAAAATACTTATAAATAAAAAAAAACATTGAAATACCCCTTAGCAACTCCCAAGAACATATAGTGACATCTAGAAACTCTTGGAGTATCTCGCTGTGTGGGCAGGGGCGAATGCGATCCGTTCGATGTTATATGGAGTACAGTAGCGGTGGTAGCTTTTATTGAGAAAAGGTTGGCTCGTCGAGACAGCGCCGTCGCGTCCTCCGCCTTTTCCCTTCCCATCCGAATATCCGATCCCCAGTCCTCACCCACTGCCGCGGCAGTGCAGTGCTAGTGCGGCATCCGTCCGTCCGTGGGCCCAACCATATCACGACTTCTTCCCCGATCGTCGGATCGCCTGCCGTCGTTAGCCTACCTCTGGCATGCATGTACAATAATATACTTTTAAAGGTTCTTTAAAAAATTTAACTTATTAGAGATAATATTATCTATAAAGTTATTCCTCTAATTTTTTATATTATTTTTTCACATTGTTCTCCTCACACTCTATCACTTTTTTGCGTTGGTTTACTTGTCTCTTCCATAAGAGATAGCACATTTCATTTTTCTCATCTCCTTTCTCTTTCATATAGGATTTTATTGATATTATATTACTAAGAGACATGTGAAGTACCACCTATTGAAGATGCCCTTAGCGGTGCCTCCTTTTAACCATCCGATCTAGCGATTGATGATCTCAATTGATCCGAGACGAAATAACCGCACTCGCTCTATGTCGTTTTCCTTTTATCGTGGTGGATGATCTGGTCCGTCGGTTTTCAGTCCAACAACATGTGCGTACATTGTTATCATGCTCCTTCAACGGATCCGAGCCCCTTGTGATTGGATTGGTGATATATATAGGTCCTGTTTGGTAGAACTTTAAATCCTAGCTCGAATTCAGATCTGAAATTTGTAGGCTAAAATAAAGTGAATTAAGTTTATATTTTTATTCTAAAATGTAAACAAGATGACCCACCTAAATACTCTTAATATACCCATAGCTCCAGCTCCACAAATCTAATGAAGCTAGAAATACTCAGCTCCACTAGATCCATAGATATAATAGAGCTGAAGCTCTGCCAGATAAGACCATAGCTTCAATTAGCTAGTAGGCAGGCCTGACTAACTAGCTATTGCATGTGGTTAGTGTGCCCCCATCCGCGGAATCCCGCTACACTCAAACAAAATAAAGCATGGATTTGATCTGACATCAAGTGCATGCGGCAGACAGGGATGATCCGATCAATGTGCTGACCTTATTTGTGCCGATATGTATTAGTCGATCAATCTTTCCAAACGTGTAGGCAGCTTTTGGAGCTGGCTTTTGAAAGGTGACAACACCCCCGGCACTACTAGCGACCATGTTGGCGGAAATGCAGATCTGAACTTAGTGGCGTTCAGCTGTATGTCTGCAGTGGTTTGCACACCCAGAAACCAGAGAGAGAGAGAGAGAGAGAGAGAGAGAGAGAGAGAGAGAGAGAGGATGGAGAAATGGATTGAAGCTGTCGTGCATGCATGGCCGCCGGCTGTGGTGCTGACATGGCCGTCCGTTTCTTTCTTTCTTGATGCATGTCCATGCGCCCGTGTGTGCAAGCGTGACTGATCTTTCGACGGAGCTGTCCTGGCCTCCTGGGTGTTGACGCGCGCTGCATTTGCATTGCAGTGACAGCTGCAGTGCTGCGCTCGAGCACCATCCTTTCGACCGTTCCAGAAAGGAAAAAAAATGGATGTTTTCCATGTAGCTAGCCAAGTTGTTCAACACAAGTTCACGGTGGTTGAAGTCGTACGTTCTAATCCCTGCTCTTTTTCTTGAAACCAAAGGTACATGTGTTTATCCTATATATATATATCTATATATATATATATATATATATATATATATATATATATATATATTCTCGTTTACAAGACGATGTTTTGGAACTTCTGTATCCAAGTGTCACCGTATAGCCCGTCGCGGCGAGCTTATTCGAAATCGAGAACATTCCATGTTCCATATAGTTGGTCGCCCATGGCCATTTGGCGCCGGTTGATAGCTCCACCTCGCCTAACCCCCCGATACTGTGTGATTGCTACGCCGTACTGACCCAGAGATGGCACTTCCCAACCTGCACGAATGTAGCTGCTGGACAATACACTAAATTCAACGTAGACAGTTCTTTTTTTTTTATACAATGAATCGGATTAGCTACTATTTAGTTATACTTCTTCTGGTAGTAGAACAGTAGAATTTTCTCAACAAATCAATGGTTAGATCTGATTTCTATTGCCCACTATATACCACAAGTATAATGCATTGTAAATCTTTTCTAATTTTTGGCATAGCAACAATGAATGCACAGTGATAGGGTGTGGTTTAAGGAAGAGAAGAAGTTTTGCTAAGTGGATGAAGTGCTTCATGTACCATGTGGCTTGGTGGGCCGCAGACTGTTAGAGACCTAATTTAGCAATCGGTGACTTCATTTGCTATTTGCATAACTAGACTCGAACCATAGATGCACGTAAAGATAATAGAGGGAGGGAGAGAGGGTCCGGCTCCACGTCTCTCATTCACAAGGATATGGTACCCTACCGAGTAAAGGGTGCTTGACACGCGTCGCGAAGAGCGGATGCCGAGAAGCCAGCAAGAGCGCAAGCATGTGGCGACAGGTAACCCACCGCGGCGATGGTGAGCGGGTAGAAAAGATAGCGCAGCGTGCCTGACCGGCTAAGTGTGCTGACCAAAACAACAAATAAGCAGTGTGAGCTTTTCTTTTGATTTATGTTTTGTTTTGGGTCAATTGTAACTATGTAAATAGGTTGAATAGAGACAATAGCCAATTTGTTTGATTGATTGGTGTTAACTTGTTTATATATTTACAAAAGTTTAACAAGAGAATATTGTACAAGTATTTCTTAAAAAATAAAATATTATTAGTAATCCTTGAACCGATAAGAATACAACACAAGCTGTTTAATATATTTATCTCAATCTAATTCAATTCTTCGAGTCCACCTTCATTTTATTTTATTTTTTGCTTCGGCACTGCATGCGACCGAGATTTATGTGCCTCGCAGCTTCACTTTGGAAATAATGGACACTGGACAGGAAGCACTTTGGCAGCGACGTGTTCTTGATCAGTTGGTGTTGATCTGAATCTGAGATCGTCTAAGTGCATGTACTTTAGTACTTACTTTCGGTTTATCAGTAGGACAAATGAACAGCTATTTGTGGCTTCCGAGCTATAATTACACAGAAAAATGGTCCAATTTACCTCCGCTCAACTTTTAGGTGAGGTTAGGGAAAACACTCGGTTAGAAAAGATCCATTCTTGCATGTATACTCTGCAAGGACCATGAGTCCTCTTAGGTGCTACCAGCTAGGTTCTGCACAAGTTTTTTTTTTTCTTTTTTTTTTTAAGGGCAGAGCGCCGCCGATTCATTAAGAGGGGTAGCAAAATCTTAAAATTTAATTGCAAATAAAGTTTGAGAGGTGCTTCTATGTTTTTTTTAAAAAAAAATTGTATAAATATTAAAGCATGAATAAAAGGTAGATTGTGATTACTTACCCTTTGATTGCTTATGTTTTTTTTTAAAAAAAATTGTATAAATATTAAAGCATGAATAAAAGGTAGATTGTGATTACTTACCCTTTGATTGCTTTAAAATTTATACCACTTGTATTGAGAGGAAAAAGCAGAGTAAAACACTCAAGAGGCAGTTGCAACCACAAGTAAAAGGGCGGTCTTAGTTATGTGCCATTGCGTAAAACACTCGGGTCTTTTTGCAAAAAAATAGGCGCCATGTGTCGCGCGGAAAAAAACCCGAACAGGACGATGCACGTGCTATCGGGCGGACTCGAAGGCACGCCGTGGGCGTCGCGGTGAGCGCTCTTCCCTTTACGACATGCGGCCGTTGTGCCCGAGCGAGGAGGGGCAGGAATCTATTTAAGCCTATCAGCTAAGAGAGGCGATCTAGACCGTCGAAGTCGCGATCGAATGGCTTAGACATGCAAGGAAATGGACGGAAGTCCGTAAAGTTTACTATATGTAGTATACGTGACCCACGTGTTATTTATGTCCTAGCTAGCATCTTTCACCAATTGCATATACACTTGTCCCATTACACATCAGTACAATTCCCGTGTATGTATGCACAAATTTGCAAGCTAAGCTAAGCTAAGCTCCAAAGCCAACATACAACCTTGTTAACCTCGGATGACAGGTCAATGGGATATTCAATTTCAAAGTGTATATGGCCTTCCAAAGCCAGCATATACCATAACATTAGAGAAAATTTACAGTGCATTATACTGGTAGTACTTCCAAAGCCAGCATATACCATAACATTAGAGAAAATTTACAGTGCATTATACTGGTAGTATATAGTAGGTAGTAGAAATCAGATTTAACCGTTGATTTATTAAGAATATTTCTGCTACTCTACTACCAGAGAAAGTATAAATAAATTTTATCTAATTTAATCTATTAAATTAAAAAAATAAATGATTCATATTAAATTTAGTGTACCGTAAAAGAACTCTAACATTAACACCTCAAATTCCCATGCACAAATGCGCTAGGGCCTTCAACCTCGCACAGTGGCATCATAAGCGTTGAGCTGTGTTCAGCAGTCCAGCATTTCAATGGTCAGCAAACATCTTCGGATGTCCTCTCGAAACATCTGTGACGCTCTGCCTAACCTGGACAGGAACAGGGTACGTCGGCGGTGCCATCTCTGACCTAGCCTCTGCTTCCAAGATGTGGACACATATGACCTATGCTTACGTTGTGCCATGTAGACTATCTAACCGTCCGGATGCTCATGTGAGTGCTTCCCTCCGAGGATTTTAGTGAGGAAGAAGACATGGAGTTTGTCTAGCAAGTGTTGTTGTTTTTCAAGATTCACGTTTATCTCAACCCCCACGCATTAATTCTTTCTGTCTGGGTACACCATGCACTCGCTCCTAGCTCATTTTCTGGACATACCATAATAGCTAAAATGGAGGTCATAGTAGTATTCCCCAGCTACAATTCATGGCTTCTCTCGTACCATAGCTCAGTCACCATGCATGAACAACGAAGAACGACATAGCTTCTCTAAACATCTAGCCTATGCAGGGCCGCTCACCATGGTTAAGAGACAAGAGTACTAATCATTCGATGTTTAAAAATACAATATCCATTTGACACAGATGTAGGTAGCTGTTCGATGAATTGCATTCAGTCCTTGAAATCACAATATTTCTTTTCTTATCTATGGAATCAACAAAGACATGCATATCCTTCGGTTCGGTCCACAAATAACGAAAGCAAGCTGCTTTAAATGATGAGGCCCACCATTAAGAACAAGCTCTACACTGTTCAGTTGATGTTCATATCCTCGGCACATGCACCATCACCATCTGCATGTTGTGAGGCTGATGTTCAATGAAGTTACTTCGCTTATAAAGAGGGCACCGATAGCTCATTAGGCAAAACCAATCATGAATTATCATCTATAACATACCCTCGTTTTCTGATGAAGTGTAAATAGAGCGCCTCGAACGTTGTTGCTGTTGTCGTGTTGGCTGAAATAAGAGCAATGTAATAACAATGAGTTTGTGGTGTAATTTTTGCAGAAATCCAGAACTCAGAAGAGCTGAATTTGAGAAAAACACACGAGTATGCAGAACAAATGCTCGTTTTGGGTGCTAAATTAAATATGATCCTATATGTGAAGAGTAGTACCTGCAACTTTGGCCTAAGTGCCTCAAGCGGTCCTTTGGGTTTTGCAACACCTTGCTGTCCAGAGCCAAATGTCAGATTATTAATGCTTTGTAATTCGGAACTCAAGTATAGCACACTAGAATATAATTGAAGCCACAGAAAAAGGTAATACCTTTCCCAGAGCCCAGTCAGCAGAATCAAAATAGGCCCGTTCGTGATCCTGCAATTACAGAGGCAGTTTAATTATTGAGAACTGCTGTTGTTTATGAAGATATCTGGTATGGACTGCTTAATTTCGTGATGAAGTATGCAAATTCAAGGACCTTTGAGATGAGTGGTGGCTTTTTCGGCATTAGTCCTCCAAACTTGTTCTTGATTGCCTGTTCCTGAACATAGTAGAATATGTTTTGTGTTCAGTAAAACCGATCATGCCAGTTATTTATAGCAACTTTGCTTGTCGTTCCATTATCTAGAATTCAGGAATGCTATTTAAATGACCATATAATCTTGAGCTAGTCAAGAAAATAACCTGTTGCTGAGCCGAGGGCATGGGGTTATCTTCACTTCGGTCCATTGGTTCAGGATTTCCAACAATATCATGCCCAGCAGCGTTGGTGTCCTTCATCTCTGACATGATGCTAAAACCGAAAAGTACTGATGTCAACATTCACATAATAAGAGATATCAACATGAAAACACATTTAATGCATGAGAATTTTAGGAATAGAATTCGAAACAAAAACAAAACCAGAGGCTGACGGAAGCAACAATTGTCCAATGTCAATGCAGTTTGATTCTGATTTCTGAACTTAGAATCTTAGATTAAAAAGGCAGCATATTGAAGTCACTATTCACTGATGCTTTCTGAACGGGTAAGTACTTGACATTGGTGAACATCAGCAACTCACTTTAACTCACAGAATGCGCTTCACTTACAGAAATCACCACATCACTTTTCTCTTGTTGGTTGCATTGCTACACTTCCCATGTTTCATCAAGCTCATTGAGAAGATGTTGATGTGCCCATCAAAAAAATTTGAGAAAGCCCATAAGAACAGAAGATATGTTTAACCCTTGGCCCATAGAACAAATAAGTAGTAACAAAAGAGGATCATGACACAGGCTGTTTTGGAGCTTAAACTGACCAACCTTCTTCGACTAATAAATTCACTAGCATTTCTTCACTTAGTCTTCAAAGTCTACATAAAGGGTCAAATCCAACCCATTAGCCAGTGCATCGACTAATGTGAACTCAATATGAACTTCTTATGACAAGCGCAATCCTAAAGTGGCTGTTGAATGAATCCATAACTTGACAGAGGCTTCACACAGCTTTGTTCTTTTCGAGCCCATTAGATTCGATTGTTCTTTATTCAAACTGGGCAAAAAAAAAAAAAAATCTAACTCCTCATCGAGTATTCCCAATATTAACACCTCCTACAGTTGTTCTAGACAGGAAGTACACAATAGCTTAATCACCTCTGCATCATTTAGTGCTCCACAGAATAGTTCGATCTACATATCCTTATCCAAAGCCCGAGAATAACTAGTAAGGCGAAAGGGGGAATACTGACTACTAACTTGTGTGCATGCCATGCTTGCTCTAAAAATTTGAACACTAGTTTGGACCTGAATGCAGGGAATTACACTATCCCAGTCCCAGTAGATGCACTCCCATGAGATGCCTGCAAGCGGATCTCATTCCATTTGGACCTTCAGTGCCTACTATGACGGCCGGACAATTTGTCTCCTAATTCTCTCCCACGCATCACGGAACCAAATCAGAGCCATCCTACCAAGAGTCTACAGATACCAAGACTAAGGCTGACAAACTAAAGTCACGGGACCCCAACTACAATTACCCGAGAATTCTTCCCAAATTCGACAAGGCAACGCCAAGAACGAGTCGGATCTGCCGGCTTCGGGGAGAGCAGATCAAGAACCCAATTGCAACATCAAGCTTGCTTGCTCTGAGCAGCAGTAGGAGAAGAGGCAACTTACACGCCGGCGACTGACGAGGCGCAGCTTGGTTGCTCGGGGAGAAATGGGAAAGCTGGAGCTTGGGACGGGATCGGGGGAGGAAGAGCGAGCGGAGGAGGAGGTGGTGGTATTTGCTGCTGCTGCGATTCCCCTGGGAAGTCTGAACTCTGAAGTCTGAACCGGTCTGGGATTCTGACATGCTAAATGGACTCCCTCGGGAATCGTGATGTGTACGTCCGTGCGGGGCCCGCATGCGGCGTTTCGGCCATGGGGGGTATAAACGGCATATTATACTGCTATTTTATCTATACACAAAACTAAAGATAACTTATATAATTAATTATTTATTTGACTGTCTGTAATGATCTCTTATACAATTAATAGACCGTTCAAAATCTCATATGACGTACTCTTGTAGACAACAAACATGTACTATTGTACATGCCACTTCTAATTTTAGTTCTAAATAGATATTTAGTTGGTGAGAGGTGCTATATATAACAGTAGGTTGTCATATCTTTTGTCTTATGTCTCCATAAAACTTATAGCAAACTACACATCACTGAAGTTAGTTACGAGCTCGTAGTATGTCCGGGCCGTCCGGCAGGCCCTGGAAGTTGGGTCTTGGGAATCCATTCCTTTTTCTTTTCTGTCTCCATATCTTACTTCTTCAAGACAGAACTTTTCGCTAGTAAGTGACGTCTTCTTTCTTCAAATTCAGATTTTTTTTCCTCTCTTTTTTTTTTTGAGGATGCTTCGCAGTGAAATTGATAGCACAATGCGATATTTTTAGGGTTTTCGAAAAGCTTTTACGTTCATTGACAAAATAATTTAGGAGTTGGCTAGCATGTTTGTAGCAATGTTTTTGTCTAGAGGCGAAGCTAGAAATTGGTAACAAGGGACGAAGCTCCCTTAAACATCTAGTAATTTCAAAGTAAGTGAAGAACAATAAAACACGTTAACCACTTCAGCCGAAGCGGCTGTTAGGGCATCTCCAATGGTGCCACTTCAGCTAGCTATAAGGGTGCCAACTCAGCATTTTGCTTAGGTGGATGAGAGAAAAGGAAGAGAGAGATATATGCTTACTACTAACTTATAGCCAGGCTATAGCTGATTCCAAGGCATTTATCACCTCTTACATATGGGCCCATATTTAATTTTGTAGACAATGCTATAGCTAGTCCATTGGAGAGGTTGTCTATTAGCTATCTATAGATGACATGTATACTTCTTATAGCTAGTAGTTGACTACACCATTGGAGATGCCCTTAAAGGTATCCTAGCACTAGCTCCGCTACTTGTTAGGCAACATAACTCTACACAAAGATAATTTGAACATGTGATTCCATAGACCCTCAGGCTCAAATACAATTAAAATAACCAAAAAAGAGAGAGGCAAGGGTATAGACAATCATACGCACACATATGAAAGGGAATAAACTTTCCACTTAACTTGATCGTCATGTGATCCTAACATCTAAATGTTGATAAGAGGCCATGTTTCATTTTATTTATAAATTTTTTAGTTTCGAACAAACTTAAAGGTAAACACGCAAAGAGACAGACTCATATTTGTTTGGAGAAAATTTGATTATTTGTTGTTTAGCGGGGGTTCCAAGAGTGTCACCGGGTTTGTTTAGATATTTTTCCTTTCAAAAAATTCTTAGAATTTAATGTAAAATATCTCTTTACCATTATATCTGTACTCAGTGTAAGGATGTTTAAATTACATTTTTTGTAGTAGTGTAGTTTCCTAAAAATAAAGAGTGCAACTATAGCACGCTATACCGTATAGAATCTACCCATCCACGCTATGCACTTCTTCCTTTGAAGCATCTAGGCTCTTAATTTTATTTGGTTTTAGCAATTAATTATAATAGTGTTAAAAAACTAACAATTTCTCTTGAATTTGTGAGAATAGGTTGGTCTCTATCGCGGCACATGAAAAAGAAAAATCTTGTGTGGTAAAAAGGTTAAGAAAAGAAGACTAAAAGCTTGAAGTTAAGGTATAATTGTATTAAGGACCTTTTATGTAATTTTACCTATCTCGGAGTTAGAATTAAAAGATCGGATTGCTATAATAGGTGCCGTACTATCAAGAGGGAGTGATGCCTAGTAGTTTGAATTTGATTAAGGTCAACTGGCTCAAAATCTTTTCAAAAATCATCCCTTGGTTGCATTTGAACTTGGTTCTCAAGTTGTTTGTGCATTTTCAATAAAGTCGGTACTATCGCATAGCCAGTAGTATCACAACTTACATGATGTTACTCTTTTTCCAGAGAGCACTTGATGCGTGTCTTTCCTACAAACTTTGGACTGGCAATACTGCAATTCAAAACTCGGTAGTATAGCAGGTTCGGTAGTATCGAGCATTTGGCCGGTAGCTTTTTAACAGAAGCACCCTTCAGTGCGATTTTCTGTAGCTAGAGCTATCAACGTATAAAGTGCGGTACTACCGGAGGTCGGTAGTACCGAGCTCTTACTCGGTAGTTATTTTACAGAAAAGGATCTTTTTGAGCAGGTTCTCTATATTTTGAACGCCGATACTACCGTTGTGAAAAAGTCGATACTACCAGGATCTGGTAATACCGCAAAATAAACATCGGTACTTATTTTACAGAGAGGCCATCTTCACAACAGCCTGCTGCGGGGATCCTATCAATGCGCTTAGGCTGTTCGGCGAAATGCCGGGGGTGGACCGGAACATCGTTTCATAAACAGCGGCCATCAACACGCACATGCGGGTCTGAAGGGTCGAGGAGACTAGGGACATGTTCCATGGGAGGCCGAAGAAGGGCACTAGTTGCCAGTCGATCTTCCACCTAAGGAGGAGAGCAAACGCCGTGCGGAGGCATCTGAAGAGAGGGAGGTCGTGTGGTGGGAGGGATTGGATTGGTTATCTGCTTGAGGAAGGTGAAGAAGCCGCATGCCATGAGAAGGGTTGCATCGTGGATCACCACCTTCGGGCCGAGGGAAACCTATGCAAAAATGGCCTTGTGGAGCGTCCACTTGGGAGGTTTTTGGCCAACGTTTGTAGTTGGCTTTTGGGGGACGCACGCGTGGTAGGTGATGGAGTATCTCTGCTTGATTGGCGCTTTGGATGGGATGGGATGGGCGACGACGCCGTGGGCTCGAGTGGTGCGGTGCAGGGTTCTTAAAACCGTTTCAAATTGAGATTTTGAGGTCCTGACGGTAGCAAAAGCAGCGAAAAGCTGCTCAAATATCACAAAAATTGAACAATTCACACAGTGAAATGAATTTCAATTATGGTAAAATGGGCGAGCGATTTTTGCGATAAATGGACGAAAATCGTTCAGTTTGGAGCGAAATTCAAGCGGTTTTGCCAAAAAACGTTGGACAGTTGGAAAAATGGAAAAAAATGTAAAAAAATCAGGAAAATTGCAAAAAAATAAAGTTGTTAAATTTTTAAAAATCGATTAAAGGCCCGTAAAAAGGAAAATGTAATAAATGTAAAAAATATATAGAAAAACATGAAAAAATTCCAGCACGCTCTTTCCTAAAAATGAAATTTTTTTGATATGACCTTTGCAATATTTTAGACAATTGCAAGTTGTAAAGTAGGCATTTAACAATAATATGTCAACAAATAATCTTTCATCTCAATACTACTCACATATCAATCCAAAAAATGCAAAAATAGGCAATCACATAATAACATACTAATACCGTTCACATATCAATACCATTCATATATGAATACCATTTACATTTCAATACATTTTATTTCAAGTTGTGAAGTAGATATAGCTTTGTCATTCTTCCAATATTTTACCTACATGAAAGGAATGTTAGTAAAAAAAATGAATTGCAATGAAATGAACATACAAATGAAACAAAATTTTGGCATGATCTTTGCTATATTTTAGGCTATCTAAAGTTTTAAAGTAGGCATTTATCAGTAATATGTCAGCAAATAACCTTTCACTTCAATACCATTCACATATCAATGCAATAAGTGCAAAAAAATTGGCGCACGGAGGAATAATGGCGAGCGGTGGCTAGATCTCAGCAGAGGCGACACTGTCGCGACGAACACGTGAAGGGAAAAGAGCGATTAAATTTGTTGGTTCGATGGTCAGGTGGGGTGGGCCAGAGCTCGGCCTGTGGGCTGAAACTTTGTTTACAGGCCATGCTTTTTTGTTTTGTTTTTTCTGGTATCTACTTCTTGAATGGCCCAAACACATCTCTAAACTTCATCTTTTCAAAAAATATTCATACCAAAGTCATAAGGCTCTAAACTTCATCTTTTCAAAAAATATTCATACCAAAGTCATAAGGCTATTAGTACTAATTTTAAGGATTTTTTTGATAATTTTTTTTTTCAAATTTTTCAATTTAAATTTGAACTTGACCAGTAAATTGACTGATTCCCTTTCTCCTGCCGGCGCGGTATGGATGAAATTCGTGGTTTTCGAACGGGTTTCGTCCGTTTTTTTATAACCCTGGCGCGGTGATTTCAAGCGCCGGGCGCGCACGGCGTGGCGGATTGGACTTTTGAGTAGTGGTTTACAAACGTAAGCGCTGGTTTGTGCTGTACGGAATGTGTTTTACAGGGCTTTGATCGGATGACGGAACAGACGCATTGACCTTGTTCAGCTCCTCAGCGTTTTTGGCATGCCGCAATATTTCGCAGGTACAAATTACAAGCGAGTTGAGCCAGCAATAGCATCAGTGAATAGTGATCGCTTGGAAGCATCTATCTACTCTACTGTCGATTTCTGACGTCACTATAACCTGAGAGAACCTATTGCGATTTACCAATGCTTAAGCGATCGATCTACGAGGCAACAAAACTCAAAAAAAAAAAAAAAAAAAACTACGAGGCAGCAACACAACATAGAGACAGACAGACATAGGATGATCAGACACATGGGTTAATAAAGTTCTTATTTCCAGACATCTCAGGCAGCAGGCACAGTTAACGCACACCGATATCAATATGCCGCTTCTCCAGACCTCGACGCGTTAAGCATGATCCTGAACCGATACTGCTGACATAACACGAAGAACATACTACAACCCAACCGCATCGACACGGCCTCGGCCTACGTAAAAATCAGTAGTAGGTGCAAGAGCCATAACCTGCAAAACGAGATCCAGAACTCGTGTTAGAGCAGCTAGGAGGGACAGCAGATTCTGGAAATGAGGTTTCAGAGAGCAGCACTTAAAAATCTCTTCGGTCGAGGCTATTACTTGGGTCAGACTGCACGACGAGAGCAGAACTCTGGAAGTAGCAGTTCCAGGCATGCCTGCCATTGGCAGCGTAGTAGAGGTTCATAGCGACCGCGGCATGCGACACGAGGTTGTTGGGGTTATAGCACGGGCCGCCTGGCTGTATGATTCCACAGTTCACCTGAGAGCAGGCGTAGTTGAGATTCGCCGTAAGAACCTTATCGTCTGCCGAGGGCTTCGCCACACACCAAGTTTTCTGCATCGATCGGCAGATACGAGTGTAGAATGTCAGTGCATGAAGATGGAAGGTGTTCTCAGGATACAAGGTACGCGCAAGATCACACTCTTCAGGACTCGATTTGTAGCCCAAAGTTGAACTTAGTGCGGTAGATGGTTTTCCTTTGGTCCTGTTATCAGACCACTCCACCTGAATTTGAGAAACTTTGCAGCTCATTCGCTTCTAAGTTCAATAGTCACTGAGCAACTGTCCGCCAAATTGCAGTTCATCACTAAGTGCCTAGAATCTCTCTTCTAAGTTTTACCAGTCACTAAGCAATTTCCCCCCAGACCGCAGTTCGTCATTAGGTGCCTAGAATCATGTACTACTAACGTGAATTCTTTCAGCGCTGAAGAACTCAACGGCGTGTTTAAAGATCATTATCATCATTATCTGACTAGCAACTAGACATATCATTCAGCAGGGAAAGAACAGCAGCGATTCCAGAAGAAATAGTAAGGGCAAGAGGCGTATTTAAGGTACCTGTCCCTCGGCAAGTCGAACAGTGCTTCCTACAAAAGAAGAGAGAGAGCCCATTTTAGAGAACCATCCAAGTTCAAGTCCAAACTACTAATGATAATATCAACAATATTTAGACCAAATCAACCAGTACAGTATTGAGACCAAATCAACTATGACAAATCTGCCAGAAAGTGGGATTGAGAAATCATAAGAAACAAAAACTGAAGCATTTTGGAGCTCGGACTACACAACCGACTCAGTAAAACCTCAAACAGTCATTTCAGTGCACCCACCGACGGCAGTGAGACCCCTTACTGAACAGGCAGTGCTAGGTCACCTAATTGGCAGAGGCAGTGAGCTTACCTGAGGTGAAGTAGAGGAGCACAAGCCCCAAAGAGAGGAGCAAGAGGGATGCAGATGGCTGAGGCCCTCTAGTCATCTTGCTCTGCAGCAGGAGCTAGTACCAAGCTGGACTGTGGAGGCCAAGAATAGACATATGGGTGGGTGCTGGCCTGGGGTCTAGTGCAGATGGCTGGTTTATAAAGATGGGGGAAAGCTAAAAGGGCGGCTGGTTGGTAGATCTCAATGCTGGAAAACAAAAGATGCTGATGGACATGGTACATATGGCTCTGGTCTCTGGCTTCTACCCGGGGAAACCTACCATGTGCTTCTGGTACTCAGCAGGGTAAATAATTCTGGCTTCTTGTGTGGCATCTGAACTCTGAAGCCTCACCCCCCATCACAGAGTTTGGTTGATCCACACACAACACGTTTTGGCCCACATTGACCAGCTTCTGGTTCTACCGTGGTTTCCTACTTTCCTGTGTCCCAATCTATGTGATGTATGCAAGTCAAAACAGGATCCAGGAAAGCACTGCTGTTCAAACTGGTTTGAAACTTAGAGGTCGATCTTTGTCAGTCCTATTGTAGACAGAAAAAAGCCCATTTTTTTTCTTAGTGGTCAGATTTTCTATGTATGAATGGCTTTATATACATAAATTTTCTAGAACAAGGTGGAAGAGTATGATTACCAATTGATACATGGTAAACCTGCCTTTTTGTGCTAGATGAGTGGGCTCCATAATTATCGGATAGATCCACAAATCAATACTAAAGGAGCAACACTCTGCAACACTGCAAGAGTGGGACATATAATAATATCAATAATTGTAGCTATCATCCTATCATCACTCACTTACCGTTAGACGTGGTAGGCAGGCCTTTGTTTGGTTGGGAACCTTGCTTTGTTCCTTATTACTATTATCCTTCCTCCTTTTCTATTTCATATTTGGCTTTGCTCCATATTCTTGTGATCTTCCCCTTCCTGGCTTCCTTCTGGGCTCCGGCTGCTGCTCTTCCCATCCTGAATTCCGGATTCTGCCAATTTTTTTACATCTTTTCCCACTTTTCATGACAGAAAAAAAAGATTCAACCAGAAAATTTTGACGAGTTGGGAGCCTTATAAAAATATAAATTTCTCAAAAAAAGAAGAAGAGAAAAACCATATATAAACCCCATCCAAAATCACTGGAGCCAAACAACATCAAAACAAAAGGTCGTGGCATGTAATATTTGGTCAATCACTGAAGCCAAGAATTGGTAATGCACATTAGAACGGTTGTATATGTGAAACCCAAACACAAGTGAGGAGGTGGACGTCAGCCGTCTCACATGCCATCGTCCACGAGTGTAAAAATGACACGAAGATTTATATAGGTTCGGGGGTTCAAGAGGACCACCCTACTCCTGTCGGTGAGCCAATGAGAAGTTGCCTCCGGGGAGTTGGTCCCTGAGGGTTCACTGGTTTGAATGTGTATTTTTATTACTCAAGAGAGCTCAAGTCCCAAAATAGGTTACATAAGGTTACTAAATTGCCTGTTCTACAAAGAACTAAACTATACTTACAAGTGAGGGGTGCAATCATCATTTGCATAGATGGCGGTAGTCATTTCATCTGTGTTTCCTTTATTCAAGTGTCAGTTGTATTGTACTTGTGGGGTTGTCTGACGAGTGGTCCTAGGGATGAATGCATATACTTAAGTCGGTGGGCCCCGCCTATTATGCGGGGCCCAATAGACAGGTATGCCCCCTCGGATGGTCTCTGTCCTCGATTGTAGTTCCCCTAATGCCTTTAAGGGGTCATAGGAGGTATAGGGCCCTTGTGATGGCCTCTTGTATGTAGTCCTTGAGGGCAAGGGTGCTCCCCGCACCATAGTCACGGAGGACTAGAAGAAAGGGGTGTGGGTCGCCGCTGTTGGGCCCTTGTCATCCCCATATGATGGGTGTTAGCCATTCCTCCAACAAGAACATTTTCTAAACATGCAACACCAATGATAATGCCTGTATATAGGCTTGTCCAACACTTAGTGAAAACAACAAGAAGGTACCATTGTTTTCATATCATCTATTATCTAAAAGTAAAAGAAAATTTAAAGCGATAAAAAAGAAGCCATTATGTTCGCCCTCAAGGGTTAGAAATTCTTAGTTAATAAGTGGAAAATGAGAAAGATCTACACCATCGATTATGGTGGGTCTAGAGTATAACGGTCTAGATTAAAAAAGAGTCTATACCAAACTCAACCATGAAATAACTGACATTCAAAATTAAAAGTAAAACAAAATTAGTAGAATCCATGTCAAGCACAACCCAAAAATAATTGAAATATAGAATAAAAAATATAATAAAATCAACAATTTGATTTCTATATGAATTCCAAAGTAAAATCCCTAAATAAAAATAATTTGCTATAAAAATTAAACAAAAATTAACAACTGGATTTGTATACGAATTCTAATAAAAAATAACTAAAATTTGGAATATAAATAAATAAAATTAGCTATTTGATCTTCATGTTCGCTCAGAAGGACTAGAAAATCCCATAGTAATCGGTGCAAAAAGAGAAAGATCAACATCATCGTTTCTAGTCGGTCTAGGTTATAATAGTCTATATTAAAATAGAGTCCATGTCAAGCACAACCTAGAAATAATTGAAATTCTAAATATAAAATAAAATTATCAACTCACATCCAAACGAATTCCTAAGTAAAATCCATACATATAATTTGAAATAAAAAAATTATCAATTTTATTTGGCTATTTTCATATGAATTCCAACAAAAAATAACTAAAATTCAAAATAAAAATAAAATAAAATTATAAATTTAATTTTCATATGAATTCCAAAGTAAAAATACCTAAATAAATATAATTTGGAATAACAATTAAAGAAAAAAATTAGCAATTGGATTTGTATACAAATTTCAACAAAAATGAATAAAATTGGAATATAAAATAAAATAATGGTTAGCGGTGGCATTGTTAAAGAGAAAGGCTAGAGTCAAGGGAGCCAAGTGCTGCGACAATAAGCGTTGAATGTCAGTGTTGTTGAAGAAATCAATGGCCAAGGAAGCTCGATGATAAGGAAGCACTGACAGAGAGGAGATGAAGCTTTGCATCTAAGACAAGCTATGAACGATATGGGGCCATCGGATAGCTAGGAGATGGCAAGAAGACATCGGTGGAGATGGGAGGTTGCTGTGGCTAGTAAGGAAGCCACAATGTTGAGTTGGTTAATATTGAAGAAGAGGAGCGACCAACACGGGAGAAGAGGATATTGAGCACGTATAACATTATGGATGTGTTTATACAGCGTGCATCCATACGCATCTGTATGAATAGATGCACAGGCGTATAAAAGCAGAAGAGCAAAGAGCTCTGAGTAAAGATAGCACAACCATAGGGAATAGGTCTGTGGCCATCGAAGATAGCACGACAGGTGTCCCTGGTAGGGATGAGCAACATTGCATGTTTATGTGTGTTTGATGTCAAAATGGTTAGCATTAAGCAATAATCAGAGAGAAGTAGAAGATATCTATGTGATAGAGTATTGCATTAGAAGGGGTAGCAACTGAGAGGTTTAAGTAGGAAAGCTATGGTGCCATGGTGGTGAGAAGAGATAGAAGATAGACGGTTTGGTAGGGCAACCAGCGTGTGAAGGAAGATAAGTTCAAGTAGGTGTAGGGTCGAGGATGCCGACTAGAAGGGGGGTGAATAGACGGCTTTAAAAATTCTACGAATAATTACACGCCTAAGAACCCCTAAGTCAAAACCTTAACGATAAGAAATGCGAAAGTGGTAAACTAAGGTTTTGACAATTAAAGCCTAAATCTTCTAAGCTCACTAAGTGCACTAACTAATTAACTCTCTAAACAAGAATAGCAATTCTAAATACAAGCAAGCAACAATATAAATAAGGAATTGCAAGAAAGTATATTTGTACAACAGACACATCGATCTTTTTATTGTGGTCTCGGAAACTTGTTGGTCTCCCCTAATTCATGTTGAGGCAAGCCCAAAATGATGGACCGACTCCACACTTGAGTACCCACCACGAATCCACTAGTGGTAGCTACTTTACCCCTCTGGGTAGGCAAGCCCCGACCTTCACAAACTTGCCGGACTTCTCACGACCTCCGTTGAGAAGCTCCCGCGCACAACGCTCTACGCTGTCTAGGAAGTGGCAATCTTCAAGAGTAACAAGCCAAGCACTCCGCTTGAGCTTCACCTAGTGCAACACATGCACTATGATGACCTCATAAGTGCAACACGTGCAATAAGATCCTCCTCCTCAAGTGCAACACATGCACAATAAGGCTCTCAACCCACTCCTAATTACAACATATGCAATTATAGCTCACTCTTAGCTCAAGAAGCAAATTGGAGAGTGTAACACATGCACTTCACTCCCAAAACCTTAAAAAAAAAAATAGCAAACCCAAATGCCATCCCTCAAGGCTCTGTTTAAAGCCTCCCACACGTAAACTAGCCGTTGGGGGAAAATCAGGCAAAATCAGCATTTTTTGGTACTACCACTCTTCTAGGGCCGGTAGTACTGGCCTCAGGCCAATGGCTAGAAAACTAGTGAACTCGATTAGAAAAGTTAAAGGGTTGCAATATCCGGTTTGAAAGTCTAGAAAGTTTGGGGTATATGACAAACTTTCAGCAAAGTTCAGAGGGGGTGAGAGATATATGGACCTTTCCTTTCTCCTCTTATTTAAGCTCAACTCTCACCAAAAGAAAAGGTTAAACTCTCACCTCAAAAGCTAAAAAAGTCGATGTTGTCGTCAGACGACCCTAGCAATACAGGTCGAACAACAATGGGGAAATGATATAGGGTAACTTGCTGGGATCAACACATTTTGGAAAAATAAAATAAAAATGCCGAAGCAGATAATTAAGGATGAACGTACATAGTGAATAAAAATTATTGGTTGATGATGTCAAACAGTAGTTGGTGCCTAGTTGTGATGTTCTGTGCAAAATGCAATCAATGTACGTTTTTTTTTTGGAAAATATAATCAAAGTACAAACGTAGCTTCAAATTATTTGCCTCAATACATTCTACTAATTGCAAATTTAGGCTTTACGTGTGGTACATGTGAGCGGTAAGCATCAACAATTCGACATTCAGCACTTATTCTAATATATGTAGTGTAGGTTTAAAGATGAAATTAAACTTTTAAACGTCGTTCTTTTGTAACTGGAGAGCGTATAAAAATCATCCAGCTTCATGGACGTGAGTTAGATTCACATTGTTTATGTACTAAGAAGAACTAGTATATTGCCCGTGCTAATGCTACAGCGATATTTGGTAATACAATTCAAATAAGCAAAATGTGTTATATATTTTGGTAATGAAGTGTAGTAAGATATGCACAAAAGAAAGATACAGAGAGTTATTATTATATCGTTGATTACACAAGCAAGTGCATAGCGTTATTTGGTAATACAATTCAAATAAGCAAAAGGTGTTATATATTTTGGTAATGAAGTGTAGTAAGATGTGCACAAAAGAAAGATACAGAGAGTTATTATTATATCATTGATTATACAAGCAAGTGCATAAAGTAACATAGCAACTGTTTATCATTAAAAACCATCTAATCCCTGATACACTTTATGATTTCCCGTATAACTTCAGGAATGTTGTCTTGATGCAGGAAGTTTCCAAAGTCAGCCTCACCTGCTTTTCAATAAATTTTTGAACATCAACTTGACCAATGAACTCAGGTGAACGCACAACATACGCAATAGGAACTTCCCGGCTTCAAAGATCGTGAAACCTTAGAAACAAGTAGCGCTCCACGTTATGAGAAGAGATGCAGGAGAAAAAGTGCAAAACAAGAAGGTTGCAACAATTCATACTCCTAAGCGGCTAGAAGATTTTAAATTTAGGAGGTTCAAATTTACGGGATAACAAAGAAGATCGAGAATCTCGGGTGAGAAAGAATTAGTCCTTCAAGCTCAAGAGTGCCACCTACCGGTGAAAGCAAAAAAAAAAATTAGAGATTTCCCTAGAGAGGACGAAGTATGGTATAAGCTCAAGCAAGACAATACAAGTCTTTGAAGTGCATAAGAATGGGTTCCTATCATGATTGTTAGATTGGATACTAAAACAAGAAGGCTCTCATTTAGATGATAAAAACTCCTATGCTTAAAATAAATAGGCTTTTGGTAAAATTTCATGAAAGCGTAAGCTCATTACGACATCTGGCGGCACAAATCCACGAAAAAAAGAGAGAAGTCATGGTATGCTCAAGATAAATTGTTAGCATATATGATGAGTAATGTCACAAAAAATGCCAATAAGCCACAATAATTCTAGTGAGTGCTATCAACCTATACACTAATAGAAATATCCTTGTGGTGAAATCTGAATTGGTCCTATATGTATGTAGTCTTTGGCATCACTTACAACAAACACTATATCGGTCACGATGTTTGGCTACATAATGAACAAACTATGCAAGACAAAGGGCCCCGACGAGGCTAACATGAGTAGAGGGGTTCGCTAGAACCTTCTTTGGGCGAGTGCCGCTCACTTACAAGATTCTAGCAAACACTTGAAAAATTAGAAGTCATTTGCAAAAGCGGTCAAATCGTTACACTGAAACCTTTGTACTTGATCAGCTCTTTAAGTCTATCAACAACAAAAAGCTGGCCTCCTTTGTCGAAGTATCCAATATCACCAGTATGCAACCACCCTTGCTTAATTGTAAATTCAATAGCTTGCACATTGTTGAAATACCCTATAAATAATCCACTTGAATATGTAAGGAAAAGTTTTGGCCCTATTATCTCTCCAGGACAGAGTACATTGAAAAGGTTTTGGGTCTACTGTCAGTTAAATTCAGCAGCTTGCACATCTTTGAAGTACCCTATAAAAAATCCACTCGAATAAATAAGGAAGACTTTGGACCTATTATCCCTCAAGGACAGCATACGTTGAAAAAGTTTTGGGTCTACAGTCAGTGAAAACTGTGAATATATACAAAGCTGATAGCTCCAAGACATGAAGCTCTTGTAGGTGGAACATCTTCATATAAATAGTGAACATGATGAGAGTACAGCCCGAGGATATAAAGGCATTTCATAAGAAAAACACGTGAGACATACCATCATATACACAAGTACGTGTTGTTGCACAACAACAACAAGTAGCACTGATATTTAAAACGCACACCACCTTCAGAAGATAAATGGATAGGAATTAGAAGATGGAAACACCTGCTTTATGCCTCTACACAATATATTTTCATCAATGCATCCTAGAATGGTTGTGCAACTGGAATTCATCTTATCTGGCATTGAACAAGAAACCAAAAAAAAAAAACAATAGAAAGACATCAACACTCTGCAATGAAAGACAATATGTAGAATGGATTAAAGAATAATCAAACACTCAATTGCTGGTGAAGTTGCACACTCTATAAGTATCCAAATTCCAAGTTTCACAAAAATTAAGCGAGATCCAATTGCTAGGAAGCTAGAGACTGAAATAGTCGATTTCGGATGGTTGAAGACGTGTTAATGTGCATAAAGACACTACCAAAAATCATTACCCCAAAAGTGATTGCTGCGGTGGAATTGCTCCTCGGCTTAGCAATTGCAGGCCTTCATCATCTATACATGAGCAACCAACCATTGCCAAATCCTCTAGCTTCTCAAGAGTAGATATCGATCTAAGGGATTCATTGTTCACCCGCAATAAAAGAAAAATTAAGCACACCACAAGTTCTAAAGATCCCAATTAGATGCAAGCCAAGTGGCGTAAAGGGACAGAGAAATGGAACGATCGCAACTAAAGTGCACTCGTTACTATCCAACGAGATAAACTGAACAACCAATAAAAGCTACGTAAAGCAGATAACAATTTGAACCACACTCACCTCTTGTCAACAAGGTCGCTTTGTTCCCAACAAGCACAATGATAACATCATCGCCCCTCTCGGTCACGGACTTCCTCTATCCACTTTGAAGTGTTTAAGAAAGACCGCCGCCTACAGATGAAAGAAAAAAGTAAAGGAATAGAGGAAAGACGGAACAATCGTATGTAATCTGAAATTAACTTAAAAGAAGTTGCTAGTCAAAATTTGACTAAGAAACTACTCTGTCTTTGCATGCCTGTGGGTTTCTAAACAGTCTTGATAAAAAAGACATTTTTTGGTGGGTTTGGGGACATACTTGCAACATCATATACAATAACAAAGAATCGAAGAGTCTACGATGTAGCTTGGAATTAAACTCCTAAATCTTTCCTGGCCACCAGTATCCTGAAAGTAAAGAACAAAATTAGATATGATGAAGGTCAAGACTCAAAGAAGATTTATGGATAGACCAACTTGTCCGTAATGCAATAAAAGTCATCACCATACCAGAGTTGGAGTCTCACAGTTCTGTCTTCAAGGTACATTGTCTTCGACAGAAAGTCAATACCAATTGTAGCCTGTTTGCAAAGGAACAAAACGTAGCGTGCAATTAGTTGAGCAAGATTATCAGAAACGCCAAACACACTACATTTACTTCTATGAGAGTGTTAAAAATAAGCATCGTAACACCATCATCACTCCCACAACCATACAACACAGGGTAACAACCGGGATCATTCATCGAGGAACTGCATGTTTATAGGAGATGTACATACAGAGAAGGCGGCGGTGCGGTGCCGAAGGGCCTCGAGGTGGTGGGGACCCTCAGACGCTGTACCCACCCATTGCCGCGGTGGCGCAGCCTGAACGGCGCCGCAGGGGAAGCATCTGCCTGCATAGGGGCACGCCTGCTGCCGCGGCGTGGCGAAGGGTCCTCGAGGCGGTGGTGCGGTGTCGAAGGGTTCCTTGAGGCGGCATCGTGGTGCCGAAGGGTCCTTGAGGCGATGGGGCGGCCGTCGCGCGCGGGGCGGCGCCAGGATGCATGAGCGAAGTAGCGGCGGCGTCGGGCACGAAGGCGGAGACGAGCCGCCCGGGAGCCGCGGGTGGCGGCCTCTCGTTCCCCATCGGCGGCTGCATCGCGTCGGGCACCTGCAGAATCTACCGGCAGCGAAATCAAGAAAAGCTCAGATTTTGATCCGCGGTCGGATCTAGCGGGAGGAATCAGAATCAGGGGAGGGGACTCGAGGGCGTACCGAGATCGGGGCGTCGGCGGCGAGGGCCCGGGTGGAGGCGAGAGATGGGGGAGGACACGACGCGAGAAGGGGAAGAATAGGAAAGAGCAGGCGGAGGCGGAACGGAATCCTCGCTCGAGCTCTCGCGCGCCCCAGGCCTAGGGTTCGGAGGAAGGCGAGATGATGGGGGTGAGATTGTCGGGACCCCGAATTTGCAAATCCGGACCCTCTGTGTATTCAGCACTAGTCCAGGAACGCGCTAGTGCACACAGTCTTAACATTGGTAAATATCACAATCATACCATTCGATATTATCAAAGTACTTTATTTAAATAACCAAAGTGGTTACTCGACCTTATGGCCAAGTTACAAATGTATGCCTCGCAAGGCGAAAACTTATTCAGAGAAAAATAATAGCAGCGGAAAATCAAATAGCTTCGTGGCGCCATCCAGTATACCACAGGCAACTGACTGGGCTCGCATCCCTAAGTAGACGGATCCTCTTGGAATTCCTCCTCCGGTCGGGCGTAGTCTCCTCTTCAACGGTGTTGTGTTGAGGCAAGGGTGAGTACTTGGTACCCGACAAGTCATGCACGTAATGCAAGCTAATATACTATATGCATGACTTGGTACAAAGGAATAGCTCAAGGTATATTTGCAGATGTGACTTTTGACAAGTAATATAAGTAGATTCGAAAGCAGTAGAAATAAGTAAAGCGTAAATAACTTTTCAAGAAGTTTAATAAACATTTTTCCCCATCCTAAACCACATTTCCATCATCTTCATTATTAAACCAACCCAACTTTTCAAACCAAAGTTATTTTTGAGAAAATCTAACCCTTGACTGTAATTCCCGAGCGATGTCCAATACCGCGGACACGGCTATTCGAATAGATTCCAAACTCTGCAGAGGTTATGCACTTTACCCACAAGATACAGTCAAACACCACAAAGGCGAGTTCCCGTAACAAAGTCTTTCTAAACCTCTAACAATACAAGTGGTCCTCCCGGTTATTGCGCACTAACCCTTCCCTTCGCTAAGGCGAAGTCTAGGCCAATCAACCGTTAGATGGGTACCTGCCTCACCCGATGACGCTCCCGCACAACTTACACAAAGGGTGTAGTTGACCTCCCGAGGTCCCACAGTGCGTTATTAGCAACTTAGTCAACTAGGTCTGTCCCATTACGGACATGTGGTTGCACGTTAGACCCGATTCAAAGGCTTGCAAGGTTAAGTCCTTAGGGTGACCAGGGCAAGACTACCCGAAGAACCAAATCAACATCCCCAAAGGCCACACCGCCCACCCTGATCATTCTTGCCACATGCCCTGGCCGAAAACTATTTATCAAAACCCGCTTGATTACCAAGCACCACGTGCAATCAACATCACATGATACCTTTCCAAAACAGGTTCAATATATCATTAAGTCAATATTAACATTTGATTGTCCAAATTCATGTCATGAGCACGTAGCAGGTCTAAGCAATACACTACAACGTTCTAAAACCCATGTTGGCAATTTGATTATGTCCAACTAGTAAACCACAACTAGGGTGACAATGGTTCATGGCACATATTTAATTAATCTAGGTGTCATACATCAATTTGGTATTTATCTAATCTCCCATATTTAAGTAAAGTATTTTCTAATTGAACTAGCATGCAATAATTTGAACCAAAATAGATTTCAAAATGGGATCAACATGATCAAAGCATAACTTGCCTTCAAAGAGTACTTGTTCTTGGTCTTGAGTTGGATCCTGAGTCAACACTTCTCCTTCGAATCCTTCCCAGACTTCAATCTACTCGTAAAGCGTGCAAATAGCAATACACAAATAAACAATAGGCAAAACATCCCAAAACTCCAAATAAAATCCATAAACAGAGAGAACATAATTTTCTGGATTTTTAGGAACTGAATCGCTCAAATCGGAGTTAAAATGCAAAAGTTATGATTTATTAAAGTTTAAATAATCAATTAAATAATATTACAGAGAAAAACTTTAGTCCAAAAATTAAATAAAATTCATATTTGAGTAGATCTGAATTTTATACAAATTTAGAAATTTGAATCACTCAAATCGGAGTTGAAACGCAAAAGTTATAAGCGTTTGAAATTTGGAACAAAATCTGAAATCATTATTCGAATTAATAAATCATTTTCTTTTTCGGAAATTAATTATTGCGTCAGCCTAGACACGTGGCAGCCTCGATTGGGCGGTGGCGTCGGCCGATCCATGGGCGTGGTCCACGGTTTGGCTCGGTCCACCGTGGACTCGGCCCACGACTCTACGTGTCGGCCCGACATGTGGGCCCACTCGGGTGACGCGTCATCACGACGTCGGCTGCTCGGGCAGTGGCGACAAGCGGGCCCCACCGTGTCGGCGTCTCACGCTGGGTGCGGCCCGCGCGGTCAAGCTTCCCGACGGCGTGGCACAATCTCGGCCGTTGATTCGAAAATCAACGGCCCGGATTGATCGGGTGACGACGCGTTACGGGGTGAACGTGGCCAATCCGACCGTTGGATCTAGATCCAACGGTGGGATCGAATCCGAGGATCTAAACGCGTGATCTCACCGTGGCGGTCGATCTTGATCGGACGGCCGTCCGAAAGTTCGCGAGGGTCGATGGCGGCGCGGCGTTGGCTTGACCGGAGACGAAGACGACGACCTCCGTCTGGCGCTTCCTGCAACTCCCGGCGTGAAGGCCGGCACTCCCGAGCACTGCGCGACACTGGCGATCTCGGGCCTGGGCTTGGTGGCGTCGGAGAACGGCGAGGCGGCGGAGATCAACGAAACATGGCGGAAGACTTCCTACTCCGGCGAGCAATTGCGGACGACGGCGCGCTCAAAGCGAGGTGAGAAGGGGCTCAGTGCGTCTGATTGTGCGCTTCCGATGGCGGTGGCGGCGTATTTAAAGGGGCCTCGGCTTCGTAGAGCGCGAAACCGAGGTTGACACTGATTCGGCGGCGAGAACTCCGGCTTCGGATCCGGCGGAGACGACGAAATCGCGGCCGTCCACGTGGCGCGATCGACGGCGAGGATGGCTCTCGGCGCCGCCGTTGTCACGCGAAATGATCCCGACCGTTGGATCCTGGATCCAACGGTTGGGATCGATTGAGGTTGAACGGTTCGGTTGAGTCAATCGGCTCGGTCGGGTTCGGTCGGACTCGAACTCGAGTCCGACTCGGGCTTCGATCGGATGAACAAGACAAACCCACTCGCATTTTCCAGCGATTTAATAATTAAAATAATTCCCAGTAATTCATTTAATTCATTTAAAAATAGCAAATGACTCAGAAAAATTCCAGAAAAATTCTGGAAAATATTTTGGATCATTTTGGACTCAAATAAAATATTTCCAACAAAATTTTATTTGCAAAAATTAAATTCTTTAATTATTTCAAAATGGAATAAATTCAAATAAATCCCAAATAAATCCAAATAAATTCCAGAAAATTCCAAAAATTCACCAAAGTGCCAAATCACACATGAATTTAAGAAAAGCAAAATTTTGGGGTGTTACAGAGATGATGAGTAGGGGGAGGCGGCGGCGATCAGGGCGTGGAGATGGGGGCGCGGGTGTTTAGGCACGATTGGGGCATGGGAGGTTCAGAAAGTTTGATGAGATGAACCGAGTGATTTGGTCCATTAGATTTGATGAAGTGATGTGATAAAACATTTTAGCCCTTGATTATGAGGAAATAGGATTTCTGGGTGCACGTGTTAGGGTGAACAAAGAACAATTATTCTCTGTGGGGGCAGAATAGTGTGTGCACGTAGAAAAGAATTAACTGGTGAATTATAAAGGGGTAAAGATAAAGATTTCAATATAGATACCCAATTCGTTTGCACAGAAAACGAGTAAAAAAACTCTGAAAAAAGAAAATAATGAATGAAAAAAAAAAGAATAACCGCAAGATCATCCCAGTTTGATACATTCCTGCACATTTGTTTGATGTTTATATTCCTAACTTTTCATACTAATAGAGTAATATCTAGGCACACATATCAAAAAGATTTTGTTTCTTATTTAATTGTTTGTTCTTTTCTTTTTCGAGAGGAGAAAAAAATCAGAAATATCTCTCGTCGTGGAGCCGTTCTCCCGCCCTGGCGTCTGCAAGGGCATCGGCTGCTCCCCCGGCCGCGACGCCTGGATCCTCCACCACGTCCGCCTCAACGGCGACTTCTACCGCCTCTGCTGCTCCTGCGTCCTCCTCTACCACCCCGCCGCCTTCTGCTCCGCCTGCCTCCTCCTCCTCCCCCCAGACACCTCCGCCGCCGTCTCCCAAGAACCCCACTTCGACCCCAATCTCTTCCCGCCCGACCTCACCGCCGCCTGCTCCCACTGCGGCGTCTGCGTCGCCCACCTCTCCTGCATCCAATACCTCTCCCCCTTCGTCTGCCCCCGGTGCGCCGCCGCCGCCAGTCGCAGGCCCTTCTCATACCATCTAGCAGGAGGGGACGAGCGCGCGGCGCGGCTCTCGCACGAGTCCATCTTGCGCGCCGCCACGGAGGCCTGCGAGAAGGCGGAGCGCAGCGGCCGGGAGGCTGCCACCGCCCGGAAGCGCTCGCGAGACATGCTAGACACGGTCTCCCGCGCTCTGGAGGCGGAGGCCAGTGACGCCAAGAAGCCGGCCACGCCCGCCACGGCCGAGCAGCCCAAGAAGAAGACCCCGAAGAGAAGCGAAGCGAGCAGGGACAGGGACAAGCTGCTCAAGTTGAAGGCCATGCAGCAGCCGGCGCTGGAATTTGCCGCGGCCGCAGCCGCCGCCGCCGCCGCCAGCTCAATGCCATTATCGATTCCATCATCCAGGAAAACGAAGAAGTCAGCAAAGCAGGGAGAGAGAGGTGAAAAAACATAGGATTATTGCAGATGGGCAGCCAGTATTTCTGTTCTATGCAATAATTGATGTATAATTCTGCACGTTCAGCGGACAGAGCAGAGGCGCTGTTCGGGACCTTGCAATCTTGAGATTGGAGGCACTGCATTCTGCTTCTTCTTCTATGTGAAGAAGAACGTCATTGTAGCTAAGCGATCGTAATTGGAACCGCAAGTTCCATCGATAGTAGTAGCCTTGCAATGTAAAAGATTCCCCATTTTGGAGTCGCAACGTAAAAATTTATAGTCTTACACATGTTAGGATAATTAGATGATCCATTCATCTTATGTACGTAGCTGGTTTGCATCATGTACTATTTTCGTTGTTGGTAGCAATTCGCAAAATATGTTGCCGATTCATGCAATCGAATATTCCAACTTTAGTTTTGATGAAAGAAGCTAACAGGAGATCCCCTGTTTGGAAAAGATTCTGATTGTGCAGATTATGAACTCTCAAAATCGGGTGGGTGATAGCTTTGTATACAAAATCAGAAGCTATCACCCATCTGATACTTGAAGAATCCGGAATCTGCACCATCGGAATCTATTCCAAACAGGGCCAGTCCACGGTGACAGAATTTATGTTTGAACTCTAGTTGGTGCTTCTTTAGTCCCTGTTTTAGAAACCTGTATGCATCAAAGCATACATGTGTTCTTCCATATCGTTTTTGGGCATGACACTGTGAATCTACAAGTTCATTTGTCAGATTGGGAATATTGGAAAAATGCGAGGAAGTGTCTCTGATTTTTGTAAAACCATTTTTAGTAGAAGTGATCACTTGCAAAGTTACAAGTGATATGGCCGTCCTAAATCCCGTTTTCAGTTTTGTTTGTTGGTACTTCTGTTTGTTCACTGTAAAATTAGAAAGTTGGTCCAATATATTTTAGCTTCAGTGCAGTCACAGCACAGCTAGGTGCAGGATTTTGTTTTATTTTTACTGGTTACATCCGACGATACATGGAAGGTATGCTAGGCTCGGTTGCCACGTTCTTCACAACAAGCACACGGTAGTACGTAGTTCATAGGCATAGCAGAGCCTAATCTTGCATGATAATTATGGTTCGGTTCACCACAGCATCGTAAGGGAAGTCGTGAACCAAACCATCCTTAAGGTATATACAATAAGATCACCTCAGATGATTCTTAGTCTTTATACATCAATTTTGATCCATATAGAAGAGTGAAAAAAAAGAAGAGAGGAGTTTTGCTCAGGAGTATAGATAAATTATTTATGTACAAGAGAGACGAGACAGTTATTATACAATATCTTAAGATAATTTTTAGAGATAATTATTATGCAAACTGATTTTTAATTTACTATTAGACTGTAACAAACTTTACTATTTTACTTGCTCTTAACAAGGACATGGTTGTCCTTCGTAGCAAAGCGAAGCCATACAACCGACCGTGAGCATAATAGCATTTGGTTCTGAAGTGCCCTTGTATCTCAAACAAATTAACCAACAGGGGATAAAAGTGTTAGACAACCTCGCTATCGAATAGTCCGGGGTTGCCTAATAGATCTCAAGTGGAGAATAGACAGGGAGAAAGAGAGACACAATATGAGGAGGAACGGGCCTGCTTTATTATTCTGTATGCTTGTGTACAATGGGGTGACCCCCTGCCTCCTATATATAGCGGTTCTGCTTAGAGATAAGGAAAAGTCCATATCGGATACGAATCCGGTTTCCTAACACTCCCCCTTGGACTCTTCACTGCGAGATGCATATGCCTCATTAAAACTCCATAAAAACCCAGTGGGAAAAATAATTGGAGAAAGAGTACATAGCACACGCTTGCTGTGTTGCACGGATTGCCTCATCAAAAACCTTATGTAAGAAAACTTCAATGAAAAACTTACTTAAGGAAAAGAGTACAATCCACCCAAACTTCAATGTTAATCTTCAAGATTTACGTTGGGTACTCAAACTTCATGGTTGAGATTTATGTAGGAGTATGTGAAAAATCTCCCCTGAAATCTGCACTTCTCTAAGCCTCATCATCCCGATTCCCTAATACATCTTTCAAAGGAAGATGCCGGGAGTGACTTAGTGAATAAATCTGCGAGATTTTCACACGACTTAGTATGCAGTATCTTTATCTCGTTCATCTTATGCATTTCATGAGCATAAAAGAACTTGGGGTTGATATGCTTTGTAAGATTACTCTTCACATATCCCATTTGTACTTGTGCAACACAAGCTGCATTATCTTCATAGATAATAGTGGGGTTTGTTCCATGTTCGCACCACATGACTTCGGATGTGGTGAACCATTCTTCAAGCCATGCACATTCCCGAGAGGCTTCATACAATGCAATGATTTACGAGTGGTTAGTCGACGTCGAGACAAGAGTCCGCTTAGACGACTTCCAAGAAATTGCCGTTCACCGCAAAGGAAAACATACCGGTTGTGACTTGCCGCATATGGTCCGATAGGTACCCGACATCGGCGTAGCCAACTAAATTCAATTCATTGTTTCTTCAGGAACAAGCCGAGGTCTTTGCTTCCTTGAAGGTAACGGAAGATGTCCTTCACCCCTTTCCAATGCCTTTTGGTGGGTTACGCCTTTATCTGCGCTAGCAAATTCACTGGCGAACGCAATGTCCGGCCTAGTGCTATTCGCAAGGTACATGAGCGCTCCAATTGCACTCAAGTATGGGAATTCCGCTCCCGGGACTTCCTCCCCTCTTCTTTAGGCACATGCGGGTCTAGGTCTGCTTGGAGTGACCTTCCGAGCCATTGGGGTCTTTGCGGGGTATGCCTTTTCAAAGCCAAATCTCTCCAACACTTTCTGCGTGTAGGATGCTTGGTGTACCAAGATTCCGCCTTGGACATGTTCAAGTGCAAGCCTAAATGTAACTTGGTTTTACCCAAGTCTTTCATTTCAAACTCAGATTTCAAGTATGTGCATGCTTCTTCAATTTCCTCATCCGTCCCAATGATGTTCAAGTCATCTACATAGACGGAGATTATACAAAATCCATTCGTGGATCGTTGTATAAATACACATGGACAATCTTCGCTGTTCGTGTAGCCTTTCTTGCAGAGAAAGTCACTCAAACGATTGTACCACATTCTTCCCGACTGTTTCAGCCCATACAGTGATTTCTCCAATTTCACACTGTATAGGTTTCTGTTTGCTCTGTCTTGGTTCGGGATAGGGATACCTTCCGGTACTTTCATATAAATCTCCGAATCCAAGTTTCCATACAAATATGCTGTGACAACATCCATTAGCTTCATTTTCAACTTCAAGTTGACTGCCATTGAGATCAAGTATCTAAAGGTAATTCCGCCCATGACCGGAGAATAGGTTTCTTCATAATCAACCCCAGGACGTTGAGTGAAACCTTGAGCGACAAGCCTTGCCTTGTACCTTACAACTTCATTGTTTTCGTTTCTCTTGCGAACAAAAACCCATTTGTGACCTACGGGGTTTATATGGGGAGGCGTGCGGCACACAGGCCCAAACACCTCTCTTTTGTTCAGAGAGACTAACTCTGCGGTGATTGCCTTCTTCCAATCTTCCCAATCGAGCCTTTTCTTGCACTCTGCGAGAGATGCGGGCTCGGGATCATGATTAATGATCGTGGCAATCTTCTTTGCAAAGTATGCATCGACATTGGCTGTTGCTCTATTCATCGATTCTCCAGTTATTACAAAGTTTATGGCCATTTCATCATGGGGTGCTTCATGCACTTCTTCTTGCTCTTCATTGCTATTTCCCATTCCAGGAGCAAGTTCCTTTAGTTTTTCTCCGCCAATGTGTGCGCACACATTATTTCCGGCTTCTTCCAATGGAAGGTTCAGATCTGGAATTGCCTTTTCCACAGGCTTCTTTCCGCCAGTCTCAACCGGCTCCCCTTCTTGCTTTGGGGCACTTCGTGATTGGCTGTGGTAAGTCCTCTCGCCCAGTTTTCCCCAGACGTCTCCGGGTACTTTGGGTTTGAGAAGCCAGATCTCCTGTTCTTTTTCTTTGAGGCCTCTGAACAGGATGAGGATACCTTCTGCTTTCTTTGGTATTTCCACCCTCTCTGGTGCATTTCTTGCTGGTACATGCGACTTAACCACGCTCTTCAGATCACAAAAATGATCAGGCAGTTCATTTGCTAAATTCTGCAAATCAATTATCTTCTGGACTTCTTGATTTGCTTCATTAGTGCGAGGGTCATGCGCTGGGATCCCAAAGTGGAATGCCATACTATTTCCGGCATTTTTCATACAATGGTTGATTCTCTCCCCTAATGACGGAAATGGTCCTCGCCAAAGATGCAATCAACGAATCGGGTGTGTGTAAGTCTCGAATATGGGTTCCAAATACACGATTATGGATGCACTCTCATAACCAACGATATCCCGGACTTGCGGAGAGGGCCCATTGCAGTCATTTGTGGGGGTGGTATAGGTACATATACCATACATTCAAATTTTCTAAGATGGGAAATCTTCTGGATGACCCCTTGCACTAGTTGCATAGGTGAATGGATGTTGTAGGCCGATGGTCTATAATTGATGAGTGCTTCGCGTGCGAGGCTGCGTGTCCCCAACAAGTGTTGGGCAAGTTACAACTCTGCAAGAGCGGTCCGGCAATGAACTTAATCCTTTTATTAGTGCTTGACTAGCCCATTTTGCGTATGGACGTGCGGTGCAGTGCTCAACAGCTTATTCCGTTCTTTGTGCAATAATCATCAAATGCCTTGGAAGTAAATTCACGGCATTGTCCATTCGAATGGACTTCACACGATGATCGTGAAAAGCATTCTTAATTCGATGATCTGCGAGATCGATTTGCGAATGCATGATTCCTTGTTGACAGCAAACATGTATGCGACCATTTCGAGGAAGCATCAATGAGCACCATAAAGTATCGAAACGGCCCTGACAAGGGCTGAATCGGGCCGCAAATATCCCCCTGAATGCGTTCCAGGAATGCAGGGATTTCATGTTGCACTTTCATAATAGAGGGTCTAGTTATTAATTTCCCGGTGGCACATGCATGACACACAAAATCTTCGTGATTCGGGAAATTCTTAACATTAATGCCATGACCTTGTGAGTTGTTAACTATATTCCTCATCAATCTAAGACCAGGATGACCTAATCTACAATGCCATAAAGCAAATAATTCAAAGCTTCTAAAGACAGTCTTCAAAGAAGTATACACTGCGTGTGCATTGATTTTCGTGTAGTACAACCCAGATTCATATGAGGGACATTTTTCTAGTACCATCTTTCCATATTCCGCGTGCTTCACAATGCACAAGTGTTCTTTGCCATTTTCTTCATTGGTTTCTACGTGAAACCCATTGGCGCGGATATCCTTGAAACTTAAGAGAGTGCGAGTTGATTCAGGGTACAAGAGGGCTTCTTCAATTACCAAAGTTGTACCCATTGGCAATATAATTGTGGCTCTTCCTGAGCCTATTATATGCATATCGCTTCCTGCGATAGTCGTAATCCTTCGGCGTTCTTCGTGATCGCCTGGAAGTATTTCGACTCTCTTAAGATGGTATTTGTTGTGCCACTATCAACAATGCATATTTCCTCCATTGGGCGCTACGATTTCTAGATGAAAAGAAAAATAATTCTAATCATACAGCTGGCTAAGTAATTCAAAAATTGCTTGTAAAGAAAGAATCTTGGAATAAAGAATAAATTGCAATTCTATTCATGAGAAAAGTATGCTCTTCGAGAGCTTACTATTCATTATGCAATCGATGTCTATGTGAGATAATTCGACAATTCATGTCGCTTCTTCAAAAACTCACGTTAGATAATGCCACACCTTTGCACATTCATAAGGTTCTTCCATTAGATTACTACGTGCAATCTAATAGGAAATGGTCGCTAGATTCAATAAAATGCATAATTGAATTCTCATGAGTTTCCAGCAAACTAAAAGAAAGCAATAATATCAAGATTCATATATACAAAGATAAATGCAAAATTCATAAGTACAAGATTCATAAGTACGGAATTCATAAATGCAAAATTCATAAGTGCGAGATTCATAAATGCAGGATTCATAAATACAGTATTCATAACTGCAAAATTCATATATACACAGATTCATAAATATTCATAAATACGGAAAAAAAACCCACATAAATTAAATGCGGTGTAATGCTAATTGCAACTTATGTAACTCTCGTTGGTTGGGAGCGAAAACAGGTAACGAATATCTCCGTCAATTCGTCTCTTGGCCAGTCAACTCGCCCTAGGGCTCACATGAGGGAGGGAGCACTTCCCGTTTCCGGGTGCCAATTAAAGAACCAAGCCTCATGTGTGTTTTCCTAGACACCAATTGTCTCATGTCTGTTTATTCATTACCTAAATCAAATCCCAACCACTCAGTTTCTCATTTTATGCCATATGAAATATTCTGGAATTTTCCTAGCACTTTTCATAATTTCTGCTAATTTCCAAGCAATTTTCAGAATTACTGTACAACAGAAAAATTTAATTTCAGCAAATATCAACATGACTAATTCATAAATTTAGAATAAACAATAATTGCACAATTCATAAATTCATAAAGGCGAAAATGAATTCTTATGAATTTTCGGTATTCTAAACAGGCAATTATTGCAAAAAAAAATTCATGCAAAAAAAAAATAAGTATAGAAAATAAGACTAATACAAAATTTAAAACAGAGCCAATAAATTTTCTGCATTTTTCTAGAAATTTTTCATATTTTCTAGTAATTTTCAGGATTTCCTAACCATTTTTTTTTTGAATTACCATTCAATTTCCAGAAAAGGATAATAAAGAAAACATAAAGAAATTGGGGGAGGGCTAAGGGGTAATTTCCCCTTGCCCTCCCCGTGCCCAACCCTTTTCAAAACCAAATTGGATTCTATCCCTTCTTTCCAAATTGGTTCTAATCCTGTTTTCATGGACTTCAAGTCCTATTTGGACTTCACGTCCGGCGTGCTTGGGGGCCAGTCACCGGTGTGTGCGGTTGATGCGTAGCAAGCGCGCAGCCGTCGAGATGGCAATGGCACCCGTGGCCGGCCACACAACGGTGGCGCTGCTTTGCGTAGCCCTGGAGCGGCCGGAGCGGGCCAAAAAGCCACGGCCAGCGAGGCCAGTCGAGGTCGGGCCAGCGAAAGCTGGATGGGGACACGATGGCGACCAGGGAGGTTGCGGCTTCAAGCGCACGAAGCGAGGCGTTAATTCGTGGTCATGCGGCGAGCGGCGGCGCGGCGATGCCAGGCGACGCAGGCGAAGCGCCGCCGGCGGCGGCTCGCGAGGCCGCGCTCCGGCGGGCGGCGGCCGCTTGGCATGCGGAGACGGCCGGCGGCCGGTCGGCGAGACGAAGTCGCCGGATCGCGGCGCCGATTCACGAGGCGTGGCGCGTCAGACGCATGGCTTGCGTCATGGCGTCGACGTTTGAGCCGTCGGCTGGCTCGACTAAGGCTGGTGGCACAGCGGCATGGCCTGCGAGGCCGGCGGCAACTGCGGCTGTGGCGCTTCATGGCCAGGGTGGCGCGGCAACGGCGTCTTGCTTCGAGAGCCTAGGCGTCCGGCTTCGAGCCGGCGGCGCTTCGTGGCCGGGGTTGAGGCGGCCGGCTTCGAGCCGAGACTCGACAACTTCATGGCCGTGCGCTGCGTGCTTGCGTTGCTAGTTGCATACATGCAAGTCGTATGCTTCCTGCATGCGTGTGCTTGCATTGCTAATTGCATTGCTAGTTGCAAACATGCGTGCTTGCATTGCTAGTTGTATGCTTGCATGCTTCCTGCATGCTGCTTCCGTCGTTGAGTACGTGCTGCTGCCGCTGCGATGGGTGCGGCTTCGTGCTAGCATCTAGTTGCGTGCGGCTTCGTGCTGGCGACTTCAGGCAGGCCGGCGAGCTTCGCACTGCGGGGAGCTCGGCTGGCGTCTGGGGACCGACAGCTAGCGGCCGGCACTTCGAGTGCTGCTGGGGCGGTTTTGAGCATACGGGTATTGTAGCTTCGTGCTACGTACCTAAATTTTACTGTGTAAAACGCCTTCTACAGTAGCTTCATGCCACGCGACGAACATAGTACTAAATGCGTAGATTAGATACATACGCGTATTCATACGAGATTAGATCAATCTCGCATCTCACCTTTTCTCACCTTTTCAATCTTTCTCCGGTAGAGCTTCGTGCTGATAACGTGTTAGACAACCTCGCTATCGAATAGTCCGGGGTTGCCTAATAGATCTCAAGTGGAGAATAGACAGGGAGAAAGAGAGACACAATATGAGGAGGAACGGGCCTGCTTTATTATTCTGTATGCTTGTGTACAATGGGGTGACCCCCTGCCTCCTATATATAGCGGTTCTGCTTAGAGATAAGGAAGAGTCCATATCAGATACGAATCCGGTTTCCTAACAAAAAGTAGGTAACAATGCTACCAAACAGCAGTTCCGTTTGGAGCATAACGAAAGATGAAAAATTTCAGTCGTCCGTCAAGGCCGTGCCATGTGACGGACCGCCTTTTTAGGGGCAGTGCGAAATCTCACAACAGTTACCCAGGAAGACTAACTGTTGGAAAACAAGAGTACAATTACCTGGCAAAAGCCAATTCGACACTTTTTATTCAATATAGTTGGTCTAACGACCGGATTTTTACAGGAGAAGCATCCAAGCTTCTAGGCTTACACTACCAAAAGAGAAAAACCACAGGCAGGGCCTGAGCGAAGACAAGACCTAAAACCAGACTAAATCGCCATCTACGACCTCCTGGTAGGCTCCAGCATCTTCGAACTCTGAAAGGGCGGGGGTTTGCAAGGGTGAGTACAGAGTACTCAACAAGTCGTACGGAACCACTGAATACTATATGCAGGGGTAATCAAGGGATGGCAGTAGGGTTAAGTATCTGGATGCAGTTTTATTTACAATTCATTTTACATTTGAAGCACAAACCAATAATAAGTAATTTGAATTTCACAAGGTTCAACAACACTTCACCACAATTATCCAAATTTAAAAACAGTAACTTGAGCTTAGTTACGGGTATCAACCCCGATTCCAACTTAACTTCATTAACCGGAAGTACGGCGTAATCGATTACAATTTAGATTAACTCTGCAGAGCGGCTCAACTTTACCCACAAGATATCTATAACCTTTATGCCAATCGCGAGTTTTCATGCAACTTAAATGCATGTGGCCCAGTTTAGATTATCACAGCTTTTCGTTTAATCATTCCTGTCCTTTAGTTGTTTACCGATAGAGACCGCTACCTTGGACTCAGGGTCCCCATTAGCGTCTACCGTTGTGAGAACCAAGAATGTCACTCCGGACCATTCCCGTTCCACCCCTCCGGTCCACTTCCCTGCCGGGAAGGTCTAGGTCCCCATTCTCTCCAGAGAATGGTAGCCACCAAGACGATCCGATTATTATCTCAGGAATGACTAACTTAATGAGCCATGTCGGATACGGGTCCACCGACCAGTCCGACCTGTGGTTGAGCGGGAACTAAGTTATTTACTTTGCTCAAGGGGATTATTAACCTTACACTTTTGCCAAAGACCAAGCCTTCATCCACAAACCCATTCCGGTACCCGAGGTACCGGCCACCAGACCAACCAAGGCATTAATCACCAGCCGGGGATCGGAATCTCATCCACTCCGGGATTAATCCGATACTGTCCCCCTGACTGCAGCACTTTTATAAACATCCGAATCGGAGATTCGGCAGCATTTTCTTTAAAAACCAAGTTTTAAACTAACTAAGCAGTATAGTCTAACCTATTCATGGCGATAAGCAATTAACTAGGGTTCCAAAGGATTAATAGGGTTCCAATATTTCAAGGAGGTTCCATGAGCAATTCGGTATTATCTAAGCGTCATGTCATTCTAAAATACTGGATTTCATTTAATCAATATACCGTAAATAATGCGGTATAAAATAATTACTACTATAGCATGGCATGATAGGATCAACATGATCAAAGGGTGTACGGCTTGCCTTGCGCGGCAGCTGGATCGGATGAGTCGTCGAGGAAGTAGTCATATTGTGCTCCCGTCTGGTCCGACGTCTGCTCCGGGAACTGCTCCGACTCCAGGGACTGCTCCGGCTCCACTGGCGTCTCAACGGTCGAATCTAGCACGAAAAGACAACCAACATAAATAAACGACAAAACAATAACCGGAAAAAGAAAACGGAAAAGGAAACGGAAAACCGGAACCGAGTCGGAAGAGAACGGAGGGTAAAACTGGGATTTGGGAATTTTCTGAGTTTCGGATTTGGGAACGAACAGCATTTCTGGACTCAGGGGATCGAAATGGTTCGGGAAAAGTATTTGGTGGAGCTCTGGGCTTTTCCGGGATTTTTCTGGATTTTTCGGGCTATTTTTGGAATTAAAACGAATTTTCGGAATTAATAATTAATTAAAATCCGAAATTCGCTTTTACTGTTCCGGCTGGAACTTGGGCTGGTTTTCGCGCGGGACTGGGCCGAGGCCCACTGGCGACACGCGCGCGGGGAGGAGGGGTGGCCAGGCCGCCAAAGACAATGGGTGGCGGGGCCACACGCAGCGGGAGGGAGAGAGGGGTCGACGAGGCGGGGCCACACGGCAGAGGCGAAGCGAGCGAGGCGGGCTAGGGTTAGGGAAAACAGGAGGGCGACAGGCGGTGGTCAAGGCCCACATGGCCGAGCCGGGGCCGGGCGAAGGGCGAGGAGGGGAGGGAGCTCACCACGAGAGAGGAGGAGCGGGCGAGTTGGGAACGAGGGAGGCGAGGCTTTTATAGCCGGAGCCGAGGAGGCAGCGACGGGCGAGGCGGCGGACGCGGCGCTGGCGGCGCGAGGCGGCATGGCGACGAGCTGCCGCGGCGACAGAAGCTGGCGCGCGAGGAGGCGGCAGGCGGCGGCAAGCGGCGGGTTTGCGACCACGAAGCGGCGGCGCAGAGACGGCACGGCGCTGGCGACACGCCGAAGCGGAGGCGACGGCGGCGCGGCGCTGCCGGTGACGGCCGAGGAGCGGGCAGCGGGGCAGGCCGCGGAGGCGACGAGGCTGGGCCGGCAGCAGGCCAGCTGGGCCGGGAACGGGAGCAGGCCGAAGGCCCACGAAGCAAGAAAACGGCCCAAAAGAGGTTTGAATCCAAACTCGAATTCCAAATTTTCAAACTCCAAATGCAAATCAAACAAAGAACCGAATCAAATTCGTTTTGAATTTGAGGGTTGTTTCATGCCATAGATTCTCAGACCAGTCAAGAGCCTCATACGCAGCGCCAGTTTTAGTCCGTTTGGCTGAGTTTTTTTCTCTGTGTTCCTCCGACCGTAATATCTTGCAGGGCCTCCGCCCAGTTGACAGCAGTTCATCAAGTTCTGGCCCAGGAAACTCGGACAGCTGAACTCGTCATCAGACCCTACTTATTAAGACAAGCAATGTTGGTCGATCAGCAATGCTGAAATATTATGGAATATATATGACTTGGTAGGGGCAACTCATTTGGAAAGATGTTAATAAGATCCAGAAGCTGCAAAGTAACAGAATGATTATAAAGATAAAGGAAATAATGATGATAAACAGTAGGTGTGTCTACTTGTAAAGTGCGATCAAGCTCCAAATACAGCTTCAAATCCCGAAAGTTGCAAAAGTACATTCTACTGCTCACTAATTTTGATATTTTCATAAAATAAGTTGAAACTTTAAAATTGATATTGGTGAGTTTACCTTACAGATGATTCAATGCTTTGCCATATATTGGTAAGATTGATTTCAGCTGTTGTGCCATGCGCTGGTAAAGATTTGTTTTCAGATATTATGCCATGTGTTGAAACTAGCACAATATGCACGTAGAACACATTGTTAGTATTCTGTACCAAAAAATGGAAACCTTACAATTGCTAAGAGTACAAACACTTAGCCAGGGAGTGCCACGAACAGAACAACGCAATAAAGGTTGAGGCATTATTTGCTGCAGTGGATGCGGGTGATAAGCCAGCATTGCTTTGAGGCTCGGCGAGGAGGTGCTCAAATAAAGATATTTAGATCTTTGTGAGTCAGCATATAGATACATATATGCACGCAGAAAGAGTCCAGGTTGCAATGGCAGAAATACACATGGGTCCGGGTACCCGTGGATACCCGACCCGATGGGTCCGGGTCTGGGTCCGAATATGGATCCATGGGTATTTATGGTCGGGTCCGGGTACAGATATAGACCTGTGAGTATAGTAGACCCGGATCCGAAACAGCTGTCCAGTGGGTCCACTACCCAATTTGATTGGCCATCCAATGTTCCAAATCCCCATCGGCCCCACACCACACAAACCCTAGCTGTCGTCCCCGAATCCCTGGTTGAGCGGTTGAGCCGACGTTCCCCGAACCCGAGCCACTCTCCCCGTCGTCCCCTACCCCGATCGGCCGATCTGCATCCGGTGACAAGCAATCCGCCATCCGGCCGTCTGCTCTTGGCTTCTCCCCTTCGGCGGTTCGGCCCCTCCGGCTACCGTGACCCCGACCGTGCCCCCACCGGCCGACCCGAAGCGGCTACCGTGACCCCGACCCCGATCCAGACTCTCCCCGTCTGGCCGTCTCCACTCTCGGACTCTCCCCGTCGTCCCTAACCCCGGTCGGCCGATCTGCATCCGGCGATCTGCCATCCGGCCATTCGCTCTCAGCTTCTCCCCTTTGGCGGTTCGGTCCTTCCCGCGTTCGGCAACCGCGTTCGGCAACCGCGACCCTGACCGCGCCCCCTTCGGCTCTTGAGCTTTGATTTTATCTCCCTGTTTCGGGTACTGGGTACCCGTCGATTCTAGGTCTGGGTCTAGATTTGGACCCGTAGGTCCATTCGGGTCCAGGTCCACGAGAGAAGGACCCGGAGCTACCCGACCCGATTGCCATCCCTAAGTCCAGGATATTGAGGAGTTGTCATCGTCGTTCTAGCTATATGTGCGCGAGGGTTCTTGTAGGTGCGTCCAAGCTCTTTCGTGGGTGAGCTCTGATGCGAGTATGCGTTGCTGTCAAGTTGCGTTACTGGTGAAAAAGCAATTGGAGCTGAGGCAAAAGGTTGTAATCGTCGGCGAGGTGCGTCACAGCAAGAAAAAGGCGGAATTTCTTGGAGATGCGTTCACCGTCCTGTGTCAAGTATGTGTTGGGCAAATCGTAATTACAACTGATTGCGTCAATGAGTAAGAATTGGTGTGTCAAAATTAGAGGGTGAATGTTAGATATTAATCTTGACTTTATTTGGTTGTCAGTAGTTTGTTAGTTTAGGCTGCGCATGTATGCGTGGAGTGTTAGTTGGTGCCTACGTGAGTGCACGTACTGCATGTAGATGCTTGTAGATAGGTTGTTAGTTGCACGCTGCACATTCGGTTGTGATAGTCTTATATCCATGCATTAATTAGTACTTGGGAGTGTATAGGCATCAATTTTGTCCCAAAACCGACACAGGTTAAGAAGTTTCTCGTGTGTTTCATCTTCTTACCGTACGTGTTCCCGTGCGTGTGCTTAATCCCAACAGAGGACGTAGATGTTGCCGTACTCGGGGACGCTCAGTCCAGCATGGTCCGCGCCAAGCACGAAGCCGGGCTCCTGGTGGCGCGGAGGATGAGGCGCCGCCGTTGGAGTCGACGGCGACGGTGTAGGGGTAGTCATCGCCGTCGCGGGAGACGTCCTGGGGCACGGCGGAGACGGAGTCACTCCGGCGCATGGTGAGGAGGGAGACGTGCGGGGGGTCGAGCCAGTCGAAGGAGAGGTCGTCGCCCACCGAGATCTCGTCATCCGAAGAGGACACGCTCGGGACGCAGGCCAGGATCACCCACAGCGCCGGCCGTCGCGCCACCGCCACCGCCGGTGCATACGAGGGACAGATGGGCTGATGCGGATGCTGGTCCGTCGGGGTAGAAAAGAGGGATGCATCCGGGCGGTAAAATCAGGCCCGACTCGAAAGCAGAAGCGGTGGTGATGGGGTGAGATGGAAGTGCATGGACTGGGAAATAAATTCTATGGTGTCGTGCTGCACAAAGGGACCTGTGCCGTACCACTCGGATGGACGCAACGTGTTATGCCAGTGAATCTGCACCGTCTACATGCAATTAATGCGTCAGTTAATTAATCCCCTTAATTAATGCAATTAATCCCCTTAATTAATGCAACGGTAGAGATTCACCGGCGTAACACGTGGTGTCCATCCGAGTGGTGCTGCACAGGTCCCTTTGTACAGCACGACACCATAGAATTTATTTCCCATGGACTGGGGAGGAGGGTCTTATCGCGCTGCCGGGGGCGGGATGGTGTTTGGCTTGCAGGGCAAGCTTGTTACGTCTCCGCATTGCGCTGGTGGTGGTATGCTCTGATCCTGTGATCATTAGGATTTAGCCCATGTTGTGATTTGCTAGTAGCTGCTGATCTTGTGATCTACTCTGAAAACCCAATTCAGTGTAATTAATTATTATTTAGCTGTACCAATCAGTACATTTTTGAACCAATTACTATATGGAGAAGCTCTGGTCAGAGAAGCGCCCATATTAGCACAGCTCGATCCTAGAAAACAGAGCAGAGATCAGCTTCGCTCGTCTCGCACGGGAGAAGCAGCGAGGCGAACGGTCGCCAAGGGTTCCCCCAATCGTAAGGTTAACATGCGTTCACCGACAGGCAAAACTGCCTGGGAATTTTTCGAGTTTTTGTCTGAACTCACCGACTTCATGCATGCTCGGAACATTTCATTGTGTAGGTCTATCTATGCAATGTTGGCCAGGCATGCATGTGAGCAACTTCCTCTAATCGGCCACACAACCACTTTTAGCAATTTTGCATCTTCTATATCCACGTACCAACACAGCACGACATGCAGAAACTAGGTAAAGAACAACATCCAAGAGTATATGACTATATAAGCGAAACGATAGAAGCGATTGGAAACGTCGTAACATTCGGCTTGGGGTGCCCAAGTATCTCAAACAGAGCATTCAGGTTGGTAGAAGTAACAAACGATGCAAACAGCATTTCTATCCGAAGCATAACAAGAGATCAAAAATTCCAGTAGCCCATGAAGACCCTGCCATGAAGTCTCGCGCCAGTGAACAACCTCAACTCATCATACGTGTTAGTAGCCAACCTGGATCAAGAGAACATTACGTGAGGCTCACTGAAGAAATTTCCTCTTGTTGTTGGATGGTAAATGTATGTAAGGAAATCCCCGATCCATGCATATCAGACTTGTGAGTGAAACTGGCTAGGCTTACCTAGGAAAAAGCTGTAAGATTCTCTTCGTGTTCCTCCACCACCTTCAGTCATCTGCGTCAGAATATGACGCTCGTGGTGCAAGGCCTTCGGCCGGTTGACAGAACTTCAGAATTCCCGCCACAAAACTCAAACAATGGTCCTTCAAGCCCGAGCCTTCAAAGACAAGAAATACTATCTGAGCAATATATATGATGGTGAGATATTATGCGATAACTTAGTATGAGCAACTCGTTTGAAAGAGCGTTGATAAAATCCCAAAGCAGAGAAGTCTCTGAACATGGATGAGCAAGAAATTATGATTAATTGGTTGTGTCAAGCAGTAAATCATGCCTACTTGTGATGTCCTATCATCTATGTGAAGTGCAATCAAGCTAGAAATGTAGCTTCAAATCTGAAATATGGCCACAGCACAATGCAGTAGTCAGTTAGTCACTAATCTAAGACTTTGCCTGTGTAATCATCGACGCTTATACAGATTCTCTGATATATAGTTTCCTCTCCCACGAAAAAGAAACTTCTAATTCAGTTCTAATATATAAATTCACCTCCTGTTGATAACATCTGTGAACATGCACACGATAAACACAGAGCAAATTAACCCATGACCAGGATACAGGGGCAAATGAAAAGAATATATTAACACATTACAATTATTGTCTGACTGTTGTTTATAAAACAATTATTGTTTGACTCTAATCTTCTATTACATATCCATGCTACCACCAGGCACACCGTATACCATGCAAGAAGATATTGACGAATTGGTTGTTGAGTGTTGACATCGTACATTATATGATTTTTTTTACAAGATCATATGATCTACATTTACAATTCCTTCTACTAGAGCTTCAAACTTAACCGTCAATCAGGCACAGCAATGTAACTCTAAATGCATAGAGCAAACACATCTGCACATGGATTAATTAATTCTCTTGTTGCACTTGCATGTCTATCCCTATCTATAAGGAGTCACAGAGCATCAAAGTATGGTAACTACTTCATCACAAACAAAAGAAAACATCCGGATGAAACTTATCAAAACCCAACTAAAATATGCTTGAGCACCAACACTGTGCAACTGCAAACATACAGACAGCAACCAAGAATCTCAAGGATGCACACACAGACAGCAAACATACTTCGTCACAAACTAATATCTAATATGTGCTGTAAAGCTATACAAAAAATATGTGCCTTAATTAAGACCGTAATTAACTAGTTTAGCATGTCAAGCTTCGGTGAACAGAGCAGAGATAACATTCATGAGTTGAAAATCTGCAACAGCTTGCAGAAGACACAGCAGCAGCAGAATTCATGCATTGACCACGTACGTACCATCATTTTCTCCGGTAAGCGACGGTGGCAGCTCCCAAGCGTGGACGAAGCGGGAAGAGTAGTGCCCGACCGTCGGCGGGCGGGTCATCTCGTACTGCTTGCACTCCAGCAACACCTTCTCGGCCACATCCACAGCCACCATGCACGAATTCTCCAGCAAGTCGACGTGGAAGAAGTAGAGCACGTTGGGATTTCTGGGGTCGACGAGCGCGAGCGCGGTGGTCTGATAGCTCATGCCCGCCAAGATGTCGCCCCAGTGCACGTCGTACTCGGGCGTCCACTCCGCACGCGCCGGATCGTTCAGCGTCCACATGCTGATCATCTTGTCGTCGGAGGGGCCGTGGATCTGCACGCACCTCAGCTTGCCGCCGCTCACCTTCACGCAGCAGCGCCTGTCAAGGTCCTCCTTCCTGGCCGCGGCGGCGGCCAGCTCGCTGCCGTTCGGGAGCGCGACATAGCGCAGGTTCGGCTGCTCGGCGAAGGGGTCGCATGTGAGGAGGCCGTAGGAGAGATCCACCCACCAGAGGTTCCCGGCGTGAGTGATCACCCCGCTGCTTGACTTGCTTTCCCACCGAGGGTGCCGCTGGGGGTAGTTGAGCGCCTTCTCGACCCACTCGCTGGCCCCCGCGGTGTAGCAGATGAGGGAGGCACGGTCGGAGCCAGCGCCGGGCATGAGCTCGGCGACCATGTAGCGGCCGCCGCGTCGTGGGTCGGCGATGAGGCCGACCATGCCGAGCTTGACGTTGGGGCGGCCGGCGTTGGTGAGGGTGGAGGCGGTGCGGGTGATCGCGTCGCAGACAACGTAGGCCTTGATGGACTTGCGGCGCGAGGTGAGGCCGAGGTTGGGCGTGTCGTCGATGACAAGCGGCTCCTTGTCGAGCCCCTCGGCTGCGTAGAGGAGGAGGCGGCCGGAGGGGTCGGCGGCGGTGATGTACAGGTAGTTAAAATGGTCGGAGACGACGCGATGGGCCACGGTGAGGTGGGAGCCGAGTGGCGGGTCCTCCCAGTCGATGGAGAGGTCCTCACCCGGCGGGAACCTGACCGGGTCAATGGTCACGTACGGGATGGAGGGCAGGATCACCCACGGCCCCGGCCGCCGAGCCTCCACACCTACCGCCGACATGGCCGAGCACGCGACGCAGAGAGAGGGAGTGGTTACGGGGGAGAGAGAGGGAGAGGGAGAGAGAGATTTTGGTTAACTTTTTGGCTTAATGGGGAGGAGGAGGAGGAGGGGTTTAAATAGGGATCGCCTGATTGGCTTGGGTTGCAGGGCAAGTTTGTTACGCCTGTGCCGTACGTATCCTTTGTTTTGTCGTGGGGTACTGCTGTGTTCGATGCTAAACGAGACGGAGAATGGGAGCGACCGTTACGAGTTTGGTCGTGTAGGACGGCGCCGTTGCGGTCGCACATGCTCTCGCGCGCGCGGTGCCTGCAGTACTGCACCAACTCTCCAGTCTGCATTGCAGGTGCAGCTCATCGATCTGCAGGTGATGAAATCTGTAAGGAGATGGCGATCAAGAGTAGCAACACAAGTACACGGTGAGATGAGATAGATTACAGTCATGCATGCTAACAAGTGCCAACAGCCAAAGACACCTAGGGGCTGCACAGAATCATCCAAGCTCCAAACCCTGTATCAGTGGCAATCACATGCAAGAGCTTATATATGAACCGATAGACATCGCTAAATATACATAATGAAGTGCCATGCAGATCGTCAAAGAACGACGTACGACTCAATTGCATGCTGACGCTATCTCATGATCATGCATTGCTTAGGGTGTCTAGCTAGTATCTGCTAGCATTCATACAGCAAATATCCTTAGCCAATTTCGCATGTCAAGCTTTGCCAAAACTTTTATTTGTTTCTGTTGCATGCAGGGCAAGAGATTGTAAAACCAATTAACAGTACGTGCACGCACACGCACGTACGGCAACTTGCTGGCATCAGACCGGGCACAGCAGGACATGCAAGGAACAGCATACCACACCGTGCAAAGGCCATCTTCTTCTCCGGCTAGTCACGGAAGCAAACGAAGCGGCCGGGAGCGATGGTGCACCAATCGTATGCATAGAGTACGTACGGTAGACGAGCGCGTGCGACCGCTCCATCAGGGACGGTGTGCGTACGGCGTGAGCGGGTACCTTCTCGTGTTACTCTATCCGTTCAAATTTATAGAATATATTTTATCTTGGCACGTAGGACAATAAGATATTAAATATGACTAAATCATCCTTAATTATCATCTCTAAATACTGTATCCATTGCTTGCATGTAGAGTATAACTGCATATTTATTAGAGATATAAAGAGAATATTACGCAAATTTTGTATTGAAATATAAAATGCGCAGGATACCTACGAAATAAAACCATTAAAAAAAATAAGCACTTTCTACGGTCTCCGTTTAAACTCCAAACGGCCCCTCCTGTGCTCCGTCTGGTTAACATTCACGCCAGCCAGTACCCCACGACAGTCAGGCGGATATATCATATATGGATGAGAGTTTTCAGAATTTGACACACTTTAAAATTCGTATTTCAGAATTTAACACTCTGACCCACTATCATACACACAGACGGTCCCATATGTCATTCAAATGCTCTGAAAGACTTACGAATTGAGTATCAAATTCTAAAATAACCCATAGGCCATACATGATAGAACGTGAGCGGCTAGCTAAACCACCTGTGGGGGTCCAGCCTGGCAAGCAGGCTGCATGCAGGCAGGTTTAGCTGCGTGCTTTTGATCCTTCGATAGTGCGAATGGATCTGGCCCGTCCGTGCAGGACGGCACGGCTGTGATTGCACCAGATGGCTGCCACTTGTTACACGTAGGAGCGTAGAACACTTGGGACGCATGAGACACTCAAGCTTGACGACTAACAGAGGCATCACCGTACCATGCATCGACAATGCTAGAGGAAGCAAGCTACACCAATGTTCCAAATCCCGTCTCCGGCCGGGCGATTCCGGCTTGGAGGTGGCTATCGAATTTTGGGAATTTTATATACCCAGAAGCATGTCGAAGCTGGTCGAAAACCGACTGGAATTTGTTCGACCGGCAACCAAACGAAGATAATCTGAACATTGTTTGTTGTGGACTGATGCAGTACTTTGAACAACTGTCACCTATTCTATATGAAATACACTACTAGAAACACGTGCAAAAGTCATTTATAATCAGTAGGACTAGACCGGTACAAAATTGGTGCGAAATCGTATTGAGTTGGGCTGCTAACGGGCCGAAGCCTGGTGTTTGGTTTCTTCGATCCAACCCGGTCCAGGCCCAAAACGAAAACGATGAGGCCTGGGACCAATCCCCATGGTGTGCTACGCCACCACCCCGCAGCTCTACTTCTTCCGCGGCGCCTGCTGTTCCCCAAGGTGATCCACCCATCAGCTAGTAGTGCCGGCGACGAAATCTTGATTTCTTCAAATGGATCTGATTGCAAATGCAATGATCGACGCGCGTGTAGGCCTCGAGCCCGAGGTTCGCTGCCGTCTTCGTGTCGCCGCCGCGGTAGCACCTGATCGATCGAGGTGTCGGTTGTCAGGAATGACTTGAGGAAGCTGATGAACAGAGGAATTCAGCGGGAAGGACATTAGTTCGTCGACTTCAATTACAAGTGAATTAACAGCTGAAGTTCTTTCTGAAGATTTGAAAGCTATCCAGTGGCAGAGTCGCTTTATAATGTTTTACTGAAAGTTACTGGAGCACGTTTACTTTTGTCGTTTTAGCAGCATGTAATAGTTAATCTCAGTTTTACTGGAATTTTATTCAACTAAGGGTAAACTTGTAATGACCCTGGGTATAAAACCCTGCTGGAGAATCAATCGCAACAGACTTTGGCTTATCTCTTGGTACTTTAGTTGTTAGTTTGTTAGTCTGTACTTCTCTGCTCTTACTAGTTCTTCATGATCTCTGTTTCTTTCTTCGTAAGAACTCTGAAGAGAGTTAGGATCACAAAGGGTCCTGACATCGGTCTCATAGGATTCTAGCCTCAGGCCGTGTCCACAACGCCCCACGCCTCTTCTTGCACGACGGTGACACGCCTCATTTGTTATACATCTCATAAAAAGTATTATACACAATATCTCAACAAAAACGTCCTGCTCTGCTCATATGGTTGAGCGCATGAGAAATAAGCGTGACGTCCCGTGATCACAACCCTCCCTTTGGTGTTTTTTTTTCAACTTCACTGATTTGATTGAGCTATTTTTGAAACTTTTTAAATGAGTCCTGAAAACTTTTTAAATGGGTCCTGAGAGGATGCCTAAGTTACCATAAATATTTCGGATCAAGATCAAACTTGTTTAATTTTTAAAAATTCTGATAATGCTACTAATACATTTAGATTTCACTGTTTTTTATTTCCTAGCTATTAAATCATCTTGGAATTTTTTTTTAACCTTTCTGAGAAGGGTCCTGAGAGCATGTCTAAGGTACCATAAAAATTACCGATCAAGATCAAACTTGTTCAATTTTTAAAAATTCTGACAATGCCACGAATGCATTTAGATTTCATTGTTTTTTAAATTCCGAGATGTATCAAATGATTTCAAATTTTCCTTAAACTTTTTGAAGTTGATATAAGAGTTATTTCAGATGTAATTAAATTTTCTTTAGATTTCATGTTTATTTTATTTTGAAATTTAAATTTTAGATACCTCGTTTTGACCAATAAAAAATGTTCTTTAGATAGCAAAAATACACGAGAAATTCATAAAACAATACAAATTTAGACGAAGGTCAAAATCAAGATTTAAATTTTCATTTTCATTTCTTTTTATTATTAAGGTTGTGCTTTGTATATTATAACTGCCATCTGTTTTAAAATGCAGATCATATATTTTTTTAGGTTTGTTTTAAAACATAAGGCCTGCAAGTAATTTTAATTACATTTCCTCTGTTTTTTTTACCCTCATTTGTCTTCTCCTTTCTTACAAATTTATGGGTAAATATTTAAACACACTCACCGGGTCTATCACCTGCTCTTTCACAAGAGGTCCCTTCAAAAAATTTGAAAATGCGTTTAGATCCTCCCGCCGACTGTTTTGCCCGAAAACTCATGATTCCGCAGATTTTGTAAAATCACCCTCGCATAGCGTGGCGCGTACGTATTTAGTATATATAAATATCCATCATTTTGCAACATTAGGCCAAACTTCTTAATATATATGAGAAAAAATTCAATTGGGGTCACCATTGATTAGAAGATTTAGCTTGTACGAATCACTATTGGTTTGATACAAATAAGAGAGTTGTTTCAGTATGTTAAGAATACAGATGTGTTCATAATTCATTTAAAGTTACTTCATAACGTAATTCTTATACAATATATATATACACAGATGCCACTCGGCATACGCTACAATTTTTTGATTGAGAGTTCAGACATTTTGGGTCTGCGTACTCTACAGTGTGATTTAAAGCAGTGTTGTGAAAAATGTATGCACTTCATGGATAAACATGGTACCGCTAAACGATTAATCACAATACAACGGATTAATTGAAATTTATCGGACGATTATGTGTTACTATTAATATATTTATTTGTGTTTAGTATGAATTAGAAATATTTTAGTTATCCAAAGTAATTATAAATTAACACTCTACAAAATGTGTTTTACATTTCATTGTTTATACTTTATCCAAAAGATACATACTATGAACGCTATAACACAATATTATAAACTAATTTATCGTCCTTAGTGACTAAAAATAATCAATTTTGTGATAACACAGGAAAAATGGATGATTAATCGAAAACGACCAATTAATCAGATTATACGGTCAATTAATCATTCTACTATATTAATTCGGCCGTTTTTCACAGCAATGATTCAAAGTCCAAACTCCAAACTCGCATGGTAGGTACAGTATTTAGTTCAGAGTAATTCGATCTGTGCTCAATGGCTTTGACCGTGCATCGCTTGAATTCTCCAAGCTCACAAACTTTCCACACTCCAGTTTAAGCACAACTGAAGAACCACAAGAAAGTGCGCTTTAGTTCACAGAACAGCGTGGGGAACACTCGAGTGACTTACGGAGTACAGCGATAGATTCAACATGTTGGGTAATGTTTAAACAATTCACAACAATAGATAGCCTCAACTCAAACAGCGGCATTCAAACGCAACAGCTACAACTACTGCATCGAAGAAAACCATCCTACACGTAGGCCTGCTACTCAGGATGCGAGTATTGAGGTTAAACTGTGTAGCGATTCTTGGCTACTTTGTCCATCTTTCTTGCATCGTCCTGCAACAAAAAGAACCCGTGTCAGAGACAGTATCCAGGACACACGGAAGATATCCAGACTTAAGCACTACTCACATGAACGATGAATCCAATGGAGTCCTTGTAATCCAGAAATTCCTTCCACTGCTTCCCGATGCTTGTCTGATAAAAAAAGAAGGAATATGTTCAGCACATCTGGTCTAGCTAGGAGAATCAATGGTAATACTGCTGAGGATCCTGACAACTAGCAAAGAAGCATATGCATTCGTAGTCATGGACCACCAACCTACCCTCAATCTCTGTGTGTGATTTTTTTTCTTTGGCGGGGACAGAATTACTAATATCTAAAAGATCTATACTTAAAACATTTTAGGATGCTATAGCGATACTAATGCTGCACCAGTTATATAAGATGCTAAAACAGTAAAACATACAGCAGGAGAGTAACACTAAGAAATGAATAAGCGTTGCAATTTCAACTCAATAGCCAAAACATATATACTTCGGTTAAAACAATTCAACAATTTTATATAGCATAATGTGATATTTTAGCTGAAATAATGAAGTTTTGCCCTAGGACAAACTTATCTAGGATGTTGCAAAAGGCATAGTACACCCAAAAATAACAGTTCTTTCAGAACCAAGTTTATCGAAATATGTTCTGCCTATTGGAATACCCCATATATAAAAATCAAGAACCTTCTTCAAGTAGAGATATTCATTGCCACAGGCACACGTTGTAAGGTGCTCCACAGAGCAAGATCAGAGCATTATTATACACACCTACTTTTTTGAAGGAGTGCACACGCTTGCATTTGAGCATTCAAACATGATTATTTGAATTTATGCTATGGTAAATTATCAGAAAAACATGGTGCAAGTTAGAATACATGCAAAGAACTTCAATAGAACACTTGTACCTGAGCAGCTTCATTAGCAGCATTTTTTGTCCAGATAGCTATCCTTTCCTGTTTCCCACGCACGCTAACAACTGCTCCGCAAATCTCATCACCATAATCGAATTGTTCGCCAATCAATGCCAATAACTAAGATTCACAGGAAAAAATAAAGTGGACATTATACTAAAGATAACTGTGCACAATAAATGAGCCTCTATAATGCAAAAAAGCTTACAGTATGCAACCACATTGTGTCAGATTTTCCTCTGCTGCAGGTGATGGTCCATTTACCACCATTAGCACAAATAGGGTCTTCCCATTTTGGCTCAATCTTGTTCTTGAAGCAATGGAAGTCGGCTCCCACAACCAACTTGCTAGGGTGATGAATATTGTTGTATAGGCTGAAAAATCACCCTATTTATCAGTCCACTCTAATGGAATATATAAAAAGGTGATAGATAAAGCTAGAGCAGGACGTAAAGTAATGAAGCAAACTGTCAGAATGAACATCAACAGGTTCCTCAAGCAAGCTATTAGGAGACACAACTCTCCTGAAAGATACATAAACATTTGGAATAAGTCCATTTTACACCCCCCTCAACTTTCCAAAAAGTCCATGTAACACCCTCAACTACAAAAAAAAACTTACAAAACTGGGTCAAGTTACACCCTAAGCCGGTTTTGGAGGGTGATTTTGATGATTTAGATCCCACTCAAGATGGTTTTTGCCATATTGGCAACTACACCATAGAGTTTTGGTAACGATGATCCAATTCAAGAGTATTGACATCAACATTCTCACTCCTTTTCTCTCAATATATGTTCTCTTTCTTCTTCTCGTCATCATTACTTCTCTCATTTAAATCTACATCAGCTAAAATCGATGACATGGCTACCAACATACCAAAAACCACAAAAATCACCCTAAGTTGGATTCCTGTCAGCAAAACTGCTCTTCAAAACCGCCTTAAGGTGTAAATTGACCCGATTTTTAAATTTAGGGTGCTAAATACCCGGTTTTATATTTAAGGGTGTTAAATGGACTTTTTGGAAAGTTGAGGGGTGTAAAATGACTTATTCCTAAACATTTTGATAGTCCTCAAAGCTCATATTTCAACACAACAAAACAATCACTCCACTAAGAAAATATACACAAAGTACTTACCCTGGAAAAAGGTCAAGCTAAAACGCTAATTTTCAACATGTGCTACTTGGGTTCTCCTGTATTATTGGTGTTAGTGTATGTTATTTCCTTTCAAGTTTTCTGTTTCCGTCTACCGAATAGTGTGTATCGAACTAGTGCAATAAACTCATTAAGAATTTTGTTAGGGCTGACATGAGCTGATATCTTTTGTGAGTAATGGAAGAATTCCCAATCTAGGAAGAGACAACCCAGAGAGCGAGCCAATGCACTATTATTCAGCTCAGCGCAGTGGATTATCTCAAATATATAAACAAATATATATTTAACTGTAGCACGAGGCTCAAATTACTCATAAAACGAAGCAGGATCTCTCGCTTGTAGTTAATAATTTAATATCAATTTTAGACTTAGAGAGGTCAAGTTTGAGTACCAACCAACTTACCAACCCTAGTAAACAACGGCTACTAGCTAGTACTAGCTAGCACTGAAGTACGGACCATTAACTGTGGCATCGTACCATGTTATCCAACAAGCAGCTCATACACACGAGTGGAAGTTGAAACCTGATCAACAATGGCATGCAATATGGCAAATGAAAGATAACAAATATGTGTCAGACTATCGGCAAGATGCCTCCATAAAATAAACAAAGCACCATATAAATTTTTAAAAGGAACTGACTTTCATTTCTTTAAATATGTAGAAGCCTAGCCAAATAACCTAGAACTGACAACGCGATAAAACCAGGCCAGAAATATTTCTGGTATGATAGAAAAAAAAACATGTCAAAATGCATAGTGTGATAAAAGGGACACAAATAGCAGGAAATGGAAAAAGATAACTAGCGAAATCCTAAGCCATGATCTCTAATAAGTCATAAGTATGCCCAAAGGGACACCAGAGAATTCCCAAAGCAGAACTGTTAAATCCAGCTCAAGACAATGTAAATGGAACATAAGAATAACCAGTAAGATGAATACTCAGACATGGCTATAAATATAATTCACAGTTGGTGCAGAAATATTTCAGTAAACACGTTTGTGCAAACAATACCGCACACTGTCTCTAGCGAATTGTTCAATAACTAGAGTTGCTAAAAGAAATTGGTGCTTGTCATGGTGAGGATTCAGTACTGCAGGAGGGTCCAACCTCTGCGTGATTACATTAGTTTGATTTGCTAGGCAAGATATCTTCTATTGTTAGCAAGAGATCAATTAGTTCCGTTTGTTAGGAGGGTCTATATATGAGTAGCTGGTTCATTCATTAAAGGTAAGCAAGAGATAACAGAAGCCCATCCTCCCAATCTTCTTTTGCACCACCAGCAGCCGCTTGCTGTTTGTCCTCCCACTCACCACTCATACCCTTTGCACAATCAACCCTTAGGTCATAACAGTGCCAGGCAAATATTTAGCAAAGTACCTGTTACTTAAGACTTTCAGGTACAGACTGGGGAGATGAATGCGAGGATTAAGGGACATTGGCATGATTTAGAGTTGGCTAACATACAGATTAGTTTTTCAGATTTTCTAAGGTGTGCATAAGAAAAGTGAATCTTTTGGCTAAATCTAACACCCATTCCTGGCCAACCCCATAATAGAAATGTTCTCTTGTGCTTACCCAACCATCCCTAGATGGCATGCTTCATATTCCTAACTCTTTTACTAACATTTTAACCATACTCACAGCTTACAAAGATGCAACTCAAGTCATGCAACTTGCACTGAGAATTCAATCCTAAACTTGAGCATAAAACCAATACAATAGAATGTTCTCATGTCCACTTCAACCAGCTGTATTGCAGGGTATCAAAAGCTATAAATCTCAGATAGCGTTTAGTTTCACAAGTAATCAATCAATGCAATATGACCAACTAGACAATCCATTTCTGCGCATCCTCAAAACAGAAGTTGACAGTTTAGAAATCTAAGCAGCTGTAACAAAAAAACTATTCGATATTTAAAAAAAAAAAACACTATTTAGAGCACCATTTTCAGAAATCCTGAAAATATCTCCATCAAAATTGACGCAAATGAAACCAAAGATGACATTCATTTTACATGCAAACATAGCCCAGTTCATCATCTAAGAATTTATTACTCAGAATACATACAGAAGATCAAAAGTTTAAGGGTAGAGAAATGGTGATCAAATAGCTTTCAGCTACATATCCGATTGGCCAACAGCGGGATTGAAAAAAAAGGCCAGTGCAAATGCATACACAAATAGATTAATCACAGCAGGATAATAAATAAAATTTGGTAGCATTGCACATTCTGTTCATGAAAGCAATACAGTTAGTATATCCTAAGTCCTAAACAATCCTGTCAACGCACACGTAAACAACCAAAATCAAATTATAAACTACAACACGCCACAATGCTATGTCCCTTCAAACAATAGTAAAGGCAGCTCGCATCATTGCACAGTACTACAAAATGAGCTACGAATAGGTATTACGGTATTGGTCTCTACTTGCTACCCACAACAATAATCTAAGAATTAACAATTTAACACCTCAAAAACCGGATCCTCCTACCACCTAATTACTCCCATCACACCTTTCATGAACCTGATCTCCTAAACAAAGTTTCCAAAAGAAAAACCACACAACCTTGACATGAAACCTGACTAATTTCACTCCAAGCCGACAAATATAACCCATCTTCCCAACATGCCACCTCGGATTACGGCTCAAAGACGGAGACTTTGCATCAAGCACAAGTATACAACCAATCGGATTAGCAGCGAGTAGAGAAGGAAATCTACTCGTATCAGGTAAGAGAGGGTTTGAGAGGCGGGGGATGGGGAAGAAAGGAAACCTCCAGAAGTCCTCGACGGTGGCGAAGGTGTGTATGGGACGGATGGAGCTTCCCCACGCGGCCTGCTTGGACTTTCCCTGCGGGTTGTCGAACCAGAAGGTCCAGGCGTGCTCGAGCGGGTGCGGCGCGGAGGGGTTGGCCTGCGGCGGCGCGGGCGCGGAGTCGTCGTCCGCGATCTCGCCCTCCTCCGCCTCGTCGGCGCCGGCCGACGGCGGCCTCGCCTCGTTCTCCTCTGCCATGCCGGTGGGGCGGTGGCGGTTGCGGACGCGGCGGTGAGGTCGGAGCAGACGAAAGCACAGTGGTCCGGGCCGTGTCCGTGACTGGAGAGAAGTAAACTGGAAGGGGCGCAACGCAAGGAAAAAATGTTGAAATATACAACACCAAAATACAAAATATCAAAAATATACAACACAAAATTTTTTTGCAGGAATGACGTGACGGCCGCCATGCCGCATGGCGGTAGCCCTGTATCACCCGCCCGTCGCATTGAATTGTACGTTTTTCTTTTTTTTTCTCTGATTTTTTGGTGGGGGGAAATGCGCGCGAGGGGCAGGAGATGACCTGGCTGCCACCACGTCGCACGGCGACACCTGGCTGTCGCCGTGCGGCGTAGCGGCAGCCAGGGCTACCGCCGTCCAGCGTGGCGGCCGCCGTGTGGGGTGGCGGCCGCCAAGTTACTCCTGCTATTTTTTTTTAGATGTTGTATATTTTTGTAATTTTGTATTTACCTGTTGTATAATTAAGCATTTCGTTCCGCAACGCAAGGTGGAGGGTTCCTTGGGTTGGGTTGGACGTGCAAAATTTAGTTCGTAAATTTTTTTTATAAGGAAAACGTGGAAGCAAGGACCTCGTCGAATTTTTCTTTGATTTTTTTTTTGGAAAAAAGTGACGTGAAGGATCCGGTCGCGAATCTACGAAACGATGGATTTTTTTTTGAAAAATAACCGACAAAAGGACCTATCTGCTATTTCCTTTTTTTTTGAAAGGACCTATCTGTATGATTTTTCCGAAAGGACCTATCCGTAATTATTTTTTTCTCGGAAGAACCTATCCATAACTATAAATTTTCCTGAGAGCTTTTCTGCGCAAGGCGACACATGGGCAGGTTGCCTAGCCTGCCTGGACGCCAATCCCCTCAGGCATAATGGGTTGTCGTGGGCTGGCTTACCCAGCCCATAATGGTTGGTTTAGGGTGTGTTTGGTTGCCTGCATGGTGCCTGAATCGCATGAGTGGATGCAACTGTATCTCTTAGACGCATGTTTGGTTTCCTGTTCATCCTGGCCAGGTGGATGCAATTGCACCCACTCATACAGGATGGAGAAAACACAGAAATTAGACTTCTCTCTAATGCAGGCCCATGAGATGCACAAACAAGCAACCAAACAACTTAACTTGCATCCACTCAGTCAGGCCAAAGCTAGCCTGGATGACTCATACGAAACAAGCTAAGATGATGCAGGTAACCAAACACACCCTTAATGAATAATCGGTCCACTTTTGCACGTAAATGGAGGCTCAAATAGAAGGTGGCGGCCGGCTAGAGGGAGCCATATATGAGAAGCACAAATACTACTTGGAGAATATAACCGTTATGCATGGGGAGTCTTTTCCTACTTCTAAGTGTACGTTACTCCTATCTCCAATCTCCAGTATAACATTTAAAAAATATATTATATTTTTTTTTATCACTTTTAGTATATTCTAGTAATAATTTTAAGATACTATAATACGATATTGTTGAAAAAAAAAATTAGAGCCTTTTTTTTGCAATATTTTTTTTTTCATATGTAAATAGAGTATATAAACAAATTATGCTATATAGGGTGGACTTTGATGAAATTTTTCGCGGAACTCACTAAAGAGTATTTTTATAATGAGTATTAGAGTATACTCAAAAGGCTAAAAAGGTATAGCAACATCATTTAAATAGTATACTGAAAGTAGGGGTACATACTCCAGGGATATGCGAATTCAAGCCATATTCGGGGGGTTTTTTGTTGAAAATTTTAGTTTTATGGTATGTACTCATGTATAACATTTCAAATGAAACACATACCTTTGAAAAAATATACTCAAATTCAAATATTTTGAACAAATTTAGATCACATATCTTGCTGATTTATATATATAATTAACACATACCTACAATTAAACTATCATCGAGGAAAGAAACTTTAGTTTGAATTTTAGTTCAAACCTATTTGAACTAGTTAGTAAACTAGTTAAACTCAACATCCTATACATTTTAGGTTTTTTTATGCAATACGTTGGGGAATTTCCCTATTTTGGATCATGGTGCTCCAAATAATTATATGTATATATATGGGTGTGTGGACACACATACGTACATATATGGAAAATATATTTTACTAATAGTTGTTTTGGTATCAACCTAAATAAACTTGATATATTCTTTTATTATTTTGTGTATACTTATTTACTAATTCTAGGATACTCTAACGTGAATCATATGAAAAAATTATAAGAGAATCCATAGTTTTTAGTCTATTTTGCTAATTTATTCATGTTCACATATAAAAAGGAGTGTGTCTAAAAAAATATACATACCACCTATAAAAGGTTATAAGCATCACTTAGGCAGTCTTGTATAATAATATACTCCATATTATATAGATTTTCCGTTGCACGAGATACCTCAAACGTTATGGGATACAGAATAGACAGTAACCAGGGTTTCACTTTTTCATCGAAAACCATTCGAAATTCGCTCGTACCACTCTGGTTCGGAAAAGAGTTTCGCTCGGTTTACCACTCAAGTTCAAATTCAAAAAAATTATCCAAAATTTTTCTAAAATTAGTATTAATAGCTTTTATGATCTGGTGCGAATATTTTTTTTTTTTGAAAAAAATGAAGTTTGGAGATGTTTTTGAGCCATTCAAAATGTAGAAATTAGAGAATCCAGGAAAAGAAATTAGAAGTGTTTTTAGTAGCAATATTTGTTCAAATATGTCAAGTAGCAATATTTACTTTAACATATTTTAGTAAAAATATTTATTCAATTATATTTAGTAGCAATATTTGTTGAAGTATGTCAGGTAGCAACATTTGTTGAAGTATGTTTAGTAGCAAGGGGAGGTGTTAAAATGTAAATGATGTTGATATGTGTATGCCTATTTTTGCACTTATTGGATTGATATGTGAGTAGTATTGAAATAAAAGATTATTTGTTGACATATTATTGCTAAATGCCTACTTTACAACTTGCAATTATCTAAAATATAGCAAAGATCATGTCAAAAAAAATTCATATTTAGGAAAGATCATGTTGGATTTTTTTCTTCATTTTTTGTACTTTTTAATATATTTCTTACACATGAGAGGTGCTTCTATGCCTTTCTTTTTAAAAGTTGTACAAATATTAAAGCATGAATGAAGGGTAGATGGTGATTACTTACCTCTTCGTTTGTTTTAAGATTTGTGCAACTTGTATTGAGAGGAAAAGCATAAAAGCATTGTTCCTTACACATTTCTTATTTTTTGGGGCCTTCAATGGCTTTTTACAAAACATACAATATATTTGCTTTTTGCAATTTTTCCTTTTTTATATTTTTTCCCCTAATTTTTCAACTTGTGGCGGGTTTTCGCAAAAAACCGTTCGAAATTCGAGTCTTTTCGAGGGGTTTTCATCCACTTCGTTCGAAATTCGTTCGTCTGTTTGACCAGATTTCAAATTCATTTGACTTTTCAAAACGTCTGGTTTTGAGCGGATTTCGGTATCGCTAGGTTGTTAAAATACGAGTTTGAAACGGTATTTGTAAACCTGAAATAACTACACCGATAGTATGGAATATATATCTATATATATACACACATATATACCTATCTATGGGGGTGTTTGGGAGAGCTCTGTTCCTCAATTTTCAGTTCCACTCCAAATTCGTGTAGCCTAACACCCCAGCCCCACAGAACTCTGGCTCCAGAAAAAATGCGAATCTAGGGGGGTGCTCCATGGTTTTTGTGGAGCTCCTCAATGAGTACTCCAAGAAACACCGTTTCGTACCTACTCGTGAAGTTCCTAAGTAATTATCCACATTTGCCACTGGTTACACATACGACTCAAACAAATTCACAAAACCTCCATTCAACATCCAAATGCATAAATGTGTATCCACACTAAAACCGTCTATCCTTGAAGCTGAATCTAATTTGCAAGCCAAACACCTCCCTTCCCTCCTTCAATTCTATGGTAGAGCTACTCTATGGTGGAGCTAGTGGAGTGAAACTGATTTTTCTTTTAGTGGAGCTCTCACAAACAGGCGTATATATCCACTCCACTGTCCCATGGGAGATACTAGTTACATGCCCGTGCGTTGCTACAAAAACAAAATTGATAACGAAAAATAAAGATTAAAAAATTAAAAAATTAAAAAATTTATTTCACAAGATCAAACATCTATCTTTAACGCTTCGTTTCTTGCGAAAGCTAGCTAATTAAGGCAATGCTTCGTTTATTGTGTAGGGCAATTAAGCAGGGTAATTAAGTAGGGCAATTAAGCGGCAATTAATGACGTGGGAAGAACGGACCACTGCCACCAAGTGCTGCTTTAGAATAGTAGATATTAGGTGAAAAGCCATGGTCTCTATTCAAACAGTGCAAATTCCTCTGAAAGTGCATGAATTCGTGTGCCAAATCCATAGATTGCTTCGGTTTGTGTGTTTTCTCCGATTATATAACCATATAATAACTGGATATATGTATTTTGCAACTATTTTGTTCAATATTATTCGTGCCATCCGAGTTCGATTGCAAAGAAACATCCCGTATCTTTAAAACTCCATCTAAATACAATATCCGATCCTAGTTCCTAACCGTACAACTGGTGATCTCGTCTTAAGCAGGCTTCAGCCCTGCTTCGTCCTCCAAACTTCTCACGAATCCTGCCGCCGCCTTACGATCGACCTCCCTGCGACCTCAGCGTCCCGGCCCATCCTCCTCAGTCGCCATAGTCGCTGCGCTGAGCGGAGAAGATCAAGAGGTCACGGGAGAAGGTCATGGGGCCGTCTCAGCCAGTTAGGGGTGGCATCGACATCGAAACATTGGCGCCGCCGGTCGCCGTCGACCACCGCATCAAGCTCCTCAATTACTTCCGCATCGCCGACGCCCTCCTCACCCAGGTCAAACCCTAACCACCCCCAAAACCCCGCGCCAAAATTTCTCTTACGCGTCCGTCCATCGCTCGCCTTCTCTGATAAGAAAGCTAGCTTTACTTTACCTCCCTAAAAAAAAGCATACACTCGTAAAACACGGCAGTTTTCTCTGGTTTTACGATGCGATTTGGCGAATTGGGGACTGTTGTTTTATGAAGCAAAATTATCGTGAGTACTATAGAACTATTGATCTGGTCGCTAATTGTGTTAAATTGCCTTGCCGTATTTTCAGGCTAATATATATCGGGAGGAGAAGAACCTCCTCGAGCTGTACGTCATCCTCCTGAGATACTCAAGGTGGGGTGGTGAATGGCTTTGTTACTTGTATCATGCTATGATTAGTTTCTCAAGTGTTACATCTAACGTCTGATCGGCTGCAGATTGCTGTGTGAGACTATTCCAAAGCATCGCGACTACCGTCAGTTCAAGTCCAGAGAAAAGGAGTTCTTCAAGAAGGTACTTCCACATGATTCCCTTCCGAGTTTAATTGCTATTGTGTTTATGGTTTCAGATGTGGTTCCATCGGAAGTACATTTGATAATTGCACAAGATGCTGTGTACAGGACTGTTAACATGTGCAAACTTGTCATGATTAAAATAACATCTCAAGCCTTAAATCTATTGCGTACAGCCAGGCACGATATCTGCGATCGCGTTGCATTTGCGTCATGTTGAAACGTTTACAGGATTTTTTTATTTCTGTCGTGTCTCAAACTGACTGTGGTTTTGTTGTAGAAACTATTGGATGTTGTCAATGAGCTAGAGTTGCTGAAGCCAGTTGTGCGGCAGCAGATTACGGAGCTTAACAGGGGAGGTACCATGGAACCTCATAGTCTAAATGGAGCCTATGATGCAACTCATAGGACAGAGCAGCATACCTCAAGGTCACGTACACCACAGGTATACATGACATTGCATTGCATTTCCTAGCCTGTAATATACTCTGAACCAATTTGGGGGGAAAAGTTGTTTTCTGATTTTCTGGTTCTTGTTGCGGTTATACTTTGCCATTTCTTTTGTTATTCAGCCGTTGGTTGGATGTGCTACTGGATCATTGCAAAAGTTTGGGAGACATCAAGCAGCATCCTTACCAAGTGTCCAGCCTGACAGGCAGATTCCCAAACAGTACGTGTATCTCGTGTCATATTTATGTCTGATACATTGTGTTTCATTTGGCTTGAATAAAAACTAGACACTGAATTATTGAGTGATTTTTGGATTAAACAGTTGGCCACCAGTTATAATCAAAGGAAGGTTAGTTGACATGTACACTAGCTTAACTAAAATATCACAGTAACTTGATCGATTTTTTAAGATGAACTAAGCTTATAAGTCTCACATCACCCACATACAATGACTTACTTTATTGTACAAGGGGTCTGAGTCCTCGTTGGGTGATTTGTCAGGAGATTTGCTTGGTAGATCTAGCTCTAGTCGCCAAGGCAATGCCTAGTGAAAAACTTTTATAGAAGAACTTAGTTCTGCTTGCCATGAATCAATTATGTTTATCAATCTTTTCCAACTCCCAAATGCCCTACAACTGTATAGGTGGATCAACTTATTAGAACTTTCCTGCTACATCTAGGGTTATTTGGTAATTGTTCATTCCGTGTTCTCAAAAGATGTTAGGGCAAAGAAATAACATTTCAAGTTTTTAACTAATCTGTATCAAATTGTTCTGAATTCATTTACTGGTCTCGCAAAAAGTCAACAAGAGTGACAAAGTCAGCAATACTGTTCGTTCTGTTTGCATGCATCTGATTCTTTTTTTTTTCAGAGTTGCATGCATCTGATTCTAACTGTTTTCTTTTGTTTCATGTTTGCTATTCTTTTCCAGTGCACATTCTATTGATGAAAAAATCCTTATTTTTTCCTTTTATTTTGTCTGGCATTATCAGTTTCTCACAAAATAAGTGTATTGTTTAATACATTTTTATCTGTTACTAAATTGGAGTTTTTTCATTCATTTTTGCAATTATGCAGATATGCCAACCTATCTTATCCAAAAGAAGAAGCACTATCTAGACACTCCATATTAGGACCTGATGGACTTTCTGGACAATGTGCAGGAACTGTTGCTGGAATCAAGGTATAGTTATCTTCACCTCATGTTATTAACATGTTTTTCTTGAGATTTTGACTATAGACAACTATTGGCTTATGGGTTTTCTTACTACTTGCAGGTGCAATATCCAATGAATATTGAATTAACACAAAGTGATATCGCTAGGTAATAACTCAAATAGTTTTAGCTTTACTATCTGTAAAAGTACTTCACTATTTCCTCTTTTTGTTCCAAATATTATGCTCAAGTCCTTTCAATTTGGAATATTAAAAACCATGGATATTTAAAGACATTGTTATTCAAATGTTTTCTTGGAGCTCTTTTGACTTCTTTTGCTTCCTTGAATTTTTTGAATTGTTGTGTTTTTAACTGAATATTTTTAACAATTTATTAGTTTTTTTTGGGTGTTTTCGTATATTTTAAAAAAAATCCTATTATTTTCATATATTATATGAACTTTCATACATGTTATATGTGCGTCTGAATTTCTTTCAGATTTTTAATATATTATATTTCTTTTTGTTATTAATGACTTCTTTGTAAAATTTAATTAATTTATGTTTTTTTTTCAGAAATATGTTTCTCATGTGGTGTAGTGAATCACACTACACTCGCTTCAACCAAAATTATTTATTGGAGGGACTAAATCAGATAGGTTAAATTGAAATGAGGTAGAGTGCAATATTGGAACAGAAGAGGGATAGTAAAGAAAATTAATCATATTTGTAAGGAAGCTAATCCATGCTCATAGCAGTAGAGATATGAGAAGCTTTCTTTTCACTTGACTTTGTCATTCTCTTGGTTCTGCAGTTTAGTACCAGCTATCTTGAACCACGATGACCCGCATGGTTGCAGTACAGCATCTCAGTATGGCCCCAGAAATAACAGTGATAGACAATGGTCTGTACCAGTGGAAGGAAGCACCTCTGTATCTTCTGCTGGTTTGGAAGAAGAGTTGCCCCAATGGAATATCCGACAGCCTTCTCCCCCACTAGCCCTGTCACATGTACGTCTGGAGCGTATACCAAAACCAACAACACAAGGACTTGCTATCTCGGACACCAGCCCTTATCGGACTGTGTATGTTGTAAGTTCAAAATGCATCTTTCCTTTTAAAACCATGCATTGATCCATAGCTATTGCTTCATAGTAAATTCATATCTTTCTTTTATCTGTATTTCATCTGTAACTGATATATGCAGTCGACTTATTTTGACTTGTTTCCAATTTTACTTTCTTGTCAGCCGGAGGAGTTGACGGGGTGTTTTCTAAAGGTTGCTGAGGCAAATACTGTAAAAAGTTTAGAGACATGTGGCATTATTGCTGGTACCATTCTAGTGAACCAGGTATGTGCTTTCCCCAAAGGAAACGTGAATAGTGATTTTTGGCTGGATCACTAACATTACATTCTGTTTTCTTGTAGAATGTTGAATATTTTGTTGCGACAGCCTTGATAATTCCAAAGCAGAAATCCACATCTAATACAGTAAGTTTTTATTGTTACATTGCTATCTTGTTTTCTTTCATGTTCCCTTTGTGCAAGTTATCATGTTATTGCAGTGCAGCACCTAAAATGTGTCACTACAAGAAATTAGTGAACTACATGACATTTTTTATTTTTGCAGTGTGAAGCTACAAATGAAGAAGAAATACTCGAAGTTTTTCAGCACATGGAATCACCTTCCTATCTTGGCTGGATTCATGTAAGCTCAATTTAATTTCAAACATTCCTTTGACACCATTAAAGCTTTTTTGTTGCTTTCTCAACTCAATATGGTACATGTAGTGATGTGCAATACATCTAAGGCAGTGTTACTTGGATACGGGAATCAGAATCCAACTCAGATTTGGTGTATCTGATTCGGCAAAAAAATTTGGACATGGGAAATGCCACTCGGAATCGGACACGGGTGTCGGAATCCGATTCGGCAAAAATTTTTGGACATGGGTGTCCAAGTAACATTGGGACTCTTAAGGATACACATGATGAACATGTTTACTTTTGTCATCCACCTTTACAACTCTCACTTTGAAAGAACTATAGAAGATACACTGCCCCTCTGGCACGGTTAACTGCACCTACTCTGCTTAATCACTGCATATGTTTTCTATATCCAGACACTCACAGAGGTGCAATATATTATCAAATTCTTGAGTACAATCACGTGCCATTATTAAGTTGTGTTAGAACTTAGAAGCTGGTACATGGCCATCACCCATACTTGAGAGAGGCATTACTAGTACAGGTCTGTGGTTGTCATTCCTACTACCAGGCTGAGGTGTCCATCACGCATCTAGTTAATCTTGGTTCTGGGTGGTTCATGACACTCGTATCTAATGAAGCATTTGCTGTTTTTTGTAACTAGAACTACTGTTTGAATTATTTAGGAATGTAATGTGTTGGTTGTTGATTGCTTTCCTCACATGTTTAAGAAAAAAGAGATTGACATCCTCGCCATTTTTCTGTTGTTTTTTCCAGACACATCCGACACAGGACTGCTTCATGTCTTCCGTTGATCTCCATAATCATTATTCGTATCAGGTAATGTTGGAAAACTGGATTCTACAATACCTTTACCACTTATTCAGTGCAATGCTTCCATCATAGTAATTTATGTTTGTGCTGTCCCCAGCACTTCATGATGTCATTTGTCTTATAGCTATATTCTTAATGATTTTAATAAGGAAAATACTAACGAAATATTCTTACTGATTTAAATAAGAAACACCAACTGAATACATGTCCGCGTACATAAATATCATGTAGTTCTTGTTATTGTTTAGTTGTTGTCCAAAACTTGGAAGGAATTCAAAATGAGATTTGGTTCATGTTGCTTATCCTATGATTTTATTTTAATCTAGTACCAGGAAACCTACTTTTTTGCTAGCAGTAATGACTCAATATTCTTGCTGTTTGTTTTGACCCTACCTGGCATATCATTGCATGCACATGCAGCATACCTATTGATGATTAAACTTTGAAGTTGCTATTCTGGTGGTTTCATTTCATTAAGCCACTCATATATGTGCTCAGTACTCAATGTACAATATCCTGACAATTTTCTTATTATTTATTGGATGATCAAATTGGACTTGTAATTTCTGCATCGCGGTTTTCTGCTTAACAAGTCCTTTGAGGAAAACTCAATTGTTTTGCTTTGATCATATGTTTGGCATTTTTGCATCAACAGATGGAACTACCTGAAGCATTTGCAATAGTTATGGCACCTTCAAGAGGGTACGCTATCTTTGACATATTTTTTGCTGGCAATGTTGTTTTAATGTTGTTAATCATAGATAAAGCATTGGTGATTGCTGATTTTGAGGGGGTTTTAGTACGTATCTCTTCATCTTTGATCAAATTATGCAATGCTCTCTGTCTATACGAAGTAGTTCAGTTTCATGCTTTAATATCAAACTATTCACCAATAATTTGGTTAACAAGGGAAGGCTGGTACAGTATTAGGGCCATCATTCTGTTCTATTCATGGTCTCTCTTAGAACTCAGTAATCCACCAGTACATTGTAGAGCTTATTTGGCTGCAATTGTTCTTTACTTGTTAGGTTTGGTGAGTGTGCTAAAACCCGAACTATCATACTTTGTAGTGTTTCTCGGCTGCTCGCTAGCTTGTGAAACTTCGTATGCTGCAATTGTTCTTTACTTGTTAGGTTTGCATCAGATCAGATGATCACATGATCTTGGTTATATGTTTTGTTTGAACAGTGAACACAATGTATTTCATCTCACGGTTCCGGGTGGTATGGATGAGATTGGTGATTGCTCGGAGCGAGAATTCCATCCTCATGACATGACAACTTACGAGGAATGCTCCCATGTCAAGTGGTACTCAGATTTAGCGTTTGACGTGTTTGACCTCCGAGAACGGTGAGAAAGCCTAACTTCATTCGGCATGGTTTGGAGGCTATATCTTCCGGTTGAGGCGATGGAAATGACATCTTTACCCCTGTTAGTGTCAAGGAGGGCATATTGAGGTCTGCTAATGTATGGCTGCGGGAGAAGGGGCGGGTGACATGGTGTATTTGTTGAACTCCGCCCCCCCCCCCCCCCCCCCTATTGATGGAATCCTGGATATTGTTTTTGGTTTCAGGATTCGGCCTCAACAATTATTTAGGGGTATTTTAGTTATTTAGAAATTCTTTCAACCTTGATTCACTTTTGGATGGAAAATGTAAGGCAACATGAACACTCCATTATAAATTATCTTTGAGATGTTATTGATCAGCCACATTTGTTTTTGCAATGATATTCCTCTAATTTTGTATCTTTGTGATGTCATTGGGCTAAATTTTATTAAATAAGTTGGCTGATTTTGTTTAGACCTTATGTTGAACAATTGCGAACACTGATGCAAGTGATTGTACATAGCTATTGGCTATTGCATTGCATGTATAGGAGTTTTGTGCTGAATGGAGGATCGCTTGTATATCAGTCAGCAGTCAACAAGACTTGTTGTGACTTGTAAAGCAATGCCAATCAAGCGTCCACTCCTGAATCTAGTAGCAGTAGTAGCAGTGAACAGGCCAAACTTTACATTCCATTCATTATGCGAGGACCACACACAGAACGAATAATGTTTGAAAGGGTGCACAATTATATAGTATTAAAAAAACTTGCTGCGCCGTGGAAGCTTCGTAAATGCTTGTTTCTCACAAACATGCGTTGCCATACTGGCATTCCTTTGAATGAATTCCAGGCGAAATCCTTGCAGATTCGTAATCAACCCCTGAAATGGAGAGCGAGTCGAACTCCTACTGTGGCCTACCAGATTTGTTTTACACCGAGCTAGCATACGACGTTGCAAAAACCGCGGCGCGATGGGAATCACCGCGGACAGTACGAGTACTAAGCTGAAGTCAAAACAAAGGAGGAACGGGTTCAATTAAAAAAATTCAAAAAATCGGAAAAATTTATACGATGTAAATCAGTCAAAAATTGCTCGATTTTCAACAAAAATCGACGAGAAATCGCTCAAAAAATGGGTCTTCCAAAAGGTTCAACTCGTCAGTCGGTTTTTCAAGAAAACCAATTGGTTTTCGTTTTTTAAAATTTGTTTTAATTTTTTAAAACGCTCAGTTTCAAAACCATTTGATTTATGATGATTTTTGTTTGATTTTTACAGTAAACCGATATCATTAAAATCTCAATTTTTAACCCGAAAACGGTCTGATTTACGTGGCCATCGGCCCTCAATTGGTTTCTGTGGAAAGCGACGTAAGCATGCATAGCTTTACCCTTTTATTTCTGGCCTTTATCCATTTAATCTAAAGCCGTTGGTTGAACTGAAAAGTGCGGTCATGGCCACGTCGCAGGTGCTGCCCCCGTCATGACACCGACAACATCCCATGTGCAACGCGCGTACACCTCGCTGGTAGAATCAAATCGGCAAAAGCTAACGCGAGAAACAAGTATCTCGTGCCAGACCGGGCGATGCAACGCAAGCATAACGCGTTAGTGCTTGACCACAGAGATGTGATCAGTGCACGCCAAGAACAACCGGAGATGTTAGTATATTACGGTATGCACAGTAGTATAGACAATTGCTATATATAATATATTTTTATGTTATTTATAGAAGATTTAAGAAATAACTCATACAATGAGTTGTCTATATAGTTATCTATAATAATCTCTCATACAACTAATAGACTGTCTATACAATGGTACAAAAAGTTTAAAGCCATATATAAAACCATTAAATAATAGACAACAATTTTCTTTCTCTTTCACATCACATGAAATTCTATGTGACATTATATATCATTGTATATGCTCTCATGGACAAGTATAATGAGAAAACAGGATAATATAAGGGTTGGAGAATTAACCCGTTTGCTAAACCAATTCACGGCTACCAACTAAGATCTGACCGTCCGATGCAGTGGCTGATGTCGATGGGGTGACCTCAAGCCCTCGAGGCTTTGGAAAGTAGCCCACAATTTGAGTATGTTTTTATGCATCAACATTCTAATATAAATTATATAAAATTTAAAGCAAGTAAAATGATAAATAATCACCATCTATTTTTCATTAATATTTTAATTTTTGCACAAATTTCAATTACTAATGCATAGAAGCACCACCCGTCCCGTAAGTCCAGACCTTTGATCCTCCATCCAAACTCCCGAAGGGTGTGCAACATAGGCAGAACTAGGGGGGTGTTGGGACCCTAAAATTTTCAAAAATGCCAAAATTTTATCATTTTAATAGGCTAAAATTTTTAATTAAATTGGTTTTGATTTTGGTGGTTTAGGATTTTTAAGATCTTAGAACTATTTATATTGCTCTTTTAGTAAATTTCAAATATAAGTTGGATTTATGATGGTACAGAATTATTGTACAAGACTATAGAGTTGTATGTATAAAGTGTGCATCCCTAATTTTTTTTTCTAATTTCACTACTGTGTGCAGTCATCTACAATATCACAACAGCTGGAGTGGACTCGCGTGGGTATCTGTTTGGCAGAGCTCCAGATTCCAGCTCCGCTTTAGATCTGAAACTTGTATGCTAAAATAAAGTGAATTAAGTTTATATTTTTATTCTAAAATGTAAACAAAATGACACACCTAAACACTTTTAATATACCTACAGCTCTAGCTCCATGGATCTGGTGGAGTTAAGAATACTCAGCGCCACCGGATCTACGGATCTGATGGAGTTGGAGCTCTATCAAACAGGGCCTTACTGCTCCATACAATGCTTCTGGAGATTTTTGCTTAATGATACCACCATTTCTACGCAAGACCTCCATCCAATTGCACGTCGAAGGAAATAGTACGACTTCATTATGTTCCCAATTAGGGACCTTCTAAGATAAACTAAGAAAAAATAGAACTTTATTTTTTTAAGAGTTGGTTCATGGTGCACAGACAATCAAATACTAACCCCCTTCACTTCGAGGTGGGAATTCACACGTGCCATGTCGGCATTGCACGAACCCAATGGACTTCGAGCCACAATGTGTTGTGTTGTGCCTACATGGCACAATCATCTCATCGTGCCATGATGTACTGACCCAACTTGTCTTCGACAAGGCCTAGATATGGCCCAGGGCACGCCGTACCGCCGTCATGCCGTGCCAGCCTAGGCCTGGTCCTATTGCACATGTGGAGTCGTGGACGCCGTCGCAGTCGGTCTATCGTCATGGACAGCACCAATGTGGTGACCCGCATAATTAACCCTAGATAATGACTATAGTTTGCCATTAGTCTATCTGATCTGAGCATATTAATTAATACACAACATTAAGCGGACTTGACACTTATTAGTCAATACACCGAATTCAGAGTGTTGAAACAGAAACAATAATTAAAGACTGAATTGGAAACTTTCTTACATTCCATTGCCACTTAAGCTACATGTCCAGCATATAATAGTACTTATGAATCAAGTACAACAAAAATATAATACTAATTTCCCAAAAGCTGCCATTAGCTAATGCCCTTCACAAGGATCTATATCTCGACCGGATTGCTTGACCTCCAGATCCGTTATCTAGCAAAGAGGGGTTTAGTAAGAGTGAGTACAAAAGTACTCAGCAAACATTAATAACAAACTGCGATATATATGAATCTTTTTTTCCAAAATCATCTCAACATTCCTCAATCCATTTTCAATTACCATCCACCCTTCTCAAATCATTTTCCGAAACTAGGTTTTCTTAGAAAAATCTGTTTTTGATTTTTAATTATGAAAATTCTACTAGCACTCGTATATGAGGCAGACTTAGCTTCCGTAGCCTCCAATCCAGGAGACATGCATGAATTCATGATTTAACCCTGTGCAGGTTTGTACCACTTTACTCATAGTGAACTCAACCGCAGTTGAGAACCCAGAATGTTTATCGATAATCTGGTATTAGATCTCCAACCCTGGTAGCCAACGAGTAGTGATGCCCTCGACTGTTACCCACATACACTCAGCGTGCTAGTTGTACTCCGCCTGAAATCGGAGATACTCAGCCGAGGCTTTACATATATAGCCTGAGGGGAATCAACTGCAACTGCTTATCAAAATTCTGAAGGAATCAACACGCAACTGATTATCAAAATATGTTCTTCACTGGGGCTCTAGCATACCCAGCTTCACACCCCTAGTTATCTACTCTTACCCAATGTGGAGATCGCAATACCATCATAGGACAACTTTTCCTGGTCGTTTTCACACACTATGGTTGATACAAATATATAGCTCATTGCTCGAGTGTAATGGTTTATCCTTATGTAATCTCCAATGTAAAGGGTCCCACCGACAGTCCTCCTCACAATGGACCCTCTATCCACCACCACATACACACACATAATCATACTTCATCTCAACTTACTACCTCAGCAGTTTATACTCATAATCAACTTATCAATACTCAAATACTGCCACATCAGTTCACAATTTTCATCTTTCCAATTACATCCGATTTAGGATTTTTCTTCAAAAGATATTTTTCCATGCAGTGATGTTTTCTTACAAACATTTGAAAACGATTTCAAAAGTATGAACAAGGAAGCTTGCCTGGATTAGTGTAAGAATATATAGCGTCACTCGAATTCTGGAGATGACATCCAAACAGATTTAAATCAATTCCTAAAATTACAAAACACTATATTTCAGATAGCTAGTAGATTTTCACATGTTTTAGACGTCCAACCCTTTCCTTATCTTCTATGAAATTATTGTATGCTTACTACATATTTCCTTTTAAGGTACTTTAATTTGATGTATTTTAATTAGGCTTATTTTAGTCTGGAATAACTTTATCACATTTTAGTTGGGTACCATTTCGATTTGGATTATACTTGGGTCTAGGTAGGACTTTACCCTTTTAATCACTATGATAATTGATGCGATTTGTTATTCCTCTATTTCTTTATATGATTTCCTTCCTGCTTGATTTATCTCGTTTCCTTAAATTTTTGGAATACCACAATTCAATTTAATGTTAGTTTGTAGCGTGTTCTATAGATTTTGACTTTCCTTTGAATTAGAGTAGGTTTTAGGCATTTATTTGGCTTAGTTTATCTGTCGCGATCATTATAATTTTGGTCATGTATTTGTTTAATTTATTGCATTATCTGTCTATTTTGATTGGAAAGATATTATTGGTATTATTTACTTCTTTATTCCTTCATTTGATTACGTGCGTACACCTTTTTACCTAATTTAAACTTTGAACAACAATATTATAGTTATTATCTGGATGTCTTGATTTACCTTAGTATCTTATCCTTATTGTTATATCACTATTATTATAACTATTCTTTGTTTATTAACATCATCATTTTATTATTTTCTTTTCTGTCTTTTACTCCTTTTTCCTAACTTGGTCGATCTTTAACTTCTCTGGCTTGATTCAAATTGAGACATGTATGCTATGTATTTAACTTTGGTGTGTGTGTATCAATCTCTCGCATTTTGAGTTGATGTATTCTCACAATACTTTTAAACTTGCGAATTTTAATTTGGTTCATGCCTCGGCCTAGGTATGGATTAACCATTTCATGTACTATGGGAGCCGATGGCAGTCTATAATTTATCATTTAATCAATGGCTTATTATGGTGAGTACTAACATTATTTACTTTATTTACCCAACCGCAGATCAGCGGTTCGATTAGAATTAAATATTGAAACAATCTAAATAGCATATTTAGTGGCAATTAAGTTTTTTTTGCATGTTTTAAAGTGCCCAACGTGTTCAACTTATTGTTTTAGGATTTATAAATTTTATTTTGCGATTTTTAGGGCTTTATCCAATTTTATACGGTTGTGCTTTATTAAACTGGTCGACTGACTGAATTTCATGTTTTTAATTGATCTGGGCTATTTTGATTGATTTTTAAAATTTGACTGAGGCCATAATTCTTTATTTCAATTGATCTATTAAAATTAAGTATTTTCTTGTTTTTCTCTTTTCTTTTTCTCTTCTTTTTATTCTTCTTTTTCTCTTCTCTTTTTCGTTCTTTCTCTCTTTTCTTTTTCTTTTTTTCACCCGTTAGCCTTATCCCTTTCCTGGCTTCTCTCCTTTTTCTACTCTCTCTCTCTCTCTCTCTCTCTCTCTCTCTCTCTCGGTCTCCATGGCGCCAGCCTCCTCCTCTCGATCTCTGGTGCCGCTGGTTTTCGACCCCACCACCGACTCGCCGCAGGTCCCTGCCCCCGCCGCCTAGCTTTCCGCTTAGCCCTCACGTCGCGCGCCCCGTGCTGGACTTCTGCTCACCGGCCGCCAGTTGGCCACGGGCCGCCTCCTGCTACTGTTGATCATGGCCCTCCTTCGGCTAATTTGCATCGCCTATGCTGGCTCTTAGGCCCGGCCTGGCCACCCCACCAGGGCCGTCTCCCTCCCTATCATCTCTACCTCATGGTGAAACTGGACGTTCCTCTCTCCCTCTTTTATCTTATTTAGTTTACTGTTCATTGATGTTTTAGCCTTGACATGTTAAGTAAATTGACACCTTGCGGCGATGAGTTAGTTGATGACGATGTGAATGAGCTCGGTTCTACTTACTCCAAGCCTCCGTCTTGCTCCCCTGGTCCCTGAGCCGACCGCTCCCCTCTTTTCCTCTCGGGCTGAACTCTGTTCGCACAACTGAGCTCCTACTACACTATCTAAGTGATGGTTTATTTACTACCATACTCAAGATTAATTTGTATGCTTATTGATTTAAAGAGAGATAGTCATTTTCTTAGTCTATGATGATTTGGGTCCTGTTATTTGGGGGGCTTGGCATATTGCTGCGATACTCATGGGCAATCGCACATTGGGGAGTGTGGGATGGTATATGGGTACGCGCAAGGCCGCCCTTCTCTAATGCTACCCACTAAGACCCTTGGAGGTGCCCCCGATCTACCCATTATGTACTTGCCTCACTTCATCTAAGTGCCATACAACTTGGTGATGGTATATTTAAGGTTGTGCACCTAATGGATGATGGATTCGGTGGGGATGACGGTTGGTGATGACAGGTCGGGGTGCTGGTGAAGATTGGCCGAGTCCTTGGCTCCTGCTCCTTTCTCCCTCATTACTTTTACCAATTGTCCCTGATGTTAGCTATGGAATTGATCTATGATTGTGTGGATGAGATTGATGACATGGCTTGATGGTTGTGGGTGATGTGGTCTATGATGATTTAACTAGTTGGATGGCAATTTGTGGTATTGTGACGACACCTGCGGTTTCTGTCACACGCTGGGGAGTGTTGACAATTTCTACGGGCACGAACAATACTGCTATTTGCAACCACTAGTTGAGACCACTAAATTCATCCCCTGCCTAGTTTTATCTCTACTACCTTAAGTATGCTTGGTTCCTGAAGTTAGCACAATATCTAATAATATGCACCTGATGATATTGATCTGGGGGTTGAGTGGTGCTGGAATGGATGGTGAGGTAGCTGATGGCGGTCTTGCTCGTGACGCCTTGGCTCCTGTCTTCTAATCTCCTGATCTTAGTGGCCTTTGGCTGTCTCCTGTTGCTTTTGCTTCTTGCGGTTTGATGCTCGTGCTAACTTGCGGTTTTGGTGATCTCTTCTTGCCCCTAATGCTCTTGGGTTTGTGGTGGCTTGCTTTATGAGCTTTAACTGGAGGGTCTGGGATTGTGTGGTTTGCCTGAAGGTTTACTATATGGGGTGTGCTTTCTCTCTTGTGTGTCTGTGATGCTTGCGCTGAGAGGCTTGGTGCTTTAGTGGCTTGCTCGGTAGTCTCTGGAATGAGATGTGCTGTCCCTTGAGCACATTAGTTTATGCATATCTCAGTGATTGTGCTCTATTTTACCACTTGACTGAGGGTAAAACATTTTCTACCATGCAATATTTTCAAAATACACGCGTCTATGGTTTAAACAAGTTTGTTAAATTGTTGAGTGATGTAGTTTAAATTGCAATAGGCGCCGAATTGGTCTCGGACAATATTGGATACCTCATTGAGTGATAGATTTAATTTACTGGGCTGATGGCAATTTCTAACTTAACTTAATATAATTTATTGTTTTGGCTCCAATCTAAAGCATGTTTAAATTTTTCTAATGCAGGATGGACAAAGGAAATCAGAGGACATCGAAGCTTTACAATTTATTCTTGTACTCTTTTTGTATTTGGGCTGTAATATTTATTTATGTAATTGTAATTTAAAAGTTGTAATTGATATTAGTGGATATTGTAATATTAATTCTTTACTGATCAGTTTGATTTATTTGTATGATCAATTTTATTTTATTAACCTAATTTGCAATTACTCCTTTATGAAACTCTCGATCTGAATGCAATGCATTATTGCAATCCATTCCTTTGCCTTTGATCTGTAATGATTAAATTAGATAATTCAACTTTATTAATTAAGGATTTTGATCAGAAAAAGAGATTAGTTTAGTTTTATTTGTGACTTCCCTTTTGTTTTAAAATTTGCAATTCCCCCGGTACTAAATTGATTTAAGACATGTAAAGATTCAATGTATGCATGTATGTTCGTTGAAATTTGGTTGATAAATTGCCTAAGATTATTTTTGATTAACTTTAATCATGAAAAAATATTTATTAACAATTTTTTTGATTATTTTACTCAAATCCCTACTTTGCAATATTTCAATTAGGTGGGTCCTTTCAACCAAGGATGAGCGAGCGTTGATTGTCACTGAGGATCCAATACACATAATTATTTAGAGAAAAAGAACTAAATTTTATTTCTTTATTTGGGGAAAAGACCACTAGATCTGGTGCCGTTGCCTTCTTCCTCTCTGGTCACCGAAGGTTGCTGGATTTGGCACCGAGGTGGCGGGTGATGTGATGAGGGGATGGTGGGGGACGGTGGGGGAGGTGGTAGTGCGGGAAGGGAGAGGGAGAGGGAGAGGGAGAGGGAGAGGGGGGGGGGGAGAGAGAGAGGAGATGACGGAGGTACGTGGAGATGATGACTGCGTCGGATAGGTTATAGGAAGACACGAAGGGGAGAGGTAGTATTTGTTGTTGGGCTGGGCCGCTGGCGGAGGTACGGGAAGATGATGACTGTGTCGGTAAGGTAGTCAATGATGGTTTGAACTGTAGATATGATATTTTTTTATGAAATAGTTATTTTCATGCCGGGCTGGCCTAATCGGTCGTGCCGTGTGTGCCGCCCATTATGCCGAGTTTCTACACCCGAAACAACCATTATTCAATTATCCATATCGTACCGTGTGAGGACCAGCCTAAAAAAGTACGGCAATTGCCTAGTCTACCCTCCCTCACAAACGCACTTTGGTAGTAGGGCCAAATCTTCCGGTACATGTTGATTTTCTTTCTTTTTTTTTTTAAAAAAAAAATATACCAGCCATCAGTCAAAGTTGCACAGATTGATCAACTTGGAGGCAAGTCTATGGCACGATGGAAATTAACAGATTAGAGAGTTAAAAGAATGCTTATTCGATCACACTCATGAGCACTTCCCGGATCCTAATCAACAAAAACCAAAGCTGATAAAACTGATTCCAACCCCTTGTGATCTGTGAACATCCTAGAAACTGACTGTTTCTTTGCCATTTCTCAAATAAAATGCTAGTGCTTTTGGATGGCATGCAGATAAACCGAGAATAAACAAGAAGCAAATCCACAGTTGTCTAATGTGCTCATTAAAAGCCAAGATCACAGGAGACATGCGCATATGGAAGCTTATAATTAAGATGACATTAACAAGTCATTAATTAAGCGACATGCATGCATGGATCGATCAGAGCCACAGGGCCCCTGCCTCCTTCAAGATCGGCACGAGTTCACCGGCGATGTGCATGGCCATGAGCCGGTCGAGCCCGCCCACCAGCCTCCCCCCGATGAACACCGCCGGTAAGGCGGCGTGGGCGTGGGCGTTGCCGTAGCGCGTCGCCACCGCCGCGGCGCCGTCGAGGACGACGACGTCCCCCAGCTTGTCCTTCGGACAGAGCGCGACGACGAGTGCCGCCGGGTCGGCGTCGTCGCCGACCTCGAGGACCGTCGGGTTGGCCCCCTGCCCCAGGATCAGGCGCCGGGCCACGTGTACCATGCAGCACCCTCGCCGCCCCACCACCACCACCGGCTTCTCCTCGACCGCCTTCCGCACGTCGCCGTCTTCGGTGGAGCCGCCGGCCGCCGGCAGCTGCGGCGCCGGTGCCAACGCCTTGGCTTCTTGCTCTTGCATACGTGCGTGCGTGTGCGTGCGCCCGTTAAGTTTGACGAGCCGTGACGGGCTGTGGACTTGTGGTGCGAGGAGTGGATGTGGAGGTCAGAAATATGGTTTGGGTTACGGCAATGTGCAGAGAGCCATGGAATGTCAGGTCGGCATTCCTGTCTTGGTAAGTTGGTATGCACCACATAACAAGAGGGAGATTACTCCTCATCAGTTACTACTCGTTACTGGGTTTTGACCATTTGTAATACTAGTAGTCGTCAATCTTGACGTTAATTTGGCACCGTATTTTAGCAGTCTAGTTACGCGTAGCTAGAAATGATGTGCGTAGAAAGAACATATATAAAACAGTGAGTAGTCTGACCATGAACGACCCTAAATCCTAAACTGATCAAATCCATTCCAAGTTTCCAACCCTTAGATAATTAGCCATAAAGGGTACCTTTCTTTATGTGAATTGAACGAATACGTGATATCTTGTGCAATACAGCTATAGTAGATTAGTAGTTTCCATCCCTCGTATGCTACCTGACTAAGAAAGAAACAGCCATGCTCCGTTGTACACTTGGTACAGCAAGGTCAGCAGGCTGTTGCCGCCGGGCACGAGTTCATTAATTAGTAGTCGTCACTGCCATCATCATCCGTTGAAAATCGCCGTGTCGTTTTCGTCCTTGCCATCCGGTATAGCGAATGCCTTTCTCGGTGCTATATGCCGATAGGGCGATCGTCGCCAGCGATGAAGAAATGCGTTGCATTCTGGCTCATCTATGTCACCGACTAATTCTCTCCCCTTCCTGGTCATTGGATTTGCTTTCAGATCAATGCACGCCCTCCCTGAATTCGAGGTGGGTTGATCCTACGGATGTGTGTTTTGATCAAAGTTTAGATGTACTGCAGATAATTAAGGCCTGTTTGGAACACGGGAATTTCCGTGATCCCTGCAAAAAATTGAATTGTTCTATCGAAATTCTTGCATCTAAACAGGGCCTAAACCAATATTATTCCACCCGATTTGCGTCTCTGCTGGCTGTGAGGCTGCCATTCTATTATTGGTTAGGCAAGTAAATTCAGTGCGTCGGCAAGTTAGCGTTTGGTCATCAGCGTCGTCGTCATCGTCGAATGCGTCCACCGTTTCTTCTGTGGAGATGACGGCCGCATCGACCGACCGACCGCGCGGGCGGAGAAGACCAGCGCACGTCAGTCAATGGCAACGGCAGTCAGCTACGCCTACGCGTGACGCGCGCGCGGGCACGGCGTCCCCATGGCGAGACGACGTACCATGCGTGACGCGGGGCCATGCCACCGGAGCAAGCGCACGCATCGCAAACGCTCACGGACTCACGGAGCCATGCGCGAGGGGGGTGACGGCGAAGGCTCACCTACCGTCGTCGCTGGCGCTACGCACGTACGCGAGCGACGTGCGTGCATGTGCCATGTGGGCGTCGAAGTCTTGTCTGCACACAACACACACATACGCAAGGATGCAGGGGATGGGCGGATAATCAAAGACGGATTAGTAGACGATGACTTCAGACGATCTGACCAAAAAAAAAAAAATATTCGCCTTCCCCTTTGAGAAACGAAGTTATTAATTCCAGTTTTTTTTTTTTTTTTTCTGGAGACGATCTGTCGATTTGTTGCAAACTTGCAAATCGTAACAGAGGGAAGAACAGAAGGAAAATACATGGAGTTTGAGGACAACACAGAAATTAAGATGGGCAAAAAAATGTTCAAGAGCGAGGAAAGTTAGGCTGAAAATGAATAAAAAGGTGAAGATATTTCCGAGTATCCCGGTATCAAGCACAGGGAATGTTCATTACAAACTTGCAAAGAAAATACATGTATATTTTTGAACATTTGTCCCGTAGCTCAGTCGGTTAGAGCGTTAGTCTTATGAGCCGAAGGTCGCGGGTTCGAGCCCGCTGGGACCACTTTTAGTTTTATTTTTTTTATTGATGTTTCGCAATAGTTGTCCTTTATTCTAAGTTTTCAAATGTACTGCGAATTATAGTGCATGCTCAATCTTTCTAAGGAAAATATAGTGCGTAATGTTTACTAGACATCTTTAATCTTCTCTCGAGCTGTACAAAACAAAATCCATAGATGCGTTATGCCATAATAAAATTCACATGTCGTTTGATGGCAATCCGACGATCTCAAATGTCCTCGGTACGAAATCTCACTATAAACCTTGATTCTTATGGTCCGGTTTATACTGCAGGAAATTTTTCCCATTCATGTGGGAATTGAACTGTTTCATGTGAAACTCCTGCGTTTGAAATGAGGTCTAAATGGAGATTGAAAAATGATACTTGACTGGAGTAGGAAAGAGGGAGGGAAAGCCCAGACCTTTCATCAACTCTGTCGTGCGCGCTCCATATAACATGCCATCATGCTTAATTCTGGTTTTAGATAGTCTTTAGGTAAATATTAAAGATTTGAGTTGGCTGAGTTTTGTCACCTCAAGTTAATCGGTTTACAGATAGCAAATTTTGTTTAATTTCCTCCCTCCATCTCTTGACGATATTTACTTATGATTCCGGAATTATCGTTTCCTTACAGAATAACTTCATCGTTGACTTGCCTTTTCATGAGTTTGTTATGTTCCAAACTAGAACTTCAAAGCTGATTGTACCATTATACCTTGTTTAAAAATGGAGGTCTTTTGCGGTACATTAAATTTAATATGAACCGTTCATTCTTTTTGATCCAATGAATTAGATTAGCTAATACTTATTTATATTTCCTCCGATAGTATAGTAGTAGAAATACTGTCAACATATCAATGACTAGATTTGATTTCTACTACACATTATATTCTATCATTATAATGCACCGTAAAATTTTTCTAAAAATAAATGCTTTGTGTATGTTTCATGAGTGTCGGTGTTTCGTGCACCGGCAATACGAATTTGTGGTCGGAAGGGGTCGCGCGCTCCCTCTCCCCGAATGGTCGACTCAAGGAGTCAGAAGATGTATACTGGTTCGGGCCGAATGTCCCTACTCCAGTTCGTGCGGTGTGGATGTATTGATCTTTGGGAGATGGACAAGGGGTGTACAAGCGAGGCGGAGGGTCGGCTGTCCGATCCCCTTGATGTTTTCGCTAGGGAGTTGAGGCTACCTAGAAGACTGTTTTCTCCGCGCCTCCTTCTTGAGCCCGCCTCCTTATATAGACGGAGGAGGCAGGTTACACGGGAGTTGGGAAAACTACGAGGAAAGGGGCCTGCACGTCTTGAAGTCCGGTTCCTGTCTTGTCCGACCGACCCCTGCCCGTCCCGAGGCAGGGTTGGTGGTTCTGTGATGAGCAGCCTTGCGTAGTCTTTGTCAGGTGGCGTGTCGCGTGGTGCTCCTGTCAGCCTTGGTGGCTTTAATGGCGCTTGACTTTGCCTTGGCCTCGGGAGTGGGCGTACTCCTCTGCGGTGTGCCAGGCGACGGGACGGGGGCTTGACTTCTTCGGTGGCTCTTCTGACAGTCTTGGGAAGGAGCCGCCTACCCCGGTACGGATGTCAGGGGACGCTGCGCACAAGGCAGTCGTCTGACACCGGCGTGGGCCATGCTGGCCTGTGCGCAGGTGGAGCTTGAGCTTCAATACCGGGCGGCCGGAGCATGCCGACCACCCGGAACCGGAGTCCGCCGACCGTCCAGGGTCGGCCCTGCACAGGTCGGGTTCGCTCCGCGCCCCGATACCTTCGGCGGTCGGCTTTTATCAGGTTGGTCACCCGCTCGCTTCCGGCCGATGGGGTACCCATGGCATGGGTACTCGTCAATGAGCTTGCTAGCTTTTCTCTTTTTACATGGAACTATGGAAGATATATGATAAGTTTTCAGTTGGGTTAAATTAACTTAAATCGATAGGTTTGTCCTTTGACACCTTTTTTTGTTGATCGAACAGGAAAATGTCATAAAATCCTGATGGAGGCAGGAGTTTTGCCCGAAGAGACCTTTTACTCAAGATTCAATCACATGTTCATATTGAGTTGCATGCACCAACCAGTTCACCCAAAAGCTTAAGCTGATGAGGAAAGACGAGCAATTCGTTTATACTTCAACACTCCTCCTCACGTGTAGGCTCCATCAGGTCTAAGACATGGAATAAAATTGGGTTGCAATTATTATTTTTTAATTGCACCAACCGGGTCTTGAACTTAAGACCTCTTGGCTCTGATACCATATTGAGTTGCATGCACCAGCCAATTCACCCAAAAGCTTAAGCTAATAAGGAAAGACGGATAATTCACTTATACAAAAGTGTTTGTACGAGAACAAGGTATTTGAGGCTGAGCCTAGCAGTAAACCTCCGGGCCTGGTGAAAAGTTCTCTGGGAATTTCCCATACCCTTACATGAATGTCTTACAACATTTAGGCCATGCCTTCTCATTGTCCAAGCTCGAGTTCGGTGCTGCGTACCATACACTGTGGGTCAAATGTTCTTTTGCCCTTTGCTTTCCATTGTACTAGAATGCTCATCAAGGCCTCAGCCGATAAGTTTGCAATGGAGATTCAACAATATGGAAATCCTCCAGCATTTCTTGTAGCAGAGGAGGTTTTAAGTACTGATGTGGCAGAAGATAACCAGGCTGACCAGGTTGTTGTTGTCTCAGATAAATTTAGAGTTCTTTTACAATGTACAAGAATGAATATAGACCGTTCATTGCTTTTAATCCAAAGGTTAAAAATAGATTAGATCAAGTTATACTACCATGTGTAGTATGTGTAGTAGAATGTAAGGAGGGATAGAATGGTAAAAAAATAAATCAATACTGCGGATGGGTAAAACGGTAAATGAATTTTTTCACCCACCCGAAGCTCATTTCTTCATCCCCACCGGAAACCCTCCCTCCGTCAGTACATCGCGCGTCGGAGGACCTCGACGACTCGCTAAAATTACGTTAATACCCTTTTAAAATGTAATATTTTTATTTGTAAAAGTTCATAATACCCCACCAAATTAAAGGTTAGATCTAATTTATACTACCATAATATACTACAAGTATAATCCACTGTAAAAGAGCTCTAAATTTAAGAGCAAAAAATCTAAGGCTGCTGCAAAGTCTGGCGTGCAGAAGTTCCAGTAGGAGATCATGAGGGGCCTTGGCCTTTCAGATGAAGAAATTGCAAAATTCCGGGATCCTTATCACTGGTCGACTTACTTCCCTCCGTTGTTTTTTTCCCGATGGCAGATGACAACGCTAAAAAAACTGGACAGGGTTGTTAAAGATAAGAGGTACACGATCTACTCTCCATTGGGTGGCCAACCCTGTGCTGACCATGATCGAGCAACCGGTGAAGGTGTGAAGCCACAAGAATGTGTGTTAATTAAAATGGAAGTAATCCCACATTTTCCTCGTAAGTTGAAGGCCTTGGAAGGAAGGAAAGTTTATTTGGCAGCAGCTACATTGAGACCTGAGACGATGTATGGGCAGACAAATTGTTGGGTATTGCTTGATGGAAACTATGGGTCTTTTGAGATCAATGACACTGATGTCTTCATTCTGACAGCAAAGGCTGCTCTTAATCTTGCATATGTTCTATCTAGGGTCCCGGAGAAGCCATCCTGCTTAGCTGAGCTGTCTGGCAATGATCTGTCCAGTGCTGATACATATGTCATATCGTGTAGCCACTCTGAGCCCACACGCGTCACACATGCACCTGTAACATCCTAGCCCAAACTTCACTCATGGCCCAGCTCACTATAGGGTGGATCCATGCATGCATAGCACTCCATTTACATTTTCTTCATCCCTTCGTGTAATAGGGTTAACCTGGAGATGCTATGTTTAGACCTAACAGTCATGATATACTACTACAACTCACTTTATGCAAGCAATATAGAACTAATCTCACCACCGCTTCATATGGATCATATAGGTCTTCACATTAACAAGCGGGATATTACAAGTTCGACGTGAAAGGTTCAAGAAGCGAAGCCACTGATGAAGTGTGTTGTTGCTGCACAAGCTTTCGGAAGAAGGCACGGCAGTGTTGTGCGGTGACCCTGAGAAAGTTATGTCGAGATCTGGTGATGAGTGTGTTGTTGCTCTCACATGTCAGTGGTACATAACTTACGGTGAAGCTGAATGACTGAATGGAAGCAGAAGGCAGTCCAATGCTTGGAAAATATGAATACATTCTCAGCAGAAACCCGTAATGGTTTTGAGCGCACGCTGGGCTGGCTGAACCGATGGGCTCGTCCACGTTCTTTCGGCCTCGGTACTCGTATTCCTTGGGATGACCAATTCCATGTAGAATCCCATTCTGATTCAACCCTGTCCATGGCCTATTGCACAATTGCACATTTTTTTGCAAAATGGCAACATGTATGGAAAGGAAATATCATCTATCAGGCCAGAACAAATACCAGATGAAGTGTGCGATGGCCCAGCACCCCAGAGTCAGAGTGACATCCCTCCTGCCCTCTTGAGCAAAATGAAGCAAGAATTTGAGTATTGGTATCCCTTTGATATTCGGGTATCTAGTGAGGACCTTATCCAGAACCATCTGACACTCAGCATTAACAACCATACAGCACTTCTTCCGGAACACCACTGGCCTCGTAGCTTCCGTTGCATGGGCATCTTATGCTAAATTCTGAGAACATGTTCAAGTCCACAGGGAATTTCTGAACTTTTCGGCAGGGCATTGAAGAATTCTCAATTGATGCCACTAGGTTTGCCCTTGCGGATGCTGGTGACGGTATGGATGATGCAAACTTTGTCTTTGAAACTGCAAATGCTGCTATGTTGAGGCTTCGAAAAGAACTTGCATCGATGGAAGAGGTTATAGCTACTGAATCTTCTATAAGAGCTGGGGCTCCCTCTACTTATGCTGACCATGTGTTTGCCAATGAGATCAATATTCCTGTCAAAGAAACTGAGAAGAGCCACATGTTAGTGGTGATCTCAGGTCACATAACGAACTTCGAAGTTTTCGGATCTAACCACTACTTGCGCTTTAATCGGGAGCGTGCTATATATGGTTTGGTTTGGTCCCGGTTGGCGGTTGCTGGCGCTAGAAAAAAACGAAGAGGTGCAGGATCATTCTCTCCTCTCACACCCCACCGATTTGGGTTTCGACGCAAGGCAACCGAAGATCGTCCACCACCACCGTGAGGTTCACGGTGCTGTCTTCCTCACCTCCGATTCACTGTCTTCCTCATCGTTGAAGATCTACACCGATCAACCGAGCTATCCTAATGGCGTCTTCATCTCCGGGTTAGTCCCAATGATTTTATTCCGCGTTACTTGGTGATCATGACATAGGCTAGAAGACTTAGTCCTTAGATAAATTATCTAACATTTGGTATCAGAGCGCCCTAGCCTTAGCTTGATCCACTTAAGACCGGATTAGTTCTTATGCGTTGGTTCAGCACTTAATTTTGGCTCGGTTTACTCTTGCTTTGGCTCGGATTGGGGCAAATTGGTCTCGGTTAGCACTTATAAGGAGAGGATGAGATCAAGTTTTTTGAACCCTAGAACCTCACAGTCCGAACCCTAAAACCCCAAAATCCCCAAATCCGCATTCGGATTTCACTCAAACTCCCAAAATTCCCATCGGATTTGAAACCCTAATTCTCAAATCCAAAAGCAAAACCTAAAGATCTAAAGGGATTGGGGCTTACCTTTGTGATAGTCGGAGTTGCGCGCCGCTTTAGCTCGCTATGCTCGCGCTCCCGCCGCGTGCGCCCCGTCGCGGCTTCACGGTGTTGTCTAGTCTTTGTGCGCGTGCGTGCAGTCTCGGCTCCTCGCGCTGCCTCACCGTCAGCGGCTCCTCCGCTCGTCCGCCGTGCGCGCGCACGTTGACGCGCTGCCCATCGCTCGGTCGCGCCGTCGCGTGGTTTTCGGATCAGATGGAAGAACTGATCTAGGTTTAGGGTTTGCAGCCGGCTTTTGTGTTTTCGATCCGTCTTGGTTGATCTCAGCTGTTCGCTGCTATCGACGGCTGCGCGTGTTTGGGCCGCGCGCGTGAGCAGGCTCGCTTCTGGGCCGAGCTCGTTAGTTGGGCCGGCTTGCCCTTTTGGGCTTTTTTTTTGGCGTGGGCCAGTAGGCCGACAACTGTTTGAGGCTCTTTTTGTCATTTTATGATAATTACTGTTTTTTCAATATTTGTTGCATTATGTCTAATTTAACTTAGCAGCAATTATTGTTTATGATTAAATTTCTGGGCATTATTATTATTGTTTAAATTATTGTTCAGTTCATTTCAATATTTGATGTATTATGTCTTATTTGATTCGGCAATAAATATTGTTCAATTATTGTTTAAAGTTTATTTCGTGGGCATTATTTATTATGTTTAATGATTAATTTTCTGAGCAAGTTAATTAATGTGTCCATTAATTTTATTTCATGATTATTTCTGAATATTGTCTCTGATTAATATGGAACCAACGGGAAATAATGATTGGAGATTTAATAATGTTTGGGATTAATTGTGATCATAGTTATATTCTGACCAAAGTTGATTATAACTATGTATCATACCTATTTAATTAAAATTGGGATTATGTTATGACCATGATCATATTCTGACTAACGTTGTTTATGACCATGTGTTACCCATAAGTTAATTTGGTTCTTTTGCTGTCATTAGCGTATAATTAATCAGACCAACGTAGGGTTAATTACATGCACGACATTATTTAATTATTATTTTACTGATGGTATTTTCTTTTTAGTTATGAACATGTCCAATGTTGTTGGTGCCCTCAACGGCATAGAGCAACTTAACGGGACAAACTTCCCTTCTTGGAAGGAAAGGGTTCAGATCATCCTATGAGTGATGGACCTTGATTATGCCTTACGAGAGGCTGCTCCCATTGCTCCTACACCTGATGCGCAGGATTTTGCTGAAAAGAAAAGGAATTATGATGCTTTGGCTAAAAAATGGGAACGGTCCAACTGTATGTCGCTCATGATTATGAAGAGCACAATTTTGGTTGGAACTAGGGGAGCAATTCCCGAATCTGATGATGCCAAAACGTACTTGGCCTTAGTCGAGGAACAATTTAAAGGTTCCTCAAAAGTACACGCCAGTACACTGATTATGAAAATGCTTACCTCTAAGTATGATGGGACTAGCGGCGTAAGAGAACATATCATGATGATGACCGATATGGTCGCTAAGCTCAAAAGCATGGGCATGGCCATTTCTGAGGGCTTTCTTGTCCATTTCATTATAACTTCTTTGCCTTCTGAGTTTGGACCTTTTAAAATTAATTAGAACACTCAGAGGAAGAAGTGGACAATGAGCGAACTAATTGCCATGTGTGTGCAAGAGGAAGAAAGACTTAAAACCGAAAGAAAGGATTATGTAAACCTTGTAGGCCAAAACAAAAGGAAATTTCAAGGAGATTTCAAATCCAAGAAAAAGCTGCACTTTTCTCCTAAGCATCAAAAAGGCAAAGGAATGCAAAAGGGCCCTAAGGCCACTGATGATTCCTCTTCGGGAAACACCATCAAGTGCCGCTTTTGTAAAAAGGATGGGCACGTTCAGAAAGACTATGCAGTCTTTATGAAATGGCTTGCTAAAAAGGGTAACGATGAAATTTCTTTATTGATGAATCCCTCTATGCTAATGATTTTCCTAATACCTAGTGGATTGACTCAGGTGCCATTGTGCACGTTGCCAATTTATTGCAGGGATTCCTTACCGTGAAGATGGTAAGAAAGGGGGAGCGAAGCCTTAGAGTCGCTGATGGAAAGGAGGCTGAAGTTGAAGCCGTTGGCACGCTATCATTAGTATTAGATAGTGGCTTCATCCTTCTTTTGAATAATGTCGTTTATGTTCCTAGTATGAGGAGAAACCTCATTTCAGTTTCTTTATTAGATGATGATGGATACACTTGTATCTTTGGGAACAATAAATGCATTGTCAAATTTAATTCTAATAATGTTGGTCTCGTAACTCGACGAGATAGACTCTATATGCTTCACCTCTCTGAATCTCCTGTATTGATGAATGTGTGTGATACCACCAATAAGCGAAAGAGAAGTCTAGGTGATGAGACTTCATCGAAATTGTGGCACTGTCGTTTAGGCCACATTTCGAAGGGGATAATGGAGCGTCTCATTAAGGAAGAGATACTCCAACCTCTAGACTTCTCTGACTTAGATCATTGTATTATTGCATTAAAGGGAAATATGTAAAACAGATTAAGAAAGGAGCCACACGAAGCATAGGAATTTTAGAATTAATCCACACTGACATATGTGTACCTTTTCCTGTGACTTCAGTTGATGGGTATAACTCCTTTATTACATTCACCGACGACTTCTCCCATTATAGTTATATTTTCCCCATTCGCGATCGATCTGAATCACTCGATAATTTCAAAATCTTTAAGGCTGAAGTAGAAAATCAGCATAACTTAAAGATTAAAGTTGTGAGATTAGATTGCGGAGGAGAATACTATGGGAGACATGCTCCTTATGGACAGATTCCCGGTCCATTCGCTAAGTTTTTTTCAGAAAATGGTATAGTAGCACAATATTCCACACTTGGTGAACCTCAGCAAAATGGAGTAGCTGAAAGGCGAAATCGCACCCTAATGGATATGGTGCGTAGCATGATGAGTTACTCCTGTTTACCAGTTAGTATGTTTATGGAAGCACTAAAGACAGCTGCACACATATTAAATCGGGTTCCCAATAAATTAGTCCCTAAAACCCCTTATGAATTGTGGAATAGAAGGAAACCGAGTTTAAAGTATTTACGTGTGTGGGGTTGTCCTGCTGAAGCTAAAGTCTTTAATCCACATATTGGAAAATTGGATCCTAAGACAATAAGTTGCCATTTTATTGGATATCCTGAAAGGTTTAAGGGATATTGATTTTTTTGTCCAAATCATATAACTAAGTTTGTGAAAACCCGCCATGCTGTATTCCTAGAGAATGATGAAATCAGTGGGAGCTCAGAGGCTAGGAAAATAGATCTTGAGGAGGTTCGGACTTATGTACCAGTACCGATAATCCAAGAGGCTATTGTTCCAATACCTCATATAGTCATGCCTCTAGATGAGAATTCTGGAGATGAGCCCCTATCTGAGAATTCAAATTTCAATAGTACAACACCTAATGATGAGCCTCAATTGCCTCCTGTGATAACTAATGAACCACTAAGGAGATCACAGCGGGAAAGAAGATCAGCCATCCCTAATGATTATGTTATATACATGAATGAAGATGTATGTGACATAGGGAAGGTAGATGATCCTACATCATTTAAGGAGGCCATGATGACTAAGGATTCATCCAAGTGGCTTAAGGCCATGCAGGATGAAATAAAGTCTATGAGCATTAGTGACGTCTGGGATCTAGTAGAAGTTCCTGATGGAGTCAAAACAGTAGGCTGTAGATGGGTCTACAAAACTAAGTATGACTCTAAAGGAAATGTCGAAATATTCAAGGCGAGGCTTGTAGCAAAAGGGTTTACATAAAGAAAAGGGATATATTATATTGATACTTTCTCTCCCGTCTCAAAGAAAGATTCGCTAAGAATTGTCATGGCGCTTGTTGCTCATTATGACTTAGAGCTACATCAGATGGATGTTAAAACTGCATTTCTTAATGGTGACTTGCATGAGGATGTTTACATAGCTCAACCGGAAGGTTTTGTCGTGGAAGGCAAGGAACATATGGGATGCAGACTTAAGAAATCCATCTATGGACTAAAGCAGGCGTCTAGACAGTGGTACCTTAAGTTCGATGAGACCATAAGAAACTTTGGTTTCAAAGAAAATGAAGTGGACAATTGCATATACATTAAGATTAAGGGGAGCAAATTTACTATCTTAGTACTTTATGTGGATGATATCTTTTTGGTTAGCAGCGATAAGGATATGCTGTATGAGATCAAAAGATTTCTTTCGGCTAATTTTGATATGAAGGATCTTGGTGATGCCTCTTATGTTTTGGGCATTGAGATTTACCGAGATAGGTCCAAAGGGATATTAGACCTATCCCAAAAGGCATACATTGGCAAAGTGCTTAAGAGATATAATATGCATAACTGCTCTGTCACGCCTGCTCCTATTGTAAAGGGTGATAAATTTGGGACATTCCAATGTCCAAGGAATCAATTAGAAACTGATCAGATGAAGGGGATTCCTTATGCTTCAGCTGTCGGAAGCATTATGTATGCTCAAGTTTGTACTCGCCCTGATTTAGCATTCATAACCGGGATGCTTGGCAGATATCAGTCAAATCCAGAGGTGGACCTCTGGAAAGCCGTTAAAAAGGTCTTGCGCTATTTGCAAGGCACTAAGCACTACATGCTCACATATAAAAAGTCTGATGACATTGAGGTTGTGGGTTATTCATATGCTGACTTTGCAGGTTGTGTAGATACTAAGAAATCCACATCAGGTTATATCTTCACACCTGCGGGAGGAGCCATTTTGTGGAAAAGCTCCAAACAATCACTTACTGCACATCAACGATGCAGGCTAAGTTTGTGGCATGTTATGAGGCTACTGGGCAGGCTGTATGGCTTAAGAATTTTATTCCCGGACTAAGAGTGGTTGACAGTATATCTAAACCACTAACAGTATACTGCGATAATAAGGCTGCAGTTTTCTACTCGAGTAACAACAACTCAAGTGGTGCTGCCAAACACATTGACATTAAGTATCATGTTGTGAAAGATAGAATCCAGGATCAGACAATTGATGTCAAGCATATAAGTACTAAATCTATGCTTACGGATCCGCTCACTAAAGGCTTACTACCCAGTCTCTTTCGAGAGTATGTTGCCGTCATGGGTTTATTGGAAAGCTTTTGATTCTGGAAATAAGGACCATAAGAATAAAACCAACTCCCATTAAGAATAAGTAATAATTCCATTGAGATAGAATTGTACACTATAGATACTGGGGTTTCAGCGGTGACTTTGTTAACCGTTGTAATACTTTATCTTGGTATGCTGTTCTGTTGAGTATGGACTTATGATATTGGCCTTTCGATCAAGTGGAAGAATGTTAGTGGTGATCTCATGTCACATAACGAACTTCGAAGTTTTCGGATCTAACCACTACTTGCACTTTAATCGGGAGCGTGCTATATATGGTTTGGTCCTGGTTGCTGGCGCTAGAAAAAAACGAAGAGGTGCAAGATCATTCTCTCCTCTCACACCCCACCGATTTGGGTTTCGGCGCAAGGCAACCGAAGCTCGTCCACCACCACCGTGAGGTTCACGGTGCTGTCTTCCTCACCTCCGAGCCACTGTCTTCCTCATCGTTGAAGATCTACACCGATCAACCAAGCTATCCTAATGGCGTCTTCATCTCCCGGTTAGTCCCAATGACTTTATTCCGCATTACTTAGTGATCATGACATAGGCTAGAAGACTTAGTCCTTAGATAAATTATCTAACACCACAATGCCTTCATGTTCAGAGATGCCCTTAAAGTCTGGATTCTATGACCTTCAATTGGCTAGAGATGAGTACAGACTCTTGTGGAGCGGCAGGCATGAACCGTGATTTGTTGTGGTGGTTTATGGAAGTATAACCCCCATTTGTCAACACTATGCTGAACATGTGTGGCAAAAGATCCGGAGAAGGAAGGTTTTGCAACCAAAGCTGGCTGGCCAGTTGCAGGCTCCCCGGATCCTACTGTAAGAATTGCAAACAAATATTTACAGGACTCCATAGTTTTAATGGGAAAGCTAATTCAGAAGCCAGAATCTGGTTCCAAGAAACCCAAGAAGGGAGCTGCACCTTCTCCATCAGTGGAAAATAGGCTGACTTTTGGTCTGATCTATGTCAATGAGCACTACTATGGGTGGAAAGAGCAATGTTTAAGGGCGCTCCAACCAATTTTTTTTATAGCCAAGCACGTTCTCTTAAAGAACGAATTTTGCTCTTCCCTGTAACAGGGAGTGGTGCTTTAGCACAGGGTATGTTAAACTGGTACTGCTTTGTGGCATGTTTTTCTCGTTTTGGTGTCTTGAAAGGATGTTATATCAGACAATGTGTGCGCAGTATCCCAAAATTAAGGAATTAAATAGGTTGGCGCTGACAGCGTGAGCTTTTACCAGAATTGTATGCTTAGCGCAGGTTATGTTAAACTGATGCTGCTTTGTAGTATGCTTGCTATTCTGTTTTCGTGTCTTGAAAGAATATTATATCAAACAACATGTGTCCAATCTTAATGAATAGATTGATGCTCGTCCGAGTAACATTGGGACTCTTAAGGATACACATGATGAACATGTTTACTTTTGTCATCCACCTTTACAACTCTCACTTTGAAAGAACTATAGAAGATACACTGCCCCTCTGGCACGGTTAACTGCACCTACTCTGCTTAATCACTGCATATGTTTTCTATATCCAGACACTAACAGAGGTGCAATATATTATCAAATTCTTGAGTACAATCACGTGCCATTATTAAGTTGTGTTAGAACTTAGAAGCTGATTGGTACATGGCCATCACCCATATTCGAGAGAGGCATTACTAGTACAGGTCTGTGGTTGTCATTCGTACTACCAGGCTGAGGTGTTCATCACGCATCTAGTTGATCTTGGTTCTGGGTGGTTCATGACACTCGTATCTAATGAAGCATTTGCTGTTTTTTGTAACTAGAACTACTGTTTGAATTATTTAGGAATGTAATGTGTTGATTGTTGATTGCTTTCCTCACATGTTTAAGAAAAAAGAGATTGACATCCTCACCATTTTTCTGTTGTTTTTTCCAGACACATCCAACACAGGACTGCTTCATGTCTTCCGTTGATCTCCATAATCATTATTCGTATCAAGTAATGTTGGAAAACTGGATCCTACAATACCTTTACCACTTGTTCAGTGCCATGCTTCCATCATAGTAATTTATGTTTGTGCTGTCCCCAGCACTTCATGATGTCATTTGTCTTATAGCTATATTGTTACTGATTTTAATAAGGAAAATACTAACGAAATATTCTTACTGATTTAAATAAGAAAGCACCAACTGAATACATGTCCGCGTACATAAATATCATGTAGTTCTTGTTATTGTTTAGTTGTTGTCCAATACTTGGAAGGAATTCAAAATGAATGTTTGCAATACGTGGATCCTACTTTCTAGATCAATAGCTAAATGACATTTGTTTCATGTTGCTTATCCTATGATTTTATTTTAATCTAGTACCAGGAAACCTACTTTTTTGCCAGCAGTAATGACCCAATATTCTTGCTGTTTGTTTTGACCCTACCTGGCATATTATTGCATGCAGCATACCTATTGATGATTAAACTTTGCAAGTTGCTATTCTGGTGGTTTCATTTCATTAAGCCATTCTTATATGTGCTCAATATTCAATGTACAATATCCTGACAATTTGCTTATTATTTATTGGGTGATCAAATTGGACTTGTAATTTCTGCATCGCGGTTTTCTGCTTGACAAGTCCTTTGAGGAAAACTCAGTTGTTTTGCTTTGATCATGTGTTTGGCATTTTTGCATCAACAGATGGAACTACCTGAAGCATTTGCAATAGTTATGGCACCTTCAAGAGGGTACGCTATCGATGTCTTGCCTCTGACATATTTTTTGCTGGCAACGTTGTTTTAATGTTGTTAATCACAGATAAAGCATTGGTATTTGGTGATTGCTGATTTTCGGGGGGTTTTAGTACGTATCTCTTCATCTTTGATCAAATTATGCAATGCTCTCTGTCTATACGAAGTAGTTCAGTTTCATGCTTTAATATCAAACTATTCACCAATAATTTGGTTAACAAGGGAAGGCTGGTACAGTATTAGGGCCATCATTCTGTTCTATTCATGGTCTCTCTTAGAACCCAGTAGTCCACCAGTACATTGTTGAGCTTATTTGGCTGCAATTCTTCTTTACTTGTTAGGTTTGGTGAGTGTGCTAAAACCCGAACTATCATACTTTGTAATGTTGCTCGGCTGCTCGCTAGCTTGTGAAGTCTGATGTGTAGTAAATGCTGCCCTTTCCTGCATTTAACCCCTTTTTGCATCAGATCAGATGATCATATGATCTTGGTTATATGTTTTGTTTGAACAGTGAACACAATGTATTTCATCTCGCGGTTCCGGGTGGTATGGATGAGATTGGTGATTGCTCGGAGCGAGACATGGTGTATTTGTTGAACTGGATAGTTTTCCCCCCTTATTGATGGAATCCTGGATATTGTTTTTGGTTTCAGGATTCGGCCTCAACAATTATTTAGGGGTATTTTAATTATTTAGAAATTCTTTCACCTTGATTCACTTTTGTATGGAAAATGTAAGGCAACATGAACACTCCATTATAAATTATCTTTGAGATGTTATTGATCAGACACATTTGTTTTTGCAATGATATCCCCCATGAATGAATTCCAGGCGAAATCCTTGCAGATTCGTAATCAACCCCTGAAATGGAGAGTGAGTTGAACTCCAACTGTGGCCTGCTAGATTTGTTTTACACCAAGCTAGCATACGAAGTTGCAAAAATCGCGGCACGATGGGAATCACCACGGACAGTACGAGTACTAAGCTGAAGTCAGTCCAATCAAATTTTGTGAGATGTTGGGAAACGCATTCCGCGTTTGGCCATTTATCAGATCAGTTCGAAATTCTAAATTGATGGGTGAACGAGTTCAATTAAAAAAATTCAAAAAAATTTATACGATGTAAACCCGAGAAATCGCTTAAAAAATGGGCCTCCCAAAAGGTTCAACTCGTCAGTCGGTTTTTCAAGAAAACCAATTAGTTTTCGTTTTTTTTTTATTTGTTTTTATTTTTTTTAAACACTCGGTTTCAAAACCATTTGATTTATGATGATTTTCGTTCGATTTTCACAGTAAACCGATATCATTAGAATCTTGAATTTTAATCTGAAAACGGTTTGATTAACCTAGCCATCAGGCCTCAATTGGTCTCCATGGAAAGCGACGTGATCATGCATAGCTTTACCCTTTATTTCTGGCCTTTATCCATTTAGGGTGCGTTTGGTTCCCTGTATTAGGGTGAACCGAACCGTTCCGTACATGATTTGACCTCCGATACGGCGTTTGGTTGATTGAACGCAACTATCTGGTACGGAACGGAATGATACAGATTTCTAGAATATTTTTTGTACCGTTTGATACCGAGATTTTGGCTGAACCGATCGGTACGTGACCGGATCGTTCACCCTCGCTCGCACACTTGCACCGGGGAGCTGGGCTCACTCGCCTCGCTCGCACCCAGTGGAAGCCCCGCCTCACACGCCGCCTCGCCCCCTCGCCCCCATCGCCCCTCGCCGCCTCGCCGCCTCGCCCCCTCGCCCCCATCGCCCCTCACCGCCTCGCCCCCATCGCCGCCTCGCCCATCGCCATCGCCGACTCCGCGACTCGGATCCGCCCATCGCCCATCGCCGCCTCGCAACAAGCCGGAACCGCCTCGCGACAAGGTGCCGTCTCTCCTTCTCCTGGCCATATCTGAAATCTTGGGTTATAATCGCTCGATCTGTAATTATGGTCTTTGAGCAGGCTGCAAAGAGCGTTCTCTAACCATAAAGTGGCTCTAGAAAATTTGACCTCTGAATTTGGGAGTGTCAAAATTTTTGGCCTTTTGAGGTCAGGTTAGGGTTCCAAAAGCAGCTTGGCATATTAACTAGTGTTTTTATTGGTCGAAGGGTGAAGTTGGACTGAAAAAGATAAATAGCTTTGTCAAATACGTACTTTGCACTAGAGCTACTAATGACAAGTACTTCACCAACATTAGCTAGTTAGTATGAATGTAAGAAATGTGCCTCCTTGTTATCAAGATTGAACAATTGGATCCAATTATTGGGTTTATTAATTTATACCTGTAGCAGGATGTTTTTGGTTCCATAGTTATATTAGTAGTAATGTTTTTGGTGTGGTATGAGTAATTAGCAGTGATGTACTTGAAGCAATAATTTTCTTCAGTAGCATTGGTTGACTCGGTTTATAAACAGAGAAAGAAGCTTCCTAGATGTCACTAAAGTAGGGCAACAGATATCTGCTTTCTTAAGAAAATGCGCATTTCAATTTAGTTCCTGGAGTAACTGACAACTGAATTTTATTGTTAGTGCAATCTGATGCCATCTGATGCATAATTGACAACTGAATTTTATTGTTAGTGCAATCTGAATTACAAGATGGCCCATATAAATCTGAAACTGTATGTCATTTGGTTCACCTTCTGTAGTATGAATTGAATTTCCCTTGTTTGTGGAAGATGGTATCAAGGATTATTCACATCTCATCGGCAAGATTGCCTTCTGTATTTCTATTTGGTTCACCTGTATGGCTCTCGTTGCTTAATTAATGGTCCAGAAATCGGAGGGCACGGTGCTTCCGCTTCAACTCGGCGGTTTTGGCGAGCCCGGCAGCCAGAGAGAGCCAATCCTCCCGCTGTCCGCCCCGTGAGCGAGCGAGCGAGAGAGAGGGATCGAGAGATTGTGATGGATGATCCCCTCGACTTCGAGAAGGAGGACCCCCTCCTGCCCACCGCGCGCCCAGCCAAGAGGTAGATTAGATGTCATGTTTTGAATTTTTTTTAAAATAATTATTCGAGCTTTTTGGGTACTAAATTTGGCGCATTTGCTGGGTGTTTTTAGCAATCGGGGTGGATTCGCTGGGTTTCTTCTACTTCTGATTTTTAAGGTGTAAAGACTCTTAGTGGAGGGTGTGAAATGGGAATCTCCTTATTTGAATAGGTTACTATCGATCGATCGATCATGGTGTTTGGAAGTGTTGTGGTGGTGGTAGTAGTAGTCTTAGTAGCACTCGGATTAGAGGGCAACAGCCCTGAATCGAAGCAACTTGTAGTGGTCGAAACACGTCTATTAACAGGAAGCAAGGGTTTTGAGAACGGGCAGATCAATTTAATCAAACATGTTGTGACGAAACGTTGAGCCAATGGTTGATTTTGTGGTGTGTACGGCAGTGTGAAAGTTCGTTTGGTGAGCGATTAACTGGCAAAATGTATGGTGTTATTTTTTTACCACCGGAATCATTTGCTCTCAAGGTGTGCAATGAACTGTTTTTGTGATTTAGCAAGCTTATCGACGCCAATCTTCTTTACAGGAAGAAGGTTATCGGGTTGGATGATCTTTTACTGGATTACTTTGAAACCGGTAAGGATGAGCTCAAAGCTGCTGGTGGTAAGTCTAAGCATGGCCCCAAAGGATATAATTCAGACGACGAAGACAAGCAGGTCAGGGATAAGGAGATTAATTTTTGCAGATTTGTTGAGGAGTGTGAGGAACAGGTAAATGTCAAACTAACAATACTTCTTTGTAAAAATTTTGTATGTTTCTGTTTTTTTATATCTTTTTGAATTTGCAGGCGAAAGAGATGGATGCTGGAGAAGATGTGCCCCAATGGGGTCAGAGAGTTTTCGGCTGCCAGGTAAAAAATGACCCTGCATTTATTCAGTTTATTTCTTTATTTTGAGTGCTCCAGTTAGGTTCAGTTTTTTTTTAAAAAAAATCTACAACTACACTAACCTTATGAACTGTACTTGCAGAAGCCCCCCGCAATTCTGAGCAACACAGGAGTTGAAATTTGTCAACTTTTGCAGTCATTCTGCGCAAATGAGCAATTAGGTTTTGATCTGGACATTGAGCAAGGTTAGTTCTACCACGAGTGTGTAATGTTCTGATTTAACTAAAAATGGATATTAGTGACTTACCTCTTTTTTTAAACCTTTTTTCTCAGTGTGCCACTATGGTGTTTACGCTTATCTGTTAGTTCAACATTGCTCTAGTGCCTTTTGTCCTGTATCTACTTATCTTTGGTTAAAGGTTTTGGTTTTGTCCCTTTCAGATAATTTCAGCAACTTCTTTATGTTATTTGTGTAGGAGAGGGGTTTCTAGAAGGCATGCTGATGGATGGATGGCTTTTGAAGTTGGTCCTCATATATGGATCTGTTGAAGATTGTATAGCATCGTGGACACTAACCAAGCGTAAGAATTGGTTTCTATGTTTTGTTCAGTTCATAAATTGTTTTATTATATTGCACTGTATGCTTGTCACCATTTGCCACCAGTGCTGTACTCATCCAATAAGAAGTTACGAGTTTCTTCATCTGACTTTTGGGATAGTGTTCTTTCCCTAAATGAGGTAACGGAATGATAAAATGATGTTGTTTTTGCGTTCTACCTTTAAAGCTTCTAAACGTAGCTTTTGATTGATTGCAGGCTGATAAACCATTGGTCAAACTTGGATATTTTCCAAGCTACTCTGTTCTAAAGGGTGCTGTACTTAGCTATGGATATCTATGTGATACTTCTTGCACTAAAACTTGCACCTCTGAAAATGCGATTGCAGGTTGGTTGCATACAGTTTTTTCTTCCTTTATTAATGAGTTGCTGTTTATGTGCGATGCACTCAATTTGGATATTTTCCAAGCTACTCTGTTCTAAAGGGTGCTGTACTTAGCTATGGATATCTATGTGATACTTCTTGCACTAAAACTTGCACCTCTGAAAATGCGATTGCAGGTTGGTTGCATACAGTTTTTTCTTCCTTTATTAATGAGTTGCTGTTTATGTGCGTTGCACTCAATTTTTTAGTCACTAATTTTAGCCTCGTGATGGTGAACATGCTGAAATTTTCATGTCCATTTCTAAACTATTTCCCAGTAGCTTGCAAATCCGAAAATAAGCTTTTGGTTATTCATTACCAGATAATTCAGATGGTCCACCTCAAAACATCATTGCATGGTTAAGAGTTGTATCTGCTTGCTGCAAAATCAGGTAACTGGATGTTTTGATACAATCATTACGTTGTATTAGTTGTTTATGCTTGTGATTCACTTATAACACCTAAAATGGAAAGCACCCTTATAAAATGAACTTCAAGGGTTTCACTTTAATTTCGTATTTGCTCATGTAATTCAATGCCTTTTTTGGTGCCATGTTTTCGCAAGTCTTGTCTGCAACAAAATGTATAGGACAATAAGTTAATGGTCTATATTTTTGTCTGACATTATGATCTCCCATTCTCCCTACTATGATGTAAATCTCTGGCTGGAGCAGAATTTATCACTATTGTAGTCATGATAACATGTAGGGGTGAAAAAAGATCGGAGATAGTGCTTTTCCCGTATCCTGACCTATATTTTTTTCCCGGATTCGGAACCGGATACGGGCTAGCTGGATACGGATACAAATCCGGGCTATTCGGGACATGGATACGGGACGGATACGTGACGGATTCGGGTCAGGAACCCACTGTTCAAAACTGTGTTATAGCTCATTATTCATCACATAACATATGAAAAGAAATAAGCAGCATACCTCGACGATCTAGGCCACATCTTGGGTGGGTAAATAGCCCGATGATTATCTGCCATTTCGGTTGAAACCTCACCTCAACTGTACTGATAAAGAAGTCAACTGGAGCAAGTTTAGAGGGCTGTCCTTCCTTTTCAAACCTAATCAGACAAGCAAAAAACTTTTTAGATTCAAAATTTTAATAAGATAGGCAAAGCATTTCTCTTGGTTTTGATATTGAACCAACCTTTGTGGCAAACGTTCGAGGTAAGTCTCTCTCAATGGAAAGCCATTTTGGGAATTGATCAAGAATCCAAGACATGGCAAACCAGATTTCACAGATTACATATATGAGCCATAAAGTAAATGCATCATTCACTGGATGCATTACTTGGTAGTGGAGGAAGAACCCCAAAACCACCAACTGAATAATGATGATCATCCTATAGGGATTAATTTGGCTTGAAGGAATTGGGATTTTTCTGGACAACGGTTGTCAAGCTTCATCCATTCTGTTCAACAAATTTAAGAAACGCTTTACAACTCTAGTCTAGCAGCACTTTTGCAAAAGGAAAGGACAAAGGTTTCCTTAACAAACGAGAGGTGCTTCTATGCTTTTCTTTTTTAAAGTTGCACAAATATTAAAGCATGAATGAAGCGAGATACTTCAGCAAAAAGTTATTCCTTGTATTAAACATTAGGAATTAAAGATAAAACCTCAGGAATGCCATACAAATTAGTATTACATACCTGGAGCATAGAGCTATCGATCATGATCCAAGGCAAATCAGGTTGGAACAGTGAAGAAACCTAACAAAAAATAATTCAGCACAGGTGAAATATTATATAATTTAATAACGTCAATTGTTTTGCAATAATCTACTGCGTAGCACAAATAGTTGTAGTTGTTTTTTGGCGTCTGTCAAACAATGTCCTGATGTGCATAATCTAGCAATCAGCAACTACAGAGTTGCCCCAAATTTTGGAAATGTCATGATTAAATACAACCTCTTTTTAATATACCTTAAAATGAGACTGAATATCACCTTATTTGTGTTTACTATTTAGCTAGAGATTAGCAATTTAAGAAAGCATAGCATTAGGCTTCCAGCAGAGTATGAGACCTTTAGTGCAAGCAATTAGCATCAGCTAATTTCTGTAACTAACCAATTCTAGCACACCGAACTAACTAAAGAACCTAGCAGCTCCAAAACTAACACTGGTCAATCAAAGTTCGAGCACGTACAGTGGCATATCTGCATCACCATCGCTGTCTCAATCACCGCCACTGTCACTCCGAAGTTGCTGCAGCCTCTCCTACTTCTGCTTCCATCCCTCCATGTGCTCCTTCCAAGCCACGCTCCAGTAGCCGTAGGCGTCCAGATCCTTGGATGGGTCCATGGATATCAGTTGCATTGCAGCACCAAGACAACCATCAGCACACACGACACCAACACAAGCAAATCAACACCAACAGACTCCAACCCAAAATACCCCATAATTGATTTTTCAACTCTGAGCAATGCAAGAAGCAGCACCAGAGGAAGGGAAAGAAGAGGACTCTGTACCGGGGGAAGATGCCGCCTGGGGGAGGTTGACTGCCGAGCGGAGACACGACCGGGGGATATCTAGAGACGCTGGCTGGGGGGAGATGCCGCTGAGGGGAGCGCTGGCTGCTGGCCGGAGGCGCACTTGGGCAAGATTTGGGCGAGAGCCAAGCGCTGCAACGAGACACGGGGAGAGCCGAGCGCTGGGACCGGGAAGCATAGGACTGAGGACTTGAGGAGGCTCTGGTGGGCTGGGCCAGATGTCATCCGGACATCCGAATAGAGCAATTGTTCGATATCTGGTTCCCATCCCAGATTATCCAGATATTAAGGCCCTGTTTGACAGAGCTCCAGACCCCAACTCCCCCTCAGATCTGAAACTTGTATGCTAAAATAAAGTGGATTAAGTTCATATTTTTATTCTAAAATATGAACAAGATGACTCACCTAAACACTCTTAATATACTCATAGCTCCAGCTTCACAGATTTGGTAGAACTAGGAATACCTAACTCCACTAAATTCACGAATCTGGTGGAGCTGGAGCTCTGCCAAACACCCCCTAATTGCTTCGGATCCGATCCCGTATCTGGATTCAATTATCCGGATCCGTTTCCGTATCCGATCGGATAGTTCATTTTCTTCCCAAATCCGGTCCTGTCTGGATCCGGCTCCGGATCGGGCGGGAATTATCTGCCCCGTTTTCACCCCTAATAACATGCTAGAATTCATTACTACTGTAGGGTCATTTTATGATTCTTGTTTTGTTGTTCCAAAAATTGTGATATTGATGTCTTTCTTCTGTAGTGACATTTGTTATTTATGTCTTCATTTTATCCTTGAATAAATGGTAAATATTGTGATGTTAACCAAGATTTAAATAGATATATTCATATATATCATTCTTTCTGTACCAAGTTAATCCAGTTGCAATGTTCCACTTTTGTAATGTACAGAAAAATACATTCTGTCTTCTCACCTTCTGAGGCGGAAGATCTCCTTGTTATTGTTATTTCCCTCTTTTTGGACCGTCGACTTGAAGGGCTGCTGCTTATTTTGGGAGACTGCCTGAATTCACTTATCTTGTACTTCAATACGAGTGAATGGGAAAGTAGCTGTCTGATGGTGGCTGAGTCAATTGCTCAGAGGTAAAATTTTCAGAGATGTCTATTATAAACTTGTAATCAAATATCTTTTCATTATATATCTATGTCCAATTGGAGAAGCGTTGCACTAGTTAAACTAGGCGTGAATAAATAAGTTAGATACTGACTAGGAATGACTGCTCTTTACAAGCTATATCGGCAATGAATCTCTTTTTTCTCAGTTTTCACTATGATTAGGACTTAAGCTTCTCTATTACATCCAATGCATGTTAGGTTTGCATATACAGTATCAGCTTGTGGTATTTTGTTAAAGAAGATGCCTGGAATCGTTCCCTTGGTTCTCTCTTATGATGCTTGCCTATCTGAAGTCAATTTCATAACATTGCAGAGTCACTATGGACCTCAATTGTTTAAGGATTGTCGACTGCATTACCGGGACCAATAACCGCAGCAAATTCCTAAGGAGTCAGCTGGCTCTTCAATTTCTCAAGATTAGCTTTGGCCTTAAAGTAAGCATGGGCATGCATTTTCAATATGAATTGCCTTTTGGCTAGTGCAATGACTCTGTATGTTGTATATTTAGGTGGCAAATGTTGAAAAGATCTTGAAGTTGGTTGCGTCCATAAATGTGAAGGAGAAAGAATGCAACTTCTTCAGGCTGTATGTATACCTCGTTTTGATGGACAACTTACTCTTCTCAAGTGATGCGTTTAGAGATAAGCGTGCGATCATCGATTCTTGGCGTAATTATCTACGGAATTGTTCGACCCAAATAGGATGCACAGACTGGAGATTATATGCCTCGAAGGTACCAACACTTTACCTGCGTTGAGTTGATGCATCCTTTTCTTTCTTCCTACTTATAGTAGCGCATACGATTTTGTACAGGTCAGAAACAAGGCTTCATATGTCCTGCAAGGTGTGATCTTAAAAAGATCTGCCGATAGTGGTAGCATTTCTGCTCAGTAATTTGAACTTACTGAAATGTTGCAGCTGGAAGACACAGTATCTATACTTGAACTACTGCCACAAGTAGTGCATGGCAGGATAAACCAAGGGCAAAATGCTTATCTTGTTTGTGGTACCAGATGGCTGACAGCACTCTCAGCCCATGTACAGCATAGTCCTAGTTTGGAAACCCTCTCAAGATTTTGTGACACTGGACGCTGATCACCCTTGCCAATGAAGATTTACCATCCGGTAAGGAGTTTTAATTGCCGGAATTGTTATCTATTTTATTTAAAAAAATCAAAAAAGAGGACACCACGTTCTTTCTTTAGGGCGTAGGAGGAAAAAGTGAAAGATCTATACTGATGATTGTGCTGGATCCAGATTATAACGGTAGAGACTAAGTCTATAAGTGCTATGTTTGAATTGAAATATCATGTGACAACAATAGTAGTCCTATTTGCATATTTATCGAAATGATGCGTAATACAAGAAGCCTATCGAAGAACGACTAACGAACGACCTCATGGCGGAAGCTTAGGGCACGGCCGGACAGCACGGAAGGAGCCCAACACAAGACGTGACTACGTCCACATCAAATAGCTCAACACAAGTAATCAATCAGCGGCTTTGGACAGAACCGGCCGGACAACGGATTGGATTTTAACGTCAGTTGTCTCCAGCAATTTGATTTCTTGGTACAGATATCCGCCAAAGTCGTCCTAGCAGCAAACGAAAAAGGAAAAAAAAAAATCATATAACACTCTAAACTTTAATCGAAAATCCGTCCGACATCCTAAACTATAAAACTAGACATTTGATCCTTCGAATTTTGCAATCCGGTTTAAATAATATCGTAACCCGGTTTCGCATAGTGGTATTGCCTACATGGTGTGATGAGTGTGCGGTTTTGTCATGTAGGTTGACACGCTAGGCAAAGTTAAGTCAATGACAGGTGGGGCTCACAAGAGTTTGTTAAGTCAATGACAGGTGGGGCTCACAAGAGTTTATCTTCCAAATCAAATAGAGAGGGAGGGAGCTACAGGTCTAGAAACTTGGCACGATAGGCGGCCTAGCCTGGCATGACCTATTGGGCCGTGCCTATGAAAGGATCTGCCTATTTAGCACCTTGTAAATAAGGGTTATGCTAAGATAATCTAGGTTGCAAAAGAAAAATACGTGATTGAAATTGTTCAAAAATGAACCTAGTCAATATATCAAACAAATCGCAATGAACACACTCATACATTGAATGTTCTCACATACATAAATCGATTTAGTACCCAGGGAATTACAAATTTAAACAAATGGGAAGTCACAAATAAAATAAACCATTTTTTATCAAAAGCATTAATTAATAAAGTTGAATTATACAATTGAATTACTACAAATGGAATAAATTAAATTATATAAGAGTTTAATTACATCTCAGATCACGAATTACATAAATAATCAATTACATCTCAAAAATAAAAAAAATTACAAGAATGTTTAAATTTTCTAAAAATCTAAACTTCACTTCGTCCGCAACTTTAATCCCTGAAAAATATCGGTAAGTCATTTGTGCACATAACACCAAAAGTAATAAATTAAAATGATAAGAAATTTTAAAAAGAAAGAATTGCCTTCAGACCCGTATGATTTGGCATTGTGCACTGATATACCATATTCGTCCGGAGCCAAATTGGCACCACTCATGAATTAGTTTCATCGCTCGGCAATTATACAAACCTGAAATTTAACCGTAGACACGCAAATAATAAAAATATCACGCAGTAGAAAGGTAACTCTCCCTAGTAAATGGATAAAACTCTAGTGGGAAGGGATTGACTCGAGCCACTATGCTTTAGCATAAGGCCAAGCCCTAGTTGAAGCCACCCCAGCGAAGCCTTCCCCAATTCAAAGCCATAAGGCTTAAGGCTCCAATGTCCCAAGCATATAGGGCAAAGCCCTGAGCAATCCAGGCACATGTCCAAGCCTTCCAAGCAAGCACACAAGAGTCCACGAGCTCATAGACCACCATCACAAATCCCACAAGCCATCACGGGCATCCTTAATAGAAGATCAAGCCACAAGCACAACCATGAACAAGGTCCAGCAGGCCACCAAGTCACCAGGATCTAGAAGGTCATAAGCACTTGTAAGATCGAGGATAAGCCTAGAGGGGGGGTGAATAGGCATTTTCAAAAATTTCTATCACAATTAGCTCTAAATAATCTTATGAGAAAAGCTCAAATAAATTTACGGAAGAGTAAACTGAGATTTTGACACATAAGGCCTAAAATATCTAGGCTCACTAGTGCACCAACAGAAACAAACAAGTCAAAACCAGGATAGCAAATGAGACAGTGCGATAAAATAAAGTCTGGAAAGTAGAAGACAAGAGACACAAGAAATTTTTCACCGAGGTTTAGAGATAAACTCTTATGTACCCGTTAGTGCATTTCACACGAAGTATTGCTCCACCAAAAGCTAGTCGCAATAGCTTTGGTAGTCACTAGGGTGACTCACTATGATGTCTGGTGTTTCTTCCATCAATCATCCGGATTTACGCCGTATATCAACAGATTATGGTTTCGAGGGTCATCCATTACGAAAAGACTTTCCTCTGAGTGGATATGTGGAAGTACGCTATGATGATCCAGAGAAACGTGTGGTTTCTGAGTCCCAATCTCTCACAACTGTGGTGGCCTTCCTCAAATCTTGTTGGACAAGTCACACCAAATCACCTCCAAGCCGTCTAGGAACACAGAGTTCCAAGAGTAATAGACTATTCACAAGTCCAAATTATTGGCTCACTATCACAGCACTAACTAGACTAAGCTTGGAGCAAGTGAAAGGACCGATGATGTCGCCTAGAGGGGGGGTGAATAGGCGAATTAAAAATTAGCAGCGGAATTAAACTTTCCCGAGATGGTCAATCCGGAGTCTCCGGGTTTTGGTCCGGATACTCCGGCTTGTCCGGAGTGTCCGGTACTTTATACCGGAGTCTCCGGTATGGGTGGCTCGGGAGCACAATGAAAGATCTTCAAACTTGCACAAAATACTACTAAAAGTAGATGACAATAACAACCTAAAGCAAGTGCTAGTATGGATTTGAATTGAAGCTAGACAAAGAGCTAGATCTACGCTTTACGGAGACAAATCCACACAAGCAACACAAGCAACACAAGAAAGAGTGAGAGAGAAGTGATTTTTCACCGAAGTTCGGATTCTTGAAGGGAATCCTATGTCTCCGTTGAGGTGGCTCGGTCACACTTGAGCCGGGGTCTCTTTCAACCCGCTTTCCTCCCGGTGTTGCACAAATGCACTCGCCGGCTTCACTCCTTGTCTCTTTCCTTTCGGAGGCGAGACTCGCCTTCATAAACGACCGGGGCTCACCACACAAGTTGGTAGCTCCCGGTGACTCCTAGCCGTCTAGGAGACCTTCAACCTCCAAGAGTAATAGCACCGCGGAAGTCGCTTGGAGGATGAACTAGTGCTCAACAACTCGAAATGAATGCACCTAGCACTTTTCTTCTTCCTCTCCTCACCAAAAGGGATCAACAACCAAATCAAATGGTGGGAGGAAGTGAGGGCTCTATTGAATACTTTGGAAGTGTTAGAGAGGGCTTGAATGCTGCAATGAATGAGCTCAAAAGCAGTCCTCGCCGTTGGAGAAGAAGGGGTGGCTTTAAATACATTTTTGAAAACTAGCCGTTTCTCCCCTTTTTCGAACAGGCCGGAGACTCCGGACATAAAACCCGGAGACTCCGGGTTGTCCGGACTCTCCGGACTAAATGTCCGGATACTCCGGACTCTCCGGAAATCACAATTTTGGCCGAGTGGGTTAACCCGGAGACTCCGGACAAAATGTCCGGAGACTCGGATCGAAGTCCGGATACTCGATCAGATGTCCGGACTCCGAGTTGACTGGCTCGGTTGGAATTCAGATTTTTGGAAAATGCAAGTTTTGAGTGCTAGTTTTGGATGCAAGTTTTGATTTTGAGCACATGCACATCCTAAAAGCGATTTTCCGTAGTACCCCCTTAATAGTACGGCTATCCTTAAGACTCAATTAAAAAGGAAAATTACAAGTCTTCGTCTTGATGCCGTTTTTGGTTGAAATTTGATACTCGTGGAGACGTCCAAAGTCATTTCAAACTTGATGTAATCTCGAGATCTGCATTATACTTGATTGAAATATTAGATCTCTTTAATTGTGTCATCATTAATCACCAAAAAAAATGAGGGGCCTAGATGCACTTTCAATCTCCCCCTTTTTGGTGAATTGATGACAACACAATTAAACTCAAAGGAGTAAGGTGTGAAAATGACTTAGTACATCAAAATAAAGAGTGGAGCTCCCCCTAAATGTGTGCATTAGAGTAAATGAATGGAAACGAATGCACATATTTAAAGAGATACAACGAAGAGCTCCCCCTAAAGCATTGTATCAATTAAATTTGCGTCACAAATAATTGAAAAAGAACCATGCAAAAGGTAAACTCAATGTCATAACAAGGATAAAGAAGATAACAGAGTTTTAGGACAAACAAAACAAAGAAAAGCGACAATAAGCAGCAACAAAAGCAAGTCCACACGCGACAGACGGAAAGGTAAACAACAAAAGACGAGCCCACGACAATGACAACTAGACAAACGACGCTAAAGGTCACTCTCCCTTTGGCATCAAGACACCAAAAAGGGAGACACAGGAAATCACTCGTCGTCTCCGCCGTCGGAGGCCTCGTACTCGGAGCCCTCATTTGTAAATGCGTCATCGGTATTTGGAGGAGTAGAGGAGGATACAATCCCAAACAAGGCATCAGCAGAAGTCACACTGCCCTCCTCTGATGAACCTGAAGAGTCGCTGGCAGACAAAGCCTCACCCAAGTGACGACGTATGTCTCGAATGCCCTTGCCATTCTTCTTGATCTGCTTCTTCATCTCCTTCTGCTGGGTGGAGATATCACGGCAAAGGCAGAAGATATGCTTGAGCATCTTCTGGAGAGTGCCACTAGGAACTCCTGACTGCCTCAAGAAGCGGCAGAGGCACGGACGGGGTAGAGGTAGAGCCCGGCACGACCTCGGCGAAGCCTAGCAAAGAGACCGAGAGCACCGGAGGAGCTGGAGTAGACCGAGGACGGACCTTGTAAGCAAGATGCTCCTCATCTCGACAAACTTGAGACCACTCATGAAGAGATCAAGGTCATCACAAAGGGTGCATAGCTGCAATCGCCATGTTGCTCTGCGATTCTGTCTCATCGTCTCCCACATGAAATCGACAATATCGAGCAGTGGGTGCGCTCAACGAGGTGAAACAAAGCAAGTTCCTTCCATAGGAACCGATGGCGTAAGCATCTCCTCCTTGGGCCAAAGAGTGACCCTCAACATCCTGTTGAGCACACCTGGTACATCCTTTAGACCCTTGATGGTCCCAACCGTGAAGCTCTTAGAAGTGTCATACAAAGCCTCAATCTGCTCAGAGTCATCACCTTCTTCGCATGAAGCTTTGGGTATCATTGTACACGAGGTTGAGGACTCACGGCAAACCTCTTCTTGCTAGCCACATACCAAACCACATCGAGTCATCCACCATATGGCCTCATCATTCTTGTCAAAGTACAAGGTGGCATAGAACTGCATGAGAACCTCATTGTTCCACCAAACTTGTATGCCATGATATTCTTGACTTGATGCAGTCGCAAATCTGAATAATCTCAGTGAAGACTGGATTGCCAGCAGCGGCCATGTACTCCCAGTCAATGGTCTTCATGCGAACCACTGGGTGCTCAAGTGGGTATAGGACCGTCTCATAATAATCTGACTGAAACCGGTTCCAAAACCGGCGGTCCACATACTCATCCTGGTGGAGCTCCAGAGGATCTTTCTTTCTGTGCTCAACAATGGCTTTCCCTTTTCCAGATCCTGTCCGGTAATCAATTATCCTCATTGGGTTCACGGACATAGGATAGTTCCACACGGGCTTGGCCTTGGCCAGAGGACCAATGAAGCGCCCAGAAGCACGAAACTCGCTCCTCTTCTGATCACGAAGTCTGCATGAGTATCTGCTGGATGCTCATCTGGATCAGGATCTGACAGAGGTGGAGGAGACAGACAGCCGACGCCGGGCGCTAGCCGCCTCGAGGTCCGACGCGGAGTCTTTTGGCCACTCCAATTCTCTGCTTTTCATGAGGCAGCGGAGGAGATTTGGTGGGAGACGAGCCCTGAGCGGGATCACCGCCACCAGATGTCTGCTGAGGAGGATCGCTGCCACCGGAAGTTCCCTGAGAAGGATCCATCTGACCAGACAGAGCGAAAGAGAAGAATAAGCCGAGAGGCGACATGAAAAACAGCGAAGATTAGAATCTGGCCGAGGCACCCAACCCGGAGAGTCCGGACAAAAAGTCCGGATACTCCGGATTGCATCCGGAGACTCCGGACAAAATGTCCGGACACTCCGGATCGACCCGGAGACTCCGGACCCAGAGTCCGGACACTCCGGATGAGCCAGAATTTTCGCACGGGCGGCCAAGGAAAGAGCAGTCCAACCCGCACAACTCAACAAATTGACTCTAGATTGCCACAAGAAGATTGGAATGAGGTCTAGGGCACAATCTAGTACAAGTTTTCGCGAAATTAGGGCACGGATTGGAACTCACCTCAACGGGTTTGAAACTGAGGAAATGCGGGAGAAGAGGGAGATCGATTCTTCGATCTTGAGAACCTCCACGAGACAAATCACACCCCAGATGAGATGAAGCACGAGGAGAGGCCCTAAGAACCGCAAGAAATCGATCTAAACCCGGAAGGAACAAGATTAGGGCATGATAATCCTTACCACGATCTCCAATCCAAGGATGAGGAGGAGTCCAAGATCCCTAGGAGAGAGAGAGGAGCACGGGAGAGGGAGAGGGAGAGGCGCCCGGTGCAAAAGGAATGGAAAAAAGAAACCGCGCGGGATTGGGGGAACTTAAACCGTCCGCCTCAACCTGGAGACTCCGGATTTTCAGTCCGGAGACTCCGGCCCAACCCAGAGAGTCCGGACAAATAGTCCGGAGACTCCGGATGATTCGGAGACTCCGGATTAAATACCGGACAGTCCGGGTTGCCCAGCTCGGTTAGGAAATTGACAAATTGAAGGATAGCTCAAGGAATTTGGCGGAGCGAGAGGGAGAAAGATTCCTAAGATGTCAACTTGATATATGACCAGCGAACAATAAAGCAAACAAGCCATGGTCACATATCAATGACAAGATCAGAGGATCAAGAGCCAACAACATTGGATAAATTCAAAGAAAAAGATGAATAAGGTTTTGAAAATTATTTTTCATTCAACAAACAATGTGTGAGCACATGTCAAGCCACGTTACGAGAGTCTAAGATATTTAGTCCACTTCTCAATTCACAGAACCTTTTCTCGTCAAGGGGCTTGGTAAAAATATCGGCTAATTGATCATTTGTACTCACATGTTGGATATCAATTTCGCCTTTAGTTGCGTGGTCTCTTAGGAAATGATGGCGAATATCAATGTGTTTTGTTCGGGAGTGTTGGACAGGATTGTTGGCAATTTTTATGGCACTCTCATTGTCACACAACAGTGGAACGCTTTTGTAGGATAGGCCATAATCACTCAAGGTTTGTCTCATCCAAAGTAATTGGGCACAACAACTCCCGGCAGCTATGTATTCGGCTTCGGCGATGGATAAGGCTACGAATTTTGTTTCTTGGAAGACCACGAGACTAGGGACCTACCCAAGAATTGGCGGTGTTCCCGAGGTACTCTTCCTATCCACTTTGCAACCGGCATAATCCGCATCGGAATAGCCAATAAGTTCAAAGGAGGATCCTTTCTGATACCAAAGTCCAAAATGAGGAGTGTGCACTAAGTATCTCAAGATTCTCTTAACGGCCACCATGTGGCACTCTTTGGAGCGGCTTGAAAACGTGCACACATACAAACGCTAAGCATGATATCGGGCCTAGATGCACAAAGATAAAGAAGAGAACCGATCATCGAACGATATACCTTTTGGATGACCGGTTTACCTTCTTTGTCGAGGTCTAGATGGCCGTTGGCTTGCATAGGCGTCTTTATAGGCTTGGCGTCCTCCATTCCGAACTTCTTGAGCATGTCCTTGATGTATTTGGTTTGGCAAATAAAAGTTCCTTCCTTGAGTTGTTTGACTTGAAATCCGAGAAAGAACTTCAACTCTCCCATCATGGACATCTCGAATCTTTTAGTCATCAACTTGCTAAATTCTTTACACAAGTGTTCATTAGTAGATCCAAATATAATGTCATCGACATATATTTGGCACACAAACAAATCATTATCAATATGCTTAGTAAAGAGAGTAGGGTCGGCCTTTCCGACTACAAAACCTTGTTCCAGAAGAAAGTCTCGTAGACATTCGAACCATGCCCTTGGAGCTTGCTTAAGTCCATAAAGTGCCTTGTGAAGGTAGTAGACGTGGTCCGGATGTCTTGGATCTTCAAATCCGGGTGGTTGCTCAACGTAGACCATCTCGGATAGTGGTCCATTTAGGAAGGCGCTTTTCACGTCCATTTGATACAACTTAAAATCATGGTGAGTAGCAAAGGCAAGTAATATTCTAATAAATTCAAGCCTAGCTACTGGAGCATATGTTTCATCGTAATCCAAACCTTCGATTTGAGTGTACCCTTGAGCAACCAAACGAGCTTTGTTCCTTGTCACGATCCCGTTTTCATCTTGCTTGTTTCGGAAGACCCACTTAGTACCGATGACGTTTTGCTTGGGTCTTTTGACAAGCTCCCAGACTTGATTGCGCTTGAAGTTGTTCAGTTCCTCTTGCATAGCCATTACCCAATCTGGGTCTTCAAGCGCTTCATCTACTTTAAGAGGTTCAAGAGAGGAAACGAACGAGTAAAATTCACAAAAATTTGCAACTCGAGATCGAGTGGATACTCCCTTGTTGATGTCTCCAAGTATGTTGTCGACTGGATGATCTCTTTGAATGCTTTGATGAACTCTCGGATGAGGTACGGTTGAGTCCAAGGCTTGAATAGGGCCTTCATCATCTTGTGTGGCATTAGAACCATCTTGAGCCTGCTTGGACGAGGAGTGAATATCGCCGAGCTCGACCCATCCCGGAGACTCCGGTATTTGACCGGAGACTCAGGACCAGTCCGACACTCGGGTTTCAGTAGGAGACTCTGGGTTGGGGTGCTCGGGTGAGATTCCAAATTTTGAGGTCTTACCTCCCCGATTGCCATTTTCTTGATAGCTTCACAAGGAGGTTCTTCCCTGTCAATCACAACACGATCAACTTGTTCTACTTGAGAACCATTAGTCTCATCAAATGTTACATCACGCGAGATTTCAACGACACCGGTCGTATTGTTGAAAACTCGGTACGCATAAGCATTTGTTCCATAACCGAGTAAGAAACCTTCATCAACTTTAGGAGCGAATTTAGATGACTTAGCCTTTTTGTTAAGGATATAGCATTTACTCCCAAAGACTCGAAAGTAGGAGACATTTGGTTTCTTCCCGGTGAGCAACTCGTACGCCGTCTTCTTCAAGATCTTGTGGAGGTAGAGGCGGTTGGTGCTGTGGCATGCGGTATTGATGGCTCCCAAAAGCTATCGGAAACCTTGTACTCGTCAAGCATCGTCCGTGCCATCTCGATGAGGGTTCGATTCTTCCTCTCGGCCACCCCATTTTGTTGAAGAGAATAGGGAGCCGAGAATTCGTGCTTGATTCCTTCTTCATCGAGAAACTCCTCCACACCAATATTCTTGAACTCGGTGCCGTTATCGCTTCGGATTCTCTTGATTTTCACTTCAAATTCATTTTGTGCTCTTCTCATGAACTTCTTTAGTGTTGCTTGGACTTCACCTTTGTCATGTAAGAAAAACACCCAAGTGAAGCGAGAAAAGTCATCGACAATTACTAGACCATACTTACTTCCCCCGATGCTTATGTAGGCGACCGGACCAAAAAGATCCATATGAAGCATTTCCAACGGTCTTGTGGTCGTCATTACATTCTTGGCGGGATGGGAGGCACCAACTTGCTTGCCGGCTTGACAAGCGCTACAAATCCTATCTTTCTCAAAGACAACATTGGTTAGTCCGAGAATGTGGTTGCCTTTAACGAGTTTGTGAAGATTCCTCATACCAACATGGGCTAACCGGCGATGCCAAAGCCAACCCATGCTAGATTTAGCCATTAAGCACGTTTCAAGATTAAGTCTATCCGTATTGAAGTCTACGAGATAGAGCTTACCCTTCAAACGCCCTTTAAAGGCTATTGAACCATCAAGCCTCTTAATGACATCCACACCCTTTTCATTAAACAAACAATTATAGCCCGCTTCACATAATTGTGCAACGGACAATAAATTGTAGCTTAATGACTCAACAAGCAAAACATTATTTAATTGAAAATTGCTTGAGATAGAAATTTTACCCAATCCAATTACTTCTCCTTTTCCATTGTCTCCAAAGACAATGCTTTCACTATTTGATCCATTTGCGTCCAAGTGTGCGAACATTGCCTTTTCTCCTGGTCATGTGGTGCGTACATCCGCTATCCAAAATCCAACTTGTTCCACCGAGATATAGGCCTACAAAATGACATTTAGTTTTTGCTCTTTGGTACCCAAACTTGGGTAGGTCCGCCACGTTAGTCACAAGCGATTTTGGGACCCAAATAGAACGAACACAAGGAGTATTTTTCGCTTACGCCCAACATGATAAGCAACTACACGACCGAGGTTAGTCCTTTTAAGCACATAAGAAGCAAAGAACTCGGAGTGAGCTTTGTGCTTGGATGTTCCTTCGCCTTTTACAAAGTGAATGGGCTTGCTTAAAGGAGCAACAACAATGTTGCTCTTTTGCCCTTTAGCGGAACATACCCAAGCCCTTGCCTCTTAGGATTACCTTGGCGCTAATGAGATACTCCTCTAAACCCTTGCTTGCCTTGTAGGACTTTTGAAGTCCATCTTCAAGCATCACCTTAAGCTTCTAATTCTCATGAGCCAAGACTTTCAAAGTCTCACGGTTAGTAGCACAAGTAGCAACATCAACATTATAACATCTAGCGCATCCATTGCTAGTTGAGGGTATTGAAACATTGGAGTTGTTAATTGAGGTGGAAGCGTTATTCGAGAGATCAACAAGCTTCACTTCAAGAGCTTTGCAAGCATCCATTGCTTGAGCAAGTTGCTCTACGAGTGAAGCATTGGTGATCTCAAGACTAACCACTTCACTCTTAGTCAAATTTGAATTTTTGACTAAGTCCTCATTCCTTTTTCTTTCAAAAGATAGGCTCTTCTCTAGCTCAATATTCTTCTCCTTTTCAAAAATAAGGAGATCCTCTTGAGCCTCAAGAATAGCCTCCTTTTGTTCAACCACTTCCTCCAATTTTTCAATGTCTTTAAGTAGCAAGTCTAGTTTTTCAATATCAAAATCATTCATAGACTTAAATGCTACTTCCTCATCATCACTAGCATCATCACAATCATCTAAGCCATAATCAACAATAGAAAGAGTGGAGCTCTTAGATGATACCTTGTGCCCCTTTGCCATGAGGCAAATTGGAGCATCTCCTTCGCCGTCGCTTAAGTTGTCAAAGAGACTCTTTGACTTTGTCGGTGGAGTGGCAATGACTCGGACTCGGAGTCGGAGTCGGAGTTCCACTCCTTGCCGATGTATGCATGACCCTTGCCCTTGTACTTTTTGTTCTTGTCTTTGTCCTTCTTCTTGAACTTGTCTTTCTTGTAGGGCTTCTCTTCCTTCTTTTCTTTGTGTGGGCACTCGGCAATGAAATGACCGGGTTCCCCACACTCATAGCACTTTCTTGAGGAGTGACGCCCTCTTGACTTGTTGCCATAGCTCTTGGAGTGACTACCCGGCTTGTAGCCCTTCTTCTTCAAGAACTTGTTGAATCTTCTTACGAGCAAGGCCATATCTTCATTTGTCAAGGGGCCGCTCGACTCTTCTTCATCGCTTGAGCTCTCTTCGGCTTCTTGTGCAACCTTGACGGCCTTCAAGGCTACACCCTTCTTCTTGCCGGACTTGAGCTCCTCCACCACTTCCGCTTCCTTAACCATCATCTCATCCGTCATCAACCGGCCAATCACGTCATGAGGAGTGAGTGTATCGAAGTTTGGCCGGTCGCGGATGAGTTGCACAAGGTTGCGGTTGGTGGGGGTGATCACTCTAAGGATGATCTTGACAATTGCTTTGTCGGTGAGCTCGGTGCTTCCAAGTCCTTTAGCTTGATTTACTAGCACCATCAAGCGATCAAACATTTTGGTGTAGGATTCTCCTTCTTCTAGCGTGAATCGGCTCAATTCTCCAATGATGAGCTCTATCTTAGATTCACGGACACTTGACACACCTTCATGAGATATCATCAATCTCTCCCAAATGTCCTTGGCATTGTCAAGGCCATCGACCCGGTTGAACTCGGAGTCGCTCAATGCATTGAACAAGGCATTGACGGCCAAGTCGTTGAAATGTTGAGCTTTGTCTTCTTCGGAGGTGAGATTGTTGGGGTTTGCGGGCTTGAAACCTGTTTCAACAATCTTCCAAATACACGGATGAAGTGATCTCAAATGCATCTTCATCTTATGTTTCCATGCCGCATATCGAGTGCCATCGAAGTGAGGCGCTCGACCGGACGAGACAGAGACATAGGATGAGGAGTTTGAGACTCCAAAAGAGGAATAATCTAAAGGAATTGCAACCCCTATACCGGAACCCGAGGCTTTCTCTTGGCCATGGGTTTCGGTAACCTTCTCTATTTCCGACATCTTTGATTCTCCAAGCGGTTAAGCCAAAATAAAGGAGATTTGGCTCTGATACCAATTGAAAGGACCGATGATGTCGCCTAGAGGGGGGTGAATAGGCGAATTAAAAATTAGCAGCGGAATTAAACTTTTCCGAGATGGTCAATCCGGAGTCTCCGGGTTTTGGTCCGGATACTCCGGCTTGTCCGGAGTGTCCGGTACTTTATACCGGAGTCTCCGGTATGGGTGGCTCGGGAGCACAATGAAAGATCTTCAAACTTGCACAAAATACTACTAAAAGTAGATGACAATAACAACCTAAAGCAAGTGCTAGTATGGATTTGAATTGAAGCTAGACAAAGAGCTAGATCTACGCTTTACGGAGACAAATCCACACAAGCAACACAAGAAAGAGCGAGAGAGAAGTGATTTTTCACCGAAGTTCGGATTCTTGAAGGGAATCCTACGTCTCTGTTGAGGTGGCTCGGTCACACTTGAGCCGGGGTCTCTTTCAACCCGCTTTCCTCCCGGTGTTGCACAAATGCACTCGCCGGCTTCACTCCTTGTCTCTTTCCTTTCGGAGGCGAGACTCGCCTTCATAAACGACCGGGGCTCACCACACAAGTTGGTAGCTCCCGGTGACTCCTAGCCGTCTAGGAGACCTTCAACCTCCAAGAGTAATAGCACCGCGGAAGTCGCTTGGAGGATGAACTAGTGCTCAACAACTCGAAATGAATGCACATAGCACTTTTCTTCTTCCTCTCCTCACCAAAAGGGATCAACAACCAAATCAAATGGTGGGAGGAAGTGAGGGCTCTATTGAATGCTTTGGAAGTGTTAGAGAGGGCTTGAATGCTGCAATGAATGAGCTCAAAAGCAGTCCTCGCCGTTGGAGAAGAAGGGGTGGCTTTAAATACATTTTTGAAAACTAGCCGTTTTTCCCCTTTTTCGAACAGGCCGGAGACTCCGGACATAAAACCCGGAGACTCCGGGTTGTCCGGACTCTCCGGACTAAATGTCCGGATACTCCGGACTCTCCGGAAATCACAATTTTGGCCGAGTGGGTTAACCCGGAGACTCCGGACAAAATGTCCGAGACTCGGATCGAAGTCCGATACTCCGGATCAGATGTCCGGACTCTCCGAGTTGACTGGCTCGGTTGGAATTCAGATTTTTGGAAAATGCAAGTTTTGAGTGCTAGTTTTGGATGCAAGTTTTGATTTTGAGCACATGCACATCCTAAAAGCGATTTTCCGTAGTACCCCCTTAATAGTACGGCTATCCTTAAGACTCAATTAAAAAGGAAAATTACAAATCTTCGTCTTGATGCCGTTTTTGGTTGAAATTTGATACTCGTGGAGACGTCCAAAGTCATTTCAAACTTGATGTAATCTCGAGATCTGCATTATACTTGATTGAAATATTAGATCTCTTTAATTGTCTCATCATTAATCACCAAAAGAAATGAGGGGCCTAGATGCACTTTCAGCAAGATCACTTTGGAAATTTTGAGATCAAGACTGAAATTCAATCTCCTTGATGACTTTTGAGCTCTAGTATGCTAAGATGTCAAGGAGATGCAAAAGTTCTTTTCAACACTGCCCTGGTACAGCTTATATAGCCAACAAAATAGAAACTAGCCGTATGGATTGGGTCTTGCGTCTATCCTTGAGACTCTCACTAGGATGGACGGGCGTATGGATCGCACGGAGAGCCATCTCGATCAGCTCGGATCATCCGTGGACCAGTTGCGCGATCGCCTTCCTGCTCCACCGGCGACCTTCTCTCGGCGCGTCCGCTCCCGTGACTCCACTCGGGACCCTTCGGCTCCTTAGGCGTCTTCCTTTTCTCTCTTTTTGGTACTTGATGCCAAAGGGAGAGAAGTTAGTGGGGTAGGAGGGTGGTTCCGGTTCGGGCACTTGTCTTTTGGTTCGAGCTTGTTCGCGCTCGGGCACCTCTCTTTTGGATGATAACTTACGTTATTTATGTTATCTTGGACGTGTAATAGCTTTTTTGGACTATTTGGATGTCAATCCATGCATCTCATCTTTATTATATCTTGACTTGTGCTCATATTTTTATCCTGTCATATTATTCGTGATCCTCAGGTCTCACACTTATAGTCGAAACTCCGCCAAAATGTTCAAAAACTACTCTAAATGTGCAAAAGCCTCATTCTTACTCTATTGCACATATTTAGGGGGAGCTCTTGACTATACATGTGTGCTTTAATAGAGTTTTACTTCAATCTCCATCCAATTATTTTCATGTGAAGTAAAATCCTAGTTAAAGCAAAAACCCTTGAGCATACATTTCATCTTACGATGAATGTGTACTCAAATCTCAAAATTTACTCAATATTTGTTGAGGTTGTCATCAATTACCAAAAAGGGGGAGATTGAAGCATCTAGGCCCCCATGTGTGTGTTTTGGTAATTAAGGACAACAAGTTTAAAGTGACTAACCCGTTTCTTGAGAGTGTAAGAGCAGGGTGATTGTGTTTGTGACTTGGATCGAATGATGCATGAAGATGAGAAATGGAGTCCAAAGGCTCAAGTCAAGGTATCGGAAAGTTTTTATAGTTTTCTTTTCTTTTACCGATCTCGGTGATTGGTTGAAAAGATCGAATTTTAGAATAGTTGCCGTACTATTAAGAGGGAAAGTGGATTAGTATTTTGAAGTGAAAATTGGTTTGAAATCTGGCTAAAAAACTCTTCAAAATGCATATTAAAACTTGTGTGAATAGTTCAGGAGTTAAACTCATGCACTTTTAGCTTTCCGGCACTACCGCCGTTATAATTGCGGTAGTACCTCATGTGCGGTACTACTGATAAATGTATAGCGGTAGCCTTTTTCCAGAGACACCATTTCTGTGCATTTGTTCTTGTCCTCTGGGCCGGTAATACCGCAAGTATAAGTGAGGTCATACCGTTTTTGCGGAAGTACCGGAATTAATGTAGCGGTAGTTAAAATCCAGTGCATGCCCTTTTCTTCGGTCTGGTCATTTTTCAGCTAGCGGCACTACCGTAGGGTTAATTGCGGTACTACCGGATCTACGGAAGTACCGAATAAATTATAGCGGTAGTTTATTTCCAGTAGGGGCATCTTTTCGAGTCTTGCACCCATCCTTCATCCGGTACTACCGTCAAGTAAATACCGGTACTACTGTAATGGCGGTAGTACCACTTTACATGGCGGTACTCTTTTTCTAGAAGGGTGCAAATTTGCTTTTCTCTGGTTCGTTCTCAACGTCGGCACTACCGCAAGTAAAACTGCGGTACTACCACATAGAAGGTAGTACCGACATTTATGAAGCGGTAGTCAAATTCCAGAGAGTGCGTATTTTTGAGTTGGAGTTGATCAATTGAGCGATACTACCGCGGTTTACACGCCGGTAGTACCGGACTTCAAAAATACGAACCGTTTAAAGATGCATTTATTGCGCACAGTCGACCGTTACTCACGTTTTACAGTGGAGCGGTAGTACCGGCATTTTGTCTGCGGTACTACCGCTCGTGCTGATTTTTTTAGCAATTAGAATGTAACGGCTAGATTTGTTTGGTGGGGGCTTTAAATACCCCCCAACTGTATTTGGACAACTCTCCTGCCTCTCATTGATCACACTTGAGCTATTGCAAGCATTCACTCTCTCATTTGCATTCAATTCATCTTTTGAGAGGAGAAAAGCATTGATTTCCATTCGAGTGTTCTTGAGCCAAATTCCAAACCGTTTTTCACTCAAGTGAGGATCCACCTTCTATTCTCTTGGAGGTTGCCGCCTCCTAGACGGCTTGGTGGCAGAAAATTGGTGATCTTCTCAAGAAGCTTGTGAGAAGACCCAATTCGATGTAAAGGCAAGGAGCTCGCCTACCCAGAGTGGGGAAGAGCTACCCCGATTATATGAGGAAGGCTCATTTGCGCAACGGAGCCGGCTTGAAGTGAGTCAAACTACCTCAACGTGGACTAGGGGAGACCGGCAAGTCTCCGATCACCACGAGATAAATCGCATGTCTCAAATTTGTGGTTTGATCATCTTTGTGCTCTTTATTTAAATTGTATTGCTAGTTGCATTTGATCATTATCTAGCTTGAATCAATTAGAGCTCATAGACTTAGTGTTGTTGGTGCACTTTAGTGAGACAGAAGTTTTAGGCCTTGTTTGTAAAATTCATTCAACCTAGTTTCAATTGTCTATTTATTGCAATTAGAGCCGAAACTTTTAAAATCACCTATTCACCCCCTCTAAGCGCATCCTTGATCCTACAGCGATTGCGCACTGAGCGGAGCACCGCTCAGGAAGAGTTGGCCTCAGCGAGGAAGCTCATTGAAGATGCTGCGGGCGACCGAGAGGTCCGGGCCAAGGCCATCGGGGCTTGGGCCGCGGTCGTTACGCCGACCACTGTATGCGTCCCATGATTGGGCTGCTTCGCCTATCGCTCTTTTTCGCGCTTCGAGTGTGGCATGGACGTCGTGATTGTTGCCCAGGCGATGACGCATCGGAGTTCCTCAGGCCGCTCAGATTGCGGCGCCGTTCTTACCGGACTCTGCTGACCCCGTGTGGCCATGCGGCTCAGACGGCCTGAGGAGCAGCCCGAGTGGTGGGAGCTGAAGCCCTGTATGTGCTGCATGGCAGCGCGTTCCACCAGTCCCCGGAGGTTCTGATATGTAGCCTTGGCCTCCGGGTCGTTCGGCTCGGGGATGCCGCGGAGCAGCATTGCGGCTGCGGCGACGTTCTGGCTTGCGTGGGGGAAGAGCGGCAAGCCGTCGGACCCCTCGGCCAGCTGATGATACACCTGGCGTGCACGCGTGCGCGCGGTGCCAGATGCGAGTGGGGGCTCGGGCTGACGCTGCTCCAGGTCGGCCTGGAGTTTGTCGAGCTCGGCCCTTCAAGCCTCCAGCTCGTCGCGCTATTGCTGGAGCTCAGGGCGGCGAGCCCGGAGCCGCTCAGCGTGTTCGCGCTGATACTCTGTTTCCTGCGCTTCAGAGCGCCGGGGAAGAGTTCCTGGACTTGCGGGGGTTGCGACTGGGTTGGTCACGCTAGCCATGTTGCATTCGCTGGAGTGCGGTCCGTTCGCAACACGCTCCATGTCGGAGCTGGAGTCGTGGCTGGAGGAGTCCTCCAGCAAGTCGTGGATGGAGGTCGGTATGTAGCCGGTCATCGCCATGAGCTGTGAGCCTGTGGGGGGCGAGGTCGCCGCCCGCTCGATTTCGCGAGTGTTGCCGCAAGGGGTGGCGCACCCCTTGATGGGTTCCGGTGTCGGGGCCCGCGCGGGGGCCTCAAGCCAGAGGCTGCCAAGGGTGTCGGTGATGGAGTCTAGGCTTGCCGCGGATGCCTGGTCCTGAGAGGTGGCAGGGATGAACACGAGTTCTCCCGCGGGAGTGGCGATAAAGTCGAGGGTACCGAAGCGGATCCAGCTCCTTGACGCAGATACGCCGTCGCGGGTGAAGGAAGCCATCGAGGAAGTCAACGGGAACCTGGAGATGGCAATGATAATGCGCGGAGCCCCTACCTGGCACGTCAACTGTCGGTGTTTCGGATACCAGCAATATGATTTTTTAGTCTAGGGTTGCGCGTTCCCTCTCCTCGAATGGCCTGACTCAGGGAGCCCAAGAAGTATACTGGTTCGGGCTGAATGTCCCTACTCCAGTTCGTGTGATCGGTCTGTATTGCTTTCGGGGGTAGACGACTGCCTGGTGTTACAAGCGAGGGCTAAGGGCTGGCCTTGAGCACCTCATACGAAAGGGAGAGTAAGAACTGTTTGCCAGAGAAAAGGAAAAAGCCCCCCTTTCCCTGAGGGTCCTGCCTCCCTTTATATAGTTGGAGGGGGCAGGTTACATGGGAATCTGGAAAAGGAAGAGAGGATGGGGTGTCCTATGCCTGGGAGTCCTGGTCTTCAGCGAATGACCGGTGCCTGCTCGCCCCAAGCTGGGTTGGTAGACACATCGAATGGCATGGTTTTCCGTTTCGCCGGGAAGTGGCGCACCTACCTTCTGTGCGTTTGCCAGGTGCTGACGCAGTGCTTGACTCTGGTGTTGCCTCGGGAGGGAGCACATCCTTCCACTGTGCACGTCTGGTTGATGAGACTGGTGCCTTGACTTTGGCAACCTCCTCGCCACCTTGGGAAGGAGCCAACTGCCCTCGTATGATCATTCTGAGGCGTCGTGTCCGTAGGGCAGGTGGCCAATCGACCGGTGGAGGTCTGGATCCCGACTCGTGGCGGAGGTCACCTTAGTTCGGTCGGATCTTCGTGGGGCGTCCGACCCACAGCGGGCCGGATCGCCCCCTGGCTGGTTTGTTCGGTGACGAATGTCATTCGTGGCCCAACGGGGCCTTTTGCCAAAGCTGGGCTTGGGGCGGCCCATTCGTTTTTTTGGGCCACTTGGGGTACCCATGGTATGAGTACTCATCACCATGAGTATACTACAACTAAGTAAGTTAATCTATACTCAAGGTTTGTTTCAAATTATTGATCCTTGATTTGAGTGGCATGACGAAATAGATTAATACTATTGAAACCTCAAATCAAAGCTTGAACTCCCCCCTAAATGTGTTCATCCATGTATATATGGATTGGAAACAAAATGCACATCTTTAATGTATGATCAATGAAAGAGTTCATCCTTTAACTTAAATACAAAGTATACGATAAGATAAAATAAATACGAGCGCATACTTTGGGTTTTTAACTTTTTATCCATAAGATAAGAATAAAACTCAGTAATCATGTTAGTCTCATAATGATTAGATTTATCATTAAACAATGATTAAACATTAATTTAAAACCAATCACCAAAATCAATGGAGCTTGAACTTACAGGAGGGTATCCTCGACTCGAGTTAGCAGGGTTGGAGATCTAATACCAAAATAGTGATAAACATTATGGGTTGTCAACTGCGATTAGGTTCACTATGGGTAAAATGGTACAAACATGTGTATGATTAAATCATAAATTCATGTCTGTCTCCTAAATTTGAGCCTACGGAAGCTAGGTCTACCTCATATATGAGTGCTATTAGCATTTTTGGAAAAATTAAAATCAACAACTTTCCTAATAAAACTATTTTCTAAAATATGATTTTGAGGAGAAGTTACACTAGATGGTTGTGGAAAGTATTTGAGATGTATATGGACGGAAAAATTAATTTAATGCATTTTGCTATTAATGTTTGCTGAGTACTTTTGTACCCACTCTTGCTAAATTCTCCTTTGCTTAGAGATTGGCTCTCGTGTTCAAGCAAATTGTTGGGGTGACAAGGCGGCTGGGGACTACCAGGAAGGGTAAAGGGTTGGATATACGGTGTATCAACTTTACCAGTCTGTGGAGTAATCAATACTTTTGGTATTATATATATGTTATACTTGGATTCTATGTTTAATTTATATATTGAACATGTAGCCTGTGTGGCAATGGAATGTAATAAAGTTTTCATTTCAGTCTCTAATTATTATTTCCGTTGCAACACTATAAACACGGTGTATTAACTGATAAAACGTCGGATGCGTTTGATGTTTTGATCGGTTAGTATGCCGAGATTCGTGTAATTATCTTAGAGTAATAGCGATGTGACTATCATTACTCTGGGCTAATTACATGGGTCGCCACAGCCTGGGTATGTACATCATGAATATGGCTCTTCTGTAAAAAAACATCTTATCTATAGTTTAGCCTATCATCAAATATTACCTCTCCCTTTCACCTTCTCCTATGACCCATCCAATGCAGTCGCTGTCTCCCCGCGCATTCGTCTCTCTCTCTCTCTCTCTCTCCTCCACCTCTGCTTCCTCCCCGTGCCGCCTCAATGCCAGATTTAGCGACAGTCAGCCATGCTACAACCAGATAGGACTTTGAGACGCCGCGCCACCAGCTTTGCTAGCTGTCCAAGGAAGGACACGTCAACAGCGTCGGATCTCGACGATCATCATGGCCTCAGCGCCAGATCCAGCAATTTTTAGCTATACTACCACCAAATCCAGCTTTTCCACACCGTGCCATCACCATCCCCGACCACTATGCATGTTTCTTCCCCGACGCTAGTGTCTTTCCTGTCTCTGACTGAGCTGCACTTTGTCCTCATGACCACGCTCGTAGGTGTCCCGCTCGTCCGGACCGGCATAGCATAGAGGTGACATGGTATGCCATTAGACTGTATTTCTGCTCGCCAGAGGTGAATTGGACCGATCCAGTACTGCACGGCACGGTCTAGCCCCGATGATATTCAGGGTCTGCTATAGCACGCAGGCCTCAGGGAATCGACGGTTGCCCGGCGCGACCAGTCACCAAATGGAGGTGGAGCACGGCGAGTTCCAAGGCTACCGAGTCGACGCGGAGGAAGACAACGGCGGAGACACCGTTGGGCGTGTACAACACCGGTTTGAAACGGACCAGACACATCACACATTGGCCGCATGCGTAGCAGTGAAGGCGTTGGACAGCTTCATCAAAAGCTCTTATCCCTTCTCCGTCAGCGGGGAGCACTGCCAAGTGCCAATGTCACGCAGAGTACGGCGACGATGACAGCGGTCACGGGATCACCCTTGCCTTCTGCCATTGCAGAGGAAGAATATGATAGAAATCAAACTGATTGAGGAGCGAAATTGATCAAGGTCCAAGCTGATTGTGAAGGAAGAATATTCTCATCTTTAAATGCCGATCAAGTTGGATGCCGACTAGCACGAGGAAGTTGCAGCTCTGCATGAAAGAGCAGAGCAGCCGCTCATGGTCACTAGTTCTTTTAGCATGATCGATCGATGAAGGAAGCAATTTAATTAGCTGGATAGCTGTTCGTTTAGATTTAGTGACTGTGCGATGCAATACAAGAACGGCCTAGACAAAAAAGAAGAAGGAATCTTACGATACATTATACTGACAGTAGAAATCAAATCTAGTTATTGGTTTGTTAAGAGTATTTCTACTATTATACTATCGGAGGAAGTATAAATAATTACTAGCTAATCTGATCTATTGGATCGAAAAGAATGAATGATCCATATTGAATTTAGTGTACCGTAAAAGAGCTAAAAAAACCCTATAGAAGCAATAATTTACAAGTGGGTTATTTTTCCATCAATGGCTTGATCGGTTCATTCGCCGGCCAGCGGCTTCCAACATCGCTGTGGCATTCGAACCATGTTTGGTAAATTCACTGGCCGTATGCAAAAGCCAGCCGATCAACTATGGTTTGTATGCAAAAGCAAACCTAAGTGTGTCGGTCACGACGAGAGCCAAGGTGAAACTAATGGAGACTTCTTTTGAGAATACGGTGATCCTATTGTGGTGTAGTTGTGGACATTGTGCCATGGTAAATTGGTAATCGACAGCTCGAGATGGCTACAAACGATATTTACAGCAGGTAGGGTCAAATGTTGCTGAGAGGTGGATCATTTACAGCAGGTAGGGACAAAAGTTGCTGAGAGGTGGATCATTTACAAATTTGTAAACGATATTTACAAATGATAAGCAGTCGGTTTGGTCAGCATGCTAATTTTTTTTTTTTAAAAAAAAAAACTTCATTAATTCTCTTGCCGTAGGGCAAATAGAAGGCGGAGACAGGTTAGCATACTCCAGAAAAGGAACTCTAGCACGGAACAAGTGAATGAATCAAGCCGGTGAAACGAAATTTAGTAGTATTTTGGTTGAATCAAAATTCTCTGAATCAATCGTCACACTCGATGGTTTCCCCTTCACAACAAATTATTTGAATTCGATCAATCTCATGAACATTTATTCAGTTTTGCTAAATTACAGTCCAATCCAATCTTTCCAGATTATTTTTTCTATCTAATTTTTAAGCAAAGGCCCCGTTTGGTACGGTTCCAGATTCTAGTAGAAACGGAAACGGTTCCATATTCTTGATAGAAACGTTTCAGGTAGAATCAGAATCACTTTCTGCAAACCGTTTGGTACGGTTTCAGATTCTAGTAGAAACAAGTAGAAACGGGGTTGAGGGCGATTCAGCCCCGGTGTGGAAAAAGAAAAAACGTTCCGAGTTTTAACTCGTTTGACTGGGTTTCTCCCAGATTCTAGTAGAAACTGCTCGGTTCCAAGTTGCCAAATGGGGTCAAAATTTGCTTCTAAGGAAAACATAATAGAATCAACTCTTGCAAAACCATTAATGTGGAGAATAAAAAATAGAGAAGTGCTTCTATGCTCTTTCTTTTAAAAGTTGCACAACTATTAAAGCATGAATGAAGGGTAGATGGTGATTACTTACCCCTTCGTTTGCTTCAAGATTTGTGCAACTTGTATTAGAAGGAAAAGCATAGAAGCACTGCTCTAAAAAATAATGGTGGCTACATATTTTCTATAAGTTGTTTTACGTTAGGTTGAAAACTATCATACAAGACACATATTTAACTATGAATTAGTAAAACAAATATAGCCGTACAAATACGACGGGCCACCCTGTCACTTATTACTTTTGCAGCTGCCAGCAAGCATGAATTTTTATTAAATATTTGCTAGTCATTTGTATTGTCCAGTTAGTTTAAATATCTTGAACTTTCAACAAATGTGTAAGCCGTGCTAATATACAGTATCAGCTTTGCAATGACTGAATGACATAACATGCGCATTGTATCGGTTTACTGGAAATGTTGAAGTGACGCACTAGGATCAATCCGAGCCGTGGATTTCCCGATCAAGTGTGGAAATAAATTTGGTGAAAGAGATGCGCAAACTCCTTTCCGTGCATACCTGACGTTGATTAATGCCACATGAATAATCCTGTAATCCAACGCCACGACATTAAGTGGGGACTCTGAATTCACCTCCTTATTTAATTCGATGCAAATTTGGTTGCTTGAACTCACCTCCTCACTTAATGTCATGGCGTTGGATTGCAAGATTATCCGCGTGACATCAATCAACGTCATATATGCACGTGAAAAAATTTACACATCTCCCTCACCGAATTTATTTCCATCAAGTGCGCTCGGACCGTACTTTCCTGCTACACTCTGCTGGTGCTGCGATGGCACAAAATTACGGCGAGTCGGCGGCAATCAGTGCCGAGTCAAGTTGTTTATGATCTGACACCTGACGATGCATATGTTGCTTCTCATTGGATCTCGCATGTTACTGGCGCCGAATTGTGCAGGCTCCGAACATTGTTTTTGGACTTGCCTGCTGGTAGCCAGAAGCCGGCACATGGGATTGGGCGGACAGCCGGGCAGGGCTGTAGAAAAGGCCAGAATCGTTAGCTGCTCGAGTTCTTCGTCCCGAGCTCGATAGATTCGTTGCAGCCAGCTCAAATAGACCGTGAGTACGATAAATTTATAAATTATTTATTAAATAGTTTTATAGGTTAAATTTTATCGAGTTTATTTGAATTGAACTCGAGTTTAAGCATTTTCTACCGTTAAAAATTAGAATACGTTGAATCATTGATTATTACCGAGCCAAGCTCGAGTCTACTCTAGTTTGTATCAAGTCGAACCCCAACTCAGACTTGCTCGAGGTTTTACCAAGCTCGAGCTTGGTAGGATAGACTCGCTCAAGCTCACCTCGTTTACAGGCCTATAGCTAGGCAAGCATCGCTACGCTCTCATGCATGCTATACATATGTATATTATTGTCTTAATATTGGATGTACCAAAATACTAAAATATACATTGAACTAGTATAAAGATGTGCTAAAAGTTTAAATGATGAATATACAAAAGTACAAAAGTATTGTGCAAGTCACACCGAAAAATACGGTATTAATGTAACGGTGATAAAGGAAGGTTGTAAGGTTGATTTTAGCACAAAGCAGCAAATTTCTAAATATTCTAAGTATTTTTTCAATTGCATTGTTTTAAGTTCAAATTTCATTTTAAATATCTTTTAACTGAGGAATCACTCCTGAAACTATCCAAAATTTCCCATGATGGACTCTCCATCCCAAATCTCATTTTTCAAAAGATCAATTTTAAATAACCAAATTTTAATATGTGAAAGGCCAGCTCGGCATATTCATGACTGCGGGCTAATCGATTAGTTTACAATCTGCAGAGGTTGTACAACTTTACCCACAAGACATTATCCTCTCTTTGTGCCAAATACAAACTTTCTTCGGTATACGGCAGAGAAAGTCACGATAAGACCCCTACAAAAATATATTCATGTAGTTATGCCTGCTAAGGTTCCACCGCTGGTAGGATTAAAACCGTTCATACGGCTAGCTAGATCTATCATATTCCAGACCACTTCCACTTAATGGCACGACTGTCCATGGTTTGTGTTAATACGGCTAGCTAGATCTATCATATTCCAGACTTGTGGAAGCACTATTGTGTTTTATATTCAACAACTCACAGATCGATCCTTAACTGACTAGGCGAGACTTTCCACGAACCCAGAACCACATGGTGCCGCCCCTTGACAACTAGTTCTCGCCCAGTCTAAATCTCATATTTACTTTCTTTTAAACAATATCTCTTTTCATACATTCCATGGTATACCGATACCAAGAAATAGCTTTATCTCAATAGAACTAATTGTTTGGCACAAACCTTCAAAAATATCCTAGATTAAATTCTAAGTATGTCTAAGCAATTTCTAAGTATCATCGCATACTAAATAATATTTTCTTAAGATTACAATGGCATAGAGATTAAAATTTCAATGGTGGTTTAACAACAGCAGCATAACTATAATTTAAAACTGGGACAAAAATATAATTATAAAAAAATATGCGTGCAATAATTTAAATTCAAATTACAATTTAAATACTGAGATCAATGTGTTCAAAGAGGTGTGATTTGCCTTGCTCGATGGGTAACTGATCAAAACATCATCCGTGAACTTTTTCGACTCTCCAAAATCTATATGTGAAAAATAATTAAATTTAAATAAAGTATAAATAAATTCAAATAAAATATTAAACTTGTATAAAATAGAAATTTAGAATTTCAGATTAATTTAGAAATAAAAACGGAGACAATCGGAATTCGAACAGGCGAAAATGGGCTCCTGAAAATTTAAAACAATTAAAAAGGAGAAAATAAGATTTTTCTTGATTTTTGAAACTGTTTTTCTAAAAAAAAATCTTAATTATTGCGCAATGCTGAAGTCATCGAGCATTTTCGGATTTTTAAAATTATTTTTAAATCAAAATTGTATCATAAATGATTTTTTCACAAAAATTAATTTTTAAAAGAAAAAAGGGGCCACTGACGGGTGGGCTCACCCCGTGGCTCGAGTCCACGGCCGATTCGGGGTGCACCGTGCACCCGGTCCATGGCAATGGAACGCGTGGGCACACGTGGGAACAACGGCGTCGGGGCGGGGAGCGGCAACGGAGGGGTGCACTAGCGGCACAGCGAGGCGTCAGAGCCGAAGGCGACGATGGCAGGGCTGAAGGGCGACGGGAGTGGCGGGAGTCTGGTGGCGACGGCGTCAGTCGGAGAGGGGAGAGAACGACGACGAGGGTGACGCTCGGATGCAGAAGAGGAAAGGAGGAGGGGGAATGTGCGTGGAGTGGAGGGAAGCCCGTGGGAATTTATAGGGGAGGGGTTGGGTGGTGGGCGCGCAATGATCAACAACCGGGAAGGGGATAAGGGCATCGGGGAGGTGAGGGATAAGATAGCCGTGGTTGGGCGCGTTCATCCTCGCGTGAAAATACGGAAGGTCAGTGCATGAAGTTGGAATTTTGAAGCTCCCATGCGGCTCCAATGGGGGAGAGAGAAACGGGATGAGGGAGGGAGAAAGAAGATAATAGAGGGGAGGAAGAGAGACCGGGTAGGCTAAGAAGAAATGGGCCGGTTCGGCCAGCCCAAAAAAAAGGAGAGTTTTTTTTTACGGGTGTTATAGTTCTTGCGAAATTCCTGCCGGAAAGCTGACGAGCCTTAACATTAACACCGGTTGTTCGAGCAAATTAATCAAAAAAGAACAGGATGAGTTCCACTATTTTTATTCAGAAATTAATCAAAGAAGAGCACTGAACAGGTACCTAAAATATTTACCAGAGTGAAATTTGGCGGAGGCGAAGGTGGTGAAAGTAACAAAATTGAAGTATCGATTCGAGGGTGTGTTTTGATTTTTGATCTCTAGTGTGTGTATTGTGTACGATGGACGCGAAGTGGCGTGCATTTAACACTCTTGTCGGACATTGCACGCGACGGCCTGCGCCCACATCCGAATCTGGTCCTTCATCTCCGCCGCGGACCTCGCGTCCGCCTGCTGCAGCCTTATCATCGCCGGGGGCGCCGACCGCTGCACGTGGTGCCACGCCTCCGACAGGTACGGCCGCTGCACGCTCCCGTCGCCGCCGGCACTGGCGTTGCCGCTGCCGCTTCCATTCACGTTGTCGGTGTCGCTGCCGCTGCCGCTGCCGCTGCCGGAGGGCGTCTTGGTCTTACCGCGGAGACCCGGGAGGACGTCGGCCAGGCTCTCCCTGAGCTCCTCCTGGTCGAACACGAAGCCCAGATCCTTGAACCCCTGCACCTCGATCGACTCCAGGTCGCTCGAGCTCTTCCATTTCTTGTCCTGGAACGCGCTCTTGTACTGGACGATGGCCGGCTGCTGGTTGGCGCTGAACGATCGCAGGTCGCGCCGCGGCTGGCCCCTCTCCCCGCTGCTGCCGCCCGACGTCCTAGGCGTCCGGTGAGCCTGCAAATTAAGAACCAGTCAATTCGTCGGACACTAGCAGCAGAGCTCTCGATCATCCAAGACCGTTGTGTCTTGGAAGTCGTGCTTGATGATCGCTACGGCAATGCGTACCTTGGTGGGCGTGTGCGAGCGGCGGTGTGTCTCCAGCGTGCTGTACGAGTGCCTGAGCCTGGACATGCTCGGCGTGGACTTGGTGGCCGCGGAATCGCCGCGGCCGTCGTCGTCCGTCGTCGCGGACGACGGGACCGGCATGGACGGCGCCCGGTGCAGCGTCGACCTGCCCCCGCATCCTCCTCCTCGCGCAATCCTTGTGCGCAGGACGCCCTCGTAAATCGAGCTCCAGTTCAGGTCATCGTCCTCCACCTCCACCACTTCTTGATCCCCACCAGCCCCCTCCTCGTCCCCCGCTATCTCCTCGTCCTTGGACAGCTCCATCCCGACGCGAGGCGACGGGAGCGACGGCGTACGTAGCAGCCTTCGGCACCCGGACGCGTAAAACCGAGACGTCTCCGCCTGGCCGGAGCCACCCTTGGCGCTGACGCCCTCACCCTTCGTCCGGTCACCGCACTTGCCCGACGTCGACGGCGACTTGGGCAGCAGCGGCGGCCTCCTCCCCCTCCCGTTCTTGACCAGCGTGTTGCTAAAGAACCAGTACTCGTCGAGCAGGTCCAGCGCCGGAGCCTCCGCCTCCGCATGCCCCCTCCTGCCACCGTCTCCCGCGTGCCGCCTCCTGTGGCCGTCGTCGTGCGGATGCTGCGACAAGCTCATGCCTGCGCGGGGAGGAAGAGATGGGAAGCGATGGGCGCTGGCCTTTTGGATTGGCCTCGGGCCGGGTAGGTGTTGGTGGCGTGGTGCTGCACGCGATTGTCTTGTCTCGCGGTGGGAGGAGAGAGCTAGCGAAGCTAGGAGGAGATGGATGTGATGCGATGGCGCTGCTTTGTTGTTTTCTCGCTGGGGGTTGGGTTTTTTGTCCCGGTGGCCCGCGTGGCGGCGGGGAATTCCGCCAGTTGGGCTCGGGCAACTGGCGGTGGGCCAGCCACCTGCATGCCTGTCCATGATTGCATTACTTGCACATGATTGATTGAGGTGTGCCCTGGGACTCGAGGATCTTATTCTAATAATTATTGATAAATATAAGGTTTATAGTTTAAATTATGTTATTTAGAAATATAAGACTTTTATGTAGACTTAATTATCCTTTATTGCTATACATTTATTTATTCTCTCTTGACCATATGAATATTTATTCATTACCACTCATATAAAGTATTAATCTTTCATGTCTTTCTCAATTTCACCACAAGTTTAATCTTTGTGCAAAATCAAAATACGCTTTATATTTATCAACGGATAAACTATTATCTACGCGCATGCATTGAGTATAACACTTAGTAATAATAATTAAGCGTAATTTAGTCATTTTCATTGTTTTATTGGTCTATATGTTTAAAAGAAATATAGCCTATAAACTTGGACAAGGTAGGGAGCAAATAGTTCTAGTTTTTTCTTTGGTGACAATTGCTTTTTTCTTCCAATTCTATCTCTATCTATCAAGTCTGCAATCAATCTGATCCGCATATGATTGGTGTTTAAATGCTAATGTAAGGTTACTTAGGCAAGAAGAAGGTTGATTGAATGCTTTGCTGATTTATATGTAACACATGCCTACAATCAAACTATCAATGAATGCTTTGCTGATAAAAAGGAAACTCTAGTTTAAATTTTAGTTCAAATTTATTTAAACTAGTTAGTAAACTGGTTAAATTTAATATCTTAAAAGTTTAAAAACTTTTTCCATATAATACATAAGAAAAATATCCATCTTGGATTGTGGAGGCCCAAGGTTCCATAGGTAATATATATCGCCATCATACATGTCACGTACGGTTAATTTCCTTCATGTCCGTTAGCGTCGGCTTAATCCGTGGCTAAGCTAGAGAAGTCGTCGTCAACGCTCTCGGAAATGACCAATAAGCTGAAATAATTTCAAGCCAGTACATACATTAGCCTGATCATCCGCAAACCGCCATGATACGCACATGTGTCGTCGATCGAGTGATCGGTGTTCAAAAAATCAAGGAAAATCGTTCCATTTTCTTGGTTTTCGTCTTATCAACACGATCCGGCTTTTAAAACTGCTCGATAAATCGGTTCAATTCAGAAAATTCAATAAATTTACGTGATGTAAACTGGTCGAAAATCGATGTAAATAGCTCGATTTTTCGCAAAAATGCTCCAAAAATCGACCGCCAAAAAAAAAATGGCCTGTCAATTTCCGATGAGAAATCGTCGATTTTCGAATTCTTTTGAAACCTCTAATTATTGAAACTATACGATTTTTGATGATTTTTGATATTTTTTGTTTACTTTTATCGATTTTCGCATGTTCCATGAAACGGTAAGGGAAACCTGCTTGTAACACGCTGTGAGCTCGCACGTACATACATCAACTACTACGGTGCTTGTCTGTACGTCTGGATTGAAGAAGAAGAAGAGGAGGAAAACATGGCCGTATCATTAATCTGCTGGAGCAATGATAGATTACCTCACACGTAGTTGATTAATCTGATTGCAATGATGGTGGCCTTGGCTGGTGCTGCCCGGTTGGTTAGCCTTAATAGCCAGCTGATGCTGTGTTGGTGATGTCTATTCTTTTTGTGGATGCGAAAATGAAATGCATGGACGATGAGAACTGAGCGTAGCTACGCTCAGTTGGTTGGGGTGCGGTTGTGCGTCTCGTCCACCCGGATTCGAGCCCCGCTCGACCCGCATGTTCGCAAGGAGCAGGATGCAGGCGTGTGTGCGTGGTGGGGGGTGTGTGTGAGTGAGATGTGCGTGCGTTTGTAGTGCGATTGTTGTTCTCTTCTTCTTTAATGAAATACCAGAGCTCCTGGTCAATTTTTTAAAAAAAATGCATGGACGAGAAGAGAGAGAGAGAGAGAGAGGAGGGGGTGGGGGGGGGGGGGGTGAGCCGGCTGAGGCTGCTGAGGTCGGCTTGCGGAAGTTGAGGCGAGGCGCAGCGGAAGAATGGCATGTGGGGGAGAGTTGGCTCCATGTGCCGTGGGGCCGCAGAAATGAAAATGGGCTCGCTGATTAATCATTGCTTATCGCTGCCGTTGCGGAAGCCGATTCAAGCCGACCGATCCGGTCTACAGTAACCCAACGAAGCCATACATAGCCCATAGGATGGCAGGATCCGGCGGCGGCATCTCCGCGGGCGCCGGTAGAAGCGGACGGGCTAGCCAGCGCTGCTGCACTGGCAGTCAATGTAGGGCGAATTTTCTTGCCCTAAATCTTTCAGTGGGCATTAAGTAAAAAAAATTCGCCTACCTGTAGATGACATTTTATGACCATACACAATTCAATTCTTTGTTGTTAAATATCAACTATTCTTGCTGTAAATCAAATCCTATCCTAAGAAAACATCCCCACTGTACTCACGCCACACATGTATCAGCATCCACTACACACGTTCCAGGGCCTTACATGCTTTACCACTAGACACACGCGTGTGTACTCTAATTAAATAAGACATGCCACACCGAGGCAAGGAATCAAACCCAGACGGATAGGAATTTTTTGTTTGCTATGGATAATGGACATAATGGCTCTCTAGATTCAGCAAAATTTTATCTATCAGACCTATTTTGCAGCTTGATGCATATATGAATTCGAAACGACGTCTTCCACTATCCCGAATTCCAGACTCGGATACAGCTTGTGGACCAACGGTTTCTTTGTTGGACTTCACGACACCAAAGATGGGCTTGACACATACTACTTCACTTTTCTCCTGGTTCAAAAAGCTAATAAAAGATATATAATTTGTAACTCTAAACCCTGAGATGTTACTATTGATCATACATAGTTTTTTTAGATGTACTAAACACTATAGGATTGAAATAAAATTAGAGGTATTTAGCAAAACTCCAGCTCCATCAAATCTGTAGAATTGGAGCTGTGGGTATATTAAGAGTGTTTAGATAAATCATCTTGTTTACACTTTAGAATACAATATAAACTTTATTCACTTTATTTTAGCCTACAAGTTTCAGCTCTCAGGTGGATCTGTGATCTGAAACTCTGCCAAATAAGACCTTAATATGCAAATATGCAATTTTCAAACTCGTAAGAAGAGGTATACGGCCTGTTTGGAGAGGACAATGAGTTCTTAATTAGTACACCGTAATGCGGCAAATTTGATACTGCCCCTGTCCATGATAGTGGTAGGGTGACACAACGAGTTCTAAATTACGTACACCGTAATGCAGCAAATTTGCCATGAGTGACACAAATTTGTGCTGGGTCAAATCACGAATTCATGTATGTCTCCTAATTAGACGCTACAGAAGCTAAATCTGTCTCATATATGAGTGCTAGTAGTATTTTTGGATAATTAAAATCAACATAACTTTTCTATTAAAATTATATTTTCTACAATGGTTTTGAGCAAATGTTACATCATATGGTTATAGAAAGGACTTGAGATGGATGTTGAAGAAAAAATTCCTACATTGCATTTTGCTAATAATGATTACAGAGTAGTTTTGTCCTCACTTTTGTATAACTTCCCATTTACTTAGAAACTGAGCATAATCGTCAAGGAGAATTGGTTGACGAGTCACCTGCAGGACCAGAGTGACGAGGCGGTGGGGGACTACCCAGAGGACTGGTTGGAGTAGCAGCTTGGATGACGGAGGCTTTCGATCAATAGGATGTAATTATGTTAATGGTTATATGAAGCTTTTGCTGTAAAGATAGTGTTGCACATCTGACTTTAAGTTGGTAGCATGCGTGGCATAGAATGTAATAAAGTTTTCATTTCAATATTTAACTATTGTTTCTATTGCAACACTCTAAATACGATGTATTAACTGATAAAGTATCGGACCCACTCGATATTTTATTATCTAATATATCCAGATCAGCGTAATTATCTCAGGATTAATAACAAGATTACTATCATTATCGTGGAATAATTATACGGATCGCCGCTTGGCCGGCCATAGCCGGTGCGGCAGACGCAATATTGAAGTTTCAAGGCTAGAGTATCGTCTCGTATCTTTGCCATGCGAGACAGCGAGAGCCGGTCTGGGCAGAGAGCTTGCAGGCTTGTAGCCGCAGCGGCGGCGCAACGAACGCGGCTTACGAGTTACGATTACGACGTGGAATGCGGCGCGAGGAACAGATCCTTCCGTGGAATGCGACTTGGGCACGGACTGTTGGTTGAAGCTTTGCCTCTCTCTTTTTTTCTTCCTTTAAGTTTAAGTTTTGTTTTAACAAAAATAAAAAAATATTTTCTTTCCGGTCACCGAAGCAGCAGCAGTCATTTACTGTGCTTCTCTATTGTGATATATGAATTTATTGCGATCTCATAACATCAGCGTCGGCCCTGAGGGGGGGGCGAGCGGTGCAGCCGCTCCGGCCCCCCTCGACCATGGGCCCCACCCTGTAGCTACATACATTAGTAGAACATTTTAGCTGTTTACATGTTTAGTATTTTTGCTGATTGTATGGCCCATCAGATCAGCACATGAAGTAGCCCGTTTGCACATTTAACATTTTGGCTGGTGTTTGGCGAGGCCTAAAGCTGTGAAGCCAGACAGAAGGGCCTCTATTTTAAATCTCGTTCCGAGCCCCTGAAATCTCAGGACCGCCATTAACATAGTGTCGTTCCTTCCACTTTTAATACCGTGCTTCTCTATTGTGATATATGTATTTGTTACGATCTCATAACACGGTGTGTCGCTCCTTCGACTTTCAACAAAATGGTTAGATTTGTAATTTCATTTGAATGAGAATTAAATATAAAAAAAAAATGTGTGCAGGGAACAATATGGCCGGCATGCCCGGTAGGCAGCCGGCCGCCGTGTACAGACGTTTATTTCCTTCTTCCCGAGCCCGACTGCCCAAGGCCGGCACGCTCGTGTATTGGGTGTTGCTTTTGCTGCGCTGCAATCTCAAGCGGTCTAGCCGCCGCCCACCTGCCATGACACTGACACATCGCTCGTCGCGGACATCGGTGGCCAGGGGCTCGGCCGCCGCGCCATCGGGAGGACCTTCTTGATGGATCATGCAACTAGGCAAGCAACCAGCAAGCCCATTAGATGATCAGACTCTGGCCCAACCACAACAGCGAGCACAGGCCTAGCTCACTACGCGCAAGCTAAGTTCCCGACTCGTTTGTGCGCTTCCGTTTTCTCCTGGGAGATGCTAGTCAATGATGTACCATTGCAACGGTGTAGCAATAGGTTTTATGTAGTCTTACCAAGTTTCAACAAATTATTTAAAAAGTTCCATGTTTTCATGTGTTTCTAGAAGTTTCCAGAATATTCAAAGCCAAAGTTTCAATAAATTTCAGATTTTAGAACTCAACTTTTAATAAGTTTCAGTCGAAGAGAGGTTCAAAAGGTTTCAGTCGCCGAGCTACGTTGCCGCCAGATCTGGCCTTCCAGAGCAGAGGGGTGGAGGTTTAAGCCTGGAAGAGCAGATCGTTCACTCACTCCCCGCTAGAGCCGAGAATTTTGCCTGCAACCACGGCTGAACGTGCTTGCCACTCTCCTGCTAATGCTTGACCACAGCCGTTCGCCGCCTTACCTAATCACACTCCCACGGCCACTCACGGCGCACCTCCCTTTCCAAATGTAGCCGTTTGCCTTTCTACAGGTCAACTGCTTCCCACCACCCATCGACGATGTACGGTCCACCATCACTCACCGCGGCGGCGGCGCTCGAGCAAGCCTGCAACATCACTATCTGTGGATGTTGAGCGAGCCCTCGCCGCTCATCGCTCAGCCTGCAAATCTCACTCGTTTGTGGACGCCGAGCAAGCCCTCCGCCGCTCATCGCTCAGTGCAGCGTGGGTTGCTTTGCTCGATTGAATCCACCATCTGTTTTTTTTTTTTGCTTTTACATCCGATGATATGCCGTGCCTTAGTTTTTCTCTTTCTCATTTCCAATCCCAGCTGAGCTGACCAAATTGCTCGATCTGCAGTTTCTTCTCTTTTTAGTGCAACTGAAAGCACAGGTTTTACATGCAGTTTCTCTGATTACGACAACGCAACACAATGAACAGGCCTCCACAGCAGCTTGTTTCTCCAGGGGCGCGGAGAACAACAAATTCGTCGCGAGACAAGCCCATGGTGACTTCTGGGCTACTCCAGCCCAAGTTCCAACACCGACCCCGTTTTAATTCTACATGTCGCCTCTCGATACAAACAAGACACCGACTGTAATCTGTAACCAATCCAAATTCCAAAATGTTAGAAGCGAAGACAACACAACGATCGAGATACAATCTTTGCATTTGCATTGCAGGGTAGCTATCAGTTCACTGACCTGTTGGTTGCCTGGACGTCCATCTTAGCCTGATCTAAATTGTGCAATTTTCTCCTCCCAGCTAAGCCCCTAGAGAACGAGAATTTTGGGCGTATCCGCGAGGCCAGGCTCGAGACGTGTAAGTTGTTACAGTGATGAATGCATTCTATGTTAGTAGGTTCAGTTCATGCAACCAATCAAACATCATCCTTTTGTAGCCAGACTTAGCTCATGCGGACAACCAAATAACATCACATACATCAGCTTGGCCAGTCTCCAACCAGCTAGAATGATCTCGTACGAACCAGGCTAAGGAGATACAGCAACCAAACAACCCATAAAGGTAACTAGAATAGCAAAGCCTATTAAAGATTAATAATAGACTAAAAGCCACTTTATATAATAATTATTTTTAAAAATTATCTCTAGATATTGTGCAATAATTATCCTATATTCTCGTGCAAAGCTGGCTACTAAATAAGAACCAAATATCTTCTCTTTTCTCTTTTCTTACTCTTTCACATAGGATAAAACTGACGTGTACAAACTAGTAGTAAACTGAGGTGGTTTTATTGTACTTATGACCTGTTTGGATCCATGCAGCTAATAGTTAGCTGATACTATTAGCTAGGCACCTAGCTAATGGTTATCTCATTAGCTAGCCAAACCCAGCTAATAGCAGCTAATACGTGGTATTTAACCAAAATACCCTTCGCGTCTACCACCAATAGCATTTAATAGCATGGATATTCTGAACAATAGCATCTATTAACCACATATTAGCTGATGGATCCAAAAACCCTCTAAATAATAGTTAGCTAGCTAACTATTAGCTACTAATGGATCCAAACAAGGCCTTAGAGCATCTGCAATGGTGCCACTTCAGCTTACTATAAGGGTGTTAACTCAGCATTTTGCTTAGGTGGATGGGAGAAAAAGAAGAGAGAGATATAGACTGACTACTAACTTATAGTCAGGCTATAGCTGATTCCAAGGCATTTATCACCTCTTACATATGGGCCCATATTTAATTTTATAGACAATGTTATAGCTAGTCCATTGGAGAGGTTGTCTATTAGCTATCTATAGATGACATGTATATTTTTTATAGGGCAACATATCCAATGAAAACCCTTTTTACCGTGAAAACTTCGTGAAACCCACGTATAAAAGTTTTGAAAAATTCTCAAAAAATTACCATACGCAGAGGAGGTGATGTTCTACAACCCTGTGAAATTTGAAGATCAAACTCAATTGCATTTGAAAGATATGAAAAAGACAAATTGCAAAATGAATAGTGCTAAATAGTGAAAAATCACTATTCATACTGAATTTGTCTTTTTTATATCTTTCAAATGCAATTGAGTTTGGTCTTCAAATTTTACAGGGTTGTAGAACCTCATCTCCTCTACGTATGATATTTTTTTTAGAATTTTTCAAAACTTTTACACGTGGGTTTCACGGAGTTTTCACGGTAAAGAGGGTTTGCACTAGATATCTCCCCTTTTTATAGCTAATAGTTGACTACACCATTGTAGATACTCTTACTCTAAATAAATCATCTTGGTATCCAACCAACAATAACACTAGAATTGAGTACTCGCATGCAACTGTCTGGACTTGAAAAATATTTCAAACATGGCGCCAAACTAGCCCTGTGAAGGCTGTGACGAGGGTTCACAAATCACCTCAGAAATCGTCCCATCCCAGTAGCGATTTCCGAAATATACCAATTTTTTCTAGATTTTCATCGATTTTCTCTTGACTTTGACCGACCAATTGAATGTTTCTCAATCAGTTTCGTAAGCAATATTCTCTTGATTTTCACCGATTATCGCGATATTTACGTCGCATAAACTTTTTTGAATTTTTTTAATTTAATCGATTTTAAATGTCCTACCCATCGATACGTTCGAAAATCACGATTTTTATATGATAATTGATAATTGCGGATATTTGAAACCTGGCTGTGACTCGAACAGCTTGCCAACCGAAGCTGTTCCGTATGGTACAGGTACAACAAGAATTGAAGATTCCTATAAAAATGCCACTGCAAATAATTTCAAGTACAGGGAATACCGAATACACAATCATTTGTGCTGCAGTAGAGGATAATGGCTCAGAATTCAGAAGCGAACAGAAAACATAGTAGACGCTACTACTCCTCTAGTAGTATTAAAGCGGTCAAGATTCATTCACCAATCAGTATTCCATCCCGTCTCAGCAGCGAGTTAAATAGCTGGAGATAGTCGATACAACCACCCATGGGCCATGAGCCCATGAGCCTGGAGCAGTACTTCATCCAGAGAAAGCAAAGTAGTGGAGTACTAATTACACACCTACATTTGATTCCGTTCAAAAGCTTTTTATTTTTTTTTCCTCAAGACCAGATGCGCGGCATGCGCCATCTGCCCTACCGGAATCAATGGCACAGCCCACAGACAGCAAGCACAACCAAGAACACCGCCAATGGCTATGCCCTACCGTCGCCCACCGGCTGTCCCCAATGCCGGACTGAAGAACAGCACAGCTCCGAGTTACCATGTTGTCGGAGGCGTCGGTAGCGCGCAGTTTAGCTGTTAAATCAGCAGTCTAGATTTACGCCACTCGAGGAATTGACGATGTAATTGGGTCATGATTGGAACCTTCCTACCTAGAGCTGAACAAGTCATGGAGATGGGGTTCATGGAAGGAGCTACCGTCGTCTCTTAGACGCTGCTCCCTTGATCGGAGGCGTCCTCGTAGTAGTACGGCGAGAGCTTGCCGTCCTTGTCTGACCTCGGCCTCAGCTCAGCACGCACTTCTTGCAGCATTTTGACCACCCTCCGCATCGCTGGGCGGTTGATCGGTAAGGAGCTCGCGCAGAGGAGGCCGATGTTCAGGACCCTGCTGATCTCTTCCTTGAAGGTCATGTCGAGTTTGCTGTCGAGGACATGTTCTACTCCTTTCTGATCAATTGTGCTGCACACCCACTTCACCAAGTCCTTCTCGCCAAACTCTGGATCAACAGGCGGTTTCCCAGTCACGAGCTCAAGGAGAACCACCCCATAGCTGTATATGTCACTTTTCTCGTTGACGCGGAGTGTGTATGCATACTCTGCACAAATCAAGATAACTAGATCAGTCTTGCGAGTCTATGGAAGGACAAACTGAACTTCTGAAGCGAATCTGAGAGACTTACCAGGAGCAATGTAACCACACGAGCCAGCGATCACTGACATGGACTTTGGGCCCCGGCAAGTCGCCTCCACCGCCTTGGCGACACCAAAATCCGCAACACGGGCACCAAATTCAGCATCCAAAAGGATATTGTTCGACTTGACATCCCTGTGCACGATAGCCGGGACACAGTCATGGTGAAGATAGGATAGCCCCTCCGCTGCATCCAACGCAATCTTGCATCTTATCGGCCAATCCAACAACCCAGCCTTGCTGCTGTGCAGCACATCGCCGAGGCTACCATTGGGCATGTACTCGTACACCAGCAGCTTGCAGTCGTTGTGGGTGCAACAGCACCAGAGCTTGACAATGTTCTTGTGCCGAATCTTGCCGAGTGTCCTCACCTCAGCCCCAAAGCTGTCATCAACCGCAGAGCCCTCGCCACCGTTCTCAATATCCTTCTTCAACGCCCCGCTCCACAGCTTCTTGACGGCGACCACCTCACCATTGCTGAGCACTGCCTTGTACACCTTCCCAGATGCGCCGCTGCCAATGACATTGTCCTCATCAAGGCAATCCAGGATCTCATACTCACTGAATGAGAGCTTGTGGAATGATGTCAACGTCCATTTCGACCGATCAGTGCCCAGCTTTGCTTTGCTGAAGCTATGGTACTTCCAGTAGAACCACGCAATGCCGACAACCAAAACGACCGCCGCAAATATGAATATGGAGCGCATCATCCAGGCAAAGCCGGAATAGTGCCTTGACCTTCCTTGTGAGGCCGCACACAAACCGGCAACATCTCCGCACAGCCCTGGGTTGCCCAAGAAGCTGTTGCGGTACGCCTCCGTCGCATACAGTGGCGGGAGCGGACCACTGAGCTGATTGTTGGAGACATTGAACTGGTTCAGCTTCAGGCTCTCCAATTGCATTGGTACCTCGCCGGTGAGGCGGTTGCCGGAGAGGTCAAGATAGTTGAGCACTGGTAAATCACCGAGCTCCGGTGGTATGGCCCCAGTAAAGCCGTTGTCAGCGAGGTTGAGCTCACTAAGCTTCTTCCAAGATTGGATTCCTCGGAGCAACTGACCAGATAGCGAGTTGTTGTGGAGCACGAGCCGGCCGAGCTCAGAGAGGCCGCCAAGGGAGGCAGGGAGTGGGCCAGAGAGCATGTTGCCGTCGGCTGAGAGCTCGTACAGTTTCAAGACTGATCCAATTTCCGACGGGATGCTCCCAGTTAGCCGGTTGTTTGACAGAACAAGCTTGGACAGGTAGGCCGCACCGGCGATGACTGGCGAGATCTCCCCGCTGAGCTGGTTGCCATTGAGCTCGAGCAGCGACATGTGCGGCAGGCCCCAGACCGCGCCGGGCACGTCCCCGTCGAGCCTGTTGTTCGACAGCCGCACCCGTCGTAGCCTCCGGCACCGCCCGAGCCCATCGGGGATGCGCCCGGACAGCATATTATCTAGCATCAGCAGCTCCTCCAGCTCGCCGCGGTCGCATATCCCTGGCGGGATCTCGCCGGAGATGGAGTTGTCGGACATGTCCACGCACACCAAGGGCGCGTTCATGCCGAGATCCGCGGGCAGCGTGCCGTTCAGCCGGTTCGCAAACAGCCGCAGCTCGACGAGCGACGCCGACATCGCCACCGACTCCGGCACGGGCCCCGAGAGAGAGTTGACATACAGGTGCACGCTCTCCAGCTTTGGTGCCTCGAAGAGGTCGTCCGGGATGGCGCCATCGAGCCGGTTCATGGCGAGGTCTATGCTCCTGAGCTCCGCGAGCTTGCCGAACCCCTTGGGAATCGGCCCGGAGAGCGAGTTATTGTACAGCTCGATCTGAACGGCGCTAGTCAGCCCGGTAATCTCCGGCGGTATCGGCCCGGTTAGCGCATTCGTCGAAAGGTCGAGATCCGTGAGGTTGCCGAGCCGGCCGAGAGACGCCGGGATGGAGCCGATGAGATTGCAGCTGGCGAGCCAGAGCACGCGCAGCGCGGTGAGGTCGCCGAGTTCGGCCGGCACGGGGCCCGGCGCGAACGGGTTGTAGGACAGGTTGAGCTCCCGGAGCGTGGGGACGGCGCCAAGAAACGCCGGGACCTCGCCGCCGAGCAGGTTGTACACGAGCGAGAGCGACTCGAGCTTCTTGAACCGGCCGAAGGACTCCGGGATGGGCCCGGAGAAGTTGTTGCTCTCCAGGTCGAGGTACACGAGCTCCGGGAGGTCGGCGAGCGCGGCGGGAAGCGGCCCCACTAGCGCGTTCATGGACAGGTCGAGGCGGGCCAGCGCCTTGCACCGGACGAAGGCAGCGGGGGCGAGGTCGGGGCCGATGTAGTTCAGGTAGAGGTCGATGGACTTCAGACCCGGGAGGAGGCACAGCGCGGCGGGGAACGACCCGGCGAGGTTGGCGCCACGGAGGGAGATCCCCGTCACAGCGCCGCCGCCGCCGGTATCGCAGGAGACGCCCGTCCAGCCGCAGGGCGTGGCGTCGCGGGGGTTCCAGTCCGCGAGCGCGCCCGCCGGGACGGTGAGCGCGCGCTTGGCCTCAAGCAGGTGGAGCCCGTCCTGGTTCAACCCCTGCGACGGCGCCACCAACAAGCCGGCATTGACAAGGAGGAGCAGCAGGAGGGGGAGGATTGAGCTAGAGCCCATGTTTCTTGTTCCTGGCTTGGCGCGAGGCGTCGGAATCAGACGAAGGGCGGTGGTGAGGGGGGAGACGTCGACACCGGCGCCTGCATTGGCTACGGCAATGGGGGGAAGGGTGGTGTCGTGCGAGCTGGTGGCTGCTCTTATGGAGATGGAGATGGGGGAGGGGCAACTGAGCAAGTGGGAGTAGGCTAGCTGAGCGTGGCAGAGAGTAGAACAATAGAGTCGGAGTGGATGGGTGGAAGCATCCATTTTTTACTGTGCTTTCTTCGGGAGGGGAATTTCGTCGGCGGGGAGAATGTCGGCAGTAAAAACCGGGGGGAGACTGCTGTTTGACCTGTTTCGTCGGGCTCCGGCTTTTTACCGGGAAAAAGACTAGCGAGATGTTCTGTTTTGCTTGGGTTTGCGCCTCTGGGGTGTGGGGCCGGCTGCTCCTCCTGTCACGGTCAAACCGCAGATTCTCGGGGTCCGTTTGGCAATAACATTTTTTCATAGTTTCGAGATAAAACCATAGATTTGAAAAAAAAACTCTGTTTTAGAAACTAATAGGTGTTTGGTAACCCTTCAAAAAATTCTATTTTAAAAACATGATTTTCATAAACCATGTTTTTTTCTCTGTTTTGGAAACTTTAGTCTTGGGTAAATTTTTCTAAGCAATGAGGCCAGAACAACTCAAAAACTTTGAAAATATTAACCAAAAACTTTGTAGCCAAACAATTAGGAGTTCCAAGAAAAACCATGGTTTCAATGAGGTTTGATAAAACCATATTTTTTATGCCAAGACAATTCCCAAACCATGATTTTGCAAAACTATAATTTACAAAAACTTGTTGCCAAACAGGTCCTCAACCGCGCAAGATGGTTCTCAACTACTACTGTCGGTATGAATTTTGGGGGAGTTTTCTCTCTCTCAAAAAGAGTCCATTTTTAGTGTGAGTTTGGCGCTGCAGTTTCATTTTCAGTTTGTGCTGCCGAAGAGGTAAAAATTTCAACACGTCTCACTCGACTTAGGACTCCGTCTGCGTGCATTTCAACTGGGTCCATCCATACATCATCTTCGGGCTACGCAATTGATTGGTTGGGCGGTTTGTCTGTCTTCCTAGTACTTATTAGACATGGCATTTGACTCTTACATCGTTTTCCCTTCCTACTAGTATCTTGTTTCCTATAGTTAATATAGTTTTAAAGGAGCCTCTGGCTGCTGAGTATTCGGATCTTGAATTTGGGTGCCTGTAAACCTTGAAATCTTGGTACTGCAGTGCAGGTTACATTGGCATGCCATTTACTCATTTCCACAGCTAGCGGACGTACCCAACACATACAGTACAAATACCTTTGCATTTTACAAGTCCTCCGAAATTACCACTGTACTTCTGCGCATGTGCAGGCCAGTTTGTATGACGTGGGTGGCAAAGCCTGCGTGAAAGAGCATATACAATAATCTGTCTCTAAAGTTTATCTTTAAATATTTTAATTTATCTAGAGATAATATTTTTATTAGTTGTCTCAAAATCATTCGTCTTTATTATATTTTTCTTCTCGCACTTTATTAATTTTTGTATTAGTTTGTGTGATCAAATTGTCTCTTGTATAAAAGATGGTATATTTTCTTTTCTCACATATTTTTATCTTTATCTTTACGTAAGATTTTGTTTATATTACATAGCATGGAGACGACTAAAATAATTCTATTGGAGATGACGTAAAGGCTGCATGCTCTGCTGGTGAGCTGGTCGATGCCATGCGTCGATCCTCCTCTGATCGATTCGCTTGCTAGGTAGCTTCGGCATCAGGCAACTGCTTGGTTCCGGTCCGGTGGTTACTTTCCCTCCCACTGGCCAGTGGCCAGTGGCCACTATGTTTTGATGTGCAATGTACCAGTGTGCTGCTGCTGCTGCTGCTACTGTAATAACTATCTCAGCTTTCAACTAATAATTTTCAAAATCTCGGCGAGGTCTCGGTGATTTCGATCGAAATCTCGAACATTTTAACTGGATTTTGATTTTTTGTAAGCCAGATTTGATTGGAATTGGGGTCAAGACCACCCACAAAAAAAATTAGAATTTTTTTATATGGTTTCTTACTATTTTTTTGGTCGTTTCAATTTGAATAAAATATCGGTGATTTCAGTCAAAATCTCGGATTTTCCGATTGAAAAATGATTTTTGAATTTCGTTCTAATTTTATTTAACTTTTTGAGATCTCATTAAAATTTCGAATTTCGATCACCTCTAAAATATATACAAAAACAAAATTTAAAACTTGATCCCAAGTGTTCAAAACAAAAAATGTACTCCACTGATCCACTCCAAGTACTTATCATCACTGTTATGGAGCGCATCAACCTTTGAGTTGAAACAGTGCCAGATTCAACAGTTGTCCTTATCCTGAATTGATTTCCATCTAACATCAAATCGCTTTCCTGTTGCCGCCAGCCAATCCCATCAACTCAATTACACGTCCATAATTAATCTGTCTGCCGTCTTCACCGCATTTCGTTTCGTTACAGATGCCCTTTTTTTTCCCTCCCCCGAGTCGTACGCTTTTAATTGATTGGCTGATCGTATCCAGAGGAAGAAGATTCGGTAATAATATCGTGACAGAGCATGAGTAAACCCAAAGAGTGCTGCTAGCTCACACTTGTACAGTTAAAATGTATTCTAATGGTACCGTAGTTTCATATGATTTCAGGTTCGTGAGGTTTTAGCAACTTTCATGTTTTAAAAACCAAATCCAAGTATGTTCCAAGCAGTTTCAAGCATTTCTCAAGTTTCAGCGGTTGCATGCATATTTCAACAAGTTCCATGCATATTTCGATGACATGTGGCCCTAGGACCCGCATGTTAATGAGACATCGTAGGGCAAATGATCAAATGCTCACCAACTTTAAACAAATGATCAAAGACTGATCAACTTCGGGGCAAATCATCAAATTTTCCTCTTTGGTGAGTATGGGTTTGGAGAGAGAGAGAGAAGATGGAGAGAGATAGAAGATGGGAAGGAAGATGGAGAGAGATAGGAAGGAGGATGGGGAAAGGAAGTATACACGAAAAAAGGACTTGCATGCACTATATGGATAAGGTTGAGATTAAGTGGAAGAGAGAGAAGGAGATATGTGGTGAACTATGCTGTCAATTGCATTAGATCTCACGATAGTCATCTATCTCGTTGATTTATTAAGAAGAATGCTATAGCTTTTACTAGCCTTTTCGAAATGAAAAACACTGCATTACAATACAGAAAAACCATATGATAGGTCGGGGACACAAGGGGCGAAGCCACCTTTCAAATAGGATAGACGAATCGTATGATAGTTAGGGGACATAAAGGGCCAAGGGAGTGTATAGGCATCATCCGGATGTTTTTGTCCCAAAAAAATATCCAAACTTTAAACCGTCCGACCAAACCCCCTTTCAAGTAGGATAGACAACTGCTCTGACTTACTGTAGTAAAACTCTAGCAGAGCTCGACCGCTATCAGGCACATAAAAAAGGTGAATTTTCGGGCAAGCTTTTAGTCTAACTGGGGGGTGCATGACGTACGCGTACACCCTCTGTCGTGGCATCACAGAACCAACCAGTTTCGGAAATCTCCGCGTTTAGGTGGGATATATTCCGTGCACATGGGATGGGCGTATACAAAAAGCACGGATGGTAGCTGCAGAGGCGGCAGCGGTAGAACAGGTGATGATTGCGAGAATATTTCCCCTCAACGACTTGGATTGCGTTGAACATGCATGTTCGCGGAGGCACAGGAGATAAGTGCGAGTTACAACACGAGCAGTAACAGGCAGATGAAAAATACTGACTAACCAAGATATCAATCGATTCAAATGACCTTTTTTTGTCATTCAACGATTCATGTTTCTTTGAATACCGGTGTCATCGTACGTGTATCTTCCGAGCACCGCCACCGTGAAACATCTCTCGTACGTCCAGCACTGATCCTCGTACAAATCAGGAGTACGGTGTCCTAAAAATACCCCTGCAGTAGTATAAAGCTAGTTTTGACCTGCATCTTACGAAGAACACAGTGCTGCTATTTAGGGCCTGTTTGGCAACAAAGTATTTTCATAGTTTCTAGGCAAAACCATGGTATTTTTGGCAATATGGTGTTTGGAAGCAACCCAAAAAACTCTGTTTTGAATACCATGGTATTGCCAATACCATGGTATTTTTGGAGTATTGAAAACTCTACTCAAAGTGGAGTTTTGGGCTTTTGGTGTTGGTGTAGAGAGTGAGAGGTGTCAATACTTTGAAAATACCATGCAAAAGACTTTGTAGCCAAACAGTTTGTAGTTCCAAGAAAAACCATGGTTTCAATGGTGGTAGATGAAACCATGGTATTTATGCCAAAACAATCTCTAAACCATGACTTTGTAATACCATGGTATTGAAAAACTTTGCTTCCAAACAGGGCCTTAGTATATGCTTGTTAGTTGTTTTTGCTAGTAGAGAATCATCGCCTGTAATTTGGCAGGCACCTGCTCCATATGACAATGCAGGAGCACTGCCAGGATGCGGTTTTCGTCCTGTTGGTGGGTGGGTGCACGGTCCACTTCGTTCCGGAGGTGGCATTTGCATTTCACTACATAGTGCGAACTGACACAGCAATCTATACAGCAATATCATATTAGCATCTCATGCTACCCACCGGCAGCTATGTATTAGGGCGTCCATAGCATCTAGAGACCAAACAGCCTCTAAACTGGGACCCGCAATCAATCTCTAAGGTTTGCACAATTTTTCTGTAACGTGCAGAGACTACTACCGTCTTTAAGATGAACCCACAACTATAATTAAACAAAAACAGGAAAATTACCAATCTCTACTCCAATTGTTATACTCCCTATTGAGAAGTGGGACCATACAATTTTTTATTGGTTGGAGGCTGCCCTTTGAAGGGATTCAGAGCCAGATTTCAAAAATTGTTGAAAATCTCTTCATTTTTATAATTTTCACTTGTATCGATGGTACGATTTCCAAAATCGCTTGGTAAATCGTGATAAATTTAAATTTTAAAAATTAAGAAAATTTATGAAAAAGTGTTAAATTTTTTTGCATGAGATTCTAAGACAATTCTAATAATGTGATACAATTTTTAGGTTATTATCAAATCTATATATTTTTTAAAAATTCTGATAGTATTGCTGTCTGAATTTATGCTTTTCTGTTTTTGATTTTCTATGGGTATTAAATGAAGTATAATATTTTCAAAAAAATTTGTGTGAGGTACTGAGAAAATTATAATGATTCTGTGAAATTTTAAGATGATGATAATGCATGTGTATTTTTTTTAATTCTGACAGTGTTATTATCTGAATTTATGCTATTCTGTTTTTGATTTTCTAAGGGCAACAAATAAAGTCTAATATTTTATAAAATTTTTAATAAATGATCCTTGGGCACTATTTATGATTTAATTAAAATTTAGGAGCATTATCAAGATTTTAAATTTTTAAAAATCTAACAGTGTCTCGGTTCCTTTTGTATTAATTGTTGTTTTTGATTTTTTTAGAAGCACTACATAAATTAAAAAAAATTTAAAATTTATATGAGGTGTTTTATAGATTAATTTGTATTTATTCAGTTTTTTTTACAATTTTTCTTGATTTTTTAAATTTTTCTTGAGTGTATCGAAATTCGATCAAAATTCGCTCAAAAATCGGTGAATTTGGTTGATTTTTTTATGAAGTTTGGCTGTTGATTTTAAAAAAAATTGACTTCAAACTCATATAGTTTCTACAGATTTTCGATTAGCTTTTGACGATTTTCAAAAATCAATATTCAAGCGAAAATCGCGAGTTAGATTTTTGAAACCGCAAATATGCTTGGAGACTGCTCCGTGCATTGGTTAAAAGCGGTCTCCAAGGCCTTCTCTCTCCATGCGGGATACCAAAGATCACCAACACTGCCAATGCTCTTACCACTGCGACCTCTGTACAATTATGCTTCGCAATGAAGATCGCCTGATCTCGTGATCATGAATTCATGACTTGGAGTAACATTGGAAGAAAACTTTAAGATGATTGTTTCTAGATGTATGATCTCTTTCACTCTTTTCTTTCTTTCACGGTGTCCTTGCCAGCCATCACTAATGATAGACATCACAAAATGGTGATATATGTCACCTGTCGTGTCTATGTGTTACGGCAAGGTCCTAGACCTATAGGGCAATGACTGATCGTGGCAGCAAGTAGATGGCGCACCGCAGTGCCGCGTCACCTCGGCTCAGTAGCAAGGTGCCAAGCACCCCAAGCACGGCAACACATGATGGAATGGTCCTGTCGTTGTGCCCTAGTTCAGCAGCGCCTACTGTCGCGGTCGCCATCCTATCGGTACACGGGTCTACAGCGTCTTTCGCTGTTGAGAGAAGATATTTTTTTTAAAAAAGAATAGTGCTAGACAATAATTTAAAAAAAATTTGTGTAGGGCTAGAAAAGGTTCGGCTTCCGATTCAACCGGGTATGCCTGCTTTCATTAGCAGTTTGTGCCGATTTAGTAAACCGTCCATATATAGGATTAGTGCTTTGCTTACTATCCTAGAGGCGCCAATTTGAGCTTGGCTTACGTTTTGGATTGGCCGGGTGGCTCTTTTGATAATTAAGCAAAACCCTCGTTAAGAAATCTGGCTATGTGACACCATCATTTTGTATTTTTCTCTTTGGGAGGATATGCATGAGTCGCCGATTCAGGATTCGCCTGGGAAGATGGCTAATGCGAGCGCCGCTTGTCCTCCGCCATAAAGGCGCAGATCGAGCAGCACTAAACTAATGAAATAAATGGAGGCTAACTCAGAATCCTTAAACCCATTCAGAATACTCAGAATACTCTAGCCTATAGCGAACAGAATAATAGTTACTAGTAAAGCACACTGCAAGTTGAGGTCAAATCATAGCGTTTTTAAGAGGAAACCATGTACTACTACTACATGTGTAGATTGGCCACAAGATTATACATTCCGTTTCTCCTTTTTCTCTCCTCTGAGAAAAAGTAAATGATTGGGCCTCTCGAAATTTTTTTTTTTGTTTTGTCATATCAGAATATCAGATAACGATTCGATCACGAGAGTTGTTGGAGAAAGGAAAACGTCTCCTCTACATATGCCCTCATGGTCATATCCCTGGAAAAATGAGAGGAGGCTCCCTTTATACCCTCCCCCGCGATCAATGGCCAGGCTTCTAGAAATCACAGGCCCCGAATCTCCTTTGATCACAAATTCTAACAGTGCAAGTGATCTGCTGGCCCACAGAAATCTGCCACTATTCGATTCTTATTTGCATTTCACATTACAACTTATGGATTAACACAATGAACTCCCTCAAAGTCTCACTGTTCGTTGCACATCTATATCTATACTTATCCATATGTCGCCTAGCTTACGAGAGCAGTCAGCATGCCCACGTGGTGATTTTTTTGCGAAAAGGTCCTCCGTAAATTCTAAAATTACGGTTAGGTTCATCCACCAAGTTCTAAAATTACGGTTAGATCATTTTATTGGTCATTTTGAAAAAATAACCGGTAATTCCGTATATTCATGAATAGATCTTCTACCGGTTTTTTTTTTCCAATCACGGATTGGTTCTTCACCGTAGTTTTGCAAAAAAAAAAAAAAAGGTTTATAATCAATTAATTTTTTTTAAAAAAAATACTGCCGAGAAAAACCGAAATTGCGTGACACAAGATCTCGTCAGGAGCTTTGTACTCTGGAGTAAATAACTTTACTAGTGGAAACAAGCCTTGTACTAATCATCAACCCGGCGCTGCTTAGGGTGGTGCTTTGCTTTAAAGGTTGGCCCCGGGTATTAAAACCGTCCAAAAGCTTGGCTTTAGAGCACGCTTAAAAGCAACGAGATTAGACAACGGCTGCGGCCAGCAACATCACCGATGGGCCATGGCTTGCGACAAATTAAGGAGCATGTATACGAGACGTACCACTAAAGAAAGGAATGATCTTTAGTGCCACAGTAACGACTAATTAACGAGACTACTAGCAACTACAACGCAGGTAAGACCATGCATCCGTCGTTCCACTCTTTATCTTAATGCAATGCCACGCAGGGTTAACCAAACCGAAACCGAAAAAACCGATGGAAAACCGAAATTGGAAATTCGAAAATATCGAGCCAAAAATCGCTGGAAAATCGTTAGAAACCGAAGAGTTTCAAAACCGAGCATTTGAACAAAAAACATTCAAAACAAATTTTAAAAAAAAAACGAAAACCATTCGGTTTTCTCGAAAAACCGATCGGTGAGTTGAACGTTTTGGGCGATCGGTTTTTTGAGCGATTTTCGTCGGTTTTTTCGAAAAATCGCTCGGTTTTCATCGGTTTTCGATCGGTTTACATCGCATAAATTTTTTCAATTTTTTTAATTATTTTTTGAATTGAACCGGTTTATCGACCGGTTTAAAATTTCAAACCGGCTCGATATGGTCGAAAACCACGAATTTCGAGCGGTTTTCGTCGGTTTTGTGAACCCTGATGCCACGCAGCTCTAACCGTAAGAATAAATTAATCTTGCAGCCTCTGCATACTGAGATGCACACAGCCTAATGCCAAGTAAAACTTAGTAATTTAAGAAAAATAAAAGTTTGCAACAAGCATTTAAAGGATGAATAAAAACTCTCAAAATGCACACAGTCTTTTTTGAAGTCTCCATCTGTACCCAATGAAGACGTCTCTAGCTACGGCATGTAGATAACCGCTTGCTGTTGACATCATCTCCCGAGCCTCCTGACGTTGCAATACTGACCATGAGCGTAGCCAATTGATGCACATATAAATAACCTGCAATGGGTTAAATAGCTATTTTTTTTATCAAAGACAACATTATTTCGGTATAGCTAAAGAGACCAACATAAAGCGGCACGACCAATTAGACATTGATCCTTTATCTCCTTTTCCAATCCCACTAGCCAATTCCCAAACATATTAGTTATGCTATTAGGAGGTTTTAGATTAAAAGCCACTTGTATAATTACGCCATAAGAAACAAGTAAACTGGCACTAAAAAAATAGATGCTGAATAGTTTCCTCGTTGTGACAGAAACAACAATTTTTATTACCAGTCCAGCTTCTTTTACTGAGATTATCTTTTGTCAAGATAACTCGTCGATGTAAGTACCATAAAAATATTTTTGTTTTTAAAGGTACTTTAATCCGCCACAGTTATCTATTTGTAACTGGGATGTTTTGATATAATAAAACTGCATACATCGAGTGAACAGAAAAGTGTCCATTTTGATAGAGATTCCATTTAAAAGTATCCCTTTCGGATAACAACTAGATACCGATAATCTTTATAAGAAGCACATACATAGATTCATATAGCCTTCTTCGGTTTGTTCAAAGCAAATTACAAGTTGCGAGCAATAAACAATATGCAATCTTGAGCAGAATGCGCCATCAGGTACTATATAGTGCATCAAGATATGAATGGAATATTTCTGGAAGAAGCATGTGTAGTGCCGGTGCCCATCACGCATGCTTCACATAGCACATTACAACACCCTAAATCCTAATGGCAGGATGGCTAGGGCGAATACTAGGTGGGTCAGTGGGTGCGGTCTGCGAGAAGTGGACGGGAGAATAAGTAGGGCCCCAATTTAGAGTAGGACAGAGCCCTTTCCTTGGCTCCGAATTAAGGCAAAGCGGCTTCTTATTCTTATTAGAAGGGAGAAGAACTGGCCGGTCTTGGAGTCAACGTTGCCATCCATTTTCTGTATGTTTCTTTTTTTGCCGTGGTGGCCATCGCGATAGGATGCAGACGTAGCGGCAGTATTGGCACTACGCCCAACTGATCCACTGCGCAACGACGACAGCAACAACAATGTCCTTTCGTCTCGAGAAGGGAATCAGAGGGTGAAAATGTGTCATGCCGGAATGGCCATTTGTGTCCATCACTCGACCTGGTCTTCGTCTCAAGTCTCACATGATGGCATGCATGATGCATCAATTTTCAGACAGATGGAAGACATGCGTGGAACACAGGATTTTCGCAAAGAGAAAGGGTAACATCTGTAAGAGTTCCAAAATTTCTATGAAATGCCTCCTTTCCAAATGGCTTAAGTGAGTTCTGGAGAGAGAGCCAAGGACTCTGGAGAGTAAAGGATGGACATATATGACTCACAAGGGTGTTAGTTTTACTCGTGTGTAATCTGATCGGACCGAATAAAACATTTCAATAATATTGTGTACTACGACAAGAGCCAACGCTCACAGCCGCAAGGCTAACTACAAATGGACAAGGGTGAGTACGACAAGAGTTAGCTACCGAGTCAGGGTAGCTCGGTAGGACCTGTTGTCGTGCTCAGGGACCTAGGCACCCTGCTACCGTCCTAGGGGAGCGCGATAGCAAGTTTGTCATAATAGGCCCATCAGCTAATGTTGCGGTATATGGATACAATAGATAACACGTATGTTTTCATAGTCTAAGAGGTAACTATTTTTACGATTATATTTAAAAGTGGATCGGATTTCAAAACAAAATTGACAACCGGCCCAATTAAGCCGAGATCTCCTCTACGGCTTTACCGCTGCGACACATCACCGACGTCCTTGTCGATTGTATAGTTGTCCCCGCCATTAATGCATTGTTGATCGAGACATACGTGGTTATCACGCTACAATTAACCAGCGAGAAGTACGCATCCTTTTCTTTTCTTTTCTACTGCCACGAAATACTAGTATGTCTATGGCTCTATGCTGCGTCTGCAGAGAGAACGAGCTCATCATTCCACAGAAGTAATCTGACCCGTCCGATCAGGTTTCGATGGTTCATATCCAGGCAGTGTAAAAAGGTAAGTAAATTCTTGCATGGCTGGATGTTCCAGAACTTTATGCAATCCTCTACGATACAATCCAGTGCAATTAGGGATGGTAATCGGGTGGGTACCTTTGGGTACCACCGCTTCATACCCAAATCCAAACCCAAACAAATTGCCACTCACCCAAACCCATTAAGCTTTTCGGGTACAAATTTGTACCCATGCCCAAACCCAATGGGTACCCATGGGTATCTATAGCAACAAACAAATATGCCTGGCCGTAATCGTCGTAACCACCGGAGGGGGAGGGCATGACGTAACCGAAGGTGGAATCGGGGAAGGGTAAGCGGAGAGGGCAACCATACCTGGTTGGAGAGGGAAGTGAGGGACTCATCAGCGCCATGTAGTCGCGCAGGCACGACGATGGGATCGGCCCTCCCATCGGTAGCACCGCCATGCGGATGGCCGACCCCAAGGAAGAGGGTGGGGGATGGGGCCAAAGGGAGAGGCGGAGGCGGTGGCGGGAGGGAGAGCCGACTACCGAGAGGGAGGGGTGTACGAGGGATTGCGGCAGGGGATTTTGAAGGAAGCGATAAGATTGTAGTGGCAAATTAGTAAGTTAGGGTTTTGATTTTCTAATATTATATATATATTATAAAAAGTGGGGCCCGTTTGTCATAGGATACCCATCTGGTACCCATGGGTACAAACTGATACTCACACCTATCATGTGACCTTATCGGGTACCCAAACCCGAAAACCCATGGGTTTAAAATGCTACCCGTACCCATCCTTATCGGGTCGAGTACCCAAACCCATGGGTAAAATTGCCATCCCTAAGTGCAACTCTCTAGTCCCTACCAACAGTGTACCACTTTGCTTTATCCAAATCTTGGGAAGGAAATGGGAGAGCAACGATGTTTTCTTCTCCCTTTGTCAAAAGTACTGGACAGAATACGGTGGTGGTATAAGCTTGTGGTTGCATTGGGTGGTTTTAAGCACTGTTGATCCAGATAAGCAGTATGTTAGACGTTGTTAGCCTAAGGATGCATTTCCGCTACGTTGGTCCTAGTTTTGTTGTCAAAAGTACTTGTTGCTAGTCTAAGGAAGAATCTCACTTCGTGCTTGCAGTCTTTCAAAGGACGAACTTTTATGCTGTTTAGAAACAGAATATACAGCCAAGCAATTGAGAGATCAAATCGACTTGCCTTACCAGTGGCACACACAACTTGTCTTTAAGATCTGCGCAATCTCACCCCAAGCACACACAAGACAACTTGTCTTTAAGATCTGTGCAATCTCACCCCAAGCACACACAAAGATATGATGATTTGGTATCGATATTTTTAGAGAAATTTTATGATGAATTATACTTTAGTATAAAATGTACAGTAGAAATCACATCTAACCGTTGGTTTTTTAAGGGTGTTTCTACTACTCTACTACCAGGTGTAGTATAAGTAAACTCTAGTTAATCTGATCCATTGGATCGAAAAGAATAAACGGTTCATATTCAATTTAGTGTACCGTAAAAGAGCTCTTTTTTATAGCATTTTTCAGCAGCTCCGTGTGTGTCTCTCTCTCTCTCTTGCCCATCTCAAACGATAGATGCAAATTAATCAGGCCATTAAGTCATGCTACGGTAGGTTGGTGCGTTCTGCATCATCCAGCTTGCCACGCCGATGTGTAGCATTGCTACTGCAGCGTCAGTTTTGGAAGTTTCCTTGGGGCAAAGTATTGTACAGTCACAGGAAGCCGACCGGTCCAGCTGAATAGCAGAGCTGCAGAAAGTTGTCGGGCCTGGGACCAGTCAAACAAAGTGTCCTCAAAGACTCTGAAGTCTGAAACGGAGCACTCCGCAGTAAAGACGATTTCGTGACAGCAGCAGCAGGTGCTCAGAGTTGAGACTTGAGAAAGCTGCAGAGCGCCAGAGACACCCACCCATGGCGGTGGTGGTGGTGGTGGTGGTCGGACTCAGAGACAAGAGTGAGAAACCGAGGATCATGGTGAGTCAGAGAGAGAGAGAGAGAGAGAGAGAGAGAGAGAGAGAGAGAGGGAGGGAGGGAGGGCACACTAACCATGGTGAGTCAGCTCGATGATCATGCATCGCCATAATGGCGAGCTTTAGACTAGAACAAAGCACAACCACCGTATACTCTACTTACTACATCGCCATCCAAGTTAGGCGGGCGCACCAAAGGTTTTATTAACACAGCTTGTTCATCACAGCGTCCTTGATTAGTTACGAGCATTGGCCCGGCCATTGATCTGTTGGTCTACGCACACGACTAGACCGGTGGGCTCAAGGTCAGATCAGGTTAGTGCCCCCACATGGACACTGTGCCTTGGAAATCAGCTTCGTTCCATACTAGCTTGCAAATGCACAGGGTACGTTATTTATACTCAGATATATAGCTAATCCTGCCACCTCGCTGTCCTGGAAAAAGAAGAAAAGAAAAAGGAAAAACTTGCACCTGGACCGTCATCCAATGTAAAGCCTCCACAGCCGTTCGACGAGCGGCTTGCGCACGATCGGGCGGCAATTTGGCCCATGAGAGGATCTCTAGTGTAGCTTCCGCTGAATCCGCTGGCCCACATGTCAGGCATCTGCGAGCGAGGTGACACGAGTGGAACGAGATGCATGATGAAACCAAATGAAATCATGTCACGTACGGGGCATCAACGCTTACCGCCTGAGCGCATGTACAGTGGTATAGATAACAGCTGTCTATAATGCATCTTCACATCATCTACAGACAGCACCAAAAACAACTCATACAATGAATCGTTTATATAGCTGTCTGTAATGATCTCTCATTCAATTAATAAATCTGTTTATACAATTGGTACAATACGTGAACTGTCTATAAGACTGTCTATTAAATAGTAGACAACAGCTTTCTCTCTCCTTCTTCTCTCTCCTCCATATCACTTAAAATCCTACATGGCATCTCTTATAGACAGCTGGATGTGACCATTGTAATTTGTACATGCCCTCAAGAGGAGAGAATTCAGCTCAAACGGGCTCCATCTCGTCAGCGTGGGCACGTTTCATCCCGAAAATGGACACAGAGAAAGTTTCCTATTTTGGACCATCGAACCATTAGTGGAAGTGCCTGAGTAATGGAATCACCAGGCAAAAAAAAAAAAAAAAAAAAAAAAAAAAAAAAAAAAAATGTGCCCGAACACAGGAGTAAATCACTCTGGTTTTCTTGAGAGAAAGAGCACGGTATCGTTTATGTTTTTAGGATTTGAGTGGTGCAGCATCCTACGTAGCTAAAACGTTTCTCATCTTGTAAGGACTTGTTGCCCCAACAAATTAATGCCGTGATGAATTGGTGATCTAAATGAAACGAACTTCGGGTTGAAAGCTTGAAATGATAAGGAAGAACGGAGAGGAGTGTAGCGTTTGCAAAAAAGAAGAAGAAGCAAGAACATTGTGTGTGGGTTAATGGATGTAGCATACAATGCAAGAATGGGCTGACAGCCTGACACGAGGCCCGTCGTATACAACGGCGTAAACTAGGTCCAAACTTGCCTGTCATAAGCAACCTTATTAAATGGCGATTTTCGCGGCTTGTGATAAAAAAGTTCAACAAAAGCTATGTATGGAAGCATGGTATTTTATAAGGTATTAATACACATGTCACTTTCAAAAAATAATTAAAACATGGTATTTTATAAGGTATTAACATTTTTATAATAAGAATATGAGTCCAATCCAGGATCAACAACGTACCAATACATGTCCAAAAGATAATAAATGATAAATATATCATAATATTCTTAACAACAAGTACTTAATCACTGAGAAATATGAATGTCGGATTATTGAAAAAGGGTGAGATGTGCTCTTTTAATATGTTTTCTCGTAGTTTAGGCTTATAACATATGCATTTATACCTTTTAGTAGTGTTGGATTTCAAAATAGGCCCAATGTTTTATCTTATAGTACCTATACAAGATAGTGAAGCTATCACTAGCCACAAGCTACGTTAAATAGCGGAGCTATTGCTAACTATAGTGTTTGTAGCTAATACAACAGACTATTGGGCTGTAGCTTTGCTTTTGACTATAATGCTACTATAAAGTGGCTAGCTATAGCTATTTAAAACACTTATAAAATAGGTGTACCCGTGCAATAAGATCATTTTGGGCTGAGGCAGTCCAGGCTTGTGCTTAGGACAGGTGATTTCTGTACACCCTTGATTCCTGTTGAATTTTGGACAGGTGCTTAGGACTTTAGGAGTATTTGGCCGGAAGTCGGAAGACGATGGTGACTAGTAATGGACTAACTAATGGCAAGAAACTGGAAGCGCAAATGAACAATTTTCTCATGAGAAAGCCCTCAACTTCTCATTGACATGCGGGCTATGGGACTACATGTCAGTAAGACACATGGAACGAATGATCAATTGCATCATTAAAAAGGGCAAATGATCAAATCTTCCGTACTTCATCTGCGTCAATTGAAATAGTCCGGATTCCAGAATCACTGCTTGTGGAATAGGGTAAATGATCAATGTCACGTATAAGTGAGGACAATTTATTGATTGTTTCATTTTTTTTTAGCAAAATGCTCTCTCTCTCTTATAACCTGTTTGAAATAAGCAGGAGATTTTCACATGAATTCTGAAGAAAATATGCTGCTTTCTGCAAGGAAAATCCTGTTGTGTTTTGGATTTCCCTGCGTTCTCGGATGGGGGGCCCTTGGCCGATGCCGATCACTACTTTCCATGTGACCTGCATCTCCCAGTTCGGCTCCAAAAATATCGCCCTCGACATTTCAGTAAAAAATTTGACTTCTCCAGCAGAGCGGCCGATTCGTGCAGGGCAAGCGCGGAAGGCGACGTCCTCTCCTCTCCATGGCTCCCACTCTAATCCATTCCTCCCCTGCGCGCGTCTCCGCCACCCAAATCCCTCCGCGACGCCTCCCAGTCCACCCATAGACTTATCCAAAACCCTTTCCCGACGCCCCCTCCACTTCATCCACACAAGCCTCCAAAACTCCCAAGCAGAGCTGGCTGCAATGTCGGCGCTCCGGACGCTCTCCGGCGGCGCCGCCGCCGGCGTCGCGGGCCTCCGCCTCTGCCGCCGCGCCGCCCCAGCCCCCGCGCTCGCGTCGCCCTTGCCCGCCGCTGCCGCCGTCATCGACGGCGGCCAGCTCGTCTGGGGCCGCCAGCTCCGCCCGGCCCTCCTCCTCCCAGCGGGCCTACTGCCGTCCCAGGCCACCAGGAGGCAGCCGCTCCGCCCGCCCGTCGCCGCCGCCTCCTCCGAGCCTGCCGGGTGAGTACTCAGTACTGCGCCGCATCTCGATTCTGGAAGCTTCTAGAAGCTCCGTTCGGCGCATAAAAAAAGCAGCCATTTGCGCTGCTGCACCCGTATCGTTTATAGTTGCTTGAGGCATTTCGCTTTCCGTTTTAAATTTTGCGGCACCAGAAGTAGTATATCGATTTATAACGGAACGCTGGTCCCACCTGCAGCCGCACGCCGATCGCTGATCGGTGGGGCTCACAGCGATAAAATCTGTACAGAGAATACTAGTGGACTGTGATACAGCACTATGATTGCGATAGATCCGAATTAGTTGCGTGCTTTTTAATTAATAGCAGAGTGGATTTGCTACAAACTAGTATCAATTATATAACTTATATGCTTAATAATATATTTATGTACTTTATAGGCTATTTAGATTTTTAAGACATAATAAATATTGTAAATGACAACAAAAGCTTGAAAGGAAAATACAACTTGAGGAATGAAATTAAAGTACGAGATTTGATGGAAGAAAATCATTGAGGGTTCTTAAAAATTTAGGCACTCTCCGGCATGCATGGATTATGCAGCTGCATGCCCCAATTGTCTCCATTAGTTACTATTTTTCAAAATGTACGCATGTACATGTCCCTCTATTTAATCTCAAGCAATACGTTGATTATATGTGTGATAAATTAACTTATTAGTTTACATGATATTAGAGTAGCAATGCACCATAGGTGACCTACCCTGAACTTAACTTCCCTCACAAGCCGGTTGCCCTACCGAACCGTGTGCCTTCTATCTCTTCTCGTCCCCACAGCTTTTCTGTTTCAATCTCTAACAACAAGCACAATTATTGATTGACCCCTCTCAGCTGCTACCCTTTCCAATGCAATACTCTATCACATAGTTATCTTTTACTTCGCTCCAATTATTGCTTAATGCCGATCGTTGTGACATCAAGCACACATACACATGCAACAGTCGTCGATCCCTACCGGGAACACCCGTCACGCTCTCTGTGGTGACCCAAAGCTTATTCCCTACAGCTGCAACATCTCGCATGCATGATGTTATACGTGCTCGATATCCTCTTCTCCTGTATTGACCACTCCTTCTCTTCGGCGTTGGCCGACTCAACATTGTGGCTTCCTCACCAACCACATTGACCTCCCATCTTCATTTATACCGACATGTCTGCTTTAGTCATTGTCTAAAGATACGGAGAATCTTCTCGCCATTGTCGGTGACGCCGTGCTCCTCACCAGCGATAGTACGCTCCTAGCTACCCGATGGTCCTATATCATCGATAGCTCATTTTCAATGCAAAGTTTCATCTCCTCTGCCAACAATTGCCCATCATCAATCTTCTGGCCACTTACTACTTCAACAACGTTGATGCTCACCATTCGTTGTCGTTGGCCTTGGCTCCTTCGACTCTGGCCTTTCTCTTCAACAGCTTCAGCAAGCAGCACAACATTTTTCTTGTTGAATGGCTAAGGAGAGCAGCATGACGTTAGCCTCATCTCCATCGCCGTCAGCCTATGCTCTTCGATTCCCAACATGTCAATGTCTTCTTGCAGAACAGATCGATGCCATTGCACTTTCGTGGTCTCGTCCAACACTAGGGGTGCAATCTGCTCGGATTCGGTCAGATATCGCTCTTTCTGTATCCTAAACCATATTTTTTGTCGGATTCAGAATCGGATACGGATAGTGCTGGAAACAAATACGACGCGGATAATATCGGTCACAGATTCGAAGCGAACACGGAGCGGAATCGATACGATACTGAATATTTTTTGTCAGATATCGCGTAAGAATAGATACCTCATATAGCACATATATCGTAATGATTAGTCAACCGTATGAGTTTGAATGCATCATATCATGAACTGCAATAGGATATCATGATCCATGAAAGCTCAACATCATCAAGCATTGATATGCTATCGTTCCAGCGTTCTTATTACCTGCAATTCAAAAAATCTGAAGCAATGTAGATAGCTATCCTTATGTTGACATGCTGAGTGGGCAAGGTAAGAAGAATGAGTAAGAAATTTTCGATGTTTTAACATACATAATAATCTGCAATATGGTAGCAGAAACAAAAGGAAATAAACGGACATAGAGCACTTCCAGTGAAGGTTCAACTCTGGGCTTTTAGCATACATATTAATCTGCAATGCGGTGCTGAGTAATGCAATGTTACATAGATTTCCTGGACCTGGTTCCCAAAGAGCCGCTAGCACTGGCCATTGAACTTGAACGGTCAAAGCAATGGACTAATGGGTCAAACCATCGAACAGGCGAAGCAATGGACCGTTCTAAGCAATGGACTAATGGGCCAAACCATCGAACGGTCGATTCAGATATCCAAATATTTTTTTTCGGAAATATCCAAATACCATCTCGGAATATCCGATCCGACGGATAGTAATATCCCGAATCCGAATCCGACAACTATCCGAAATGACTATCCGAATACATCCGGTCGGTCGGAACCTATCCGAACTGATTGCACCCCTATCCAACACCATTCGTGCTATCCTCATTATAAATTTTATTTTTATTCAAAATTCCAGTTATTTTATTGGAGTTCATATACAAATCAAATTACTAATTTTATTTAATTTATTCCAATTTGTTTAAGATATTTTACTTTGGAATTCGTAAGAAAATCAAATTGCAAATTTTATTTTATTTTTATTTTGAATTTTAGTTATGTTTGGTTGGAATTTGTCCCAATGCTAATTTTTCTTTAATTTTTATTCCAAATTACAATTATTTAGGGATTTTACTTTGGAATTCCTTTCGAAATCGAATAGCTAATTTTATTTTATTTTTATTTCTAATTTTAGTTTGTTTTGTTGGAATTTCAGAATTTGTACACTAATCCAATTGCTAATTTTTATTCCAAATTATAGTTATTTAGGGATTTTACTTTGGAATGGTACTGTAATCAAATTGCTAATTTTATTATGTTTTTTATTCGGAATTTCAGTTATTTGTTTGGAATTCGTATATAAATCCAATTGCTAATTTTTTTTTTCCGAATTCTATTTATTTAGGAATTTTTCATATGAATCCATATGGAAATCAAATTGCTAATTTAATTTTATTTTTTATTCCGAATTTTAGTTATTTCTAGTTTGTACTTGACATAGACTCTTTCTTTTAAACTAAATTGTTATAACCTGGACCACTATAATCGATGGTGTGGATCTTTCTCTTTTTTCACCGATTAACGTGGGAATTTCTAGCCCTTGAGAGTGAACATGGTGGCTTCTTTTTCTATTGCTTTAATAATATAATAGATAGATAATTTCCTTTCTAATTTTGATTGTAAATAGGGAGGTCAAGCCGGCTGGGTTCTTGGAGAAGTACCCTGCACTGGTCACCGGCTTCTTCTTCTTCATGTGGTATGTTTCACTGCCTCAATCACATCACCTCCGTTGCATTGCATGTTGAGATGAAGTAATTTTGCAGTGATTCTTTAGCTGTCTAAAGTTCACCATTTTGTGCAAGTGACTCTGCAGGTACTTCTTGAACGTCGTATTCAACATCCTCAACAAGAAAATCTACAACTACTTCCCTTACCCGTAGTAAGTGTGTTGTACTTTCCCTTGGTTTGAAACGATGAACATCAGCGAGCTGAACGATCCCGCGTTCCATTTTGTGGTTGGGTTAGAACTCATGATGGAAAATTGTACTGCTCGTTGCAGTTTTGTGTCGGTGATCCATCTATTTGTGGGTGTTGTGTACTGCCTTGTGAGCTGGACCGTCGGTCTCCCAAAGCGTGCGGTAATTTGTACCACCTACTATAGCGCTATGTTTTCTACAGCGATCAAACTGGTCCTTAGTTGACATAAAAAATGAGACTAGTATAAATATTGCCCAACTAATAGGCTTCCTGAAATTTTAGTTATAGCATTGTGCTCACCTGTCACTGTCAGTTTTACAAAGGATTTAAAAATCGGAAACATAGCTAGGAAATCTGACATTTTCTTACAAAGTTTAGTGGCTTCTAAAGGGAATAATGGAATAAATCTTGCAGTTGTTAAGTAAAGGGTGCAAACCCTTTATGTACACCACAAGTCAAATTCTGTCTTCATTTGTGCCATACAAAAATTCAAACTGAAATTGATATACACCCTTTATCTTTTCGTACACAAAAATACATGCAAGTTTATGTAATAACAGTATGGCTCTTTCTTAACAATTTATTAGAATATCTTTTCATGAATCATCAGTTGCTACTCATCCAAATTAAAGTATATTCTGTCGAAATTAGCAATAAATTAACACAAAAAACCATTGTCTTTCGTAGCCTATCAATTCAACACTCCTGAAGCTGCTCTTTCCTGTGGCGTTGTGCCATGCTCTTGGTCATGTCACTAGCAACGTGTCCTTTGCTGCTGTTGCTGTCTCATTTGCCCACACTATTAAAGGTGCCTCTTTCATTTGCAGATTTCATTGTGGAATGTTCTTGACCCTTTTCTGTTCTATTTGCTGATTTTTTATGCATAATTGCAATGCAGCTTTGGAGCCCTTCTTCAATGCAGCTGCTACCCAGTTTGTCCTTGGACAGCAAGTTCCCTTGTCTCTGTGGTTGTCTCTTGCCCCTGTTGTGATAGGTAATTTCTCAATTAAGCTTTCTGATACCAATTTTTTGCTAATAAATTGTAGAAACTTGCTAATTACAGTGTCAATAGCAAGTTAAAATACAAGATACCATGGTTCAATAAAAAACTAAGAATATCTTGATTAGATGTTCTCTGATGGTGTAATTCTCCTTTTGTCATTGTTTTCACTAGGTTGAACACGTGCTACTTACTACTTGAAGCTTCTTTTAGTGCTTTACTATAATGGAATTCCATGCCTTTTCTTGTTCAACCTATTTAACTGCTTGAAGATTACCAGGTGTTTCAACTGCGTCCCTCACTGAACTTTCGTTTAACTGGAACGGCTTCATCAATGCCATGATCTCTAACATCTCGTTCACTTACCGGAGCATTTATTCCAAGAAAGCTATGGTTTGTGCCTTTTTTGTTCTAATTTCTCAACTTTCATATTTTTGCCTTAAGTCCATTTTCTCACCTTTCTTGTTACTAACCTTTTTTATTGTTGCAGACCGACATGGATAGCACCAACGTGTATGCTTACATCTCAATTATTGCCCTCTTCGTCTGCATACCACCTGCAGCCATTGTGAGTGATAAATTTGGCCCAGGAAGTAAAAAATGATCCGTTTATTATGCTTAATGTTGATCTTTCTCTTTTCCATGGTCAATCTTGCAGATTGAAGGACCCCAACTATTGCAGTATGGATTTAAGGATGCGATTGCAAAAGTAGGTCTGACAAAATTCGTCTCAGACCTTTTCTTGGTGGGGCTGTTCTACCATCTCTATAACCAGGTAACCAATTCCATGCCATGCCAAAATTGTACATAAGCTCTTATAGAAATAATAGGTGTGGCATTTGAGCTTTCCCACACTCACATTGTAATAGCACTAGTTACAGAATGGTTGCAGAGATATTTCTTTCCTATGCAATGTAGAGATCAGCATTTATCATTAGTTAATCATGATGTTGCCAAACAGGCGTGTGCAATTTTGCCATGGACTACCTTTTAGCTGTTATCAATTACAATATGACTAGTGCAACTATGGCATGGCAGGTTGCTACAAACACTTTGGAACGGGTGACCCCTCTGACACATGCTGTCGGCAATGTGTTGAAAAGGGTTTTCGTCATTGGTTTCTCAATCATTGTTTTTGGTAAGTGAAAATTCCCCCCTTGTTTATGAAATGAGCATTACATATTCGCTCTGCTCTTATCAGTCTCTATATGATGTGTTTATGCCTCACGTTGTGCAGGCAACAGAATTACCACACAGACTGGAATAGGCACTTGCGTTGCCATAGGTGGTGTTGCCATCTACTCGTACATCAAGGCTAAGATCGAAGAGGAGAAAAGGGTAAGTTTGCCCAAAATTATTACAATGTTTCATAAATCTGAATACATGTATAAATGGAATCGATATGACTGGTTTATAATTGGAATATGCTTGCACAGCTTTGATGACACTAAATGACTAAATAACTGAAACACGAGCCTAAATTGCAGACACTTTTTTGTTGGCTCAAATTATTGGCTCACTTTGATGACCAAGATCTGTGCTTCATCCAAAATTTCAGGAAAACTAAAATAGTGTATCGCCCTTAGATTGCATATTGCTGAAATTTTCTTCTTGATTACCCCAAGCAAGATGACATTAAATTACACCTGGACAAACTAAGATGGCGATGGCAAATGATTAGCATAGCAAAAATGTTGGTTTACTTAATCTCCATTCTAGACTTGTGGTGAAGAAATTTTCTAATGCTGCCTCCTCATTCTCTTGCTTTTAAATCCAGCAAGCAAAGAGTGCGTGATGAGGTGACTGCTGTGAATATGGTCGGGTGGCTCTGGTGCTTGAGTTTTACTTCCTCGGATCGGAGACAATGTGGACGAGAATGATGACGTCTTCTCTGCCTTATTTTATTTTTATTTTTCGGTTATTTGGTCAATTGTTCCCAATGTGGTGTTGAACAGCGCATTTGCAGATGGTAAGATTGGTTGCCATCAGATTGTCGTCGAGAGAGCTCAAATGTGTAGAAATAAACGCTCTTACTTGAAAATGCTGTTCATTTATTTTCTTTGTATCCTCTGTATCCTTTGTTTTGTTGGTTCTTCTGACGGCGCTGTGCATTTGGAATATGTCAGAAAGACAAACTACCGTGTATGTGCTGTGACTAACCTTTGCACTGTAGTTAAGATCTTCAAAAGACTTACTCATACCCTGTCGGCGAATATGTATGTATGTATGTATGTATGTATGTATGTATGCAACATATCTAGTGCTAATATCTAATTGGGTGCTAATGTGATAACTCAAGATAGTAACCATTAGATTGTGTTTGGGTGGTCCGAATCAAGGAAGGTGGAAGCTCTCTTTCCAACTCTAGGGGTTTTCTAAAACAGGTTCAAGTGGCAAGGTGGGTTTCCATCTCTGCTAATCTCAGCCATACACGATGGATCTAAGGGCTGATAGTTAGAGTTAGCATGTTAGCACATAATGTCTCATCATCACTAGATATGTTGCTATACACACACACACATCTCCCCGGGAGTACGTACTCACACTCTCAATATACCGATTAAATGATGTTGTTATACCTCTTTATCCTTTTGAGTATTCTCTAATATTGATTATAAGATACTCCAAAGTGATATTTATGAAAAATTTCATCAAAGTCCACCTTTTATAGCATAATTTGTTTATATACTCTTTTTACATATGAAAAAGGGTATATAGCAAAAAAAAATGCTCCGATGAATTTTTTTTCAAGAATATCGCATTGTAGTAACTTAAAATTATTATTGGAGTATACTGAAAGTAATAAAGGTGTATAATACATTAGTTTAAACGGTATACTAGAGGTGGAAGTACATACTCCCAGGAGTACGAAAAAAGCTTCATATATATACATATGTATATGTGTGTGTGTATGTATGTATGTATGTATATGTATAAAGTAGATAAATAAGGGTGTTGGATCGAATTTGAATGGTCCAAACCTAGGTGGAATCACATCTCCTACACTTAACACGTTTTACATATAACCCACTGAAAAATTATAAAATTCCACACCTTAAGTGGATGAGGTAGGATTCCACCTAGTTTGGATCATTCAAGTTTGATCCAACACCCCTGTTTAGCTACTTTCAATTTTCATGCTTTCACCATATGTCTACTTTCAAGCTTTCACCATATGTTTACTACACACACACACACACACCTCTTTATTCTTTCAAATGTATTCTAATAATATTTATAAGATACTCCAAAATGAATAGTCCACACTTTATAGCATAATTTGTTTGTATAATCGTTTTACGTATGGAAAAAGTTATATATATATATATACATACTAGTTATATGCCCGTGCGTTGCTACGAAAAACAAAATTGATAACGAAAATAAAGATTAAAAAAAATAAAAAAAATACTATTTCATAAGATCAAACATCTATCATTAACGCTTCGTTTCTTGCAAAAGCTGGCTAATTAAAGCAACGCTTCGTTTCTTGCGTAGGGCAATTAAGCAGGGCAATTAAGTAGGGCAATTAAGCAGAGCAATTAATGTGACGTGGGAAGAAACTCTCACTTTATATAGTGTGTGTGTGTGTGTGTGTGTGTGTATATATATAATGGATGCCGTAATGGGGCACCATGGTGCCCAGCCACTATGATTTTAAATGCACGAATTCAAGTAAAATTCGGGTATATTTTTTAAAACTTTCAGTTTTAGGGTATATATCCATCTATAACCATTCAAATGAAATACATACCTTTGAAAAAATATACTCGAATTCAAAGATTTAAACGAATTTAGATTACATGCTTTGCTAATTTATATATATACTCAGCACATACCTACAATCAAATTATCATAAATCAGCACATATCTACAATCAAACTATCATAAAAAAATAGAAACTCTAGTCTGAATTTCAGTTCAAACTTGTTTGAACTAGTTAGTAAACTGGTTAAACTCAACATCCTAAAAATTTCAAAAAAAATCGAATACAAATAAATAGAAAAAATACCCATTGTGGATCATGGTGTCTAGGCACCATAGTGTCTCAGGTAATTGTATTTATATATATATATATATATATGAAAATAAAAGTGTACTACAAAAAGTATGTACTTTTTACTCCCTACACATTAACTAGTTGTTACACAAGTACATAAGTGGAAGTCGTTAAGTAGTTCCTTGTGATTAGAAAGTTGTTATACAAGCCAACTAATAGATGATCAACCCAATAGAGGTACGAGAGTACGTACACCTGGGAGTACAAAACGGTTTCACACACACACACACACACACACACACACACACACACACACACACACACACACCTGTTTCGTACTCCTGGGAGTATGTACTCTCATACCTCTCCCTTTCAACCAAATGATTTAATTAAATTATTTTTTTCATTTCGGCTACATGCAGAACTAAACGCTTGAAAGTAGGAAACATGCATACTGTTTGTATTGAACGGAAGTATGTACTCCCACGAGTACAATAGCATTTACACACACACACACACACACACACACACACATATATATATAGAGAGAGAGAGAGAGAAACCCAGACTGTATTCAAAACTAACGTACTGATCGTGAGCTCTCGTAGCTCTTGAGGTACGCCGCAACGGTCGGCGAGACGACAGGCGACAACCAGGCCATACCGGCTGTCTTCCCAAGCTCGGTTGGCTGCCTAGTTTCCCTTCGGTCACAAGTTCACAGCAAGGTTTAGATCTCATTTGTTATATGTCAAGATTATTCGGAAGTTCTTTAATTGACCTGTTAATTTGTTAAGTTTCATAGGCTCGTAGCAGTCGTTTCAGATCGATCTTTCAGTGCTCGATCTCCTAGGTCCTTTCGGCAGCCTAGTATTAGTGTTAATGGTGATCTCAAGTGACCTAACTAATTTTAAAATTTTCGGATCTAATGATCACTACTTGCGCTCTGATCAGCACCTCACCAACATATATTTGGTTTGGGTCCCGGTTGCCAGCGCTAGACTAAGAAGAGAGAGACCGGCACTTGTTTGATTAATCAGCACAAGTTCGTCCGCTCTCATTAACACCCCACCGATCTGGGTTCACGCACGAGGCAACCGAAGATCCCTGCCATCCCTGCCATAACCGTGAGGATCACAGTGCATCCCTCACTACTTCTTCCTCACCGACACTCAAAAACATCACCGAGCGCTAATGGCTTCATCTTCTAATCCGGGTCAATTCGAATGTTTTATTTCCGCATTATTTAGTGATCACGACTTAGGCTAGATTAAAGACCACTCTAACATTTGGTTTGGACAGTAACCATCTTGTCATATCGGCAAGGAGAGCAAACTAAGGCTTTGACCATCTTGAGTTTGGGCAAACCACAAATGAGATCATGGCTGCTAACTCGGATCAAATAAACAAAACCAATGTGACCAAGTCTCCTATGCCAAAAGGATAGATCACGGGACTCTGAAGCAACTAGGCAACGAAGAGAATCATCAAAATCAGCACGAAAGACTCTCCCAAACCTTAAAAACTCGCAAACCAACCCTTCAGAAGTATCAAGAATTCTACAGACATAACACTTGAAGCTCATCTCGAAATCGTCATCAGTAAGTTATGACACAAAGAAAATTATACTGCAGCTCATTCACTAAGGCAACACCTTTAAGAAGAAAATTATCATTAATATGCACGGTACGTCTAGTGATAACCTGACTAAAAGAAGCATCCCCAAAGGTGATTGGCTCATCTCTGGGAGCACGGACTTGCGAAGAGAACAAACAGGAATCTCCGGTCATGTGGCGAGAATGATCGAAGTCAACAATCCAAACCTCTCTCTTTCCCATCCTACGAACCTGTATCAGTGAAAATGAGAGGTCGGTGAGTCAATACTGGGGGTAAATAAGAGCAAATCTAGGTACCCAATACTAAATCGCATGACGATTAGAAGTACCAGTCGAGGAAACAAAAGGTTGAACTATAGCGTCTCTCTGAGGCTCAACTCTCACAAAGTCAGAAGCAATGCCTGCAGGTGGTTGGGGAGCCATAGTTGGGTTGGCCCACCGATGTGAAAAGGCCAGACCACCATCGCAACATTGCCCCGACCTCCTACTGGTAGAAACAATATCACGCCGCTGATACTCACTTCAATGGGGAAAATGAGGAATATCAAGAGGTCGACGAAAACTTTGAACTTGAAAACCAAGTCCTGAATGCTGTCCAAAAACAGAAGACTCTCTAGCCTGTCTAGATATCGTGGGTGCCTTAGGTGCTGAGAGTCTAAGGATGGCCCTGAATACCACTAAAGGCACAAACACACTCATGCTAGTGATCTTGGCGCGTTTAAAGCAAAACTCGGCCAGACGTCCATCCTTCTGACAGAAGGTGCATGTATGCTTCGCCTTACTAGAGGCAAAAGATGCAGGAGGAACAACCTTCTGATCAAACGTCCATTGGACAACACCTGCTGACCGAAACACAGTAGTGCTAGTCCTAGGAGCAACCACTATTTCTCCACTCTTAGAGGCACGCACTGTTAGTGTTATGCCCTTGAGGCAGTCATATAGATAATTGTAACATGACTATGTTTATGAATAATAATATGATTATTGGTACAATGAATGTATATCATTATATTGATCAACAAGTATGTGCCTTGCTTATGAAACTCTCTACTCATTGATATAATTCTGTAAGTATTTCTGATCGGGTATCATCGTATAGGACAACCATGAATAGATCAGCGCATGTATTGATCGATAATCATGTTTCATAGATCATGAGATATGGAGATATCATCAATATATTGTGAACACATGTTAAAGAACATGTGTTAGATAGACCCGCAATGGGACACTGCGAGAATGTTACATTCTTATATATCATTAGTGTATCTCATACATAGTAGATGTATGATCCTTAGACCTGAGATTGTCACATTCCCTACATATGTAATAGTTTACCTTGGGGTTACCAAACACTATTTCCTAACTGGATAGTTACAAAGGTAGCTTTCATGTTTACTATGAAATATGCAGAGGAAAGTGAGCAGTCAAGATGGAATTTGCCACTCCAGTGTAACAGAGATATATGTCTAGACCACTCATGTGATATGATTAAGGAAGTGCATGGCCATGCCGTGATTGAGAAGTCAAACACAACTTATTAATATATCACGGATACGAGAGATGGATTGAACTGTCAAAGGATGACATGCTTCTCGCCTTGAGTTCTATCTTCATATAGTTTGGCAAATAGATTATTACATCAGTACTTTGATCATATGCATTTGGAAGTTGGCATGCTCTGCAAGGAGCCGCTACCAACTATTGGGTTAAAAAAGAGTTTTTCGAATCTATGTCCAAATGCGCATGAACCTACAGGGTCACACACTTAACGGGTTGTGACACATTAATTCGGATTGGATCCGTAATTAATGAACCTCACGGGCTTAGCGCGTAGATGGGCCCTGGCCGCCTAGGGTTTCACCTCGTGGCTATATAAGGAGGGGAGGAGGCTGGGTGCAGAACACACTTTTTCGTGTGGTTTAGAAGTGTTTCGTCCGAAACCCTAGCCACCTCCTCTCGTTGCCCTTGCCGAGCGACCCGGTGCTTGCACACCGACGCACGGTGTCCCATCCCTGGACGTGTGGACAGTTGTGGTGACACTGCTGCGACTGCGGCGTGTGAGGACGATTCGCAACTGAGGGAGGACGATCCACGACCGAGGCAAGGACGATCCGCGGCGAGGCGAGGACGATCCACGACTGCGGTGAGAACGATCTACTACAACGACGTGCGAAGGATTCCGCAACTACGCGTCTAGTGGTAATTGATCTATGATCCCCTTCTTGCAAGTAGCTTTTTTGGTTTGCGGTAGAAATTTCAATTTGTGCTAGAGTAGCATACCGCGTTCCTCTTCACGCACAATGGTAGGAGGATGTGCCATAGCATGCTCAAAATAGTAAAATTCTAGACATTGATTAAATCTATTAATCTTGGATTTGTCTAAGATGATATTGAGCTTCTTCTTGCCTCCTATAAATTTTTTGAGTGCTCATGAGGTACTCACACTCCCAAAAAAGAGAGTTGTAGAAAGAACAGGGGGAAGATGAAGAAGAAGAGCCAGAACCAGAAGAATGAACAGCTCATGCATATCTCTACTTATGCACGGTTGCCTCAATCTTAATGGCCTCACAAGAGACGCACTCAGCATTCCTAATCCTAACCCCCTGGGCCTCTATCTTCTTCCTAAACTTGACATAGATTTTATCCAAATTCCCCTCAATCTTAGTACATCGCAAGCAATCTTCTTGTGATTGAGCTAGTAGGTCCTTAGCAACTTCAGCATACTTGATATTCAAAGTATCATTGTTAAGTTTTAGTTGCCTACAGCCCTCACATGAGCTGATTGGGTCCTTAAAAGCAAAATTTTCAAGTTCTTCACCATAACAGAAAGCTTCCTAAGGTGAGTGTTTATGGTATCAATTTCAGCAAGCAATTTTGGGCAATTTTATAAGAAGCGCTAGTGTGAGCATGAAGAAAACTAGCATCTACAAGAGTAGTATCAACATGGCTAGTGCTAGCATTCTTCAACCTAAGACCCTCAAGCTCAAAAAACACACTATCATGCATGGCCCTGAGGTTCTCAAGCTCCACAAGTAAAGCATCGCAAAGAATAGATTCATCAGCATCACGGGAGGAATCAAATCTAAGTGAAGCTAACTTCTGTGTCAAAGTACATATTTCCTTCCCAAGCTCCGTACACCTAACTATAGCTCTAGCATGAAATTTTCTTAGCTTACAGAAGGCATCATTGAGCTGGTCATAGGAAGGTACCTTATCTGAGTCACTGTTGAGCTCGGAGTCTCTAATGCTGTTGGCGTGGCTATGAAACATATGCCAGTGAAGTCATCTTCGACCTTTGTCTTCTCTTACGAATCATCCTCTCCCAAATCGCTCCAGGTCTCCATGTCGGAGAGATCGATACTGTCGAGTGCAGCGAGGACACGGTGGAAGATTTTCTTATTCTTGGAAAAGTTGTGGTACTTCTTCACATGCATGGGCGCTCGAGCTAAAGGTTTCTTGTTGCGGTTCTTATCGGTGTTGTCGTTCTTGCCCTTCTTCAACTTGGGGCAATTTGTTCGAATGTGGTTGGGGCCACCACACTCGAAGCAAGTGATCACTCTTCATCTCTTTCTCTCTCTTACCCTTTTGTATGCATATGAGAATTTTCTGGCTAGGAGGGTAAAGGCACTCTCTGAAAACCTCTCCATCTACTCATCGCTCATCTCACAAAGAGTGGAGGGGGAAATACCAAGAGACAAATTAGAAGTGGATCCAGCGGGATCAGTGACCAAGACCATCAATTGCAATTTCGTCTTACGACAGACGATGTTGACCTCATGAGTTTTGAGTCGAGAATAAAGCCCGTTAAGAGTCAGCGTAGATAAGTCGGTAGTGTCCTTGATGGTGGTCACCCTCATATCCCAAACTCACAGATCAAGTGCTGTCAGAAATGCATATCATTTTCTGAGTCAGAGTACGTGGAACCAACTACTCAGAGATCACTTAGGATCTTTGTGAACCGGCCAAAGCACTCATCTAGAGACTCACCAGCGTGCTGTTCAAAGTTGTTGTAGTCACGTTTGTACTGATCTTATCTCACCGTCATGATCTGGGTGGTTCCCTCATGAAAAGCACAGAGGGTCACCCAGATCTAGTGAGCAGATCGTTGGTGAGAGATCCTATTGTACTCACCGCAGCTGAATCCATGTATGAGAATGTTCCTTGCCTTAACGTTTGCCTCAATGTAAGCCATATTACCGGCCGTGACGTTTTCATCGATAAGAATCTCATACAGGAGTTTCACCTTCTACCAAATCAGGAAGCCCTGATCAGTGATGTACGACTCCATTTTTTATTTCCAAAAAGGAAAATCAACTACAAGAAAAAGGAGGTTTGGTGGAATATTTGCCCGTCACTATGTCTCTTAAGACTGGTTATGATCTATAAAAGAGCAAAACTGACACTGACACCAAGAGAACAAATCAAATGAAATGTCCAATCCAACCAGGTGGTTAGCTGAACAATACTCCGGACCAGGTGGTCGGATGAAGAGTGCTCAGATAAACAATGAAAATTGCACCAGTCGAATGAACAGTGCTCGGTGAACGGTGTTCTGATGAACAATAAAAATTGCACTGGTTGGGGTGAACAGTAACTCTGAACTGGTCGGCAACCCTAGTCGGATGAACAGTACTCCGAACTGATCGGTACCACTGGTCAGATGAACAGACTTCGGATTGGTTGGATAAACAGTGTTCAGATATACATTCTCCGAACTGGTTGGGAGCATGGGTCGAATGAACAGTGTTTGGATAAATAGTAAATCATCACATTCTCAAAATATATGAAGCTTTGTATGCACCTTCCTATAAATGTTATGAACCTATTTCAACCTTCAATTGTAAGGATTGACGTCAATGTTCTGGCATTTTTCCAATTTAATGAAGGTTGCACCAAAACTGGGTCAAACATAAAAACTCCACCCTTAGCTTGCTTGTGATGGTTGATGATCAAGATGATCTTAGATGATCTCTCACATATCACAACAAGAACACCAAAGAACATCCCTTCAAACAAACAAGAACGTGATCTAAAAGGATCTTTCTTCTTTCAACCACACAGATCGATTTCAGACAAAAATTGAAAAGAAGAGGTCATAGATTGCCTAGAAAATTGGGATATGATCTATAGAAGATTCATTCAGCAATCTTTCATCCTTAGCACAAGATCCAAAAGCACTTAGGAGGGGAGGCAAAACCAAATGTGCAATAAACAGAAATGCAAGAAGTAAAAAAAAAAATCATAATATAGAAGAGATTTAATTTTGCATTGCTTTGAGAGGAAGGTTTACAAAGCCACACTACCAGGTGGGTAAAGCTCACATGAGCATAAGGAAAGTAAAAAAATCTCTCTAAAAACTTATGGATAAGGCATCCCTACACCCTTCTACTTATAGCACACTAAGAGCAACCTCCACCCTTAGATAATCACTTGGCCCTCGAGAAATCTCATCAAGTGCTGAGATTGACTCCCTCACTCGTACATGGGCTAACCCACAATCCAATAACATAACGGATTTTATCCACACACACACACACTAAATTAACCACTACTTCACCCGTAAACATTTGATCCAACAATCCTCATTCGCTTGAGTAGGGCTCAAGTTAGCATATCTTCCAGCCACTTGTACTCTCAGCTTACAGCCACTCCTAGACTCGGTCATCCTCCAGCGACATCTTGGCAGTGTGAACCTCAGCTCTCCCAGCTTAGTCCTGATCTCCTCGCCCTCACCATGACAGTCTTGCAGCCATCATAGACAAGGAAAACACATCACATAGCATTGCTCCAAATGATATGCAAACAGTAATCAATTTAAGCAACCAACCATCTAAGGATCCCACCTTAACTCAAAATCACTTAAGTGTATCCTGACCACTTAAGGCTACGACTAGTCAAGGCCCAACCACTAAAAGCTCTGACCTGCCAAGGCCGACCTCTCAAGACTCCGACCTGTCAACACCCGATCTCTCATGACTCTGACATATGGTCGTGGAGAACTCACAGCAACTCAAATTGCTCAAGACCAAAGCAAACTCAAATATGAGCACCATATGCTCAAATACATTCAATTAATCATCACACACGTAGGCAAACCTTTACATGGTCTTTCAGTGTAGTAAGTTTGTTTTTTGTTGCTGTCAAGGTCGTGATGTGTTGCACCCAAATTATTTTTTGTTGTAATAATTTGTGTGTTTGTTACTGCCTTTTTTGTCGCCATGAGTTGTTGCAACTGGATTTTTTATTGCAACTTTATTAACATTTGTTGCAACTGGATGTTTCTTTTTTTTACGAGTTTTATTAATATTTTTTTGCAACTAGACTTTTGTTTGCGATTGGTTGTTACAATCATGGAGAATTTTTGTTGCATGTTCATTGTATCGTTGTTGCGCCTCTTTTGTAAATTTGTTACGACCGACTAGGTTCCTCCTCCATCCTTCCTGCTCCACCAGAAAGATGGGGCTTCGAAGAGCCGACGGCAACCAGGAGATTGTCCTTTTGCACCTTGCGCCTCCTCTTGGGAAGAAGACTCGGTATCTGAGCTCCAACTCTAATAGCCTAAGGTCGCCGCCTCTCGTTCTCGAGGGAGGTCGTCCATTGGGGTCTTCTCCTCATCCGGCAAATCAGAGCTCTCGCGAGATAACGACGGCAAAAGATCACCATTTGAGGTAGTTTTTTGACGATTCTTTGTTTGGGCCAAAATCGAACGGCCCAAACCCATCTACACGATCATCATCGTCATCATCAAAAGCCATATAAATGGGCCGAACCAACCGAAATATCATTCGGTCAATTAGGTTCGATTTCTATTTTCAGTTGGATTGATTTGGTTTTGAAAACTATGAAAATGAAATATATAATTCGGCCTGAAAATTTCCCATAACCGACACGCACGTAAGAAATTCATTTACATTCATCAGCCATGGCCCCAGGTAGAACACATCCAACAACACCAACAGCTAGCTTGGTTGCATATGTCAGAAACCTCCGGTAAATTATGGGGGCAACGCCAGCACATAACGATATACTGTCACAGATATGTTATGGAATAACCCTCCTTTTTCCCACTTGCCTTTTGCCCGCTCCAGACCAAAAGAAATCTACCTAGCCACACCCTGACAATATTCACAATCACTTTCATTATAGAATGACAGTAAAACGGGACTAAGAACCCAAAAGCCTTTTGATGCCAACTTTTTCATCGGAGGTCAGCCTGGAAGGGAACTTGATGTTGAATTTAACCCGCAGATTTCCCTCCTTGTTGGGCTCCTTAGGTAATGGCATGCCCTCTCCGGTGACCACCTCTTCATAGCAAGGATGGATTACTGAAGTGACGGCTACCGACAGACTCCGCCCATCAAGCGTAGTGACACGCACGGTATAGCCAGTCAGCGCTTCGACCAGAGAGATTTTCTCTGTCATGACAAGATCATTTCCTTCCCTAGTGAAAACATCATGGGGCTTCTCTTCAATGATGAAAACAATATCAGCAGGTGTTGTGTTTGGAGCTTCATTCCCCTTTTCACGAAAAGTGATCTTAGTCCCCTTCTTCCAACCAGGCTTAACATCTATTGTCAAAATTTCCTCTACCTTTGAGACTCTCCTGAAAAAAATATATTAAAATTAGCACAAAGGCAACAAGCATAAAGTTTACAAAGAATGCTCCATTTTCATCAAAGCATAACAGATGGACACACGCAATGCAAAATAAATGCAAATATAGGAATACCACCCTCCAAAATTAGAGAACAGAAGAAGTTAATAACAGAAGAGGGAAATACCAGCACCATGCACACCGTTGAGGTGGAAAAGACCACCATGAAGCCGAAATAATTACAGTACCCAAAACTAGTATTTCACAACTCCGAAGTGCCTTTTGAAAGACACCTCACAAGCATATGGAGGCTTCAATATCACCTGAATTTAACTAGAATGTCACATGAACAACACTTTATGAGAATATCCGCTTGGCACAGTTTTGTTTCATAAAATTAGACAACGTTCATGATGCAAGGATGAGCTTAAGAGGTTGTATAGCTCTCTTCACACTTTAAGAATGTTTTTCTACTTTACATATTAGCAATAGCCAGACTAATTGGACACGATTAGAGGTGTTAAAAAAGAAAGATGAAAAGGTACCTAAAAAGGAAAGATGAAATGGCAATCTATCTAGGAAATCATTCGGCAATGCTATAGGTCCGAAATGGGCACGTACTGGTCTGGACTGCACCAATAGGGATGACCCATGTGTCACATGGTATAACTGCTTTTGTCCGTTCATTGATAACCATGGCTTCTCGTTCCTCTCTTCATGGGCATAAATGCAATAGGATCGAATAAGGCCAAGAACAGATGCCTCAGAATACTGGGCTTCAATTAGGCATACATGACCGTCACTTAGAAGGTGTATGGAAGAGGTGACTAGGACTTCGACGAGTATATTCAAGGCATAGGTACTGGAAATGCGGTTCGTCCGAGTCACGGTATAGAATTCGGGTTCGCCACTTTTTCCTCGAATTTCCACTGTGGACACGAACCCTAAACCGATTGAGTTCGATGAATCCGGTTCGCAATTCGTGGAGGTTTACAACAAATCCGGTAACTATGATTTCAGGGAATGTCTATATGTTCTGCGAAGTAATTCCACAGCCCTTTGAAGATTCCGAATTCAAAATATATATCATACTGTACATAGCTTAGATGCAATCAAGTATGAGAACTAAAATCATGGATCCTTCTTTAAAATCCATACTTAGATATATTTTGGGTTGCAATTTGCTGTCGTGTGCTACTATCTAACGATGGGCTGATGCTGCCTGCAGCGGTGGCACCATCAATAATGATCAGTTAAACACATATGACCCAAGAATCATATGGGCACACTTATGATGAATGAGAAGACCTTATCAAGGTTTGTGACCTCTAGGAGGAAATTAAGCTGCATAACGCACTTGATGTTCTTCATCAATCCAATTTTTCCATGAGAAACATGGGGCCATTTATTGGTAGACTCAAGATCACCATGGAGCTTTTGCGCCTACTAACTCGGCAACAAGCCAACAAGGAAGGGACCTATTATTTGCATGACCCCTGCAGACTGGACCCTATGTACACCCCGGAGCCGATTACGCAGCAGTCCATACTATTTCGGGAGTAGTAGCATTTCTGTGGAAAATTATTGGTTGGGACTTAACGATTCTCCACATGCAATCATGTCATTCTAATCATCTCTCTTACCTAAAAAAAGGGGAATGGTGAAATTAAATGGGCAAAGACTGCAAGATAATAATATAGTAAAGGATAACATATATCGTTAAACTAAAAATTTGTTACTAACCTTCTCTAAATAGATAGTCGTCATGTGAACTATTGATTTTGACATTCTCCTATCTATATTTTGAATTCCCCACATCCAAACACCTAATGTGATATAGACATAAACCTAGAGGGCAGACATAGTGCGTAAAGGAGTGGATTAGGGATCTTTTAGCAATCCATCCAGACTTGTAAGAATAGTTAAACGATGGTCATTGAAATTAGGAAGTGGCAGCTAATCGTTTCTATCCTGGGCAAGTCGACTCCTGATGACTGATGTTACACATAGATATTGAAAGTTTTGATAGAACTTTGCCAACATTAGACGTTCATTTTGTCCATTGGCCTATTGGTGAAGTTATAAACAGAAGTTGTGGAGTTTGATTGCGCAAACAATTTGGCCTGCCTTTTATTGCCAATCATTGGTCGAACAGAAGTCATTTAAGAAACAGCACAAGCCAAAAATGAAAATGCATCATTGTATACAATAGAAGCGAGCTTAGCTGATGACATAAGGATGTTTTGATTAGTTGACGACTACTTGTCAAATTGGCATGGCCATTTCTGGTAGTTAAATGGCAACCAAGTCATCTCATTACAACAGAATGGATATGCACATGGTATAAATGAATAATAGCCTAGCTCCCAGCAAAAGTTTCTAATGCAATTAATTCACCATGGGAGAATTCACTATAGGATCTTATACATGGCACTATTTATGATAGAGCGGCAAAACTACTGAAATAATACAGGAAGCTTACCCGCTGGCATCTATAACTTCTCTTGAGATTTTCATCTTTTTGGTGACACCCTTGTACAAATCTGCAAGGCCAACTGGAAGCTGCTTCTCAATAGGTGCCGATTTGTGTAATGGCCTTGGCATACTGCTGGCAGAACTCTCCCCGCCAAAGCGTGAAGGGAAGAACTCGTTGCCAAACATAGACCCATGGAATCTTGGGTCGCCCGCCATGCCACCCATGCCAGAGAAAGGACCAAAGGACCCATGAAATCTTGGGTCCCCTCTCATGCTGCCAGTGCCACCCGCCATGCCACCCATGCCAGAGAAAGGACTAGAGGACCCATGGAATATTGGGTCCCCTCTCATGCTGCCAGCGCCACCCGCCATGCCACCCATGCCAGAGCATCCGAAGAACTCGGCAAATATGTCATCCGCACTCCTCGGATTGAAGTGGAATGAGGTGGACTGCGCCCCACTGGGATAGGACGATGCACTAGGACCTCCAGCACCTGGGGGAGGCTTCCCCTTGAGCCCCTCTTCCCCTAGCTGGTCATAGATTGTGCGTTTCTGGGGATCGCTAAGGACCTAAAAGGTAACACATATCATCAACGGCAACCAAACAGTGCAGATTCTTGAAAATAACAGATACCAAACGGGTGGGTTAAAGTTTGGATCAACAGGACCCCTTTGAACTTGCAACAATTACTCCTGGTTCATACTAACATTGCTGCCAAATCACCACCTATAAACATGGACAAAAAATCGCCCTCATAATATACAACATCAGCTGCGCAACAGAACGCCACAGTAACATCATCAAACAAATGCAAAACGGATGCAGATGAAACCTTCCAGGGATTGGCAATGCGGGTTCTTCCTATTTCTTATCTACCCATCAGAATTTAAAAACACGTCATGTCAAGGGCCAGAAAGTAGTAAAACGGCAAGCACCCAGTATCATGTCAAAAGAGACCCTTGAAGGAAATTGCTTCCCCACAAGGCCACAACACGTATAAAGGCAATGATGATAAACCAATCTGAAGTACGATCGCATCCACAAATACCCTAGGACGGATCAAAAAGTGATCTTTTCAGGATTGGTAACGTATGTTCAATGGCAGGTTCGAATCACTTCTTGTGTACCGATAGAAGAGCCATCTTCTTCACGGTTTCGCTCGTCGGCAGAAACCGCAGGGGCAACGGATCAAGACGCGACACCGAAATCAAAACCCTAATCTTCGCAAGGAGGAAGAGATTAAGAAGGCAACCTCGTACGCCTCGGCGATCTGCTTGAACTTAGCCTCGGCCTCCTTTTTGTTGGTGGGGTTCTTGTCGGGGTGCCACCGCATGGCGAGCTTGCGGTACGCCTTCTTGAGGTCGTCGTCGCTGGCGCCGCGGTCGACGCCGAGGACCTTGTAGTAGTCGACCCCCATATCCCTGGGCACCGCGGCGCCAGCCTCTCTGCGCCGGCGACCGGCCCACGAGGACGACCACTCGGAGGCCCTCCGCTTGGCTCCCCCGCCCTCTCTAATCTTGCCGTCCTTTTGGTCCCCACCCCCTCGCGGAGAGGTCGCCCGTGCTTGCCTTCAGCTGCCCCGCGCCGGCGCGGTGGCCTGGGTCTCTGCGGTGGTTTCGGTTTCGTGCAGTGACCGACTGGCGAGGCGGCTCGCTTCGGCGTTGCGAGGAAATAAGGGGGAGTGGAAGGTTCGAGAAGGAATGCGGCACGTGTACCGAGGCAGTACCCGGCTGTGGTGGTGTTGTCGGGCTTCGGAGTGGGCCTTATATGTCGGGAGTGAGGAGGAATTGTCAGGTGGAAATCTTTGATGAGCTTGTACGAGGTAATGCTGCGTAGGCCCGACAAAAGCCCGGTTATGCTTGAGGACCAGCACCACAGGCTCGGCCTAGCCCGCTGGGCCCTTACATGGAGCGTGAGAATCTCCACGAAATTTTTGTATTTGATATAAAATTTAATCCGTATTCATAAAACGATACAATATTTTTGTGTATTTATAGAAAAGTCACTCGTACATGGATTTTGAAAATCCATCTTTGAATACCGAAAGCTATAAGATTATTTAGCAATTTTGATTCAACCGAAAAACAACTTTTATATGTGCGAAAAGCACAAATCATCCTTTATATGTGCAAAAGCACAAACCCACCTTGAGACATATTGCCTTGCATATTGAATTTTATTTTTCTCTCCTCTCTTTCTTCTAACTTTTATAGTTCTCTCAATGGTCAGAGAACTTTCTGTTCTTTTCTCTTATTTGTGTACTACTCTTCCTTTTCTTCACACACCTTTGATGTACAGGAGAGGATCCTTTTATAGCCAAGAAAAGAAGCTCTGGCCAAAGAGAGAAGCCAGAGCGTAAGTTTCTAGCCATTAAAGAATCCGTTTCTTTGCACTAAATACGTCAGTTTCCATGAATTAAATACGTCAGTTTCTGTTCACTAAATACAATGAAACTGTCACTTTTAATTCAACACTTAAACACTTAATGAAACTGACTGTAACTCAGCACTTTAGTACATAACTAAATATTTGGAAGAGAGAGGAGAGGGATTTTAAACCCCATGATTCTTAGGCCCTGTTTGTTTCGGCTTAGGCTTTTTGGCTTTTGGCTTAAAGCTAGCTTTTTGGCTTAATGAGCTTTTAAGCCGTCTGCTTTTAAGTCAAGACATATTGTTTGGTATCTTGGCTTATTAATGGGTTAGATGGTACATCTTATAGATGAAAAGTCTAAAATACCCTAAATGAGATAGTGGATGAATTCTCAATTTATATATGATGGCATTTGGTGGGTAATTTTGGAGACTTTTAGTGGCAAATGGTTATTTCATTCCAAAAAGCCCAAAAAAGCTCCTCTTGTCTGGCTTTTGGCTTATAGTTATACAGGGGCTTTTGGCTTTTTTAAAGCCCGACTTAAAAGCCAGTCGTTTGTTTCGGCTTAGGCTTTTTGGCTTTTAAACCGGTGAAAAAGCCGAAACAAACAGGGCCTTAATCTTTTATTCTAGCAACCATCACACTTAGACCTTTTATTATAAGAACCATTCTGTAATTTACATGGGCCACATTATATTAAAATAATTTAACACGCGCCGGGCCAGTCGAGATTGAGAAGCAACCGAGAACGAGCACTGTAAGTACCCGAGGAGCCAGACGAGGCCGCCGACGAGCGAGCGCGAGGACGGCGAACGGCAGGCCGATCAGGAGCCCAAGCGGCCGGCACTGGCAGCCGTCGTCGCCGTCCGCGCCCATCTCCTCTTGTGCGTACGTGTTGGGCGTCCAAATCCGAAACAAACGGTTGCCGCCCCGGCCAGCGATTGCTGCAGAGCCGTTGGCCTACTTTGAAATTTATGTTATAGGTCTAAAAACATACTCCCTCCGTCCCATAAAAAGTGCATTTTTAGTGTTCAAAATTTGTCCCACAAACAGTGTATCTTTAGTCCGTAGGACCTAGCTGTAAATATATGTATGCTCATTTAAGTGCCTATGGAAAACAAAGCACCAGCACGTCTGTGCAAAGAGTAATGAGGGTCACATTAGTCATTTACCTTGCACACTAATCTGCCTAAAAAAACTAAAAATGCACTCTTTGTAGGACGGATGGAGTATCATGTCTTTAGAGTTGCTAAGGCGACAATCCCGATTGCAATTACGTGCGTCGGTATTGGGCAGTTAGTCCACTTTGGCAGTGCAACGGAACCGAACGGACGGACAGCGTGAGCATACGATGGGTGGGTTGGCTGGTATATAGCGCCAGCGCAGGGACGTCTTATGGGACACTGGAATCCTTAGCCTTTTTTTAGCCTATTAACACATTTTTTGTTTTACAAATCTTTTTTTTAGCCTATTAACACATTTTTTTTTTTACAAATTTAGTCTGCGAGCAAATAAATTTGCAAAACTTGTCATCTCCTTAACTATGGAAGCAACGATAGTTGACACGTGTCATCTATCACACATGTGTATTGCGGTAGTGGCCAGGTCCGTGACAGCCCAAGTGACTGCAGCAAGAGCTTGGCGGCGAGCTAAGACAACGCCAAAGACGATAGGTACATGTTGTAGTACCTGAGCTCGATAATAAAGGGAGCTGCGGTGCTGACAATCTGCTATGGTAGGGAGCATGATAATTAAAACGTATCGCCTGTTTTCACGATTGAGAAGTGAGCTAAATTTGCAAATTCAATCGATCGATAGAGAGAGGGGGGTGGGGGGCAGAATGAAAAAAAAATGTACTACTTCGACACTCTTTGGGACTCTTGGGTTTGGTTGCGTTAGTTGGGAGGGCTGGTTTGTGGGCAAGGGTGGAAGAGGCTGGTGGAACGGTGGGAGTCGGTAGCCCACTAGGCGTAGGCGGGCCGCGCAGGAGAATGTGCGAATCGTGGGCCGCGGTCGTGTGGCTTTCGGCGATGCTCATAAAAAAAGCGGAGTATTTCAGTATTTGGTTCTTCTCCGCAAGATGATTTCGGCGATGCTGTTAACTAATCACACGCACGACCAGATCGATGCGTCATGGGCTCCCCCGAGTGCAGCATCCCAGTTTTCAAAAGCCACGAGAGCAGAGCGACCTTCCTCTCAGCAAAGAGTACACACGGCCTAATTAAATTTCCACGCACGAGAAGAAAAAAGAGTTCACGGCCGAACCGAGCCGGCATCCAAGTAAATTTGCGGGATTCAATTCAACCGCTTCTTTTCCAGCGGACCGCACAGAGCGTAGCCCCACAGGAACGGAACCCGACTGGGCACAAAGATTCCCCAGCCACCAAGGTCCAAAAAACGAAACAAGAGGAAAATGACACCGCGCTGGACGCGCACAAAACCGGCGACGCGCCGGCCCAAAACTGTCGGGCGCACGGTAGTTTTCGGATGGTACATGCAGTTTCCGTTCGCGGCTACTATACACGCCCGCGCGGAGAGTCGTATCGATTCCGCGACCGGCCGAGCGCGCTCGACGCGTCGGTCTTTCCCGGCGGCGTCGTCGTCGTCGTCGTCTCCGTTTTTTTTCTTCTTTTGTTTCCCCTGTGACAAGCGACGTACACTTGCTGCTTCATTAATGGGGGAAAGCTTGCAGCCATAACTTTGTCACACGGGTCATGCATCTCGGTGTTTCTTTTTCCTGCTCCCCAGTCGATAAGGCCGGCAGGGAGCTGTCTGTGCTGTACGTAGTTTGAGGATTAGCTCAGGTACGTACCGTCATTAATTTCATGCCATGTTGGATTTGTCTCGCATGTGAGTCTAATCAAGTTTGGGGGTGGATCAATCCTGTATACAGGATTAGCACTAATCCGAGTAGGAGGGGATCGAGGAACCTCGTGTGGACGAGATCAGCTTGCATTCCCCCCCCCCCCCCACCCCCCTAAACTTTTGTAATCCACACGTACAAAATGTACCGATTCACAGACCATATAAAAGATGAGTACATGCTTATTTAGCTGCTTACCACGAATTAATCGGCACACTTTCCCCTTAGAGAAGGTACTGTAACAAGCATCACCTTTTGTGGTGGTCAAATCGGCACGTCCAAATGTGACTAGGAGGCAAATGACGACTATGAAAAGTCGTTTGATGACAAATTAACCGGACACCCTATCGTCTGGATGACTGGATGCCTGCATGGCAGCATATGTAGCTCAATTGCCCAATGTGGGGGCATCTTGCTATAGCATATATTGCTGTAAGCCTCTGACACCACAGATTGAAATGCATTGGCAAGGATGCAATTATGCAAAGGCTCCTTGGCTCGTCTTATTCAGAAACACCCGCATGTGTGTTGGTTCAGAGTTGGGGACCTTGCTCTGATTGTGGTAGAAACAGCTGCTGGGATGTGATACTGCAGGGCTACTGTTTTAGCGCTGGAGGCTTGTGCATGGATGTACCATAGGATCTACTAGATAGGCCGTATGACCGTATATATGCATCTGCGGATCCAACTCCTGGAAAGGGTGGGCAACTCCTCGGGCTCGTGACGACGAGACATATAGGTGCAGTGTAGTTTCATCGTCGCAAACATCACCAAAATAAAGGCTTTTTAGGCAAACCTTCGTCTTGAACCGTCAAGTAATTAGATTTGTTCGTATTTCTAAAATTTACTGGCTCCGCCATTGCATATATGGTACATACGTACTTACTTAGTGTGCATGTCAGCATACCATTGGTGATGCTATAAACAACTGATTTACATACATGTGCTACTCTGGTGACTGGAACAGATTTGATGTCTACTGCTTGGAGAGGGGAAAGTTCAAACACTAAACAACGAATGATCAATCCGGTCAGAAATTATAGACCGAATGGCGATGTGCAAACAGTCACTAAACGGGGAGGTCATGCGCACCACGAGAGGTGTACAAGACGACCTACGGCCGGTAAGTACCCACATACGAGGTGTCGGGTGTCAACATGTTACAGCTAGCGAATCTAAACTAGTTAGGATATAAATTATCAATTGAAATAACGATGGGGAAGTTAGTTTTATGTTGTTATTTTAAATGGTGACAAAATCTAGCTATTTAAATCATGTGTGGCCGTTCGGGGGAGGCAAACGATGACAGAAAGAGATCCAGAAAAAGAGAGAGACAGGGAAGAGAGAAAGAGAAGAGGGAGGGAGGGAGGGAGGGACAAGAGAAGGGAATGGAAGATTTTATCAAGTGAGTTTTTATTTTTTGGATTGTTTTGATAATATGGTATGTTTGTAACTAAAATAATTAGATATGTATTTGTGTAGATATGTAGTTGTGCATATTTATAGTTGTGTAGATCTGTAGTATTTGTATATATGTATTTGTGTAGATCTGTAATATTTTAAACATAGAAATAAAGTATAAATTTATGAGAAGTGGCAATGTAGCTGAAATTTTTAAAAAAATTATGTCGAAGAGTATGAAATTGGAAAATGAAATTTATAGACATCTACAACATTTTTTTGTTGCAAATAATTTAAAAAAACGAAGTATGTAGTACATAAAATTTTTGAAATAATCAACAAAAAATGCAGAATACATAATATATTATTTTAAACATAGATGAACAATGATGGTAGTATTTTATTCTGATTCACTCCATATATTTATATGATAGTACATGGGTTTTATCACTATTGTTATGAGTAACAAGGGCGAAATATGAAAAGAAATATGCCAGACGCATTATTGTTGTAGTGTAGAGTATTGTTTTTGTGATTCGTAGGCATAGTTGTGCAATTAGCTTTAGAATTTGTTATATTTATCACGTATTGCTTAAGGGAACGACATTACATAATAACAATAATAACAATTTGCGAAAATGCTCGACATGTACGAGTATATTTTAAAATACACTAAAGCGAAGGGTTTGACAGACAGATGCAGAAGGCAGATCGATCGACCGATTTGCTGCGCTGATTTGAGAGGAAGAAAGCCGACCAGAGCGGACGGGCATTTTGTGCGGATTCCACCCGTTTTCTCGCAAAATCCAGCGGAAATATGTAGGGGCGCGCGCTCGCGGCCCCAAGGGAAGAAAAGACGCACGGAGCAACACCGGCCACGCAAAAAGGGGCAGAAGAAGACATTGGTACGGACATTTATGTGAAAAGACACGTATATGGTGCCCTCTAAGCCCCCTCCTTTTATCATCATCAGCGGGGAGAGATGGACAGACTCTAGTCCAGCTGATATTCATGCGGTCGCTGTCCCACCGTGTTTGGCTCCATCTTCCGCTGCCGCGCACGAGTCTCTATCCCTCTCTCTCGGGGATATGGCTAGCGATGCTGCGACCCGTAGACTATTCATACGGATCGGTTACTGAATTAATGGACGAAGCAGGCGGCATGCCCATCTGGCAGCAACTTACCTTGGAATTACGAACATCTACGAGCTTATATATCTCCGTAAAATGAGCAACCACCATCTTATAAGGACTTTTTATTCCAAGAACGCACAGAAGCTTGTTTGTGGACCAAAAGGGTTATCATCTATATATGCACTTTGTTTGCGTAAATTACATTGACGTCCATTTACGTACATGGATGCTAGAACTGATTTGTCGCAATTCAGCAGTGCTCTAGTACTGGAATCCGGGCCAAAGCTACACGTGTAAACTTTATTTTTCTGGAAATTTCCGTATTTGATACAAGTTTTGACCTGTATTCACAAAACGATACAACATTTTCGCGTATTTACAAAAAAAAATCAACCATACCCGGATTTTGAAATTCCAGTTTTAAATACCCGGAATTTCAAAAACCGGCTTTTGCGTATTTGGAATATGAAAAACCGGATATAGCGTAATCGGGAAATAAAAATCCAGGTGTTCAATAGCCGGTTTCTGGAAAACCAGATGTGGGCCTTACCTGGTTTCTCACAAACCAGATGTGGGGCAATTTACAGTATGTATACTGTAAATTGTATTGTGAATGTATATACTATGAAATTGGAGCTATTTTCAGACGATGTACAGCAATAATATGATAACCACACTCATCACAATCGGTTCTGATGGAACCGATTGTGATGAGACCCCATCATCAAAATCGGTTCTGAGATAGAATCGATTGTTATCACAACCGGTTCCAATCCCCTCATCACAATCGGTTATGAGATGGAACCCATCATAATAAGTATTTATTACTGTGGGTGAAAATCAATTGTGGTAGTGCCTTCTTATCACTGTCGTTGGATTTTTTATCGCCACCAAAACCGATTGTGTTAACGAAAAAGAATTGATTCTGATGTGCATTCCTATAGTAGTAAGAGAGCACTCGATTAGGTATTGCTAATGCTAATTAACTACAGTTGAACCACAGGCATTGCTCAGGGTACTCAGGGATTGGAAGAGAACTAAAACTAAATCACATAATTACTCTAATTAAGATATACGCTCTAAATCAACTAAGACCCTGTTTGCTACGGTTCCATATTCTAGTAGAAACGAAAATAGTTCTAGATTCTTGGTAGAAACGTTTCAGGTAGAATCTGGGAAAGACCTAGCCAAACGGGCTAAAACTCAGAACGTTTCTCCTCGGAACGTTTCTTTTCTTTTTTTTCCACACTGGAGCTGAATCACACTTAACCTCGTTTCTACTAGTTTCTACTAGAATCTGGAACCGTACCAAACGGTTTGCAGAAAGTGATTCTGATTCTAGCTGAAACGTTTCTACCTAGAATCTGGAACCGTTTCCGTTTCTACTAGAATCTGGATCCGTACCAAACGGGGCCTAAGATTCTGTGAATCGGGTGGAACAGGGTTGAGACCGATTCAGCCACAAAGTGGAAAAAGGAAGAAACGATCCGAGGAGAATCGTTCCGAGCTTTAGCCTGTTTGGTTGGGTTTCTTTCAGAATCTAGTAGAAACAGTTATAGATTATTGGTAGAAACGTTTCAGGTAAGATTCTGTGAATCGGGTGAAACGGGGTTGAGACCGATTCAGTCACAGAGTGGAAAAAGAAGAAACGATCCGATGAGAATCGTTCCGAGCTTTAGCCTGTTTGGTTGGGTTTCTTCCAGAATCCAGTAGAAACGGTCCGGTTCTAATTAAGTTGCAAAACGGGGTCTAAGTTTGAATCGTGAAAAGCGAGTAAGTCCTGCCCATGCCGCAGGATCGCACAAGCCAATTGCTGGATCAGTTCCAACTATTCCTTGTATGTTAGTAAATAGTTGTTGTTTTATGTTTTTATATTTCTATCAAAAACATATCTATAAAGCTATATCCGGTTCGTGGGAAACCTGGTAAGGCCATATCCGATTCTCTAGGAACTGGCTATTATACACCCGGATTTCTATTTCTCGAATATGCTATATCCGGTTTTCCAGATTCCGAATACGCAAAAGTCGGTTTTTGAAATTCCGGATATTCAAAACCGGAATTTCAAAATCCGGGTATGATTGATTTTTTGTAAATACGCGAAATTATTGTATCATTTTATAAATACAGATCAAATCTTGTATGAAATACGAAAATTTCCTATTTTTCTTAATAATATAACATTCTGTAGTAATGTGTAGGGTTGCAGGCAGGGTTCGCCTTTTCTTTTTTTAAGAAAATCGGATGATTTTTGTTTTTAGATTATCGGAAAAAATCGCTCAAAATTCGGTAGAAAATCGCTAGATATCGCATGGTTTTAAAATCCAAAAAATTGAAGAAAAAATTCCGATTTTCTCCAGATTTTCTCCGATTTTCACCAACTTTCCTTCGATTTTCACTGTTCAATTGAATGTTTCTCGAAGCCGATTTTTTTTCAGCGGTTTTCTCTCCGATTTTCTCTCATTTTTGACCGATTTTCTTCCGATTTTTACCGGCCGATTGATTGTTTCTCGAAGCCGATTCCTTGAGCGATTTTCTCTCGATGTTCACCGATTATCGCGATATTTACGGCTCATAATTTTTTTTTGAAATTTTAATTTTTTTGAATTTAACCGATTTATCAGCCGATTTTAAAAGGCTTATTTTCCTCGATTTTGTGAACCCTGGTTGCAGGGCCCCGGGTAAGCGCTGGCGTATGCTCTATCACCACGTGCTATGTCTAATTAGTACCGCGGTGATCGAGCGGGATACTGTGGCATGCATACAGTAGGTAGCCAGTGCGTGGTACAGAGATAACTCTTCTCTGCAGGACTGTACAAGACTACGAGTCAGTATCTTGTGGGGCCGCTTTGCGACAAACGCATCTACACCTCCGCTCAGCCAGGTTTTTAAATTTTTTTATATATATATATATATATATATATATATATATATATATATATATATATATATATATAGGAAGCTTTTTTCGTACTCTTGGGAGTATGTACTCCCACCTCCAGTATACCACTTCAACTAGTGTGTTATACTCCTTTATCACTTTCAGTATACTTTAATAATAATTTTAAGATACTACAATGCGACATTGTTGAAAAAATTCATTTGAGCCCTTTAATTTTTTGCTATATACCCTTTTCCATATGTAAAAAGAGTATATAAACAAATTATGCTATAAAGAATGGATTTTGATGAAATTTTTCGTAGAACTCACTTTAGAGTATCTTATAATCAGTATTAGAGTATACTCAAAAGGATAAAGAGGTATAATAACATCATTTAAACGGTATACTGAGAGTGAGAGTACGTACTCCTAGGGGTACGAAACCATTTTCCTATATATATATATATATATATATATATATATATATATATATATGGAAAATACTTCATACTCCCGGGAATAATTACTCCCATCTCTGAAATACCACCTAAACGAATTTGAAATACTCCTTTATCACTTTGGATACACTCATATACTAATTATAAGATATTTCAATGAGATCCACATGAAAAAATTGCAAAGGAGTATATAGTTTTTAGCCTATTTTACAAATACCTTCATATATGCGCATAAAAAGGAATATGTCTAAAAAGTGTACATACCACCTAGATGGTCTTATATACTTATATATTACACGTACATACCCTCCATTGCGCGAAATACTCCCTATGTTGTGAGATACGGCATAGGGAGTAATTACTCCCGGGAGTAGAAAAGAGGCTTCCTATATATATATATATATATATATATATATATATATATATATATATATATATATATATATATATATATATATATATATATATATCACTTTATAATTTTAATATAACTTTTTACCATTTTTTATTTATATACATTTGCCTTTTAACTATTTCTAATGATATTTACTAGTACTATAAATTAGAGTAAAACATATCATGTAAAAATATAATAAAAATGTGTAATACGGTCACTTATAGATATGTTTTTCATAGAAATATAAAAACCTAAAATAACAACTATTTAGTAACATATGAGGAATAGTCGGAACTGATCCATCGATCGGCTTGTGCGATCCTGCGGCATGGGCAGGACTTACTCGCTTTCCACGATTCAAACTTAGTTGATTTAGAGCGTATATCTTAATTAGAGTAATTCTACGGTTTAGTTTTAGTTCTCTTCCGATCCCTGAGTACCCTGAGCAATGGTTGTGGTTCAACTGTAGTTAATTAGCATTAGCAGTACCTGACCGAGTGCTCTCTTAATTACTACTACAGGAATGCACATCAGAATCAATTCTTTTTTCGTCATCACAATCCGTTTTTGTGGCGATAAAAAATCCAACGACAGTGATAAGAAGGCACTATCACAATTGATTTTCACCCGATAGTAATAAATACTCATTACAATGGGTTCCATCTCAAAACCGATTGTGATGACGGGATTGGAACCGGTTGTGATAATAATCGGTTCTATCTCAGAACCGATTTTGATGAGGGGGTCCTCACAATCAGTTCTGGAACCGATTGTGATGAGACCCTCATCACAGTCGGTTCCATCAGAACTGATTGTGATGAGTGTGGTTATCATATTATTGCTGTACACCGCCTGAAAATAGCTCCAATTCCATAGTATATACATTCACAATACAATTTATAGTATACATACATTCACAATATTACACATATCACAATCGATTTTTTTTCCTAAAAAGTTAAAAACAGACATAGATGAAACGATGATGATATACTATTTTATAGTAGTGTCTCCTAGTAGAGTTTTCCTCCTCCTTTTCTTGAGAAAGTTCAGACTAGGCGTCATCCATTTCCAACACACACACACACAGAGAGAGAGAGAGAGAGAGAGAGAGAGATGTAGATGCTTCACTAGTTATAAACTTATAATTAAACTTGAGTCCATATTTTGGAACTGCTAATGTCTGACTAATGTGTGTAACAGAAAATCCCTCTAAAGAAACCAAAAAAATAAGGGGAGCAGCAAGAAGAGAAGCAATAGTTGCTCGGGTAGCTCTTTCTTTTGTTAGTTGTTCTTTTTTCTATAACAAATGCTAACCAAAATTCATATATATATATATATATATATATGTATATATATATATATATGTGTGTGTGTGTGTGTGTGTGTGTGTGTGTGTGTTCGCAGCTGCAGTTAGCTAAAGGGTTTTAGCTGACATATATCATCTGCCACACTTAGACACCGTGGTAGACCTGCTCTCGCACCTGAAATGTTGGATGGCACTAAGATAAACTAGAGTCTTGGCGAGAATATGCGAGTGCATTATGCAAATATGAGGCTGCAGCACCGATTCCATCGATTCAACGAGACAAGAGAGCTATTAAGGCCTAGTTCGTTTCAGCTTCTAGATTATGGATTCTGGATTATAGGAGAAGCTGCTTATAATTATAGGAGAATCGGGTCGAGTCGGCAGCGACTTTTAGGTTCTGGACTAGGCCAGTGAGAATCAGTAAGAATCAGGTTTCAGTCAGATTCTGATTCTATGTAGCTAGAAAGCAGCTTTTAATTCTCAGTGAAGTTGTCTAGAATCCTCTTGTTTGACAAATAATTTTTTTTTAAGCAGAAGCTGTACAGAAACTAAAATGGCCTAAATATGCACGCATATATTTAGTCATAAATTCGATGGACACCAACATGGAGCCTAGTACTTAAACGCTAGTAGGCTGGATGCTCACTTAGTCACTTGTATGCCTAGATATCTGGTCGCAATCCAACTTCTCAGCGCGCAAGCCCAAATTATAACAATGCAAATCAAGTAAACATATATATTAGAGTTTTTATAGCTGCATAACAAATATAAGGGTATCTCCGTCCCAAGCACACAGAGGTTAATTATTTGTTAAGGAGTGCCACATCACATTCTCTTCTTATCATACCCTAATAATTAGTTATATATGCTCTATCTCGTAGCATCTACATTAGTATATCGTTGAATGCAAATAGCCTGATTAATTCAAAACTGAAATTAGAGATAGAAATAAACATTTAGTTTATCCTGAGTGAACGAGTATAGTGCAGCTAATGAATTCCACATTCACCGTGCATCAGGGGCGTACCTTCCAATATGACAAGGTATGGTTTCCACCATACATTGTCTATACTGAGTATCCCTGCATATATACAGTATATACTGATGCGTAGTGCATTCGCGTTTCCGTTCCGTGGCTTTCACATGCGCAGAAGTATTTTCAAAAGATAAAAACTCGCTAAATACAGCTGCTAAGATCTCCTAGACGCAATTAATACTTTACTGGTGCACATTTTATCATCTTCCTTGTCCATTATGCTTTATAATATGGTTTTTATTCCATTAAGTGTCATACACTCATATTATAATATGCTTTATAATATTAGCGTATGGATAACTTTAATTTCGTGTACCACTATTATTATATATATTCTATAAAATTTGCCATATGAAAACTTTAGTTCGCCCTCCGCCACTGCCGTGCATCTATTTGTTTACCGTGGACGCTTAGCTCAAGTAACCTAATGATCAAGCGACAAATGCATAGTGACTAATGCTCCACCGCTTGGTCGGCCAAGCGTCTGATGCAGATACTCTAACTGCATTAGAGTTGTATGAAAATAAGCATTCCATCGTCTGGCATTGTCTTATATATGACTAGCAATCTTAAACATGTCTATATAAAACTCTACCCTTGCTTTACAACATACTATACTCATATACTCTCTCCAATAAAAAAAAAAAGTAATCCTAGAATGTTTGAAGTCAGACTATTTTATTTTTGGCAGAAAAAAAAGTCTTTACAAATATGGGAGGTTGTTCATAATTCGGTTAGGCAAAAATATTGTAGAATCTCTAGAAACTAGCAGTCTGAATTGTTAGTCGAAGAGTAGAAAGTGCGTTCCGAACCATGAAGAATCATATGTGATCATTATTTTGTGTTTTTTATTTGGGATTTGATAAACATCATCCGGATATTTTTGTTTGCTGAAATCACTCAAATCTGTTAGCATTGGATCATTGTTGAGATTCGGGAGTATCAATTACATCCAATCGTATGATTTGATCTAACGGTTGAATTTTTAATCCTACAAATCAAATTTTAGATGTTATTTAAGACAAAAACATTCGGGAGAAGTCTATACACTCCCAAATTTTCCAATGCAGTTTAGATTTCAAATTATTTCAATTCACCCTCCTCCTAAAGCGCCATGCCATCCCACAAAGTTCATATGCTTTGTGCAACACATGTTTACAATTAGACTTAAACAAAATTTGACATTAAAAAATATATGCCATTTAATTTATGGGGGCAAACTATGGTGTAGTCTTTGGAATGTTGTAGCACCTTTTAAAGTTTCAACTTTAGAATCAAATGTGTTAGAAGAAACAAATTAACAGAAACAGAGAAGTTTTATTTAAATACTGCTTCTGTTTTGCTATATTAATTTGTCCATAGCCTCAAAAATTTCATTTCAATATATTCATCTATTGAGAAAATATAGTGCAGTTATTACAAATTTTCCACTCCGCCCCAATTTAGATGCTTTGAAAGACGTTAAATAGTTTTGGTATGCCATTTCTTATTAACTATTTATTAGATTTAGTGTTTTCACGGTCTGTGGGCATGGTGGACTATGGACAAATATAGCAAAACAAGGGACTAGTAACTTTTGTCTTTTTGTTTGATTTTCAATTTTCTCATTTTTTGTTACTCTCAACATAGATTGAAGGGATAATTTCAACTTTGACACTTAGTTAGAATAAATTGAGAAGTACAATTATTATTATTATTATTATTATTATTATTATTATTATTATTATTATTATTATTAATGATGATGATTTTGTTGGCTAAAGTAAAACGGTTTATATGATTCTGTCGAAATGTGGGTTTCCACAATCCCACCTGATATCTATCCACGCGCATGTCAAAAACAGAATGAAATTACAATTTTCTTCGGTAAAGTTTTGTGTTTGGATAGTCTGTGCTTGAAAGTTCAAATGATTGCTGCCGTGCGTGATTTGGGGACCGCATATTTGTGGTTCAAAGCTATTAGTACGTAATCATGAATAATAAAAACACTAAAATGCATTTGTTATATGTCTCCGCGCGCAAACTACATCTAAAATCAAGATCTAGCAACCCACAGACATTGATGAAGAATCAAGTTCATCCACGTTCTAAGAACTTGTTGGAGCCAACCACTTTGATACGTGCTCAAAGGGAACTTGTCGATTGCTCTCTGCAATATATGATGGATGACATATGATGGAGTATTTTGTGACCACTTTAATACAATGCAATTGCATGCTAGATAGACAATTCAAATAAAAGAAAAATTAAATTGAAGAAGAGGCTAAGGAAATATTTTTAATTTTTTTGTCAGGGTCCAGAGGATTTTCCTAAACCAATTTGTAAGTTCGTGATATCCATCGAGCATTTTAAATCATTTTTTGTGTTTTTGTTGATTTTTTAAATACAATTAGTGTTTAAAAATCCACGCAAATATATATCCACGTGCTCCAATTGAGAGAAGAAATAGGGTATACACTGACGTTAATGATAAGCCTTTTCTGCAGTAGTGTTGCTCTCGTAGAACATCGTTCAATAGGATTAGCAATTATCAATCCCGTGCAACATATATTCATGCACCAATCAATGTATAGTTTCCAGTACTACGATTGATGCATGGCCAGAACTAAGCACCATATCAATTTTCAAACGTTCATGTCACTATGGAAAATCAAAGTTTTAATTAAAAAATACCGCTGATAACACACTGACGTGCAGTACGTCACTAGGCCCCGTTGTTAGTGTCAAAAACACAAAATCAGTGGTGCTTTGTTACCGCCATCAGGTTAATTTTCCAGTGCGCGCGGTAGATAAAATATTTTCAATTCAAGAACGCAAAACTGATACTCATCATTACTTAACAGCCATGAGTAGTAACAAGATGTAGAATCTAGTGGACGACAAATTGCCTAACAACAGACATATGCACATCAGAATTATTTTCTCTTGCAAGTTTGTCAAATTCAGTCGGCAGGTATATACCTGTGATACTGTAAACCAGATAAACGCTGCGGAGCCCTAGTGTCATATGCTATGCTAGCACTGGCAGTCGGTGTGCAATGTACATTGCAACGAGAGAGAGAGAGAGAGAGAGAGAGAGAGAGACGCAAAGAAAGAACCCTATAAAGCAGGTGTAGAGAGAGAAATCTCAAGGAGCTTGTGGTGGACATGCGTCCTCCTAGCTCTCTAATACTCCAAAATCACCACCAAACTAGCCTAGCCCATTGCTCTCACCTCCCTGTTCTTCTCCTCTCTCTCTCTCTCTCCTTTCTTCTTCCTATCCATTAGCTAGAGATCTCCATTAGAGAGCTTGCTGCCCATGCACTACGGATACTACTAGCCTAGTTGTCTATCTTGATCTAAAGCCAAGCCCAGCTCTGCCTGTAATTACACCATAATCGTGTGGCTAGCCTGCAGATAGAACAGCTGTATCTATCGAATATCGATACCAAGCTAGAGATTTAGAGCAGTTTTTGATATAGATATTGGTAGTTCTTGCTCATCTGCTGCTCTTCAGAAGGTACACAGCGACTGGGATGCTTGAGGTGTCCACGCTGCGAAGCCCTAAGGCGGATCAGCGGTCGGTCGTCGGCGACCACCATGTCGGGTTCCCGGGTGGGCCGGCCACCGACGACAACGACTTCATCGTCGACGACAACCTGCTCGACTACATCGACTTCAGTTGCGATGTCCCGTTCTTCCACGCCGACGGGGACATCCTCCCCGACCTCGAGGTCGACCCGACCGAGCTCCTCGCCGAGTTCTCCTCCCCAGATGAGCCGACGGTGGGCCCTGCAGAGCCAGCGGACGGCTGCGGAGCCCGTGCCGATGCCGGCGCCGAGGCGAAGAGTACTCCGGCCGCGAGGGAAGGCGAGAAGGAATTACTAGAACAGGACAAGGACCAGAAGGGGTTATTGTTGGAAAAGAAAGACGTGAAGAGCAACGGGGACGAGCTAGTTTCGAGCGCGGTGACGACGGAGGATTCCGCGGCGGTCGGGTCCGACACCAAGTCGTCGTCGTCGGCAGAGGGGCACAGCAAGAGGAAGTGGTCGTCGTCGGCTTCGGCATCGGCCAAGAACTCCCAGGGCAAGCGCAAGGTGAAGGTACTGCCACGCTTACTAGCTAGCCCTAGATGCATATATAGCCAGACTGCAACCATAATTAATTACGAACCACAGCTAGAGCACGAGGGGTGGAACAGAAGAAGAAGAAGAAAGGCATAATTAATTCTTCGGTCCAATCTGCACATCTCAATTCACAAAAACAAGGAACACAACAGTTGACACTATCGCGTTAACTCTCTCCATAATACTATATCTTTCTCACGACACATCTGCGACTAGATCTGGCGCACAACGTACGTGAAAAATTACCGCGAGCTAGCTGCTACTTGTACTACTGCCACCACGCACGCACGTCGTCACGGGAGAATCTATATGAGACCTAGCACCACGAGGCCCTGCACGCCATGTCGCCATGGTACTACAGCTGCAAGCCAATCAGCCATTGGCCGGGTCGATCGAGGTCCTGCTGCTCTGGTGCGTGCGTGTGGATCGAGCTAGCTTTACACCGAAATGCTCCTGCGCGGCAATGAATAGGCTGTGGAAATCCCGTGTGGCTTTTCAGATGGATGGATGGATGGATAGATCTTGGGAGAGCAGCTTGATAAGGCCGCGGGTGTCACGGGAAGCATATAGCGGCAGTGTACCAACAGTAGCTGCTCTTTGCTCCTTTATTTTTGGTGCAAGTAGCAACAGTACTCTTGTCGATCCCTCTCGTGTACGTACGTACGTACGTACTCCCTGCTACTGAATCTATCTATCTATCTATCTATCTATCCAGGTCAAAATCTATGGTTTTTACAGCTTAAGGATTAATTGTGTATGCGACGTGTGTTCTCACGTATGTGTAATTGCAGGTGGATTGGACGCCGGAGTTGCACCGGCGGTTCGTGCAGGCGGTGGAGCAGCTGGGGATCGACAAGGCCGTGCCGTCGCGGATCCTGGAGCTCATGGGCATCGAGTGCCTCACGCGCCACAACATTGCCAGCCATCTGCAGGTAACGAGTGCGCATCAGTTTCTGCTGGGGTGCATGTGTTTCCATGCACGCTAGCTAATTTTTTAGAGGAATCGGTAAAAATTCCGCGTTCCAAACATGGCTTAGAAAAATAGAGCGCCGCACAAGCTTTAATTAACGAAGTACTCCTAGATAGCTAATGCTAAGTCAAGGGCACGCACGTGTTAATCCTTAATATATACCTCTAAGGGTTCTAGATCTCTTACATATATATAAATATAACACGAGCACATACACTCGGATCTCCTGTCAGCCTCAGATCTGGGCAAATATATGGCCACCGTCCAAGATACTGATGGTACCGCTGTACTATACGTACATTATAACATTATTAGTACTAGAGTGAGGTACTATGAGATACCACGAAATTATCTTTAAACTCTTCTACATTTTAATATCTTTACTACTCTTTAAACTACTGGTATATATCCATTCAACATATATTTTGGTGTATATATACCTCGATCGTGAAAGGAAAAAGTCTCTGTCAGTACGTTCGCGTGTGAAGTTTTTTTTTTTACCAGGTTCTACGAAGCAGGACACAAGCACAGCTCGCTGGAAGAAGTGAAAGCATCGAAGCATGCAAGTGGCATGCGGCTGCTAGCTCGCTGCTGCTGCTGCGAGCCAGTAATTTGTAGCTAGCAGCGAGGCAGTAATTAGTAGCTAGCACGCCATGCGCGGCAACAAGATCGATCCTTGGACATATATATTCCTTTGCCCAAACCGAGCAACGGGGACGCGCCAAGCGGGTACAGCCACCGCGCCAGAAACCGCCGCACGGCGCCTGTCCCCTAATCAGCGCGGCCGCGTGCTTCGTCACCTCGACCCCACGTTAGCTAGGCGAGCGAACGTAACGTACGTACCTACGTACAGCGGCTAGCGCGGGTTGCTGCCTAGCAGTTCACATGCATAAATCCAATGCGAATGCCTCTGTTTCCTTCCCTCGAGATTAATTCCCGTGCGTTTAAACGCCAGCGTGGGAATTCTGTAGAGAGTATATATAGCAATTCGTCCTGAATTTGTTTAGGACCCTTTTGTTCTGGATGACTAGCTAGTACCTTTTTTTTCGCGAATGCTAAATGTATAATACTATTAGAGAGCTGTTTGGTTTGAAGCCAAAATTGCCAAGTTCAACCTTGCCAAGAATTGGCTAGCCAAAAATTTGGTGCTCAAATTGGTGGCCAAAGTTTAGCCAACTATTGGCAAGAAAATGAACTAGAAAAATTTGGCATGGCAATGGAGAAAAGAATCTAGCCAAAGTTTGGTTGCAAACCAAATGCTTGCCAAATTTAGTCAACACTACCAATATTTGGCATGGCAAGTATTGGCAAGCATTGGTAACAAACCAAACAGTAATCATGAATTGAGAGTAGAAGGTTGTTATTTATCTCTTCGATTGCTTCAAGATTTGTATATGGTCATAGTTAATGTCTCTGTACGGATCTGATCTTATAGATATATAGCGGGCATAATATGATAATTAGACAAGGATAAAAGTGGAGACTACTTAAAAAGGAAATACAGTACATAGATTAAATGGGTTAAATTCCTTTTGCTATTATGAGGCTGCATTTGTTAAGCTAATGGGCCCTTTAATTACTCATTTCTTTTTTGAGCGTGCAGAAGTACCGGTCGCACAGGAAGCACCTGATGGCGAGGGAGGCGGAGGCGGCGAGCTGGACGCAGAAGCGCCAGATATACGTGGCGGCGGCGGCCGGCACGGGAGGGCAGGTGGCCGGCGGGCCGAGGAAGGACGTGGCAGCAGGCCCGTGGGTCGTGCCGACCATCGGGTTCCCGCCGCCGGGGATGCCGCACGCTGCCGCGGCGATGGTGCGGCCGCCGCCGCCGTTCTGCCGGCCGCTGCACGTGTGGGGCCATCCCACCGCGGTCGAGGCTGCGGCGGCGCCGCCCCCCATGCTGCCCGTCTGGCCGCGTCACCTGGCGCCGCCGCAGCCGCTGCCGTCGTGCGCGCACCAGCCGCCGGTGGACCCCCCGTACTGGCACCAGCAGTATAACGTGCGTGCTAAACCCCTCCTCTTCACGCATCCATGTGACCGTCTTGCTTTCAGCCATTCACGTACAGTTGGTTTACAGTTTTCTCCGCAGGCGGCGAGGAAGTGGGGCCCACAGACAGTGACACAAGGGACGCCCTGTATTCCGACACCGATGCCTCCTGCGGCCATGGTAAACTAGTAATTAACTTACATATACTACGAGTTACATATACTTCTACTTCTACTTCGGAAGTAGTTACTCCCACCTTTGAAATATCACCTAAACAAATTTGAAATACTTCTTTATCACTCTAATATGGTCCACATGAAAAAAATTATAAGAGTACATAGTTTTTAACGTATTTTGCAAATACCTTCATATACGCACATAAAAATTGTAAATACCACCAAGATAATCTTATATACTTGTATACTACTTGTGCATACCTCCGTTGCTTAATTTGGTCCTAATATACGTTATTGCGTGCGCGTAGTTGCAGAGGTTTCCTGCGCCGCCGGTGCCGGGGATGGTGCCGCATCCCATGTACAGACCGATCCCGCCGCTCCCTCCGCCGCAGAGCAATAAGCTCGCCGGCTTGCAGCTTCAGCTGGACTCCCACCCGGTATGCAGGGTTCTACGTGCATCCATCTTAACATTACATCCATTAATTGCAGAGGCAAATACTTCAGCCATCCATCTAAATTTACAGGATAGATTTTTTAATGATCTTATTTATAAATATATGATATTTCAATACAAATTAGTGTGGTGTCTTCATTATATATGCTCCTAATAAATATTTAAATTACTTTATATTCTCCTGAGGTATATATATATACACACACGCATATTGTTTAGAGATATTCTAGTTATTTTCAATATCTCTTTGAGTAGTAAGGAATATAATAGATTTTGCCATTCCTTGTTTAACCTAGGAGAATGTGACCTTAATTAATTGACTTACACTAATTTTATCGCTGATCAATTCTTTGCTGCAGTCCAAGGAGAGCATCGACTCAGCCATTGGAGATGTTTTAGTGAGGCCATGGCTGCCACTTCCCCTCGGGCTGAAGCCACCGGCGCTGGACAGCGTCATATCCGAGCTGCAGAAGCAAGGCATACCCAAGGTTCCACCGGTGGCGACGACGAGCGGCGGCGGCGCCGGCTGAACGGTTGATCTCTCTAGATCTGTCACCTTCCAGCCGCCGGCAGGCCGGCACCGGACGGTGCATGCTTTTTCTCGATGACAAAACCCGTCGACCTGTCCATTTGTACGTACGCATTATCGATCGATCGATCGATCGCTGGCTGTACGGACGCGTGTAGATTAATATACTGCATCTTGAGTGTTGCATGCATTGACATCGATCGACCTCTGTTTTTCCCCCTCATGTAAGTGCGCTCTGCCTACCTGAGAGTTGTGTGTATTATAACTTGATGGAACGACTTAAATATATTGGACTGATAATAACTATGGCCTACTCGATCTTCTATGGGTCTGTTTGGTTCGCCGTTTCCACGCGGCCTGGTCCCGCGCGTGCGTTGATCGTGCTCGCGCACGCGTTTGGTTCGCTGCACGCACTCGTCCGGATTTGGCCCCGCACATGCAGCCTCGGCCAAATCGTAGCGTAGCGCCTGGCCGCGCAGAAACGGTGGCGCTAGCGAGACGGGCATCCAAACACGCTATATAGCACTAGCACCTAACGATCTGTGCTAATAATCATGAAATTTTACATGTGTGCTCTCGTGGATTTTGAATATATCAGTCTAGCTCGGTTGGTAGAAGCCATGGTTCGATGTCTTATCTATTTGGGATCGAATTAACCTGAGTGCTCACCCTCTTTCTGAAATGAATTCTTAGAACCAATTTTTTTTTTTTAGAAAAAAACTTCATATGATCAAGAGAAGGTCCAATGAACTAGGTGGCAGTGGCTGAGGTCATAGGTTCAAAATCCCATTCTCCTTAGAAAAGAAGATACAATTTCTTCTGTGCTAATTCGCAGTTTTTTTTATATGATTTAAGAGCAAAGGGCCAATGGAGTTCAGAATAATTATTTTGTTTCTCAATTTTTGTTGTGGCCTCAATTAATTGATGATGTCCAACATCAAATCTCACGAGCTCATTCACATTGTAGACCAGGGCATCAAAGATCAAACATCATACTTCACCATCTGGTTTAAATATCAGCCGACATGTACGCTCTCCAACTAGTGACGCTCGTACATGGTACCCGACGGAATAAGGGCATCCATGAGAATTGAGATGCCACATGCATAGCACAGTGCACATAATACTGCATCATTTTCAGATTCCTGGCACTTCTCTGGCTGTAGATGCTTAACGATTTGACGAAGATATATACTTTAAACTTGCATTCGAAGCCATGTTGCGCTGGCCTTAATTAACGATCTAATATTCATATATTAGCATCGCTGCTCCGCAGGTATTTCGAAAGGTAACATCTGCTACATGGTGAAAAGATTTGGAATTCCCTCAAAACAAAAATTATACAACACATGCATAGAGAAGGCAAAACTTCAGCGCTTTCAAATGAGACATATAAGCATCTCCATTTCTCTATAGGCATCTCCATTTCTCCTGCCTTGCGCAACCTCAACTCCACCTGAACAAAAACTTCACCCTCCATGATTGAGGAGGGCACAGCATGATTAGATCTGTTTCCACCTTGAAATCAACCAAAAAAAAAAAACAATGAGCTGGAAATCTGCAATGCCACTGTGTTTGGCTTCGTCATACTCAGATGATCAGATCCCTGGAGCACTGTGCGCTCCCCTCCTTTCTTCTTTACGGTTTTCAGCTTCAATCATTGTACGCCTTAAGTTGGCGGCCTTGTAGAACAGATTTGAACAGAACAAGCTCTTATAATCCTAGCTGAGAGAAAAGGAGTTTGCCAATTAAGATTTAGAAATGGCACTGTAAAGAATCAACAACAGTACTACTACAGAAACATTAAAGGTGTGTTTGGTTCATGAGATGAGGTTAAATGAGATGGGATGGTCTTGTACCATTTGGTTCCATTATTTTAGATGAATGAGATGGTTTAGCATCTAGAGAGAATATTTCTCAAATTTGTATTACTTGATGCAGGACGGGATGGTTCCATTCAAGCAATCAAACGTATGGATTACTTTTTTCTTGAACCATCTCATACATGTACCACTTGGTACAGACAACCAAACGCACCCTAAGAACACCTCCTCCACCGACGGCTCCTGGTCCTGCGGCATCCTCACCGGCGACGCCAGCCATCTTGCTCGAGACGTGTGGTCTCAGCTGCAAGTTTTGATTACGTGCATCAAAATTTTAGCCTTGCTAGGCCTCCTTTTTGTGACTTGTGTAACCTGTCCCCGACATTAGCATGGCCTTTTATTGTGTGTTTGGTTAGTGGGATGAAGTAGAATGGAACGATTTCATCCCACCAAGTTTAGTGTTTGGTTGGAGAGCTGAGGATGACTTGGTTCCAGAAAAGAGAATATTCTCTCTAGATTCGGGACGAACAGGTTCTACAAATTTTCTGGAACGCAACCATCCCACTTGGAATGTGAGAGTGACAGTGGGCCCTGTCTGAGAATCTGGGATGGAACCATTCCATCCCTGAAATCTGGGATGAAGCCATTCCATCTCTGAAATCTGGGATGTAACCATTCCATTCCACCTCACTCTCCAACCAAACACACAATTATAGGCCTCACTCTCCAACTAAACACACAATTATAGGCGAGAGGTGGCTAGAATGGAGAACTGACAACCACATGGTTTTCCTCTTTTTGGCGAAAGATTGTTACGACTACTCGTCACTGGCAATCATTAGGAAAGGGAGAAACACACCAGGAGTTGAAAACGTTATTTGTGTCACTGGCAATTGTCTGTTAAAACAAAATAAGCTTCAGGTGATAGCGTGCATCAACGTATCGCTAGTCTGGAAAAACACTAAAGAAAGGCCTCTGTAACTTTGTAAGATTGAAGGGAGCAAAATAGCAAACTATTCATGAGAAGCTTGCACATTTCAGGAGACATCAACAAATATACACAATGTGCCAGCAAATAACCACCATCCATATAGACAGGATGCGCGGTAATTAATTTCATTGATCTTCAGAGTTCCATTACAGCAATACAGGCAGTAGTACCAAGAGGAATCACAATCTAGTACATGCATGGGCAACTCCGTTTAATCAATCCAACGTTCTAACAGAAGGGATACAATCTTGACCTTATCTACTACCACCATGCCAAATAAACAGGCTTAGCAAAGGCTTTATAATGTTCATCCATAGTACTTCCTTTTTATGGCAGGGAAAAAGGGGAAAACTTCGCCGATTACTCAGCCACATTAATCAATTCATACTCTACTAGTGACAAGTTGTTGTCTTCCTTCACTGTAATGCTGGCAGGTTCTGTAGCCTCTACCCGCCCCCACTTGTCCACTGCAAGCCTCATTGAACCTTTGAACATGTCAATTTTAGCATTGCGCAATATCACTGTAGCATCAGGCTTCAACAAGTCAACTGCATAGGAGAGTATATCATCAGTCCATCGTACATACTATATATATAGTCAAATAGATCGTGAATCATGATCCTGTCCAAGACTACTCTGCAATGATCACAACCAACCCAAAAAAACATGCAAGAACAATTGGCAGATAGCATGACTATCAATCCTGGTACCATGGTTATCACGGCACCCCGATGAGGCGTCGCCTCCGGGGCGCTTGGACGCCCGCCCAAGCACCAATTAGGCGACCAAACAAAATACAACAACACACCTGAGTTGCCATCTACAACCACAGAGGATCTCAAAATTGCATACGCAAAAGATATACTTCCATTCACAAAAAATCCCACTTGCTCTGGTGCAAGTTCCCATGCCTGCAGCCAGCTGTAGTAGACCGGCAACACTCCATCTCCATGGCAATAACGAATGAGAGGAGAAAAGCAACACTCCATCTCCCAGACATAGAGCCCTACGCCCCTGCTCATCTCCACGGGCAATACAAACCCATTCCAAGCAATGCAACAAGCAACCACAAACTCTATGTTCCTCGCTCCTCATCTCACTCGGTGAATCAACACCGGCGACGAAGATGGAGGGCTGGAGCCTGGACGGAAGCGCGGCCTCATGTCGACTCGGCGCACACCCCTGCTCATCTCCATGGGCAATACAAACCCATTCCAAGCAATGCAACAAGCAACCACAAACTCTATGTTCCTCACTCCTCATCTCACTCGGTGAATCAACGCCGGCGACAAAGATGGAGGGCTGGAGCCTGGACGGAAGCGCGGCCTCATGTCGACTCGGCGCGCGCCCGGCTGCCTCCTCCGCGACGCCTAGGCGATCGCCTGGCGAACTCCAGGCAAGGTGACAACACCCCCCCCCACCCCCCCACCCCCCGGCGCGGGCCGCCTAGGCGTTGCCGTGATTACAATGCCTGGTACTATCCTAATTGTTAATGGCAGTGCTGTGTGTAATATCCAATGGGATGTGACAATGCAAATAATTAACAAATGAATAGGATGAAGCTACTATGCTTTTCTTTTTGCTATTTTCCCGAACCTTGAAATCAAGCCAATAATGTATGACTAATAAGCGAGTGAAATATCTGCAAGAAGTTCTTCGGTGCATAAAAAAAAGTAGCCAGGATATCAATTCTCGAAAAAGAGAGAGAGAGACAGGATATCTGCAAGATGCATAAACCAAATGAAATATCGCTCTTTTTCTTCAATTTGACAAGCCTTCCTGTCCCTCAAGTACATGAAATCCAACTATACAAGAAAAGTAGCCAAGCATCACAAAAGGACAAGTTGCAACATCGGGGGGTGAGCTCTAGGTCCAAAAAACCAAAGTAATGGAGACAAAGAAGTTCTTCGGTCAGAAATAATGTCAGATTTTCCCGTGCATGTAGGTGAAATAAATACAAAAATTAACCACCAAAACATTTGATTTTATTCATCCAAAATTAGGTAGCATGCACCTAAAAATAGAATGCCCACACTTGGATTCAAAGGAACAATACCACAATGCAAGGTAAGACACAAGTGTTGTGCCGTTGTTTTGAATAATACTACAGGATTTGAACTCAATTCAGCTGCGCAAATGGACAATAGCAGGTAGGATGGTGGGTACTGGTAGCGAATTAGTAGTTTTAAATTTTAATTGGTGCGCAGCCGAGTAGTCAACTACTTGTACTTTGCATAAATGAACATAAATAAACCTTTGGCTCAACTACGAAAGTTTTTTTTATCGGTAACTATGTATCACTTAGTTTTGCTTTTTGGATGTCCATAATTATTTCGAATAAAATCATACTGCCAACCAGCAGTATCACTGGATTACCACCTAAACATGACACATATAGCCTCAAATTATAAAACGAAATGTTCTCCTCCACACCTATCAAGATCAAGATAGAAAGAAAAATTACACCACTTATCCTAGCATAACCACCTGCCACGCACACAATTATAGGGAGCTCTATAAACCTTTCGTAGTTTCGTTACAGCCGGGTAACATAAAAAGGAAAAGGTCACACGCTTCCCTTTGTTTCCACTAATCTTTTTCATGATCTGAAAGCATTAAAAAAAAATAGCCATGAAATATTATCTACGCGCCCAAACAGATCAGCGCAAGAAGATCGGAGCCTAAAAAATCTAAGCATACAGCAAACGAGACCAATCGACAATAAGGTATGGCAACCCAAGTCACCTTGCTCGTTGCGGGCGGTGAAGACGATGGCGCCGGTCTCGTCGCCGACGAGGCACTCAGCGATGCGGGGCGCGCGGGAGGAGGCGGCGGGGGCGCCGGGGCGAGCGCGGCCGGGGACGGGGGTGGCGGTGACGACCTTGACGGTGAGGGTGTGGCCGTTGGTGCCCGGCTTGAGCTGGTCCACCTTGGTGAACACCGGCTTCCTAAGCGCCGGCTTCTCGCCGCCCTGCGCCGCCGCTGTTGACATCGCCGCCGGTGGTTGTGGGGTTGTTCGGATCGAGTGGGGGTTTGCGGGGGTGGGTGTGGGAAACCCTAGAGTTTGGGTTGGGAGTGTTGGTGGAAGGGACGAGACTGGAGAGGACGAGTGGTGGGGGGTTGTTGTAGCGCAGGCTTGCGGCCGGCGTGGGGTTGAGGGACTGGGTCGGGCCTCCGTTTCCCGAAGGTAGGAGTAATGGGCTGCAGAATTCAATGGCAAAAATACCCGAAATTACCTCATTCCCTTCGCGAAGGGATTCCCATTCCCTTCAGCGCTCCAACGGGTTTCCTTCAGCATTCCCTTCAGCCTGGGATTCTCTCTCCCATTCCCTCCAGGAAGGGATTCTCTCTCCTTTCCCTATACAATTCCCTTTAAAGGGAATCTGTTGGAGATGAATGGAAATAAAGGGAATGGGAATGGGGAAGGGAACAGGGAAGGGAATGAAATGAAGGGAATATGGTTGGAGATGGTCTTAAACCAGCACGCTTCTATGAACCGCGATAACAAGAGAGCTGTTTTTACGCTTTTTTTTTAAGTTACATAGATATTAAAATATGGATAAAGAGTAGATGGTGATTACTTATAAATAAAGAGTAGACGGTGATTACTTACCCCTTTCTTTGCTTTAAGATTTATGCAATTTGTATTGGGAGGGAAAGCACAGAGCACTACTTCATTAACAATTGCCGGTGTGGTCAAACCGGCGAAACCAACGCTTTTTTAATCCTCTGACAATTTTTTTTAAAATTTGGTCCTCTTTCAAATGTAATTGCAAAAATATCCATGTAGCTCCTTCCGAGTTGCAAGGGGCACGACAAATGATACGTATCGTCCGCCAACGCTGCCGCGCCAAGAATAGGGCTATTTTTACAATTGCGTTTGGAAGTGGGCCAGATATGCAAAAAAAAAAAAAGTTTGTGGGCTAGAAATTGATGACATCCAAATTGGCTAGTGTGGTATATCTCGCACGTTTATCTAGCTAAGAGGTGTTTCTATACGTCATCTCTTAATACAAGTTGTATAAATCTTAAAGCAAACGAAGATGTTAGTAATCGCTATCTACCCTTCAATCGTATTTTAATATTTATGCAGCTTTTACAAAATGAGATGCATACATGCCGTTGTTTTATCCCCTATCAATGACTGTTTCCACTGTTTCACTATATTTATCTACAGTCTTCCATACGCACAACCTAAAAAATACTAAATCTTAAAAATAGTTTGTGAGAAATGACCATATACCCCTGTTAAATGACAATTACATAATCAATTAAGCTCTTTTAAATGACAATGACTATATGTATTAAGCTCTTTAGTATATTTATGCAGCTTTTGTATTTGTCAATGATTTCTTTTTCAAAAATTTTAAATTCTTAACCCTTCGATTTCTGACAATTTTAGAGTGATTTTCCACTTGATATTTTTTTTTCGAATTTTAGTTTTTCAACGTTTTTTCTTTGTTTCGGTTTGACTAACCCTGCCATTGACCAACCGATCTGCAGCTAGCATAAGCTGCCGTTGAATCTATTCTGTACTTCAGTTTTGCTCAAGTATCTTACCGATCAACATCGAGAAATAAAAAAAAAAAGCATATTCCCTTCGTTTCCAAATACATGTCATTCTACCTTTCAAATTATATTCCTAAACATATATCATTTTATAATTTCAAGGTGACCTTTTACTGTTTTTTTTCTTCCAAAAATATAATACAAATTATATTCCTAAATATATATCATTCTACCTTTTAGTTATTTCCAATATAATCTCTACTATATAAAGTGAGAGTTTCTTCCCACGTCACATTAATTGCCCTACGCAAGAAACGAAGCGTTGCTTTAATTAGCCAGCTTTTGCAAGAAACGAAGCGTTAAAGATAGATGTTTGATCTTATGAAACAGTATTTTTTTTATTTTTTAATCTTTATTTTTCGTTATCAATTTTGTTTTTCGTAGTAACGCACGGGCATATAACTAGTTTACTATTATGAACTAGAATAAGACACACTATCCAAAAATATAATAAAAAAGTAATACGATCCTTTACATATGTACAGCAATCTAGAATAGAATCCATTCAGAAGCATTCAGAAGCAGAAGAAGTATTCAAATACTCGGTCGCCCATTCATTACGCACGATACAGTAAAAGACTTAGTTTACTTGACAATACGGGCATATCTTCTAGTCTATAGCCTTATAAGGGGCAATGCTGCCGCCTGCCGCTTAGCCAAGGATCCGAGTCTTATAAGATTATTATTAATTATTTCCCCCCACACGCGCGCTATCCGGTATACGGTTACGCCTCTCTTGTAGCTCTTGGATTACTTGTAAGGAACCGCGACCCTGTCCGGCCCCGACTTCATGTCCTCCCAGAGCAGATCGGACAGCGCAAGCATCAGCTTCCCCACCGTCCCTGCGTCACAGGAACGCATGCATGAATATTCAGATGCATACACATTTCACTTGATTCTAGTCTAGGGGCGGATCTAGGACCCGGACGGAGTAGGCTGTAGCCCGGGGTCTGGTACCAAAAGCCTACTAAAATTCTACAAAAAACTATTAAAAATCATTGAAAACAGATATTTAATCTAAGATCAGCTGGTCTACTCTAGCCCAGGGCTTAGGCCTGGGCTAGCTCCGCCCCTGCTTGATTGTACCCAAATGCAATGTACTCGTGTTAACTTGAAGAATCACTGGCATGTTGAGTGTTGGTTGCGTACCGTCGCCGATGGGCTGGCCGTCCCACTCGACGATGGGCAGCAAGGGCAGGCCGCTGCCGACGAAGGCCATCTCGGCGGAGCGCTTGGCGTCGTCGGCGGTGATGTGCGCGGTTCTCACGCCCTTGAGCAGGCCGGCCTCGACCAGCCTGGGAGCGAGCGCGAGCAGCCGCTTGGCGGTGCACCCGCTGAGGATCTTGTCGAAGGCGGGCAGCACCAGCTCGCCGCCCTGCGTCACGAAGGCGACGTTCATCATGGGGCCCTCGGCGACGTACCCCTGCTCGTCCACCCACACCGACGCGAACGCGCGGCGCTCCTCGGCCTCCATGATGGACAGCACGTTGGGGAGGTAGTTGACGTTCTTCATGGTGGCGAACAGCGGCGGCTTCATGGGCACGGACGTGGTCACGGCGCGGACGCCGTGGCGGCACTGCGAGTAGTCGGTGGGGATGACGACGGCGTAGAACGCCGGGCCGGAGCAGCCGCTGGAGGAGAGCAGGAAGTTGCCGGGGCCGGCGCTCAGCCAGTACCGGATGGAGCCCTTCCGGCAGTTGGACACTGCCGTCATCTGGACAAGGATGCTGCGCAACGTGTCGCGCGGGAACGGGGTGCCGATCTTCGCATTGGTGGCAGACCGCAGGAAGCGGTCCAGGTGCGGGTCGAGCTCGTACAGGTGGCCGTCGAGGATCATGGCGGTGTCGAAGACGCCGTGGCCGCGGTGGACCATGTGGTCGTCGATGGGGATGAGCATCATGGCCGGGTCCAGGATGATGCCGCCGAAGACGCTCGAGTACATGGCCGCGTACGGCGGCGCCGTCGACTTCCATTTCTCCTGTAGCTTCTGCAGGACCTGCACGCGTGGGGAGATCGAGTAAATATTTAGTTTAAATTTGAACTCCTCCGAAAAAAAATAAATTTGAACTAAATCCCAGCTAAACACCAATGTTCAAAAAAGTCCCGGAAAGGTCTATTTGGAAGTGGCGAATTTTGTTCTTTTGTTAATATAGCCCATATCTGCAAACTTTTTAGGTTAGGCCTTTTTCTGACAATTAAACACACTCAAATTTTTATACTCCTCCGTTCTTTTTCACTTGACCTTCTTTATTTGTTTTGGTCTCCAAAAGTTAATCTTGACTGTTATTTTTTATAGCTTTATAGTATTATATACTAATAAAACTATAATATTACAAAAGCACTTTTAATAACAAATGTAATAATATAGTTTTGTTATTACTCCCATCTTTAAAATACCACCTAAACGAATTTGAAATACTCATTTATAATTTTAGATACACTCATATACTAATTATTAAATATTCCAATGAGACCTATATTAAAAAATTGCAAGGGAGTGCATAGTTTTTAGCGTATTTTGCAAATACCTTCATATACGCACATAAAAAAGAGTATGTCTAAAATTGTACATATCATCTCTGAAAACAAATATAAATACTATCTAGATGATCTCATATGTTTGTATACTTCATGTACATACCTTTCGTTGCGCGAGATACTCTCTATGTTGTGAAATACGGCATAGGAAGTAACTACTCCCGGGAGTAGGAAAATGAAATCGTACTTTTGGGAGTATGTATTCCCTACTTCCTGTATATTAACCGATCTTATACAAGTGGAAGCATATTCAATAAACGAAAGTTGTTAACTAATTCCTCCTAATTAGGAAGTTGTTTTTAACCAAATAAAGGTAAGGAGTACATACACCTGGGAGTACAAAATAGGCTTCTTATATATATATGTGTGTGTGCGTGCGCGCGCGTGCTATTCTACTCCCCATCTATTTAACTCAGTTTGATCGAGCCATACAATGCACTAATCAGTGCAACAAACCTCCCCAGTTGACCGAGCCATACATCTCACTAACCAACTAATAAATGTAGTTTATTATTTGTACATGAATATTTTTTTTGTTGAAGTCTAACTTTTTATTCATAGCTCCGATTTACGAGCGATTTTCACCAATAGCTTACTGACGACCGAAGGAACAGAATGATATAAGTCTCTCTAATAAACAATTATTTTTGTTGTCCAGTGATATATTTTACTATTTGGATAGATAGTTTTTACTATCCTTATATATAGATTTTACTTGAGCAGTGCTTTCCCTCCCAATATAAATTGCACAAATCTTAAAGTAAACAAAGGGGTAAGTAATCCTCATCTGCCCTTCATTCATGCTTTAATATTTGTGCAACTTTAAAAAAGAAGAGTATAGAAGCACCCCTCATTTTACTATCATGTAGAGAGTTTAAAAGGTTGTGTAGTCTATGTAGTAGTAAATTCTTACGGTACATGGATAGTATACTCTATATAGATATAAAGCCGAGAAATGCGTTTTGCAACAAAATAACAAGAGCACTATAGTCGATAAGAATTATATATATATATATATATATATATATATATATATATATATATATATATATATATATAGAGAGAGAGAGAGAGAGAGAGGATTGCTAGTGTACTATCGATAGTACAGATCCTCCGTGCTATAGCGCTGTGTTTGCAAAATTCGAAGACGAAATTGTTGATCCAAACCGTGCATTATGTTCATCTCATTGAAATCTCACTACCCACCAAATTTTATATTTTTTGAATTTTTTCTCATATTTATTTTGTATTTTTCAAAATCCACGATCTAATTAGTTGTGGGCCGTCCAATGAAACTAGTTTTGAAAAATACAAAATAAATAGGAGAAAAAATTCAAAAAATATAATATATATATATATCTATATATATATATATATATATATATATATATATATAGCAAGAAATATAGGAAACCTTTTCTGTACTCTTAGGAGTACGCACTCCCACATCTAGTATACCACTTAAACGAATGTGTTATACTCTTTTATCACTTTCAGTATACTCTAATAATAATTCTAAGATACTACAATGCAACATTGTTGAAAAAAATTCATCGGAGCCATTTATTTCTTGCTATATACGTTTTACATGTACAAAAAGAGTATATAAACAAATTATGCTATAAAGTGTGGGTTTTGATGAAATTCGTGAAACTCACTTTGGAGTATCTTATAATTAGTATTAGAGTATACTCAGAAAGAAAAAGAAGTATAATAACATCATTTATGCAGTATATTGAGAGTGGGAGTACATACTCCCAAGAGTATGCAACCATTTTCCTATATATAGATGTATCTACTCTAGGTTTCTGTTAAGAACTTGTACAACAACCTACTGATTTATATGATTTCTATGTTGTTACTATTTTACATGGAAGAAGAGCTTGGCTGATGCTAAATGCGTATCGCTTTACGCAACATATTGATTTCTATCATTTTTATGTTGTCATTCCAATCAGGGCTATATCTGTGCGTGCGTGTATACTGCTATCTCAGATGCTATGATGCATCTTGTATATCATGGAAGATAAATATTTAGTCTCACATCGCCCGCCAAAGTGAGAGATATTTCTATATTTTTCTTTTTAAAAGTTATACAAATGTTAAAGTATAAATGAAAGATAGATGATGATTAATTACCTCCTCGTTTGCTTTAAGATTTATGTAACTTGTATTGGAAGGGGAAGTATGGAAGCACTACTCCGCCGAAGTTCATCTACATCTGTTTATATAGCCAAATGGTGGTAGGTCTATCAATCAAAATGATATGTATAATGTTAGTAAGGATAGGGCTATGTTCGTGGGCCCTGCTACACGGACACCTTACCCTTTAACATCATGATCACTTTTGTATTTTTTGCTTCTGCTTTCTTTTTGCCACGTGATCTCCAAACCGACACTATCGTCGATAGGAATCTTTACTATTATATGTTTATGTTTTTAACAACTCAGACAGTACCATTTACTACAATTGAAATAACCTTTTTACTTACGTGCTATCTTTTTACATGTTAGATGATGTGCTTTTGGTAAACTAACTAATACCATGTTTGTAAAATATTAACAGATACACAGAACTAATCTACACGTACGAATATTAACACCCTTATAGGGGAAGAGATTGGGGGCCAACCGGCCCCCCCACGTGTCCCCTCCTTTTTTGCGAAAAAGCCCCTCCGGTTTTCTGAAATAGCGTCCAGGTCCTCGCGCGATTTTTTGTGAGAGGAAGATATTTTTCCCGGTTCGCGTTTAGGTCCCTAGTTTGCCGCTTTGCATGGAGGCCCTCCCGTTAAGTGCGAATAGCGAGCGAGCCCTTTACTAATTTTTCAAAATAGCGAACATGTCCAAAATTATAATAAATAGGTCCTCGCGCTTTACATTCGGGTCCTTTCTCCGTTTTGTCCCAAAAAAAAGTTTTCGGGGTCCGTTTTTTCTCCAGAGCATGCGAAAAATATTTTCGGTAGCCGTTTTTCCCAAAAAAAAAATATACAACCGTTTCCTTTCTCCGTTTTGCTCGAAAAAAAAGTTTTCGTGATCGGTTTTCCTCCGTTTTGCACGAAAAAAATGTTTTCGTGATCAGTTTTCCCTCCAAGGCATGGGGGAAATGTTTTTCGTGGCTATTTCGCCCTCAAAAAAATTGTGAGGCCATTTCCTTTATCCGTTTTGCCCGAAAAAAAAATTCGTCATCCGATTTTTCTCCGGAGCATGGGGAAAATGTTTTTCTTGCCCGTTTTTCCAAAACAAAAAAAATGGAAAACCGTTCCCTTTCTCCGTTTTGCCCCAAAAAAAAGTTTTCGTCATCCGTTTTTCCTCCGGAGCATTCTCCAGAGCATACGAAAAATATTTTCGGTAGCCGTTTTTCCCAAAAAAAAAAAAAATACAACCGTTTCCTTTCTCCGTTTTGCTCGAAAAAAAAGTTTTCGTGATCGGTTTTCCTCCGTTTTGCACGAAAAAAATGTTTTCGTGATCAGTTTTCCCTCCAGGGCATGGGGGAAATGTTTTTCGTGTCTATTTCGCCCCCAAAAAAATTGTGAGACCATTTCCTTTATCCGTTTTGCCCGAAAAAAAAAATTCGTCATCCGATTTTTCTCCGGAGCATGGGAAAAATGTTTTCCTTGCCCGTTTTTCCAAAACAAAAAAAAATGGAAAACCGTTCCCTTTCTCCGTTTTGCCCCAAAAAAAAGTTTTCGTCATCCGTTTTTCCTCCGGAGCATGGGGAAAATATTTTCGGTGGCTATTTCCCCACAAAAAAAAATAGAAAGCCGTTTTCTTTCTTCGTTTTGCTTGAAATTTTTTTTTTTCGTGAACCGTTTTTTCTCCGGAACATGGAAAAAAACATGGGGGAAATGTTTTTCGTGGCTATTTCGCCCCCAAAAAAATTGTGAGACCATTTCCTTTATCCGTTTTGCCTGAAAAAAAATTCGTCATCCGATTTTTCTCCGGAGCATGGGAAAAATGTTTTCCTTGCCCGTTTTTCCAAAACAAAAAAATGGAAAACCGTTCCCTTTCTCCGTTTTGCCCCAAAAAAAAGTTTTCGTCATCCGTTTTTCCTCCGGAGCACGGGGAAAATGTTTTCGGTGGCTATTTCCCCACAAAAAAAATGGAAAGCCGTTTTCTTTCTTCGTTTTGCTTTAAAAAATTTATTTCCGTGAACCGTTTTTTCTCCGGAACATGGAAAAAAGTTTTCGTTGGCCGTTCCCCCCCCCAAAAAAAAAATGTAAATTCGTTTTTCGTCCGTCGTTTTTCTGTTTTTCCCCGCTTTTCCTTATTTTTTTTATCAAATTTCGCACGGCGCGGCGTAGCGCGCGGCTCTAACTAGTGATAGTAATACTTCATGAACTCAGTAGTAAAATATGAGTAGCGATATTTTTTATTGCTGTTATCGGTTCGATTGTATCTTTTTAACATTTTTGTTTAATTTTTCAGTACAGCGTCCTAATCATACGTTTTATGGGAAGTTGTGATATTTATCGATACGCGAGTGTCTTTTCTGTATCATTTACTTATCAGGCGGATTAGTTAATGTGTTTTGTAGTTTGTACACAGATATGTTTTCTCTTTGTTTTATTCATATCTTTTTATTGGTAATTCCAATTTGCAAATGGTTTTCACCATAAGCTTACTGGCGACGAGTGGAACAAAATGATATAAGTCTCACTATTAAACAATAATTTTGCTAGCTGTTAACAGAAATTACTATATCTACAACATGAAATTACTGCATCTATAATATGAAATTACTATCATACAATAGTAAATTGGTTAACGAGACTTATATCATGTTGTTCTTCTCATCATCAGTAATCTAATAGTGAATTTTGTTTGTGAATTGGATATGCGAATAAAAAGATATGGCTAAAACAAAGTAAAAACCGATTCATGCACAAAATATAAAACGTGTTCTCAGTATGGTGACCAACTAATAAACGTGTTTACTTCTTTTTACATGAATCTGTTGTTTCTTTGTTTTAGCCATAATTTTTTATTGGAAGTTCCGATTTGCAAATGGTTTTCACCAATAGTTACTGACAACGAGAGGAATATAATGATATAAGTCTCGCTAATAAACAATAATTTTATAGACTGGTAACATAAATGTCGACGATTGGAGAACGGCTCCCGTCGAGCTTACTTGTTGAATGGGGGATCAACAGAGCCCCGTCGTATGGATCGAAGAGGTCGTTCGAGCGATGCCAGGTCGGGAGAAGAAGAAAAGGGGGGACACGGTGTTTATCCTGGTTCGGGCCTCCCTCTGCCGGGATAACAGCCCTACTCCAGTGTATTATGTTCTATCTCTTTTTTTCCTCTCCCCTTACAAATCCTCCGGGGGGGTTTAAATAATACGACTATAGGTAAAAAGGGCAACTACCTCCTGGGATCACGCTACGTATCCATATCCGTGACCCGCTGTCCTTGATTTTCGCGCTATTTGAATTTCGGGTATGATCTCCCTTGATCTCCGGCTGATTGGTTGGCTCCTTCCTTCCTCGTAGCGTTATTTGGGCCTCCGACCAACACCCGAGTAGATCGTAGCTTCTCTGAGCATGCTTGCTCGTGGGGCGTGTTTGGTACTTCGCGAGTAAAGGTGCAAACGCCGTATGCTCGGAGGAGAAGGGGATGCTCGTTCGTTCTCCCGAGCATCTTCTTTTAGTATCGCGAGGTCGGCGGGTTTTAGCTTTTCACGAAGTACCGTGGTCTTTTGCCGTATAGCCAATCCCGACAGCTAGCCCCTCGAGGTTCAAGCGGGAACCCTCGGGCTTCCCCTTGAGCCTAAGAAGACTTGAGGGATTGAATTTCTCTTGGCCGTGGCTCACGACCATTTTACGTCGGGAGACGAGCTTCCTTACCCGCCACAGGCTTACTCCGCGTGGCGCGTCGCTTGGTTGTTCTGCGGTTCCTTCTCGAGAAGCCTTCCGCAGCGATGCAGCGGTTTCTGAAGCGGCGCTTTCTCCGGCCAGTGTCGCTACGTGATAGGCGGCGATTTTTATCCCGTCCCTTCACTGTCTTTTAACCCTTTCTACCGAGAGGTCGGAGTTACACCGTGTCTCTTTGCTCGTCTTTGGCCGAAAAAACCATCCAAGAGCCCTAGCGCCCAAGAACCCTTTTCGCTCCTCCTCCTTCTTTGGCCATGGCGCTTCAAGGTCACCAGATGACCCGAAGGAGGCTCCAGTGCTCACGGATGAGAAGTACGTCGACCCAAGCTCGGTCGAGTGCCGGGGACGGCGGTGCCGGCACGCGGAGACGGAGATCGTCTCCTGCGAGTTATACGCCATCAACGGGCTTCGTCTGCCGAGAGCGACTTCCTCGCCTCCGTGCTTGCCTTACGTGGGTGCGAGATCTCTCATCTCCACCCCAACTCTATCCTTTCTCGCAATCTTCACCCATCTTTGTGAGGCGTGCGTGGGTGCAGTGCCCACGGCTAGCCTTTTCTTCCACTTCTACTCCCCCTTCCGCCGTGGGATGGCTCAGCCGGTTGCGTTTATCTTCGCCTCGGCCCAACCGACCATACGAGTACCCTCTTGTTGCTTTGAAGGACTCGGTGTCGGGTTGGGCCGACCTCTGATTCTACGAAGAAGGCGGAGGGTCCCGATTGGTCTGGCAGGAGGGCGCTCCGCCCTCGAGGCAGTGCGCCCACTTTGTGCGGCTGAGGAAGAGCGGGTGCTCGGGGCGATCGATGAGCTCGCCAGATGGGGCTCATCGGGTCGAGATATCGCCGAGACTTTACCTTCAACCGTGTCCCCTGAGCGCCGCGAACACCCCTTCTTCGAGGTGGCCGGGTGGCATGACCTCACCCGTGAGGACAACGCAGTATGTTCCTGGACCTCTTTCCGAGCATCGCCGCTTTACGTGATCGCTTTCTAATCTTCGGTTGTGGCGTAGCTCAGAGGGGCAATTTGGGTTGACGAGAGGTCGCCGAGATGTTCGGTGCCCTGAAGGAGAAGGAGCCGACGCCCAATCGCCGATCCCCAAGAACGTCTTTGACCGCGGTGACGCTTAGTACCTCTTCACTGCTTCGCCGCGGGCATGTTTTTCCGAGCTTATTTCTCCCGATTTACATTTGCGGAGAAGGTCGCCCTTGACCTTGCCGTGTCGAAGGCCGCAAATACGCCGCAAGCCAAGCACTTGGCCAGGGTTCCCGCAAGAGGTTGGCGGGTCGAGGTCGCCAGCATCCGCCTCGCCTCGCGCCAAGCGGTCGGCCGCCGAAGCCGACCAGACCACCACGCCGCACCTTGAGTACGCCGACCGCCAGAGGTAAGCGAACTCGAATCTGGTATGATGACTTCAAACAGAGGAGGCCGGAGCTGATGGGCCGATCGAACAGCTCGCCGAGCAAAGTAGGAAGGCCGAGGAGGAGGCCAGTCCCTCCCGACCAGGAAGCGGTGGAGAGGCAGATCAAGGCTCTCCAGGACCAGCTTACTCGGGTGGTCGATGCCCCCGAGGAGGAGGAAGAAGAGGAGGACACCTATGCTCTGGTTAGAAGGAGCAGGAGGTCGACCTCTCAAGCAACCTCGGTGCTGGAAGAGGTCGACATGGACGACGTCGACCCGGCGATGGCTCGTGCCAGCGACGCCGCGGAGGAGCGCGTCGTGGTCGTGGCCGAGGCCTACGAGGCCGCCGCGGGCAGGTCGCCCATGGCCCAAGGCGAGGAGGCCGAGGAGGATGGCGCTGCTCGTCGGGCAGAAGGTAAGCTTCCACTTCATTCTCTTGTTCTGTTCTTGTCTTGTGATTTTCTTCGGGCTAACCCCACCCTGTTTAGCGTGGGCGTGATAGCTCGGGTGTTGCTTTTGGACTTCCGTCAGATGGCTGAGGAGATTATCGATTCTGTAGTTGACGCCGAGCTCGACCGCGTCGTCGACCAAGTGATGGCCGAGGCGGGGGAGGAGCCGGCGCCAGCTGCGGACTCAGTGGAGTCCGAGCTTCCCTCGGCGGGACCCGTGCTTCCTTCAGCGGACGTGGAACCTATCCCACCGGAGGAGCAGGAGCCGCAGGGTCGAGGACCAAGAAGCCTTGGCCTTGGTCCCTTGCGAAGGCGGTAAGCGCAAGCGAGCCCCAGCGACGAACTCCGGTGGTCAAGCGGTGGCGGCTTCGACCACCGCCCAGCGCGAGCCAAGAGGAGGAGGCTGGTTCTTTGCCCGGCCCGACCACCTCAGCTGCGGACCAAGGGAGGATGCGGTCGTGATTGCCCAGCCACTTCCAGCCGCGGAAGTGATCGCTGAGCCCGACCAGCTGCCTCCGTCTGCGGACCACGAAGAGGAGGTGGCCGTTGATGGGCCGGAGGTGGTCGTCCTCGACCAATCGCCTCCGAGCGTGGAGCTCCCATTGCTTCCGGTCGCGGAGGTGCAAGGGGCGGAAGCGGCGGTCGGCGTCCAGTCCCCAAGCGCGGCCGGGCGAGAGGAAAGCGGCCACAAGCCGCTGTCGACGCAGAAGACCAACCTCGGGCGTCCTGGGTTGGTCGAAGGAGAAGACGTCGTTGCCTCCGGAGCACCGGTGCCTGTGAGGGCAAGATCGGGATGCGCTGGCTCGGGATCAGGATGACCCTGCGTGGGTTAATCCCTTTTTCCGAGCTGGCGCCACCGACCGCCAGCGGCTTCAAGACAAGCTGGTCAGCCGGGCTCTTCTGGTAAGCGTTTTGCTCTCAACTTTTTATATGAGTCGAGCAATCTTCTAGGGGTTCTTCTTGACTTTCCTTCCCCTTTGCTCCAAGTTTGCTGCGAAGGCTATGGAGGACATCGATGCCTCCGCAGTTCCAGCAGAGGAGTTCTGGGCGTACCATCGCGAGCAGGACGCCAAGATCGCCGATCTCGAGCGTCGGGTCTCCGAGGTGCGCGAGACTGATCTGAAGGAGCTGGAGTCGGCAAAGAGCCTCGTCGTCGGGCTTCGGGACCGGCTCTTTGAGAGCGAAGTCGGCGAAGAACACTTCGGAACAGTGTGCCGACCTCGAAGAGGAGGCTGGGGAAGTTCTGGTGGAGGTCCCTCGACTGCGCCCGAACTCCAACGAGCTCGGGGCGTGAAGAGGCCAGCTCAAGGAGGTGCAGGCGCCAGCCGGACAAGCGGTGAAGGTCGTCTTTGCGCGGCGGAAGGTTTTGGACCTGGAGGCAGAGGTCGACTCCTTAAGGAGGAACTTGTGCCGCTCTTCAGTCGAGCGTAGGACTTAGCTCTTACATATTTTTAGCTCGCGTAAATCTGTAAAAGAAAACAACCTTTCGGGTTAAATGAGCAAACTCGCAGGTGTTTGGTTCTTGCCTGTTTTTCTCAAGTTTGACTTCAACATATGCCTATATGATCCCGGTTCTGCAGAAAAAGAAAATAAGTTCCTGCATAAGAGCATATAGCATAGATACGAGCAAAGGATCCTTGGAAGAAGGGACGGAACGTTCCTATCATACGGAGCCCCCCTGCCATGGACAAAGGTCGTGTCCTCACTGTTGCGAGCACGAGTTTGTTCATGGGAAAATTTAAGGGTCGCTTTGGTCGTGACGATTTTTTGAATGATTTAAATAGGTCGGTTGTGTCGAGAAAAAATGTGAGCACAGAGTAGACAAGCTTTAGACCAACAATACGTAGAGCCGCCATACCCGAGTGGTCACTGAACCGGGCTTAGAGTGGATGCTCGCGCCCGACCACGCATACTGATGAAGAGCTACTGCGGAAAGTGAGCGATTGGCGAGCATCGTAGGGGCCAAGGGAAATGGTGCGCACATACTCGTCGGATAAGCTCGTCTGCGATCTTTGGTAGACGACGATGCTCGTTCGACAAAGCGAGGACGAAACATGAGAAAGAGAAATGTTTTATTGGAAAGAACGCAAGGGGCGCGAGATAGGAGTACTCGTCTAAACGTAGAATTTCTGTGATTGATCGATGTTCCAGGTCTTTGGTGAGCTCCCGACCATCTGGCATCGCGAGGCGAACACCCGGGCGTCTTGTAGACACGACCGTGTAGGGTCCGGCCCCACCTTGGGGTCACTTTGTTGGCTTTTGACAGGTCTTGAACTCTTCGTAAGACCATGTCGCCGACTTGTAGGACCCTAGGTGGACCGTCTTGGCTGCGTGCCTACGAAGAGCACAGAGGTAAACCGCAGACCGAGCAACGCCCGTTCGCGTGTTGCTTCGGCGAGGTCCAGGTCGACGAGGCGCTCAACCTCTTGATCGATGGAATCGATCGATTTGCACCTCTGGGAACCTAGCACGATTTCGCGGCAGGATGGCCTCCGCACCATAGACGAGTTGGAAAGGCGTTTACTTTGTGGCTCGACTTCGTCGTGGGCGGACAGACCAAAGAAACGGCGGGAAGTTCATCCACCCATCTTTGCTTGTCTTTGGTTGAGGGTCTTGAAGACCCTCTTTTATGCCCTGGACTAGCTGCCCATTTGCTCGTTAATTTGCTCCATTGCTCTCGTGGATGCGCCACGAGGCGGCGAACCTTGGTCCCGACCTCTTCGCAGTAACTTTGGAATAGTTCACCGTGAATTGGGTCCCATTATCCGTGATGAGGACTGGGTATCCCGAACCGAGTTACCACATTGCTACGAAGGAACCTCTTGGCCGCTGGGCCGAGATGGTTGAGACGGGCTCGGCCTCTATCCACTTAGTGAAAGTGTCGATGGCCACGAGCAAGTACTTGCGACCTTCGACCTCGGGGAAGGGTCCAAGGACATCGAGCCCCAGTCGAGAACGGCCACAAGAGTGGTATGGTTTGTAGGGCATATCTTTGGTGACGGGCTTTTCGAGCATGAAGCGGCATGCTCGGCGAGTCATTACGACCGACCGCAAGGCCCGCCAAAGCCGTGGGCCGATGGTACCCTAGTCGGAAGGCCTTGCTCACAAGCGTTACGAAGACGAGTGAGCTCCGCACATCCCTTCATGGATATCACGAAGAAGGTATCGCCTTCCTCACGAGACGATTTGGAAAGGATTCCTAATGCGCCTTTCCGGTATAGGTCGTCCTCGATCGATCTGTCTTGAGAAGATCGCCTTATTAGCCGGAACGCCCGGCTTCTTCCTCGGGCAATGTCCCATGCGCAAGGTATTGGATGAATGGCGTCATCCAATTTGCGCTTTGCTCGAGGAAGGAGACCCTACCGCCGGTCTCTGGTGCCTCCTCTTCGAGGGAATGGAGGGCTTATGTAGGTGCTCGACAAGCACCCACGAGCGGTGGTTTGAGAGGAACCGACCTTAGACATTTGGTCACCAGGGAATTATCCTTCCTGGGATGTAGATTACTTCAAATTCTTGAAGTATTTCTCCATCTTCCTTACTTCGGCCAGCAGCGCCATTGAGGTATCGGAACACCGATACTCCTTGTTGACCTGGTTCACGACCAACCGTGAATCGCCCTTCACGGTGAGCCGTTGGACTCCTAGCGATTTACATGCTCAAGTCCGCCAAGAGGCTCAGACTCTGCCGCGTTGTTAGTCGCGGCGAAATGTAGTTGGATGGCGTCAAGTTGCTCTCCATCCGGGGAGACCAAGACGACGCCAAACCCGAGCGCCAGTATGCTCGGGATCCATCAAAATACAAGGTCCAGGAGTTTTCCTCGAATCATTGGTCCTACTGGTGGTGGTGCCGAGCCGACCATTCCGCCACTAAATCAGCCAAGACTTGTGATTTTATTGCCGTGCGGTCTGAGAACACCAGCTCAAATTCGGCGAGCTCCTTTGACCACTTGTCTATTCGACCACTGGCGTCCTGATTTTTCAGGATCTCCCTGAGTGGGAAGCCGGTCGGCACCACGATCTTGTGTGCTTGAAAGTAGTGGCGCAACTTCCTGGAGGCCATCGTAACGAAAGTACTGATGGTTTCGGACCTCGGGTAACGCTCCTTTGGTCCATGAAGTACTTCGCCGACGTAATAGATAGGTCATTGGTACCATCTCTCTACCGCTAACACCGAGCTCACCGCTTGCGGGTTGCCGCCAGTATAGTAGCAATTCTTCCCCGCCAGTGGGTGTGGCGAGGGCGGGCGGCTTGGAGATGTCTTGTTTTAGCTCTTTGAACGAGCGATCGCCTTCCTCCGCCCACGTGAAGCCATCGTGCTTGCGGAGGGCTTTAAAGAAAGGTAGCCCTCGCTCACGGTAGGAGATGAACCCGCTTAAGGCGCCATTCTTCCGGTCGAGCTTGTACTTCCTTTACGCACGTGGCGACCTCATGTTTTCAATGGCTTCGATTTTCTCCGGTTTGCCCCAACGCCATGTGGCCCGACCATGTAGCCGAGCACCTTGCCGACCTTCACGCCCGAACACGCATTTTTCCGGATTTAGCTTTATTCGATGCTTATTGAGGTTACAAAAGTTTCTTCCAAGTCGACAACGTGACCGAAGTACTCTTGCTTTTGACAACTATGTCGTCGACATAGACCTCCAAATTTCGACCTACTTGGTCTCATGCGAAAGTTTTCTGCATGAGGCGCCAAAGGTTGCTCCGCATTTCTCGGACCGAAGACATGGTCGTATAGCGAAAAATGCTAACGGGGTGATGAAGGAAGTCTTTTCCTCGTCTTCGCGCGATAAGCTGATCGATGATAGCCCGAATAGGCGTCTAGGAAGCTCATGGTGCAGTGACCACTGTCGCGTCCACCAATTGATCTATGCGAGGCAGCGGATAGTTGTCTTTTGGGCATGCTTTGCGTTGAGACCCGTGTGATCGGCCTTTACATCGCCACTTGCCTCCTTTCTTCCTGACCCGGAATCTGGATTGGCTAGCCACTCGGAGTGCTCGATTTCTCTGATGAAGCCGGCTTTTAGGAGTTTGTCAAGTTCCTCCGGATGATTGCCTGTTTCTCGGGAAAAGCGTCTAAGTTTACATCTCCTTTGGTTTTTGTCGAGGCTGAACCGCTTAGCCTTTGTGCTCGACCACCTCCCTTGGGACCCGGGCATGTCGGATGGTTCCCAGGCGAACACATCCGACCTTGCCCGGAGGAAGGTGGCGAGCTCGAGTTCCTATTTGGGATCTAAGGAAGATCCCAAATGAACGACCTTGGCCGGTTCCGACTCGTTGAGCGGAACAGCCTTGGTCTCTCCCCCAGGTTAGAGGGCAAGTTTAGGCCGGGACTGCTTCGGCTCTTGGTCGTGGCCGAGTGGGCAGCGGCAATCGACCGACCATATCCAGCTCTTTAAATCGCCGCAATTGAGTGCGGACTTGTGGTTCCCTTTGACGGTTATGACTCCGTTTGGTCAGGAATCTTCGTGCAGCGATACGTGATGCGAGGCGGCCATGAACTTGGCCAAGGCCGGCTGCCGAGGATGGCGTTGTAGGCCGACTCAAGTCTACCACCTCGAAGGTGATTAGCTCCGTTACGAAGTTACTTGGGCCGCCGAAACTCACGGGCGGGACGACCTGCCCCAGAGGTTTGATCGAGGTGCACAGGACTATCCGAAGAAGAACGGCTACACTCTTGATTTTGGAACGAGGAATCGCATCTCGTCCAAAACCTTGGGTGAAATAAGGTCCAAAGAGCTCCGGAGTCTATGAGGACCCGGCCAAGCAGCGGTGTTCTTGATGGTGGGGTTCACGACCATCGGAAGCCTCTGGGTTTGGTCATCCCAAGGGGACAATCGTCCTTGGAGAAGGTGAGAGATATTTGAGACCATTTCATTTCTTTGCCAGGAGGCTTACCCTGGGTAACATGGTGCACTTCTCTTGCGGCGTCCTTTAAGTCCGGCGGGACTTGTAGGCGGAGGAGCCCCGAAGATGACCGCTATGTGATTCTTTGGTTCTTGGTATTCCATGTCATCATCACTTTCCTCGTGCGGGCTGTTTACCTTTGCCATTTTCACCTGCTCTGGAAGCGTCGGCATGGGGCCCTGCGTGTAAAAGCTTCTCGAGCGGTAGGTCCACGTTCGGCAATTCCGTGGAGTCGTGTCCGTCGCTGGTGAAGCAGAGATGAGGTCGCCCGTCGGTCCGGCTTGGTCGCCTCGTTCTCGAGGCCTGTGTGGTTGTCCTCTTCCCGAAGCGTTAAACCCCGTGGCTGCTACTGGGTTGCTCGGGGTTGTTGTTGTTCCACCGCGCCACTATGGTGGCGAGGGTTGCTTTTTCTTCTTCTTCTTGATCTTCTTGTCTCTCTGAGTCGACCCCTTTGCTAGCCGAGGTCTCTAGGCCAGGTGGCGGCGACTTCCTTCATCCAAAGCATTCTCTTCCATTGGGCGGCTTCATCTGCGTTGGCGTGTCGATCGGCCATTCGGAAGAGCTCGTTCGCCGTTAGATCCGGGTGGATCTCCAGGTCTGCGTGAAGCGCCGCGTCCGCACCCGAACTTGAAAGCTCGGACGACGGCGGCGTCCGATACGTTCGATCGAGTTCCGACCTGGATGAACCTCTCGACGAATTGTCGCGAGGTTTCCCCGTCGGCAGATTAAGCGCTCAGTCGCGCTCCTTTCCCGGCGGATGTAACGGCTCCGAAATTTGCTCGGGCGGCGCCGAGCTGCCCCCAGGACCGTATGGATCCTTCCTTCCGATTGAAAAGCCACGTCTGGCGGCTCCGTCGAGCAGTCGGCGGGTAATTTGCCATCACCCCTCATCGCCTCCGTGGCGAGGATGGCGGTAGTATATATTGAGAGAAATTCGTCAGGGTTACGGGTCCCGTTGAATCTTTCGGCGTGGCCGGGCTTGAATCTGTTCGGCCATGCGGCGTCCGGAGGAGCTTCGTGAAGGCCTTGCAACCGAAGCTCGTGATTTCGCGATTAAACCATCTGTCACGTCGTCCTTCAAGCGGGTCTTCCGACCAACGCCCCGTGCGCGGGCAGATTCGGGAGAATACCTCATGCGACAGTCGTCCGACGACCGCTTGGTCGTGGAAGCGTTGAGCGCTAAATGTCTGGGCGATTATAGAGGTACCGCCTGAGGTTACTCTGCGGATCGCTCCGGCTTTTCCGGATCGGGTTAGCGATGCAGTGCGATCTCCGAGCATGGCTCGAGACTCACCTCTGTGCGAGCGCATGGGGAAGCGTTGTGATGGTCCCGAAACACTCGGGCATCCGATCCACGGAGGATCCGAGACTTTCAGCTCGGCGGCAAGCCTTTCCAAATCTTCGGCTACGACCCTCCCCACGGACGGCGCCAGCTGTCGACGATTGGAGAACGGCTCCCGTCGAGCTTACTTGTTGAATGGGGGATCAACAGAGCCTCGTCGTACGGATCGAAGAGATCGTTCGAGCGATGCCAGGTCGGGAGAAGAAGAAAAGGGGGGAGACGGTGTTTATCCTGGTTCGGGCCTCCCTCTGCCGGGATAACAGCCCTACTCCAGTGTATTATGTTCTATCTCTTTTTTTCCTCTCCCCTTACAAATCCTCCGGGGGGGTTTAAATAATACGACTATAGGTAAAAAGGGCAACTACCTCCTGGGATCACGCTACGTATCCATATCCGTGACCCGCTGTCCTTGATTTTCGCGCTATTTGAATTTCGGGTATGATCTCCCTTGATCTCCGGCTGATTGGTTGGCTCCTTCCTTCCTCGTAGCGTTCGCTGGGCCCTCCGACCAACACCCGAGTAGATCGTAGCTTCTACGAGCATGCTTGCTCGTGGGAGGGCGTGTTTGGTACTTCTGCGAGTAAAGGTGCAAACGCGTATGCTCGGAGGAGAAGGGGGGATGCTCGTTTCGTTCTCCCGAGCATCTTCTTTTAGTATCGCGAGGTCGGCGGGTTTTAGCTTTTCACGGGGGTACCGTGGTCTTTTGCCAGATAGCCAATCCCCGACAATAAATTATTATATCTACAACATAAAATTACTACATATATGACATAAAATTTCTATCATATAGTAGTAAATTTATTAGCGAGACTTCTATAATGTTGTTCATTTCGTTGTCAGTAATCTAATGGTAAATTTCGTTTATAAATCGGACCTGCGAGAAAAAAATCTATGACTAAAACAAAGAAGAAACATATTCATGCACAAATTATAAAACGCATTAACTAGTTAGTTTGACCATGTAACTGATTCGGTAGCAATTGCATATGTTGTCCTACAGTGAAATGTATTTGTGATTTACTACCAAATTGCTAGCAATCAGTACGGTGTGCTTTGCATGTGTTTCTCCGGTCAGAATGCAGAATAATCTATTCTACGCTTAGGAGTAGAATAACGCTGCCGTGTGTGTATTGGTGGCCACTGTTTGGATTATAGGATGCTAAATAAAAAAGAATGGAGGTAGTAGTATCTATAGATATACTAATATTTTTGAAGAGGTATGGAGGCTGACGCCATGGGGCTTTCGGGTACTGTAGTATCTGTAGCTACATTATTTTTTAACTTTTTTTTGAAAAAAAATAATTTTTCAAAATTTTTCAAAAAATATTCTTATTTTTTTAAAAGAAAATCAGCACTTTTTGTTTTTCTTTATTTTGGGTTTACCCAAAAAGATTTTCTCTACGTTAAAATCTCTCGCTGTCTCCACGCTTCTTTCTGTCCACATCAATGCACGGGCCCAGTAGAGTAACTAGTTACTAATAATGCACGGGCCCAGTAGAGTAACTAGTTACTAATACTTTTGCATTTAGATTTGCACGATAATGTGTGTCTACTCATCCTGCAAAGAGAAAGGACCCTCTTGCAAACAAAAGTGGGGCAAAAAACAGGATGCAACCATCAATAATAGTGGGAGCCTGCAGACAAAGTAGTGACGTCGGTTTTCACTAAAAAAATGGTGCCACTTCGTCTTATTCTTCAAAAGTTTAGTTGCGTATCGGAGAATCAGACATCTCCACTGATTGCGGTATTTCACTGTCAGCGTATGTCTGCTCAAGTCTCTGGGATGAACAGGACGACAAAAGATGCCGAATTCTCCAAAGATTCAGACTATATATGCTTACATTCTGCCGTCAAACACATGCACTTGTAAAACTCTCATGGTGTTTTGTCACTTTTATCTATCAAAAGGTACTCTCTAGTCTCCGCGATTCACCCGTAGGCTCGAAGGAATCACAAAGTATACATCTACACTCAGGTTGGGTCAAGCGCATGCTAGATTAACTTCAGTATCGATGCCACTTACTAGCATTATAAGTAAAAAATTTCTTTCCCTTTCACACAAAGATTAATTGCAGGAAGAAGAAGAAGAAGAAGAAGAAGAAGAAGAAGATCATCAGAACTCACCTCTGCACCTGATTCATACACCGGAACTTCATCCTCCCCTGAAAGCCCAAAAAAAAAAACGAATCAAAGATCAGGCAAAACTCATCGGCACTAACGATCGACGACGACGAAATCTCTCGATCGATTAGCAAGTAGCAACGCGTATCAACTCACCCTGAACGTGCGAGCCCATGATCTCCGAGCGCGCACACAGCGCAAGGTAGCAGAGGGGTAGGGTACCAGAGTATCAGACAGATTCGTGGTCTTGACGGGCGGATGGAGCACCTGCACTCCCTCGCGTTTTATAAGCGGCCGGCCGGCGCCTGTACTTACGCTCGTCGCTGCGCTGTGACGCGCGGACCAGGCGGGGAAGAGATATCGGCAGCCGGGTAGGGACTAGGGAGAGGGACAAGGGGAAAGTGAGACGGAGCGCGACATCTTAGCCGGCCCAGCCCGGCGCCCTCACCCACCCCACCGTGCGCTGCTCATCGCGTCGTTCTTTCCTTTGTTCCGGAGCGAGGACAGCAACGTTGCAACCAATACGCGGATCAATCTGTTAGACAACCTCGCTATCGAATAGTCCGGGGTTGCCTAATAGATCTCAAGTGGAGAATAGGCGAGGAGAAGAGAGCCTTGATATGAGGAGGAACCAGGCCTGCTTTATTATTCAGATGCTTCTCTGTACAAAGGGTAGCCCTGCCTCCTATATATAAGCGGTTCTGCTAGAGATAAGGAAGAGTCAATATAGGATACTGGAATCAGTTTCCTAACACTCCCCTTGGACTCTTCACCGCGAGATGCATATGCCTCATTAAAACTCCATAAAACCCAGTGGGAAAAATAATTGGAGAAAGAAGTACATAAGACACGCTTTGTGTTGCACGGATTGCCTCATCAAAAACCTTATGTAAGAAAACTTCAATGAAAAACTTACTTAAGGAAAAGTACAATCCACCCAAACTTCAATGTTAATCTTCAAGATTTACGTTGGGTACTCAAACTTCATGTTTGAGATTTATGTAGGAGTATGTGAAAAATCTCCCCCTGAAATCTGCACTTCTCTAAGCCTCATCATCCCGATTCCTCTAGCACATCTTTCAAAAGAAGATGCCGGGAGTGACTTAGTGAATAAATCTGCGAGATTTTCACACGACTTAGTATGCAGTATCTTTTATCTCGTTCATCTTATGCATTTCATGAGCATAAAAGAACTTGGGATTGATATGCTTTGTAAGGTTACTCTTCACATATCCCATTTGTACTTGTGCAACACAAGCTGCATTATCTTCATAGATAATAGTGGGGGTTTGTTCCATGTTCAGACCACACGACTTAGGATGTGGTGAACCATTCTCCAAGCCATGCACATTCCCGAGAGGCTTCATACAATGCAATGATTTACGAGTGGTTAGTCGACGTCGAGACAAGAGTCCGCTTAGACGACTTCCAAGAAATTGCTTTGTCCACCGCAAAGGAAAACATACCAGCTTGTGACTTGCCGATGCGGTCCGATAGGTACTCAAAGATCGGCGTAGCCAACTAAATTCAATTCATTGTTTCTTCAGAAAACAAGCCGAGGTCTTTGCTTCCTTGAAGGTAACGGAAGATGTCCTTCACCCCTTTCCAATGCCTTTTGGTGGGTTCTCAGCATCGCACAGTGCTAGCAAATTCACGCGACGCAATGTCCGCCTAGTGCTATTCGCAAGGTACATGAGCGCTCCAATTGCACTCAAGTATGGGAATTCCGCTCCCGGGACTTCCTCCCCTCTTCTTTAGGCCTGTGGGTCTAGGTCTGCTTGGAGTGACCTTCCGACCATTGGGGTCTTTGCGGGGTATGCCTTTTCAAAGCCAAATCTCTCCAACACTTTCTGCGTGTAGGATGCTTGGTGTACCAAGATTCCGCCTTGGACATGTTCAAGCTGCAAGCCTAAACAGAACTTGGTTTTACCCGAGTCTTTCATTTCAAATTCAGACTTCAAGTATGTGCATGCTTCTTCAATTCCTTCATCCGTCCCAATGATGTTCAAGTCATCTACATAGACGGAGATTATACAAAATCCATTCGGGGATCGTTGTATAAACACACATGGACAATCTTTGCTGTTCGTGTAGCCTTTCTTGCAAAGAAAGTCACTTAAGCGATTGTACCACATTCTTCCTCGATCGCTTCAAATTTCATACAGTGATTTCTCCAATTTCACACTGTATAGGTTTCTGTTTGCTCTGTCTTGGTTCGGGATAGGGATACCTTCCGGTACTTTCATGTATATCTCCGAATCCAAGTTTCCATACAAGTATCTTTGTGACAACATCCATTAGCTTCATTTTCAACTTCAAGTTGATTGCCATTGAGATCAAGTATCTAAAGGTAATTCCACCCATGACCGGAGAATAGGTTTCTTCATAATCAACCCTAGGACGTTGAGTGAAACCTTGAACAACAAACCTTGCAATGGTTGTTGCTCTTTTCATAGATTCTCCTATTATTACAAAATTTATGGCCATTTCGTCATGGTGTGCTTCATGCACTTCTACTTGCTCTTCATTGCTATTTCCCATTCCAGGAGCAAGTTCCGTTAGTTTTTCTCCGCCAATGTGTGCGCACACATTATTTCCGTGGCTTCTTCCAATGGAAGATTCAAATATGGAATTGCCTTTTCCACAAGGCTTCTTTCCAAAGGCTGTGTCTCAACTGCTCCTTCTTGCTTTGGGGCATTTTTGTGATTGGCTATGGTAAGTCCTCTTGCCCATTTTTCTCCAGACGTCTCCGAGTACTTTGGGTTTTAGAAGCCAGATTCCTGTTCTTTTCTTTGAGGCCTCTGAACAGGATGAGGGATACCTTCTGCTTTCTTTGGTATTTCCACCCTCTCTGGTGCATTTCTTGCTGGTATATGCGACTTAACCACGCTCTTCAGATCACAAAAATGATCAGGCAGTTCATTTGCTAAATTCTGCAAATCGATTGTCTTCTTGACTTCATGATTTGCTTCATTAGTGCGAGGGTCATGCACGGGGATCCCAATGGAATGCCATATGATTTTCCGGCATTTTTCATCCAATGGTTCATTTCCTCCCCCTAATGACGGGAAAGCGATCCTCGTCAAAAAATGCAATCGGCGAATTGGGTCAGATGCAAATCTCGATCGTGGGTTCCAAATACGATTATGGATGCATTCTCATAACCAACGTATATCCTGCACTTGCGGAGAGGGCCCATTGCAGTTATTTGTGGGGGTGGTATAGGTACATATACCATTCATTCAAATCTTCAGATGACCCATTGCACTAGTTGCATAGTTGAATGGATGTTGTAGGCCGACGGTCTATAATTGATGAGTCTTCTTTGCGTGCAGGATCGCGTGTCCCCAACAAGTGTTGGGCAAGTTACAACTCTGCAAGAAGCTGGTGCGGCAATGAACTTAATCCTCTTTATTAGTGCTTCAACTAGCCCATTTTGCGTATGGACGTGCGGTGCAGAGTGCTCAACAGCTTATTCCCGTTCTTTGTGCAATAATCATCAAATGCCTTGGAAGTGAATTCACCGGCATTGTCCATTCGAATGGACTTCACGCGATGATCGTGAAAAGCATTCTTAATTACGATGATCTCGAGATCGGTTTGCGAATGCATGATTCCTTGTTGACAAGAAACATGTATGCGACCATTTCGAGGAAGCATCAATGAGCACCATAAAGTATCGAACGGCCACGACAAGGGCTGAATCGGACCGCAAATATCCCCCTGAATGCGTTCCAGAATGCAGTGGATTTCATGTTGCACTTTCATAACAGAGGGTCTAGTTATTAATTTCCGGTGGCACATGCATGGCACACAAAATCTTCATGATTCGGAAATTCTTAACATTAATGCCATGACCTTGTGAGTTGTTAACTATATTTTTCATCAATCTCGCACCAGGATGACCTAATCTACAATGCCATAAAGCAAATAATTCGAGCTTCTAAAGACAGTCTTCAAAGAAGTATACCTTTGCGTGTGCATTGATTTTCGTGTAGTATAGCCCAGATTCATACGAGGATATTTTTCTAATACCATTTTTCATACTCCGCGTGCTTCATAATGCACAAATGCTATTTGCCATTTTCTTCATTGGTTTCTACGTGAAACCCATTGGCGCGGATATCCTTGAAACTTTAAGAGAGTGCGGGTTGATTCAGGGTACAAGAGGGCTTCTTCAATTACCAAAGTTGTACCCATTGGCAATATAATTGTGGCTCTTCCTGAGCCTATTATATGCGTATCGCTTCCTGCGATAGTCGTAATCCTTCCAAATGTTCTTCGTGATCGTCTGGAAGTATTTCGACTCTCTTAAGATGGTATTTGTTGTGCCACTATCAACAATGCATATTTCCTCCATTGGGCGCTACACGATTTCTAGATGAAAAGAAAATAATTCTAATCATATAGTGGCAAAGTGATTCAAATATTGCTTACAAATAAAGAATACTGGAATAAAGAATAAATTGCAATTCGATTCATGAGAAAAGAAAATGTATGCTCTTCGAGAGCTTACAATTCATTACTCAAAATTCATTAACAACCACTGTTCTATAGCCTGCAAACTTCAGGCGAACCCAATCTTGCTGTGCTTGGAGCAAGATGGTGGGCTTGAGTTTCTCGAACTGCTTCTGAAGCACAGTCCGTAACGCAGGTGTACTCACCTCAGCCATGTATTCATTATTCATAGTGGCTGAAAAGTGATACCTGGGGAGTACAAAATTTGATCGTTTTGCTCGGCAATAGTTTGCGTGTCCTTCGAGGACCCTAAGCCATGGCGACTTGGAGCTTCTTGCTCGCAAGTATGATCTTCAAACTCGATGCCCATGTGAGATAGTTCGACCTTTCGAGTCGATTCTTCAAACTCACATTGAATAATGCCAGTATTTGCATATTCAAAAGATTCTTTTCATTAGATTACTTCGTGTAATCTAATAGGGAGTGGTTGCAAGATTCATAATTGCATAATTAAATTCTCATGAATTTCCAGTAAACTAAAAGAAAGCAATAATTTCAAGATTCATAAATACAAGATTCATAGATGCGAGATAAATGCAAGATTCAGATTCATAAATATTCAGAATAAACAATAATTGCACAATTCATAAATTCATAAATGCGGAAATAAATTCTCAGAAATTTCCGAATTTTTCTTAGTATTTGGCAATTTTCTGTTAATTATACAAAGAATTTTCCAAAGATCACTTGATAATGTAAAATAAATTGCAACATGAATTAAACATGGCATGAGTCTCATTATAACTTATATAATTCTCGTTGGCTGGGAACGAAAACAGGTAATGAATATCTCTGTCAATTTGACTCTTGGCCAGGTCAACCTGCCCCTAGGGCTCACATGAGGGAGGGAGCACTTCCGCTTCCGGTGCCAATTAAAGAACCAAGCCTCATGTGTGTTTTCCTAGACACCAATTGTCTCATATCTGTTTATTCATTACCAAAATCAAATCCCAACCACTCAGTTTCTCATAAAATGCCGTATGAGAAAATCTGGAATTTTCCTAGCACTTTCCATAATTTCTGCTAATTTCCAAGCAATTTTCAGAATTACTGTTCAACAGAAAATTGAATTTCAGCAAATATCAACATGACATAATTCATAAATTCATAAATTCGGAAAATAAATTCTCAGGAATTTCCGATATTCTAAACAGGGCAAAAATATTCATGCAAATATTCATAAATGCAGAAAATAAGGCTAAGGAAAATTAAAACAAAGCCAATAAATTTTCTACAATTTTCCAGCTATTTTTCATATTTTCTGGCAATTTTCAGAATTTTCTAATCATTTTTTTTTTCAAATTCTTGATCAATTTTTTTTTGAAAAAGAATAAGAAAATAAATTTAAAGGGAAACAGGGAGGGGCAAACCGGTCATTTCCTCTTCCCTCATGTGCCCCATCTGGTCTTCAAAACCGGATTTCATTTTTTTTTTTTTTTTTGAGTCCATGTGTTCCTGGTCTTCGTGCCGATCGGTAAGGGACAACGCGAGGTGGGGTTTCCAGTCGGGCAGCCCGGCGGCGGCCGGCGGTGGCCTGGTGGAGCGATGGCGGCCTGTGGCGGCATTGCGTTCGGCGACGGCAGCGGCTACGGCTCTCTTCGGGCTTGGCAAGGAAACCGAGTCGGGCGGTAGTCGGGCCCGGCGATACGGCCGGCGGCGAGGCAACGCCTGCGCTTCAGCCGGCAGACGAGCAGCGGATTCTGGTCGACGGCAACCGAACCACGCCCGATCAGCTGACAGACGAGCAAGCGATAGCGCTGGCCGGATGTCGTTCTGGACAGTGGCTCGAGGCGGCGCGGCTGTGAACGACGACGACGCGAGGCAACGGCTCCGGGCCGGCTTCAAGCGGCTATCCGGGCGGCAGTGCATCGCTTCGAGCGTGCACGGTGCGCAACCAGCTTGCACCGATTCGCGCGACAGATGGCCGATTCGGTGGTTCATGTCAGCGGCGGATTCCGGCGGAAGTGGCGGCGAAATTTGTGACGCGATCGCTGCGGCGATCAGCGGTGCGGCGGTAGCGGCGAGGTGATGCAGGGCACCAGGGGGGCGGCTTCGTGCCGCGCAGCCGGTCTGTGAGCGGGCCGGTGGCCATGCGGCGTCGTCGCAGGAGTGGCTTCGGGCCGGCGGTCTGCGGGACCAGTGCGAGTGCATCTTCGAGGCGGCGACGTGGTCGGTGCTTCATAGCCGAGGGCGTCAATGCTTCGTGCAAGCCAGGAAGATGGCGGCTTCGTGCCGTGGTTGCGTTGATGTCGAACGAAGTCGACTACATGTGTTGTATCTTCGTGTGCGGTGGATTGTGTACCGTGGATGCATACAGATCTTCATTGTAGCTTCGTGCTACGACCTGTAAAATCATCGCGTACTCGCAGCTTCGTGCCACACAGATGCTAGATTAGATGCATGCATATATTCATACGAGCGATTAGATTTAATCCTCGCATTTCACCTTTTTCTCACCTTTCAATCTAATCTCCGGCAGAGCTTCGTGCTGATAACGTGTTAGACAACCTCGCTATCGAATAGTCCGGGGTTGCCTAATAGATCTCAAGTGGAGAATAGACAGGGAGAAAGAGAGACACAATATGAGGAGGAACCAGGCCTGCTTTATTATTCTGTATGCTTCTCTGTACAAAGGGGTAGCCCCTGCCTCCTATATATAGCGGTTCTGCTAGAGATAAGGAAGAGTCCATATAGGATACGGAATCAGTTTCCTAACACAATCTTATCAATTTCGCCTCTCCCAAAGGGCGCTCTGCCTTCTGCGTGTGTTCGACAGCGCAGGCACCGTGCAAATACCGTAAATCCACAATATTGTCTAATGATATATATTCGAAATTTGCTAATATTACATTACAAATAGTTCTAAGGTTTTTACTGAACGCAAACTACTAAAATCAGAATCAGCTTAACCAACAAATCTAGCCTATTAAAGAGATAATCTCCCGATGTTTTTCATATTTTTAGGGATGTAGGTGCATACCTGGCACTCCACCTAGATCCGCCCATGACAGTACAAAGTCTCAATCCATTTTAAGATCCAATGCATTTTTTTCCACATTCTGCTATTAACGATGTAAAAAGAAAGTACTCACTCTGTTCTTGAATACTTGTCATTTTAGTTTTTAAATTTTATTTTTAAGTGCATGTCATTCTATAATTTCGAGATGACTTCTTACTATTTTTTTTCTCAATACCCTTCTCCTTTATCAATTTTCAATATCATTTACTATTATGGATTAGAGTAAGACACGCCATTCAAAGATATAATAAAAAGGGGTAACATAACTTTTTGTAAATGTGCCTTAGTGGAAATAAAGATTCTACAATGACATCTATTCAGGATTACAGTGAGTAATGGATTGGATATGATATTTAATATTGGTAAACATGGTATAGTGCCACTAAAGCTCTATTTGTTTTGACTTAGACTTTTTAGCTTAAAACTTAAAGCTAGCTTATTGGTTTTTACTGTAAATGTTTGAAATACCCTTTTACAGATGGGCCATAAAACTTAGAACATGTTCATTCTAAATTCTAATGCGGTTAACCATCTAAAATGAATAAGTGAAGAAGATGAGTATCTACTCAAGTCAATTAACAAGCTTGTCCTCTCACTGTCCTGCGGATACCAGAAGAAAACATCAATACAACGATGAGCAAAACCAACCAATGGCTCAAACAATCTGCGTTCAAATTAAAAACAACAATCTGATTCCCATGTGCATCGTACAAAAAAAAACCACGAGTAAAATCAGATTGTACAGACAAAAATAATGTATGTCGAGAGGCAAATGAACTTAACATTACACTTAAAGTACAAAAGAGGAAGATTTGCACACAACAACAAACTGTGGCCTAGCTACCACTGTAGTTTACACAACCAGCACGATCTAGCCGAACAACGGTCGCCACCAAACTCTTCTCTGCACAGTTCTAGCTAAAATCGGAACCAATGGGCGCCGAGAAGATGTCGAAGATAAGTGAATCCGGGAGGTGGGAGGCAAGGGTGTCCAATATGGCAACCAACGGCGAGGAGGAGGTCCAATCCGTCGATTTCAAGGTCAAGGGGCGTCGGTTGTCGGGTGTAAGATCGAGGATGAGCCTAGAGGGGGTGAATAGGCTTTTTTTTTAAATTATAACACTAAAGAGCTCTAATTAGCCTTAAAAAAACATAAATCAAATTAGCTTACGGAAGAGTAAACTAAGATTTTAATAAATAAGACAAAAAATATCTAGGCTCTCTAGTGCATCAACAGAGATAAGCAAATTGAAACACAGAGCAAGTAGAGGAAAAAGAGCGGCAAAATAAATGCTGAAAGTAAAAGGGCAAGAGACACAAGGATTTTCACCGAGGTTCAGAGATACACTCTTACATCCTCGTTATAGCACTTCACACGAAGTATTGTTCCACTAAAAGCTAATCTCAGTAGTTTTGGTTATCACTAACGTGACTCTTTCACCTCTTTGGTGAGGTGAGTCCCAACCTCTCACAACAGTTGTGGCCTTCCACAAACCCTTTTGGACAGGTCGCACCAAAATCACCTCCAAGCCGTCTAAGAACACAAATTTCCAACAATAATAAACTATTCACAAGTTGAATATCTTGGTTCACTAGCACAACACTGTCTAAACTAAACTTGGAGCAAGATCACTTTAAGAATTTTGAGAACAGAGTGAAATTTATTATCTTTGAAGGCTTTTGAGCTCAAGTATGCTAAAATGTCAAAGAGATGCAAAAGTTCTTCTCAACAATGGTCCTGGCACAGCTTATAAATCCCACAAAAAGGAACATAGCCGTTATTGCTTTTTACTAGCCGTTGGACATTGTTAGAATGACAGAAATTTATAAACAATTGTGCCGCGGACTTAGTTTAATATGCTTCATAATCTATCTAATGCACGACGGACCAAATGTAATAAAAATCCCATTTACGCCGTACCAAATGTAATAAAAATCCTATTTATGCCTTACCAAATCAGCTTGGTCCATCGTACACATGCTTTGAGAAAAACTAGGTCCGTTGTGAAAACCAGCAAAGGCAATTTGCATCGGACCAAAAAAGTTGATGCAACGTACAAGAAAACTTTCTGGTTTTGGCCCTGCGGACTATCTCAACTTGGATTAAACTTCCAGAGAGAATCACATGAGCGACGGACCAAAAAAGTTGATCCGGCGTACACATGAAATGAGCGATGAACTGAAAATTGACTAATGAAGAATGAGTCCGTCGTGAACGTTGTACACTTGGTTTGATTCTCAAATAAGTGGTTCTCAGCGCTGGACCAGAAGAACAAGGTCCAGCGTAAATGCAACGTGCGCCAAACTGAAAAACAGATAAGACCAAACAATAGTCCTTAGCCTTTATCCTTCAATCAGAAAAGTCTTCACTTCATAAGGGTTACTTGACTTGATCATCAACACCAAAACTCATATAAAGCATTGTTAAGAAATTAGGGGGCCTAGATACTTTCATCACGGAAGAAGACCAATCCAATGGCGGGTATATATCAGGGTGCCCCATGGAGGACAGCTGCTCTGTCAGTGCGGCGTGGCCTAGAGGAGGTGGCGCGGCATAGCCTAGGGGAGGCGGCACCAAGGATGGAGGCGAGAAGACTGCAGCCTTGGTGGAGTCAAGGACGACGGCATGGGGAAGGGGTCGAGGATGCGATGCCTGTAGCTTGGGTGCGGGGAGAACGGAGACATTCGGTGACGAGCACGGGGACGATGGTTACGCGTTTGGGGCGAGGAGGATGGGGCGTAGGGGAGGAGGATGGGGCACAGAGGAGGACGACGACACTTGGGAAAGTGATCGTCATCGCTGGTCACCAGCTTGGAGGTGACCACTGTTACACTCCGATACTCCTTATGTGCAGCAACTCCTTCAGATCGGATCATAGTTTTGTACATGGTCTCAAGAACAAAGAGGATGAATCTCGTAGAGAGAACGAAAATAACGATGTTGAAGCAACCACAATAAGAGAGAAAGATTTGATGAAGCCGGCCGCAAATTCTTTAAGCACATGCTCAAAAGGGTATAAAGGGATTGTTGCTCTCTCACAGCTTCTCGAATCTTTTAAGACTTTTAGATCATTACCCTATACTAGAATCTAGTGTTAAAGAATAATCTAGCATCTAATTCTCTCATGCTCCTTTTTCTCTGGATGAGTTGGCTTGTGGCTTCTTAGTTGTTTGGGTTCTCTACGATCTCCCTCTATGTTTATACTAGTCATCAACATGTGCATCGCACGAACTACATATTTTCTCTATTTTTTGCCGACATATGTATTAGTATTTTTTAATCCTGATGTAATTTCATTCCCATTTAACTTGGATTTTGAATTATGACGTGTTAATTCTTCCTTGTCTCATTTCAATTAGATTGTAAGTTTTGTATTTATGTTTAGATACAACATGGTCATCTAGCCGTTGATTACATGGTTAAGAATTTTTTCTTGACTTAGAAAATGTAAGAGAAATTGACTTAAAAGTAATGTTCAAGATGTCTTCTTTTTTCACAATTAAACTGTTGTTTAACTCTTCTTACAAATATAAAAGTGTATTTAATTTTTTCTCCCTCGTATTGAAGTGGGCAACCTTTCCCTTGGAATTCATATATACGGTGATTAACAGGCATTGACCGGTGTGCTACAGTTTTTGCTCGTCTCAACATCCTGGACTCCTGAATATCTCCATTTCGAGAGTTGAGGAGAACTTGTTTTGCTACTTAATGATCCTTGTCCGTTTCGTAAACCTAAAGCTTAAAGCTTGGTATGATTAGCACGTTGACCTTGTGTTAGGCTAGAAAAAGGATTCTTAATTAATGCTTAGCTCACGTACGTGCATTTTACTTCCCTTTTCTCTATCGGTTTCGATCGGTTTTTGGCAATTAGAGTTTCTGTCTAATACGTTTCATGTCCATATTTAGCTATTGCCAATAAATTTTAAATCTAAGTTGTTATAACTCGGGTTGATCAAATAGATGGCTAGAATTTTTTTATTAATGTGGTAATTTATAACTTTTTATCTTTTTCTTTGATTAATTTGGGAATTTATAGGATTAACGTGGGGGCTTCCAGAAGAGCCTCAAATTAGTATAGATAGATAGATAGCCTCTCTAGTTCTCCTCCAAAACATGTAGGAATCATAATCTTATTAGGATTCATCTAGCACATATTTTTAGATCATAAAAAACTAGATTTAAGTTACCGTATTTAACAACCAACCTGCAAAGGCCAAGCCCTACGCGACTCGCGAGGGAGGCGCGTCCTCTCCTTCACATGTGAGGAGCAGAAGTGGAGACTAGGGAATGGGACTTTGACTCGAGGAAAGATGTTTATACTCTAATAGAGGTAGGTAAATAACTTGTACCTAAGACTTTAGGTTTTAATTATACGAAGACTTTAGGTTTTAGTTATACCAAGACAAAGCACCTCTAAAATGATTTTTAGCTTTTAGTTATACGGCGACTTTAGGTTTCTTCCAAAGACCGACCGAAAAAACCAATCATTTATTTTGACTTTTTTTTCCTGTATGCTAGTAAAAGAATGAAACAAATAGGATCTAAATATCCGATAAGTTTTTTTTACCACAACATATGTTACGTTTAACTAGGATAGTCGGATAAAGTGTTGTAGAAGTAGGACGGAGAGAGTACCACTACCACGTCTGTGTTCAACCATGCTCGTGAGCTCGTCTGCTTGTCAGTGACCGTTCCTCAAGATTCACGGGGGAATGCTCTAGATTTGAATGTGCTCACCATCAGGCGGGCATGTGCCGGTGCCGTGGTATTGTTACCGACGGCTAGATCCTCGCACCAAAAAAAAAAAAAAAAAAAAAAAAATCATCCTCACCATGGGTGCAATTCAGTCAGGGCCCACATGGTCAGCGATTGTTTGTCACGGGTCCTCGAGAAACAGACGGTCCATGGTGTGGGCGTCATTCCAACCGTTCCAACGGGATAATCTATCGCGGCATTTCGAATTCAAGCATGACGAGAACACGGGTGGTGGTACTGGTGTGAGACTATTTCGCGGCCTCATGGTGTTTCCCATGTTACCTCCGCTAGAAAAAAATAACGCAAATGGTCATGAACAATTTTTTTTTAAAAAAAAAAATTTGTTATATATGGTACGATACCATCTAGTATCATAAAAAAAAAACATCTCTTGATTTGATCCACGCATTGGAAAATAAAAAAAAGAATCTTGGATAAAAGGAAGAAATAAAAGGAAAAGAAAAAAAATGCTGCTGCTCACTGAAATTTCGATCCACACATGGAGCGTGGATGAGAGCTCGTAGGTGCTTGGTGTAGCGATACCGAAGACCGATACGGTTGTGGATACGAGTTGGATAGACTTGTAAACCACGTCCTCAAATATACCCCATATATCCTCATGATACTTTTTGTATTTCCCTCTCCATTTCATGCATGTTCAGAATTTGCTGCCTCATGTGTCAAAAATAGAAAACGCTGCCTGATAAAGTTTATGTCCAGATTATTTTCGTACAGATAGTATAATCGTACAATTTGTTTTCGGCACAATGCTATAGTTCGCGTAACAGCTTCAAAGATAGTGATGAAACGCAGACATAGATTGGCCTTCGAGGTTTGTGCAAGGATAAGAAGCTACTTCTTCTTTTAAGCCAGTGAACAACAGTTCGAGGGCTTGTTCAGAGAGCTGTAGCTTCTTTAAAAAACTGTCTTTTAATTTTTTAGGCTAAAAAGTAGTTGTAGCTATTTATAAAAAATTATTTGATAAAAAAGCGAATTTACCTTAGTAATAAACTGCAAAAGCAGGTTCAACTTAGTTTTCAGCTTTTGGCTTTCAATTTTTATATATAACCTCTAGATTATACTAAAAACCACTTATAATGAATTTAAGACCATGGAAGAAAAATATATTAAATAAGCAAACTAAAAAACAATGGTACAAAAATATGAAAAATAATAACTAGTAGATCGGAATCTATACTATGATTTATTTGTTAAAATTATAAATGCAAAACTTAATCTCTTAAAATTTTCTTTTTTCTCGCTCTTCTTCTTTCTTTCTTTTTCTTACCTTTTTTTCTCTTTTTCTTTTCTGTTTTCCTTGCACCGTACTGCTACTACTGCTGCGGTGCATGATAGAACATGACTTCTCTGCTGCTGCATGTCACGGCTACCCTTTTTTCACTACCGTCACACGGAGCACCCAGCGACACATCACCGATCGCTAGAGTCAGTGCTGTAGTAGCCCATCCAGCGTGTTTTTCTCCAAATTTTTTTTATGAGATAAAATTTTCAAAAATAGTCTCATCTTTTATCACAGAAATTCTGACAGGTGATACGTATCACCTGCCATGGTCTGATAGCATAGAGGTGCCTGGCTCTAGGTGAGCGTAGCGCAGGGCGCGCATGGGCAGGTGTGCGAGGGCGTGCAAACTGTGCAGGGGTGCACGTGGATAGGCACATGCAGGCACGTGGGCACATAAGCGTGTGCTGCAGTGCTGCTGCGGCAACTTGGTGGGCCCAACCGGTTCCGCGTTGACCACGTCCTTCCACTCTACCAGACCGCAGCAGCGATATGCGTCACTTGCGGGATTTTTCGCGGTTGGGGAGGGGGTGTTTTTGGGGAAAAAATTGTATAGGGAAAAAAACCGAAGGAGAGGGGAGGGGCTACTACAGTAAAAAATTTCCGAAATGTTATTGAGCTAGCTTGTGATCTCATTTATTTGCTGCAACCGCACACGGAGTATCTCTCTTTTCTCTACACCCGCGCGGAGGCCTTAGGCCACACGGCCCGCTAGTCACTACACATCGTCCAGTCTCGCTGCACTCGTGTGTTGCTCCAGAGCTACACACTTTCTGCACGGTTTCATCCCGACTTACAGTTTGCATGCGTCTCGCATGCCTGCGCTGCATCTCGTGTTACAAGAAAAACAAACACAGCACAATAGTTTAGTCTTACACGAAATAAATTATCCCATCATAAATATATATCGCAAATAGAATTAACATGTTGTTAAACATAAGTTGTACCTGTCGTTAAATCACCTCCTACTGACTCACAAATCATCACCGTGCGCAAACACAAAGGTGACAGGAATAAAACTCTCTGAATTCGTTTCACAATTCATTATAGGCCCTGTGCTAACATTGAATAGAGTAGCACTGTTAACAAATGGCGATTGGCAAGGTCACGGTAATCGAAAGCAATGCTAACCTTGTGCGGTTGTTCATTCTGCACATGTGTAGATGTTCAGCCATGTTGACTGTGGAGGGCTAAGGTGATCGATGGGATCAATGCTACCCGAATTTTTGTTGCGGCTAGTACAAAATATTAGTGTCTTGTGGCTAATTTTGCTTACATTAAGAAATGACTAGTTGGATTTTCTTTTGCAAAAAAACAGTTGGATTTTCTACTGTTGGATTGACATCCAACCGTCATGATTTCTAACGCTCTCTCTTGTGGTTATAACTATCCACATGTCGACGCATCATACATCCAGAGCCTAACGCTGATACTCTCTTCTTCGTTCGTCCTCATGTTTACTTGTTTAGTGAAGGTAACGAGGAGTACTTTGAGAGTTGTACATGCAGGTTTTCCATGCCATTGATGTAGCATTCCAGCATCAGGGCTGGCGAAGCATGTGATTCCATTTCCAAGAAGTTTACGGTGCAGTGCGGTCCAAGAAGTTTACTGTGCAGTGCGGTCCAAGAAGATTCGATCTGCAGATTACTCATGTCATCAATCCAGTTTATTTTCTCTTCAAAAACCCTACACATGAAGGCAGTTCTAATCAATTCAATTGCACACATCGTAAATTCCTAAATGCAAAGAAAAAAAAGAACAAATAACCTGCCCAATTGAGGAAAATACTTTGGCGTAGTTGGGCACCCAGCAGGTAGATGATATAGGGTGTGAACCTTGACTTACTCCATATAGGCAGAATAGTTGTCGTTTTGGACATAGATTAAGTTAAAATTTTGGAACTTTAACTATCAATATTTATTTAAATATTTAAATTGGATATATGATAATTAAATGTGTATGTCGTTTTGGACATAGATTAAGTTAAATTTTTAGAACTTTAACTATCAATGTCTATTTAAATATTTAAATTGGATACATGATAATTAAATGTGTATATTTATCTCGAAAAATAATTTTATAATATTGTAATTTTATTGGGCTTTATAAATATATTATAATAAAAACTACTGGTCAAAGCTATATGTCTGGAGACCATATCGATATCCAAAATAACAACTATTTATGACCAGGCAGAGTATAGAAAAACCAGCTGAATTTTTTGACAATGTAAACATAAAACAAGGGCACTATCTGTTTCATTGTGAGTACACCTCATGTGCAGGCTATTGACTTGGTGTGTTTGGTTCACTGTATCAAGTGGTACATGTATGAGATGGTTCAAAAAAAAAGTTTTTCATGTGTTTGGTTGCTTGAATAGAACCATCCCATCCTGAACTAAGTGATACAAATTTAAGGAATATTCCCTCTAGATGCTGAACCATTCCATTCACCCAAAAAATAATGGAACAAAATGATACAGGACCATCCTATCCCATTCAACCTCATCCCATCAACCAAACACACCCCTACTATGCGGATCTTGCTTGAATAACATCTCCGTCACCGGCAGTATGAGTTAGGTCTTACGTAGCTATTTCACACTCTTGTTTCTTATCAGAGAAAAGAAGTTGGCGATGTGTAGGCCTTCCACCACTATGCGGCATCGTTCCGTTAAGCTTTCACCCATTGCTGTCTCCTGTAGGAGTCTAGGCCGTGTCTCAGTCCCAGTGTGGCTAATCATCCTCTCAGACCAGCTAACTGAGTAGTGCTTCTATGTTTTTCTTCCTAATACAAGCTGCATGAATCTCGAAGCAAATGAAAGGATAAGTAACCATTCTATACTATTTAATATTTATTCCTCTTTAATATTTCTGTAACTAAAAAAAAAAGTATAGGCCCATCAGGCTATCTAATCAATCCATAACCTCTAACCTGGACGCAGCGGCCCACCCGAAAACAGCACATTGCAGAACGATCCATCCACGTTTGCTCGCGCGGCTGGGCCTGCTTCTTAACGCCACGCCCACCTAGAAGGCTGCCGAGTTGTGAGAGCGCGTGCCCTCGCTCTCGCTGCGGCCTCTGTCCCGGTGTCCCACTGACTCGCCGCCGGCTGATAGCTAGGGAGAAAAAAAGCTGAGCCAAGAGAGCGGCGCCGGCGGCGGTCGGAGAGCCGACGGGATCGAGCGACCGATGGGGCGGCGGATCTTGAACGACGCGCTGCGCACTATGGTGAACGCGGAGCGGAGGGGGAAGTCGACGGCGCTCCTGCGGCCCATCTCCGGGGTCATGGTTTCCTTCCTCAACATCATGAAGCACCGAGGTAGCACTTTTCTATCATCTTCTCTCTTGTTCTTGGTAGCATGCTACCGCGGTGCTGTACCACTGTCGCTCCTGAACCATTCTCATCTCACCATTCCCGATCTCCAATCCCCCCTTCTGTTAGGCCAAAGAAGTCTAGTAGATATGTATTATGGACATAAGCAAGGGCTCCATCCATGGCGGGCAAGGAACCTGTTGGTGTTAATTGCAAAGTAATCAGCACGTACCTGTAATCAAACTATCATAAAAACAAGGAAACTCTTGTTTGAATTTCAGTTCAAACTTGTTTGGACTAGTTAAACTCAACATCCTAAAAGTTTCAAAAATTTTCGTATGCGGTACATAGAGGAAACACCCGTTTTGGATCATGGAGCCCAGGTTCCATGGTGCCCCAAGTGTGTGCGCGCGCGCGTGTGCACTTGGGAGGGATGCACTAGTAGAGGGTGGGGTTCTACAGTGTTGGGTTTAACTGAAAAAACAGTAAAGATGAACTGTCTCCTCATGTTAAGGTCAAACTTGGATTAGAGCCCCTCCATGCAAACATTTCGGAGTATGTGTGCTTGTTCAGTACCATTTGCTTGATTGTCAATTTGCTGTACCTTGTGTGGATTCTGGACGAATGAGGCGGGATCATTTCTTTACATCTAATCCATGTGAAATGTCTGAAACTGTGAATTCATATTGGAAAGATGAAGGCAATCACACACATTCCTCAGATGTTAGCATATTATTGGTAGCTTTGCCAAGCCGCTTTTACCTTTGAAGAGGCTCTGTTATCCTTTTTCAACTATTCAATGAGTTGGGCATACGTTCCGTCTGACAACTTGAATCACTGTGTGCTTGTGCTAGTTATACTCATTTCGTCTGGCAACTTGATAAGATTGGTGACCTATTACTGTAGTCTTGAATATCAAACACCAGGCATTATGCACCTTCATTCATGGAGAACAAGCACCAGGAAAAACAAAGTGATATTTGGATTAGTGGCTTGCCTTTTCCTTTTTATTTTGGCTTCAGCATGCGAAAAAGAAAGGAAAAGAAAATGTTATGAACTTACGATATTGTTTAGTCTCCTTTGTTTGCTCACCTAACATCTGTCATCCGTCCAGTTCTTTTCAGAAACTTAAGAGCATCTCCAACAGTTTCCTATAATTTGACTTCCAATAACTCTGGATTGGGCGCTTCCTAAAGTTTTTGGGCCTTAAAAAAAAGGCCATTCTCCAACAGTTCCCATTTTTCCTCCCAAAAATAGTGATTGGGAAAGCACATGAGCGTTCAATATCTGGCCACTTCGGCCGGAGTTTTTGGGCGTGCAGAGAGATTTGGATTCCGATAGGGTAACTGTTGGAGCAGTAATTTTTTCATTTGTTCCTAAAAAATGATTTTGGGAATAAGTTTTGGGAACTATTGGAGATGCTCTAAGTATCTTGAGAGGATTTGCAAACATTTCTTTTACTGCACTCTTTGTTTTTTCTGTAATTTATTCTTTTAGATTTTATCAATACTTTTCAGGGTACATAAAAAATTTTGAGGTCTTTGATCCACATAGAGTTGGAAAAATTACTGTGGAGCTTCAGGGAAGGATTAAAGATTGTAAAGCTCTCACTTATAGGCAGGACCTCCGTGCTAAGGAAATAGAACAATACAGAATTCGGATGCTTCCAACACGGCAGGTATTCCATCTGTTCATATATTTGGGAACAAGTACATGTTCTATTAGTTGTTGGATAAAGCTATTCTGCTTGTTCTATTTTGATACTGTGATTGATGGTTAGAAAACCAGGAAGGTGAAGATATGATGTGTCAAAGTTTGTTGGTTTAAATGCTTACTACTTAATGTATTCTCTTGTTAACAGTGACACAATATACAATATCCACTGCAATTTAAATTATGGTTAGTCATTAGTGGCAACTAAACATCGACTGGATTAAAGATTAGCTTACAATGTTGTGGTAGTACGAAAACTTATCAATATCTCAGGTTAACATGATCATATTTTATCTCTTTACTGGTAATTGCGTTACTGAGGCAACAGACTCAGCCTTCCATTGTGAAAGATTTTCGAGGAGTTGAAACAATAAATTATAGGTGATAGAGGAATGAAAAGTAGCATTATAGTTGAAGTGTCCCTGATGCAAATGACCCTCTCGAAGTGAAAATCAAATGAAAAACTCCACAGGTTCTCTTTGAGGTGACATCCTGCAGAACTTTTTCTAACTTTGTTAGATTAACCTCGTCTCAGAAGTATGATTCCCCGCTTTTTTTATTTATTTTTGAGATGACTTGACAAGTGAACAAAAGCACACATTCTAGGGAGATTTATATTGAACAACTAATTGATATTACCTAGTGTGTACGTTCTTGTTGATACTCGTTCATTTAGATCCCCTTCAGTGACATCTGTGCAGTGTGCTATTTGTAGGTTAAGTGTCGATGTCAACCTAAGCATTTCTAACTAAACTGCCTTCCTAAATCTTATTTGGTCTGTTAAATTATGTGTTATTTATTTATGGAAAGAGTCTATCTTTGGTCCCTCAACTCTTGCTGCAGTTTAATTTTGGTCCCTCAAGTGCAACCATTTAGAACGAGTCCCCCATATTTCAATACAGTTTAATTTTGGTCCCTTAGGCCGGGAATGATGGTTTTGACTATTGTTGACCCATGTGGCTTGCCCAGTCGGATCCGAGCTGGCCAAAAATTGACTGCCACATTTTCACTTGATGCCACATGTCACCTACATAGCATCCGCATCATCAATCTCTTTCTTTTTTTATTCCTCCTCTCTCTTACCTTCTCTCGTCTTATCCCCTCCCCCCTACACTTCTATAGACCACTGCCGCCCTTCTTGTTCCGACCAGCTTGCGCCGCAATCCAGTCCGTAGCCTCGACCTCTCCCATCCCAACACCATCCCCACCCTCCTCTTCCACTTGGACCTCACCGCCTTCAACTCCATGCTCTAGCTCGCAGCCGCACGTGGAGAGCTTCTAGTCTGGTGAGGCCATTGATGTCGGGTGGCAGCGGCGGATCTGGTGCTTCCGGTGGTGCCCCTTTAGCCCACAGTGGTGCGCATCCAAGCAGTGCCTGGAGACAACTAGGCCAGGAGAAGGAGCGCGAGGAGGAGGTGCCTCTGTGGCACTCTTTGGCTTTAGCGACAACCATGTCTCCGTGACGAAGGATGAAGGAGCAGGAGCAACGGCGAGGGAGGTTGAGGTCGTAGCTCACAGAGAGGCTGAGGTCATAGCTCGCAGAGAGACCGAGGTGCCAACGGCAGCCTCGGGGAGCAACACGGCATGAGGGAGCCATGACTGCTTGTGCTTGTGCATCCTCACCAACTCCGTTGCATGAGACCTTCCTCAATTCTGACCGATGCGCCACCTTTGCAAGCTCAATCTGCTAGCTCTGCTTCATCTCTGGCTACTTCTCTGCTCCTCAGCTCGCGTGGTGCTCTCAAGGGCGCTCAACTTTAGATGGAGACAGTTGGTGAAGAGCTACCCACTGTAGCCGCCATGGCACGTTGGAGCGCCAACAGCAAGGCTTCTAGGTGGCACCTACTCAATGACGACAGTCAGCGGCTCCTATGGAATCCCAATCCACAACAATGGCAGCAACTCCCAACCCTAATTCCGACTGGACTGTTGTGTCTCCTCACACCATCACTCGGGATCGCGTTGTGCCGATCGATTAACTTCGAATACTAATTGGTTCATATTGAAATCAAATTCAAATATTGCCGATTGGATCAGATTGATCAACACATTCAAATTGGAAGACAAGAAAAAGTCAAACTCAAATACTAGGTAATTAAATCCAATCGGCACAATCAGATCGACCGTAGTGGCTGGGCTTGGCAACCGATGAGCTCGAGTGCAGTTGATTGGGTGCTGGTAGAGAGAGGAGGGAGAATAAGGGACACACAGAGGGTAAGAAGAAAGGTAGACTCATTAAAACCGGTTGGATCTCATCTGACGTGGCGTGCCACTTGGGTCAACGCTGGTCAAAACCACCGTTTCCCGGCCTAAGGGACCAAAATTAAATGGTATTGAAAGATTAAGGACTTGTTCTAAATGGTATTGCACTTGAGGGACCAAAATTAAACGTATTGAAACATGGACTTTTTCCTTTATTTATTTATTTTATAGACAATTCTCAGTATGCAGTTCACATGTATAGAGTAGAACTCGAGGAAACATTACTCTCTTCATTTTACTGAGTTAGTCTGGTATTGCTAACGCCTTTCCTGTGCGTGGTCTTATTTGCTATGCAGTGGGGTTATGTTGTGATCACGACTCCAAATGGTGTTTTAGATCATGAGGAGGCCATTAGGCAGAACGTGGGTGGCCAGGTCCTTGGTTATTTCCATTGAGGACACACTGTTACCTCATCCTGAATCAGCCAACAGTTTGTGCCTGACTGGCTGTTATCCTGCTACTGTCACTGAAATCATTTTGTTTTGGCTTTGACAGCTGTTGCTTTTGTTCATGCCCAACAGGAAATGCAATAACATGTCAAAAGTTTGTCTCACGACACTAGGAAATGCCAATTGTTAAACACAAAGTGTAATCCTTCTTTGGGGCTGATACTTTTGTAGGTTTAATTTGATGTTCTGGCGGTCCGCACTACATGACTACATGAGTAACGCTCTAGTTGGAGCATCTATGGTATTGCTGAGAAGCACAGCTCGAACCTTGTCGTGTATGCTTTTCTAGATCTTGGCTGGGTTGAACGCACATTGTTAGTTCTGTCCCTATTTGGGCTATGTTTCTGTTCTTGTTTGCGACACTCTTGACCGGTTGTTTATCGTTCGCAAGAATACGCAGATTGTTACACTGGTTGTTGCATATGTTCATGCACTTATGTGGCATTGTTGTGAGACGATGAACTGTACTCTGGGGAGGAAGATGATTGGGGAAAATTTGTGAGATATCTCCACTCGACATCCTGAAAACCTTTTGCTTTCTGGTTCAATATGCTTACCTGCTACCACAAATATCTTGGTTGATTTGTGGTGGCAGTGGGAGAGTAAAGCAACCTGTGGAACTGTCGTCGTTGTCAAGGGACCAAGTGAGGCGTTCCCTCCTCCACAAAAATACGTCGGATAAATAAGGGGATTCAGATGTGCGTCAAGCGTGTGACTTCGCATGGATGCTCAAGTCTCGAACAAGACATGGACGCGAAAAGTCCCATTCGTCACGGTGGACAGTGCTGACCTCACCCGTTAAGCGTGAGATCAGTTTAGGGCTCTCTTGACAGCGCTACGCATGGGATTTGTAAAGAAATTTCGAAGGAATTGAACTGGTTGCTGCAAAATCACAGTAGATCTCGTCCGAAATTCTTACATAGAAAACAACGTCTGTCCTACTCCTACATAGAAAACTGTTAGGAAACCGGATTCGTATCCGATATGGACTCTTCCTTATCTCTAAGCAGAACCGCTATATATAGGAGGCAGGGGGTCACCCCATTGTACACAAGCATACAGAATAATAAAGCAGGCCCGTTCCTCCTCATATTGTGTCTCTCTTTCTCCCTGTCTATTCTCCACTTGAGATCTATTAGGCAACCCCGGACTATTCGATAGCGAGGTTGTCTAACACGTTATCAGCACGAAGCTCTACCGGAGAAAGATTGAAAGGTGAGAAAAAGACAAGAAGCGAAGGATCATCGACGACGACGAACGTCTACTACCGGCGATTGATCGCCCGATCCGATCTGCAATCAACTCGCCATCAAGCCGGCATCCACTCGGATTGCCGAAAGAAAAGTCCTCCGCGACTCTATCCTACGCGATAGTCCACCGAAGAATAGAAAAGGTGAGGATCGGGTGATTGAAACTAATCGCTCGTTTGTATCTTACATCCAATCTATGTGGCATGAAGCTACAGTACGCAATGATGTTTTGCAACTTATGGCATGAAGCCACAGAACATGGCATTCATCTAGTAGCACGAAGCTACACGGTAAATACACAAAAACTACAGGAGGGCACGAAGCCATTGTCGCAAGAGCCATCGCCATCGTGAAGAGCCGTCGCGCCAAGACAACCTGAAGCGGCAAGACGGCCGACCTTGAAGCTTCGACTAGCGCCAGAAGCGCCGGACGCCATGGCACGGCCATATCGCGTCAGAACGCCAAAGCCTATTGGCTCTCGTCTTCACTGCATGAAGTTGCCGTACCGGCCGATGCACCCGGCCCGCGCCCCTTGGCACTTAGCCGTCGCTGCCCGCTATCAAGCGCCGCCAGAGCCGCTTCTCCCGCCAGACGCTGTGCCGAACCGGCCGCAGCCGCTTGCCCGTCTGCCGGCCGCCAAACACGGCCGCGCCACTCGCCACGGCGCCGCCGCACCTTGGCCCCACGCCGCTTGGCTCAGCTGACGTCGCTGCGCATCGCCGGCAGTCCGATCCGAGCGCACCCGTTGGAGCTCGCTTCGCTCCCATGCTCTAATCGGACATGAAGTCCAATGCGCCAAAACGCCCATGCTTCTTGCGTTCTTCCGATTGCCGGGCGGACATGAAGTCAAAGCCTCTGAACTCCAATCGGTTTAAGAAACCGAGTTGAGTACGCAAGGGGATGCGAAATTATACTTTTACCCCCGGTCTGGCTGATGGACATGAAGTCCTAGTCGCAAAAGGATGGACATGAAGTCCAGTTGCAAAAGAATGGACATGAGTCCTTATTCAATTCATAAAAGGAACCATGTGGGCCCAACCGAATCACGCATGGGAGGGCTGGAAGTTTACTGTTTCCTTATTTTGTTATTTTCCTTTTATGAAAATGATTAAAAGAATTCAGAAAACGATTAAAAATTCCAGAAATTGCCAGAAAAATATGAAAATTTGTAGAAAATTGCAGAAAATTTTATGGCTCTGTTTTAAAATTTTTCTCAAATTTCTATTTTCTGTATTTATGAATATTTGCATGAATTTTGCAATAATTGCCCTGTTTAGAATATCGGAAATTCCTGAGAATTTATTTTCCGAATTTATGAATTTATGAACTATGTCATGTTGATATTTGCTGAAATTCAATTTCCTGGTGTAAAGTAATTCTGAAAATTGCTTGGAAATTAGCGTAAATTATGAAAAGTGTTAGGAAAATTCGGTAATATTTCATATGGCATAAAATGAGAATTTGAATGTTTGTGATTTGATTTTTTTAATTAATAAACAGATATGAGACAATTGGTGTATAGGAAAACACACATGAGGCTTGGTTCTTTAATTGGCACCCGGAAACGGGAAGTGCTCCCTCCCTCATGTGAGCCCTAGGCGAGTTGACTGGCCAAGAGTCAAATTGACAGAGATATTCATTACCTGTTTTCGTTCCCAGCCAACAAGAATTATATGAGTTGTAATTAGACTTATGCCATGTTTAATTCATGTTGAAATTTATTTTCTGTTATCAAGTGATCTTTGGAAAATTCTTTGTATAATTAACAGAAAATTGCCAAATACTAAGAAAAATTCTGGAAATTCATGAGAGTTTACTTTCCGCATTTTATGAATTATGCAATCACACTTTATTAGATTACACGCAGTAATCTAATGTTGGAATCTTGTAAAAATGCAGATGTCCGCATTGTGAATCGTGAGTTTGCGAGAATTGGCCCAAAGACGGTCAAAACTACCTCACTTGGGCATCCGATGTGAAGATCGTACTCGGCGGCAAGAAGCTCCGAGCTGCCATCGGCTTAGGGTCCTCGAAGGGCGCACCACCTCTTGAAAGCGAGCGATCAAGCATTGCACTTCCTCATGCACCATCTCTCACCACCCTGAAAAATGAATACATGGTGAAGAAAGTGCAATTGAGCTATGGATCGCACTCGAAGCGGTTCGAGAAGCTCAAATACACAATCTTGCCCCAAGCACAGCAAGATTGGGTGCGTCTGAGGTTTGCGGACTACAAAACAGTGTCCGAGTACAATTCTGCCTTGCACAGAATTTGTACTAATCTCTCCCTATGTGGCAAGAAGATCACCGAGGAGGAGAAGATTGAGAAAACTCTTTCCACTTTTCACCCCAATGCTATCCAGAGTGCCGCAGACTATCGTCAGGACGCATACAAGGAGTATAGCGAATCGATTGATGTTATGCAAGTTCTTGAGTCACAAGACGAAGCTCTCCGAAGAACTTCGTCTCACACCACTGGAAGGAGCATTGTACCGTAAATCAATGCCAACAGCTATAAGGTGAAAAAGCCCGCCCACATGAAGTGGGTCAAGAAGGGTGGAAAAGAGAAACATCGAGGCCAAAGGAAAGTCCATAGCCCAAAAGAAGAAGAATGACAAGGAAAAGCCGCAGGCAAGCCGTATGGACAGCAGAACCAAACGTGCTTCAAATGCGGCACTTGGGGCATTGGTCAAAAATATGCCGAGAATCCAAAGAAGTGATCAATGCATATCGTGCCAAGAAGAAGGCCAAAGGAAATGCACCGGCAGAGGCACATTTTGCGAAGTAGGCAATGATGATGTCATGGAAGTTGACACCCCACATGCTTCATCCTCGCAGCTCAGCCTAGACATCAATGATGCAGCCAAGCCCTTGGCCAATGAAGAAAACACTTCTGTGGATAACATAGAAGCAGAAGTGAATGCATACTTTACAGATTCCGTTTAGTGCATGAATAGCATTGTGAGCACTTTCTTTTAGATTGTGGTTGATTAGTTAATATTGAATAATTGTAAGCTCTCGAAGAGCATACTTTTACTTTCTCATGAATAAGAATTGTTATTTATTCTTTATTCCAGTATTCTTTACTTACAAGCAATGTTTGAATTACTTTGCCACTGTCAGATTAGAATTATTTTTCTTTTCATCTAGAAATCGTGTAGCACCCAATGGAGGAAATATGCATTGTTGATAGTGGCACAACAAATACCATCTTAAGAGAGTCGAAATACTTCCAGACGATCACGAAGAACGCTGGAAGGATTACGACAATCGCAGGAAGCGATACGCATATAATAGGCTCAGGAAGAGCCACAATTATATTGCCAATGGGTACAACTTTGGTAATTGAAGAGGCCCTCTTGTACCCTGAATCAACTCGCACTCTCTTAAGTTTCAAAGATATCCGCGCCAATGGGTTTCACGTAGAAACCAATGAAGAAAATGGCAAAGAACACTTGTGCATTGTGAAGCACGCGGAATATGGAAAGATGGTACTAGAAAAATGTCCCTCATATGAATCAGGTTGTACTACACGAAAATCAATGCACACGTAGTGTATACTTCTTTGAAGACTGTCTTTAGAAGCTCTGAATTATTTGCTTTATGGCATTGTAGATTAGGTCATCCTGGTCTTAGATTGATGAGAAATATAGTTAACAACTCACAAAGTCATGGCATTAATGTTAAGAATTTCTCGAATCACGAAGATTTTGTGTGCCATGCATGTGCCACCAGGAAAGTAATAACTAGACCCTCTGTTATGAAAGTGCAACATGAAATCCCTGCATTCCTGGAACGCATTCAGGGGGATATTTGCGGACCGATTCAGCCATTGTTAGGGCCGTTTTCGATCCTTTATGGTGCTCATTGATGCTTCCTGGAAATGGTCGCATACATGTTTCTTTGTCAACAAGGAATCATGCATTCGCAAAAGCTGATCTCGCAGATCATCAGAATTAAGAATGTTTTTCCTGATCATCGCGTGAAGTCCATTCGAATGGACAATGCCAACAAATTTACTTCCAAGGCATTTGATGATTATTGCACAAAGAATCGAATAACTATTGAGCACTCTGCATCGCATGTCCATACGCCAAAATGGACTAGTGAAGCACTCATAAAGAGGATTAAGTTTATTGCCGGACCGCTCTTGCAGAGTTGTAACTTGTCCAACAATTGTTGGGGACACGCACTCCTGTATGCTGCAAAGACTCATCAATTATAGACAATCGGCCTACAACATCCATTCAAACATGCAAACTAGTGCATTGGGTCAACTCAAGAATTGAATGTATGGTATATGTACCTATACCACCCCACAAAGAAGCGAAAGGGTCCTCTCCGCAAGTCTGGATATACATTGGTTATGAAAGTGCATCCATAACCAGGTATTTGGAACCCATGATTTGGGGATTTGAATCTGACCAGATTCGCTAATTGCATCTTTGACGAGGATCGTTTTCCGTCATTAGGGAGGAAATGAACCATTGGATGAAAAATGCCGGAAATCATATGGCATTCCATTGGGATCCCGTGCATGACTCTCGCACTAATGAAGCAAATCATGAAGTCAAGAAGACAATCGATTTGCAGAATTTAGCAAATGAACTGCTCGATCATTTTTGTGATCTCAAGAGCGTGGTTAAGTCGCATATACCGTAAAGAAATGCACCGTAGAGGGTGGAAATACCAAAGAAAGCGAAGGTATCCCTCATCCTGTTGAGAGGCCTCAAAGAAAAAGAACAGAAATCGGCTTCTCAAACCCAAAGTACCGGAGACGTCTAGGGAAAAATGGGCAAGAGGACTTACCATAGCCAATCACAAAAATGCCCCAAAGCAAGAAGGGGAGCCAGTTGAGACACTGCACCGAAAGAAGCCTGTGGAAAAGGCAATTCCAGATCTGAACCTTCCATTGGAAGAAGCCGCCGGAAATAATGTGTGCGCACACATTGGCGGAGAAAAACTAAAGGAACTTGCTCCTGGAATGGGAAATAGCAATGAAGAGCAAGTAGAAGTGCACGAAGCACCCCATGACGAAATGGCCATAAATTTTGTAATAATAGGAGAATCTATGAAAAGAGCAACAACCATTGCAAGGCTTGTTGTTCAAGGTTTCACTCAACGTCCTAGGGTTGATTATGAAGAAACCTATTCTCCGGTCATGGGTGGAATTACCTTTAGATACTTAATCTCAATGGTAGTCAACTTGAAGTTGAGAATGAAGCTAATGGATGTTGTCACAGCATATTTGTATGGAAACTTGGATTCGGTGATATACATGAAAGTACCGGAAGGTATCCCTATCCCGAACCAAGACAGAGCAAACAGAAACCTATACAGTGTGAAATTGGAGAAATCACTGTATGGGCTAAAACAATCGAGGAAGAATGTGGTACAATCGTTTGAGTGACTTTCTCTGCAAGAAAGGCTACACGAACAGCGAAGATTGTCCATGTGTATTTATACAACGATCCACGAATGGATTTTGTATAATCTCCGTCTATGTAGATGACTTAAACATCATTGGGACGGATGAAGAAATTGAAGAAGCATGCACATACTTGAAGTCTGAATTTGAAATGAAAGACTTGGGTAAAACCAAGTTTTGTTTAGGCTTGCAGCTTGAACATGTCCAAGGCGGAATCTTGGTACACCAATCTTCCTACACGCAGAAAGTATTGGAGAAATTTGGTTTTGAAAAGGCATACCCCGCAAAGACCCCAATGGTCGGAAGGTCACTCCAAGCGCACCTAGACCGTGCAGGCCTAAAGAAGAGGGGGGAGTCCTGGGAGCGGAATTCCCATACTTGAGTGCAATTGGAGCGCTCATGTACCTTGCGAATAGCACTAGGCCGGACATTGCGTTCGCCGTGAATTTGCTAGCGCGGTACAGTGCAGAACCCACCAAAAGGCATTGGAAAGGGGTGAAGGACATCTTCCGTTACCTTCAAGGAAGCAAAGACCTCGGCTTGTTTTACAGAAGAAACAATGAATTGAATTTAGTTGGCTACGCCGATGCTGGGTACCTATCGGACCCGCATACTGGCAACTCACAAACTGGGTATGTTTTCCTTTGCGGTGGAACAGCAATTTCTTGGAAGTCGTCTAAGCAGACTCTTGTCTCGACGTCGACTAACCACTCAGAAATCATTGCATTGTATGAAGCCTCTCGGGAATGTGCATGGCTTGAAGAATGGTTCACCACATCCGTAAGTCATGTGGTCCGAACATGGAACAAACCCCACTATTATCTATGAAGATAATGCAGCTTGTGTTGCACAAGTACAAATGGGATATGTGAAGAGTAACCTTACAAAGCATATCAACCCCAAGTTCTTTTATGCTCATGAAATGCATAAGATGAACAAGATAAAGATACTGCATACTAAGTCGTGTGAAAATCTCGCAGATTTATTCACTAAGTCACTCCAGCATCTTCCTTTGAAAGATGTATTAGAGGAATCGGGATGATGAGGCTTAGAGAAGTGCAGATTTCAGGGGGAGATTTTTCACATACTCCTACATAAATCTCAAACATGAAGTTTGAGTACCCAACGTAAATCTTGAAGATTAACATTGAAGTTTGGGTGGATTGTACTCTTTTTCTTAAGTAAGTTTTTCATTGAAGTTTTCTTACATAAGGTTTTTGATGAGGCAATCCGTGCAACACAATAGCGCGTGTCTTATGTACTCTTTCTCCAATTATTTTTCCCACTGGTTTTTATGGAGTTTTAATGAGGCATATGCATCTCGCAGTGAAGAGTCCAAGAAGTGTTAGGAAACCGGATTCGTATCCGATATGGACTCTTCCTTATCTCTAAGCAGAACCGCTTATATATAGGAGGCAGGTCACCCCATTGTACACAAGCATACTGAGAATAATAAAGCGGCTGCTCCTCCTCATATTGTGTCTCTCTTTCTCCCTGTCTATTCTCCACTTGAGATCTATTAGGCAACCCCGGACTATTCGATAGCGAGGTTGTCTAACAAAAACAACGTCTGTTTTGGCATTTTTTTTGAAGTTAATTCCATTTTTATCTGAAAAAAAATGGATATTTATGCCTGAAGAGACGAGAGAGAAACTGGCCGTTTCGACTTGGAGAGCGTCTATCCGTCCCGGCCGCACGGGAGCATCGCCTTCTCTTGCGTTGCGCGAGAGCCACGAGGAAGGCGAAGAAGCCAAGAAATGGGCTCGGCTTCGCTGGCGACGCAGCCTTCTCCGACGGCGTTCCTCCCGCAGCTGCCCACCCACAGCAGCCGCGGCCGCCGCCTCCATCCCGCGCCTCTCCTCCACGCGTCTCATCGCCGGTCCAAGCGCAGCGGTATCTTCTTATCCCTTCTTTTCTTGATGTTCCGTGTTAATTCTAAGGCTAAGCTCTAAGCATGTCGTAAACGGGCGAAGCTGTAAGGCTAGATCATTCAAGAGAGGTTTAAAGTAGCTACTACATACTCGGTCGCACATCCTCGTATGCTTAGAAATTAGGATAAGGTGTTACAGTGCGGTTTTCTTTTTACGGAAGGATTCAACTGAGCTCGGGTGTACATACGTACACCTTATATCCGAGTCGTATAATCTTGTAGGGATATGAGCTCTGCCTACTTTTGTTTTATTTGCATCTGGGAAAGAAAACTCGTTTGGCTGGTAATTTACAGGCAGGGTGAATCAGTGATATAGTCCTAGTGTAGCCTGCAAAAATTCCATTCTTTTGTCTTTGCACAGCCAGCGCAAGCTCTCGCTGCTCCTATGTGGTGACAAAAACTCTACATTTCTCTTTGGAACTCCGAGCAAAGATTCTCAGGGCCTTTCCATGCAGCTTGAGTCATGGGGATGAGGCGCAGGCAGCATTTTGCAATGTTTCCTGGTGGAGAGGGGGCAAGAACCACGGGGTATAGAGAGAGACCAGGATTCACCAAGTTGAGGAAGAACACAGAAAGGCAGGGAAAACTGGGAAAGGCCTATCAAGACATTTACTGAAAAGACATTCCTGCTATTAAATTAACTCCTCGGTATCCTCTTGTCTACTCAAAGCACCAACGTGAACCTATCAATCTATCAATGCAGGAGGGTCTGAAATTGGTCTTAGCTTTACTAAAAAGACATTTCCTGCCTATAATTTGTACTCTCTCCCATGCTTATAATTTGTCCATTGTTATTTGTCTCAGCATAGATTGACTTTGAAGTTGAAAGCACATCTACAATTTTTTTCAAAACATTTTATATTGATCGGTGCCTAAACTAAACTGGTTTCTACAATTCTACCGAAAGTAGAATGCCAATTGATATCTTCCCATAATAAAAAACAATTGAACCATGTTTTTATGCAAAGAGAAATAATGCCCACAAATCCACAAGAAAGATATGTAGGATATATAAACGTGCCAAACACAAAATTGAGGTTTGCTCTCCCTAAAAGTAAACGTAGGGGTGGGGGGAAAGCCATGAAGCAGTCCTATCTTCCAAAAGCTCAACAGTACTCGTGCTAGAGCCGTAGGGCCAAGGCTGTTCACTGTTTTCCCAATCTGCAAATGACTCTAACATGCTTAACACATCTCACATCCCAAGGAGGGCAACAGAAACAAGCGGCAAGGATAGGGATGTACTTGTACCCGAGCTTAGCAAAGCCGGTCTCTTCTTTTAATAAAGTGCCAGCATTATGCCCTTATACTTGAGTGTAAACATATGAAGAAGTTACACGCAGATTCTTATTTACATGCGCCAGCATTTTTTGTCATGAGCATTTGTTGCATTTTCACTGTATGCAGCCTATTGCTTGAGCAATCTGATCTTGTCGCCATTTAGGAGCTGCGAGCTGCATTGCTTCAGAATCTTATGGGAACTGTAAAAAGTTTAACTTTACCTTACATGATCTTAGCAGTGCATATGGGAGCTAATATAATTGACTATATGTTGATTATTTTTGTACGGTAGGCTGAAAACAGTGTACTTCACCTGAACACATTATGAATTGGTACCTTCTGTTTTGTATTTATAACTGTTAGTCTGTTACTCTTACTATTGCAGGCAAACTGAGTGTTCTTATCATCAAAGCAACTCACAGTGGTCTGAGCAATGTATCTGTAGAAAGCCCCCCTGATAATGAAGCCCCGATGACTGGTGCCGCTTACAGCTTTAGAGGAGCAACAACATCACTTACAGATGAGATCTTAACTTCTACAAAGAAGATTACTCTTGTGAGGCATGGTTTGAGCTTGTGGAATGCGGAAAGCCGTGTCCAGGTTCGTATTCACTTTTCAACCAGAGGGCTCACTCTAACTGCTGCTCAACTTGCTTTCCTATTAATCTATTATCAGTTTACTTGTGGGATGTATGACTGCTTATTTATAATTGCAAATTCCATTTTACAATAGGGTGTGGTTTGAATACATGTTCAATCATTCATTTATCAATTCGTTTAGGATACCTGTTTATATGCTAATCTGTGTTGGCATAATTCAGGCACTGATTCTTGATTATCATCAATGTGCCTGATTCTTCCATTGTCCCACTTATGATAAATAGGTTACGGTAACATTTATATACTGACAATAAAAGCATATAGTGCCCATAGACAATAAGTTTGTAGATCTTGTGCAGTTGTTTATCTTCACATAGTATCAACCGTTGCAGCAACAAGAGTGAACTAAGATTTGTAACATTTTTTTTCAATTCATGACATAATTAAGACATACCTTTTGAATTCATTAGTGAAATAGTTGCTTTTGTCTAGGGAAGCTCAAATCTGTCGGTGTTAACAGAGACTGGAGTCGAGCAGGCAGAGAAATGTAGTGATGCTCTTACAAATATGAGGTTTGATGTTTGTTTCTCTATCCCTATCTCACGAGCGAAGGTACTAATCTTAAAGTCTTACTACCTGAATGTGGTTTGGAACAATTTGTTGCTTAACTTTGTAACGCTTAAATGCTTACCTTTATTGTCATTTCTATGCAGTCAACTGCAGAAATTATATGGCAAGGAAAGGAGCAGCCCCTTGTTTTTCTTGATTCATTGAAAGAGGCTCACCTGTTCTTTTTAGAGGGCATGACCAATGGTATGTCAAGGCTTGTATAAACCGTCAAGATCTTACTCTTACTGTCCATTTCTGCAAAATGACCACACTATAACTTGGAGGCATCGGATGCTAAGAAGGAATATCCAGAGTTATACACCAAATGGAGGGAGGACCCTGCAAATTTTCATGTTAATGGTGTATACCCAATTCGGAAGTTATGGGGAACAGCAAGAGAAGCTTGGAAAGAAATTTTACTTACTCCGGTATGAATTTTTTCATCTTCCAAGTTCTTTTTTATATGGTGTGTCTTGAATGTTTATTATGCTTTCCACTCTTTTTTTGTGTCAGGGAGAAAACTTCTTGGTAGTTACACAAATCTATTTTGCGGGCGCTCGTCTGCACAGCACTTGGTCTTTCTCCTGAGAGGCAAGTTTTGCCTTTTCTCGATTGTAAAATATGGTGAAAACATTACAAATGCTTTTCAATGTTATCTCACTGAAACTTCCATAATTGCAAACGTTCTCTTCTTTTCTGAAATAGCTAGTTGGGTAATGTAGGTTTCGTGCCATTGATGTAAACAACGGCGGCATGTGTGTCTTCACGGTCAACAAGCGAGGTGAAGCCATGCTTCAAGCCCTTAACATGACTGCACACATGTATAGTGATCATATCTATCAGTATTAGTTATCCCTCTGTTTTGGCACCTGCATTCCTGCCGTATATTACTGTAACACACTCCTTTGAATAGACAAAAATCATTCTTGAAATGACGTGCTCCACTCAATTTTAGCGTGGATAGGTCGAACAAATTGTCCTTCATTGGATGTGAATGTAAACTGTGAATCTTAAGATGTAGAGTTCACTGCAAACTGAGGAGCTACGTCTACTAGCTAGCTGTTCATGGCATGGTTACTGTGAAGATGGAATACATAAGGACAAAGAAGTAGAGGACGACTGCAACAAAACCAGAGATGAGAGCCCCCATGACACGGTCGCAGAAAGTCTTTATCTGCCCGCAGATCGGCAGCCAGCCGGCGTGGCTGTTCCCGTTCTTCCCCACGTCCGACAAGGCTCCCGCCGCCGCGATGGCACCGGTGAGCACCATGCCCAGCATCTGCAGCACACATTTCAGACAATCAGACCAAAAATCATACGACACATCGCACAACTACACAGGACATCAGGATATATATATTGACGGCATGCTCCAGCCTTCCAGCCACGTTGGTTTCAGACAGTGTGCTACTCACCACGTCGCCCATGAGCACCAATCTCGAGGCGGGGCTCGCCGGCGGCACGAGGAGGACGAGCAGGTTGTAGGCGCACGCGACGGCGTTGGCGACCACGAAGAACCTGCAAAATGTAGCGTTCTTGATGGCACGGCACGACATGATCAGTACCAGGAACATGCAGCTGCTAACGTCAGGGCGCTACTGCTTAATTACACCAAGGATGGCGTGTACTGGAACTTGGCTTCCAACTCTATCCCGAAGATGCTGGTCGTCCCGTGGCTCGTGGCCATGACTATCGCCGCGACGCCGGCGGCGGCGGCCGCCGCCACCCTGAGCACGACGGCGACGAACCTCGGTGCCTTGGCCACGCCCATGCCGGTGTGTGGAGCTGTGCTTGGGTGTCAGAGAGGTAGGCAGAGTGAAGCGCTGAAGCTGATGTTCGGTAGGCCGTGGTTTCATGTGAAAGCTGAAGTGGGTGAAGAGTTAGGAACTTGAATACAAGCATACGGCTACGTGTGATGAATTATGATAAATTGTATGTTGATATAGTTGTTATATAATGAAGCTGGTAGAACTAACTCGCTTCTTGCCATTTGAATTCAACAAATTTGAAGCATGCTTGGAAAGGGACTCGGGGTTGAATTTTTTGCACACAGAAGCAATCATGCATTAAAGTCGTGCTTACTTCAATCTAAAGAAAGGGTGTGGTAGGCCTGTCATGGGGTACTTGTACCAGTACTACGACTTAAACTTGTTCCCTGAATATTTGGTAGGTATTAGACATCATAAAATTAAAAACAGCCTTCGTTAAGGCTGCATTGACCGAGATATATACATTTGAGATGATGCCTTCACTACTCTTGAGGCATTTTGTAGGAGCCATATGACGCATCGATCAAGCACACCAATATGTTTCCTTAACTACTCTCGAGACAACACAGCTCCAGAAAATTCAGAGCAATGGGCCAGATCGAAGCTGCTGCTCGAGTTCTTTATGTTTTCTTTTACGTCGATAGGTCATCAGCTGGGGAAATTTCCTGGGGAACGCACGTCAGCTTGGAAATAAAACGGGCTCATCTCCCCTCTTGATTCGTTGGTTCATCTCAGTCTGCAGCGAAAAGTACCAGTATGAAAAAGAAATTAATAGGTGTATTTTACTCGTTGGTTTTTTTAATAAAAAATCTTTTTAACCATAAACTACTAAACCAGGCATTTAACCTTTCAAATTATAAAATCAGATCAACTTACACCTGGAGGCGATTTAGGATTATGGTTTTGCTAACATAGAGGTGGTTTTGCCATGTTGCGTCACCCAAATTTGCTACGGTGACATCCCGGTCAGCGCTGTTGTAAAATATAGTTCTATTACCCGTGATCAATCAACAGTGCGTCAAAAAATCACACGAACAAGAACAAAGAGTACATACAAAAGTAGGGGACAAAACTCTCTTTTTATTAGATTGATTCTTCTGTACAAAATGATGCATAATATATAGCAAAACCAACAGGAGAAAGATTCGGTTTCGCCCACCAATAAATAGAGTCCTTCTAAACCTAGACTAGGATTCTATCTACATCATAACACTTCCCTTGGACGACAACTGCGTAAAGCACATGTCTCATTAAAAACTCCTCCCAAAGACCCAATGGGATAAAAGGGATGGAGATAAGAGTATATTGCACTCGCACTCCGTATTTCACTAATTGCCTCATTAAAAACCTTCATGTGAGAAAACTTCAGGAAAACTCACTAAGGGAAAAAGAGCGCAACCTATAATCTTCAGATATAAAATAGGATCTTCAGGATCATGTAAAGGGTTATGATTCAGGGTTTTACTCCTCCTGAACTCTGCATATCTCTAAGTCATCTCATTCCAATGCCATTAATACATCTTTGAAAAATGAATTTTGGCAAGGTCTTAGTGAACAAATCTGCTAGATTTTCATATGACTTACTCTATAATATCTTTACCTCACTATTCTTCTGGAGATCGTGAGGATAAAAAAATTTAGAGGCAATATGCTTCATGATATTGCTCTTTACATAACCTATTTACATTTGTGAAACACAAGTAATATTATATTTATAGATAATTGTAGGGGTATAGATGGTATTAAGACTATATAACTTCTGGATATGGTTAATCACACATCTCAGCCAAACACACTCATGTGAGGTTTCATGTAAAACTATAATTTCTGAGTGGTTGGTAGAAGTAGTTACCAAGGTATGTTTCAAAGACTGCTAATAAATAGCTGAACCATCCAGAAAAACATAAAACCAATCTTAAATTTGTCACTGTGGGGACCAGATAGATAACCAACATCCATATATTCCATCATGGTTAAGTCTTCGTTCTCCTGGAAAAACAATCCAAGATCTTGAGTATCTTGGAGGTATATGAGTAAAGACTTGACACTAGCCCAATGTTTTTTGGTTGGGACTACACTGTGTCTTGCTAGCAAATTTATTGCGAATGCAATATCAAGCTTGGTGCAATTCGCAAGATATATAAGTATGGGGTTTCAGGTCCTAAAACCTTCTCATTTTCCATCATTGGTCTGAAAAGGGTCTTACCACCTCAAGGGATCTCACAACCATAGGGCTTTAAAACAATGAGATTTATCCATATTAAATCTTTCAAATACCTTCCTTGTATAGATAAACTGGTGTACAAAAATTTCTCCTGGGAAATGCTTTAGCTGCAGGCTTAAACAATATTTGATTTTACCCAATCTTTCATCTCAAAACTCCGTCGTAAGGTAAGCACTTGCTTCCTTTATTTCCTCTGTGGTTTTGATGACATTCAGATCATCGACATATACTAAGCTGATACAGAATTCATTCTGAGATTTCTTTATGAACACCCAGGGACAATATTCCTTCTTCAGAAGGACCACACTAAGTCGGTTGTACCACATTCTCCTCGACTATTTTAATCCGTATAGAAAAAATCTTCAGTTTGACACTATACATATTGTGATTATTAGGATCCAAAATTTTAACTCCTTCAGGGTTTTCATATAAATATCCGTATCCAGTGACCCATATAAATATGTGATCATCAATCCATCAACTACATTAATAAGTTTAAACTTGCTACCATTAATATTAAATTTCAGAACGTTGTTCCGCTCATTACAGGAGAATAGGTTTTATCGTAATCGATGCTAGGTCTCTGCGTGAATCCTTGTGCTACAAGAATTCTTTTATATCTCACCACCTGGATATTTTCATTTCTCTTTTGGATGAAAAATTCATTTGATCCTACAGGGAATACTTTCGGAGATGTTCGATCAACGGGACCAAAAACTTTTCTCTTATTAAATGAACGCTGCATCAATTGCTCTTTGTTTATTTGACCCTATATGAATGCTCCTGGCTCTCTGCCATAGACTTTGATTCTAAAACCAGTTTTTAGCAATTTTTAGAGCCGAAATATGTCGACAATTATAGCATTTTTTTTATACAATTCTCCTGCATCACTTCAGGGATACCTCTTCATTAATTTCTTTCAGCTCCTCGTGATTTCCCACAACGATAGAGTCTGGGTGTTCTGACTTCCAGCGATAGGTTGTGCGCACAAATATATGCTGGGATTATCACCTTCAGGATGAATCATTTCAGGGATGTTACCATCTCCAGGATGGATCACTTTAGGGATTTTCTTAACATCAGGTCTCGTGCACCTAGAGGTCTCCCTCTCTTTTTATAATGAGGGTCAAGAGTGGGTTCAATATCTTTCTAGGGTATTTCCATTCTTTCTGGTGCATATACTACATGTATATGAGATCTTTTCACTCCCTTATGATCAGTGAAAGCATTTGGCAGATTATTAGCTTATTTGTTGTAGATTTATTATCCTTCGAACTTCAAGTTCAATTTCTTTAGTGCGTGGATTTGAGGACTCGACATTCTTTAATATGGTACTTATCTCCTCCTAATGCCAAAAAATGTCCTTAGTACAATCAGCGTACCGAGTCGTGTACAAATTTCCTGTCATAGGCTTGAGGTCTTTAAATAATTGATAGATATTCATAACCTACATAGATTCTCAACTTCCGGTGAAATCCCATGGGGGTACGCTGTGGTGGAGAGATTGGCATATATACATCACAACCAAATTTTCACAGATGACAAATACTTAATTATTTTTCATGCATTATCTGCAATGGGGAAATTTCATGATGTGTAGTTGGTCTGAGTTGAATTAATACCACAGCGATCAGTATTGCGTGGCCCCAACAGCTGGTGGGTAGCCAACTATTCTATAAGATTGGCTAAGCAATAAATTTTATTCCTTTAATTAATGACACTACCAGACCATTTTGAGTGTGGACATAATGTACAAAATGCTCTACATAATTCCCAGAGTCATACAATAATTATTAAATACTTTTTAAGGTCAACTCGTTAGCATTGTCTATTTGAATAGATTTGATCCTTTCTTTTGGAAAAGAGACTCTTAATACTTTGGGTAATTAATTTAGCAAAAGTGGCTCTTAGTAGATAAGAGACATACATAAGATCATCTAGTAGAAACATCTGTTAGTACCATAAAATCTCTTAAAAGGCTCAACAGGGGCTAAATGGGTCCGTAGATATAGCATTGAATTTTCTCCAGGAAATTCAGTGATTCTTCCCTGACTTTTAGGTAAGAAGATTTAACTATGAGCTTTTCTATAGCACAAACAGAGCATAAGAAATCATCAGATCTAGGAAAGTCTTTATGCTATGGTCAACAGAATTATTAATTATTCTTCTCATAATATTCAAATCAGAATAACCCAGTCGATCTGCTAAATCTTAAATATTTCTGGGTTTTCATCTCAACACAAACTTCAGGTTTTGATATGTGCATAGTATAACCCGGATGAGAAAGAAAGAAGTTTTTCAACCACACCTTTATTACACCTATTAAACTTAGTTATGGGTAGATATTATGTACCATCCTTATTTTCTATCTCCATATAGAAATAATTCAGACCAATGTCTTTAAAACTTAAGAGAGTACGACTGGACTCAGGGTATAATATAGCATTCTTCCAGTGCCAACTATGAGATCATCACTTCCGGTGATAGTCATAATACTTTCAATTCACTTAGTGTGGTACAACTGTCTTTTAGACAGATTTCCTCCTCCACCATTGGATTATACTTTGTTCCCTATTATAAATATGATTTAACAATCATACAATTGTTGCATTAGAAATAAATTGTAGAATATAGAACAAACATAGCACAATTAATCAAATATTTGGGAAATAACTATTTATTCAATTTTAAATGATAATCACTAAACAGGAGCATAGACCAAATGTTCATTCAGGAACTAGGACCAAACTGATGAGGAGACTTATAAGGAATATGTGACATCGACTAGCAAAATGAAGGAATACTTAGGAGACTAATTCAGGTCTCCAAATGAATCATAGGTGTCTTGCAAGAACTCCTCAAACCCAATAATTTTAAGAACCATATCATCACACTTCTTAGCGCCCGTGTCAATACAGGTTGAACGGTGAAGTATGGTTCAACATTATTTCCCAGGTCTTAGTAATTTTCAGTGGATTTCATATAAATGTCTATCATATACTTCGGATGCGATAGTTGCAGGGCCAATGGCCAGTGCATTCATACCTAAAACAGGGTTATTCAGGGTTTGCAGCCTTATTAGCTGATTCTTACTTCTGGAAGCCCCCTGTCCCCTTACATTTGCTTTCCCACTATGGATTGCCTTTTCCCCTGTCTGATCTGTCATTCTTTCACTTACCCCCTTTGTTCATTTAGCCCTTTCTGCGGCCATGGCTATTGCTAGCATGCTGAGCATTTTCATGTGCTCCGGGCATTGTAAGACTCCATTTAGGAAGTACATGATGATTCTTCACTAGGAGTTCATCACGCTTTTCTGCTTCTAGCAAAATACATATAAGCTCGTAGTACTTCGGTACTTGGCATGACGATATTGTTACAGCAGTATCTTCATACTGGGGTGGAAGGTGCATTGTTAATCATTTTAACATTAGTAACATTCTGGTTACAGAATGTTAGTTCAGTAACAAGTTTATGAATGTCAAAGTAATATGCTGCCACAGCCTTTAAATTTCTGAAGGTGAGGGAAAATCCATTCGCACTGTCCTTCTAACAACATAACAAGTCTTTGCTGGTTATATATTATTCCTTCAAGGAATTCAAAAGTACCAACTATTCCTCTTTCATCCAGTATTCGGCCTTCATGTCTGTATGAAGATGGTGATGATGCCTCACGAAGTGCAAATTGATATACTTGGTAGCTTCAGGAAGAACAGAGGTACCAGCTTCAGGCTGGGAAAACAGTAACTCCAAATGATTGAGCTGTCAGATTAATTTTAGTATTCATTGCCCAAGTAAGGTAATTTTTTGCGGCCATTTAGGGCAAAGTCGATAAATTATCTCTTTGTGATGTCTAACATATCCTATTTCTATTTATACAAAATAACTTTTATTACTGGTAAAATCAATATATTGCATGCTCACTATTCAATTAGTAAAACTTGGTCTATATCTATTCAGTAGATAATTATTTAAAAATTTTCAGAATTTTCTTACTAATTTTTTAGTTTTCTGCTAATTATTCAGCAATTTTAGAATTACCAGATAACAATAAAAACAAATTTCAACATATATAAACATTGAATTATTCTCTGGCCTAAGCCTCCCGGCGACGGGCCTCCGCTACGCTCCACCAGACTCGACCTTCTAAATTTGGATCATATATCAACATCGAACGTGTACATGTAGTTTTAATTATAAATGATTAAACAAAATTGAAAGAAAATTTTTGCTCAGTGAATGGCACTTTTTCTCCTGTTGCCTGGAGGGTGGGAATGGTTTTTACTTGAGATTATGGTAATATCATGCTCATTCCAGTTTGATCGAAGGTGTACGGTGATTGTCGAACGTGTGTCTGTAGTTTTAATTATAAATGATTCAACAAAATTGGAAGAAAATTTTTGCTCAATGAATGGCTCTTTTTCTCCTGTTGCCCGCAGGGTGGGAATGGTTTTTTACTTGAGATTATGGTAATCTCATGCCTATTCCAGTTTGATCGAAGGTTCTGCCTCCCTGTGCTATCTCCTGACCAAATCTTGAACTTTTGTGGTGTACAGTGATAGTCAATAGCTGCCATCAAACTTCAATCTTGAGCTGTGGGTTCCTGTGCAACTCACACGGGGCTAGTGTTTCTGAATGGTTGTAGAAATACTTGATTGGAGCACTTTTTTTTTTTCCAAAGATGATTTTTTTCTTATGCTAGCACTTGCCTAGGTCTGTTCACGAACCCACCAACTGAGCTAGGCTCACTTCACATTTTTAAATGTAGTTCTTACTGGAGAAAGGTATGAACAGATCCTACATAAAAAAAATCATCTTAGGAAGCAAAAAAAAGTTGCGTCCCTCCCCGTCCGCGTTCGAGGTTTTGGTCCGACGCGCGTGCGCATGAGAGTTGGGTATAGCGTGTGTGGTGTGTGTAGAGTGTGTGTGCTGAAATGTTCAAAAAAGCGCTAGGCGGTAGGCGGGCGGAGGCCCACTGCTTAGCGTCCAGCCCGTTTAGGTGGCGTCTAGACGAAAATCGTAAAATAGGCAGACTGCAGCGAAAGACAAATAACAAAGTGTGACAAAAGAGTGAAAGATACATGAAAGATGGAATATAGTTACAAAACATAGTCCCACACATAATATGTCACAAAACTAAGTCTATAAATGGAGTTCATTGATTTGCGTTTCATACCCAATGTTCAAAAATGTACTTCATTGATTTATATTTAAACAAATGCACTTCACTCAGTTCACTGGCTTACTGATTTAAGCAATAAGCAAATAAATAGACTACTAATCTACAGTAGATTTACTACTAATCTACTAAAAAATGTCTCTTGAGTTCACACTTTAGAGATCACTTTAGACTTCAGTTCAATTCGGTTTAGGGTTTACTACTCTGTTAATTTCATTAGCTATTATTTTTATTTCTACCTTATTATTATCTAAAAATTACACATTTTTCCTTTTTTCTTTTAAATTTTTTCTTTTTTTTCCCTTCCATTTATTTTCTCTCTTTTCTCTTTTTCTCCCACCACCCTTTTCTTTTTCTTCATCCGGCCGACTCTTTACTTATCCATTCTTCTACCCCCCCCCGTTTTTCTCCCCTTCCCGATATGGCTCTCCAGCCGGCGCCCCTAGTCGGCTCCTCCGCCTCTAGTACACCGCTGGTCACTGATTTCCCCACAGTCGGCCACTCCTCTAGTCTGGCCTCTCCTCCCCACGCATAGCGCCTCGACCGCTACCAGCCCACGTGCCGTCGCGCCTCCTCGGCTCGGCCTTGTGCTGGCCTCGGCTCCACCTTGTATCGCCGCCAGCCCCACCGGCCGCCGGACCACCTCCTCCTTCTCTGTCGCTCTTGACCGCACTGGATGGCCGTGCCACTAGGCTCTGCTCCCACACGGCCCGCTCGGTTGCTCCACCTCCTGTCCTGAGCTCGGCCCGAGCTCCATCCATGGCTGTCGGTCTACTCCCTCTACCCCCCTATTTTCCGCATGTTGTCACGAGCTCGAGCCACGGGAAGACGAGATCTGGCGGCGCGACTGAGGATCCACGGCGGCGGCACGAGGTTAGGGGTGCAGCGTGAGCTCGCACGATCGCACCCGACGACAACTCTCTAATCGGTAACTAGCCTCCCCCCTTTCTTCCCCTCTTCCTCCAACCCAGCATTGCCTAGCCATTGCGCGTCTACCTTTTTGCCGCTCAACGCCGCCCAGGACCGCCTGCGCGTCTGCCTAGTGTCGTTGAGCTCTGCCTAGGCGCCTCCTTTGCCTAGGGCATGATTTTGTGCCTGCTCGGCCTTGTGCTGGCCTCGGCTCCACCCTGTATCGCCGCCAGCCCCACCGGCCGCTACCGTCGGCCGCCGGACCACCTCCTCCTTCTCTGTTGCTCTTGACCGCACCGGATGGCCGTGCCACTAGGCTCTGCTCCCACACGGCCCGCTCAGTTGCTCCACCTCCTGCCCTGAGCTCGGCCCGAGCTCCATCCATGGCTGTCGGTCTACTCCCTCTACCCCCCTATTTTCCGCATGTTGTCACGAGCTCGAGCCACGGGAAGACGAGATCTGGCGACGCGGCCGAGGATCCACGGCGGCGGCACGAGGTTATGGGTGCAGCGTGAGCTCGCACGATCGCACCCGACGACAACTCTCTAATCGGTAACTAGCATCCCCCTTTCTTCCCCTCTTCCTCCAACCCAGCATTGCCTAGCCATTGCGCATCTACCTTTTTGCCGCTCAACGCCGCCCAGGACCGCCTGCGCGTCTGCCTAGCGTCGTTGAGCTCCGCCTAGGCGCCTCCTCCGCCTAGGGCATGACTTTGTGCCTAGGCGAGGCAGAGGGCTGCCGCCAAGCGCCTAGGTGCCGCCTTTCTCCGCTTTTTGGAACACTGATGTGTTGGGGTGTGTGTGTGTTTGTAGCCTAGCCATTGCTCTTTCTTCTATAGTGAATGCCACAGCTCTGGCCAGATTTTTTTTAAAAAAAATGCTGCTGTCGCTTTGGACTGGGCATAAATTAATTGTTCATCAAGGGTCAGGGATTATCTACTTAGCGCTTCTGCAGCTAGACTCCACTTGCGTCCAGGGTTCACAATATCAACGAAAATCACTCGATTTTCACGATTTTTGACAGTACTGGTCCGACTAGAGAAACGGAACCAGTCGATAAATCGGTTCAATTCAAATTCAAAAAAAAAAGAATAAAAAACGTATCAAAAAGCTCTCAAAAATTAGTATTAATTGCCTTTTGACATCTGGACATTTACCGGGTTTTTGCAAATTTTTCAGCATTTTTTGCAATTATTTCCAATTTTTCTTTGAACTTTTTTTCAAATTTCCCTGAATGTCTCGATTAACCAGTCGAAAATCAGCAAAACCCAGTCGAAAACGGTAAAAACCGAATTTTTAGGCCACTATTTGACCATTGAGTTCAAAAAGTGACTTTGAATTTATACCGATTTTCGACGAAATTCGCTACTGACACGTTGCGATTTCTAACATCGGTTCAGTAATGTAAACCCTGCTTACGTCACATTTTTTTCTACTTCCTCCAAAATGTAAAATGTTCTGTTTACCGTAAGAATGGAGAGTTACATGTTTGTTGAAGTTCTGACCAAGAAACGAACAACTAGTAGATATCTTCAAGGATTTTTATTTCCGGTGAGCTTTGGAGACTCTGGCTAGGTGATCATCAATTCATCATGCCCTGAGGCCTGAGCAAGTGGTACATGCCTGGCGATACTTAGCCTGATTTTGGAGGCTGTCACAACGTAAGCTATGAACCGTGCCAAATTCCAGCCAGGAGATGCAACTGGTGCTAGGCTTCGCCTTGGTGTACGTTTGATCTTTGCAGCCACTAAGGGCATGTACAATGGTGCCTAGTCAGCTGTCTATAACAATTACCATGTCATAATTTTGATGAGCTGGATGAAAGAGAAGAAAGAGAGAGAAGGAGGTCGTCTGTAATTATACAGACGGTCGATAGCAATCCCAATCGACGACATCCCTTCGGTTGTACGAGACTGTCGTCTACAAGCGCCCCCGACATCGATCTTTTGTGCTTTACTCCAAATTCCCCAATTGCTATCTCCGCCGAATCCCGTCTCACTGCCGCAAAATCCTCCCCTTCGCGCGTGTTCTACTCTCTTCCTGCCCCGACGCGCGCGCAATCATGTACTTCGTGCGCGATATTCCCTCCACGATCCATCGCATCGCGCGATTTACTCACCACGCCGATCTACCACTTCGGCTTCCACTCCAAATCCGATCGCTTCTTCATGAGGTCGACTCAATCCTCGTCCGGTCTCGGGCTTCCCCGACGAGCACCACCGCACGGGAAGATGCCTTGCCGACGGACTCGGATGGATCCGCCGCCGCTGTCGCCATGGGGATCTCCTCCGGCCTCTTCCGTGGAGCACGTGGATGCTGCCACCCTCGCCGGAGCCGCAACTGGCTGGGCAAGCGGAACTGAAGCAGTCGCAATGGACAAGCCTGAAGGTCAAGCCACTGCACCCGAGCTCTCATCCCCACCCTCAGATCCAGCACAGTGGTATGAGTTATTTCATCCTAATTGCAATCTTTCCTTGTTTCATAGGAATGTCAGCTACGAGTAGACTTCACAGATTTTGAGTTGGCTTTGATATTATTGGCAGCTGAAAAGATTGCTAGATTTGGTTCTTTGTGAGGGTAGATAATTTGTAGTAACCTAAGAAATGCTGGATTTATCTCTCAAGAATTGCTAAATGACAGTATACAATTGCGGAACTAATAATCAATAGAGTAAACTCCTCCAGTTTATCTTCCGTTTTGTTCTGGGTTGCTGTATTAACTCAATTAGTATACTGAACATGAATATATGATTCATTAGAGTTGTTTTATGAACTGTATACTGTGGAAATGATGCAACTTGCTGTTACTGAAGAATGGCATGCATTGCTTTTTTATTGGTCGAAAAAATTCTAAATGGAAGTAAGATACTGAATAGTTCATAATGCAGTTTTATCATCTTGTATTGTTTGATAGTTATGACCAGTGGAGATAGTTAGGTATATACACCTTATATATGTGTAGCCATTTGACTTTGATAGTTATCATCTTGTATTGTTTGATAGTTATTCGAAAAAATTAGATTGTTTGATTATGACTCGACATTTTGCTATAACATATATTATCTATTTTTGGTTCTGTGAACACACTATAACCAATTTGGGTCAACTATGGTCTTGATCATTGTGGTTGTCTGATTTTACAGATTTTGTAACCAACAAAAATGGCAAATTTACAATAATCATCAAACTATATTTCCCCGATTTTTAGTGCACTGGTAGATGACTTAACTGCTTAATAAATATTAGCTATATATTACCATCTGCACTAACCAGTTATTGAGCAATTACTTGAGAAGCTGAATACAAACTAATTGCATATCCAATGATAACATAAATCACAGTTGTCCAACTGAACAAGAAATTGTCCTTAGTTCCAGAGTAAAGAGGTTTTTGGAAAAGGATTTTGATGATTTGGTGCATATTCAATAGACCGTCACACTTTGTCAGTCTTATGAAATTTGACAATCAATCACTTGAGATCTGACGTGCTGTGCATTGTAGCTGAATTTTTTTGGTGTAAACAAGTAGCTATGAGTGAACTAATGAACTAATTTTGTTTTCCTTTTGAACTAATGAAGCAACTTCTATTCCATTTTCGTTGATAAATCAACAACAGTGACGAAAATTCCCTTTTGTCTATGAGTGAAGCAGAGTGCTTTACCTTGAGTAAAATAATAGGAATTGTTGGGTAATACATTAAAAGCAATCCACTGAAATCATTTCCCTAAAAAAAAAATTAAATCGCTAACAGAATGAACTCATGCTTGTCAGCACCCTATCCTGTGATTATCTTGTCTTCCTTTGGTTTGTAGGACTTATGGCATCAGACATCATTGCTCTTGTTACGAAAGCAATTAATTAATATATTTATATATTTTAGTGACTGACCACACCCGACTTGTACAGCACTTTGTCATAATCAGTACCAAGTTTGCATATTTTTTCTGTTTTTTTCCAGGGGGAATTATTCTCGTCCTCCCGGTGGTTTCCTTAGCTATTTCCAAAATCCAGCTACTTTCGCTAGTCTTGGACAAATTCACCATCAGTCACAAAATTACCATTTTGTTGGCGGTCCTACACAATATGCTAATACCCTTGGTCCAAGTCCATCGGTTCCCATAGAGATTCCATCGCCAGATTGTTCAAATTCGAGCACTCCACTTACACCTTCAAACTTGCAATCCCAACCACACATTAATGTTGACAGTGGCGACGAGGATGGAGAAATTAGGACCCACAAGCGGCTAGCATGGACAAAAGAGGAGGATCTAAGATTGGTTAGTTCCTAATGTAATCATACCTGCTTATCTTAGTTAGTATTGCTTATCTTCTGAATGTCATCTAATAGCCTGATGACATGGCTACATGTATGAGATGGTTCAAGAAAAAGCTCATCCATGCGTTTGGTTGGTTGAATGGAACCATCCCATCGTGGACCAAGTGGTACAATTTTGAGGAATATTCTCTCTAGATGCTGAACCATCTCGTTCACCCAAAATAATGGAACCAAATGGTACAGGACCATCCCATCCCATTCAACCTCATCCCACGAACCAAACGCACCCTAAGAAATTGTCACACCACATGCGGGCTAGAACTTGCAACTCCATAGAAGACTATGAACTTACAGCGAGCACCACACCAGCGGTCAACGGCCGTCCGCCCAACATCCCTTCAGCGCGCCTCTGTTTTGTTGGAACCTGCAACACCACTGCAAGAGCTGCTAGTATCTGGGCTGCTGGTTTACTTCTTTTCTGCCCACCTCATCGACGTGAACGAGAGAAATTGTGGTCGTCGTCTTCCGGAAGTGTTGTTTTCCGAATGCTAGCTACATTATCCATGTAGACCCTAATCACGCACAACTCTTACAGGTGGCATGAAAAAAGGCACTAGTGTATAGTAATATATTAAGTCTTCAACCTCGCAGATATAGATAATGTGCAGGAAAATTAGCTTGTCTATGCTCCTGAAAATGACTAATGGAATATATGAACAATTCCTGAACACCGCTGGATGGACAAGAAATCTACTAGAGGCAATTGGATTTAAAACACCAACAATCATGGTTCACAAAATCGACAAAAATCGCGCGATTTTCGTCCATATCGCCGCAGCCCGATATCAAAAACCGGTCGAAAAACCGATCCAATTCAAAAAAATTGGAAAATTCGAAAAAATTTACGTGTCAAAAACCGGTGGAAATCGGTCGATTTTCGTCAAAAATCTCTACAAAAATCGATCGCACAAAAAGTTCAACAAGGTCGTCGATTTTCCACGAAAATCGACGATATTTGAATTTTTTTTGAAAAAAATTGGTTTTTGAATTTATCCGATTTTTTACGATTTTAGGACGATTTTTGCGATCATCGAAAATTACTGTTCATCCGAGAATCGCCGGACAGATTTAGTGAACCCTGCCAACAATTCTATCAGTGCGCCAGGTTAAAATCAACATAGCTGAAGTTTATGTCGCAAGGGCAAATACATTGATTTGAATAAAGTATCTACAGCAGGGAACAATGAACGACAAAAATCAGCTATATTTCCTAACCAAACTAACCTCAAAAAGGTCAAATTCAAGGAGAACTGAAAGTGGGTACAAGGTGCCTGCAAAACTGTTCAATTTCTGGACAACAAAGAGATTCGTATTACAGCAATTTCGGTTTGTAACTTTACCAATAGAATTTCCAGCACCAAGTGCTTAATCTTAATATGTACAGCATTCACTACAAGTGCGTCTTGCACAATTACATGTATTTTCTTACAAAAAAAAACATGGTACAGTAATCAAACACAATGAAGCAGCTAATGCTATCTAGCAACAGTACTAGCTTAACAACAGGCAAAACTGACATCATGGAACAATAACTTGTACATACCTATTGAACAAAAGGAAAAAAGGTCACCTGCGTATCAACCAGAGCTTCCACAGGAACTACCAAGGTGTGCCGCAACATCGTTAACTAATAGCCTGATGACATGGCTACCAGAATGCCGGGAGATCTCCATGCATTCTTCCAAGTCTGCACTGCACGCCAACTTTACCCACTCATGATCATCATCAAGATACTTGATATCGAACATGCCAACATCCATCCTCAGCCTTTTGGCTACTTCATCTTTCAATACACTAACACTGCCAGAACATGGGAAGCGGAACCTTACAATGTCTTCCTTAAAACTCGCCTTTATAGTTACGGTCCCTGAATTTTGCACCAGCACCAAATTGCTGGGAGGGGCTAATATTGGTTGGTCAACTGCTGAAGCAAAGAGATTCTTCAAATCTTTGGAACTACCAGAATCCTCAATGAGCATCCTGGAAAGTGGTAGCTCTGGTTCTTGGAAAGGCTCTTTTGTGAACACCTCTGGATTTGGTTGTGGTTCCAAGAATGTTGAAGCAATTGGTTTGCAAACGAATGTCTGGTTCGCAGGACTTCCTTGGCATGAGCCCTCTGAAGTATGTGAATTTATACTGCCTTCTCCGGATGAACTTCTCGAGTGAGAAGCTTTATCTGCTTCAAGTTGGACATTGTTGTTATTGTCTATAAATCCTTGATGGGACATGAGTATATCAAAGTGGCTATCATTTTCTAGTGACTTTTGCAAAGATGAATCTCTGTCACCGTCACCAGCAGGATTTGGAAGTTCCGCAACTTTTCTTTGACTTGCTTTCTCTACATTGAGAGACTCCGATGAAGGGCCAACAGGCATAGGAAGAGGACCTGTGATAGATGTGAGATCAAATGTCGCGTCTGAGCCTTGAACAGACTCAATTACCTGCTTTAATTTCGAGAGAGACCGGTTGACCTTGTTGATTTTTCGAGATGGCCAACGAGAAATCCCATGTTGCCTGCAGATGCGCTTCATGGTTGTGGGACACACTGTGAAAGTGTCAAATAGAGAAATATAATTTAGTAAATGCCAATAGTATCCAATAGTCGACCCCCTACACTTGCAAGATTCAAGGTTATATGCATCTACTCTTTTAGATTCAGAAGGGAATGAGTGAAAGAAGTTTGATAGCAAAAAGATTTACAAAATAAACGAAGCTGTCCCACAAAATACACCATCATGATTCATGCACAAACCCAAAGAAGGCCTCTAGGCAAAAAAGAAATATGATGGTCATTGATCAAATATATACAACTTTGTTTCCTTTAGAGAATCACAGCGAGCAAATCAGTTTGAGACCGTTGGCGGTATCCAATGAAGGCATCAACAGAAAATTTCTTGCTATGTTCTTCTTTCTACATATATGAATATGACAACTAAATTCCTCACTGTTTTCACTTTAACCAACCATTGCATGACATATGACTATATGACTAATTATCCTTTTCATAATGTTCTATGTCTGATGTCAGAAATATTCTTTTTAATACAGTAAGAGCCTGTGCCTTAATCATGTCAAACATTAAATAATCAATCTTTCCTCCCTAGAGAAATACACATCTTTTCCATAAACATCCTTCCTGGATGAACAACACTGTATTGCTAATCACATCTACAAATCCATAGCGCATCATTTACTAGTCTGTGCAGAAGACAACACATTGATTTATCCTACTGCATATATATGTGTATGAATGCATCCTGAGCTACATAACATACGTGGTTCAAGTTTACCTAGACACGAGAAATATGCAACAGGAGATCTAGTTTCAATCTCAAATACTATATCACAACAAATCATCCTTCATTCCTTCTCTCATCAAGTTACTCTATTCAACACAAACTGATATGAGATATGCATTACGGGGGTGTTTGGCAGAGCTCTAGCTCCACCAAATCTATGGAGCTGGAGCTGTGGGTATATTAAGAGTGTTTACGTGAAGAGAAATGCTTCTATGCTCTTCCTTCTAGTACAAGTTGCACAAATCTTGAAACAAACGAAAGGGTAAGTAATCACCATCTACCCTTCATTCATGCTTTAATAGTTGTGCAACTTTTAAAAGGAAGAGCATAGAAGCACCTCTCTTAGGTGAATCATCTTGTTTACATTTTAGATTAAAAATATAAACCAAATTCAATTTATTTTAGCCTACAAGTTTCAGATCTGAGGTGAAGCTAGGATCTGGAGCTCTGCCAAATAGGGCCTACAAAGAGCACCAGCACCTTTAGACAATAACCATACAACATGCTTCATATGAAAAGCTTATATGTGTCAAAAACAAATTTCCCTACCCTTCCATGATGTGTTTCAAGGCTAAATGGGACAATCGCCATTTCTCCTAATCAATTCCTTCCAATTCCAAAATCCAAACACCTCTTCACTGACCCTACCTTCTGCAACTCTAGATTCCAACAAAAATAAGTGCCGCTTATATCTGTGAAGAACTTAGGCATGGTGTCATAACACCAAGAAACTGAAACTAAAATCCCAAATGTCAACTATACCAAAATGGTATTTTTAAGAATAAATAGAATGACACAGCACATGCACGCAACATAGAAGCTCAAATCTGCATTCTGCCACCATTTTATCCATAAACTAAATAAAAACACATCAGATTACCAATTCAAAATTTCATTGTCATGTATACTAGGTTGCCAAACTACACGAGTTGAATGTGCCCATCTTAGAGTAGTTAGCAATCAGAAAGCGTGGGACACAAAAGAAGGGGAATTGTAAACTTAAATATTAGAGTCGTACCACCAAGGCTTTTTGCTGCATTTTTCAGACTTCCAGAAAAGTATTGCTGAAGAACTTCCAAACTGATTGTTTTTTCAGCTTTTCCTCGTCTCCTTTCAGGGGGTTTGTTGTTTTTGTGAAGCAATGAAGAATCATAAGCATCACTACCATTTGGTCTAGAGACAGATGTGACATTGTTTTGAGAGTTATCATCAGCCGGCAAACATCTCTCGGAAACAATGATATTCCTTTTATCCAACTCGTGGACTCCATGTGTATCGCCTTCAGGTGATTCACGAAGGCAACCTTCAGAGTTCTCAAAATGCACATTTGTCTTGACATCTTCATTGTCAATTATTAGCACATTACTAATTTGAAGAGAAGCTTCATTTGAGTCTCCATTGTCAACTACCTTTAGACTACGAAGACACTGCTTCATCAGAGCTAATATAGACTCCAACAATGTGTTTTGGTCATCTTCGTCTCTACAACTGGGTGGCAGGAAAAACTCTAATATGTAATCATCATTTCCAGTATAAGAACTTTGCAAACATATCGCAAAGCAGCCAGCCAATCCAAACATACGAGCATAGTGTACAAGGGGATACTCGAATTTACAGAACTGGCAGATATCTTTTGAAAAGCAAGGCCTGCGATAGATAAACGCCTTTCCAGAAACTCCTTGTCCCTTCTGTAGGTGATGTTCTACACAGGCATCTCTAAATCCCCACATTCGGGCATCAATAACATGGAATGCCACATCACTGGTTGACATGCAGACCTCCCCCATGCAACTTCCATCAAAGCTCAAGCAACTCTTCTTCACACCACCACCATGCGTCAATACACTTCGATACTTGCAAGGAACCCAGGTTTGTGCTAAAGGAAGCTTGTGCTCCTCACATACGACTGTCAGAATCTCCAGTATCTCCACCAGAGCAGACTGACGGCCTTCATTACACATCTGAGTACACAAGAAATAGACAAAACATAAATAACCCCCATAGTAGAAACAGGAAAAGTTTTTGTCCAGACTGATTGAATGCTCACCTGGACATTTGGATGGTCCAATATCTCAGTGCTTTTAAGATTTACTGCCTGCAGTTAGCACAAAAAAATATTACTAAAATGTAAAATACATAAGGGTTCAACAAAATATATGCTGCATGTGGTTGCTACACTGGTGGTTAAGGATATAATGTCCACATATCCAAGCAGTATCACCTGAATGCTCACGTGACATCAAAAAAGCATACAAGAGGCAAGGAAAAGACTTACCTCAAGAGCTTTGCAGACTTTATCGACCTCGCAAGCATAGTTTATCTTCTTCGATGTCATTATAAGTTCAACAACGGCAATACATGATTGAAGAGAAGGATCAAAAACAGGCAGGGCAACAGTACCATGGACATTGTAACTGATCGCATGGTTAAGGCGTGGGTACTCAGTACTGCTATAATACTGCACATTTGGTGTCCACTCAGGCACCTTTTGCTTATAGACACGCCCGGGTAGCCCCAGCTCTCCGGCATTATCTCCATCTACTGAGAACATGTACATCATCGATACAGCCCTGTACTGAAGTAGCCCAATGCTCTGGTGATCAAGTACGAAGGGTTGTCCTGACGTAGTAAGCACATAGCGGTCTCCATTCTTAACTGGTGCCCAAACCTGGACCAACAGATGTTGATCTGTGGACTCCTTGAAATACCTGAGAGCTTGTGTAAGCCTCTCCTTGAACAGGCAAGCGCTGTCCATGCTATCGTCATCCAGAGATAGGCGAAACTGCCATTTGCTGTCAATCTGTTCGACTCTCTTACTTATTGTGCCCGAATTCCCTAGATAGCAGAAGAGAATTCAACATCGTAAGGAAAAAAGAATAAGAACATATACAAGAGAGGAATACCATTGCTAATTAAATGAACAATAAGTTTTGTTATGCTTGAACATTCGGTCTAAAACCAAGCGCTCATGTGACAAGCAAATTCCTATCTCGAGAAGGGCAAATTATGTTTCTTAAAACCATCAAGTTTATAACTGCAATGGATCAATGCTTTCCATAAAGTGAAGCAAATCAACAGTGCCAACATTCCGTCATCGATTCGAGACCATTTCTTGAAACACCAACAAATGACCTCTTTGTGTATGCACAGTTCATTAGCAACAATAGCGCAGTAAAATGACCTCTTTTTGTATGCACAGTTCATTAGCAAGTACACCTCCAACCTCCTAGTGGAATCCAATTAGCCATCAGCCAATCTTAGCAACCATTTGCATTAAAAACCACGCATTACCCCACCAAATCAGACAGAAAGCACACCAATTAAACAAGGCAAGCATATCATTGCAACAAAGATAACTTTAGACCATTTTATCCATCTTCTTGCAGTAGCAAGTACAAAGATTCTATTTCCTCCCAGAATCGACAGGCCAAATCTTATGCAAACCAAGAAACATGCAAAAAGAAGGCAAGAAAGTCAAACACAAAGCTCGGAACCTTCATGGATCGTACAGCAAAGATAAGGTTAGCATCCTAACGACAAGAATAACAGCAAGATGCCAACTGTCCCTCTGTTCCAGCTTTGGAACAGAAAGATACCAAGGAAGCAATCGATAAGCCAAACCAAAGATAAGAACAAAATCACAAACCTCCCTAAATCGTACGGTCCAACAAGAGAAAAAAGAAGAAGAAGAAGCAACTGGCACAATCCAACTAAGCCCAAGAAGGCTCACCGGAGCGGGTTCGGTGGACCTCCTCGGCGACGGCGGCCGCGACGACAGCCTCGGGAGCCGCCACGGCGGGGGCGAGCCCCACCTCGAGCGGGAGCAGCTGGCGGTCGTCAAAGAGCCATAGCGGGGAGGGAGGCGTGAGCCACGACGAGGAGGCCGCGGGAAGCGGCGGCGGCGACGCGGAGACGGAGGAGAAGATCAGCGAAGTGGTGAGCGAGTCGAACGGCCAGACGTCGCCGCCGCCGCCGCCGTCCCCGCCTGCGGCGGCTGCGGAAGAGGAGGGGTCAAGGTCCATGCCCACGTATCCCCCCGGCTCCACTCAGACTGCGCGGCGGCGGCGGCGGCGGAAGAGGCGGCGGCGGCGACGAGACGGGGATAGGAGGAGCTGGGGTGCCATATAGGGGAGGGGGGGTGGGGGGATCAAATGTGGCTGGTGGAGGTGCGGCTCGTAGTGGACTAGAATATGATAATGGCGTGGACAAGTGGGATCCGCTGTTGGCTGTTGCCTCGTTGGCAACATTACAGCATACGTTTACCCTGTATGACCTACGGCTGCATTTGTATACTCCCTCCGGCTCTCGTCGGTTTGGAATAGGTACATTTAAATTTTTAAAATTTTAATTATCAACATTTTTAAAAATATTTAGATTAGATGTATGAAAATAATATGTGTAGATTCATCTCGAAACGTACTTTCATAATATTATAGTTTTATTGGACTTTTTAAATATATTATAATAAAAATTAGTGATCAAAGTTGAGTTTCAGGAACCATGTTGATATCCAAAATGATTACTATTTGTGATCAGAAAGAGTACATGTGTTGATATAATCTTTTAATGATGTGTTAGTATAATTGAGTATATGGTATTTGGTACTATGTTCTCACTAATCGGACAAATTGCCACCAACAGCTAATTGGTTACTGTAAATTTTTAAAGATATAATCACATTGGAAGATTACTTCAATGGATCAATTTATATATGCAATGATGTTTTCGAAAACATATATATGCAAGTGGTGTATGTCATTCAGAATTATCGTATGCTTAGAAATGGGACACGGGAATAAGAACGAACGTTAGCTGATTCATAGGCCGCCGTTCACGAGACAGAGTATGTAACACGAGAGTTTATATAGGTTTGGTACTAAGGTAGATGTTCTATTCCTGTTGGTGTGTTCCCTCGAGGGGAGTAGAGGGGTATTTTCTTATCCAGGCTCCTCGAGAGACACACTCGTTGTATTGTTGTATTCAATGAGAGTTCAAGTTACATGTAAGGATTATATTGAGTTTTTATAGGTGCTCATCGTGTTGCAGAAATACTATCCTATAACTAGCAGAGTGACTTAAGCGTGGGTATCTTCGTCTTTCAGGAGGTAGTAGTGGATCCCACGTTATCATTTCGTAGGGGCAGGCCTCTACCTCCGGGGTTCTACAGGGGACTTGGTGGCCTCACTCGGCAGTTGGTCCCAAGCGTGATGAAGGGGCACACCCACTTCAATGGCATTTAGAGGGGCGCCCCTCTTGGATTGGGCATTCCACCATGTGCCCTACGGATAGGGGCGAGGCAAGACCATTTGAAGGACTGGAGACCACTCCAAGTACTTTTTTAGGGAGTCCGCGGTGTATGAGAGCATCTCCCCTAGCACTTCTTTCGGAGAAGCCACGGGATATGAGGGGACCTCCCCTCAACGCTCCCTTTGGAGAGTCCAGGGTCCCTCGGCACTCATTTCGGAGAGCCCACAGGGTATGAGGGGACCACCCCCTCAACACTCTTTTTAGTGAGTGCGTGGGGTATGAGGGGATCTTCTGTAGTACCTCAGTGGCGAACCTCATTAGGAAGGACGGGCACCATCCCTTGCGGAGCATGAGGCCTCCCCTCGGAGAGTTGGTGAATTTTCCTCTAACACCACGTATCCTTTTGGATAATCCGCGGAGTAGGAGATGATTTCTCTCAACAAGAATAAATATGTTTATTGTTTTTTTTTTTTGTTCTAACAATGTCAAGAAACTAAAAAAAGTTGAATATGTGCATTCTTTGTTAGCGTAACATTTAGCAAATGTTTGGAAAAACACGAGAAAATGCTTCTTCTTTTTCTGTGGGCTTTGATGTTGTCCAAAAGTTCTTTTTTTGTGGGATGCAGAGTAAATAATGCACGAGTACAGTTGCTATTTTCGTGGCAATCATGGTTATTAAAACATCTACTGTAATTCTTTTTTTTAAGGAAAAGAGGCAAGTGGCTTGTAGTCTTAATTTATTGTACGACATATAAAATTGCCTAGTGGAGATTGTGGAGATGCTTTCAGAAAACATTAGACAAGTATTGACGTAGTGGCAAACTGGCAATACGAGTGTGTGTGTATATATTATAATTATACAGGATAGAATCACGATGCATCTAAAAATCATGAGCATTGCATGATTCATGGCACTTAGATAAACGCAGTTTGTTGTAAAAGAAAAAGATACCAACATAATTAATTTGTCCCGTAGCATATAGAGTAAAATAAACTCTAAGACCCCATTTTTGATACATAATGGTAACGATGGATTCTATGTGCATACCGCGCTAGTTTCATAATTATTAACTAGCACGCACATTTACAAAGTTGAAATCACATCCATACACAATATATTACATATAATGACGAAAGTATTTATATAATATGACCGGTAAGATCAATTAGAATACAACGAAAAAAAATCAGAAGTCCTGTAGTATGCCACATAACCCTGAGGCAACTGACAAGGTATAATCTCTAGAAAGATTCATCATGATAATTCCCAAAATCCTGCGGTACAAAATGTATCATCGAGGTTTTATGTACCTTCAGATAAAAACAATAATAATAGCAAGATTGAGTACAATAAGACTTGAGTGTTTGAAATGCAAGTTGTTCCTAGAATAAAGCTTCTACGATTATTTTGCATAAAGTTAATTTGAAATGTAAATACTGAATAATAGATTAAAAATAACATTTTAGTAAAAGCAATTTGACATATATAAAATAACAAGTATGTAAGCATAAATGTAACAACTTATAGTCCGTCGTGAGCAACAAATCGTCTAGTACCTGCCAACATATGGTACAAAACCAATATTTACCAACACATACCATAACAGTTGAAAACAATCTTGCCAACACATGCAAAGCATTGAATCATCCGTAGGGTAACTCACCAATAACAATATTAAAATTTCATTCCATTTTTATGAAAATACCAAAATCAACTAACTAGTGTCAGTTCACCAAGTCCCCCATACCAGTGGACACGGCTTTTTGAAAAGATTTAAATTCTACAAAGGTGTACAGCTTTACCCACAAGGAATGATCAACTCTTTTTGCAATCGATAATTAACACACTTCCTTTGGTGTGCCGTAGAGAAATCATACATAATCGTTACATTACTCAGCCCTAGCTTTGAACCAGCCTAGTGACGACAAACCTTTGCTATGGCGATAGAAATAAACTTTCACATGGATCATATAAATCATGAAATCAAAACAATAACCATTTCTCCCCATAGCAAGGCGTATATCGTTGCATTGGTATACATTTACCCACACCTCTATGTGAAAGCCCCTACAAGGGACCTCCATCCGAAACCCGTGCTACTCCAACCTTTCAATATGCAAAACTAGTTCTAAGCAACTTAATAAGTTAAGACCATCCCATAACAGGCCTCATGGTTGTACGAATATCCCTTAGATCATACAACACTACGTTCAGTCCTGGATCGACCCGGGCGAGAAATCTCCCATTATCTACGTACAAGTATATTTCTCACACAGCCAGCTATTGTCAATATTCGCCCTTGTCAAAATCATAGTTTTATTTTTCATTTTTAACCAAAATATTATTGATCACATTATCCATCAATATGTCTAAGATTTCATTTTCATCGCGAATAGTATACCCAGCCATTTGTGTTCCTGGTTCTAAAGCATACTAAGCAAATGCATGTATAAACGAATATACCCATTTTTATATCATTTGTGTCCATCCATAATCTAGGGTTATCAGCTATTACTATTGAATAAGGAAAGCCATTAATGAAGGTTATATCTACTAATACCCATAATATAGCAATTTTATGAAACATAGCACATACATAAAAGATTTGACAAAATATTTTGAAAAGCTGGGATCTGCATGAGGTGCTTGCCTTGCTGATTATTGTTATCAACGGAGTCAAAGTTATTATTAGAGTAGTCGATGATGGAATCTGGAATGTCGAATTCTACACATCGTTCGTCGAGAAATAAAGCAGATAACAAATAACAACTTTTCAATAAGGGAAAAAATAAATTGGATGAAAAACCAAATAGAAATATGTTACATAAAACAAGGGTGATTTCGGGTTTGGGTTTCATGATTTTTTTCTGTCATTTCACTCTTTATTTACTACTAGCGATCTTTGGCTAAGATGTGATATGGTTACTTGTTTTTCTATGAATTGTTTATTCTTATTTTATGAATTCAAGAAGCTAAGATTATATATTTTTATATATTTTATTTCGAATTAGAGAGGCTAAAATTATAGCTATGTTTATGTTTAATTTTAAATTCAAGAAACTAAGATTATTTGGATTAATATTAATAAGACATAAAGTCACCCTGAAGTGAATCAGGTGCATCTAGTATTTAGTCCTAATGGTTCCTGTATATACTGACATAGGGATGAGGTTTCAAGATTCTAATAGGCTTAAATATACAACTTGTAAAGCCTTCTTCCAACGACTATGAATAGTTAAATTTAGGTAAGTACAAGGTACTAGTAATCAACGACTAATGTATGTAAAATTTAAGTTACTAGTTATCGTGCATAAGTTTATGACTTTAAGAGAGTTCTTGTGATAAAATATTTTAAATATTTATTTCTCATTATTCGAGTTCACCTGTTTGTATTATAGATCTTATGGTTTATATTACGCATAGTTATATTTTTAATAGGATTTAGATGCAAAGTATATTATAATAGAAATGTTTCTACAGAATAAGACAATCGTGCCTTAGGGAGTATTCTTAAGCTGGTGAAAGTTCCATTAAGGTTTTGGTGATTGGTTTTACATTTATGTTATTCCTTGTTTAATGACAAACCTATTTCCTTTGGAGACTAACTTGTTTATTGAGCATGTTATCAATAGTCGTACGTTTGGATGGAAAATGGAAAACCAATGTATGCACGAATATTCATTTTTACTTTATTTCACATATCTTGAATTCAAATTGAAATATGAACTCTCCATTGCCTCAACCAAAAATTTGCATCATGTCTTTCCGATTCATATATCATTGATGCACGTATTTAGGGGGAGCTCATATCTTAACTTGATGTTCCTTAATGTTGATCTATCATTCACTCCATATGTAAATGATCAACATTTTGGAACTCATAATTGAGTATATGGAAACTTGGATAGTTAAATATACTCACATCAATTTAAATGAAACATTTAAATTGGATTCATTTGTCCTATTAATCATTAAGAAAATATTTAACCATGAGTTGATAAATGTCTGTTGATTAATCAAGAACAAATGAATAGTTTTTAAGTATAATGTAGCATGTGTTGCATCATTCTACTTAAGACAAAATTAAATTCATTAAATTGATTATGGGTTGTGCTCAATCAATCATAGTAGCATCCATCATGTGTTAATGGAAATGAAAGAATGATTGAGACAACTGTGTGTCTTGGACTAACTATTTTTCTAAGTTGTGATTGAGTTAGGTTAAGTCCAAGCGGATGAAGAAAAGAGAAGGCTCATCAAGAATAAAGGAATAAGAGATGGAGCCAAGTGATGATCTTGAAAAGATAAAAGATTGAAGATCATAAAAGACTTCAAGAAAGCTAGGGAGATGATCCCGGGGGAAGCGAAAAGATTGGATCTCTTAAAACCCCAAAGGGGATCGCTCACGTGCGGCGCAAGGTAAAACTAGATAAGCTAAGGACATTTTTAGCTTTGTGTCTAGCATTTTACCGCCGTACTATTAAGAGGGGTCGAATCTTTACTTTGAACGTCATCACGAGTTTGTGATCTCAATCCCTTTGCTCACTCAAGCTCATATGCTCTTATTCGGATTTTGCATGAAATCAATCATTTAACATGTGTTGCAAATGGGTGATGATCATGCTTGGATCTTAGGGTATTGCTTTGATTTGCATATGTGCGAATAGGATAAGCATATGCTTTGGTTGTTCGTATAGAGTTTTGACTTGCATGCGTTGCGAGTTAGACGAGCTCATACATTGGTTTTTGCATGTAACCCATATTTTGCTTATGTTGCGAATATTGGAGTTCATGCGGTTTTGTTTTTCAAATCAAAATCTTCTAATTGGATTTGACTCGTATTGCTTGGAGCTAAGTTTGCGTG